>OU015617.1:10000000-11367500 GCA_907165235.1 Zeuzera pyrina
CTTACAAAAAGTTATGCGGCTCTCTCATTCAGTTATAACCAGTGATTTGTTCGTCAGATTGCGGTGTGTTCAGCGCATCAATCCTTGATTATGTCGGCCTGATGACACTTTTATTTTGTTTTCAGTGTTGTCCGCCGTAGTACTCGAGTTAATCTACAAAGTTGTTATTGTTTCTTGTCACTTTATCCGCTTTCCGGCAGATGTCCTCACACAACGTTTCGTCTCTCCTCACCCTCTCTCATCACTTTTGATAATACAGTAACAACTTAATTATATATACTAATACATCACAAGTTATCAAATAAGTAGTGTAATTACATTAATTTTCGAAAACAAGACAATTTTTATAATGTTTACCGATAATAAATATATGTACCTAATACATATGTACCTAAATACTTAAACACTATAATAATTTATAATAATTATTGCAACACACGAACATGACAGAATAAAAATAATAGGTAACCTACTTTACGCTAGTCGTTAAAATATTTGTGATCGTTGATAGAAATAGAATACTTACTAAATGTAATCACTTAAAATTAATTTGTTCTCGGGTTAGCATAGAAAAATAAAAAATACTAGTCAGGGAAGTTGGTGTTTTGGTGTGAGTTTAGAAAACAAAACACGCACAGTGAAGTGTTCCGTACTCCGTAGTCGGGCTAAACGTTTATGCATAGACTTTGTAACTCCAGATAGTCTGCCCCGTACAGCCATGTGAGGCAAATAAATTGTAGATGTGCGGGTGCCATTTTCTAACGAAATGGTGGTCGATCAGCTTATCTGATAGTGTGTGTTGTATGCACGGATGTATCAGCTTATCAAATTTGCCTCACCATTACTGCCGGCACACGGCGTCTTGTTATTTAAAAAGTCTACGCGGTTACGATTAAATTCTAATTTACGTGCTGCTTACTTTGTTGGGTTTATAGTAGAACAAATACTCACGTACAACATTAAATTAATTAATAAAATAAGTTCGTATTGCATAGTATTTCTCACAGATGCTGTGAGAAACAAAGTTATTTCTGCAGTCGCTAAACTCAAAATAGCATGTAACTAAAAATTTCCCATATTTCGAAAACTGCACAATATATCTTATTCAAAGAATTTTCGTTAAAATCGTGTTTTATATTTTACTACCTCAAGGTTTTTTTCAGAATTCTCCAATACAAGTGAAAGGGGGATACGCTTTTATAACTTTAGTTACGCATATTTCCTATTTGACTATTGATTGCCACAAAAAACTTATTTTGATACCATTTTGAAGACCTGTCTACAAGAAAGACACCCTTATGTACACTGGATTTTGTTTATCCTTCAGTTACATGTATGGAGTGTCACCCTTAATTCTCTTATAATTTAAAAAAAATATTAATGCACCATTGTGTACCGGTTCATAAAAAACATTTAGGTACCTTCCGAATTTCATCTATTTAATACCAACATTCTCCAAGTAAAATGGCTGTGACACACAGACAGACGGACAGACAGATAGGACGAAATTATAAGGGTTCCGTGTTCTGTCATTTGGTTACGAAACCCTTAAAAGCTGTGAGTTGTTTCATATAAATGCATACCTATACACGCCTCGATGTTAGTTAAGTATCTTTATTATTTACGTGTAAATAGGCAATTTAGGATTTCTTATAAGGAAAACCATTGGAAATAGCAGTAGGAGTTCACAAGATAATATTCGATGGATTATGTGGGAATATTTGTGGCACTTATGCCTGCGCTAGTAATACAAATGCCCGAGTTCACCCGAAGGGTGCTTGTTAAGAAATAAGAATTGCGAATACACATATCCGACGTATTTCTATTCTGCTTATTGCTGCTCGATTTATTCCCTATAATAAAAGTAAGTGAAAATAATAATCTTACTCATGTAGCAGATACCTACTTACACGTTGTACAATCCTCTTTTTGTTAACCATGACCTTCACATGACACAACCAAATTTGGATACACAGTGGATATTTGAATATATATTTTTGGCTATCTTCTGCTCATAACTTTAAACTTGTTATTCGATCTTCGCTTCTCAACGAAGCGTCCAAAATTCCAAATTCGGTTCTGGGTAGTGGGTAGTTGACCGAGTCTGATCTCTGGAATTTCGTAAGGATGCTTCGTTAAGAAGCAAAACAAGTATCCATCAACAACTCTGAAGATTTGGGCGGAAATTAGCTAAAAACCATACAAATTTCCTACCTAGCGTGGATTTTCGCAAAATAACACCAGAAACACATTTTGCCCAAAACATACAGTCTTTAAAATATCTGCATAATTATTGCAGAGATTCATATGCAATAATGTTATTCGCAAAACTTTTCCAAAAGGATAGAGTCAAGGGCTTTGGAATTGTCCATACAATGGTTCCCAAACTTATGCTCATAAACCCTACTTCTTAGTAAAAAAAATTATCAACAAATTAAATACAAAACCCACAAAATTGCCACAAATAACTAAACAAATATAAGGCGCACTACTTATTATATAGCGGATGGGGCAGTAATTAAATTTTTCAATTTATTTAAATTTTCATCTGGACTTGTGGGATCATCTTCGTCACATAAAGCTCTTATATTATATCTTATCACATGAAACTTCTAATACATAAAATCCAATTATTTATTATTTATTTACTAATATAATTTAACTTCGATACAGTAGTAAATTATTATTATTCGGACCTTACTAAAAAACTTTTTTTGGTCTACAAATTAACATCGAAAAGCTCATATTGAATTCACGACATCGCGACCTAATCTTCGGCAGCCACCCGCTCCTGTGATATGCCACAAACGACTCAACCTCCATGGCGACAAAACTATATCTATTCAACCATGATTTAATTAAACGGAAGTATGCTTTGGATAAATTCGTGGCGTTTCTCTTTAGTTTCACTTTTTATGATTTAGGTCACCATCCCAAACGTGCATTTCATGAAGCTTCGCTTTAAACGTTTTCCAAACCACAATATTATCAAAATTTTTTTCATTTCCTTATTCTATTTCTATATATGTTTTGCTACGTACCTAACTCTATTACCTATTCTGTGGTTTTGTGTAACGTAGAATAAATGATATTGAAAAGTATTTATGACAGCCTTTCTACATCAATTTCGCAATTGTGCACTAGACCGTATAATGGGACTGAGAATACCTACTATATCTACAGAGATTACACGTAAATTGTACATATTAGGGTACCTATACCTATATTCTGTATTCGTCTCTATAACGCTCGAAATTAATCTTTATTAAAATAATGAATGAAATATTATTTGCATAACTTTTTTGATTATTTTGCTTAATTGTAAAATGGTATCACGGTTATTAAAAGGAAGTACTTGGTAAAAAAAACTTTTCAGTGTCCATTTATAATTTTTCTCGAAGAAATTTGACACAGAATGTTTTACACTATACGTGGTTAAAGTGAACAGTCGAATCACAAAATCTGTTATATTATGCTTATTAGGTATCTGAAAATAGATAAGTACTTAATTTTGGGAGCTTACGTTTAATTTCATTTAATTTTTTTCATCTAAATTCTATGTTAGTGATATACTATTTATTAAGTTAAGTTGAAGAAAAACTATTTTAAGCATAATTCAAGCATGCACCACTTAACCTCATAAGTTTTTTGACTCTGATAAATGTCAACTTTCGCTCGCATTAGAACAGTTTGAAAAATCAAAAAATAGCAAAAAATCATAAATCTCATTTTATCGGTAAGTAACAGTAAATATACAATTTTCTACATTTATTAAGGAATAGTTTTATTATGAAATCGACCACGCGTTTTAGCGAAACGGAAAGGACGTTTTGTAGCTTGATGATTTATAAGAACTGAATTTTACTGCTCGTATTAGCTACATGAAAAATGTTCTTTCCTCCAAAAACAGTTAGAGTACCATTCTTAAAGGCTTATGATGGTAAACATTGAAATTTTTCTTCTTATAAAAACCAGTCGAGAGCGTGTTCAAGCTCGCCGTTCATATTACATTATACCATTTTTTTTTTCATTTTTGTCCATAATGTAAGCAAATGTGGCGACTATGACATTTAAAATGTAAATGGAGAAGGGCTAGTTCGCAAATGATTGACTCAATTGTCATACTTATCAGTTACTAGCAATTTTTAGAATAATTGTCTGTTTGAATGATTGATTTGAAATTAAACGTCGTGATTAGTGTAAAAATGTACAGTTTTTAAAACACTTAAAAATTAAGAACAGGAGATTATTATAATATTATGTTCTATTTATTACATAAAATACTATCAGTAATGCGTAATAAACGTAATATTATAATACAGTACCTGGGCGACCAAGCTTTACTCGTTGTCTTATAAAAAAAAAACAAAAAAAGTCTGACCACATTGCAGGAATCGAACACGCGCCTTTCCGCGTGGTAGACATTCGCTCTAGCCTTTGTGCTATTGAGGAGGTAAATTCTGTTGCGAAATAAAAACAGTTTAAAGTGTAGAAGTTTTAAGTGTTTGAAAACATAGAGAAAACGAATTTTTCCAGAATTAAAACCTAGCTAGATCGATTACTCGTCCCCGTAAATCCCTATATTGTAAATTTCATCGAAATCGTTAAAGCCGTTTTCGAGAATACAATTACAAATATACAAATATTTCTCATATAATACAATTCTTTATAATACTATTCTTCTAAATAACATAGTAACTTAAGCTAAAGGAAGCCCATGAAATTTAACATTCGATTCATTGTTCAAGAAAAGGAACAAAAAATTTTTCTGCGTGCCTTTAACCACTTTATAAATAACTCTAGAGCCAGACGCCGTGGTTGAGCAACAACGGTGAGCTAAATCAGATAACCTGACTCACCTGTACATACTGCACACACTTATTATCAGACAAGCTGATCGGTCGCCATTTCGTTAGAAAACAGCACCCTACTATATTACTATCTACATTTAGACTTTATTTGCCTCACTTCGTAGTACGGGTTCGTAGACTGTCTAAAGTTATGAAGTCTATGCTTTTATCATTATTTTTCATTTTATTTCCTTATTATAAGCACTTTATTAAAGTCATATGTGTTTTTAATAGGTGCTTGTTTGCAACTGAACTTAGACATATTACTTCAGCTTATTAAAAAAAAATTCTGACCACATTGCAGGATTCGAACCCGCGCACTTCGGCGTGGAAGACCTACGCTATAGCTATTGTGCTATTGAGAAGATAAACTCTGTTGCAAAATTAAAAAAGTTTTGAAGTTTAGAGTTTAGAAGTTTTAAATGTGTGAAAGACGGAGAAAATATTTTTTTACAGAATTGAGACCTAATTAAATCGATTTCTCGGCCCTCTCAACCTCTATATTGTAAATTTCATTGAAATCGCTAGAGCCGATTTCGAGAAAGCCATATTAAATATACAAATATTGCTTGATTTAATATAATAGTGGATAAACAAAACAATTGTGATCCTACGTTAAAAGCAAAGAAAAAAAAACAAGTTAATTTTAATGGACAAAGTCATTTCAACGATTTCAGTACTGCGAATGCTTTTAATGAATACTTTACGGGTGGTTCGCTAACTACATATCCTGAATTTCGGCTGCCTGAACCACATGATGTCATTAATCATATACGCCGTATATGGATAAGTGAAAAAGAGATACACAAAGCGTTTAAAAATCTAAATGCTACTAAGGGCCTTGGTAGTGATAATATACGTCCTATGTTTATAATCGATTGTGCTGAATCTCCAAAAATACCTTTATTTACATTGTTTAACAGATAAATTACTGAGAGCAGTTTTCCAAATACGTATAATACTAGAAAAAGGCTCGTATAGTGCCAGTATATATGAAAAAGGTTGACAAACTATTATTGTAATAAATTAACTATTTAGATAAATTATTCGAAAAATTTCTTCATATTTATCTTTTTCTTTGTTGTGGTGTACCCAAGGAGGTTACAAATAGGTGTACCCGACCCTCGACATTTTTTAAAAGCCGATCTACTACAATTAATTTATCTGAATTCGTAACTTACCTACTTCGGTATATGGACGGCGGTAAGCAAATTGTTGGGCTTACGATTTACACTGATTTTCAATAGGCCTTAGATCATATCATACTACTTAACGTTAGCAATTAATCAATCTGTGATACTACTATTAAAGCTCAGTAATGTGATAAATTTATGGGAACATTGAGATGGATAGAAATAAATAACAGGTATCAAATAGTTATTGATATTTTTTCTTGATTTATTTTTCTTTATTTTGATATGACCTTTGAGAGATCTATTTTAAAATGCATCTTTTCTTTAAACATGCTGTTAATGGGTGCCGACCTCTTTAACAGAATATTAATAAAGATGATTGATGTTTCATTTCTGACCATCACTATATGGTCATTGGACCATCACTGTATGTAGGAATCAAGAAAAATACTAAGAAGAAGATTATTCTGACAAAATACTAATTTATTGCTGATTTCATTGATAGTGAGATATTTTTTACTTACGAACTACTGCATCAGCCATCTATGCTTCTTTTTTAAGTTCTTTAAGACATTGACACTTTAAGGAAATAAAAAAAGAGAAGAAATGTCATTTGTTACAATATAAAATACCTAAAATGTTAGTTTCCATTTAGGCGTGTGTTAGAAATAGGGAAACATAGAGTTATAAATATAATATAAAATATAGGCAATTACTCAAAATAATTAAATAATAATAGGAATAGAAATATTAATAATAAGGGGTAAATGGAAGGAAACACATCATTAATCTTGAATCCAATCATTTTTATTCAAGCAAAATCAGCCACGGTTCAGAATGAATCTGCACTGAGAAGAACCGGCAAGAAACTCAGTCAGGTATTATTGTTTAATAAAGTATTGAAATATAAGCAATTACACTTCACTAGTTTTTATTACAATGATTGTCTCTCTAAAACATTATATTCTAATATCATATTATACATAATTGCAAATATCACAATACTAGGTACACACTATAGCATCATATTATATAACAAAATGAATAACTTAATATTCTATTTGGATACTTATCTGCTTAGCTCTAGTGTCCCGACAGCAATGTGTCATTCTGTAGTTACAATCACTATTAGAAACTACCTTCCCCACCACTTTAATCATAACTCGTATCAGTATAAGTTATATTTCTTTTGTACTTTATAAATATATTCGTACTAGGTATATGTAATCCATAATTAATAGCGATTTATTAATATATAAATATAAATAATACTGATTATCATAATCAACACACAGTTTCAAAGAGTTACGAAAATAGGGAGCTATTATGACTTTCAATGATCACAATGACCCTTTATTGTTTCATAAATAACTATTCGAGTATTAAATCGATATATAAAGGTAACAATATTAAAATAATAATATATAGTTCATTATTATCAAGCAAATATACATTTCAATGAAGTAATATAATGTCTCTATGTAATAATATAGATCTATATAATACATTATTATCTAACACGTGCATATCTGCTCAACTGGTGAATTCGCAAAAAAGGAATGTTTTTGCGTCCCCATCGTGTATTTTCATTTTTCAGTAGTCGAAATCTCAATACGAACTGTTATAATCGTTACATAAGGGTTAAAATTTAACTTTTCTGTGGTACTACTTGTTACTGCGTGACATTGGCAAAATTCGTAATTACTGCACTAACATTTCCTCAGTCAAAACCACATCATCACCTAGGACCAAGAAACATACTGGACAGTCTTTTCTATGACATGAACAATCTATAACATTAAAATAACATGAACTACTGCTTTATTACCGTCAATTTTTTAGTACGTTACCTACATTATGCGATGTTCGATATTGTACAATGTCATGGCCAGTTATATAGCCAGCTTATATAGTTCAACGCTATTCTCGGGAATAGGTAATCGTATTCGGGAAAGCCTGTAATCGGCTTATGTGTAATTATTAGTAATATACATTTATATTTATTTATTTTTTATTGAAATGGCTGTTGGGTTTTTGTATAACAAAAATAAAAGATGTTATTAATAGAAATAAAAAATATAAAGAAATTACTAACATTTATTTTTCCTATTTATTTTTCCCCATGCCGAATTTGTATAGAATTTGTTGGTTACATCGGCCTAAGAATATGTCACAAAACGTTTAATTGAATGAAAATATTATAATGAGGGAAGGTGTGCCGACGTTCGTAAACGTGAAGATATCCATCACTAGGCCCGAACCCGAGCGTGGTCGTCCCGGGAGGTTCGGTGTTCCTGTCCGACAATGATAGCCAGCGCTACACTGCTGTGATAATCATCAAAGGACCATTATTGTGTAAATTACATGTAAGTGTATGCAAATCTACACATTTACAAAATATACCAGTAAATTTTTGAATAGTTTAGAAAATTAATCAGATAATAGGGTGTCTTAAAGTGGAATATCTCCAAAACTAACGAAATTGTAAAAAAGATTAAAAACTAATTTAAAAAAATATTTGGAGTGTTATTAAGATATTTCTTATGGATACCTATTAAGTAAAAGGTTTTTTAAACTCCTTATTAATCATTATTTTTTTCAATTGCAGTATTGTGATCAGTAGCCACCAAGGGTTGTCACACGTTCGCTGCCATGATAATTCTATTTCTTTTTAATAGAATCGATAAAAGTAATAAAAAAATAGGTAGGTATGTATTATTCTAAAACATTTCTTTTAATTTAATATTGAAATCCCTCCTAACCCGTTTTGTAATTTTTAGTTGCCTAAATGACTGTTATTTTGAAATTTTGACAATAAAATACCCTGTGATATTAACTCTTAATATAAAATTTTAGATTTCATCCGGTATGAGTATAAATTACAGTAGAAACCTTATTCTGTCGAATATTCGGTTAGGATTCTAGAATCAACCAAATAAATCACACAATCGATTAGCCTATTAATCTGCTGCGCATATTAAAGGTACTCATTAGTACATATACAAAGCTAATCTAATGAAAAAACTAAATGAGTAATAATTTATTATCGTTTGCCTGTTATTTTGTTTTAAATCAATTACTAATAATATGTATACCGTTTTTAGTCATTAACCCACTTAATGACAAAAATGTTTCCACATCAAGTGCAAAGAAGGATAAATGTTTGATGACAGCCTCCAGACTCAAAGTGATGTTCGGAGTTTGGTTTAGTTACACTATTTATGTCAGCTTGTTGAGCCTAAATCTAAAGCTCTTCAATGTTCAGGCGATTTTCCATTAAAAAATTAATAACAGTATTAAAATAAAATATCTAAAAAAACGGGAAATTAACACGATTACCTTTTATTTTGGCCTGACGTTTCGGCCGAGTTGCATCGGCCGTGGTCTCAAGTAAACTGTCGCAGCAAGCTTCACTCCGTGTCCGAGGCAGATTTTATTTCATCTACCCCCGATATTTGTAAATAAAAAGTCAAACCAAAATAAAAAGTAATCGCGTTAATTTCCCGTGTTTTTAGATATTTTATAATGCAACGCCAAAGTTTAAACGTTTATAGTATTAAAATAAGTAATTAATAAAACTATAGTATTAAAATTAATTAAGAAAGGTAATTAAAATTAATAATAGTGATGAATTAGTAATAGTAAAATGGAATGTAAAGTGTGGTGACAGGTTGTTAGTATAGTCGGTAACCCATCGCCTCTATAAAAATTCCTTTAAGTCCTTGGTTGACTTTTCCGACCTGTGCGGGAAATGAGCAGCTGGCATATTCTGTATTTTTCTGTCTTTACCAAGTCAGCAAGGAAGTATTAATCAAACGTTCTTCAATTAATCAACTATTTGACAATCATTGAACAGGACTGTCCATTTTTTCAAAATTCAATCTCGATGCAGTCGAGAAAGCTTCAGGATGCAAAATCGACCAATTTGTCAGAAAGCTAGTGAAATGGCAATGATGAATAAAGTGAATATTAAAAGCGTGTCGAGAATTTATTCTCACTTAAAGTACTAAAGCAATGCTCGTTGAACATTTACTGAATATTAACAAATGGAATAAAAAGAATTTTTTCTGTAATGTTGTTGTTGAACAGAAATTAGTGGTCACGACTAGGGTTGCCATCTTTTTTTTGCGCAAATAAAGTACATTTAATATTAAAGGTAGAAAAAAAAAGTGCATTGTGTCAAAATAAAGTACGATTTATTTTACTTCATTATTTTGCTTAAAAATATATTTTTCATTAATTTTATAAACTTTTAACAAATAATTATCACTGCTAAGTAGCTGCACAGCATCTTTACAATCTATAATTTAAGTTGAAGAAAATAAGTAATTAATTTTTTATCAGATTCAGAAACGCTTTGTTTCTTTCGTCTCGCCTCTCATTTATTGACGTTGTCTCTGTCCATGATTTACTATAACTTTAAGCTATACAACTGATATATATAATCAATGTATATAATCTTATTATTATAACACTCAATCCGCCTTGTACAAAACAAACAAGAAGTTTTGACAATGACATTAACAATGTTGACATTTGAAGTTAGGTTGCGTCCAAAAACGAGCGTTTAAGTAGTGATCGACACATGGTATATTCGCCTATTATCGAATCTATTCGGCAACAATCGATAATGTCATCAACTCCAGTAACTCTGTCGTTCCGTTTTACGCAAAAATACTTACGGCCAACAATTTTTTGTATGTTATATGTAAAATGAATCCCAGAAAAATCAAATCATGCAAAATAAAGTATTTTCGCGTACTTTATTGTTCTCATGAGGTATAGAGTATAATTACCCGAAATAACGTACAATGCTTTATAATAAAGTACGGGTGGAAACCCTAGTCATGACAATCATAAGCATGCTTAGTAATTTATCCACTGGAACAGTGGAATTTCAGTAAACATATCCACATATCTTCCACTTCACGACTCAACTTATGACTCAAAATTTTTCTCTCTTAGTAATAAAATTGAATACATAGCTTACACAGAAAATGTAACACGCTTAATAAAGTTTTATATATGCTTTCATATCTGGTAATAATAACACATATATACAGGCTGTAAAAATAAAGAAACCTTTCGTCAAACCGAATCATACATAAAAAAAACATCAGTAAATCTTCAATTTTATTTTAACTGTGCCTAGTATCAGTTATTAAAAAAAAGATAAATGAATAATACCAGCTAAGAGTCGGACACGCATTAAGAATTTCATAGCAATGCGAGAAAAGAGTATGTAAATTTTTGTTTTTCATTTCTGGGTTTGGGTTACCAATTCACGTCTGTGCAAAATTTCAGTTCATTAAGTGTAAAGATGACGGAAGAAATCGGCTGTGACATACAGGCAGACGGACAGACAAACATGAAACTACAATACTATAAATATTGTATATTATAGTACATTAATATTTAAAATTAATTTTATGTAATAATTATATATAATGGATACATAATATTATATATTATATCTTGTACATTATATATGCCTATTTCTTTTTTTATTTGACATAAGTGGCTATGCAGGTCCCACTAGACCTGTACGACTGCGAATGCGACGACAGTTTGCTTGAGATCACGGCCGATGCAACTCGGTCGAAACGTCAAGCCAAAATAAAAGGTAATCGCGATAAATTTCTTGTTTTTGATAAATGAAATTATGTCTAGTCTTGACATAAATATTGTTACTAAGAAAACGTCTTTTTTTCTATTACATAAGACGTTTATTACTGCGGTGTGCAGTATACTTTCCTATAATAACATTTCAAAAGTATGAAACTCATTCAAAATGATGTACATTGGCCTTAATACAATTCTTTAAACGTTGAGGCCAGTTATCGATTAAAACACGCACTTTCTCCGTGGAAAAATTCGCCACTGCCAATCTTATGAAATGTTTTAGGGACTCCAAATTATCATAGCATTTAGAGCATGTCATAGTCTCTAAAAGAGACCATAAATCATAATCAAGCGGATTAAGATTGGAACTAGATGACGGCCAATCTTCAGCTCTGATGAAGTCAGAAACGTTCCTTTCCAGCCACGCTCGTGTGGATTGAGTTTTGTGAACCGGTGCTGAGAACTCTCAGCACCGGGTCACCAAGTTCGATCCACAAAGCTTGATCCTTTCAACAAGTGCTGAAAGGACTATTCTTGGTTATGGGACATGATGTTGTTAAGAGGCTTACCTACCTTCACAAAAATCATAACTTGAGACACCTAGTTCGATGTTTTGATACCTTTTTCACAAAAATATGGCTCAGTAGGTGACGCATTGATAAACAATAATTTAATCCAAAATAGACCTTCTGCTCTAGGCAAAGGTGTGCGCGCTAGCTTACGAAAAATATGAAAAAGTAAATACTTTTGTTTACCTATTTTAAAAACTATAAATAATTAAAAAAATCCAACTGGCAAGAATATGTTTAGATTAAACTATACAGAAAATTTAGAAACACAAATCGGTCCCGTTACTCCGAAAAAAGTAAATATCTGTTTTAAAAGAGGTTTCTTTGATATTTTTATGTTACAAAAGCTAACCAATCGTGTACCGCAACTGGCAAAATAGTCAATAAAATGAAAAATCGGGTTACCAAATATCGCTTTCATACGTTTTGTAGTCACTTAGAAAAATTGAGAACCCTGCCGTCGAAATTTCCAATGCGTCGCCTTACACCCCACCAAACCATCACTGAAACCGGATAATGCCCACGTTGTACCCTACTGAGTAATTGAGAAGCTTCTCTAGAGCTTTGGGCATAAATTCTGTCATTCTGCTTATTAAAATGTTGCTCGATAGTAAAAAAATTCTCATCAGTTAATAAAATTTTTCAGTGACCTCCCTTTACGTATCGCCTAAAAAGTTGTCTTGATTATACCACCCTATTCATTTTTAAATTATCGGTTAAGCAATGACCAGTGCGTCTCTTATAAGCTGCAAGTCCTAAGTCATCTTTTAAAACACGCGACAAGGTTCCGGGTGCTATATTCATTTCCCTAGATAAAATTTTTTGCTTTCGGACAGGATTTCTTCTGATTCTTTCCTTCACTGCTTTGATCGCCTTTTTAGTACGAATATTACGTGGATGGCCAAATCTTTTTCTGTCACAAACTGAGGACATTTCTATCTATGATATTCTCTATGTATGATAGAGTTATAAAAAAATTCTGGGACACCCGTATTATGTACAATATAATATTATCAACTTTCTAAGTACTCGCATTGATTTAGATAATTTATGATCTGTGATAGTAATAATTTCAGCGCATGTTCTTAATCGGCCAACACTAAGGCTTTGGGCATCTGCCCAGTGCCGGCTTTAGGAGTGGGCGACTCGGGTGGCTGCCCTGGGCGCCGGGGACTAGAGGGCACCGCGCACCGGCGCGGGGCCCTCCCTAAACCACTTATCTTGAGTACCTACTATCGATCTAAAGAAAAACTAAATTTAGCGTATTAACTTTTATAAACTTATCTCGTAGAAGTGAGTATGAGTATTGTGCATGTCTAACACGACTTGTCATTTTATCGCTTGTCTTCATCTTACGTCCGTCCTACATTAGTTTGTGCGGGATACGAATCCCTAACTAAGGCGACAGGCGAGAAGTGGCAACTCGTATTAGGCCCCCATTACACATTTCTCTCTGCTTTCTATGTAAAAAAAATATGGTACCAAATTCACAAGATAATGTAAGTTTTTTTAAATTATAATATGAAAAATAACAGGACGCCAAATGAAATGCCAAATGACTCGCCCGAGCCGACTAAATGGTTAAGGCCGGCCCTGCATCCGCTAACCCGCATTTGGTACCATATTGGGAAATGCTTGCTTTCATAATGCCAGTTCGTATTAGAGATGTCAACATTTTAATATTAAATTGACATTAGTAGATAATAATTGTATTCATATAATATCGATTGCGATATAATATTAATTGTAATATTAGAGAAAAATAGTGCAAAATCTACCTAAACTACTAGAGAAAACATCATTTGAATACCATTAAACAAATAATTTTTTATTGTTATTTTTTTTAAATTTTTGACTATATACGCTTTATATTGTGGTGCTATATAAATTACTTTTAATCTTTTGTATAATCCTTCTTACTTTAGTACTCATAATAAATACTCTTTATTTACTATTTTCTGTACTGCATTTAATTCATTATTTCATATTAAGTACATGACTTCATATTAGCATATTATAGTATAGTCCAGTCAAATATAGGGCTTCAACGACTTGTAATTGCAAACACTTATTCATTTCTTAATTAGTAAGTAATTAAGATTTCTTAATAAATAAAGTACTTTAGGTAAATATGTAATTAATTTTATAAACTCTACTATGTATTGGATTTTACAGATGATCTAGTGTTGTCATACATACCGGCTAGACACTTCCCAATCTTCGCACTCTATCTAAAAACGGTTAAATATATAAAATATTGCCTAAGACGAAATTTACAGTGAATTTTGTTCAGTATAACATTTCTTATAACTCCAAAAGTCATTTAGAGCAATTGAAACAAGATATTTAAAAAACCGCGGTTTTCACGACGTTTAATATCTTGACTCGCGTACACGAGATTCTACGAGACTTGAACAAATATAATCATATTCTATGCTTTCGAAAGCGCCAACTTATAAAACGTTGAAACAAAGATTTATACAAGTATGGTCCAAGAACATGCACAAAAAACATACCACATTTATATTATTCGACAGTGATTAATGTCAACTTTCATAAAATATAGGTATCTATATTTTATTTATTATCCAGATTATAATTATTATTATTATGAGATTTGAGGAAGCGAAAGACGTATGTACCTATAGAGCGCGAAGCTTGGCACTATGTCCTTTCTGACTAATCCATTAGGGATACAGCGTGAAGATATGTACGTGTATACATATTATTATTTAAATTGCATAAGAATATATATTGCGTTAGGGATTTAAAACTATTTTTAGATGTGTTAAATCAACAGGAATATCATGAAATAATCTTGTACCCGTTTATTCATATTAAATTTGTATGTAGTTCTTGGAATAGGCACTCCGCGGTCGGCTATTTGCAAATCATGTGAAGTACAGCGTGAAGATAATGCATGTATATATGTATTATTATTCATATTACATACTGAAACTGCATTTCCTTTTTTTATTTATTCTATTTTTTAACCACTGTGGCATATTCTACAGCAAAGGTTAAAAAAGGAAATACGTATGAAAATTACAATTTTACGGATAATATGCTACAATAATAAAGTTATTCTCGAATAAGAGAACACCCTGAGAAAACAAAGAACATTATTACAACCATAATCCACTTAGGTAGTATATCAATCACTATAACAGATTTATCGCTCACAATTTGTTTTAAAATTACAACTGAAATAAATTAGATTTATTTCTATAGCCTGTTGTAACGACTAGGATTGCGAAAATAATAGGTGCTCTCCGTTTGAATCACATAAAAATAACATGAAAAAACATTTTTCGGTTTTGCTTTCGCTGTGCCAAGCTAACTAAAAATATTATAAAATAAGATATAATACGACTCCTCACAAAATCAACAGTAGAATGACGTCAAGTAGGTACCAAATCCGTTGTTTGATATCAATAGCAAAGTACGGTAATAAATAGATAGCAAGTTCTCATCGATAAATATCTCAAGATTTAACTTTAGAGATTAACGATCAATTCCGCTAAAACAAAGAATAGGAGATCTCCCGGAGAAATTAATTAAACCGAAAAGAACCACACCCTCTTCGTGTTACCAGAGGGACGCAGGGCGTTCTCTCGTATACTAAAAGCATTTTTTTTATTCTTATTATACCTACCTTCAGTTAGAAACAAAATATTGTTTTCATTTTACTTTTTTATAGGATTCTGTTACCGCACATATAATATCCATAGACAATTGTGATGTGAAACTTTTATCATCAAATTTTAACCTCTTCAAAAAAAAATTATGAAAGCTGTATGCAAACCGTCGAATTAAAGGAAACGAATACCTTAGATTATCTTATAGTACCTGGGCGACCGAGCTTTACTCGGTGTCTTACAAAAAAAAAAAAAAAAAGTTTGACCACATTACAGGATTTGAACTCGTGCATGTGCATCCAACTTATAAAGTTATTTTTATTGCACTTGAGTTTTGATTAGTAAAGGATAGCTATTTTGTACTTTTCAGTCCATTTTTTTAAAGGCGGTTTAATTGTTATTCTTAAAAAAAATTATTTCTTCCTTTTTCTTCCTTTTAAGTGACCTTGGCCTAAATAAATATCTAGGGCAGGTCTACAATTAACTTCTTTCTAATTCTGGAGCGCAACGATTTACAAGAGAATCATCAATATAAATAAAGGTGTTCTTTGGTGTTATTTGGTATATCTTTGAAATCCAAGTTCTAATACCGTTGAAATTTAAATGCGACCACTTCGGAAGTATAGCCTTTCAAACAAAAAATTGGCGAAATCGGTCCACAGTTGACGAAGTTGTAAAAACATACATACAGACGAACTTTCTCATTTTTTTGAAGTCGCCTAAAAATATAATTTATCGAATTCATTGTCACATTATTTGGCACATTATTTTGACACAAATTGCTTCACGCCGACACACTGCGGTCGCTGCGCGTCTACCGCGCAATCGTTAAACGGAAGCCGTGTGACCGCGTTCACGTGTCTAGAGACAGCGTTGTTAGAGCAAAATACGCTCTATTTGTTTATAAATCTAACTCATGTCATGCGCAAGCAACTTCGTTCTATCTGGAGCGGGCGGGGAGAGCCGGAGCCAATTGGAAGGCGAAGTAGCTTTCAGCCTTGTGGCGACCGCGTAAAGCACGCGCGGCGACCGCGCGGTCAACGATTACGAGTAGCGGTAACGCAAACAAATAGCATGTATGGACTACGAATTACGTCCGTAATTCGTAGTCAGATGGCTCATCGTAAAAGGTTTAGCGTGGAAATAAAACTGTAGATTAAATTCAATATTTAATTCAGCCTACTCAATCATGCGAGCAAGATAAATGTTTAACAATCAGTCCAATTGAAATGGATAACGACATGTGATGGACACGGTTAAATTTGTGCAAGTCACCTTACTCTCTCCAACAACGCAAAACAATGAATACTAAACCCCTTCAAGCATCCTCACACATCACAATTTTTTCCTCGAACTGGCCTTGTCTGAACGTAAAACATATTGTATAGACTCCGGTGACAGTTTGCGGAAATTTATTTCATGTGATGAATTCCTTAAGAATAACCAGCACCGAATTCGGTGCTGGTAAACTGACCGAGTCCGATCTCTGGTATATCCTGAGGATGCTTCGTTGAGAGGCGAAACACGTCTCGATTGGTGGTTTTTGGAGTTCGAGCGGAAAATAGCTAAAGATTTTAGGAATTCATCACATGAACGTAAAACAGTTGACGGTGCTGCCATTTAACAAAATCGATTCCACCCAAGCTTCAACTTGACATTTCGATACGACCGTATTCTCAGCCGTGCACAGATTCAGATTCAGCACTGAATTATGATTCTTGTTATATGGCAACAGATGGTGTTCACTCTGCGACATATATGTATAGAGGTATGTACCTATGTATATTCCTATGTGTAATTCGACTAAATTCATAGAGACCGGCGAAGAATATTACCTTCTTCCTTTTGGCGTCGCCGTAGTCGGGTAATTAACACACTATTTTACATGCCATAGTTTACTGTACCTACAATTGTGTAGTAGATTCAAAGTGAGAATTTTTTTTGTAAACGCTTACAAAATACAAAATAGAGTGTGAAACCGTCAATCACGTGTATAGGTACAGACGAAATAAATTCCCAAGCGTATCACGCGCTACGGATTTAGACAATTTCGTGTGCGAGCAGCCCTTGATCTACGCTTCAACAATGCTGATATTGTTGTACATACAATGCCTTATTCCTGTCTACTTCATATAATTTGCACGTAGCCGACCGCGGAGTACCTATTCCAAGAACTACATACAAATTTAATATGAATAAACGGGTACAAGATTATTTCATGATATTCCTGTTGATTTAACATATCTAAAAATATTTTTTTAATCTATAACTAATATTTACGCTATTTAAATGATCTAATATATATACATACATATATATACATACATATATATATTGACGCTGTATCCCCAACCAGGTAGTCAAAGAGGACGGAGCGCCAAGTGTCGCGGTCCTTACATACTTCTTTCGCTTCTTCAAATCTCATCATTCTCCTCGCACATTTTCTCCTAGGTATGTGAGTGCTTTTGACATTTCCGTCTGCTAACACTCTGGTTATTTTATCTTCATAAGTCGGCCTTGTCTCCTTTTACCACTCATTTTCGCTCTGTAGATTTTCTTCGCCAGTCTCTCATCACTCATTCTTTCTATATGGCCAAACCATCTAAGCATTCGTTTCTTCATTTTTACAATAACCCTGTCGTGCAACCCTGTCACACTGCGTATCTCTTCGTTGCTTATTTTATCCGCAAGTGACACCGCACGTATTGTTAGGAAATCGCATTTCTACTGCATTTATCATACTTTCACTCGATTTCAGGCATATCAAGGCTTCACTACCGTACAATAAATTTAGAACCAACAACGCCTTGCGTATGGCCATTTTGGTTGAGTTAGGTATGTTCACACTGCTTCCTAATGCGGACAGAGCCTCGTTCACTTTATTGCCAGCTGCTGCCCGTCTCTCTACATCCAACTCACATCTTCCATCCCGCAAAAACGTACTCCCCAGTATTAACGATATGTTTTTACATCAATTTAATTTATGTTTTAGAAAAATCAAAATCGTGCACATGATTGCCAATAATTTCCCCCTTTCTAATATTAAAGATTTAACATTGACATATGTATTTTTCAATTATTTTTCAATGGATAATTACCTAATGTTATTCATTGCTGTCAACCAAAAATTAAAATATTTAAAAAAAACAATGTCGTCAATACATTGTCAATGCTTACGATTTAGGCATGTACTCAACCCCGATTATACTAGAACTAACCCATAAGAATTGAAAAAAATATTTTATGCAGACTAGGTAGCGAGTGAAATAACTTTGCATCTTCGTAAGTCCGTCGTCAAAACGAATGTATTTATTCTTTCCCTCAATATAAAAAATAACATTAAATAAAAACAAAAACAAATCTCGGTAAACAGTGGGAAAGAGCAACGCGAAATAACGACTTACGAACAAAACAAGCTCCATTTACTCGAAACTCTTCGTACCTGAGGATTATTGTAATATAGTCGGTTACTCGTGTTAGGCTTTATCAATTTGTAAAATACATACAAGAATTGAAATACAAGAACCCCATTCCCAATGGCCAAGATTCAGCAAAATTCACGTTGACTCTACTTCTAATAATAAATATTTAGATTTACAGTTGTCTAAGCCTAATCGGATAGTGATAGGTCACTAGTCCATCGCGTACATAAATTCCTTAACAAATATATCAAATAAAAAAAAATAAGTTCCTTGATACTATTTTAAGTTACGGCAAAGCGTCATGTTCTTTATAATAAGATTTCATATATGTATTTGAATTGTCACACTACGAGTATGTACCAAAACTTATGCAGTGTGACAAATTCAAATATATTGAACATTATTATGAATAAGATAATATTATATTATATAGTACCTACATAATATGAAACTATGCACTATATAGTATACAAAATACAATGTATATATAAGCTTTTACATGTGTATGTGTCAGTGCCTAGTTTATCAAACTGAGGGTCGCGACCCTTGGGGGTCACGTTTGTTACTAGAGGGGGTCGCAGTCTGTTAAAAAAAATGAGATCTATATATACAAATGATTCGTTTATTAAAGGAATGAATTTTAGTGTAGTGTTATAAAATTAAATATTCCATGTAACAACAACGTGAAAAAATAAACTTATAGCTTACTCTGTTTAATTAAAATGATTAATCATGAACATTAATTAATTAAAGCGATGGTTGGCTTTGTTTCTCACTTAAAAGTATTACTAAACGTGGATCATCTTTGCAAACACTCATAAGCAAATTATTTTCGAGTGATAACATACGATTTCTGTAATTAGTTTTTAAAGCCACCATAGACGAGAAACCTTTTTCGCACAGGTAAGAACTAGCAAAGGGTATCAATGTTTTCAAATCTTCGGTTACTAGACTTCCGTACTGACGTCGTCGTGCAAGCCAAAATTTATCTAAATCTTGAGATAGAAATTCCAGTTGTAAAGTTTTAACAGCCGATGGTTCAATGAATTGATTGTGAGTCTCAGTTCGTAACTTGGCAGCTGCAACAATATTTTCATCAAACAGATTGAGAACCCATCTTTTCGAGAAATCATTGTTGTCATCTGGAAAATATTCTAGTACTTAACTGAATCCTTAATTCACCTGAATGCTTTTTCATGTTCTCCAACAGACAGTCAATAACTGAATTTTTTAAATTCGCATTTTTGTTAATATAATCAGAAATTGCAGTAAATACATCATAATTTCGTTTTTCAAGGTGTATAATCCAAATACTAAGCTTCTTGATAAAGGCATTGATTTTATCTCTCATAAGTAAAACGTTTTTGTTACGGCCTTGTAAACTCGTATTCAAATCATTCAAATGTGAAAATATGTCACTCGAGTAGGCCAACAGTAGTAAGGATTCTTTATCTTGTAAAAATTCTAAAAATAAACTGTTTTTATCTGTGTCAACGAGCTAGATCTATCGACAGAATTAAATGCATTAGTATCTCATCTCCATCGTGCATAGAGAAAGCGCGCGCCTCATGCACTGCCCCTTCACATCCTCTCTTTGAGCCAAAACCTACTTGTGTAGGACAAAAATAATTGGAAACGGTGGGGAGAATGTGACGGCAACAAATTTCTGAAGCAATGCGGCGTAAAGTAGTACCTACTGCAATTGGCCTAACGCCACCATCTTTTTTTCAGGGCACATAAATTAGCACCATACAGGATGTTGATTATCTACGGGAGCACCTTACCAGCCAGCATAATGTTTATTAGAGCTGTTAAACTAGATAAGAGTGTCCTACCGGCATCACCGACAGAGCCTGTAATCAAATCTTTATAATGTTGTTGCGTTAAGCCATCGAGACCTCCTGCGGAACCGCTTTTAAAGGAATTTATTGCGGCAAGCACATCTTCCTCTGTAGCTCGAGACGACAGATTCTTTGGGTGTGGGAGATTTGGCAAACAACAAGCCACAGAGGAAGAAGGATGCTTTGATCTTAGACCGGAGTCTCGGGAGTATTCGGTGCCGTAACATCGCTGGAAAATAGTAAGTGGGCTCCTTTTAGATCGCCATCGCTGATTTTTGTTTCTATTTTTGGAATACTGTCTTAATTGTAAGTTTTATAAATGGGCCGAACATGAATGCTCGGCCCATATCTTTCTTGTGAGTAAAGATTCTTTATTAATTACTAGCAAACTAAATTAAACAGTTTTTACAATTATTTTGATACTGCAAAAAAAAAAAACAAAAAAAAATCTACTGATCCGATCGCTACCAATTTTTACAGGATCACCCGCTAGGCCAATCTGAAGATAACCTGAAAATTTCACCGAAATTGGTCCAGCCGTTTCGGAGTCCATAAGGAACATACATACATACATACATCGCCTTTTATATATATAGATGCGCTTCGCACAGGTAGAAATTTTATTGAAAATAAAATACAATCCATGTTACTCGCTGATAAATGATAATGTAGCTTTCTATAAGTGAAAGAATTTTTTAAATCGATTTAGTAGCTTTTAAGTTTATCCATTACATACAAACACACAAAGTTTACCTGTTTATAATATTATTATAGATTTGTATGTATTCTTTTAGTAAAACAATCCAATGAAAACTACAATCAATCAGGTAAAATGTTCTCAAAATTTAATAATAATTTTTAATGTTGAATTAAAAGCTGAAAATGTGAGTAGTAGTTAGTATTAGTATTATAACCGTAGATGTTATATTATATAAATCGATTATTATTCGATTTTCGCAGTTAAGTACCGTATGAGTAGTAAGTAACATTTTATCTAATCAAAATTATAAGATGTATTATTTTAGGCAGATACAAAACTGGGATCTCAAATATGACTAGGACAGTTTTTTATGTACCATATTTTATGTAAGCATTGTACAAAATAGTACAACCTACATAGATACATTACATGATTATATTACTGAACCCCACAGACGTTCGAGACTGCGCTGCCCATTAATAATACAAAATGATTACTTATTTCACCAAGGTTTACCTAAAATACATTGGTACAATTAAGTAGGTCTGTATATTATTTTTATTATACACATGATTTCACGTCGTTTCGCATCGGGGTAGACAGAGTATCAATATACAACAAAATCACACCTTTACAATGAATATTTTCTTAGCAAATATTCGTATATGTACCTACTTATCGTATTCGTATACTTAGTACAAAAAGATATAATACGCGCGATGCGCGACGTAACGACACGCAGTGCCCTTTATTGACTTGACGCAAAAGGAGAAGTGTTATAAGCATAAAGACTTTGTCTGTCTGTTTGTCTGTATGTCTGTCTGTGGCATCGAAGCTCCCAAACGGATGAACCGTTTAGCTATGCGTTTTCTCTATACGAAAACTGCAATTGTCGAGAGCGTTTTAAGCCATATTCGTTCCCGCCAATTTCAGAATATTGAGCTTTGAATTATATTTGAAGGAATTTTATTTTGCAGCTTTTGCTTATTATGTAGAACTCGATCTCTGTTAGCGAACGAAGGTTTGACGACGATGACCAGCATGAGATATTATTACAAAGTTATTTGTTTCATTTTTGTCTATTCGATTAGTGGTGAAATGAACCTGTACATAGAACATAACTATCTCTACATAGTTGTGCCGTAAAAAATAGAGATGAGTAAAGCAATTCAGTAACATTAAAAACTTTTAATCAATTGTGATGAGTGATTATACATATATTTCCAAAATCTATATAATTTTTAAATGTTGAATTGAAAGCCGAAAATGTTCAGTTATTATTACACATACAATTCGTTTTTTTTATTTTCACGGATAAGTTTCGTATGGATAAGTAACGTAGTGTTCAAAATTATGAAACATTTAGAATTTAGAATGTTTTACCCTCTTAGCACAGAAAAAGAAAAAAAAAGATAAATTAAATAAATAAAGTAAACGAAAAACTTGAGTGTTATATAAATCCCTTTCGAACGGCTACCTCATTATATTTCTTTATGAAAAATATTTAGGTTTTTAAATATATACACATCTGTATATATAATATATATAGGTACTTAATATAATTAATTAAACTATATTTAAATTCAAAAATATCTTAGTTGTTTGCTCTAAGAAAATATGTTAGTACTACGAGTATTACTGTCAACATTATTTTATAAAAGCTGCTATGCTAAAAGCGAGCACTTTTTACTCGAAGTAATGTTTAGTCTAAATATCTCATAACTAATGTTTTTTATTCAGAAAGCGCCCATTAGATTCCTATTATACCCCGTTTACTGCCGCTATCGAGGCAGCGCGAAAAACAGAGAAGACGCCTAACAGCCCGTGAAAATGACTTTAAGGGGCAATATAAAAGAAATTATACTCTTTTTATCTGCAAATAAGAGATTAATATTCAAGTTTGTCGCTTCAATTAAGCGAAGAAACTCTATTAAACGTGGGCGAAACTTTACCGTAGACACTAAAAGGGTTTGCGTGACTGAATTTCAAGCTATCGAAGCGTATGGCGGCGCGGCGAACCAAAGTGCACCGGTTTGAGTAATGTTTCAGTTCCAGGCGAGCCCAGTTCCAGTTTGTGAACGGAGGGCTACGAGACGCCCGCGTCTAGTACGCAGGGTGCCGCCTCTTCGATCCGCGAGAATTTTCACTAGCGGCAAACGGAAAACAACTCATGAATTTACTACACTAAAATCTATATTCTAACAACAATTTTTAAGTCATGTTCATATTACAACATATCCAAAGAGCTTGTAATTACAATAGCAAAGCTTCAGTGAGTGCATAACAACGTCTGCATCGCATCGGCATTGGTGAGTCTGAAATGACATGTAAAACGTGCCAGTCTGGAATTTAACCGGATTTGAGTTTACGTAATCACAATATTTTATAAATAAAATTTAAGTACCTACTCAGTTTGCGAAACAAGAATTATGAGCTCAATACTTTCGCTTAATTACTTGTGTTACACTTTTAAGTTAACATGTTGTGTACCTACTATTAATTTAAAAAGTATTGGTTTTCTAAGAGCTATTGTACTTGTATTATTACGTTTAATCTACCTACATTGATAACTTACATAGAAGGAACACATAGAAAAAGTTATAGTGGGGTTTATTATCATAGATTAAAACGCTTGAAAGTAATTCTCTTTGTCACGCAAAACTAAGTATGTAGATAAATATGTGAACATTAATTCTATTTTTATCGATCCTATTAAAAACTGTAAATATATTCTAATACTGTATTACACAAATTGCTTCATATATCAGATATCACACAATCACGTTAACTCGACAATAAGTGCGCAATTTAAATTATTAATTACGAATGTTATTTGTTAATGTCTGTGTGTAATTTAATGATAAAATATTATATAATTTTTCTACTTCCATATCCACATATCGGTTTATTTCTTTTTTCGTTATTGTGTGATTGTTATTGTAAAACACACATTAACGTCTTAACAAGTATAATGGTAATCAAGATGTTATTGTCTAGTATTGTATTACTATGTTATTGTATTGTCTAGTGTAGCGGTTCCTAAACTTTTAAGGCCACGGAACACTCAATAAATCCCATTTAATGTATGGAACCCCGTAGCACACTATAACAAAAAAAAGATACCTACTACAATTTAAAATAAGAGTAAAAATCCTTTATTAGAAATATTTGAAACAAAGATTAATGTGATGAATGAAATTATTTCACTGCTTCCTATAAAAAGTATTAATAGGTCTGAAATCGAGATTTTATTCTGTAGGTCCTACTATAGAATAAAAATCGTTCAGTGTTTGTCAATACATATGCTTTGATCAACATCTTCACAAAAAATAATGTTGCCATCAATAACGGTAGCCAAGTTATCCCTAACGGAACCTTAGTGTATTTTACCTGGAACCAGCTTTAGGAATCGCTACTCTAGTACCTATCCCATCATAAAATAAATGCCGGAAGCAATCCGCCATAGACAGGCTAAGAGCGTGTCGTACAAGCATTAATTTAGAGCTCATAGCAGTGTCACACAAAGCAAAGTTAAAATGAAACAATAATGATAGAGTTCAAAATGCTCATTATTAAAACTTTTGTTTAAATTTATGTCTGTGTCAAATTTTAGTTCAGTACTTGTATAGAATAAATTGATAATGACATATTTACAGCCAGACAGACAGACGGACTGTTAGACAGATAGCTATGACGAAACTATATGGATTCTGTTACTGCCAGTTTGGCTATGCAAGTCTAAAAAGAAAAACATTTATGTGCGTACCAGTGTTCGTAAAATTTATTCAACCCTATAGGTACCAAGCTATATCATTAAATCAACTTTGGAGACTTTTTTAATAAAAGTCGAGTGTAATGTGAAATCCACGTTCGGCATACTCCCAGTACCCACATAAGCGTTCACAAAGGGTTAGCGACAAGCCCCATAGCAAACCCTTCCACTGTAGAGCAACGAAATATCGTATTTCCCTGAAAAATCTCTTTGAATAAACCTCCCTGGACAAATACCGATTGTTGATTTTTAATCACTTTCAGTCCTTTAATCTTGTTTATCTCCACCACGTAGTACTTAGGTAAATGTGTATTTGTTGTTTTATAGACAAATCCACATAATTCCATATGCTATTACTTCGCTAAACAAAAAAAAATATGGAGATAACAGGTTGCCAAAGTAGAAAAATTATTTCCATAAATTTTATAAAACAAAGTCATAATCCACTTTTTTTAAATATATTTCAATGTGGTTATTACCATCAGTTAGAACATCCGACAGGGGAGGTTTATGAGTACACATATCACATTCACATTTAGTCCATAGCAGTAAAGAAATATAGACGTTTCGTAATGAAGTCCCCGTGCGAAACTGGCGCGGGTCGTTAGTAGATTTGACACAAAAGAAGAAACTGACTCACTGACTCATTTATTCGCTGACGTACATAATATATATGCACAGCTCTAATAAGTTTTAAGAACTTGACATTTTACACAGAGGTTTCATAAATAATGTCGGAAAGCACCTAGGAGGGATGTTTGGAAATTCAACCCCGAAGGGGCTCAAGTGTTAAAGTTTAATGAGGAAAAACATTAAAATTCTTTTAATTACCCAAAACTTTGTGAATCTATCAAATAAATAATTAAACACTCATCTAAATGCCTGGTTTTAATAACTCAGCTCCCAGAAGAAAATAAAGTGTAAAATTTAATACAAGAAAAAATCCTGGTTTTAATAACTCAGCTCCCAGAAGAAAATAAAGTGTAAAATTTAATACAAGAAAAAATCGATTCCATACGAACAAAGTCACGAACAAAAGTTATACGTAATAACAATGAAAAACAATTAATATTGGTTGGTCGTTAATCACTATAGGATGGATTCTCTAAGTTAAAACGAAGTTCTATCGACATGAATGTTTTTATGGACATAGTGATGGATGGTAACATTTACGATCGAAAAAGTCTCTCACATTTTTTCTAAAATAGAATAACTAAAGCGCATTTTCATGTATTGATTCCACGTATTAGTTTTACACAATCATGAAGGTCCATGAAGGCGATATATGGCTCATGGACATGACTACAAGGAGCGGGACGAGTCATTTTAACTCAGACCTCTAATCGAGTTTTCGTCGGATATCAATCAAAACATTATATACTGTAAAGTCGAGTAAATATTTCAATTTATTGTTTTAAAATTTTTGAAATCAATGTATTGTTATTATCGTATCAATTTATTATTTATTTGTCATTGGAATAGACTTCCATATAGTAGGAGTCAACTCACCCGACGATCGACGAATACACTCCCTTGATAAACCCAAACGCGTGTTACCTGGACATTGACATACTAAATATTGGGTCCTTACATATTAAATTAGCGTTTTGTCGTACTGACCACTTTTATCTGAAATATCTCCTCTTTGGTTAAGAATTCCAAATTCAAATTTATAAATTCATTTAGCTGGTACATTTGAGTTTTGAAAACACTCATTCGTTTGTTTTTTTTCCTAATTATTTTTTTCTTTGGCGTCGCTTATTACCGCACAGTGGAAAACATGAAATATCGGTATATTTACGAGTACGAGTTCTACCGTGGCACCAGTGCTGCAGAAACAGCTCGAAGGATTAATGATGTATACGGCGCTGGTGTCGCAAAAGAAAGCACGGTACGTTTTTGGTTTCAACGTTTTCGTTCTGGAAATTTCGACCTTCAGAACCAAACCCGTGGACGGCCGGAGACCAAAGTGGAAAATGAAGAATTAAAGGCTATTGTGGAAGCGGATCCATCACAAAGCATTTCAGAGATAGCTGTAGGCTTCGGGGTAAGTGACAAAACTGTATTAATCCACTTGAAGCAAACCGGGAAAGTAAAAAAACTTAACGATGGGTACCTCATGAATTTAGTGAATCGAACTTGCAAACACGCGTCGACTGCTGTGTTACTTTGCTCAACCGACACAATAATGAAGGGATTTTAAATGGAATCATTACTTGTGATGAAAAGTGGGTACTGTACGATAATCGGAAGCGCTCATCGCAATGGCTGAACCCTGGAGACCCAGCCAAATCCTGCCCTAAACGAAAATTGACTCAGAAAAAGTTACTTGTGAGTGTTTGGTGGACTAGCGCCGGTGTCGTTCACTACAGCTTTCTAAAATATGGCCACACGATTACGGCAGATATCTATTGTCAGCAACTGCAAACCATGAAGGAAGAACTAGCTGCTAAACAACCGAGATTGGTCAATCGATCTAGGCCACTGCTGCTTCACGACAACGCAAGACCACACACTGCACAACAAACAACCACTAAGTTAGATGAGCTACAATTGGAATGTCTGCGACATCCACCGTACTCCTCGGACCTTTCTCCAACAGATTACCATTTTTTCCGGAATTTAGACAACTTCTTACAAGGAAAAAAATTCAACTCCGATGCGGCAGTCCAAATCGCCTTCAAAGAGTTTATTGATTCTCGCCCCCATGGTTTTTTAGTAAAGGGATCAATGAACTACCTATGCGATGGCAAAAGTGCATAGATAACAACGGTGCATACTTTGATTAATTAAATATATTTTACAAAAAAAAATTGACTTTATATTCCTCCCGTACAAAACGCCAATTTCATATGTAAGGACCCAATATAATCTAACCAAAGTTTTTGTATATTAAAAGCACACGCTAACTTGACACGCAGTAGTTATGATAACCTTTGATGAGCTACAAATTTGGTATTACCTACTTGTTTAATTTTGATTTAAGATAATTAGTATTATAATGCGGTGTAAAATTGAAATCTCTATATTTTTTAATTTCGTGCTCTAGAAACATCAACAAAAGTACAGGGCCGGATCTACCATATGGCTTTTTGGGCTTCAGCCCAGGGCCCCGTGGATTCAAAGGGCCCCAAGCTAAGTCAAGTCAAAGTCAAAAATAGACGATAATGCGAAAAAATCCATAATTTTATTAAATTAAACAGATCGTAAGGTTTGCAGCCCTGCGAATCCTCCAATTAATCAAACCTATTCAATTCATTTAATTCAAGCCTACGTTCAGGTGTTGGTACTTCGAACAGACAGTTAAAATGTTCAGCTGCCATTACAGATTCATTCGATCTCGATCGTGCTCCGCTGCTTCCCTGTCAGACTCTGTCTCTTTCTATCTTGCTAGAGTTATTTATAAGTACCATTATTTATCATTTTTATTTAGTATTTTTAATTATTTATAATTAGTAGGATAGAAAGAAACAGAGTTTTGGAGGAATGTAGCGGATCGTGATCCGGATTGAATGTGTAATGGCCGCGTACGGGTTGGCAACCCTGAACTCCCGGTATGCATCTCTATCAAACAGAACGGTGATTTCCGCGTCGATTTTTTACGGACGACAGTACATTTACTTAATTTTCTAGAGTTGTGGATAACTGGTTAAAAAAACAAACACTAAGGCATAATATATTGGGTCCTTACATATGAAATTGGCGTTTTGTACGGGAGAAATATAAAGTCAATTTCTTTTTGTAAAATATATTTAATTAATCAAAGTATACACCGTTGTTATCTATGCACTTTTGCCATCTCATAGGTAGTTCATTGATCCCTTTACTAAAAAAACCATGGGGGCGAGAATCAATAAACTCTTTGAAGGCGGTTTGGACTGCCGCATCGGAGTTGAATTTTTTTCCTTGTAAGAAGTTGTCCAAATTCCGGAAAAAATGGTAATCTGTTGTAGCAAGGTCCGGGGAGTACGGTGGATGTCGCAGACATTCCAATTGTAGCTCATCTAACTTAGTGGTTGTTTGTTGTGCAGTGTGTGGTCTTGCGTTTTCGTGAAGCAGCAGTGGCCTAGATCGATTGACCAATCTCGGTTGTTTAGCAGCTAGTTCTTCCTTCATGGTTTGCAGTTGCTGACAATAGATATCTGCCGTAATCGTGTGGCCAGATTTTAGAAAGCTGTAGTGAACGACACCGGCGCTAGTCCACCAAACACTCACAAGTAACTTTTTCTGAGTCAATTTTCGTTTAGGGCAGGATTTGGCTGGGTCTCCAGGGTTCAGCCATTGCGATGAGCGCTTCCGATTATCGTACAGTACCCACTTTTCATCACAAGTAATGATTCCATTTAAAATCCCTTCATTATTGTGTCGGTTGAGCAAAGTAACACAGCAGTCGACGCGTGTTTGCAAGTTCGATTCACTAAATTCATGAGGTACCCATCGTTAAGTTTTTTTACTTTCCCGATTTGCTTCAAGTGGATTAATACAGTTTTGTCACTTACCCCGAAGCCTGCAGCTATCTCTGAAGTGCTTTGTGATGGATCCGCTTCCACAATAGCGTATTTTAATTTTAATTTTCCGTTTAATTCTTCATTTTCCACTTTGGTCTCCGGCCGTCCACGAGGTTGGTTCTGAAGGTCGAAATTTCCAGAACGAAAACGTTGAAACCAATAACGTACCGTGATTTCTTTTGCGACACCAGCGCCGTACACATCATTAATCCCTCGAGCTGTTTCTGCAGCACTGGTGCCACGGTAGAACTCGTACTCGTAAATATACCGATATTACATGTTTTCCATTGTGCGGTAATAAGCGACGCCAAAGAAAAAAATAACGAGGAAAAAAACAAATGAATGACTCTTTTCAAAACTCAAATGTACCAGCTAAATGAATTTATAAATTTGAATTTGGAATTCTTAACCAAAGAGGAGATATTACAGATCAAAGTGGTCAGTACGACAAAACGCTAATTTCATATGTAAGGACCCAATATTATAATATAAATCAAATATTTTATTGTCTTATTTTTTTCTTATACTTTGAGTAATTAGGTGGGCCCCTAAGTAGTATTAGCCCAGGGCCCCCTAAACTCACGGTGCGGCCCTGCAAAAGTACGTCAAGAATCAATTATTAACTCCTACTTTCACACACGTACTTAAGTAATATCAGTTAAAGCCGTATATTGTTAATAAATTGTAGAACTACTGTTATTTACTAACAGCCTTTCATTATCGTTCTAATCTTAGACACCGACAAAAGAAACGAATTCTGTGATAAATGAAACCTTTCAAACGACTTGAGTTCTTACACCAATACTACATATTTTCACTACAAAAAGGAACTAAATACGTAAGTACATTTAAAAATAAATATATTGATATAGATATTACATACAAACACTGACCACCGCCCGTCTCCAACTGTCACCGCGACTTACATTTTTTATTTATTTCTCATTTTGTCAGCTCTGCATCCTTGCGCTACGAGTTTCGAATCTGCATGATAGAAAACTCCTTGAAAAACACTATAAATTCGTAAACAACTAATAATATTTCATGAATAATCAGAATGACAAAAAATGTGGAAAAGATTTGATATTTTCACTGTAGTACATTTATAGAAAGTGTAACTTATATTTGAATATTTTTAGCGCTTTTATCTTCATTTGCCTTGACTGCGTCATATTAAAAAAAGCAGGCTAAGATCTGCAGCAATTTCGGACAAAGTAAACGTTATTAAAATTAAAAAAAAAAAATATTAGGGCCAAAATAGGCATTACTTGTTTTTTATTTTCGAGTTTGAGTTACCAATTTACTTCTGCATGCTAAATTTAAGCTCAGGAAATGTAAAGATGATGTAATAAGTCGTCTGCAACATACAGACAGACGGACATAACGAATTCATAAAGGTGTCATTTTAGTCGCTTTGACTACGGAATCCATAAAATCATATGCCTTTAGAAGTAAGTAACCATTTAACTACTCGACGACCTTTGTTCATTCCAACAAGAAATTACTACAAAATTACGTAATACGATGAAGTTATTTATGTCCTTAATTGTTGTGTAAAATAATATTAAACTTACTAAAAACATAATTTCTCTTATAGTAAAAGTCTACTATTATAATCACAATAAAATGTATTCTATAAATGTTACTTTTTGTTTCTAGTTACATAAAACGGTTAACAAAAAGAAATTTTGTGTTCTTTTTTGAGATTTATAACTGAAATTTTAAATACCTAACGTTAAATGGTTTAATAACTTGTTATTCTTACATATAACACGTAAATTAACGGCTGAAATGCTACACGTTTTTCGCGTAAGTGCGGTGCATCTTTTTTGTACCTGATTTTTTTTAAATTTTTTAATTTCACATGCATCTACATCTACTACCCTATAAGCTGAGGGCTTTGAATTCTATACCCGACCAGAGGGCCTAAACAAGTGGCTCAATTATCGTAATCGCTAGTAGAATAGATAAATAGATCTAGCATAACGAATTTGAAATTGATAGTAAAACGTTATTAACATTCTATTAAAACAAACGAAAAGTTGTGTGAAAACCGCCGTATAAAATGTAGCCAGATGACACTGTGGACGAGCAATAATACCAGGGGACTTTTTGGCGGGAACGGGAGAAGTGACATTGTCATTTTATTTAAATTTTCTATTTTTTACATTTTTGGGAGTTTTAAAGTACAAAAGTACACAATATACTATCAGTATATTGTGTTTTAAAGTTCTATATAAGTGAAAAGAATGGAGTAGGTCTAAATAAACATGTGTAGCTGAAATTCTCGCGCTCTTCCAAGAAGTCCTTTATAACTTCAGTAAAGGAACTTACTGGAGGAGTTTTACGATAAGAAAAAACTAATTTACTTCCGATTCTACTTATTAATACGTGACATTGGCAAATGCGCTAAACTGTGCGCCATGCCACTAAGAAAGAAAAACAAAAAATACCAGGAAGTGTTTCGATTATACGAAGCGTTTGCCACTTGTCTAATCGTTTGGGTCGATTTATGAATGAAATTTTTCTGAATACCCTTTAGTCCGAGTGCTTCTTATTGTATATGATAATACTCACAGTACAAGTTTAGACCTTATTTTGGGATGACAAAGTATAATTAATGTAATTGTTACCGTGGCTGAGTATTTATGTCGCAATAAATAGTCTTTTCATGCGACTTCATTGTGGATTTCACTTATGTTTACATACATACATTCCTACATATCTGACGCTGTATCCCTAATGGGGTAATCAGAAAGGACGAAGCACCAAGCTTCGCGGTCCTTACATACTTCCTTCGCCTCCTCAAATCTCATCATTCTCCTCACACATTTTCGCCTAAATATACGACATTTCATACTTTTGACATTTCCGTTAGCTAACGCTCTGACTAATTAGTTAAGGATCCTTTCTGCTGGTGCGATTGAATCTGTTGGTGCAGTTGGTTCTGCTGATGCGATGGTTTTCGCTAGTGTGACGGATTCTGTTTGTTCAATTGGTTCTGCTGGTACGATGGGTTCTGTTGGTGCGATTGGTTCTGCTGGTACTACAGATTCTGTTGGTGCGATCAGTTCTGATCTTCATAAGTCAGCCTTGGTCTTTCATGGCTTCTGTTACCACTCAATTTCGCGTTTAAATTTTCTTCGTCGGTCTTACATCACTCTGAAAAGAAAGACTGACGAATCTATGTGATCGAAGCATCTAAGCATTCCTTTTTTCATTTTTACAATAAGCACTGTCGTGCAATCCTGACATACTGCGTATCTCTTCATTGCTTATTTTATCCTCGAGAGTGATACCACACATATTTCTAAGAGATCGCATTTCTACTGCATTTACCTTACTTTCATCTGATTTCAGCCATATCCAGGCCTCACTACCGTACAATGAAGATGGCACCAACACCGCATTGTGGATGCCCATTTTACATACATTCACACTGTCTAATACTAACGCGACCAAAGCACCTTTTTCTTTACTAGCAGCTGCTACTCGTTTATGTTAATATAATAATAATGCGTATTAATGTTGTTACAAAATTATATTCTATTAGTGATTATATCTGTAAAGTTGTTCAGAGCACAGTTGTTATGTACAGCTAGGACAAATTTACAACTGAAAGCATGCATTATGTTTAACAAATAAATTTTAATAACTACCACCTTCACGATAAAAAATAGGTCAAGGGCGAGTTAGACTCGGACACGGAGAGTTCTGTGCGATAGGCATTTATGAAATGGTAAATTTTCGTTATATTTTTCCTGTAAACTACTCAATTTTTTCTCTCTTCGCGTGTGAAAAAATTAATGGAAAAACTTTCCATGAATTTTTTCAAATGTTAACTTGTGCAATATACTTATAGGGTGTCTTAGGGTGTAGGAAAGAAGGTTAGACCACTTTGCAAGTCCAAACAATTTAAAAAAATATTATGGGTTATGGGCACTTCGTTGAAAATCGTAAAAATCATTTTAATGTAAAATCCTTTTGAAGTAAAAGGACTTTTCAAGGTAAAAAAAACTTGAATATTACGAATCAAAATATTACCTTAGTTTCTCAAACATCGTCATATTTGTATTAAAATCCATTCAGCAGTTTACCACCACCGTAGCTGGAAACAATAATAATAGCACACTAATAGAAAGAGATTATAAAAATATATGTTTTAGAATTAAATAAGCCTAAAAAGCCTTCTACCCCAAACATTTCTTCATAAATCGTTTATTATACTGACACTGCTTTGTTACAGTTTAATCCAAAGATAATTTAGTGTCACACCTTTTCTTGACAATTATTTATTGTAAGGTTGTATGTGGACGAAAACGAAATGGTATTCTAACGTTCACTTTCTTCGGATTGCTCGGAAGAAACGAATGATTGAATTTGTTTTCTTTGACGTAGAATTGAAAAATATGACGCGAACTACAACGGAGAGATTGGGATTACTGGAGCGGTTCAACAACAACGCAACTACAAACACCACCAACACTCCTTCGACTGTGGCTACCGTCCCTAAGACAAACCACAACGGCAAACGACCAACGCCAATCATCATATACCCCACAGGTAAGTACTTAACTACATACTGAGGGTTAAATTACAGACAGTACATTATGTACTTGTATGTGACATTGTTTACAGATATATGTACTATAAATTACATTGTATCTGAAAACAGTGAAACGTGTATGTACATAATGTCACGAGGAGAAGTGAATTTCTATGTTCAATATTTAGGAGACAGAATCGAGATGATCTATCTAACAAGTCTTTTGAGTATTCATAACTCAAGTTCTATTATACGAATTGTCACGGATATTTCAATGGTAGTGAGTTTAAGAGTTCTGTATTTTATGCCCGTCTCTTAAGACCCTTTTCCTGTCAAACGGATTTGGCTCCGTGTGCGGATTTATTTTTGCGTGCGTGAGCTGACAGGCTGCGGGCGATACGTTCAACAAAAGTACTGTATTCGCATCTGTATATCACGAATATAATACCTACCTTAATTTACAATAATAAACAATAATAGTATTCCATATTGTGAATACTCCATTGAACTAATCCACACTTTATAACTTGTGTAAGTTCTTATCAATAAACAGTTTATCGTGAGAACTTTACTCGATAAATACTTCTTCGGGATTCCCATACTCATGAATAGGTTCCATATTTGTAATTGTAGCGTAGCATCTATTAAATAGTTTATTACTGTGAGATTTCCATTCTTTTTTTAATGTTTAAAATTACTATGTAGGCATTCACCCACAGTACAAGTAAGTATCTAATATAATTATCAAAATAAACGATATTTATGTTTCATGGAGGCTTTTGATCATTAGTCATCAGCCTAAAAATACAAATTCTTTTAATACAAAACTCATTGAAAATTAGGTTATTATAATATGTTATTTCATATAATAACCTAATTTTATAGGCTTGGGACATCGAAGAAGTTCTATTCCCCATTTTCCTTAAAAAACGATAGTAAGCATTACATGATGATGGAAAATCGCTACTGCAAGGGAGAATGTGAAAACTTCCCTTACGGATGTTTATGTAGTTTCCTAAAATAACATAAACTTCGTTTCCCGTGTTCTCGCCAAAGATTCCTTTTTTTAATTTTATTTTTAGGTACAGATTATTCCCTTTTAGGGAAATCCGTAGTTTTTAGTGGGATTTTATAGGGAGCGGTTGGGCGTTTATTTTAATTATTCGCAAATTGTTTCTAGTGGATTTCGTGATGTAAAATTGGCGTATTTTCCGTCTCAAAGTGTCTACACTGTCGTACATTACTTGGAATTGTTGAAATAAGTGCTTATTTAGTAATCTGATGTTGTTGTTTTTAGTGGCTTAGACCGCCTCAGCGGATCCTACTAGAAAGACTGCCTCAATATATTTGTCGCCAGAAACTCCAAGAAACAATTAAAATGTATTACGCCAATATTTTAATAAAATAATATGAAGAATTTATCAATTTATCACTGAAGACATCGGTTGTATGGGCCAAGATCCCTTTACCTTTCCTCCTAAGGGTGAACCGTACTACTGTACTACAACTACTTAGGGAAATCCTTTTTTTTATAATAAAGTTATTTATTCCACAATTCTTGGAAGGTATTACTACGCCTATAAAGCCTTGAATTTGTGTTCACTATTCAGAATTCAATAGCACTCTGATGTAACAGTTCTTCATCTTTCACCATGAACCACATGTCTAATGTAAAATTTGTTCTTTTCTCTTGTTCACTAAGTGTGGCTTGCACCAACTATTTAAACTCGATTTAAGGATATGACATCTCGTTGCACCAACTATTAAATGGTTTTGACATCTCGCTTACATTATTTTATTTATTTTTATATATTACAAACTATTTTATAATTGGTGCAAGCGAGATGTTAAATTTTTAAATCGAGTTTAAGTAGTTGGTGCAAGCCACCCTTAGTCCCTAACACTTTTCCAATAAAGTGATAGTAGACTTTAATAAAGTCAAAAAGCAAGAAAGCAAAAACTTCAGTTGCACATGTTTATTTCGATCTTCCAATTCTTTCACTTGCACAAAACTTTAACACACAATATACTTTCGTATTTAAAATTTTAAACTCCCCAAAAGCACAAAAAATAGAAAATCCAAACAAAATGGCAATTTCACTTCTCTCGTTCTCGCAAAAAATTCTTTTTTAATTATTATTTATCAATTTCTTGATAGACAAAGGAAACTACGCCCATAGTTCCCTTGATACCATGACAGGTAATAGTGTACCTAAGAGCTGTACCAATTTTCAGCTCTATGCGAACTATCTATTGTAAACTTATCACTTTATCTATTTTGACCAAACTAGGTAACAGCGTTTGCATACACTGGTTTTATATCAGACAAGTCTTGTTGGAATCTAAATAATGAACATTGAAACGGAAGACATGGACATGTACATGAGCATAGTTCCCTATGTCTCTCAAGAATTGAGTAATAATATTTTTTTTAAATTAGAATAGAAAGGTTCGAATAAAGTTTTCGCGTTCTTTCTAGAAGTTCTTTGTAATCCAATAAAGTCACTATTGCTTTACTGGAGGAGTGTTAGCGACTTAGTGATAAAAGAAAGTAGGAACGAGATTTATACATCAGACATGACTGTGCCTGTGTTTATTACAGAAGACTTCGAATGTATGGGAACAGATCCATTTGCCTTCCCTCTCAAGGGAGAATCTTACAATCAACAACAACAAGATTAGAATTAAAAATAATAATTAATCATAACTTTTCTTTAACCAAAAGTACAAAAATCATAGCTGTCCGTACCTTTACATAAATTAAATCAAAATAACAGCAAGATAACAGCAAAACTTCAAGATTAAATAAATCGGCAGTTATGAGTTTCTAAATATTACCTTCTTTCATATTACGTGATTCAATATGTGTAGTATAGGTATAGAACTTTGATTAAGTATTTACTTCCCAAAATATCAAAATTTCAAAGTGTCAATATTCCTATTTTATTATTTCAGCGAATTAACGTTTCTTATCGATTTTTACACAAACATGAAAAAGGCAATCTTTTAATTGATATCTGGGTTCGATTCTCTGCTGGGTTAATTTAGGAAACGAACTTTTGTAGATTGTTTCGGGTCTGGGTGTACTGGGAGACGCTCCTAGTAGTTGTCGTCTGGTTCTCATAGCACTAAAAATGCCCTAGTTTAAAAGATGGTCGGTATTTATATTGGTGTGTATTGTCCGGCGCATTTATATTTATATTTCTTCGGCTGATGGGTGCAAAGCCGAGTCAACCCACTAAAATTTGGCTGTGTTCCAAAGGACACCCTAGGCCTCCAAAGTGGTGGCATTCGCACCCCGCCTACGCCACTATTCAGATATATGCTGATATTAACGTATTTATTTATTTAAACTTATTTCGCGTTTTCCCTCTCTCCACCTCAGATTTTTACGTGTTGTCTCACGGGTTTCATTTCAAGTTTTCCTTTTCTCCACCCCAGATTTCTACGTTTCCTTACGGGTTTTTACAGTTTTCCTTCTTTTCGCCTCGCTACGATACCCCTCTCAAAAAGGAGCAAATGGCCCTAACACCTGACCACCGCTCTCACGCAGAGGACCGGGAACACAACTCGTCCCCATAGTGGGGACATTTCCCACCCCCCGATCCAGGCCGGGCCCTCTTGGCACTCCAGCCTCATCGGCCCCCACCTGGTATTGAGGGCGCTGCCGAAGCACCACCCTCACGAGTGTTTATTGACTCTCCAGTCTAGAGCCGCAATGTTCAGTGGAAACAGGGGCACCTCGAGAAGGGCATAGACTGCGGTCTTGGAGTGGCAGGTTAAGGTTCCACTTAATGCGAGCTATAAGCGCCTGTTGGTCCACCCCCTGTGGTGGGTCACCCACACCATTCGGCCCTGGAAGAACATATACCTGCCAGTTTCCTTAATTTCTCTTCCATTCGTACCCAGAATTTTGGCTTTGCTGTTATGGTTTTATATTGGGTCCTTACATATGAAATTAGCGTTTTGTCGTACTGACCACTTTGATCTGAAATATCTCCTCTTTGGTTAAGAATTCCAAATTCAAATTTATAAATTCATTTAGCTGGTACATTTGAGTTTTGAAAACAGTCATTCGTTTGTTTTTTTCCTCATTATTTTTTTCTTTGGCGTCGCTTATTACCGCACAATGGAAAACATGAAATATCGGTATATTTACGAGTACGAGTTCTACCGTGGCACCAGTGCTGCAGAAACAGCTCGAAGGATTAATGATGTGTACGGCGCTGGTGTCGCAAAAGACAGCAGGGTACGTTTTTGGTTTCAACGTTTTCGTTCTGGAAATTTCGACCTTCAGAACCAACCCCGTGGACGGCCGGAGACCAAAGTGGAAAATGAAGAATTAAAGGCTATTGTGGAAGCGGATCCATCACAAAGCACTTCATAGATAGCTGCAGGCTTCGGGGTAAGTGACAAAACTGTATTAATCCACTTGAAGCAAATCGGGAAAGTAAAAAAACTTGAACGATGGGTACCTCATGAATTGAGTGAATCGAACTTGCAAACACGCGTCGACTGCTGTGTTACTTTGCTCAACCGACACAATAATGAAGGGATTTGAAATCGAATCATTACTTGTGATGAAAAGTGGATACTGTACGATAATCGGAAGCGCTCGTCGCAATGGCTGAACCCTGGAGACCCAGCCAAATCCTGCCCTAAACGAAAATGGACTCAGAAAAAGTTACTTGTGAGTGTTTGGTGGACTAGCGCCGGTGTCGTTCACTACAGCTTTCTAAAATCTGGCCAAACGATTACGGTAGATATCTATTGTCAGCAACTGCAAACCATGAAGGAAGAACTAGCTGCCAAACAACCGAGATTGGTCAATCGCTCTAGGCCACTGCTGCTTCACGACAACGCAAGACCACAAACTGCACAACAAACAACCACTAAGTTAGATGAGCTTCAATTGGAATGTCTGTGACATCCACCGTACTCCCCGGACCTTGCTCCAACAGATTACCATTTTTTCCTGAATTTGGACAACTTCTTACAAGGAAAAAAATTCAACTCCGATGCGGCAGTCCAAACCGCCTTCAAAGAGTTTATTGATTCTCGCCCCCATGGTTTTTTTAGTAAAGGGATCAATGAACTACCTATGAGATGGCAAAAGTGCATAGAGAACAACGGTGGATACTTTGATTAATTAAATATATTTTACAAAAAAAAATTGACTTTATATTCCTCCCGTACAAAACACCAATTTCATATGTAAGGACCCAATACAAAGTGTTTCTTGTATTATATGAACACGAGTATCTCCGAACGCATTCTGAAATTTTCAGTCACGAAATGGGCATGATGCACGAGCACGTCAGGTGCTAAAATTAAAATCTGTAAAAAAAAACACGCAATGTCAAAGTGTCCTTGCCGCGTCAAAGCGCCCCGACTCCGCATACTGCTAGCAAGTGCGTTCTGTTTGTTGACGGTATGTAATCATCACCAGTCGTCATGGATCACAATGCTACAAGTGTTTTAGCGCTTCAGGCGAAGGCATTCTGTTTAACCAAGGCTTAAACGATATTCGTTCGTATAAGGTGCTCAACCGACGAAATTGAACCTGGAATTCTTGGCCTACTGTACATTTACTGGCTTTCTCGGGAACAGTTATATTAATTTTGTTGAAAATCACATTATATTAGATCTAGAAATCGGTCTAAATAAAGTCTAGGTATTATATTAAATCTTGCTCGTACAGTCGTAGTTTGCCAAATCAACAAGCAAAGCTTAGTCAACGTAATATGACAAATGATAGACTAGAGATCTTACGTGTTACAATTTACAAAGAGTATATTATTATGAATGAGTATCAAAACAGGATCAAAACAATGGGTAGGTATAGCTGTCAAATATCTTACTTTTCATAAAAAAAATCCGCTTTTATTACAAATTACAAAGAAATTCTGTAAAAATTCTGCTATTATTTTCTATTATTCCTGCGAAAATCAAAAGCGAAAAATTCTTCCTTTTGATATATCAAATGTGATACCATAATTGTCAACTGTTACGAACAGTAACAACAACGAAAATATAAATCAGTAATTGAAATTCTCGGAAGTGTAAACGAAAGTTCACTTACTGAAATGTTATAGAATAGACCTCTGTCACAGTATAAGAAAAATTTGCCTTTGTCTAGGAATAATTACACATTCCAAATGGTTTACATAGCGCTACATGAAAACTGTATTTTCGTGAAATGAATACTAAATCTTAACTATAATAATCTTCCATTGTAACAGTTATTAACCTAACTTTTTTTAACAATTGTATGAATATAATGTAAATATAACATTTTTGTTACCCGACTGCACGAAGGAGGGTAATGTTTTTCGAGTGTATATGTGTCTATTGCTTTTGCACGGTCTGTAGCTTAAATGGCTTGATGGGTTTTGAAGTGTGGGATTTTGTTGGATTGGTCTTTATCCCAGGAGTCAGTGTTGGTCAAAATGTAATTGTAAAACGAAAGGTTTTTACAATTGCAATTTTTAATTGTAACTGTAAAAACATTTTGTTTTACAATTACTTTTGCCCAACACTGCTAGGAATGTCATGAGCTATATTTTAACCTTTTATCTTGAAGTTCTGATGTTGCAGAAGTGCTGTTAAATTAAAACGGGTTTATTCATTTTAATATAATGTCGAAAATATCAAGCAAAAACTTTCTCATTAAATTTTAAGTATCAATTATTTTAAGTTTGTAATCGTATGCATGTACTTTTTTGTTATTAATAAATATATCTAAAAAGTATAAATTTTAAAAATTTTATTTTAAACATGTCTTGTGTTTTTTTTTATCTTTTCAGTTTTTTTTACATACAGCACGGTTTTTTGCACACTAGTTATTAGAGTAAAAAAAGTTTAGGACGGATGGATAATATTAATTTTCCGAAGCCACATATTTCACATCAAACCATTTTTCTTTACACATTTTATTGATATTAATTTCGGCCAGTCTAACATCGGTTTTTTATCATTTATTCATTTTCTTTATGTTGCTATACTTATCTAGTATCTACATTGCGTTATTCTATTTCATTAAATTGATGATAGAGCTGCTGGTTGTCGATATAAACCATAGATTTTAATATTGTTGCTTGTCGCAGATTTAAATATATCCTACACTTGCTGCGAAATTAAATTCCTATTCGTGTGGAGTAAACTGACATTTAGTTCCAAAGTGCCTAAAATTGTTTCGAGGACAGGTAAACATCTAACAAAGACGAGAATATTGTGTATTCATAAAAAATTCTAATAAAATATGTTGTATTATATGTTTATCCCTGATTTTATTTTGAAGTAACAGACCCAATCTCCTTTTTAATCTCTCCCTCGTGTTCTTTAAATATAAATTTTTATGAAGTTGTTAACTCAAAGTACCAACGAACATCACATAAAGCTACCTAAATTTTTATGGAGATAGATCCCATATAATATTGTTTCTTTTATAGGAGTTTTTGTACTTCAATAAGAACACAAAATATCCAATTTTCCGGCTGCTACATAAGTAAGTTACCGCGCTTTGTTACGCCCCATGAGGCCTATTATTTCGTAGTTTTGATACATTAGGGATAACATTTCTACAATCCTTTTGTTTTCTGTGTAATTTATAACAGTTCGTCATTGTTCCAGTTACACCGGAGTCAATAGTCGTGCCTATAGTGTCATGCATATTTGGTTTTCCACTGCTTGCATTAACCGTGATATGTTGTCTTAGAAGGAGAGCGAAGTTGGCCAGGTAATTAAAATCTTGAACCTACTATCCTAGTTATACGGTATAAATACCACGGTACAAAGTTACGGTATAAAGTTTGAGAATGATCAATGTAATAGCTATTATATCCAGTATTTGGTCCAACCTGAAATTTCGCTAAACCTAAACTTCTTGAATGATGCAAACCTGTCCAAACAGTTCTCGAATACCTGTGATATATTTGAAGAGCAACGCGTTATAATTATACGAATATACTTATATAATTATAGGGTTGCCATCTGAACTATAAATATACACATAGTATTTTACTTTTGAGAAAAGATATATGTAGTACAAAAAATATTACAGCCCTAGATTATACCCTATAATATAGGCAACAGTCGATTAGCAAGGATTATATAGGCCCTATGTCGTCCTTACTAATTCGACTGTCGCGCTAATGTTGCTAATGTAAGGTACAAACAATGCATTTTTATTATCGAATTTAATGAACCTCGAATTATTAACTTGTATTAATAATTTTCAACTGAACTGCTTAGATTCTCATACCTATTAAAAAAAGATAAAATTGCGTTTTTCATTTGTGGGAATATAAATAGAAATCAAAAACGAAATTATTTTTATTTTCACGTATTTCCTGAAAGTACTTTATTTTTGGCAAGTTATTATAAAAATACTATATATTTTCCACAAAAAGGTGCCAGCCCTATATAACATTATAACAGCTTCAGCAAATATTAGAAGGGGAGTCCTGCAAGACTAATAATAAAATACATTGTATGAAAACTACAGATGTACAAGTTACTTACATAAATACATAAATTTCACAGTGCATGTTTCTTATCACCTAATGTTAATGTGAAGAAGTGATCCGTTCAGTGATCATCCCCTTATTCAACACTCGAAAGGAAAAATAAAAGAAAACACGTGAAAACTTATAAATACAAAAATTTGAAATGATCTATTATTTTATCTATTAGAATAACGATTGCAAATCCAAAGAAAACACATGTCTGTATATTGTATACAATAACATATCGTAGAATTTTTAAGTACCTACGTTATTTTTACAAAATCTACTTTAAACGACTTTCGAGTACGGTCAGCCACTTTAACCAAGTAGAGGACTTTTAATATTGAATGCCTTATTATTTTATGTAGAGAGCGTGCACGTCGTAGAAATTGCGAACTGGATCGTGGTGAGCTATCCGTTGTACGACTGTCTCCAGTGAAGAGTCGCTCTCGAGCGTTAAGCTTAGTACGCTCGCCTCGTCCCCTACCCACTTTAGAACTCGATACGGTTCTCGAAGAACGCTCTGATCCTGAACAAACCACATTCTCACAGGTAAGAACATTCCATTTTATTTATTTCCATTATCACTTATAAAATTGAATTTCATCATAACTTTTGCCGTTTAACGGCTAATTCGTAGATCAAAGCACGTAATTTTGAATAATGTATGAATGCGTCCATAACGTTAATTTTGTACAAGATTTAAAAATTACAATAACACAATAATTACGAAATTTCCATACACCCTGTAAATAGTGCACTTTTATATAAGTGTAAAAAGAAAACTACTCGTATTACCTACTCGCCACGTCGGTAATTTGCAACTAGGCGTCAAAATTGAGTGACGTTTCGTCAAAAATATTACGAGTCATTCAGACTTTCAGAACTAATATTAGTTACGATTTCATTTAGGAATTCCATAATAGAAAAATTGTTTCCAGTTACACTTAAATAAATAGTCATTTTAATTATGATTCCATTTTTTGACTTGTTAGTTTTAAAAGAATCTGATATTTTTTCAACGTAGCTTTTGAAAACTTTTGTGTTCCAGCCTCTTGATTGGTATATTAATTGCTATCACTAAAATAATGTATGAATAAAAAAATGTTCAATTTAATGTTAGATCGCAAATAATACACCGAAAATGTATTATTTATATAATTATAGGGTTGCCATCTGAACTATAAATATACACATAGTATTTTACTTTCGAGTAAAATACTCGAAAGTAAAATACTATGTGTATATTTATAGTTCAGATTGACGTTTTCACTGCAAATAATAAAATTAATGAATTAATTTTATTATTTGCAGTGAAAACGTCGTGACCAAGTCCATTGTGGCACTTTGAGTTGGATTTTCCCATTTGGAGCGACGACACAATAGCATTGTCTCGCTTTTACTTACGTTTAAACGTTAGGTATATCGCGCCACGCTCTGCCAGCGCGTAGCGGCACGATCTTTGTTTTTATGTACTATGCTAGAGTAACGTATAATTCAACGTCCGGTAAGCAGCCCCCACACTCGGTACTGTTCTTCAGAAGTAATAGTTAGGTGTGGGTAAATCTGAAAAATAGATATTTAATGACGTCGTAAATACGCATTACCGTCACACGTCATTATAGGGCGGAAACAGCCTAAGGAAACATTTTTGCTTGGGAATAATATCTCAAATTTATCATTTATCAACCAGTTATCCTTATTTTATACCCTTCAATCTTCTTTACTTTGAAACTATCATAATATGAAATTATATCGCTGTTATTATCTAGATACTGCGTTATTCCAACACATGGTTCCGACATTGACATTAATCGTTAATACTTATGATTTTAACTCAAGTCCTATTTCTTCTAACTTACAACAAAAACTTAAAAACCGGAGGAAGATACTTTAGCGAAATTCGCATGTTCCCTATATCTCTCAATCTCTTTTTATTTAAATTTCTTACAATAAAATTATCAAATTAAACGTCCATTCGAGATATGTTGGAACGTAGAATCTAAAGAAACTCAGGTGTCGTTTTTTTACTTTGATGTTATGGTTAAAGATCAAAGCATAACGGCCTCGACTCAAATTAAAACACAAATTGTCTCACGAAAACGAACATGTCTTGAATTAACAGAACATAATTTAAGATTTTACTAATACTTAATCATTTATACGGCTCACAAATGGATTCGAAACACAGTAGGCAGTGTTATCCTGCTTGTAATATGTTCGAACACGATTGGTGATAGGACTGACTGAGGTTAATGAGCGTCAAACGTTTAGGTGTCCTAGCTCATAGCCCCTTGTGAGAGATTAGTAATATCCGTAGTGGGTTGTTAACTGGTTAATAAATTATTAGTTTACATTTTTTAGAAAAGAGCTATTTATAAAATAGCTATTTACTATAACCTTCATCTCTTTAATTTAATATCTAATTGGATCAAACAACACAGCATTTTAATAAGATAAATTATATTAGTTTTTAATCTTGAAGTCTTCTTCAAGATTAAACTTTTTGTGAAGTTTCTTCACGAAGTATCTTTACTGATAAATGCCAATTTCAATTATGTACAAAAAACTGTAATAAAAATCTGTAATACATATTTATGTAAATATAGGTTTATGTAACTTATTATGAATCTCAGTGCTTCAGCAAAAAAAATTATGAATCGTCATCAAAGCAAAGCGAAGAGAACGAACATAGATTAAGGTTCTTGAGAAACACTAAGAAGTCGTGCGTTCATAAAATATTTGAAGACATAACATATAGGTTTTACACGCATTATGCACGTATTATGTGAGACTCAATTATAAGACAGTCAAAGTCCCGGCTTACAAGGGACAATAGCATCCCTGTACAGACCCGACAATAGGCTAATACCAGTTAGATAATGATTTTCATATCCAGGTGGAAATGACACCAGATCGCGAGGTGGGGGCGATCCTATTCGGTGCCGCAGCCGTCGGCGCTGCGGCGGCGGCGGCGGCGGCGGCGGGCGGGCGCGACAGCTAGCGGCGCGGGTCGGCGCAGGTCGGCGCCCGCTCGCCCCTGTGGGCCGCGCTTACAAGCCAGCCGCTAGAGGAGGACGACGGCGACGAAGTCGCCGGCGATGACAGCTAGCAAGAGCTCGACGAGCGCTCCGTCGCCGATATTGGAGAGCGCATGAAATTGTTCTTGGACATTCCGCTCAGATTCTGAGCGGCACCGCGTGAGATAATGCAGTGTGCTTGAACAGTAATAAATAAAAAGGAAGATACGATACGTTGGAACATTGTCTACTGGACCGATAGATCAGTAATCAGTACGACATAAAGATATTACTCCGCAAACCAGTACGTTGTATACACCACACCAGCAGCGCAATATAGCAAAGCAAAACAAAATGTCAGTATTAATTGCGATTGCGACTGATCAAGGTAGTATTAGTGTCCTTTAAACTCCATTTATGGGGACTGTAACCTCCTTTTTGTTTTATATCAAAGGACTTCAAATAAAAATTTTGTATGAAAAGGTGATAGATTATATTCTTTAATAATGAAAAACTGTGAATTCTTCCTCATCTTACTTACGGATATGTCTTCTTTCAGTACTTTTGTTACAAACTTGCAAAGATATGTATAGAAGCATAAGAAAGGACTGCATCGCCTATCCCATTAACAACTATTAATGCGCACTGGAAATAAAGGTGTGCGAGTGATTTGTCCTAGCGAAATGCCAGCCGATCGGTTTATTATTAGGTAAATAAATATGTGCATAGGCTCGTGCGCATTAAACAACTGGGCCAGCTTACTTTGACTGCTTTACTATTGAATTAAGTGATGCGGAGTCATTTTTTACTTCATTTTGTTATGTGAATACACTTTTACGGATATAATGATAATGTAAACAATTTCACATTTCCCACCCATCTACCTACGATAAAGATATGCTCATATAACCGTTATATACTTTGATTATGTAGGTACTCAAAGGTTACATATTTATTAGAAAAAAAATTGCTACATGTTTAGTGTATTTTTAGTATTAAAAATGCAAAAGATAAACAAAGAAACATGTAGTATTTCATTTGATTATAAAAAAATTGTAAAGGACTGTCTACGATTTTTTAACTGTACCACTATACTAGTTCCATTGCAATAGCTTGATTTTATTTCTGGTTGAAAATGTTTTCAAGATGACAAGTCAGTACTTAATGAATACATCATTTCATGAACATCAACTAAATATGAAAAACAGATATTTATTTTTAAATTATAAATAAAAAATTAGCCCTTTAGAGGAAGTCACTCAAGAGACAGAGGTATCAATGGTAACTTAGTAGAAGAAAATGCAAGAACGTAGTGGATTGAACGTTAGTTGTCGATTTATTACGCGACTTACCGTCAAAATATATACATTTTAACGATTTTAACTAATGTTAACTACGACTAATGTTAACGTTAACTGACTGTGCTTCTTGGTGCTGTATTTGAACAGTTGCCTCCACACAATAAAAGGTGGTATAATTGTTATGATGTGTGATGGCACAGTTGTAAACTGCCTATTGTACGCTGACGATGCTGTGCTTATAGCACCATCAGAAGTAGAGTTGCAGACACTAGTCACGTGCATGCAAGAAGAATGTGAAGTGAACGGATTGAATATGAATGTGAACAAAACTAAGGTTCTGGTGTTTGAAAGGGAAGAGGTACAAACGAAACGTGAGGTTTGGGTAAATGGAAAATGTCTAGAACAATTGAATGAAATTGTGTATCTGGGGAGTGTCTTTTATATGCTGACGTTTATGTGCTTATAGCACATTAGAAGCAGAGCTGCAGACTACTCACGTGAATGAATAGATGAATGTGAAGTAAAAGGATTGAATATGAATGTCATCAACAAGTGAATGAAATTGCATATCTGGTGAGTGCGCCGTAGCAGCTAGCAATGAAACGAACGATGCTCTGGGCGCATTAGTACACAGCGTGAGTTGCGAATATATCTGACTCCGCCAAAATGGACTTTCACGACGCGGTGTTGAATATGCCTGAAATCGAGTGAAAGTGAAATAATTGCCATAGAAATGCGATCTTTCAGAAATATGTGTGGTGTCACCTTTGCAGACAAAATGAGCTATAAAGAGATATGTAGTATGACATGATTAGACTACAGCGTTATTGTAAAAATGAAGATAAGAATGCATTAAATGGTTCGGGTATTGAATGTGATGAACGATTAACGAAGAAAATCTATATACAAAGCGAAAGCGAGTGGTAGCAAAAACTAAGGAGACCAACGCCAACTTGTGAAGATTAAATAGGCACAGAAATCAAATGCTGACGGCAATGACGGCAAAAATACTCGCAATCGTCAGCCAAAGTATGTGCAAGGACACCGATACTTGGCACTCTGTCCTGCCTGTCAGGGATACAACTTGAGGATATGTAACTTTGTACGTATTTTAACTTAGATAAATAGCGACTTTCTCTAGGGATATCAGACATTGTATAAATACGACTACCTACAGGCTATATTTGATATAACTAAATCCTGGAATCGAATTTACAGAGTTAACTTTGAAATCAGTGTTAATTCAGTTTCGTTTCTGCATAGCAGTGTTGGCCGAAAGCAATTGTAAAAACAAATACAATTACTTTTTGTAATTTTAATTGTTTGCCTAACAAAATGTGTTCTCAATTACATTTTACAATTACAATTTTGAATTGCAATTGTTTTTACAATTACATTTTTCCCAACATTACGATGTACCTACAGTAACACGTATTGCAATTCGCAATAGCCTGTCTTGTATAAACTTGCATATAGGTACTTACTATTATGTAGTTGATGAAGCTTTAACCTCCAGACGCTTATAGTTCATAGTGTGAATATGTACAGTTGTTGTACGAATAATTTTGTAAATATTAAATTCAATTAGATGACCACGCACAGAGCGATCAATAGGAATATTTCATAGGTTACGATTTACGAATTTTTAGTACTTATATATGATACATATATGTAAAAACAAGTAGTCAAATATGTAGGTTTATAAACTTATTATGTAGATAAAATTAAATATAAAATTAAGACTATTGTACAAAATATAAAAACCTTGACCAATAAAGAACAGTACTTACAAATGTCATTAAAAATGTCTGTGTTATAATTTACCCGTTTTTTTATTTCTCTTTTGATGCCATCTGTTACGCATATCTCTGACCTAGTTTATTATTCACATAGGTACAACAACAGCTCTACCGTTCATAAAATAAAATTGGAAAACCGTTCTAATTAACTCCACAAATATTAACACAATCAACACAACAATATATATACAAAATATAAATGTATTTCTTCAAACGATATATATGTAAATGTACGTCAGCTAAATTGTACATAATAAGTATATTGATGAATTCAAGGTAATAGCAGAAATTAAATAAACAAAATTTTTGATACTTTATTTATTACATTTCTAAATAGCTTTTTGTTGTGGTTTTAATTACATCATAATGTAAATAAAATCGCGAGCACGAGAATCTAGTATGAATGTGAAAACGATACAATCTTTAGTGTTAATCTTCCCCACCCACGAATGTTCGGCGATCCAACTCTGTTCAGTGGGTCAAGGTAAACTTTTGAATTACATTATTATTAACACATAGGAGTAATATATAATCATAATTTGCCACAACCACACTAAAAGCCAACGTTGCTTTAAAAGCTATTAAAATATTCTGTAGTTGAAACATTTTTTCAAAAATGTGGTAGCTTTTTGAAAACTTAATATATTATTTAATGAATATTTAGAAATTAGTTTAATATTTAAAAATTATAATGTTAGGTAATAATACACGATAAACCGACACTATTGTAGTAATATTATTAATAAAAAAATGTGCTATAAGTAGGTTGCTAATTAAAATTGTATTTAAAACTAGCGAACCCCCCCGGCTTCGCGATGGTTGCAATTTTTTTGAAAATAAATACAGCCCATGTTACTCGCTGATAAGGTAGGTTTTTATAGGTGAAAGAATTTTTGGAATTGGTTGAGTAATTCTTGAGTTTAATCGTTGCATAAAAACAAACAAAGTTTACCTCTTTGTAATATAATATTAGTGTAGATTTAAAAAATGGTAGAGTGCATTTCAGACTGCTCATAAAATATGGTTTCTGGTCGTTTCCAAAACGTTTAATGTTAGAATCAATTTTGTTATAAAGATTCACCGAAACCTATTTGATTTTTTTTTCAAAATCTTAAACAATATTTCGTGTAGAAAATGAGGTCGCTAACGACTTGGAAATTTAATATTACGTAAACGGAGCATCAATACAAAAATTACGAAGGAAAGCTCTACTTTATTTTATATGACTTCTTCAACGACAACCCACTCGATGGGATTCACGAAAAGAGAATTCAAGCGTCACGCCCAATTTCACTATATTTATTTCTAAATGTTTTAATAGCAATAATTGAGTTAGATTCCGCCTGAAACACGTGACTAAAAATTATCATTTCAATCGCTGAGTGGTCTAAAAGTAAATAGATACACAAAATATGAGAGTGTTACAGAGAAACAACATAATGAACATGAAAATGTTATAAACAATTAACAAAATGTAGTAAAATAAAACTTTTTCAGTTTTAGAAAGCTTTAACGATATAAAAAATATAAGTTTGTACGTCAGAGCTTCTATAGAAATGTACATGCGTTGAGTTTTCAAGGCTAGATACGTTCAATAAATGACATATTATGCAAGAAAATTATTGCTTAGTCATGAAACAATAAATGTCCTAGAAGAGCTGACCTTAAATATAAATTAGCTCGGGCCTAGCATTCCATGTTCACTACCAAAAGGTCTGTAGTCTGTACTAAATGAAATCACTCATATTAAGAATTAACTTCAAAGGTCATCACAGTTTTGTATCGCATGGTCCGGCGTTCGCACGCGCCCAATATATATACAAAGCAAATTATATTAAGCACGTTTGCGTATAACACGAAAACGTACGCACATGTATAGGTACATATTGTAAATGATTTAATACTCAGTGACCTACTAAAATATGATAAAAATAGGACGTGTGAAATGTTATGTATCAGTGATTAAGTGAATCAAGGTGCTTTTAAGTAATAACTACATAATAACAATCACAAAATTTATGTGTTAAATAAGGTAAGGTAGTTTTTGTCTGAAATCACTAGTTTTCAGTAGTCACAATCAAAAATGACACGAGTAATATATTTATAAGTTACTAGCTGTTGTCCGCGACTTCGTTCCCGAAGTCTTTTATTTACTTACTTAAATGATTTAGAAAACTTCAGTATACGCAGAACAACTTACTGAAGTTACATCACAATGGGATGAACGGTTTAGGAACGCATAGAGGACAAACATACATACCAACATTCATTTTCATATATAAAAATAGACGATATATGAAGTTAATGTTACTATTTAAGTTGTAATATTTTTAAATTCAGTTTTATTCGAATAAATAATTTTAACCCATAGTAATGCAAAATGAACTCGACCTATATCAATGAAAATAGTTCTAGGAATTCAAAAATAAACTCACTACAGGCAAAATAGCTTGAACTGATTCGTAGCCGTAGAATAACAACTGAAAAACTGAACTGTAATAATATATAATTACTGATAGCTGGAATGGGATTTCCTATCGGCAACATCTCATGAAATGAACCAACTGACTTTTATAATTTTTGGGTAACCTGATTTGCCCGTGCTCTATTTTGTGATCGCGACGAGAATCAGCAGCTTATACCCCAATTTTCATGTTTCTAAATTCAAAAATTACCAACTACCATACAAACTTTCATCCCTTATTTAATTCCCTTAGGAGACGGGTTATTAAAAATTAAGAAAAAAATTAAACCGACTTCCAAAAAAAATACTGAAAAGTACAGAACAACTATCCTTTACTAGTCGAAACTTAAGTACAAAAATAACTACAAATACGAAACAAATACCTTATATAATTAAACTACCAAACTAATACCTAGACTTTCTGTTGTTGCACACTAATTTGGCACCGACTTCAATAACTGTCAAATTTAATTATACATATAGGTATTTGTATCGTATTTATAGTTATTGTTGTACTTGATTTTCTATTAGTAAAGGGTAGTTTTGTATTTTGTAGTTTTCAGTGTATTTCTAAGTCGTATTTTTTTTTTCTTAATTTTTTTTATTTCTCCCTTTCGAGTGATCTAGGCTTAAATAAGTATCTAGGGTAGATTTACAATTAAGTTCTTTTCTAATTTTGGAACGCAATGACATACAAGAGTATCATCATTATTCGGTGTTATTTGGTCTATCTTCGATGTCCAAGCTTTAATAACAGTGAAATTTATATGGGACCACCGCGGATATACCCTTTTGAACAAAAAAAGAATTTTAGAAGTCGGTCTAGAACTGACGAAGTTATCGGTGAACATACACAAACAAGAAGAAAAAAAATACATACAATACAAACGAACACAGAACATCCTCCTTTTTTGTCTCCCTGAAGTCGGTTAAAAAGGAAGGCAGGAAGGGTTCCTTAATGTGATTTTATTAATTTAAGTAGGTATTCATGTATGCCCTCGTAGCTTCTGTGCGTCTGTATACCTAATTATAATTATTATCGTTATCTGTATTCTAAAGTACTTGACCATATTAATAATTAAAGGTTGACCATAATTATATTAACAATAAACAATCAATCAGTTTTGGTGTCGCATAAGGCTTTTATAGTATTCCACTCTACAATATTATACAGAATCATTTCATTTCTACAATAATTATACATTCTGCTTAATAGTTAGCTAATAGCTAGGTACTAACATTAATATCTTACATAATTATTATTGACTAAGTATTAAATACAGTAGCTGATTACTTGCTATTAAGCTAGTAATTAATTACTAGTATAATTAATTACTTATAAAACAGTAATTTAAATACAAGATTTTTTATTTTCTACTCTTAGTTTTCTTCTCAGTCACTTGAAATTTAATTTGCTAGTTATTACGATACAAAATATAGCTCTTACTTACATATTCATTTCAATTTTTTTTCTCTATGATAAACATATTTATTTACATTAACAAAAAGTACATACATATGTTAATACTTACAAACTTAATTATTAAACTTTCGTTTCAATTAACATAAAAGTCACAGTTCATGTTAAAATACATGCCTATACCACGGATTAATTAGTTACTAACGTAAACCTATACGATCCTTTTATCCAAAATTATAATTTAAACGAAGACAACAAAAAATTAACTATGTCCTTTAACAAACAAAGTGCATTGGCATGTTTCTGAGGAGAAATCGCTTCCTCCAATAGCGATGTCATCTAAATTTAGTTTGAAAAGCTGACTACCGACCACTGTTTCACAACAATTAAACCAGTTCTTCAACGTACTTACACCCATTATCACATTTTACCAACATTGAGAACATGTCAGAAATAACTAAGCATGAACATATAGCTGTAATGTGAGTTATGTAAATGAATATACTTATATATACACACCGGCACAATTAGCGGAACAGAAAAAAAAGTGAGACTATGAGATAATATCGCATATATTTGACGAAAATGTAATTAGACACAAAATAACAAATTGATTAACATCTTTTAACAACGACTTTGAAAAGTCTTCGTTATTTTTTTTTGAAAAATAAAGAAATTTGAAATAAGTGAAATTTTTAGATGATTATGAACCATCACAAAAAATAAAAAAAAGTAAGCATTAAATGATTTAACAACAAAATTAAAGCAAAATTAATAACGAGTGTTTCCCCCTCTTGCTCTGATTACGGTTTCCATTCGTCTGGGCATGCTACAGATTATGTTATCGATGATTTCTTGAGGCAACCGCTCCCACTCCTCAAGTAATGCGTTTCCAAGTTCATTCAGATTGTTGGGGGGTAGCATTCTGGATTTAACCCTTCTTTTTAGCAAGTCCCAGACATGCTCTATCGGATTCATATCGGGGGAATTTGCTGGCCACTGCATCACCGGTATACCTACGTGGCTCAGATATGCCTGTACAGATTGTGCACTATGAGCACGAGCATTATCTTGCATTAGAATAAAGTCGTCACCAATAAATGGGGCAAATGGTACAACATGTTCTTCTAAAATGTCTCTGATGTATCGATCTGCTGTCATGGTCCCTCCTGTGACTATCACTAACTCCGTGCGAGCTCCCAAACATATCCCTCCCCAAACCATAATCGAGCCGCCACCATAAGCCACTGTGTGTTCAAAATTAGACTGTATGTGGCGTTCTCCTTTGCGTCTCCATATTCGCTGTCTCCCATCGATCTGTTTTAAAAGAACTCTGCACTCATCAGTAAAGAGAACCTGCTGCCATTCGTTCAAATCCCAATGACGATGTTCTCGCGCATAGCTTAATCGGTTTACGCGGTGACGTCTCTCAAGTTTTGGGCCTTTGGCAGGTATATACGACCCTAAACCAACTTCTTCAAATCTCCTGCGAACTGTACGCTCACTTACTCGTACTCCTCGAACGTCTTCCAGTTCATTTCGAGCTTGTACAGCCGTTAATCGCGTATTCCTACGAACTCCAAGTTGTAAAAAACTGTCATCTCGCCTCGATGTACATCTTTTTCTACCTTGACCCCTCCTCCTCACAAGAGAATTAGACGATCTGTACCGCTGGATGCTGCGATGAATCGTTGATACTGGTCGACGAAGCCTTGAGGCAATCGATCTGTAGGTATGGCCATTTCTTCTCATTTCATCAGCCCTAATGATTTCCAGTGATGTTAAGTCAGGCATAATAAAGAGCTTTTAATAAACAAAATTGCCTATAGAATAACAAATTTATAAAAAACCATTAAGTGCAATTTTTCAAAAAAATTACAATTACGTAGTTATTACTCGAACAAGTTGACAAAACGTATTGTTCGGGAAAATAAAACAAATGAATGAAAAAAGTGTATGTCATCTAATTTTCTATTTTCAAATTTGACAGTAAATTAAAAAAATATCATAACTGGCCAGTTCCTCAAGTAAAAGATTTTAAAATCCTGCTTTTTTTGTGTTCCGCTAATTGTGCCGGTGTGTATATAAATATTTATAGAAACATTGTAAAACTACTTACATGACACAAGTTTCTGTATTATTATTATTATTCTATTTAAACATAAATCTCTACCTATGTAAATGTTTTACCTGGGTCCTGACTCTCTTCTAGCTAAAAAAGTATTAAGGAAAGCAATAAGTTTGTTTTATATAATATTTTAGGCGTTTCCACACCAGTCTCATTGTTTTACTTTTAAGGCTTTATTATTACGTGTAGGTGTAGCTAAACTAAACTATAGAGTTTATATATACATAACATAGCATAACATATCTTCACACTGTATCCCCAACGGGGTAGTCAGTACACACCTCTTTCGCTTCCTCAAATCTCATCATTCTCCTCACACATTTTCGCCTAGGTATGCGAGTGCTTTTAACATTTCCGTCTGCTAACAGTCTGACTGTTTATATATACGTAGTCCAAAAAATTAAATTAGCTATAAAATTCCTATATTGTAAATAGGCACTTATTGTTCTAATACAGCATTCTAATTTTCAAAAAGTTCTAACATCTACTATATGTTTAATAATACTCTAAGTGTGATGAATTCTTATAAATCCAGAGATTCCAGAGATCAGACTCGGTCAGCTAACTATGTACCACCGCGTTCATTCGGTGATAGTTAAGTAAGACTATCTGCAATATTCTGAGGACGTTTAACACATGTTGTTGTATGAGATTGGAATTTTGGGTGGAGAATAGCTAAAAATTATAAGAATTCGTCCCGATTTCCTCAAAGTAACACCTGAATATATATAATATATATGTACTCGTAGTTTTTTGCGTACTATGTAGTATGGATTAGAGCACGTATGTGTGTATATTGTAGTCTATATTACATTATAACACATATTACAGTGTAGTAGATGTCGAAAAGATTTTTCCGACATCTACTACACAAATGTACCTAACAGACCCTCACACGATTACATTCGCACCACATGCTCATTTGTAAAAAGGGAATTCTGTATCTTTTTTTATTTTGTTGCTTAGTTACACAACAATTTCCATAAAACAAATCTTTCAAAACACTAAATCATTACATATACCTACTATAACTTTATATATCTCTATTAATAAGCCATAACTATTAATTTACTCGTACCTAAGATTAAGATCTAAAAAGAAAGGATATTAATTGCGATGCGATTGGCATCGTTCGCTACCACTATGGGCATACTCGTATTGTCTTTAAAAAGCATCTCCCCTTAAAACTTTAGAATTAACCATCACAAAAATGTAAGAGAACGAGATACGATTACAAAATATGTCTCTAGAAAAATACAAATTATATTTTATTCCGAAACATCATTAATATCATCTAGCTAGTTATTGCTACCTGCCATAATAATACATTAGATACTCTATATTGCCTTTCCATCGGTATACAAATGCTTTATATTGATAACAAAAACATATTAAACTACGACGCTTTTAAGGCGACGCATTAGAAATTTTGACCGGCAGGGATCTCGATGACTACAAAACGTGATATTTGTTAACCTGATTCTTCATTCTATTGACTTTATTTTGCCAGTTGCGATACACGATTGGTTAACTTTTGTAACACAAAAAAAAATTTCAAAGAAACTTTTTTAAAACAGATAATTACATTTTTCTGAGAAACGGGACCGATATATGTTTTTAAATTTTCTGTATAGTTTAATCTAAAATATTCTTCAAAATGCCAGTTGGATTTATTAAAATTAATTATAATTTTTAAAATAAACTAAAATTACTGTTTTTTTCGTATTTTTCGTAAGCTAGCGCGCGCACATTTGCATAGGGTAGAAGGTATATTTTAGATTAAATTATTGTTCATCGATGCGTTGCCTTAATTGTTGCAATATAATTACAAGTATATCACGTAAACCACGTGAACACAACCATTTATGAGTTATGGGATGTATCATGTAATAAAAATTAGTTTTCGTTTTATGGATATGTAATCAAAGTCAAAGTCAAAGTCAAATTAATTTATTCAAGTAAACCCAATCACAAGGTATTTTTGAACGTCAAATCTACTTTAGTTCGGTTCAAAGAGAAAACCTGGACACTGAGAAGAACCGACAAGAAACTCAGTCAGGTATAATTTTTTCAACATTATTTTACAAAAGGTTTATTAAAATATAATATTCAGAGAGCCAGTAAATGCATGTGCAGAGAAAATCATTTCCAGACTATTGTTTTATCTTCAACGAAATCGTTTATTTTATAGTATGATTGTCTAATCAATGTACGTTTTATAACTAATCTAAATATATTTTCTGTTAATTGAGTGACTTCTTGAGGAACTTTATTATAAAAACGAACGCAGTTACCCAAAAATGAAATATTTGACTTATGTAATTTAAATTTTGGAACAACCAATTTATCACGACCTCGGGTTTCCATACCACCAATATCGCCTTTTTTTGTAAATCGATCTATATTTTTCCTCGTATACATAATAATTTCAAAGATGTATAAGGACGGCAAGGTCAGTACATCAATGTCTTTAAAACGATCTCTTAGTGATTCTCGTGCATTCATACTGTAAATAGCACGTATCGCTCTTTTTTGTAAAATAAAAATCGAGTTAATATGCGCCGCTGATCCCCACAGCAAAAGGCCATAGGACATTAGGCTATGAAAATATGCGAAGTACACCAGCCTAGCCGTATCCGCATCCGTCAATTGCCTAATGCGTCTAATGGCATATATCGCGGAACCGAGCTTACTAGCCAATGCCCCGATATGATCCGCCCATTGCAATTTACTATCTACTGTTAAACCAAGAAAACTGGCAGACCTAACTAATTCTAACTGTTTCCCACCCAATTCTATTTTATCATGTATTCTGGGTACATTAGAAAGGGAAAATTTAATACATTTGGTTTTTTGTGCATTCAGTAGTAAATTATTAACAGCAAACCACCCCGAGACGTCCGCCAGGATCCCGTTCACCCAGGTAATATCTAAGTTCTTTCTGTCCAGTTTAAATAGCAATGAAGTGTCATCAGCAAATAATACTATTTCGCATAAGTTCCTGAGCATAAATGGGAGATCATTAATGTAGACTAGAAACAGAAAAGGTCCCAAAATTGATCCTTGGGGAACGCCCATTCTTAACCTCGAACCAACAGACAAAACCCCATTGACACTCACTTTTTGCTCCCGGCCAGACAAATACGAGACCACGAGATCGAGAGCGTTACCACGAATTCCATAGTATTTAAGCTTGCAAATTAAAATTTCGTGACTAACACAATCAAAAGCCTTGGAAAGATCGCAAAAAACACCAATGGCATCCTGAGATCCCTCCCAAGCCTGAAGTACAGTCTTGATCAAGCTTGCTCCCGCATGAGTTGTTGACCGCCCTCTCGTGAACCCGTACTGTTGACCGTGAAACACCCCGTGAATGTTAAAATGTGCTAGCATTTGATTAAGTATTATTTTTTCGAATATTTTACTCAATGCTGGCAATATTGACACCGGGCGATAATTTGTTAGATTCAACATACAACCTGACTTAAATAATGGAATAATTTTACTGTGTTTCATTAAATTGGGAAACACCCCTTGATCGACACATTTATTAAATATCTCTACCAAAATTGGCGATAATAAAGGTATTACACCAGTCATGACATGAACTGATAGTAATCGTTTTAAATTGCTGAAAATTTGGTCGATTATACACTAGTTTTTATATAAATCGCTTAGTTGATAACGATTTACAGGGAACTGATATAATTCTAAGGTTACGAATTCTCAAAAATTTGTTAGAATTTTATTATTACTTCCGACACACTCAAAAAAAGTTTTGTATGCTGTACTTGACATTGCATAGCCTTAATATTGAATACCGATATCTATTAAACATTGCGTAATCTATTGCACAACGATCTTCTATCAAATATACATAATTTCGCCACAACCTTAGAAATGTTGATAAACAAGCACACGATTTAGGTTTGTAGATAGATATAAAGATCAAAAACGCAACTGAGTTTATCTTTGGAATTTATATGCAATAAATAAAATTGCATCATTGCTTATGTTCAAGGATGGCAAATGCTTTCAGTATATCTAATAATTTACATGTAAAATTTAACCTTTACGCATACACATGTCACTTCGCAAGTGACTCATAATATTATGTTAGTGCAAGTAGATAAGCGTCATAAAAATGTACAAAAATACAGTACGGTACAGAAATCTCAGATCGCCTACACTTTACATTTCCTTATGCATAGTTCATGTACCAGTACTTGGTAACGGACTATATTTTAAAGAACGTTCCTTGACATTGTAATGAAATATTTAATAACTTTAATTTTAAACCCAAAAAAACTTTGTAGCTTCTTACTTGTCTGTATGAAAAATTTATTTTTGTCTTCTCGTTTACGTACTTGCCTTAAACTTTAAGGACATAATGAAAATATATTTTCCACTTACTTTTTTATTACCCTTATATTCGGAACAGTTGCCATTATTTTATTTCTAGCCCACCATTTTACACTAGTAACTTATTGATCAATTATTAATTAAAATGTTAAATGAATAAATAATAAAAATAAACAAAAAGTAGATATTAATGAAAACTTTAGTTAATACCTCTAAGTACCAATACTACTTACATAGGTAAGTACTATTGGTACTTAGTAAGATTCGTTCTGGTAAGGCGATGATAAAATAAAAACGAGTCAAACGGAGCCACGGAAGAATGCCAACGCATTTAGTTGGTTCGGTTTTAGTGGGTAGCTCGGTATTGCACCTTACAGCCGTGGAGACCCATATATCCCCTAGGCGGGACCGGGATGCATAAACCATTTCCTGACCCAAAAAAAAAATGGTCTGTGCTGTGGGACCAGGAAACATCTACTGTAGGCGTCTACCAGTACATCCAGACTCAAGAAAATCTAGAAAAATTCGTTTCCAAAATCGACCCGACCGGGAATTGAGTCCGGAATCTTGCGCGCTTAGATACAACACTTAAACTACAGCGCCAGGGAGATCATCTAATACAAATTGTTGTGCAGTAAATAAAGCAACCAAAGCACATGTGTATGTATACGTTGTCCTATTACATATATGTACATAGGTTCCAATACTGGAGGTACCTACAAACCTCTTTCCACAAGGGACATTAGTAATTAATTCCCTAGGAAGGTAAATTCAAACAACTTATCTATTGATTTGTAGGTACGTCCTCCTTTTAGTAATCCCAGCATGAGAAGTCTCACAATAAATCATTGATATCGAATATCGATTCTCTCTTAAATTATGATATTATATGATTTGTTATTTTGTTAAATAAGGCATTTCACTCAGATACGGTAGCGTAAGTTAACGTTTAGGTACATACAAGGTGCTAATGGCTGTCGTTAGATACATATTTGTAGAATTGTATCGATTTTCTCTTAAATACATTAAAATATCTCTAGCTAAGTTTAATATTTGGACTAGAGATAGCATGAAATTATAACAAATTCACTCCTTGACTTCACTTCTAATGATAAATATTTGAGACTTACAGGTGAAAATACAGGTGACTAATTTCTAGCCCATCGTCTATTTATGTTCCTTAATTAATAAGCCTTGGCCGGCCTTGACCCATTTTTATTACCTGCGCGGAAAGATAAGATAAGATAAGCGGCTGACATGTTTTATTTATTCTTTTATTTGTTTCTCTCCTAGACCACCAGAAAACCTGTCCCTGGGATTGAGGTGAATCATTATCCTAAATTTCAGCAAATATATAACAGCATGAGCGTTTCCGATGATACGTACTTGCTAATGTAAAGATTGTCAGCATTAGCAAATTCTATGAAAGGGAAATTTATATCTTACGAAGATTTGTCCTATTTTCAAGTACACCCTTGTGAACGGCACGGCAAAGGGCACTTCACGCTTGGTAGAAATTATGTAAGTAGATATATCTATTATATTTAAAACTATATTATTTGCACCGCTGCGCTATTATAAAATATAGCCTATGAACATCGGAAACCCAAATCAGTACCAAATGAACGTAGCAGTAATATATCATGAGATTGCTTAGAATAAACAATCAATGACACAGACCTATATTTTACACAAAATTAAAATAAATAAGATTAAGATTAATATTATTAAATTAAGATTATTAAATTAAGTTTATTAAATTAAGATTATTAAATTAAGATTCTTGCTTCCCAAGCCGTCATCGCTGACCGTCGGGCCAGGAGCTTTCGCCTTGCCTCCTGCCCAGGCCTAGGCGGAGAACCTCTGAGTCGTAAAAATACCTAACCTTACCTAAAAGAGTGTTCATACAGAAATTACAATATTGCTATCGTAAAAAATGTTAACTTGTAAAGTGGCACTAAATCTTGAATACTTGTATCGAATGTTTTAAATAATTTATAACAGAATTTTGTAAAATTTTATCTAACGCGAAGCAATCTAAACTTTAGTCCGTAATTGTCTTCATAAATGCCTCCCAAGTATTTAGTATTACCATTACACTACGTTAAATTTTCAGTGATTAAAGTTGTAAACAAAATTTTACTGCGAACCTGTTAATTTTGGATAAAAATAGTAAATTTATTGCGGAGACCATTAATTTTAAAGTACGTATCATTTATATGAACCATAGCAAATTTATAGAGAAAATCATTAATTTTAAAGCTTGTGAGTCGTAAATATAATTACTAATTCTATAACTCCAATATATACTTATATCCCATTAATAAATATACAATACAATATATACAATACTGAAATAATTCCATACATACGTTGGCAGATAGTAATAACAACAGTCACGGATCACGGTTATATACTACATACTTATTACGCAAACTTACAGAACAATCAGCAACAATTTTGAATTCTTGACCAAAATTCCCAAACTCGTTTGTTACTTTATATCTGGTCGCGTCATCAACCGGCCGGCAGTGTTCGCGAAAACCTTCACTTATTGGGTGACGGTCAATCTCATTTGTTATAATTTTCAGTTATGCTTTGCGTCCATAATAACGTGCGTATTTGTATCGTTTTACACAGTCCAAGTTTATTCCAAAACGAAAAATTTTTGAAACAAAGCTAAAATGTGTTAATTAGATGGGCAACAGATTTATGAGGGTTTCCATACTTAAATTTCCCTTAGCCCTTAGCCCGTATTAAAATCAAAATAATTCTTTCACAAAGAGGCCCATGTCTCTTTGTAAGAGAAATAGAGTGAGTAGGTAAATTAAAAATGTTTTTCTCTGATGTATTCTAACGCCATTAGTCTCTCGCTCTCTTTTAAACAAATATTTTTAAAATCGTGATTCATAAATATTAATTACAAATTATAATGTTTATGTAAAAGCTAGGAACTGAATAAGTAAGTAGGTACTTGGTAGTAAATGCGCTTAGAACCACAGAAAACTATCTACTAAACAGATACTTTTACTATACTCTTTTAGTAAACAAATTTTTTACGCTTCGTAACACTATTACAAATAATTATCTAATATACTACTACTATACGTATGTAATAATTTACGGGTTCTTTGATGTTCTGTACTATGAATGAAGGAGAACCTTAATGAATCTTATACGACATCCTGCTTGTGGTTAAAGTCAACACATTATCACAAATAATAATATGCTTACGTAATCACAATTAATGAATACAAAATTAATTTACGTAGATCAACGACAAAATAAAAGAATAAATTACAGATTATAATGCTTTTATGCTCAGAGAGGAAGAAAAATATAGAAATTGGTCGTCACAGTTTTTTAGAGCTTAGGTAGGTGTAATAAGGAACGTATATATATCATCTTATAACTTATATACCATCTGTAATCTCAAACATCAATCAATAGAAATGGTGTCAAGCCGTGATTACATATTGGGATATGTATACATATTTTCACGCTATATCCCTAACGGGGATTTGATTATATGATACATTTACGTTCATACATACCAATATCTATGTATTTTACATAACGTTCGATGGCAAAAGTCGCAAAATGCTTAAACACATACACAATGGCAGATAATAAGTCGATGGTGTAATGTACACGTATTTCACTGTATTTATATGTGAGGGCCACGTCTAAATGATCATTTGTATTCATCGAACTATCAAATAGCAGACTGTAGTAGATCGCCAACAGAATACAATTAAGCATAGAATGACCTTGCTCGTCACTAATCTTAATATAAATAAGATAAAGTATTCCACTCTTGAACAGGCACTCCAGCAATATTATATTTGGTTAGCAAAAAAACTTTAAAACAAGCAATTAAAAATATTACTATTTTATTGGGTACCTTGAGCAATGGCAGCTTTCTAAGCGGCAACTTTGAGGAAGTTTATTATTTAAGATAATGTGTAGTTTTAAGTTTGTAAATATGTATGTACTTTTTGTTAATGTAATGTAATGTAAAGTTAATGTATATCAAAATATTACTTATAGGTGAATTGTCTAAAGCAAATGGTTGTGTTTTTGTTCAATATTATTGTTTTTGTTTCAGCCATGAATAGATAACATAAACGCAGTATCCACAGTACAATATGCGATGCCTACTTTTAATTTGTTGCATATTGGTGATAAAAACCGTTGATACTTCTAGGTGGTTTGATTTTTGGACGGATTTATTCCGACCTCTACCTAGAAATCCAAAAGAAGGATTCCTACCGGATTATACACCAAAAGATCATGAAGATTTTGATTTTATTATAGTCGGCGCAGGTTCCGCCGGATGTGTATTAGCTAACCGCTTGACTGAAGTTTCACGATGGAAAATTTTACTTTTAGAAGCAGGAGGAAACGAAAATTTCTTTTCAGATATTCCAATATTTGCGCCATTTCTTTCACTAACTCCTATGAATTGGGGCTATAATTCAGAACCAGAACCAAGAGCATGCAAGGATCTTAGAGGAAAGGTGTGTTTTATGCCACGAGGAAAAGTTCTAGGAGGAAGCAGTGTATTAAACTTTTTAATATATCAACGAGGTCATCCCGAAGACTATAACGACTGGGCCAGAATGGGTAATGAAGGTTGGAATTATTCAGACGTCCTCCCTTACTTCAAAAAGTCCCAAAACATTAAAATAGATGAATTAAAAAATTCTTCATACCACGGTAGAGGAGGCTATTTAGATATAGAGTACGCCCCTTTTCGGCATCCATTAGAACAAGTATTCAAAAAAGCCGGCGAAGAACTAGGCTATGAATGGAGGGATCCTAACGGTGAAAAAGTGATTGGTTTTTCTAAGCCCCAAGCGACAATGAGAAAAGGTAGGAGATGCAGTACTACAAAAGCTTTCTTGGAACCGATTCGTTTTAGACCAAATTTGAAAGTTTCAAAATTTTCGACTGTAACGAAAATTCTTATAAATCCAAATACCAAAACTGCTTATGGTGTGGAATTTATTAAGAAAAGTAAAAGGTAATTTGTCACGTACCTAGTATGTAACTATGCCACAAGAATAAGAAATCCCATTTTTAAAACTCTACAGCAAGTATTGTTGATTATAAAATTTTTTGTTATTTATACCTACCTAATTTATTATAAGTATGTTCATAAACAGAGTAATACGCAATTTATAGAAATTAAAAACCACTGCTTACGTCATTGCATAGTCAAATGCGTATAACCTATATTTTAGTAGATAATTTCGGTTATGTGTAGTTCATACTTTATCTTTCACTAAATATAGGTAATTTCTAAACAAAAGTTGTAATGTGCTCTTAAATGGAAATAATAAAATCGATGTTCAGTTATACGTAGATGTATAAGTACATATAATTATAACTACAAAATTAAGACTAACATACACAATTTTATTTACTACAAGCTGTTAATCGCTCGCTTCGCTGGGCGTAAATGAAAATTTTGTACCTATAGTAGATTTTTGTTTGAAAAAGGTCAATGGAACTCAAAAAATAAATAACCTAAAACCAAAACCTACGAGTGATTCCGCGTAGAATGGCCATAGTCCCATACCGATACGTTCAGTAGTTTTCAGCACGTGATTATATACTAGATATTTAATAGACTATACTAGATACTAAATATAATTGAAATCAAAATTACTTAACAACCCCTTATAATACGTATGTTTAAAGTAGTAATGTTAATCGAATAAAAAAGAAAAACAAAATACCTATTTCCTCTCCTTTAATTCCTGGTCTCAAGTGACTTTTCGGATAATTAATTTATACTTATCTATTTACAGGCGAAAAATACAAGCTCGTCGTGAAGTTATTTTAGCTGCGGGTTCTATAGGTTCAGCTCAATTGCTAATGTTATCGGGTATAGGTCCCGAGGGCCATCTCCGAGAAATGGGAATAACCCCGCTAGTCGACCTTCCAGTGGGATTCAACCTCCAAGATCACATCACATTTTCAGGAAATGCTTTCATAGTCAACGATTCCAGGATTTGTGTGAATGATGTAAGATTATTTGGTTCACTTCTGTCTAATCGAATTGTCTTTATATAAGATGTCTTATGTTATCTTCATTCATTATGAAGTACATTTCGAAAATTGTTGCGAAAATTCGACATTCATTAAAAATTTTCAACAAGCACAACATTACCACAGAATAGGTTAATTAAGAGCCCTTTGACATTTTAGTGCGAAATAATGATATTTTGACGCTCTATTTATCAGAAACCATAAGCTTTTTTAATACTCTGCCGGCAGTTTATAATAGACCTATTTCCCTTCTTGAATATCGATGTTGCACATTTTCATATTTATTTTATAATATCTTACAATAACCATTCTACGAAGTCAGTTTACAAGGAAAATTCTTGGACGCGCTACTTTGACGTCCTAATTAACATTGTTTCGACGAGTTCTAACAATTTCTAAAATTATGTTGAAATCAAGTACATATCTTTATTGATTATTAGTGTTGTGGAAATGTCATAAATTTCTTTCTTTTTGCAGAAAATATATTAAAAAAAACTGATTTCAAGGATAGTGTCGTGATTAAACGTCAATTTAGTTCCAAAAAAGCAATGACAAAAAAAACGGTATGAAATGAAACTTCATTCAATGTACAATATACGACAGAAATTATTTTTTTAAATTAATTAGTGTAGTAAATATAATAAACACAATTAAATTAGTATATAATACTCGATGTTGACGCGGGTTTCTCAGACCAGCGCGAGCGCTTGACGAGGCATTACCTGTCCGAAAAATTTATGCGCTTTTCATAACGAGCGATCGTAAGTGAGAACCAAAAACTACAATATGTGAGAACATTAAATAGCGACCTGTAAACGACGCCGGCTGCCTTGTTTTGATTCAGTGTTGACTTCTCTATTCCATGATTCTATTATGACTTTCTGATTTCTTGCATTTTTTCTTAGGCATGTAAACATTATGCTGTAAATATAATCACTAGTAGTAAAGGTAAATAAAAAAGTTCTAAAGTAAGGCTATCTTACAAGAAGTATTGCAAGCCGGGAATCAAGATGTTAACATTTGTTACAATCTATACATATAAATAAAATTGAATGGTCTGTCTATAATTTTGAATTAAAGGCTTTTTCTTATGCTTATATGGTTATTAGCGCGTTACCCAAACCCAAACGCGTTTTTTTTTTAATTTTGACGGTCTGTTTATTTGGCCTAATCTTCAAAACGGCTGAACCGATTTTAACATGACATTCACAGGAAGATAGAACATTTTTTAATAATAATCTCAGCTTGTATATATTGAAAAACTTTACAAATAAACTGTAACTTGATCCGCATCTGTTAATTGAATATATATACAAAAAATAACCCGAGAGGTACGCATAGCACTAATGAGAACCGAAACAGCATTTTTAGAATTTTTATCTGTCTGTCTGTCTGGATATACAACGTCTACTTAAGCATCTTACGATAAGTATTGCAAGAATTTAATGATGGTTTTCATAATTTCATCTCTGAGATTCAGGTTGCAAATTAGGTATGTTTTATTGTGTTCTGCCGTTTAGAAGGTGAGATCTAAAACGAGCTCTCTTTAGTTAAGTTGCATCTGTAATATGGGTTTATTTTATAGTGATTTTTCCGTTGCTCCTATATTTTTTAATATAAACATACATAAGCATAGCAAAGATCTATATTATTTTATAAAACAGCGACAAATCCAGGTCCGTATATTGACTATCTTTTTAAAAATGATTGAATTAGATATTTTAGACTTTTCTGATTCCAAAATAAATTCTTATAGAATTGAGGGCTGGAAATTACAAAGGGGCTAAGTGATTTAGACATAAAACGAAGTAAATTACAAAAAACTGTTTATTTAGAAAAAAGTACTCCAGAGCCATTAAGTATTGTCTTAAATTCTATCCAGTAATCATAGTTCTATATTTATATCTTATTAAATATAGTATGTCACTTATAATATTTTATTTTTATTACACTTTAAACACAACATAATAAGAAAAGTGCTAAAAGAGTTACCCTATTTCTATAGAAAAGTGCTAACTGTCTTAGTTATTAAACTTAGAATAGGGTTATTTGTATGTATGTATTACAGTATGTATTTATTTGTATCTTTAGTTATTTTTAAGTACACAAATTCCTATGGTACTCTTTGTGTCGTCCTTTTGTAAGTAGTCTATCATAGCTAATAAGTCAGACTTTTTCTCTTTTTGTATAGTATTTACCCTATTAGAAACTTCCAAATTTAAATTTAGTAAATCATTTACTCCCTTTCCTTTTTTCCAAATTTTAACAGCATTAAAATCACTCACTTCTGAAAAGTTCTCTTTCATGTACACCATACCAGGATCTTTAAAATCAATTTTTAACCATACGGCTTTGGATATGTTCAATTTTTTTGTATTGATTAAGTCGTCAGTGGCTTTTTCAATATCAAAAAAATTAAACTGTTCCATTGGAACAACCTTGAAATATGGTGGATTTGTTCTAGCTGATGACACCATATTTTGTAAATCTTCTGGCACATATGACTTACACCGTTTTTTACGTTTTTCTATAACCCCAAAGTCCCTATCACAGGGTAAAAATGAGTGTCCAGATACCAAAAACTTAAGATTAATTTCCCAATAATGACCCAAAGCAACAAGCAGTACCAAAATAAAAAGCACCATCCGGTTTTTATTTTGCCCGGCAGTTGTCACTCCAAATTGTCAGTATTTCTTTTGGTGGCAATTCAACACTATTGACAAACTTCAGAATGCATGAAGCTATTTCATTTCCACCCCTTCCCCCCAAACTTTCATTCCACATGAACATAAAAAATTGACCATTATCATTCAGGTGTACACAGAAATTATAACAAGACAGTTGCCGTCTATAAAACATTTCACTATGTACTAAACAGGGTACAAACATGACTTGTTGCATATCGATACATATGCAATGAACATTGCTACCTGGTAACTGTGAAGCTGCAATATCACTGTTCATTGCACTTGTAGCAGCTTCAGCCTTGCTATGATGGATTTCAAGCTCCTGAATAGCATGTCTTTGTTTTCCTTTGGCAAGGCAGTTCAATTTATCACATATCTTACAAGTGTCGGTTCGAGGTTGTTTAAAGGAAAGATTTGGGAATCTTCTAAGAAAGACAGATTTGTAAAACTTATAAGATACTGGCACATCTGGGTGAAGCTCATTATATGCTTTACATAGCCTGTGGAAATTTAACTCTGGACTTAAATATTCTTTACTGCTTTGGTGTCTTGTGTAGTGGCTTACGTCCTTAGGCAATCTCATAATGTGCATAACCACCATGTTTTCATGCAGTTCAGTTTATTTTTTTTCCTTATGGCTAGTCTTTTCCTTTCATCTTTGTAAACAACGAAACCTCTCTTTTTCTTAGATATTATAGTGGCTAATTTCTTGCGACTAAGTGAAAATATTTCCATAAAAGTTTTCTTGCATGTTCTCCACAGTGTTCCAGAACCATCAGGTATATTATAATAGACAGTGTCTCTTACTTCAACGCCAGTATTCTTGTAGTTTTTAGCTGGTCTCATACTTAATAACGACAATAAGTAGGTACCTTGACCACTCTCGTCAAGTTGATAGTATTTGTTGAATAGATCAAGTTTGAAATCAGACGATATCTTTTTGCAGTCATAAAGACACTTGCATGAAACCTGTAAAGAGAAAAACAAGTATAATATGGGGATATTGTGTCTAAACATCATTTTACTATGGATATTATTGTGTCTAAAAACCATTTACATACCTCAGATGATGGGGGCAATTTTGGTGAGATAAGGTCATTTTTAGACGTTAGATAGCTTTCACCCCTGATTTTCTTCCTTTTTTGTTCTGTTTTATGTGTTCCTTCGCCGTTTTTACGCCTTCTTCGATTATTTTCATCCATTGCAACGTTTTTCCACGCAAAAATATGAAAAATATGACACAGATTATAATTTGACAGTTGACACCATTGTAAGAAAAAACTACTTCCGTATTGACACTAGTGCCATCTTTACGAAAGGTTAGCAACTAACATATGAAAGTATTGGCTTAGCCCCTTTGTAATGTTATTGGCGTATACATTTAACACCTTTGTGAATAAAAAACACAAAATTAAATTTTGAATAGTTAGCACCTTTGTAATTTCCAGCCCTCAATTGTTGTCGGTGTGTTTGTATGTTTATTTCTTCAAAACTAAGAAACTGGCATTGAATTTCTATAAGAATCTCTCTGTTTGAGGAGCTAAAGTCTCGCTTACTTAATAAAGTGCATAATATGCACATTCATCTTCATTACAACGGTGCGAAGTTATTTTTAATTAGTCAAAGATGTGAACTTGAGTTTTGATTAATAAAGGATAATTATATCTAATCATGACTACGTAACTAGTAGTTTATAGGTAACCGATCGTAATACTAGTAGTCCTAGACGGGTAAATACTTATCTCTATTCAATCTTTCCTTTAAAATGGTACCTATATTAGACATAATAATGTAACTAATTACAATATTTGTGTTAAGGAATGTTGCTGTATTTCCTTTTAATGCCTTTAACACGTCGAGAACACTTAATACTAGTTACAAATATTACATCTATTTATCTAAAACGAAAAAAATTTCATTACAAAAATCGAAACTTTTCAAAAAGTATCAAAATTATATTTTATACTGAAGTCGCTTCGTTACTCACACTACAATAAAGCTACGAAAGTCGCACGCATACATGAGCGTCCGAGCGCGCCAATACCTAAATTCAAGTGCTTGTGATTTGTCATAGGGCTCTTAAGTTAAAATAGTATTACACACAGATTGTTTACTCTGCAAAAACGCTTAAATAAATAGCTACTCTCGTAGCGCGGCAATAAAGCGCCATACAGCTCGCAGCTGCGCTAGTACCTATTTATTTTAATCACCTACAATTCGATACGTACATGCATTCAAGTAAGAATGCATCGAATCACCACACCCGAGAGTTTGTTTTGCTCTGACCGTCTCAAGGTAGTCCTGTCACTGTCTCCTCCAGTAGGGCTAAGATATGCGACTGTGAATTTATAATAAATCATGTAATATTTACATATATACTTAGTTCTATTCTTAACAATAAAAAATTATAACGACAACTGTATATTGATAAATAAGGCGACCTGACTTCACGCTTGACTTGGAATGAAATGAAAATATAGCGTGATCTCCTCACACAAACGTAGTGTAATATATATACTTAGGTTTATGTACACACATTATATTTTGTAAGTAAAAGTTTATAAGTTTGTTAGTAAATTCAATACGTAGATACTTATACATTCAGTCAAGAAAGTATCGGAAATGGATGATTTGCTTATGGTTCCAAATTCAATCTTTTGTTTTTTTTGTTGTTGTTAGATTGGCACAACTGTTTTCCATTTTGGTGCGGAGTTTGAGTTGCATCTGTTATTTAGATTAAATACAGTGCTGTTTTTAGTTATATCATTCTAGTGTATATTGCGAATTTCATAATGGACAAAAACATCGAACAAAGAGTTTGTCTTAAATTTTGCATCGCCAATGGAATTTCGTGTTCGGAGTCACTGAAAATGTTACAGAAGGCTTACGGTGAATCGACTTTATCAAAAACACGTGCTTATGAGTGGTACAAAGCGGTCAAAAGCGGTCGATATGTGATGGAAGATTTGCCTCGCTCTGGTAGGCCATCAACGTCTGCAACTGAAGTTAACTGTTAAAGTTAAAGTGAAGGAAACAGTGACTGAAAATGCTCATTCAAGTTTGAGAGAGATAGCCGCCGAACTTTCTGTGTCTCACGAGTCGATCCGTACCATTTTAAATAATCACTTGGGTATGAAACATGTTGGCGCTCGGCTAGTCCCAAAAGACCTGAATTTTCTTCAAAAACACAATCGCAAAAGAGTCGCTGAGGACATGCTAGAACGAGTCAATTCCGACCCAACATTCATGAAACGCATTGTTACTGGTGACGAGACGTGGGTTTACGAGTTTGACATGCAAACTAGTCAACAAGCTTCGGAGTGGCGCCTTCCAACTGAACCGAAAGCGAAAAAACCACGTCAAAGTTGATCAAAAGTCAAAGTCATGTTGACTGTTTTCTTTAACTATCGCGGTGTTGTGCACTCGGAATTCTTGCCGGAAGGTCAAACGGTAAATAAAGAATATTATTTGGGCGTTATGCGGTGTTTAAGAAAGCAAATTCGACGAAAAAGGCCAGATTTCTGGAAAGAAAATTTTTGGATTTTGCACCACGATAATGCGCCTTCGCACAAGGCCATGATTGTGAACGAATTTTTGACCAAAAACTCAAGAAATACCATCGAGCAACCACCTTATTCACCAGATATGGCTCCAGCCGACTTCTCTTTTTCCTAAAATCAAATTACCACTTCGTGGCACCCGTTTTCATTCGGTAGAAGACATAAAGGAGAATTCGCGGACTGAACTCAATTCCGAAAAAAGCGTTTAAAAAATGTTTTGATATTTGGATTATTCGTTGGCATAAGGGTATCGTTTCTGAAGGAGCATACTTTGAAGGTGATAAAATAAATTTGGATGAATAACTAACATTTCGTATATTATTGATCTTTTACCGGTACTTTCTTGACAGAGTAGTATATTAAATTATGTATCGAAAGAAGCTAGATAATATTCGAGATAAATCTTAACTTGCACGGTATATTTACATATGAATACATTTTCTAATGAAAAAGTCGTGTTATAGTTCGTATCTGCTGCTGTGCTGACATTGTACATTTATTATATAGAGATGACGTGACGTCAGATGTTACTTTGCGGAAACCTATTTCATGTGATGAATTCTTAAAATCTATATCTATTTTCCACTCAAATTCCGAAAACCACCAATCTACACGTGTTTCACCTCTCAACGAAGCATCCTCAGGATATTCCTGAAATCAGTCTCGGTCAGCTAACCAGCGCCGAATCAGCACCGAATGATTTAAACTTAAATGACTTAAAATATAATTTTGAAACAAATGTCACATAGTTATCAAGCTATTCAGTACGAACCATAAACTTAGTATTATACTAAGTTAGTATTATACTTACTTAGTATTTAGTATTATATTACTTAGTATTATACTAAGTTTATGGTTCGAACTACAGGTATACAAACAAGTAAGATTGACTTTTTTCATCAAACTCGTAATTTTGTTTTATTTACGAATTTAGTATAAACTAGTTGTTGCCGGCGACCTCGTTCGCGTAGTATTTTATTTACTTAAATAATTCAGAAATCTTCGCAAGCATTTTTAAAACATCTCACCAAAGTTTTATTCCAATCGAATAAATGGTTTACGGATGCAGAGGACAAACACACAAACATTCATTTTTATATATATGAAGAAGATATATAGATTAGATAGATGTAAAGGTTAATCTCTATATACATGTATCATTAAACCAAAATTTGAAAAAAAGACTGATCTTTACCTCCTTTTAATATTGCGTAGTTTTGTTAGTTTCACACAAAAGACCGCAGAATTTTAAATAAATATAGCTACAATATAAAGCACTTAAGCTCATATAAAAGCTCTCATTGCATTCATTAAACAAGCCACTGTATTGACTCAAACTACAAGCAATGATCGCTCACGGTTATTGTTAAAGTTAGACTAGCTGTATGTACTTCTATCTAACCGCTCATGGCAACTAAGTTTGACTACTTCCATACGACCTTTTAACTAATTAATCTGTGATACGGCCGTACTAAAACCACCTAAAATGTAGGTAACCTATTTTATACCTATTCTTGTCATTATTATATTAGGTACAGTTATCACAGGTAACGACCTAATATTTTATGACTATGAATTAGTATGATATTTTATTGTGAAGCTAACACCTGTTCTATAACACAATTATATTAGACACTGAATCGCGGTTTCACCCACATTGGTATTTTTCCGGCATTAAAATTAGCCTAGATTACTCTGAAAAGTCTTCTACCTGCCAATAAAAATCCTGTCAAAATCGGTTCAGTCATTACAACATTTCGAAAATTAGCATGGACAAGCAAACAGACAGACAAACAAAAATTTAATAATACGTGTTTGGGTTTTGGTTACGTGCAAATAGCCTAATAAGCTTAATAAGAAAACGCCTTTATTTCGAAACCACAGACAGACGCTTCGATCTTATTTACATACATGAATCATATTTTATTTTCTAAAAAAGTTATTGCGTAATAATCGCTTTAATAAAAAACAAACCAGGGATTTGCTCGCGCAGGAGAGACTAGTCCGCATGCGTGTAATTTCATGCTGCTGCAGTTCACAAGTAAATCCGAGCTTCATTTTCTTGCGTCTTGCTAATTGGTATGCTCGTGTTATTTAATAATTATAAGTACCTATACCAATAAAAAACAACAATTAAGTCCAAAATCATACAAACATGTATTGTTTACATACTTTAAAAGAGATGGAACAAGAAGACAAAAAAACACGTTGACTCCTTTCTGCGCTAGTAAGCACTTTCGTGTGGTTAATAAACACACACTTATCGGCTTATTAGTATGGATTCTAATATTAACAGCTTGTGTAACAAAGGTCTAAACATCTCGATTTGGTTCAGTAAAAAACGTAAACCAATTTTTTTAGATAGTAGAGTTTTTACTTTAGATTTCGTTACTTTAGGTTTCGTTACGAGAAGTAAAGTAAAAATTCTATTTAAAAATATTGCTTTAAATTTTTCACTGAAGCAAATCGAGATCGAAACTTATGAATTACAAGGAAAACATCGTTTTTTTTCTATTACATAAAACGTTTATTACTGCAGTGTGCGTTAGTTTATACATTAATAAGTATAATAAAATTTTAAAAATATGAAGCTCATTTAAAATTATCTCCATTGGTCTTCCTTTAAACGTTATGACCAGTTATGAATTGAAACACGCACTTTCTCCATGGGAAAATTCGCCACTGCCAATCTTATGGAATGTTTTAAGAACTCCAAATTATCATGGCGTTTAGAGCATACCATACTCTTTAAGAGACCATTAATCATAATCACGTGGATTAAGCTCGGAACTAGAGGATGGCGAGTCTTCAGCTCTGATAAAGTCAGAAACGTTCCTTTCCAACCACGCTCGTGCGGATCGAGCTTTATCGGGTCTTGTGGTAGGACCATTCTTGGTTATGGAACATGGTGTTGTTAAGAGGCTTAACTACCTTCTCAAGAATCGTATCTTGATACACTTGGGTCGATGTTTTGACTTTTTTCACTCCTTAGTCACTCCTTGATAGCCGAAACCTCCAAACCATCACCGAAGCTGGATGCTGCTCACGGTGTACTCTATTGACTAATCGAGCTTATCATTCTCAATTCTGCTTTTGAAAGTGTTGCTCAATAGTAAAAAAATTCTCGTTAGTAAATAAATTTTTTCTGTGACCTCCCTTTGCGTACCGCTTAAGAAGTTTTGATTTTACCACCCTATTCATTTTAAAATTATCGGTAAGTAATGACCAGTGCGTCTCTAATAAGCTGCAAGTCTTAAGTCATCTTTTCAAATACGCTACATGGTTCTGGGTGCTACATTTATTTTTTTTATTTATTTATTTATTTCAGACAACTTAGGTCTATTTTGTTAGTAACAATTTGTACTTATAAACTATGTTAGCGAATAAAAGAACAACTAATATAAAAACTAAACTATGTTACATACATTACAAGATTCGCTTACTTCACACGAGACCTGCCAGACTGGATAGTAGAAAACTGCTCAGTTCCAACAAGTACCCGCATGAAGTGAGCGAAAATTGGAGAATCATACTTCTCCGCTAACATCCTCAGTATGCTGTTAGGACTAGACTGCACTCTCATCAACAGCGACGCTGTTTTGTTCCGCACCATAGCAAAAAAGTCATTGGTGCGAAACTCAGCAAACATGCCGGACGCGCTACAGAAGCGCGGTAGTCCCAACAGCATCCTAAAGCTGTTATTATATTGAAGTCGAAGAGCATCCAGCGATCTCCGCGTACCCCATGCCCACAGTCCGCTCGTGTAAAAAGGTTGGCAGTACGCCTTAAACAAACAAATTTTTACTTCTTTACTACATCGAGCGAATCTACGTATCAACATATTACTCCGTACCGCTAGCGCTCTCCGCTCTCTCTCAATATCTATCTGATCTTTAAGGTCCTCTGTTACATAATGCCCCAGATACTTAAACTGCTTGACCCTACCTAGCGGTTGTCCATTCAGAGTTAGCCCTGGTTCATATGCAATCCTCCGTTTAGAGGCCCCAAAGATCAGATATTCACTTTTCTTTACATTGTAGACCAGTCCATGGCTGGCCGCATATAACTCACAGGCTCGTAAGAGGTCCCTCATCGCTCCGACCGCTGGGCTCAGAAGCACCATATCGTCTGCGTAACTCAGGTTGTTAACGCACGTATTATCTATCCAGCATCCAATATGCTTACTGCTGAGCCCAGAGATCAGCCCGTCTATGTATAGATTAAACAATTTTGGTGAGGACAACCCCCCCTGCCTCACTCCCTATTTATTTCCCTAGAATAAATATTTTGCTTTCGGACAAGATTTCTTCCGATTCTTTCTTACTGCTTTGATTGCCTTTTTAGTACGAATACTACATAGACGGCCAGACCTTTTTCTTTTCAAATAGAGGACGTTTCATTATATTTATCTCAATAGTTCGGTACACACTAATACCAAGCGGATGGACCGTTTCGAAAATTGTATTTAGCTACATACCTACTTTGTGTAATGCTATCACAGCAATTCGTATTGCCGTAGGCACAAGAATATTTAACAAAGATTGACACAAAATGAGAAAACACTGTGTGAAAACATTCATATGACAATGACAGGTTCCAGATTCAAATGTAATATTATTGGTTTGTTTTTATTGTACCAGTATTTATGGCCAGACTCTATATTTTATTCTATTTTAGTAAATGTAGGATCAGGACCTGTAAACTGACGTCAAAAACAAAAACAAAAATTAATAATATGTGCTTTCCATGTTAATGAGAGATATAGCGAAAAATATTTCTAGAATGTAGGTAGATGCCTAATAGAATATGTCAGCTAGTTATCTTCTGGCGCAGGTCGACTCGTGAGTTGGCTTTACTCTGGCATCTGCAAGCGCAAATAATAAGAAGAGATCGATGTATGCTTTTGTTGCGGCTTGATATTCTGTCCACTCCATAAGATAAATGGGGTGAATTATTTATATTCGTATATTCGTTTCGTATATCCGAAACGGAGATCACCGTAGACACTGGCTCCCAGAATTTACACAACATTTTATAAGCTTAAGCCGATGATCTATTTTATATACTACCTAGTTATCGTATTCATGTAGTCATTTGTGGTCACATTTACAGATCGTAACATTTTATTTGCAATGTTCTTAAAATAAATAGTCGAGTGTATTTTTATATTACTTACTACCTACTTCTAATGGCACCACTAAGAAATGTTTCGTTTAATTTTAGATGACTGCAGCGTCCCCAATATCCGCGGCAGCATACTTAGCTGGTCGCGGCCCGCTCACATTGCCAGGTGGCGCGGCGGGACTAGCATTCGTACGCACGAAGTATGCTGTTAATGATTTAGCAGAAGACAGGCCCGATGTAGAGCTCGTCATGGGTGCTGGCTCATTGGCTGGTGACCTTTTGGGGATATTACGATCTTTACTTGGTATAACATACACTTAATTAATATTCCTCTTATAAATTAGAAATTATAACCCACACATAAATTTAAGAATAAAAATATAATTTTGTATTTTACACAAATCTTGTAAACTTGCCAACTTATAAACTAAATTTATCACAAGTAGAAATTTCGTTTATAAGTCCTTTTTAGGGTTCCGTAGCCAAACGGCAAAAAACGGAACCCATATATTTTTATTTCTGTCCCCTCTGTTAATCCGTATGTCATCATGAGGGTGCCAACCCTCATGTCGATCAGCGGGTTATTCACAAACGTCGGAAACTCAAGTTTCCGTATCCGATAGAAAACTTTTCGATGATTTTGTCTATATGCGATTCACGAATCCGAAATATTATTATATTTATATTATATATATATCATATTATAAATAGTCGTATTCACAAATCCAAGCCGTCGGATTAAATTTATGGTTTTCGACGATCGGCCTTTCCGCCACGGAAAGTTTCCGACGTTTGTGAATAACCCCCCTGGGCTGATATTTGAAGCTGCGAATTTCAATAGGGTAGTCTACAAAGAAGACACCGAATTCGTCATTCAGTTTGTTTGAAAGGAAAATATTTTTTACGTCATGTTAATTATTCGTCGGAACTACTATGAAAAATCTTTCAACGGTAGCAAAACTGCTATATCATTTTTGTAAAAAAAATTATCTTATAATATTTAATAACAAATTTGAAGTCATTACCTATATTAATCTTACTCAATAATTACGTTTAAATCTGAATGCCGACGAATGCCATCTGTTATTTGTTAAAACAAGTCACTGGAAATGGTTTAGAGGGCGCTTATAAAAAAAGAAATCGCTGGCTCGTGTCATTCATTCAAAGAAGTTAGATTATTTTCTAATTAAGTTATATGTTACTTTTCTTAATGTCTTAAATTAATTGTATAAACTTTTAGTCATCGCGAAATCGAAATCTCGTATATAATAAAAATGAACGCATTTTGAAATCGGGTGCATTAAGTGTTTTTGTGTGTAAATGAAAATATTTTTTACGTCATGTTAATTATTCATCGGAACTACTATGAAAAATCTTTTAATGGTAGCAAAACTGCTTATTATAATTTTTGTAAAAAGATTGTCTTATAATATTTAATAACAAATTTGAAAAGTCATTACCTATATCAATCTTACTGAATAATTTCGTTTTTAAATTCGAATGCCGACGAGCGCCATCTGTTATTTTTATTACCAATTTGTTAAATGTTCTTTAAGTAAGGAAGAAAAAATCACTAGAAATGGTTTAGAGGGCACTTATAAAAAAGAGATCGCTGGCTCATGTTATTCATTCAAAGAAGTTAGATTATTTTCTAATTAAGTTATATGTTACTTTTCTTAATGTATTAAATTAATTGTATAAACTTTTATCTCGAAATCTAAATCTCGTAGATAATAAAAACGAACGCATTTTAAAATGGGGTGCATTAAGTGTTGTATCTGATATTAACCAATAAGGAAAAGGACGGCACGCTATTTTAACCAATAAGCCTTCAGCAAAATGAAGGCACATACAATATTAACTAATAAAATTCAAACTTCATGATTTTTGTTTCATGCTGGTATTGGCTAGAGACTGTGTCTCTTTTTTAACTTGTGTGCGTGTTTTGGGATAAGTAAACATTCAAAACTACTACTGGTGCACGCGTGTAATTATACTAAACACAACGTTAGAAAATCTTTGCATATAGTGTGTAAATTCAGCCTTTGATACGAATTGTCTCTCGGGCAAACGATAAAATAAGGCCAGCGCGGGAATTTTGAAAATGTTTTCGGTTGCGATTTATTTCTTTTTCTTACATTAATTAATTAGCAAATTGCTAGGATAGACAGTCTATTTGTCTCTATGGAGTGCACGCCACTGCTTCGAATAGCGCCGCAGTCATAGGCGTAGATAGGTTTCGTACCCACCCCAGAATGGTTTGGTGCCCACCCCAGGATATTACATTAGTTCAAATATTTCTAGGCTGGACACTAGAATAACTTCACATAAAAACCATTTCAATCAAATAAATTATTATTCTCTAATTCTAAATAAAAAAATTCTAAATAAATAAAATTCTCGGTTTGTATATTTACAACCGAGAAATCTACATATATCCTATTTTTTTTATTATCTTTCGTAATGTAAACAAACAAGAAAGTAACGAAAATTTTACTAAGTTTTCGCTGTTCGCTAGTGCGGTGTATTACACGCGTAGAATAACACTGCTTTTCTATTATATACACGAACTATGAAATATTCAAAAATAACATTAATATTATCCAATATAGCACGGCATCTAAAAAAATTGTGATTTAATAGGTCTTTACCTATGAAGTTGCCGTTCTACAATACTGGCCATTTAAAATGTAATTTGTGTATCTCTGACAATAAATCTAAATAAAACATGAATTTTATTTTAAAAATATAGAATTTTATTTACAAATTCAGACATTTGTTTATTGATTAGTGTTTTATTTTCACTACATTTGTATATTTTTCATCAGTATGGACACGATAAAAATATGAGTAATTACTGAATACGAGTTCCGTCGCGGTAGCACTGCGGCACAAACGCATCGCAACATTAACGACGTGTACGGAGTGAACACTACTAACGAACGCACGACCCGTTATTGGTTTGAACGCTTCCGGCATGGAAATTTTGATCTGAAAAAGCAGTGCCGCAGCAGAACCGCAGTGGTACTACGTAGGATGTATGAAGTGCTGCAGTTTCACTACGGCTGGATTTTTTTATAGCAATTTGTTGAATTTTCAAAACAAGTGACTTACGCTGGATTTTTTGCAATGAAACCCTGCCTCGCGTCCTTTTGTTTTTATAACCAAGCCATTTAACATGTACGAACCTGTCTAGCGCACGTGTCACGGGATGCACGGGCGGCTTATTTGACAAGTTCGTGCAAGTACAACGCAGTTTAAAACCTCATCTAGACGGTAATTTAAGATCTTCAGACAGGCGGACGCGATTTACACGCGCGATAATTTATATTTGTAATGCGTGGTTTTGCGTTATTATCGCTTGAGGGAGCCTTGAAAATCTAAATTTAACGTAGAAATAAACTACTAATTAAAATATTATTATAATTATAATTCTATGGTGAAGGGGTCGCAAGATTTTATACTTAACTTTTTGGCTTTTTCGTGGCTCACGACATAAAAATGGTTGAAAAACAATGCTTTAGATTGATGAGGGGAGTGGTGTGATAACTGCTACCTGGTACCTACCTAATTATTTTTACACTTTTAATACATTATCTGCATCATTATTATGTTTCTTTACAATAAAACCATATAACTTAAAAATTATTTTAAATTGGTTTGTACACATACCTAAAGGAAAGTAAGGTAGCTCCTAGATCAAATACATCAAATCAAATCTAGTTCAAATATTAAATAGTTGCTTATTTTCATATTTATTTTATAATATCTTTCAATAACCATTCTACGAAGTCAGTTTACATGGAATATTATTAGACACACTACTTTGACGTCCTAATTAACATTGTTTAGACGAGTTCTAACAATTTCTAAGAGTATGTTGAGATCAAGTACATATTGTTATTAAATATTAGTGTTGTGCAAATGTCATAAATTTCTTCCTTTTACAGAAAAAAATATTTAAAAAGGCTTATTTCAAGGGTGAATTGTCGTGATCAAACGTCGATTTAGTTTCAAAAAAGGCAATGACTTGTAATAAAAACGATATGAAATGAAACTTCATTCTATGTACATTATATCACAGAAATTATTGTTTTAAAATAATCAGTGTAATATGTATAATAAACATAATAAAATCAGTATAAAATACGTGACGTCGACGCGACAGCAAAGAGGGGTTTTGTTTAGTCGGTTCGAGTCCGACACTCCCCAGTCGGCGTAGAGTCCGGCTGGGTAGCCCGCGGGGGTTTCATTTCGCCTCTCAGAAACAAAAAAAAAAAAAAAAAAAATGTATGTCAGAAACGCGCTAGCGCTTGTAGAGGTAAGACCTGTACGAGAAATTTATACGCTCTTCATAACGAGCATTCGTAAGCGAGAACATTAAATAGCGATCCGTATATGCCGACTGACTTGTTTTGATCCGTTGTCGATTTCTCTGTTCCATGAGTCTATCATGACCACGGAACAAAAAAAATGAGTGGAATTAGCATAATGAACTGTTATTAGGAAAACCAGCGTAACCTGTTAAACACATGCTAACACGCATTTTCGCAACATAGAATACTGATCAGCTAATACGTCACGTATACAAACACTCGTCAACAAAACAACAATAATAAAAAGAAACCTTATTCCAAAGCCTTGTAGATATATTTGCAATGCTTCTTACGACAATGTTAATGTGTACAACATGTTGTCTTTACGTTAAAGATGCCAGGATAAAGAATTTTCATAATATTGTGTCAAATCTATAATATTAACGTTGAATATAAGCATTAATAAATACAATACATTATCAATATCAATGTGTATCTTTTTTTTTTAAACTAATTGAATAAATTATAATAGTAAAGGTTTTTATACGGCTTTCGCTATCATTTAGAGAATTTCTTCCGGAAGGTAGGTATAGGTATATACTAATACCTATACCTACCTTCCGGAAGAATTCAATAACCATATTCAATATAGGTATAATATAATAGTTCATTCGGACGAACCCGAGGCGGGTTGCTAGTAAATGATGAATACAATTTTTATAATAAAAAGCAGATGTCCGAAAAATTGGTTCTATAACACACTGCGTAGTAGTTAGTGCAAAATATCTAGGTACATTTGTATGTATAAGCAATGAATACTATACCACAATAAAAACGGATATTTAGATATTCATATCAACATTATTTATACTTATAGATTATAAGTTGATATTTTATTAAGTAAAAATGTTTTTTCTAAATTTTTACAATTTTTAGGTGTAACGGACCGTTGGTACTGGCAAGTGTATGGCTCACTGCCATTTTCAGTTAGACAACGCACTTTTGCACTAAACCCGGTGCTCATCAGACCACGAAGTGTTGGACGACTAATGTTAAGAAGTGCCAAGTTCTCCGATCAACCAAAAATACATCCGAATTATTTTGATCATCCTGACGACATACAAGCGCTGAGAGAAGGAGTCAGACTGGTAAAAATTATTTTCCAATTCTTCGAAACTATTAATCTTCTCAGTATCTATCTATACCTCTATACCCTAGTTTCTCAACCTATGAGTCATGGGGGGGGGTCGCGATTGTCATTAAAGGGGGTCACAGTCTGTTAAAGAAAATAAGACCTATATACAAAAGATTCGTTTATTATAAAATTAAAAATTACCATGTAATAACAACATGAAAAAATAGTGTTGTATCTTACTTTGATGAATTAAAGTGATTAATCCTGAACATTAATTAATTAATGCGATGGTTGGCTTTGTTTCTCATTTAAACGCGGATCATCTTTGCAAATACTAAAAAGTAAATTATTTTCGAGTGATAATAGACGACATCTACGAGTATTTAGTTTTCAAGGCCACCGCAGACGAGAAACCTTTTTCGCACAGGTAAGAAATAGCAAAGGGTATCACAGTTTTCAAAGCTTCCGTTACTAGGCTTCTGTACTCACGTCGTCGTCCGAGCCAAAATTTATCTAAATCTTGAGAGAAAAATGCCAGTTGTAAAGTTTGATCAAGCGATAGTTCAATGAGTTGATTGTGAGTCTCAGTTCGTAGCTTGGCAGCTGCAACAATATTTTCATCAAACGAATTGAGAACCCATCTTCTCGAGAAAATATTGTTGTTATCTGGAAAATATTCTAGAAACTGAATCAGTGGTATGGAAAATATTCTAGTAACTGAATCATGGTAACTGAATGTTTACTTCACCTAAATGTGTTTTCATACTCTCAATATATATTATTAAAATTAGCACCCTGGGCGCAATTTTACAGCACCCCCTCTGCTCTTCAATTCACGTAAAATATGAAAAAAGAAAAAAACGTAGTGTCTAAAATGTATCTAGGATTTGTCTAGGATAAACTATTTTCAAGTCAGTTTTTAACAGTTGTTTGTATTAGCATCATTATAATGTCATTACTCAATTGAACTGTTAGATTGGTTTTGGTTGCTTTTACATGTTGAATCTAAGAGAGCCCAGCACCCTAAAAGACTCGCCCATGCAGGGCACCAGACTGCTTAAACCGGGCGCTGGAAATAAATGTGTGTAAGCCACCTTATTCTGGTTGCTTCCCTTTAAAAGTATGCGATTGACGGCTCTTTTGTCCAGGTAATGTCCCCATGGACGAACAGATACATTTTTACAATAGGAACGCCCGAAGTAACGAACTATCATGTCCTTTTTATAATTAGGTGGACATAATCAATTAAACATTAAACATCCTTGTATAGGCATAAAACCATAGATATCAGATTATAAAAACACCTAAGTGGAGCCGCCCATAGATAGTAAAGATTGATTGAACCTAATGACTCAACCACTGATTAGAGATTAGTTACAGTTGAGTATTATAAGTAATTACAAGTATTATTCTTAAACTTTCTTCTTAATTCGATTTATCGATAAATTACTAATTTTCTTGTTAATTTCTCTACCTAATCAAACTGTGCGAAAAAAATATTGGTACCTATAAAGGATAGGTTATTTCTTTTAAGAGTTTGTATTTGGTTACATTCCCATTACATCTATATTAATAATATCTTTTACATACAAAAGACACAGAAACAGTAACAGTAAATATTCAGTGAGAACCGACACATGCACAGGGAGTACAGACGGGGAAACGAGAGTCGCGGAAGAAAACATGTAAACACGCTAACGAGTGGAAGACGACTGGCCGTTAGGCCGTTGACCGTTGGCTCGTGCGTCTACCCCGCAACCCCCTCGTCTCCCTCTACATATCATCGCAGCCTGCAGCCGCGAAAGGCCCTGTAGGGTAATCTAGAAGGGCGGCTTACTATATGCTCCCCCTCTAGAGCAGGGGTCCGTCCTCGCTCCTGTTCTAAATTCTGTCTGGGCCGTCCTCGCTTCCGTTTTGGAAGGAGAAGTTGTGGAGAAGCTTCGTCGACATGATGGTAGTGTGTAAGATTTTGTACGTGATACTTACCAACTACGTCAGAAGGGCGTTCGACATGCGAGAGTATATAAGTAGTAGGGCTCACCTTGGCTTGGATGACATATGGACCGTCACGCTTAGGGAGTAACTTCGAGCTAAAAGATTTCGATCGTTTACTGAGAACGTGGTTTTTCAGCAACACACGATCTCCGGGCTGGAAGGCATCGGCATCTTTACGAGCATTGTCAGCGGTTTCTTTATTCCTATCTTGCTGCTGCTCGGCGCGTACTCTTATCGCTGAAAAGGAATGAAATGAAACTTCGCAGGTATGAGGCAATCTGAGGAACAAAATTCTCCTTGTCCAGTATGGCTCGTAAATCATGTTGAACTTCGTCAGGAGTCCTCATCTCACGTGCGAAAGTCAGATACGCAGGCGTGACTCTTGTCGTCCTGCAGACCAAACTATTCAGAACAAATCTTATGACAGGTAGCTTCAAAGGCCAAGAGGCATGTACGACTTCAACTAGTCTTGCAAGTTGAGCCTTCAGATCACGATTCTTTCGTTCGGCAGGATTTGCCTCTGGGTGATACAAGGGTATTAAGTTTTGCTTAATTCCTAGTATAAACATACATTGTTGCATGACGGAGGAAATGAATTTTACTCCGTTGTCCGATACAATCCTTCGCGGGAAGCCATAACGAAGGAAATACTCTTTGATCATCGTGCGGGCACAGGCTTCAGCGGTCGCTTCGTGTAAGGGATATAATTCTACCCATCGCGTTGCCACATTTTCCACAAGGAGAATCCACCTCTCACCATGCGCACCCTCAGGCAGGGGCCTAAATAAATCAACAGCTAAAATTTCATTACGCTGATTTAACACAGGTGTCTGCAGTAAACCTTGGGGCTTCTCATGGGAGGATTTATAACGCTAGCACTGTATACAAGCCTTAATGTAATCGGAGATGTATCGTCGCATGCCAGGGAAGTAATAGGACCGAGTTATCTTTTGGTAAGTTCGGTCAACGCCTGGATGACCTGCTAATTCAGCGTCATGACATTCTTTCAGGATCTCCTTTCTCGAGTTACCTGGGACTACTAATTGAAGATCTTCACTCTCAGAGTCTGGATTGAGTCGATAGAGCACTCCTTGTTGCTTCAGGTAACCACGTTCACTCCATCTCCTTGATGATACTTCACTTTCACCTTCTAATTCATCTATTATCTTTTTCAGATCGGGATCTTCTAGCTGCGTTGGACGGAGTTCTTCGAGGCGCTTAGCAAGTAAGTCTAATATCACAATACATATTCCACAGGTGTCGCGTTTCTCTTCACTACACATAGGGCGACTCAAAGTGTGCTACTACATTGGCTCTGCCAGGCGTATACTCGAAACGGATACCATAGGTATGTAGCTTCGGTGCCCATCTCGCTAATCGTCCTGTCGGCGACTTTAAGGTCAACAGCCAACGAAGGGGTTGATGATCACTGCGGATGATAACTGAGTGCCCATCTAAGTATGCTCGATAACGTTCTACCGCCCAAATTACTGCTAAAGCTTCTCGCTCGGTGGTTGAATAGTTGCGTTTTGCGGGGGTCAATAGACGGCTTGCATATTCAATAGGTCTCTCATCCTTGTTCTCCCCCTGCAGTAAAACCGCTCCTACAGCATAATTGCTAGCGTCAGTATGTAAGATAAACGGTTGGCTATAGTCAGCTTGTGTAAGTATGGAAGCTGAGATCAGCGCTTGGTTCAGCTTCTTAAAAGCCTGTTTGTTGGCATGGGTTCCGCTATCTGGGCGAAATTCAGGATGAATTTTCGAAACCATGAACAAGTCTGAAGAAATATTGTCATGTGCTTACAGTTATTAGGTTCCTTCGTTTGCAGGACTGCCTTAATCTTAGCGGGATCAGATGAAACTCCTTCTTGACTGATAATGTGTCCCAAATACTTGACCGAAAGGCATCCGCTTAAAACGATAGGTTCCGAACGGAGTTATGAACGCAGTCTTGTCTTTATCTCCATCCCTAACGCATACCTGCCAATAACCTGCTCGCAAATCTATAATACTCATATAGCAATTTCGTTTAGTAGATTGTAACAGTTCATCAATGTGAGGCATGGGATAATTATCCGACTTTGTGATAGAATCGAGTCGCCAATAGTCCACGCAGAAACGGGTTTCCCCGTTGGACTTGGGTATCAACAAAGCTGACGCACTCCATGCTGACTCACACTCCTCTATAATGTCATCCTTCAACATCTTATCAATTTCCTTCTTCATTACTTCTTTCTTTGAGGGAGTAAGTCTATATGGAGGTACAGAAATGGGAGGATGCTCACCCGTATCAATATGATACTCAGCATAAGGGGTCGGTCCTCCCCCCAGCTGGAAGATATCTTCGTTGTCCGTGAGCATTTGAGCCAGTTGCCCTCTCTCCCTGGATCCTAGACATGCACCTTCATCATCCCTCAGAAGAGCTATGGAAGCACATGGCGAAATATTATTATACGGCTTCATATAGCAGCATATTTTTATTTTCCATCTCGTCAACAAAGTACCAACATCCGTTATAAAAATCTATAATTACTCCGGCGGCCTTTAAAAAATCAATACCTAATAGTGTCTCATTATTACTAGATTCAGGGAAAATCATGAAAGGTACCAAAATGGTTTTACTATCTAACCTTACCTCTAAGTCGGTGAGTAACACTTCCATCTCCCTGATTACACCATCGGCAAGTTTTACGTTACGGAGGGAATGGAGCAGAGGACGACCCATATGTAGAAGGAGAGTATATAGTGTATGGTCTGCCACACTATGCTTCGCCGCCGTATCGATCAATGCTGTCTCTGACGCCCAATGTCTCAATGTTTAATATAGGTCGTGCACCCTTAATGTCAGCTGAGGGCGACCTCTCCCGGCTGCATGCAGAATTAAACTTATTGCTAGTACAATTGCTACATACACAAACATTTTCACATTGACGAAAAGAATAACTTGCAATTAAGTCCACAGATATTGTTGCCAGAATTAAGTGCATAGATGTTGTTGTCGGTGTATAAATAATGTTTGTTTACATTTTGATCACGCGAGTTTACGTAATTATATTCATCATTTAAGGAATTATATTCATCGCGGCCAACACTATTTATACACAGGTTTAACACTCTCAAAGGGGACTTATCATTACATTTACATTTGTCGTTATCAATACAATAGAAACCTTCAGAATTATTGCACTTATAACACTTATCGCGAGTGACATTTCTTTCACCACACATAACCAAACGGCAGTTTCACCGATTACTCACTTGCACTAACACTATCATTATTATTAGATAACTCACCGACTAATTTACGACAATTGTCTCGGGTGTGACCTCTTACAATATACACAAAACGGTCTCGACCTTCGTTGTCGATCCCCTGTACGCGTCGCAGCAGGCACGGTAACCGACGCAGAAGCAGGAGCAGGGGCAGGGCCGACATCAACGCTAGCACTCACGGGCGGAGAGACGCGCATTGCGCGTGCGTCTGGATAGGCAGCGGCGGGTCGCGACGTGCTAGGTGCTTCGACGCACGCCCACTTTAAGGTGCGGTCACGTGCGTGCGCACCGCGCGATGCCGATGGCACAGCGGTGGTGTTCTCTGCAGCCTTAATTACATCTTCTACTTCTCGTGCTCGACTGATGAGGTCATCGAAAGTTGTGAGGTCATTACGAGACATACGCTCTCTAATGCGTTTATGCAGTAATCCGTAGACCATATCTATTTGAACTTTTGTGTATAAATCGCTAGTAGGCAACTTAGCCAATAAGGCACGCGATCTCGCCACAAATATCTCCGTGTTTTCATTACCTTGGCGGTTATTGAACAATGTTAGATAGATGCGATGCGGAGGGCGTTGGTCGCCGAAGGCGCTCTGTAGCCCGTCTATGACTTTTTGTCATGACGTCACACTATTCTTGACTCTTTGCCACCAGATCGACGTCTCCTACGAGCAACATAGACAGTCCTCGCAAAGCGTTAATATCGTTTATGTTCATACATTCACGGTAGCTATTTATGGCGTCTAGGAACACGTCTAACGATTCGCCGGGTGCTCCGCTGAAACGTGATGTACAACGGGCGAAGGTTCCCGGGTGCTCTGTTGAATAAGTCGTAGGGTTAGGGGTTGAACCGTTCATGGATGTTGCACTACGGTCACCCATCACCCTTTCTAGAAGTTTCTCGAATGCTTCCGTCTGGGAGCGCTGCAGCGACGACACGACTGCAGAAAATGATGACTTCCGAAAGATTGCTTCTTCATCATTGATGTCCTCTCTTACACAGATTGTCGCCGACGCGACATGTACATACACGTTGACCACGCTGGTAATAATAAGCTCGCAGCGTAGGTATAAACTGTATAGTGTAACTGTCTTTTGCTATACGTTGCGCTGCCGGTTTAGTGTGTGGAATTCAGTTGTATTTCCATACAAAAGACACAGAAATAGTAACAGTAAATATTCAGTGAGAACCGAGAAACCGACACATGAACAGGGAGTACAGACGGGGAAGCGAGAGTCGCGGAAGAAAACTTGTAAACACGCTAACGAGTGGAAGACGTAGGCTTGTTGAAAAAGTATCGATATATCGATATTTTTAATTTGATATATCGATATTTTTAGCCGATATATTTTGATCCGATATATCGATACAAAATATCCAATATCGAAAATTGTATTAAAAACGATATATATATTTTTTTATTTATGTAACTTGTCACTAGAACCAAAACCGTAAAAGATAGGAATGAACGAAAAAAAAATAACTGTATTGTCTATGACTATCGACTAGCATGTTTTGTTTGCGTTGCGTGTATGTGTGTGTGTGTGTGTGGCAGTCGTCCGTCACTTTCATTCGTGAGTTCTTCTGACGCTTTCGGCGACAAATTAAGTCACGTGAAAGTATTTTAAATTTCCCGCGGCTTGTAAAAATACATTGACAAATCGCTGCGATAATAAGTAGCGACTTCATGATTGATAGCAGAAATCAGCGTCAGTAAATACATCATAATCGAAAATTATAATCGGATAGACACGAGACATTTCCCCAGTTCTTTCGAATCTGGCACTTAGTACTTGACACCTACGGCTTCCTCTGTACCTTCAGAGAGGGTGGCTTCTGCCGTAAATCTAGTGGTTCCTAACAATAGAAGCCGGCTGACAGAGGAGCATGTAAAGAACAGAGTTTTTCTACTTTCGCTACCGGACAAATACGGATTTGCCTGATATAATAAATAGATCTTAAAAATATTAGTTACAAGATAAATTTTTAGTTTTTGATATTTTTGTAATTTTGCCTAATAAAAAGGAATACTGATAAAAATACCTTCGTTTTTATTGAGATTTTTGTACATTAAAATAATATGTATTTTGTATAAAAATTACTATTGATATTTATTATTGAGCTAGGCTGAACTAAATATATTATTATTTTAAAACCGCAAATTTTTTTGAAAATTTGTCCGATATATCGATATTTTTTCCTCGATATATCGACGTCGATATTAATATTTTAATAAATATCGATATATCGATATTTTTTTTCTCTTCCGACATCCCTTGGAAGACGACTGGCCGTTGTGCCGTTGACCGTTGGCTCGTGCGTCTACCCCGCGTACCTCTCGTCTCCCTCAGGGCCAGATTTAGAGGTCTGGAGGCCTCGGGGCAACAAAGGAGTGGAGGCCCCCTGGCCCCAAATTATTTTCCAAATAAAATGACCAATTTTTTCAGTCGAGTTTTTCAATAAATAATTTATTGTGAAACCAAGTGGATTCTTTTAGTATTTAACAAGCATATATAAATATTATTGGAAACAAGAATTATCTGAAATTAAATTTTAGTGTTAACGAACGGAACCTTCCGAGCTTTGAGTTCGTTGAAATCCAGTTCCCGAAGTAAATCGCTTTCAATGCTCAGGAGAGAAAGTTTTGATAGAGGGTTTTGTCCCATCGTGGTTCACAGCTTATTTTTTATAATCTTCATTTTTGAAAAGATTCATTTTTGAGAGATCAATGATTTCTGTTAATATTTAAGAACAATATAATTATGTTTGTACAGTACTGTAGGTAAAGGTAAAACCGCGAAAAAAAATATCAAAGGAAAAGATGTTTACTAGTGTTTACTAGTCAGAATTTGAAAGATTTTTTTTCCGAAGTCTCTATTGTGGGAGCCCCTCTTTTGTGGAGGCCACGGGGCTGTCGCCCCGGTTGCTCTCCCCTAAATCCGGCCCTGGTCTCCCTCTACATGTCGTCGCGGCCTGCAGCCGCGAGAGGCCCTGTAGGCCTCTGTAATCTAGAAGGGCGACTTCTTACTATAATCTATATTTACAGCAATTACATGACCTAAAATCAGCACTACGCTGGCACTCCATGTACCTACCACACAAATTCATACTCCAAAATAATTTAGGAAAGATCGTTCCATATCGAACCCAGCACCATCGCTCGGCTTAGAATTCAGAGGCACTAATCGCTGCACCAACGAGCCAATCTCACCCAATGCATCAAATGATTTTATAACGAATTAATAATATCTTATATTTTTATTTTTAACTCGCAATAGATCGAAAAAGTGATCAGTACCAAGTCATTCCAGCGTTATGGCACAAGACTTCACGACACTCCATTCCCAGGCTGTGAACACTTGCTCTTTGATTCCGACACATACTGGGAATGTGCTATAAAGCAAACATCCATTACGCTGGACCACCAGGTAAAGAAATTCACGATCGCAATACTATTTAATACAATTTTTAATTTCTACCTAGGGGCCGTTCATAAAATACGTCACGATAAAATTAGCTTTTTTGACCCCCTCTCTCCCTGTTGTCACGCTGTGTCCCAGTTTCTGTAACCCCCTTAAAAATATTTCGTCACAAAAACTACGACCTCCCCCCCTGAACATGATAAATTTCGATTGATAGTACACAAATTTTTGATACAAAAAAATATTCATGTTATTTTTATTATAAAATTTAAATAAATTAATAAATATCTTTTATATCAAATAAATAATATTTCTATTTATCAGAACTCCAAAGATTCTGTAAATGCTCCGAAATATCTATAATCGGTATTGTAGCATCTTATTGACATTTTCTTGTACGATCGCTGATTTTTTATCCGGATAACACTTTTTATAAGTGTTGAATAATTTTTGATAAAGTTCACCTCTTATCGATGTCATTTTTTTCTAATATATATCTCAACTATTAAATCCAGGAGTTATAAATTTCGATTAAATAGTTTACTTAATGAAGAACATTAAATTGAGGAACATGTAAAAAGCGTCTGTATTAGTTCACTGCTAAATAACGAATGAAAGAAAAATGAAAAAAGAAACCAATTGTGACAGATTGCAATCCTGCTAGAGTCAAGTCAAAACGCTAGAGCCGCGCCACAGAACTAGCGCTCATGTTGAAAAATAAACATAAGTAAATATATCAAGTTACAATTTATTATTGTAATAAAAATATATACGTTTAAATGTCTATGCATTTACTAATACGAAATGAATGACTTCTATCATGACAAAAATTAAAAAAAAAATAGTCGAAAGAAATACTCCAGTAAAATTTTTTGATGAACGGCGAACGTCACGTTGCCGAAGAAACCCTTGTCACATCCCTTGTATGCGAACGTATTTTATGAACGGCCCCCTACTAGTAATAAGTATTTAGGTGCTTAAATGTAGTTTAGTTGCTTTAAGCGTTGTTACTTTTCTACAAAACCTGAATATTAGTTCTTCGGCAAGATTTTAGCTAGCCTGAGCTAGGCTACTACTTACATATACATATACCCACCCATCAGTGTGAAGTTTTTTGCTTTTTGTAACAAATTATTTCAGTCACATATGGATATTTCAAAAGGGAGAGGGAGGTTAAGGATCTCGGACCAAAAATTAGGATTCAAAAATAAGTATCCGACATCTTAGACTGTGATACAAGAAAACTTACACATAATAAACACTTAAAAGTTACTAAAAACCTTATGAAATTTAGAAAACCACAAATTAGATATTTTTCCGATTTAAACTCTCGTTTAGTACTTTTTTGATTGGCAGATTCCTCACTACCGACGAATCATTTTATAGTCCCCATAGCTTCGTCAAATGGGCTGGTATGATTGACTGCAAGACTTGTTCTTCGCTCTCACTCGGTCGATCATATAGACTAGAATAAATAAAACGAGAGAGGCTCAAAGGCTCGATATTTCGATAACATTCCCCAAGTGAAAACTATAGCCCTGGGCTATCTTGACGTTCTACGTTTAATTGATCTATAATTTTCGAGACAGTCTAAACCACCTATACCAGTTATATTCGGCTAGGTCTAAACTAAACGCAGAGTAAATTTCACATTAGGTTACGTGTACGTTTATCTTTATGAACTATAATGTAAGTACATATTTATGTTTAAGTACAATATAATGTTACCACCAGAAATAGGCTAACGCATCTCAACCGGTTTAATAAAAACGGTAGGATTAGTTATAATGTATAATAATTATATTAATTATGAAATATTTAATGGAAACGGGTTTTGGAATTTTTACTTTTGTAATGTTTTTGTTTTCGATTAATGATAAATAAATGACGAGAAGTTACGTATGTAATTTTTGCTATAATAATACTTGTAAAACATCAATATAACTTCACAGGTTGGTACGTGCAAAATGGCTCCCGAGAGTGATCCGTCTGGAGTGGTATCTTCACGACTGTTAGTGCGTAACACTAGAGGAATACGTGTGGCAGACGCGTCTATTATGCCGCGAATCCCTACATCACACACTCATGCGCCTGTTGTCATGATCGCAGAGAAAGCTGCAGATATGATAAAAGAAGACTGGGGCATCGCTACTGATGTGTCAGTGGTACAATTTCCAACTGGAATAAAAAGCAAAAATGGGAAATTTCCCAATGAATTCGGAATTCGGAAAATTCCCGATATTTGAAAATATTTCTAGGGAAATAGGCTTACTAATTTTCCTTATTTTAGGAATTTTCGCAGTAATGACACATCTCTAGGTATCGTGAAAGCGTAAAATGGTTGTTATATTTGTTTTCATGTAGTACCTAGTATACTCTTTACGAGACACTAGGAAATTATTTTTATAGGTACGTACGATGTCCCTAAATACATAAATGTATTATGAACTTAGGTAAATGCATTTGATTTTATACTGCTTTAAAATAGTGTAGTCTGTATATTTTCCTTGACATTCCGTTTAGGTATTTACAAATTTTTAGGTAGATAGTTATTGAAAAAAACTAAAATTAATAGAAAAGCATATAATCATATTCTCCCAAACACGAATGCTGTTTCAGTAGAACTACATAGTTATGTATCTACTGTACAGTCGGCCAAGAAAGTGACAGTACTTTTGAAAAAAAAATTGACTAGGGAACAAGTATTAACGTGATTGACTGATTAGCATCCAATCAAAGGGCTAATAGGTAAAGGTGCTTACTTTTTGTACGCGAGGGAATACTTTGCTTTTAGGGATACACGCTATCCCGTATTGGAGGCGACGGGGAATGTATCTGGGACTCCTTTTCGACTGAGTCTACCCACTAACACCTCGTGGTGTTCATTTGGGTGCCATTTGCCGTGGCTTCGTACACGCTTTCGCACACTTCCGCGGCCCCGGCGGCGATGCCCCAGAACTTTGGATGCACCGGCACCCTTACTACATAACTCGCAATCAGCATGCGACAGCCAATATCGCGCGATATGTGCTGTCAAAACGAGAATTTGCGTAATGTAATTTGTATAGTGCCGCTAAATTTACCGCGAAAAGTGCATTTTACGATCATAGAATAATAGATACGCAATCGTCATACATTATACCAATTTTTTATTACAATTAGTCATCGGTCGCGAAGTGATCGCGTGGCTATCGCTGTCTGCAGATTTTTAGGTAATAACCTCGCGGGTCTGTTTGTAAGTGTAAGTAATTTAGGAAAGAAGTGTACGTTGCCTATTACTTCTATTTGAGAAGTCGGCGGGAACACACGTGTAGCGTCGTGCAGCTTGTTAAAAGGGTAACAGTCTCCCAAATTCACCCCATGCTTCTAGATGAGATAATAACCCTGGCCGCAGTATCAGACTATTTCTGTCATTTTAGTGTATTGTCGTCAGAACTGAACAAGCATGCAAAATTTTAGTCGTAAGTTTAGAGGAAATGGTTCAAATCTAGGTCGCGAGATTTGAACTAAAGATACTAACATACATCACATACATGTGGAGTTAAATAAAAGCTTATCAAGGCATACTTAGAACAAGTATAATAGTGTCGTATTATGTCATGTAATCTTTATTTGCCGTCATAATAAAAAAATTATTAAGCTTTTTTTTTATCTTATGTTAAGCCCAACGCCCGTCAATGGCGATACGTTTTAATTGTAGAGTTGTAGATATCAGTTTGTAACCACTACATCGAATTCCAATTATCTATTTAATTTGTTATGTACTAAACAAAACCTTGTATCGAACTGACTCATTAATTGACATAGGTTATTATATAGGCGGCATAAAGTGCTGATGCGCGCTTTCTAAATAACAATGTACTTGTACACGTGACATTCAGTTTTCAGTCATTATCTTAGCCATATCCTTTACTTTGATATGAGACAATAAAGGGCCATACATGGTCTCATTTTCTAACCCCAGCCTAAGCTAAAGAGAATGAATGTGTAATTAATGTGAAAATTAATGACGAATCGAGCGGCGGTGATTTCAAAACATGTCTGATAATGAAGCTCAAAAATATACCTGATTCATTTTTCTTATCATGGTATAACAATGCAATACCGTGCCTTGAACCAAAATTCGATTTCTCTGAAAATAGCCATTTTCCGCTTGAAGTTGTCACTAAGTAAAATCATTAGCTATCAAAACGTGGTTAAAATTATGTTTAGAATGTCCATAGCAGTGTTCAGGACGAATTGTAAAGAATCACATAAAAATTATAAGCGCTTTTTGTTTGTTATAATAGATGGGCCTGTATATGTTGTGTTAACTTCCAATTTTATTGTAAATTAAATATTTGAATGATAATAAATATGTTAATTAATAAATGTGGTGTGCCTTTTCCCAAAATCCTGTAATTTAAAATCATATGTATTGCAAAATGAGTTATAAAATTATGAATAGGGTTAGCCACTCCAAATAAGAGTACACTATTTCAAAAAGTGACTTAAAATATATCACAATTTAACAAGTATTTTAGGTTAGCTATTAACTGAAAAACTACTAAAAAAATTTTAATACAAAAAAGAATTTGTTATATAATCAAGTATAAAACATTGTTTTTTTTATTAGAAGTATGTGTAGACCCATTGAATTCATAAAGTATTAGACTGATCTTATTAAGGTTTAGTAGGAAAATTCGATACACTTAAAAGGCAGATAATTAAATTTATGAAAATAATTGTTACAACAATATATTACATATTTTAATCTAAACATTTAACTACTACACTAAAGTACGAGTAGTAAAGAAAAATCAGTCTGGAGATTGTCCAGTCTTTGTTTTCCTATTGAGTTTCTTGTACAAGAAAGACAATCGTTTCTCTAATTCTTTCCATTTTGTAGGTCTCACGAAAGGAGAAGCAGTTTTTGCCCACATCTTCCTTTTTCTAAGGAGAATCTAAAAAAAATTTAAACATTTGTTTAAGCGTACTCTTAGCACAATTCTTCTTTAATTTAAAACAAATGAATATACTTACATGATATTCATGGCCACTATAACCCCTGATCCATGAAGGAACATTGTAAAGTGTCTTCACAGGATGTAAATTACCAGACCCAAGTATATCAATGTAATCATTTTGTCCAAATAATGCTCTGCGTTCTGCCCATGCATTTATTGGTCTAGAAAAGATAGACTATAGAATAAATAGATATAGATAGAAATAGATTTAGATATAAATAAATATAGATAGAAAGATATTATAGAAGATCATATACAATTAAATAAACACAGCTTTCTACCCTAACGTTATAAATTAACAAATGTAAATTGTAGGCTAATTATTATGAACTACTACACTAAGCAATTAGGTACATAATGTTTATACGCACCTATACTCTGGCAAAGGTAATGCTTTCCCTTCCGATCTAGGTAGTAATCCACCACTCCAAATTTTTTCTTTGAAACCGTATCTCCTTACGAGTCGAGTTTTATCAGCATGATATCTTGTTCTATAATACAGGCAATAACAATGAATTATTACATTCAATTTTAAAATTTCTTTTTCCCTTAAACATTACATGGAACCAACATATATAGGAAATAATGTAAGAAATATTTTATTTTAAATGTATAAAAATACAATTTACTATTATTTAAAATACCTAGTACTAACCTAACTACATTTACAGTAGGTCTCCAAATTGTTTTTAGTATCGTTGAACTAAGCCATTCCATTATTTAAAATATTAAATATAATTCTTTAGTATAAGAAATAGAAATTACTAACTTCTCAACTTATTTTGAGCATAAATTACAGAATGTCACAAACTACCTGTTTGATAATTTGATTACAGTACAAAGAGAATGTGTTACAGTAAATACAGTAGTCACCTAGTCACGGACTGGTATGTTCATAGAAAAACTACATAACGCTACCAAAATATTTTTAGTCTGTAAGTCCGATACACTAGAATTTGTTTTATACCACAGATTTTCTGTGTTTTATACATATTTGTTGAGGCATTGGCAACTAGGCCATCAGCTTAAATACGTAATTTGAAAAGTTATTAATTTTATATTTTTATTTTTTATATTTATTTGTAATCGGGATAGAAATTATTTCCAAATAAATTTAATTTTAAAATTGATTAAAATAGCCATCCGAGGAATTGATTCGCAAAAAATCAATGTTCAAAAAACCGATTAGTCAAATATCTATCTACGATTTTTAAATTTTGCCTATGAAAGCTAAAAGTCAGATAACTCAAAAAAGCGCTAAATCTTGCTCCATAAGTGCCGCCATCTTACGGCATTGTTTGTAATAGTCATTGAGTATCTATAACGGGAGGCGGCATATGCGTTATCTCTTAAAAACTTTCTGTCATTTTTTGCGGAAGGAGCGATCCTATCACTAGTAACTGGGAAAACTCAAATACGATGTTGATTTGTGTCTTTACGCTTTCGCACACAAAAAATTCGACAATATTTCATCAATTTAACTAATACAGAGAAATAACTAGATTGAAATTGTATTCCTGATCTGTTAAGGTCTGAAATTAAATGCTTCCACGACATAGTCTAATGGAGAGTGCGTAGTTTTTCTTTCTTTTGCGATTTCATTGTAATTTTGTTTGTAACGCGCTTCAAATAAATAAAGAACTAGATTCACAATCTCCTACAAAATTTAAACAAATTATTGTCCGAATTGACGTCTATATTTTTAATATTGTATAGTATTATCGACAATATTGTGTTAATCTAAAGTAGACCTTATTGTCAAACCATAAGGTTATAAACGCTCGTAAACGATTCTTGTATAACATTGAAACGAAGTTTGTTAAATAAAATATTTAAAATGCAATTTTACGTCTCGCTCATAAAGTATAATTCAAATAATCTATTTGCGTTGCTATTTATGTAATTTTGATTTGTTACATTAAAGCGACAAGGATAAGACATTGTCATTGACATTGCATTACATATTGTCAGGTAACATTTAAAAATATGATTACAAATTTAATAAAAAAGAGCTCACATAAACATAGCTTTTTTATTAAATTCGTAATCATTTACAATTACAATACAAAAAAAATCACAGTAGTAACCTTATAAGGTTATTATTATAATGAAATAATGAACACGTAAATAATATTATTTATTATTTATTATTAACCGAAAATAAGAACTCGCGTCTTTTTTACCGTTCCCAAATGTGTTGTCTTTGCAATTTTTGAAGAAGCACTTTGACATGTTTGCAGTTAGCGTTTTCAAATACGACTAAAACAGGAGTGCGCTCAAATATTCATTTGAGTGCACATTTGGTTCAGACATTTTTGGAGCGTTAATTGTGTATCTAGTTTTTTTATTTGTGATCGAAGGTAACGCGCCTATAATTAAATGTTAGTTAAAAATATAGTCTCGCTAGGGAATCCGTTTAAGTCACACTTTGCACAATTCGGCAATTAAAAACTGTAAGATACGGATTTAAGCCAACTCAAGGTTCATTATTGTGTGACTACCATGTCGCTATGACTTTCTAAAATGTTGAATAAGATATTCGAACGAATCGGAAAACTTCATGAGTTCGGCAAATCGATTTAGTGATGCGATTCTAAAAATTATATTTACTTGTGAAATCGGTACAATTCCGTCCTTAGCTAGATTGAACGTGGCATCTATATGTAAGGTGTAACTACAAGTTTGCGAGTAGTACATTTGTGACTGTCGCTTACTTTGACATATTGCGTGCTAATGTACGTGTAATTACAATGCACAGTACAAGTCTACAACTTGGCGGGCAGTACATTTGGGACTGCCTCTAACCTTGTTATTTTGTACAATTACGTACAACAACATAATATGACGTATGTGCGTAGCCAGTACATACAGGACAATTCGAATAAGAAGCAATTAGATTGGGCATTCAGGACTGTCTCTAACTTCGACGTCTTTTTTCGACGCACTTGAGATGTGCATAGCTAAAAAGCAATCACTGAATCGGAGGTGTCTCCTATTGACAGACAGCCATGAAACCTTAGATGGTATGGTATGGCTACGCCGAGGATAGCATTAAAGGATCCAGAATTTCTGAACATTACGTCATAATTATGTAGACATAAAAGCAAATTATTGTGCTTATGTATCGGGAGATAAATGCATACATACATATATATCCTCGCGCTGTATCCCTGGCGGGGTGGTCAGAGACAATTACGTATACAGTAAACTGAATTCATGAACTTAGAATCCCATACGTACGTTACTAATTTTGGGAGAGAACCCATCTGCAATAAGTATTGGTGGATTTATCTTTTCAAAAAGGTTTTGATATATCAAGTTCTGTCTGTGGGTCTTGCAAAAGAACACCCGGTTACTGCAGCTTTCATTATTGATCCCGAAATTAAGGTTGCACTTTCAGACGTAGCTAAACAATATTGTTACGGTTGGACCTTATGCGTAAGGAAATAAGGTCCATTTTTAATGGAGCTCGAAACATAACTTTTAGTGCTTATATCTCGAGACCTAGGCTTCATCGAGTTATGACCTAAAAACGCATTGCTAGGTTTAAGGCCTACTATCGAATGATATAAGTTAAATTAAGAAAGAAGAACCAAGTTGCACCTCGAATATTCCCGAGCGATGACGTGTCATGTACCTATGACTCATGCAAACAGGCGGCGTCGAGAACAATGTCGAATTACCGTTATCGAGCGTAATTCACTAGAACTAGACTTCTTGGCAAAGCAACGTTGTGTTCTCAATGTAGCAAAAGGGGTATTAAGGTTTCCAGATGTGGAAGTTTTTCTGGAAGGCGCAAAACAAGGATCAGTGTACAGTTTGAAAAGAACTATTTTGCCGTCGAGGTCGGAAACCTTAGTAGAAATACGAGTCTCACCGACAGTATGCAGTAAACGCAGTGTTATAATAGAAGACATCGGGAATCACCCTGACTGGATAACTGCGCGAACCCTAGTGATGACTTCGGGACAAGCCAAGGTACGTGTTGTCAATGTTAGTAACAAGGAGATCGTTTTAGAAAGGAACTGCGTAGTGGGCAGATGCGACCCTGTTACGTCCCTGAGAAGAGTAGACTTGCATTAAACAGACCACGGTAATCATGCTGCAACGCATATATCCACGTTACTTGAGAACTGTTGTGAAAATTTGACCGATCTGGAATGTCGCAAGGTTGAACAATCATTGTTAAGTTTTCAAGATATCTTTTCGAAAGGTGATGACGATTTGGGACGTACTGGGCTTGTTAAGCACCGCATAGATACAGGAGATACACAACCAATAAGACAGAAACCTCGTCGTATTCCACTAGCAAGGGAGCAAGAGGTATCAGAGATGTTAAGAGAAATGGAGAAGAATCGCATCATTGAACCATCGACTAGCCCTTGGTCATCTCCCGTTGTTCTAGTTAAGAAAAAGGATGGCAGTACAAGATTCTGTGTTGACTACAGAATGCTGAACAGTGTTACAAAAAAGGACAGCTATCCCTTACCACGCATAGATAACACATTAGACTTGCTAAGTGGCATGAAATGGTTCTCCACAGTTGACCTCAAAAGTGGATATTGGCAGGTTGAACTCAGCCGGGAGGATAAAGAGAAGACTGCGTTCACTACTGGCCCTGGAAATGGTCTCTGGCAGTTCCATGTTATGCCATTTGGACTGTGCAATGCTCCGGCTACATTTGAGCGCCTAATGGAACGCATTTTAGTGCATTTTACTCGGCGATGCGTGCTTGGTCTATTTGGATAACATTATCATCATGGGGCGCAGCTTCGCAGAGCACTTGCATAATCTAGAAAAGGTTTTCCAACGAATACGGGAAGCTAACCTTAAACTCAGTCCTAAGAAATGCACTCTGTTCCAGAGGGAGGTTGGATACCTAGGGCACATCATCTCGGCACGGGGAATTCGAACGGACCCAGAGAAAATAAGAGCTGTCCAAGAGTAGCCGACTCCTTCTGACAAAACCGCCGTGCGCTCTTTCTTGGGACTTTGTGCGTATTACCGCCGATTCGTCAGGAATTTCTCTGAAGTGGCGAAGCCCTTACATCGGTTGACAGAAGACAAGTGCCAATTTGAGTGGAATCCTGAATGTGAACAAGCATTCACATTACTTAAGCAGCATCTGTGTGAGGCTCCTATACTGGGCTACCCTACTAGAGAGGGACATTTTGTTGTAGACACGGACGCCAGCAATGTCGGCATTGGAGGAATTCTATCTCAAAAACAAGGAGAACAACAGGTCGTCATTGCCTATTTCAGCAAATGTCTTTCGAAACCAGAAAGAAATTACTGCGTTACTCGCCGGGAACTTCTAGCTGTTGTTAAGACCTTACAACACTTTAAGAAGTATTTAATCGGAAGACAGTTTACTCTTCGTACTGACCACGCTGCTTTACAATGGCTTCTTCAGTTCAAAAACCCAGAGGGACAGGTAGCGAGATGGTTGGAACAGCTGCAAGAATTCGAGTTCGTGGTTGAAAATCGGAGAGGAAAATCTCATTCTAATGCTGACGCTTTATCCCGACGACCTTGCGAAGAATCTTGTCGGCATTGTTCGAGACAGGAGGTTAAAGAGAACATACGGGTTATAAGAGTAAACGCTTTAGATGACACGTGGAGCGACGAAGCCATGGGGGCCGCACAAAAAGAAGACAGCGACTTGAAGTGCATAATAGAGTGGAAGCAACGTGACCATAAACCAGCTTGGAGTGAAGTGTCGGAGTTTAGCCCAATTACGAAAAGTTACTGGGCTCAATGGGACAGTCTGGTGGTACATAACAGAGTCCTTCATAGGAAATGGGTGTCACCCAGTGGACAAGAGGTTACCATGCAGGTCGTAGTCCCCCGAGGGAAAGTGGCGTCGGTGTTACGTCAGATTCATGACGGAGTATCGGGAGGACATCTAGGCGTAAAGAAAACCTTGGACAAGGTGAGGAAGAGATTTTACAGGGTGCGGTGCCGCGAGGATGTGAAGGACTGGTGTAGGAAGTGTACAGCCTGCTCTTCAGTAAAAGGGCCGCAAACAAGAACCAGAGGCCAGCTGAAACTGTATAACGGGGGGGCGCCCTGGGAAAGAGTTGCAGTCGACGTAGCTGGACCGTTTCCTGTAACTGAAGACGGAAATCGTTACATAGTCGTCCTTCAAGACTATTTCAGTAAATGGCCAGAAGCGTTTGCTGTACCCAATCAGGAAGCTCATACAGTTGCCAAAAAGCTCGTTCAGGAGGTATTTTGTCGGTTTGACGTACCTTTGGAATTGCATACTGATCAAGGTAGAAATTTCGAATCCGCATTATTCCAAGAAGTTTGCCAACTACTTGGGATACACAAAACGCGTACAACACCAGGTCATCCACAATCTGATGGAATGGTCGAGAGATTTAACCAGACGTTGGAGAATCACCTGGCCAAAGTAGTGGAAGAACATCAAAGGGATTGGGACCAATACATTCCGCTCTTCTTAATGTTTTACCGCTCCGCTGTACATGATAGCACAAATTTCACACCAGCTAGGATGAATTTTGGACGAGAGATACGACTACCAGTTGATGCTTTAACCGGAATACCACCTGACGCTCCAAAGCCAACTATTGATTACGTGTCCGATCTACAGCAAAAACTAGATGACGTCCATGAACTCGTAAGAAAAAGTAGTTTGAAAACCAGCGAAAGAATGAAAACTCGCTATGACCGTAGAGCTAATGTAATGGGATTTGAGGAAGGAGCCTTAGTGTGGTTGCATAATCCCATTAGGAGAAAAGGGAAGTCTCCGAAATTTCAGGCCCGATGGGATGGACCATATACGGTGATAACGAGAATAAATGACGTTACTTATCGGATCAAAAAGGAGCCTAGAGGAAAACTAAAAACCGTCCACGTGGTCGCCTAGCTTTCTATCATGGTTCCAATCATGCTCGGGACGAGCATGACTAAGAGGGGGGCAATGTTACGGTTGGACCTTATGCGTAAGGAAATAAGGTCCATTTTTAATGGAGCTCGAAACATAACTTTTAGCGCTTATATCTCGAGACCTAGGCTTTATAGAGTTATGACCTAAAAACGCATTCCTGGGTTTAAGGCCTACTATCGAATGGTATAAGTCAAATTAAGAAAGAAGAACCAAGTTGCACCTCGAATATTCCCGAGCGATGACGTGTCATGTACCTATGACAATGTCATGACGTGTCATGACAATATGAACAATGTCGAATTACCGTTATCGAGCGTAATTCACTAGAAAGTTCCACCCTCGTTTTAGCCGACTATAAATAGAGCTCCGTGTCCGCCGCCGAGTCAGTGTTTCTCAACTATCGTTCGAAGCGATATATCGAGGCGACATCAAGGCAAATTACGAAGACCACTACGACGACTACTGCGACGACCTTGGATAGAAGAACTCTGCGATTCGGGAACATTGTTATTGAGTGAAGCGTGTACCTTCGGTGACTACTACGCGAGTACCTACTTCGAGGGCGACTACGAAGATTAGAAACCGCCATAATTAAGTTCGCGTGTTCTTGACATCTACTTGTACGAAGAAAAAATAAACTCTTTGCATCCTTAACCGGCATCTTATTACCCTCAGCTCGTAACAATATAATATATAAAGTAAAAATATCTAACTTGATTTAACTACTTTTCAATAAGAGCTATGCCAAGCGCAAAACTTTGTTTAAATAAAATCATTTATAGAAAATCTAGCAGATCTGAAATATGTTTCCTCCATCTAAATCAAATCTAATACATCTAATAAAACAATAATAATTACATTAAAAAAGCCAACTTCCGCCGCGTAGGGCGAGTGCGAGTTTGCAGGACAAAAGAACCTGCGCCTACGACGGCGACAATGAGATGGATGTTCGCAGACCCATTCTTAGAAGCCGTCATCTTGGAAACCGCATTCTTGCCGTCATTAACGCCATCACAGCAGCAAATAATTAGCTAACAAACTAAATCTTTAATGATTTATTAGTTAATGATTCTGTTGTATAGCTATATCTAAGATATGTCTAAGGATATACTTGAATGATTACAATATCTCCTTATCGATGGTTAGTTTCTCAACTTATTATGTTTTCAAAAAACACATACATAAGTGATACATTTTGAAATAAAGCAAACACAATTTAAAATTTAAATTTAAAGATTTAATCCATTTGAATTTTACCAAAGAGTAAGATATAGACTTGGATGCCTAAAATGGGTTTTACATAGATATTATTCATGTATACCAATATTTTCGAAAACAAGATTAATCTTGATTTTAAAAGAATTTTATAAATTTATTTAGATATCAAGATGTCAAGAGATTTCTTTACTGCACTTTAGGATAAAAAGCTGCATATTATTAACAATAATGCATATATTCTACTTTCTAGATTACGCATTTACTTAGTTAAGTTTACATTGGAACACTAAACCTTGTAAATTTTATATTTACCATTTGATCTTAGTATTCCATATATTAATTAAATCAGACAATCTATAATAAAATAGTTACAAACAAGCGGTCAGGCTTTAAATTATTATTAAATGATTGTACATAAAATGTATGTACTTAAATCATATCACTGATTAGTCAGTGCATCCGATACAAAAATATACTTAAAATATGCATCGATCAATCAATTAATAAAAATACGCATCACATACAATTTTAAACGCTGTTATTGCTTATTACATAGCAATTAAGTATCTGATTTTAAGTGCAAAATGTAAAAAAAAAACATTTATGTTTTATTGCACTTTAAATTGCTGATTATCCTGTTGGTTTCTGAGCAATGCTAATAATGTTCTTTAGAAAGTATGAAAATTCGTCGATTACCTCAACAACGGGGGGCATGGTCTGTGGTCACGAAACTACTATTGGGCTGGGAATTAAAGCAGAACATTGACATTCACATTTTTTTACAACGAATAGTTCCGCACTACGAGTATATGTATATATTTATTGTACAAGTGGTACTAAATAAATACAAACGAACTGATTACGTACTTACAAACACTTAAAATAGAACTCTGGCAATGGTTCGAATGTCATCACTTGAATGTTTTTCGATTCATAATACCGCACAAAGGCGCCCTTAATTTATAATAAAAATGAATATAATAGGTATTCCCTATAGTTTATTTTTATTTATACATCTTCTTACTATTGTAAATGTCTTGACGATAACTAGTTTGAACAGATTTAGCCCTGTTCGTTTCCATTCTATGATCTTAAAAGTTAAGGTAAAACAATAATTATAGATCAAGATCAAAAGGATCAAGCAATATAGTCTCTACATGCTTTACCCATATTAGCTGTTAGAGAAATTTTTACTATACAATAATGTCGAAATAATTTTGCCCTAACTGGAAAAATTACACCAAAAAGTCAGATGGTCTCCTTTCTTTAAAAACTCATATAAATGAAAAATATACATAGGTATATTAAAAATAGGTATACCTATTCTATTAAAAAGAGAGGAAGTGTGTTACCGCATTGTATGCTGTAATTGTATGGAAATCATTTTAATCTGTACTAGGACTATTTGCAAAATAGTATTAACTTGTTGCTGAGTGAATCGCCTAAATAAAAACTAAAATTTATGATCGTTCTTGCGCGAAAGATCGTAACAAACAGCTAAATAATACACATGTATTATTGTTTTGTTTGGAACAATAGGTAATAAAACATATACTGATATCGATTATGTAAATAAATAAATAACATATTAATCATGAATCATGATTATCTTTGTTATATAAACAAATATCTTAACGTTCATATATTTTACGATTATGTGCTCTAAAAGTCTACATGTGGTTAATATGCTAATCTCGAGGACGAAGCACGAATATAATTAATGATTAAACGAACTTACCTGTATGTGAAGTTCTATCATATTTATATGAAGTGCTTCGTCCGAAGAGATTAGCAACCCGCCCCTTGCATGTGGACAACCCTATAACTATTGTAAAATATTTGAATGAAGCCCTGAACTAAATGAGCTTGCAGAGCAGCGCCGACGCTGGTTACCTGGGAGAGGGTGCGTTGTCAAAAAATAAATAAACACCGGTACAATTTATCTAAAATATAGTGTAGATGGCGATACGATATGCGTTACTACATGTGGTTAATATGCTAATCTCTTTGGACGAAGCACTTCATATAATTATGATAGAACTTCACATACAGGTAAGTTCGTTTAATCATTAACTTCATTTGATACCCTATTGTTGGTATTGAACAATAACAGTTATTTTCTGTTATAGAACGTCCGACATATTGGAATTATGGTGACGTCAAACATACAGAAACCTTCTCCTGTGTATTTGATTTCATTCGATACCCATATTGTTGGTGTAGAACAAAAATGTTATTTTCTATAATTGCCCTTCCGCTATATTGGATTTATGATGAAGTCACATATACAATAACCTTCCCTTGCGTATTCTATTTCATTTGATGGTCATATTCTTAATGTTGAACAAAAAAAATAATTTCTGTAATGGAGCATACACCAGATTGGATTTATAGTGATGTCACATATGCAGAAACCTTCCTCTGTGTATTCCATTTCATTTGATACCCATATTCTTGGTGTTGAACAAAAAAGTCTTTTCCTGTTATGGAACATCCGCCATATTGGATTTATGATGACGTCACATATACAGAAACCATATTGTTGGTATTGAACAAAAAAATTATTTTCTAAGGGAAAATCCGCCGTATTGGATTTATGATGACGTCAGATATACAAAAACTACATGTAATTTTTTGAAAAACTGAGTAACTTACATTTGTTTTCGGGCACATACTTTCTCCGGTCCAAATTTCATCATAATCGGTTCAGAGATTTAGCATTTTCCCTATAAAGTTTCATCCCTCTTTTCACTTTTTTAGGGGTAGATTTTTCTTAAAAAAAGAAATTTATATTTTATTAATAGAAAAGTTTCTCTAGTACGTAGTAGTACTAGAGATACTGTATTGTTCTATAGTAGTAAAGTACTAAATTGCATCTTAGTCATTCAGCAATTTGGTATTTTCCATATTAAGTTTCATCCCCCTCTTTACCCCTTTTGGAATGATTTTTGAATAAAAGAGCAATCTATGTCCGTTTTTTTGTGTCAATTTATCTCCAAGCCAAATTTCATAAAAATCGGTTAGGCGGTTTAGCCATGAAAACATACCAGACAGACCTGTGACTTTCGCTATTATAATGTTATAGTATGGTTTCAAGGAGACAAATAATTCGATTATTAATATTTGTTTCATGGAACACGAGATGGAATAAAATAGTTAAATTTCTTTCGCATATTGTCATGTTCCATGAAAGGATTTGAAAATCATCGAAATTATGAATCACCTTCTCTTTGAGCGAGCGCATGATATGACGAGTTAATATTGCCATATCATGCCTAGACGTATTTTTTTATTTATGCCACACTACAAATAGGCCGCTTCTAGTGTATTGCACCTCTCACCCGTAACACTATCATAACGTTATTCCCCTCGCCTGCAAGATTCGTGGCTGTACGCTAGTACATTAACAGTCTGTGACAGTAGTAGTAGCATTCTGACGAAATTCCATACAGAAAAGCGGGTTTGTATGAAACATGTGCTAACTTTAATGGCGGCTTTCTCTGACTTTTTCGACCCCGTACACACGTCTCTTTCTTAATCTGTCGATTTTTAATTGTCTTTGTCATTCTTTTCCGTCAGTATAGTAGTACTCTGTGATCTGTGTAATTTCATTTGATTTCATTACCCTAAGCGTCTGTAGTCATTGTCTTTACAACATTTTTCAAATACGCGTATATAATTATTCGATTTACAGCTCTGAAAAGTGTAATACAGTGTTCTGTGTTGTTGCAATAGGAAAAATGCATTACAAAACCTGTGAAATATGTTGTTTAGAAGCTGGCCGAACCAACGATAAAAAACGTTTGTTTATGGCGAAATTTCCCTTAGACGAGACAGCTTAGTACATATCTTTTATTTTTATGATGTGTATTGTCCCAATACTTTCTTAAAAAGAATAGTATTATACTGTACGGCGTACAGATTAGCGCATTTGCCAATGTCACGTATTAATAAGTAGAATCCAGTAGAATCGACGTTCGTAGTTTTCGTTTTTTCTTGTTATCGTAAAACTCCTCCAGTAAAATGATAATTTACTGAAATTTTACAGGACTTCTTGGAAAACTTTAGCTACACATGTTTGTTTAGACCTACTTCAATGTTTTCACTTACACAAAACTTTAAAATACAATATACTATCACTTTTGTACTTTAAAACTCAAAACAATGTAAAAAAATAGGAAATTTAATTAAAGTGACAACTTCACTTCTTGGGTTCCCGCCAAAAAGTCCATGCAAGAGCAAGAAGTACATCTAACACAGATAATATATCGAATATCATAACCTAGAATCTTTTTCATTTATTTATTTATAATTCTTAAGGCATTGGTAATAAAACCATCAGCCTAATGACATAACTTCTGGAGAAACATTAACTATCCCTAAAACTCCTCCAGTAAAGTGATAGCAGGCTTTACTGAAGTTAAAAAGGACTTATTGGAAGAGCGCGAAAACTTCAGCTACACATGTTTATTTAGATTTCCATTCTGTTCATTTACACAGAACTTTATAACACAATATACTATCACTTTTGTACTTTAAAACTCCCAACGATATAAAAAATAGGAAATCTAATTAAAATGACAACCTCACTTCTTGCGTTCCCGCCAAAAAGTCCATGCAAGATCAAGAAGTACATCTAGGACTTTTTGACGGGAACGGGAGAAGTGAAGTTGTCATTTTATTTAGATTTTCTATTTTTTACATTTTTAGGAGTTTTAAAGTACAACAGTGACAGTATATTGTGTTTTAAATTTCCGTGTAAGTGGAAGGAATGGAGTAGATCTAAATAAACATGTGTAGCTGAAGTTCTCGCGCTCTTTCAAGAAGTCCTTTGAAACTTCAGTAAAGCTTACTGTCACTTTACTGGAGGGGGTTTACTCTAGGAAAAAACGAATTTACTTGTGATTCTACTTATTGATAAGTGACATTGGCAAATGCGCTGGTCTACGCGCCATGCTATGAAGAAAGAAAGAAGAATAACACTGTTTCTTGAAAAAAAGGCGGGAAACTTCGTTTCCCTTACTTTCGACTCAATACTTGGTCAATGGCTAAATGCAATCTGCGAAGCCAAAACAAAGTAAAAAAAAAAAGTACATTTAGCACAGATAATATATCAAATATCATAACCTAGAATCTTTTTCATTCATTCGTCATTCAGTTTCAGTTCACTTCTTTAATTCTAAAACAAAATGGCCGATACTATTGAAATGCATTGAAATAAAGAAATAATCATAGAAAATAAGGAAAGCTTAAAATCGTATGTATTGTATGTAATTGTTAAACAGTATGAATTAATTCCTTATACGTAATTAAATTATATATTTCTCCTTCATATTTACTTGTTATGCTCTAATATCGCAACAATACGAATATACACTTCCGTGTTGTTTATTTATCCATGTTAGACTATATTTCTTTAGATGATTACAAATAGATTTTTAGTTTTTAATACAACTTTTATTCAATACAAAAAACAATTATGAGTACAGTACTTGTATTAAATCTATTTTTTTAATAAACGGACGCGTAATTGCGTTGTTTGTTTACTTTCATGTTTACGTAAAATTGTAAATGACAAAATGAGTTCTTTCTTTTTATCTACTTTATTTTTCAATTTCAGGTTACATTATTTTTTCTAAAAAAATGTCTAAAAGAGATCAAAGTGATCGAAGTGAAAGAAAATTGGAAACTAACGACTACGAAAACCTTTTAACACAGCATAGTATATTTGAGTCAACAAGATCCAAAAATCAGGAACTGCCCAGTTTTCCTGGATTTTCAAATGCTGAGACACAAACAAAACCTAGTGATATTAAAGGTCAGTCTGTGCAATCTGGACTAGGGTCTTGGCATTACAATCCTTGGTGGATGCTTGCCAGTACATCACGTTCTGCTCAATCACAAGATTTTACTGAAGATGGTGATCAAACGAAGGTGAAAGAGGAACCATCAGGTGCAGGAACACCAGATCGAGATCCTTTACAAACTGAAATGGATAACTTTCAAGAAACAGTGACACCACCAGCAGGCTTAGATTCATTTTGTGATGATTGCTCGGACCCATTTTGTGATTCCAGTGCGGCTCTATGCCGCAAGCTTTTTCATTGCCCTCATTGCAGAAAGAGCTATCCCACAATACTTGAATTTAACACGCATCTGACAGGAGTTCATCCAGCACAAAAACCTTTTAGATGTCAAATTTGCTTAGAGCCATTTTATAAAAAACAACACCTACGAAGGCATTTAGATGCTAATCATACTCGTAAAGATGTCAATAAGTGTTCCGTGTGTTCAAAGTACATAAAAGACAAAAGTAATCTTCGTAAACATATGCAAGTTCACACTGGACGTGTACCACAGAAACAGTTTAAATGTGACTTGTGTAACAATAAACGTTATATGTCACTAGACAGACTCAATAATCATAAAGTAGTATGCACTGGGGAGAAAGTTTTGAAGTATTGTGACATGTGCACTAAAGTCTTTGATAACTCAAGATCGCTGAATAGTCATAAAAAAGTTCATGCTAGAGAACTAAAGTGTGAAATTTGTGGTGAACAACTTCGTTCATTAGAGCAGTTTACAAATCACAAAATGATTTGTCGAGGGTCAATAGCAGAAGCGGGAGGCAGTCACAGTGGTACAGCAAGCACTCCAGCCACATCCATGAATAGGTGCTGTACACAGCCAGGACTTTGTGAACATGACAAACCAGCCTACTTAAACATACCAGGCTATGCTGCAGGCAGAGTACTTGATGCAACGCTTTCATCTTTAAAGTCGGAAATGAACTGATAATGCATGCTGTACAAGTCTTGCTAAAGAACTAATGGTAAATTTAAACTATATATTTTCTTTTTACAAGATTACCAAATAGTTAAATGAATTACAGTAATAATTTCACAATTGAAAACTTCACAAGACTGATGCAAATATCCCGCCTCACGACTTGCTTTATTATTACCATTTAAATTTAGACTTTAGTTACTAGGTTAACAGGTAGAATAAGCAGCATAGCTATTTGAACATATTTATAAATAGTTTTTGAACAAAATCTCTTAAAACTATTGGGACTGATAATAAGTGGAAATTTCACTTACAAATGTTATTAATATCATGCACCTACTTGTATCTAAACATGAACAAATAGCTGTGCACCTTTAATTTTTATATCATAAACAATAAACCTGTAAATGTTCCACAAAAATAGCTTTATTAATTAGAAACCAGACATGCAACATAATGTACATTTTTAAAACAACTTATTTTTTTTATCATTTTGTTTTTAACATTTCCTTGACTGATTTAGATTAAAATATTGATGTGCAGTATTACACACTATAACACTTGTTTTCTATTTTTGTATGTTGGGAAACTTGTAAGAGCTGCTTTATTTTTATAATTTTTAGGACACATTAGATAAGTTTTATTACAATATAAGTAACCAGTCTGAGGAGACTGTACACAGAGTATAATACTATTTATGTGCTCCAGTGTACTTTGTGCTCCAAAGACATTATAAACACATATTTTTGATTATGTAGTGTACTGATATACTTGTTAGGTGAGTATTTCGAATACTTATTTTAAAGACAAAATTGCATGGGACTTCTTGTTTCATAATGTTAGATTAAGATCTTTGTGAAGTGCAATCTACCATTGGCTAAGCCGTAAATGTTCTGTAGTTATGAATATTTGGAAACTAAAATTTGTTGTGTTCTTTTACACAAAATATTTATTCTTAAAAGCGTTATACACTGAAAATATTACTACAGTTGTAAGATTAATGTAATATTTTCGAATATATAAAGTTGTAATTATATATTCTACATTGAAGGTATGCAAGCTTTTATCAGAAATTTCAAAGAATTCTTTACGTATGCATAATAATGGGTCATTATTGAAATACGCTCATTATTTCACATTTAAAACTTATATTGAGGCTTTTATTAGAGATAATTTAAGTTGTTGGTATTTACATTTGTTTTGAACATTTAGAGCATCAATTTATTTTTTGTAATGTTAAATTTTAGAGTTATTTATTAATTAGTTTATATTATTATCATGTTAGCCAGATAATCATATTATACATACTTCAGTTCAATTTGCTACATATTTTTAAAAATCAATTTACATGCTCGTCTTTATTATCATTACTGTAAAAGGAAAAACAATTGGACGAGTTTTTCACTTGGCGATTTTATTTCTTATTTGTCTTATTCCTTATTTATTAAGAAATAAAATTGTATGTATTACACAACCATGTTGTCTGCATTGTATTATTTTTCATTTTCATTAGATACATATTATGCAGAAAATGTATTATGAATGTTTAATGTATGTTTTTTAATACTATGCATGTAAGAATTGAAAATGTGATCTTATGTTTGGTATGATCTACCGAACATAAGAGGCCCAGAAGTGGCAACTATGACAATAATCTATATAGATTCTTATTATCATATGTTGCCTGACATTTGCAGTAACTATACTACTGATATCATTAATTTGAGCAATGTTAATAAAAAAAATAATGTTTAGAAGATACGAATGCACAATTGCATACCTATTCTCTGATAATAAGAATAAAATTCTTACTGATTCTACGAAATGCCCTTTCCATAACTAAGGGGACATATTCCTTTTTAAGTAAATTCTAAAGGTAATGGCTTAGGTACCTATGTATATTATTTATCGATTACGTATGATAATACATTTTTTATACCTTATTTTTATAGTGTTAGTATAGGTCGGCAAATTTCATCACAAGTGTGTAGGGCGATGACACAAAATTGTATTTCTTTGGAAACTGTTCATTGATACCTACACTCTGACCCAGACTCGCTTGTATAGAAGGGTAACAAACTTGCCGACCTATAAACAAACTAGTTTTATGTGTTACACGATATTTAATATTATGTATAGAGTCAGTTTTACAAAAATGATTCATATGGCACGTGGCTCTTGCCTTTATAAAACAAACTTTAATTTTATTTAGGTACCAATATTTAAAAACATTAACACTTGTGCGATATAAGACTACCCTAAAATTATTAATAAGCATTTTCACAATGTTTTTACTTAATCCTACAATTAGGTAAAGATATACAGTGGCGTAACGTGGATTTGTGTAATGTGGATTTTCGCTTTAAAGATTTCAAGTTTCAAAAATCTTTCATACGAGTGTACAATTATATTTCAGTAAAAAGTCTTGCTTATACTAAAATTGTATAAATAATCCACTATTGCTTTTGATTAAGTCAATTGCATGTTATTTCCTTCTCTCTTGGTTACTTCCTATTCTTTGTCTTTCTTTGCCCTTTTTCAAATGTTAAATCGTTAAAAGCGCAACCGTAGGCACGGTTGTCTATTAAATGTAGAAACTTTCAGCCTTCGTCATATTTAAACTTGGAAATCTAGTAAAGCGTCACTATAAATGCACAATACTTTGATGTTACTACGTATGATCTTACACGCGTCCGAACTTTCCGACGTAAATAAATCCTACACAGCCCAATGCCTCCAAACAATGACTGACTTCTTGGCGTGGTATCAGAGCATCCGTCTACCACGCCGAGACTCGATTCGATTCTGGTTAAGTCAATTTAGTAAATAAACTTTTCTAATTTGGCTTATAGTCTGAGTGTTACTAGAAGTTCCCTCAGTTTTTCGTATGGTACCCATAGTACAAGCATAGTGCTTAGTTTGTGGTCACTCATTTTGTGTAATTGTTTGAAGATTTAAAAAAATAAGGTCAAGTATTAGAAATCTATCACTTCTAACAAATTCCCACGCCACGCCACAAGAGATAATAATGTAATAACAGCAATCTAGTACAAAATTTGAAAAAGCATAGACAAAAACAGTCGATTTATTTTTCATTTGATATTAAAGTTTACAGATTACCAATATTTTCTCAGTAGTAACTAGCATGGTGTGTAACTTTTTAACTGCTAAGAAAAAATGTGTTCATATAAATTTAGTTCATAGAAAATAGTTTTTATCTATTTAGTGCATAGACTGTAAAACAGTGTAAATCCGCAATGGTTCAAAAATTTTGTTATAATTTTCAGATACTTAGTACTTCCATCATACTTTTTTAAAGCCAAAATTAGGAATACCGTAACCAATTTTTGGAAGTACTTATATTTTTGGTAAGCAATTGTAAAAGCAAAATGCTACCTACCTCTGTTATATTTGCTTTAATTTATTAACCGGATGTAGAATTGCTACTGAACTATTAAGTATTACATATGTGATGCGAAATAGTATACACACATCTATATCACGAATAAATGAAGTTTCCTTTTCGTTATTATAGCCTATTATTTATGTCTAATAAAAGAGAACATTACAAAGTCTATACTTACTGCACGTCGTTATATTCCAACGTCCAAGTCGAACCTAGAGCTGGCGTGTGGCGTCAAAGTACGATTATATTACGCTTTGTTGCTCTGTCCTGCTTAAATGGGAAATGGCGAACGAAGATGCTGTGATTAATATTCCTAATAAAATAGTATATATTGTTTATTACTGAAGTATACGTCAACAAATGTTACGTGTGGTCACCTATGCTGCTAGATGGATGATCATGTAGATACATATCAAGTTTCTCATGTGTTTCGTTAGTCCTCATGATTAATTTTGTTTATTGCTCTAATATGGTGGTTGCGGCGCAGACGTCTTGAAAATTCTGATAGTATTAAGACCGCTGTATTAGTTTGAAAATTATTCATGCACTCATAGCAGAAATGTGAATTAACTATGTAATAAAAACAAAGCTAATTACAGTAACTGATTCGACAGATGTACTGACCAGAAAATTAATGAAAATTCCATAGAAAAAAGCACAATGAACGAAGAACACGTATGAACGCCTGCGTGGGTCGGTACATAAGCGTTGGTAGATTAGCTCCGGGTTCCTGCTTTTTACCTGAATGCGCCTTGTAACCAAAACTACGCCAAAGGGCCGTTTACACATTAGCCCATCGTGCTGTCCAACGCGTATTAGGTCCTACATAGGTAAAACTACGCCAAAGGCCCATTTATGCACTGGCTATGCCAACGCGCTTGTTGGATCCTTGGGTCCATATAGACCTAGTACATGTTCAGCCAACGCGCCAACAAGTCATAATTTATCACAGAATGTTATTGTTCCTACTTACATAAAATTTAACGCATGTTTTACATTTTTTTTTGTTGTTTTACATTTTTGAAGGTCTATACCTAATTCTAAAGAAACTACACTCAATAAATAGATAAAATTATAAAAAATTGTACATATACAGAGTACAAGTTTCACGTTCTACGTTGTTCTTTGAGTTTCGCTCTGAAAGTTCAAACATTTTTCTAAACATCTCATCTTTTCTGTTTTAGATTACCGCATAACCCTTTGTATAACCTAATCTCGTATTAATACATAGTACATAGCTTGTATTATTTATTACATGACATGTAAACGAATTAAGGTCATCGCTCATATATCATATACCAAGCTGGCACCTGAAGCACTCTACCGCCACTCCGCCGTCCATACTTCTCTTTCAACTCGCCATTAGTTCGCCCGCTCGCTCGTTTACGTTTACATTCATCTACCAACAAGCAATTTATAACAACAATATCTTGAATCTCCGTAACAGGACATGTTAACTCACAAAGAACAAAATATTATTTAAGATTCATTGTCTGCGCGGTCAACTAGCCGCCTAGTCCAGCCATTCCCAAAGTGGGCGATAACGCCCCCTTGTGGGCGCTGCAGGCCTAAAGGGGGGCGGTAAGAGACCCAGAAAAAAATGGGGGCGTTGTGTAGAGGCCTGGGGGGTGATTTGTAATTTCATTTAGCTAGGAGGCACCTTAGACAACGACTGCATGAGCTCTCGACTCAGTAGACAAAATAAGTTTGGGAACCAGTGGCCTAGCCTATCACCTGTTGACTACGGGTGGTACAGGTTGGGTGCGGGGATAGTTTAGTAGTTAGTAAATGAACACTAACCTTAAAGTGATCATTTATAGTGTTCGTAGTGCAATACAAATATGACGGACGGGAAGACCAAAAGCGTAAGACTTCCTAGTTGACTATGCAAGCCTAAGAAAGGAAAATAGATTTTAGACCTGAAGGGATCTGAAAGAGTTATTTTATATTATACTAGCGACCCGCTCCGGCTTCGCACGGGTGTAATGTAGATACTAATGTGGTGTCAGTGTGGAGTGATTAATATTTCTTTTATGGTTAGACTATACTACAGGATGTCTTCGAAAAAATGGGTTTTAATCTTCTTAATTATATAACGTTCTGAAAGTCGCACTAATAAGTGCGATTTATAGTGTAGCGCTGAAAAGCACGTTTTTTTTTGTTTACCTTGCTGGAGAGCTACGTTAATCGCATGTAATCAGTGATTACATGCGTTTAATGTAATCATTTGCAGTGATTACTAATCACTGCAAATCGTTCAATGCTATAGGGCGAGGCGCGGCCTTCGAAGCGCTATTTAGTTTTATTGGGCCATAGTTTTAATTCTGCGATATTTCATAAGATAGGTATTAATTTAAATTGTGTGGTGTAAAAGACAATTATTATGTACATGAAATGCTTAAGGTAACTAAAGTATTTAATTTGATAAGGACAAATATCGTATCCGTCTAAATAACTTTCCAAACTCCACATAATTTTTATCAATTTTTTTAAACATTAAAATGGTTATAGAAAGCTATCCGTATAATACAGACATATGCCACTGCTGACTTTTTTGTAGTGCTAATAAAGAGGAACAATTCCATCATACGTTGTTTTGTTATATTTCAAAAGAATAAGACAGCATTTTCGATGAAAGCTCTGTCGGCTTGATTTTTTCCATCTTGAGCTAATTATCGTCGTTTCAACAAATTAACACAAAACAATATTAAACTATATGTATAAACTTTCCTCTTGAATCGCTCTATCTATTGATAAAGACCGCATTAAAATCCGTTGCGTACAGACGGCGGGAAGCGACTTTGTTTTATACTACGTACATGTATAGGTATAGATGTAGATAGATTAGGAAAACTGTTCCACTTATTTATAGCAAAACAGTACACAGCAACAAAGTGTAGAACACAAAACAACAAATAGAATATTAATCTACAATTTATTGATATTTATATAACAACTCTTCCCCTTTTAACTGCAGCTTTTACAATTTTAGACTTCTTCTCCTTTTTCTTTTTTATTATGTTTTCTTTACGTTTCTTTTGCCTCTCTTCTTTCTTTTGTTCAACATTATTAATTCTATTTTCCCATTGCTTTTTACTTTGCTTCTTCTTTTGCTCCTGTAATTATAATAAATATTTTTTAGAACAGTTATTCTATTGGTCAGAATTTGGTCTCTCATACAGGCACAAACACTACATGTGCATTTGTACATATATATATTGTTACGGTTAGACCTTATGCTTAAGGAATAAGGTTGATTTTTAATGGAACTAGAAACATAACTTTTAGTGCTTATATCTCGAGACCTAGGCTTTGCAGAGTTATGACCTAAAAACGCACTGCTAGGTTTAAGGTCTACTATCGAATGATATAAGTCAAATTAAGAACGAAGAACAAAGTTGCACCTCGAATATTCCCGTGCGATGACGTGTCATATACTTATGACTCATGCAAACAGGCGGCGGTGAGAACAATGTCGAATTATTGTTAGCGAGCGTAATTAACTAGAAAGTTCCACCCTCTTTATTTCTATACGTTATTATTACTACCATTCGGGTTTACTCTAGAAGTTTCCACCCTCATTTTATCGGACTATAAATAGAGCTCCGCGTCCGACGCCGAGTCACAACCCCATCGTTGACGTCCCAGGGACACTGACGGACCCGGACGACCTCATAACAGTGGCGAACGACGCCCTGTTAAACATTACAAATAACGCTGCGACATCACACCGCCCCCTTCGGAGGGGGCGTCGACGTCTTGCGCGCTAACACCAGGGCCTTATGTAGGTTCTCCTCGACGATCACATCACACACAACAGATAGGGTCTCACTTGAGCGCGGGTCTTCCGCTCGCGCTGAGTCACAAGATAGGCACACACCATTTCGGGCCTTCAGCCGATTGTACGCCGGCCGGTTAAAACCACTCTGGGACCGGCCCTCATCCGTATAGGTTTCTCAGCGGCACGCAGGTGCATACTATCCCGTCGCCAACCTGAGCCGAGGTTCCGGTCCCGGGTACCCCCTGGACGGAGGGGCCCTCAGGCTTTGTCGACCTCTCTTGGGGGAGCGCCCTCCGCGCTTCCCCGCTACGCGTTCGGCTCGCTACGACGGCCTGTAGGGTCAAGTGGCGGTGGAGGGTAGTTTTAGCCGGTTCGAGCCCGGCACTACCCGGTCGCGCCCGACGTTCTCTCGAGAGGCGTCGGAGGCGATTGGGTGCTCGTTCGGAGTTTCTTCCCTTCCGATAAACAAAAAAAAAAAAAAAAAACGCCGAGTCAGTGTTTCTCAACTATCGATCGAAGTGATATATCGAGGCGACATCAAAGCGAATTACGAAGACCACTACGACGACTACTGCGACGACCTTGGATAGAAGAACTCTGCGATTCGGGAACGTTGTTATTGAGTGAAGCGTGTACCTTCGGTGACTACTACGCGAGTACCTACTTCGAGGGCGACTACGGAGATTAGGAACCGCCGTAATTAAGTTCGCGTGTTCTTGACATATGCTTGAACGAAGGAAAATAAACTCTTTGCACCGTTAACCGGCATCTTATTACCCTCAGCTCGTAACAATATCTTCACGCCATCACTTTGATGGCATAGACGTAAAGTATATTTATGTACTTATATACAAAGTTAAATATATGTATTTATAAGAAACAACCTAAAAAATGCAGGGGTCGTTTCAAAATAACTGGTTTGATACAGATTGTATAAGTGATATATATTCTTTACGACTCAAAATTTTTAAAAATAACGTTTGGTCTGTCTACAACACGTTGAAATAGTTTGACCATTAAATTGTATGTACTGTGTAAATAAATAATACTATATTAAGGAATAAAAAAATTAAAGACACGTCAAAAAGAGATTCACGGGTTATTCATAAACGTCGGACTCTTTCCGTAGCGGACAGGCTGATCGTCGAAAAGCATAAATTAAATCCGACGGCTAGAATTTGGGAATACGACTATATATATAATATTATATAAATAAATACGTAAATATAATATGATTTCGGATTTAAAAAAATAAATAAAAAAATAAAATTTTACAACATACCTATTAGGGTGTTGCTTATTTGGCGAAATAAAAAAAATTCCGGAAATTTTAGTCTCACCCCCCCATTTTGTTCTACTATCCCTATTACAGATGCCATTTTTTTTGTTTTTTTTTTTAAACTAATTTTAGGGGTCGCTACCAGCTGTCAAATGTGTGGAAAAACAAGTTCAAAGAAACAATTATGAATCACAAACCTTTTTATTAAAATCAAATAAACTTGTGACAATTTAAAACAAATGAATTAAAATTAGGATTTTTATGACACTAAAGTAGATTTTTTCGCATTAGGGTATTTCTTTCTGAAGTCATTCACAACCAACAATAGGTACTGCTTTTGTTCTTCATTCACCGTAATTAACTTGTTAAATTCCTCCATTAATGACACGCCCCGTTCGGCTATATCATTAACTACTCTCATTGAATTGATAACATCTTTGGCAGCTCTATATTCCGGGTCATCTGACCAACATTCTACATTTTTCTGCAAGAAGCTAGTCGGGAGATTCATGATTTCAAAAAACCTCATCGTGTTGCTTGTAACAAAGGTTATAAATAAGGTTCATGTCGGTCGACGACAACGTTACCCTTTTAGGTGAGTGTTCTGATCCTTCATTTTGTAGAGCAGATGCCATTTTCTGTCTTGTTTCAGGATGCAAGTGGTCATCGAAAAACCCCAGTGCCACCAATTCTTCTGAAAGATACCAAAGATGTCCCTGAATCTTTTTCAGGGCCACTTTAGACACATTTTTGTTAACTCGCTCGTATTCTTTTAAGTCTTTTAGCATTTGCAAGTCATTTTTAGGTACTGAACACGCTGACGGACAGCTGAACCAGTACTTTATGTAGATTGTGACTACAAAAGCACACACTTGTTGTACATTGGCTTCTTCTTTCTTTGTTAGTCTGAATTGACGTGCAAATAAAATTATTTTCAAGCAGTAGATGGCTTTCGCCATCCATCGAGCACGGTGGAGTCCAGCAGGGGCTTTAAAGGATATTTCCTTTGAAGGCACGCCTCCTAGGTAGATTATAGTCAGATCTAACAATTCTTTATAGTCATCGCGTGGCTGGTATTTGTTCAGTCGATCTTTAGCAAAAGCCAGTATATCAGAGGCATTTTGTGTATTAGACGGTGCACGATTAAACTTGGTTTGGTCAATCTTAGGCCAAGCTGCTTTAAATCCTTTGAACAGAAGTATTTCTGGTCCACTTGATGCGCCAAGAGCCTGGACTACTACTGCTTCTAACATAATTTCCATGATGTGATGACGGCAAGCTAGCCAAAGCATATCCTTTTGCATTTTTTGTTCTAGCAAAATGCAAGCGCCATTCCTTAACCCTGTATTAACCGCAGTGGTATCAAAGCAAAGGCATTTTATTTTATTTTGTAAGTTCCACGACGTTACAGTTTCGTAAACAGCTGTAGCACACGCCTCCCCAGTTCACCTCGATCAAGCTTTGGCACTGCTAGAAGTTGATCAACACCTTGACCTGAAACCAAGATTGGTAAACGATCTACAGTCTCGTGTCCTGTAATGTCTTCTATTAATTTCCCATCCCAGTGCACAATCAGAGGAACCTCAGGCTTAAATATTTCTTTCAAGTCTGATGCTACAACTTTACGATGTTTCACTCGCAGCCGTCGAATCGATGAATAGTTCACGCTGTACTCCAGAGGATCTTTCCCCAAACTTTTCAGTTTTAGTTAACACAATAGCTGCTTTTCTATGGCTCAACTTAGCGGCATCTAAATTTACAGCCAAATCGGTAGAAACTATTTTTTTTCTACCTCTTTTTAGCGGTAGTTTTTCAGTTTGTGGCTGTGTTTTTGAATAGGTTGTGTTTAAAATGTCTTCCGATGTCGTATCCAAATTAGAACTATCGTCGCTTGTGGAAGTCGACGATGAAAGAACACATTTTTCTTTAAGAGCTTGCATCGCATCTGATTCCTTTTTTTTCATCTGCTGAACCCTGAATAACTTTTTCTTTTTTGGAGCTTCCTTTTTAACACTTGCCTTATCTACAAAACCAATTTGGCCAAGACAACTTTCACGTTGATTTATCAAGAATTGTCGGTCCTCTTCATTTGTCATGATTACCATGGCATCGGCATGAGCAATGTCAAAAAGATTCGACAAGCCATCTTTCCAACTTTGTTCTCTAGCAATCACAGTCTCAAAACGTTTTTTTTTGTTTTCTTTATTCTTTTTTAGCTTTTGCCACTCCGTAAAATACTTTTCTATCTTGATGATGACGTGCTGCTTCCACTTGGTTGGAATCCCAGCCTTTTCCCATACACACAAAACGTCTTCTGAAGTACAAGTAGCAGCAACTTTGATAGATTTTTTCATTTCCAGCTTATAGTGCCAAAAAAGACATAGCACCTCTTGTATTGATGGTAACCTTGACTGATTTAATGATGATAAGGGCTGACCTATCAACCACACATCCGTTTTTTTTCTAGTCAGTAATGACGACGCCATGACGAAATTTCTCTGGTAAACAACAAATATCAATCACTCCGCTCCAACGGTTAATTGTGCACTAAAAGCGGTGTAAACGTCAGAGCGAATTAGGTGTATCGAGTAAAAGGGATTCCCTGGCGATTGCTCGGGAATTTCCCTTACTCGATACACGGAGATACGTTGTAAAATAAATACAAAATGGTGACATGTTGTAGTGATGCCTAATTTACGTTTTTTTATAAAACTTTTTCGAGTGGTAGCAACCTCTAAAATTCATTTAAAAAAAAAAATAACAAAAACTAGCATTCGTTAATTGGGGTACTAGAACCCAATGGCGGGGTGAGACATTGACTTTTTGAAAGTTGATTTTTAAGCAACACCTTAATACCTATGTAAGCATATACATATGAAACACATAAACTACTGTAACTGTACCATTTTTTTTATTGACTTCTTTAGTAAAGCTGGATCATCTTTTATTTTATGTCCTTCAGCTTTTTGTAGAACATTTTTCCATGCCATTTTTTCTTTCAACTCTTTTACTTTAATCCCCTCTTCTTTTTCTTCTAATTCATGAAACTTTTCTTCTTGTTCTTTTAAATTTTGTAACATCTTTTTAGGGTCCTTTTCCTTTTTTTTTACCTTTTCTGAAAATTAATTTAGAAAAAACTATTTGAGTTTTTGATATGACCACATACAGTATTATATTATATTTGAATGGTATAGAAAAGACATTATCAGTATGATCTGCTACAAACAAAATTCAAATTGCACACACACTAAAATATTGCACAAGTTAGTGTCTAATGTTACAATTTTCATGAATAGTCAAATTTACCGACAGCAATGCATGCAAGTTCGTCAAATGTGAATCAATGTAGATGTTTGAATAAATTAGTACAGTATATTTTGTAACTAAGAACCTGAGCTTAATACATACCTACTGTAAGTTCCATTCAAATTAAATTAAAAATGATAATTCTACCACAAGTTTTTACTTGTGGTGTCAGTACTGCTATAATATAGTTTATACATCAGGTAACACATAGGCTATAATTTATACGCAAACGAAGTCGCGGGCAAAAGCTAGTATTATTATACTTACATAATAAATAGCTGTTGCCCGCGACTTCGCCTGCGCAAATTTTAAAGGAATTATACGAAATGGGCCTATGTCCACCCTGAAGGTCGATTCTAAATACAGGTGAAAGATTTTTTAAAACGATGAGTATTTTCGTAGATTACCTCATACATTCAATTTAACAAACTTTACTTCTTCACAATATTAGTTTAACCACAGATTAATCAGTTATGGTTTAACTTTAAGGTAATTCATATTTTTTATATTAAATAGAATTAGTTATTTGATACACTACTTTCGAGTACTTAAGAAAAACTTAACAACGTAATCGTTTTAGAGTAGAAAAGTTGTGCGGCAGCCAATTTCGAACCATCGCATAACGAAACGTTGTATCTGCGCGTTATCTTTCATTTACATTGTTTTATTACTTTTTATTGGTCTAATAATTTGTGAAAATAACTAAAAACAAGAAGTTCAAAACAAGATTGCATCTAATACTAAAGTAATACCTATAGTTATTGGTTTTTTTTTTGTAAATGGAGAAGTTTTAAAGCGTAATAGCAGTGGCGTGCACTCCATAGAGACAAATAGACTCTGTCTGCCCTAGCAATTTGTTAATTAATTAATGTAAGAAAAATAAATAAATTGCAACCGAAAACGTTTTCAAAATTCCCGCGCTCGCGCGGGACACACAAAAGAGACACAGTCTCTAGCCAATACCAGCATGAGACAAAAATCATGAAGTTTGAATTTTATTAGTTAATATTGTATGCGCCTTCATTTTGCTGAAGGCTTATTGGTTAAAATTGCGTGCCGTCCTTTTCCTTATTGGTTAATATCAGATACAACACTTAATGCACCCGATTTCAAAATGCGTTCGTTTTTATTATCTACGAGATTTAGATTTCGAGATAAAAGTTTATACAATTAATTTAATACATTAAAAAAAGTAACATATAACTTAATTACAAAATAATGTAACTTCTTTGAATGAATAACACGAGCCAGCGATCTCTTTTTTATAAGTGCCCTCTAAACCATTTCTAGTGATTTTTTCTTCCTTACTTAAAGAATATTTAACAAATTGGTAATAAAAATAACAGATGGCGCTCATCGGCATTCGAATTTAAAAACGAAATTATTCAGTAAGATTGATATAGGTAATGACTTCAAATTTGTTATTAAATATTATAAGACAATCTTTTTACAAAAATTATAATAAGCAGTTTTGCTGCCATTAAAAGATTTTTCATAGTAGTTCCAATGAATAATTAACATGACGTAAAAAATATTTTCATTTACACACAAAATTTGAATGACGAATTCGGTGTTCTCTTTTTAGGTTACCCTATTAAAATTCTGTGCGTTGTCACTGCGTAATAGTAATCATTTACATGGGTAGAGGTTTTGTGCAAGTGTAAAAAATATGAATAAATATATTTTTACAATTGAATTTTCCTGATAAAAGTTGTAAATACAGTGAAAATGAATTATTTTGCAGAAACTTAATTTTAAAGTACACGTGACTAAAATCAAAAGTAGTAAATTTATAAAGAAAGCCATTAATTTTAAATATTGTAAGTAGTAGTTTGAAGTACTAATGCTGTTGTTCAATTACATATATACATACATGTATCTGTAAAAATGTCAGTATTCAAATCATATGATGATGTTTGTATTATAATTTATAACATCATCGATTCAAATAGTAAAAAAATTACAATATTGGAAACCCTAGTTCTGACAAATCCATTTCTATTAGATTAATTTAATAATAGTTCAATCACTTACCTCTATGTGAATCACCAATATTTGCAAAATCAAATTTAGAAAATACTAATTTGCCATCATTGTTAAAAATAGGCTTTGCAACGTTAACCTTTCCTGGTAACTCTTTGTTTAGTTTTATAGGATTATCTGCTGTTGATTTTGCTTTTGTTTTATTGATTCTTTCTTTCTTTTTAATTTTCTTGTTTAACTTGCTGCTTAAACTCTTTTTTGCCAGCTTATTTTTTAGATTAAAATTTCTCTGGGATTTAATTTTTTCCAATTTTTCCTCAAGCTCTATTATGCTTTGAGCACGCTGTGGAAGCTCTTTATTGTCTTTATTTTGAGAATTACCACTGTATATTTCACAATCTAAATTATCCTCATTATCGCCTGCAATGTTGGTTTTAAAAATGAAAAAAAAAATATGTAGAACAATTTTATTAACAATACTCAACTACATATTATTATGTATTCAATATTGTTCATCATATGTTACACATTGTATATCCTATTTTTTTTTTTATTTTTGTTCTTTAATAACAACAAATTAAAAACAAAATGCTTGATAAATAACCTTAATTTTTTCAATACTGCACTATATTGGATAATATTAGTGTTATTTGTAAATATTTCATAGTTTCGTGTATGTAATAGAAAAGCAGTGTTATCAGAATGCTACGTGTAACATGTCGGAACAACGAACGGTGAAAACTTAACGAAACTTAGGTTAGCTTGTTTGTTTACAATATGGTCGAAAATGAAAAAAATAGGATATATGTTACATATATTTAAACAACTTACCTTTCGTTTGTATTGGTATAGATACTACAGAAAATATATTCTTTAAAAACTGAAATTCTTTAAGTAATTGAGCTTTAATATGCTTAATTTTTTCAGTTTTTTTAGAAGACATTGCTACTGGCATTTATAATATTATATTATTATGTTACTATTAAAAGTAGTTATAATTAATTCTTTATAAAATTGAATTAATTTTCAACCACAAAATATACTTTCCACTATTTAGATTTTCAGCAAAAACATGAAGTTAAAATTTAAAAACAATTTACAAAATTTTAAACACACGTGGTGATACCCACAGACTAAAAGGGGGATAGTATATGATTCTCCCTAAGGAAAGAAGGTAAAGAGATCTTTACCCACACAACCAACATCTTCATATAACAAATAGATAAATTCTTCGTATTATTTCATCAAAATGTCGACGTATTACATTTAAGATGTTTCTTGGAAATTTTGATGACAAATATAGTGACGCAGTTTTTTTAATAGGATCCACTGAGGCAGAGACTAAGCCACTAAACAAATCTCAACATCACTACTATGTTTGCGCCTCCTCGATTTTTGGACATCAGTAAGATGGCACACTGCTGCGAATATAGCGCATTAGCGCCCTCTCGGCGGAACTTCACATGCCACCGCGCTTCATCGAGATATTGCGGGTGAGACAAGTCAGTCCACGGAAAGCTGTCTCACCAGCTACACCATTTTGTAGTTTCGCACTCACGTCTTATAACCGACGCGAGGTCGCTATTTCTCAGCGCTTGCTATATTGCCATAATTGTATTTTAATTGTACGAACGCTTTAATTTACTTCCGTTTAACGAACTTTATTGTGTAAGCGGAGAACTTTTGCTTGTGCAGTGCTTATCCGGGGGCCCACCGCCGTTAATAACATAACTTTTAGTGCTGACAAAGAAGCCTCTTTTGGAAGCCCGTCTGGATCTGGATTATTTATCTGGAGCAGCGCCGTGGACTCACCGGACCTCTCCGGACTCACCGACTAGAAACCAGCATCCAGACAGCCTCAGGTTAGTGTGTTTCTCCTTTCCTGGGGTTTAATTGGTCGTGGAGTAGCATTTATAGCCAACGCCCTTTCTCCCTTTAATCAGAACCAGCCTTCGTTTCTATGTTGGCTCAAGAAGGGTCAAACAGGCGTACCGACCTGGCCCTCTGGCCTATACAACTAAATAAGCACTTATTTCAACAATTTCACAACAGCACAACAGCGTAGATACTTGGGACGCAAAACTACGCTATATTTACATCACGATATCCACTAGAAACCTATTACAAATAATTAAAATAAACGGCCAACCGCTTCTTATGAAATCCCGCCGTAAATTCTCCGATTTCAAAAGTTACACCACTAAGACGTGTACGTCCATGACCCATACTCTGGCTACGTACATTATGTGGCTACGAACGTGTTGCGGTATTGTGACTAAGAACAAGTACTAATATTCTGACATACCTCGGACCAAGAATCATAATGGACAGAACAATAATAAGTTGCCGCTCCTATCACCGTGTGTCAAACATATTTTCCTGTCTCTTTCTATCACATTGAGCGTAACCACGAGTAACACAGTTAGCTATAGTAAATATGGCCTTGCAGTGTCAGTGTCATTCGTGTCAGCTAATGAGTCGGTCATGAAATAATTATTTGTAAAATACTTTTATATCTTAAGTGTTTTGTCTACTAGTATTCACGAAAATAAAAAATATGTCATGTTCAGCTATGTATCGTTGTACTAAGAACTTCCCTGGTCACGCACATTAGTAAAAATCTAGAAAGTTGGTCAACAAAAAGAGCACTAAGACACTCTTTCAGAGCAAATACACCATCCATTGTTACTTGGTCTGAGTCACATACTAACTTTATGATTGTCACAGTTCACCATGGGCGTACCAACCAACAGGACTGCGGAATATCAAAAATGATAAATGCAAAAATGAAACTTATGGTATTTGGTTAAGACTCAATTTAGGCTACCGACATAGATAGAGTTAAAAAGAGTTGAGAGGGATAGCTTCAAGGGATATCATTTGTTTCTTTCTAACACTTGCCATGCGATCGAAAGATCAGTTCCTTAAATCCAGTTTTTTTTTATTTATTTATTCCTAATTCATCATTCGTCATGGTCTGGGCCAAGGGCGTCGCCAAAGGGGGGAAGGGGGGGGCAGTTGTGATCCCCCCCTAGTGATCAAATGTAGCTAGCCGCAAAGCGACCAAAGTGCGAGCAATTGACTTCCTTACCGCTTATCTATTAATAAATTCCGCATCGCATGACAAAACGTAAATAAATTCACAAGGTTTAATGTATATTGTAGAAAGTATTGAAATATTCAGAATAACATTAAGATTTTGACATCCGTTTTTAAAATCGCCGCCATTTTCATCACGACTGTATCAGATTTGCCAAAACGCAAGGCCATTAAACAGTGTAAAAATATGTAGGTAGGTATGGTGTGTGTGTGCATTGCATTCTTTCTACGACAGCCGTTCACCAGCATTCACGTTAGTTTTGTATAATTTGTATGCGGCATACCTAAATAAAGTAGAAGTTATTGTTACGAACATACAATTTTAATTGGTTTTGTGGACAATGCCATCTGTAAGTGTTCATAAGAAACACCTACAGTTGAATAAATCGACTACAATCCTTGTAAAACCTATTATTGCTACTCGACGCTAGATGGCGCTTGTTCAATGAACTCTCTGGAATTTGGTAGCAGTTACTAGACCAGGTACAATGTTACCGTACATTCTAGTATGATGTTCGTTTGGGTATATAAAGACGTGAGCCACTGCGAGCGAGTCACTTTTTAATTGGAAGCGATCAACGAAACAAGCTAAACAAGCGAATTGGAAAGCGAATATAAGACTACTGGCTTGCCTGTGTTAGTCAATATTGATTTATATTTATTAAATAATAAGATTTCAGTGTTGAGTTGTGAAGTTTCTGAGTGTGTCTCCATTCATCATTTTATCAAAATGGACATCAGAAAGTTTTTTGGTAAGTTATGTACTGCTTTAATCTTGGACTTGGAGCTAGTATTTTTATCAATAGCTTAATAGCTTTGGTAACGGATATACTAGCTAGAGACGTATAATAATCGTTAAGAATATCATTTTTAATTTTATCTAGCATATTTTTGATGTGGAAAGAAAGGATCGATTATGTGGAAGGGAAATGTTAAGAAAAACTATTATTTTATTAAAAACGAGTTTATTGATTCAATCTCTATGAATTTAACGTTAACTAAACAGTGGTTTCGTTTTCAGTAATTAAACAAAACATAAATTATATTTGTGGTTTAATTAAATACAAATTAAAACAGATCCTTGATATAAATAAAGCTAAAAAATACAACTGAGTATTTATTTTAATATTTAAAAGTAATTGAACAAAACTGCTCTCCCGTAAAAATTTAATTAATTACATAAAGTTTTATCAAAGCATTTTGTTTTGTAGGAAGTTTGAAACGAAAAAAACTGATGGATCAAGTAGCGACAGCGATGAACAGGACAAAGTAACGACAATATCGCATGTGTCTTCATCGGTCACCACAACGACAACAGGTTATATTCAGCCGCAGGAACTACCTAGACCAAGTTCCTCTAGATTCATTGATGGATGACTGAAATGAAAATGATATCGGGTGATATGTTGGACGGGCACAAATGTTATCAACCGAAAAGAAGAAGGAATTGATTGAAAACTGTTGGTCCCCTACCGCGACCTATAACTTTGCGGAAGATGCAAAACATTTAAAGAGAAAATTTAATTATTCTTGGTTGGAAACATATTCTCCATGGTTGATATATTCCAGGCGCCAAAAAGGAGCATTTTGTAAATATTGTACGTTGTTCCCACCAAATCCAAATTCATTTAGAGGCATATTGGGATCATTTACTATAAGGCCCTTTTGTAAGTTCAAAGATATGCACGAGCAGTGCAAAAAGCACATTGAAATCCACTTCCATAAGGAGGCATTGAAAGCTGCTAAATCTTTTCTCGAAGGTGTGCCTGTCGATTTGCAATTGAACAAATATTCCCAGGGAATTATTGAAGAAAATTGCAAAATTATAAAATCTATTATTTCCTGCATTACGTTTTGCGGGTCACACGACTTAGCACTGAGAAGTGAACATTATGGTGAAGGTATTCCCGAGGATTTATACAGGCTGCGAATTGACGCGGGAGATTTGTTTTTAAAGAAACACATTGAGCAAGAGAAAAAGAATGCAAGCTGCCGTTCAGTGGATATTCAAAATTAAATTATTGGTATTTGTGGAAGCGTTATTAAGGCTGATATTATGAAAAAAGTGAAAGAAGCAGCAGCATATAGTGTGCTAGCAGACAAAACAGCTGATATTTCTGGCACTGAACAACTATCGATTGGGATGCGATATTTTGATGAAGAAACACAGGAAGTCCAAGAAATGTTTGTCGGATTCATTGAGCTAAAAGATTTGGATGCGAAATCGATTGCACATAGCATAGATGAGTTTTTGACAGAAGAAGATCTGAATATAAATAAATGCGTTGGTTTTGGTTTTGATGGTTGTTCAACGATGTCAGGAAAAGACGGAGGGGTACAAGCGATCTTACGCAAAAAGTACACCAAAGCCCTCTACTTTCATTGTTCGTCCCACAAACTGAATCTAGTTATCAATGATCTAAATTCACTTCCTGAAATTAGAAATGCCATGGGAACCACCAAAGATACTATAAACTTTTTTCGGGAATCAGTTTTAAGGAGGAAATTGATACCTAATATTTCCAGACTTTGCGAGACAAGATGGAGTGAGAAACACAAAACCATCAAAGTTTTTAAAGAAAATCTTCCAGTAATTCTGGAAGCCTTACAACCATTATCTCAGGAAGGAAATAGTGCAACTCGGAAAAGTGCCTTCCAACTGCATGCGGCTACTTCCAAAATTTCTTTCATTCTCGGGATTATGTTGGTAGCCAAATACTTGGCTTTGATGGAACCCGTTGTCAACGTAGTGTAGCTGTAGCAATCTGTAGCTTTGGACGTGGTCAAAGCCTCGGAACACGTTAAAAGGATTTTACTTTTAATTAAAAACCACGGTGAAAATCCGGAAAAAGTGACAGACGAAATTATAAAGGAAGCTACTGCTGTTGCGGAGAAAGTCGGACTGGAGGAGGACATTACATCAATGCCGCGTATTACGGGGAAACAACATCGTAGAAGCGATCATCCAGCAGAAAGCCCTTCAGAATACTGGAAGAGGTCTTTAGTAATAGGTACCATACTTGGATTCAATTATCACCTCCCTTGAAGTACGTTTTGCTGAAGAAAACACGCCATCATTCGCATTATCTAAGTTACACCCGGCGCAGATGCAAAAGATGACAACTGAAAATCTGAAACAAACTTATGAATCTATTGCCCAGTTTTATGATTTACCGAACATAAAAAATGAAATCGAACTTTGGCAGCAATTGTGGCACGGTAGCCTTAATCTAACAAATCTAACAGTTGTTGATGTCCTAAAAGAAACAAATTCCTTCTTTCCCGAAACGGAAAAAGCATCAAAAATTTTGATCGCTTTACCATGCACGACCTGTACAGTAGAGCGATCCTTTAGCAGCCTCAGAAGACTAAAAACATGGCTAAAAAGCACCATGGCAGAAGATCGCCTTAATAGTCTGGCCATGATGAGTGTACACAGAGGTATAATAAATAAAAACCTAAATAATTTTAATGATAAAGTGGTTGAAAGTTTTGCAAAAATTCCCCGCAGGTTATGTTTTAATTAAATATTATTTTTGTTAAAATAAATAATTATTACTGTGTTTAAAAGTTTGATTTAGTTATTGTGCTGTCGAGGGCTTGTGAAGTTTTATACATTGATATTAGAACCGTTCTTATTACAATCGTCATCGAGGCAAAGACTTCCAAAGTGTAACGCCTCATGCTCTCGGCGTTCATATTTTTTATCCTCCATAATATTGCCCCATTACCCCCCCCTTAGTCATAAGCTGGCGACGCCCTTGGTCTGGGCAGGGACTTTGCTATTCCTAAGTTCTTTTTCTTTCTTACGTTTTTCATCCTCCCCTATACTTTTCCTTTTATCTCATTCTTTCCACTATCTATTCTATCTTATTTTCTATCTTATTTATATTAAATTTTCTTACTTTACTTCCATTTCCTTCAACTACTTACATTTTCCTTATCCTCTTAAATCGAGTTTAAATAGTTGATGCAGCCACCCTTAGGGCGGCTTGCACCAAAATTCCTTAGAACTACATTTTACAAATTCTGAATTAGAGGCTAAATTCGACTTAGTTAAAGTGGGATTTCATTTGTCTTGCACTAGTGTTTTAAAACTCGATTTTACTAAATCGGGATCATAACCTTGAGAGCAGACTGTTAAGCTGTTGATTAACGAACTTATGAACAAAACGAATCTTTGTTAGTTACTTCGTTAGTACTTCTTCGATTTTTAATTATTTTTAAGCTTACAAGTGAAAAATTAATACAAATATTTTTGTCAATATATGTCTCTTTTGGACGTGATGGTCAAATGCAGTATTTTAGGCCTAAAGGCCGGTTTGACAAACTGACGAAGCTTTTCGAAGTGTGAAAGAACAACATATACACACACATGAGAAAGTACCACATAACAAGAAATAAGTAGCCACATCAAGGTCATATCTATTAATAGTTAAGTGTTTACAATTTACTCACTTTGTATTCGTTCTTAAATAAAAGGAAAATGAAACTTTTGTAAACTTTACACTATTCATTAATTACTAAGGTTTACGCATTCATTGTCTAGTGCACGAGCAACACGACGCAACAACGCTAGAAGCGTACAAAGGAACGACTGTCGACTGGGCCACGAGTCACACTCGGCTATTTGCAAAATTGCCCAGTCAACAAATTGTGTCGTTACATCATTCCCTCACCCACTCCCCAAAAAAGAGAAAAAAAGTTATAATGGTTTAAGTTAATCAAAATAAAATAAATTTACAAGTAAATCCATGTTGTAACGGGTGCTAATATATTCCGCTGACACGAACCATATCTACAGTCCAAAGTTTAACACTGCTTGGAATGTCGTTGCAATACAATTCAATGCCTATGTAACGACATTATATTATATGAAATGACATTATTATTAAATAATGACACAAAATTAAATAATCAAAGCACAAAATGTATGTATGTATATAGCTAATAGAAATAATAGAAAATAATAATAATACAGTAACCTTAACATAACATAATATAACAAATGGAAAAATACCACAAAATCTACCATATAACACGATTTATAAAAAAAAACTAACTAACTTTACGAGTACACGACCTTCTGAGCAGGAATATTGGGCTCTACCGCATCTACTTTTACTACGTACGTCCTACGTGGTGCTGGAACCGAAGCAACACAGATTTTTCTTTTCGTCCGTCTTCTTACTCTCTTTTTACATTAATTCCTCAATCTGCATATAATAATTAATGAATTAATCCTCGATAAATCTTAAGTTTTATCTCAGAGACACGCTAAATGTTGAAAAATAGGAATCTAGGAAAAAAGCGCAATTAAAAAAAACGCAAAAGAAATAAACGCACAGAAAAAAGCGCAATGTTATATAAGCCCACAAGAAATATCCACACGTGGAAAATTGCACACATGGATTTAATCGCACAAGGAAAAAACCTCTCATGTATAAATGCGCACATATAAATGCGCACATTAATTTATAATTTTAAGTTTTTAAGTAACTATAAATTATGACATAAAACAAAAAAACTACCCAGAAAAAGTGTTCTTATAAGACGGATTCTGTTCTGGCCTTTCGCCGGCCGCTACCGCGGCACGCTCGCCACGCTCACTCGGCTCGCGCGTTGTGGTTTATTACCTAACCTAACCTACCCAAAGAGAGTGTTCTCATAAGACAAATTCCATTCTGGTGCTTCACCGGCCTCTGTCGCGGCACGCTCACTCCGCTCGCTCGGCTCGAGCTTTGTGGTTTATATACTTACCTAACCTAACCTACCCAAAGAGTGTTCTCGTAAGGCAGATTCCATTCTAACGACTAATCCAGACTAATGAGTAATTATATTGTAATAAATGAAGAAATAATGACAAAATCAAATAGTGATAATTAAAAATGTATCATAATGATAATTAAAAATATGTAAGTTAGGTACTAACTGATAGGTAATTGAAATAAACGATTAGGTTAAATTAATTAATTCATTCTTTTATCCAAAAAAATTCAACATTTACCAACCGTCATTGGTAAAACCTAGCATGTACCAAACTCTAATGGTAAATGCCCGAAAAATTGTTACTTTTTTAAAGAATCCGGACATTTACTAACACGCGTTGGTAAATTCTAAGATTTACTAGTAAGACCTAAGACATACCAAGATACTGGCTTTTACAGTAACATATATATGCATAAAGATGATTTTTGAAAAAAGCCTACATCTGCCTCCGGGGACATACTGTCTCTCATCACAATTGGTTCAGCGGTTTAGCATTTCCCATTCAGTTTCATTTCCTTTTCGCCTTCTGAGGGGAAGATTTTTGATAAAAAAGTAGCCTATGTTCGTTTTTTGATGTCAAATTATCTCCATGGCATGCATAAGCTTTTCAGCGGTTTACCATTTTTCTTACAAAGTTTGATCCCCATTTTCACTCCTTTAGGGGTAGAATGTATAAAAAAATAAGTAACCTATCATGTGAGCAATCACATGTTCTTACTACGTACCAATTTTCATCAAGATCGGATAAGCCATTTTCGAGTTATAAAAGGACATAGAGACAAAAAGACAATGATTTTAAAAATGGTAGAATCGAAGTCAGTTAGTTATAAAATGACTATCCATCCAAAAGGAGATGTTAGGTTTTCAGCTCGCGTATTGTACGCTATTTTGAAAATAGAGGAAAAATCTAGATTGTTAGAAAAATAGTGACATTGCAATTTTTAGTACAAGAGCAATATTTCATTATTGAACAGGGCTATACGGGCAAGTACGCCATAACGAGTTCGTTCCAAAACTAAATGCGAAGTTTTACTATCAAACTCATGTGATATGTAGGTATATTATTAACAAAGTAATGATAAAAAATCTCATCCATTAATTTATTCCTTACTAAACAAAAATACCTATTTACAAAGAGCTTTCAGCGCCACTATTTTTATTTTGTTGAAAAGATGTGTAGTTGAAAATGTCTGAGTTATGATTATATACTTTGAACGTCGCGCACGTCACGGGTCAAATCGGTCAAAATGCTGTCAAAAACTATGGAGCACAGATTAAGTATTTGTGGCAAGCTACAGATACGACAGTCGCTTTACCGTAATTGTTATGTATTTCGTTTTGGCGCTACTATCGCCTACTAAAATGTTCAGGTATTTTTTTTATCACTATTCATATTAACCAAGTTTGATAAAATACAACACCATCTTTGATGTGCTGGCTAAAAATCTGTACAATTCACACTAGAACTGCATATATCAAAAAATGCGTGTTTATTTCTAATTTCACTTAACTTTGACCTGTTCCTCAAACAGGATTATTTTTTTATTAAATACTTATACTTTACCCATATTATATACTAATATTAATAAAATAGAACTTATTTAATCTGTTGAATTATCATTTGTTGTCGCTATTTTGCATTTTTCGAAAGAAAAGTTGATTTGGTTGATCTGTTTCCCTAGGCGTCAAAGATTTCATTTCCTGTTAATTTTTTTATACCCTAAACTGCAGTGTGGATATATTTAAACTGTGGACAGGCCACTGTTTGAAATTTTAATAGATTTCAACAGTTAAGACCTGCAATATAATTTGTTATAAAGAGTACTATTAATTGACTATTAAAAGTGGAATAAGTCAAATATTTCATTGACGCCATCTTGTTTATGATATGTGCATATAATACTTTTGTACGAAAGAACTAGGCTAATATATACCGAAACCACAATAACTAAAACATTTTTATTTAATATTAAAGTTTCTAAATTATAAGTGTACAAAGTGCAGGCCGGAGCTCCATACAACGGTGGAACGTCTCCTTTGACAGTAAAATTGTAATTACAGACAGTTGCTCATTAAATTTGAATAAAAACAAATCAAAATATAAAAAATTTGATTAAGCGGAATTTCAATCAAGATACACTAGAAAATTTTTTATGTGTGAAAATGTGTGGGGTAATAAATATTTATCCGAATTGTGATCAATTCATTAATTTTTTCAAAACTTTAATTATTAATAATTTAAACTCGCCCCATTCTTTGGGAGCTAATTGCGAAAGAGACGATAATTATTGTATGTAATCATCAAAACGATTAATAATTTAAAAGCATGACACAATCTGATTTTGCATGTGACATTAATTGCTTGTTAAATGTGATTACTGAATTAAGAAACATGAATTAAGAAACACAACATGATGATCAAAGATACAAATTTATTACACATTCATAATTTCAAATTGGTATCGTAGTTTACCCGGCAAAATAGAAAAGGAGGTGTCTGCATATTGGTTAGATGCAATTTGGATGTTAGAGTGTTTAACTGTATCTTAAAGTACAATATTCCTAATGTCATAGAATGCTGTGCAGTAGAACTCATTAAAAATAATGTTATAATCTTATGTATATACAGAGTACCTAAAAACACAGAAATTACAAAGTATTACCAGATGTTCTTTAACAATTTTAATGAAATTTTGAGTGTACTTGTATGTAGTAACAAAAAATTGATAATATGTGGTGACTTTAATATTGACATACTTAAGGACAATAAATATACAAAGGTTAAAGAACTAGTATTAAGCTACAATCTTAAATTTGGATTTAAAGAAATAACGCGACCTGTCACTGGGTCATGTATAGACAATATCCTATATAATACATGTGGCTCAATATTCGAATTAATTGAGTGTGCAGTGTCAGACCATAAAGCTCAATTGGTACAATGTCCAGTGAACAAAACATGTAGTTTTAGTTTTAGTAGTAGTAGTTTTAGTAGCAACCTGATTAAGTTTAATGAATGTATTAATAGTCTTCATTTCCAGGATGTATATGAATGCAATGATGGTGAAATGGCATACACAATTTTTTTGAAATATTTAAACTTTTTTACAATTTGTGCTTTCCCATAATAAAGATAAAGAACTATACAAAGAAACGCCCTCACTGGCTATCAATTGACATTAAATTATGTAGCAAGCGTAAAAGGTCACTTTTATGGAAATATAGAATGACTAAAAGCTCATTAGACAAAAAGTTGTACCAAAATTATGCCAAAAAATACAAAAAAATAATTAAACTAACACAGAAGTCACAAAACGACTACTTTATCTTAAACTCGAGCAATAAGTCTAAAGCTACGTGGAACATTGTAAACAGTAGAAACAAGCTGAACTTTCCAAAAGAAAACGTAACACGTTTAAACGTTAATGGAAAATGTATTACCGATACAGCGCAAATAGCACAATCTTTTAATGATTATTTTGTAGATCAAGCACATTCATTAAATGTTAATAATAATAATTGTAAATTTGATTACTTTCGAATGGCTAACTCCCCTAATTCGTTTTTTATGAAGCCAACTGATCCAGATGAAGTTTGCACAACTATAAAAAATTTAAAGAATACAAGAAGTACTGGATTTGATGACATATCCACAAAAGTGATAAAGTACACCAGCAATCTCATATCTCCTATACCAAGTCATATTTTTAATCTGTGTATTGAACAGGGTGTCTTTCCATCAAAATTAAAAACAACTGTTATTAAACCACTACATAAAAAAGATAATAGAGAAGAAATTAAAAATTACAGGCCCGTAGCTCTAATTCCGGTATTGGCTAAAGTGTTTGAGAAAATAATTTATTAAAAATCTATACTGCTAATTGGAGTATAATAAAAAATTAGCACCAGAACAGAAAGGATTTCGTAAAGGAATGTCAATTGATATCGCAATATATGACTTTTTAGATAAAGTTTATACAAGAATGGATCAGAGTGCACCAGTTTATGCATTATTTATGGACATGACGAAGGCTTTTGATTATGTAGATCATGATAAGCTTATTAAGAAGTTAGAGACATATGGAATAAGAGGAAACACATTAAATCTACTACAGTCATATTTGAGAGATAGGAAACAAATAACTAAGATAAATAAAATATGTCCCAAGTTGAGAATTGATAAAAATTATACATCTTCCGAAAGACTAGTTACAAAAGGTGTACCACAAGGCAGTGTCTTAGGACCTTTACTTTTCATCATTTACATACATGATTTACCCCGTTTCTCAAATAACCATATGATTTTATTTGCAGATGATTGTTCGGTAATTTATTATAATGAAGAAGACATTATTTCGAGTCTTAAGAAAATAACAGTGGTTAGAATGTAATAACTTACTTATTAATTTAGAAAAGACTAATATTATGAAATTTAGACAAAGGAATTACCGGCAACTTAATACTAAATTAATATACAGTGGAAAGTACATTACTGAAACTAAGACCACAAAATTGTTAGAATTATTTGTTGATAATAATTTAAAATGGCAAACACATATTGACTTCGTATGTAATAAAATATTGAAATTCTCATATGCATTGCGGAAACTAAGGGAAATAGTAAATAGTAAAACTTTACTGGTTGCATATCACGGTTTTGTTGCTTCAAGATTGAGATATGGGATCATTTTCTGGGGAAACTCTATTTACGTTGATAAAGTTTTCAGAGCACAAAAGAGATCCGTACGAGCAATGTGTAATAACCTCAAAATTACTGACAGTTGTAAACGATATTTCAAGCAACGGAAAATACTCACATTACCGTCATTGTATATTATGGAAGTAGCAATGTTTGTTAAGCGTAATCCTAATTTATTTCCTGTGGTTGGTGGAGGTAGACGCCAAGGCAAAGTATACATAAAGCCAAGAAAGACAGAATTATACAATAGAAGCGTATTCGCCATGGGCAGTAAAATTTATAACAAACTACCCACAACAATAACCCAATACACTGACATATTAATATTTAAAAAGAAAATTAATGATTATTTAAATGAAAAGACATATTATTCAATGCAAGAATTTCTGACATAATTTAAGGATTATATTAAATAGATATTACAATTACAACTAATTATTTGAAATACATTTGACAATATTTTCAAATTTTGACATTTTACATATTTTCAATCACTTTTCTCTCTACATTGAATCTGTTTTTTCTATTTTTGTGTTATGACATTGAATTATTTACTGGAAGTCACTTTTTTCATTGTTGGTAAAATGATTTGTATCGTTGTATTATTGTAGTTCTTGTGATTTATTTTACATTGATTGTGCATGATTTCTTGTTTTTATTTTCTGTCTGTACGCTAATGGCGGATTGCAGAGAACTAATTTATAATATTTGTACAACTATATAATGAGCCACCTGTAATCTGTAAATAAATAATTTGAATTTGAGAAATACTGATTCGTTGACATTATTACATAAAGAATCTAAAAAATATGTAATGGGATATGTGATTAAAAAATGTAAATCTAAAATTATTAAAAATTGCCGATTTTGTCACAATGATTTATGCAGATAAGAAGCCGATGTTGATTCAATTTTAATTTGATTACTTGTGAGAAATATAAAAATGATTTAATAGATTTCATTAAAGAATTATCGTGTAAAATTATTATTCATAGTTGGTGCAATGGGGTCAATCGGTTAATTAATGGTAAATTTTGTAAATACGATAAATTTGATTTTGTAAAGAAACAAGCAGCTGATTATTACAATAAGAGGAAAAATTCAAAATAAAAAATGTAATTTAAGATAGTAACTCCTGTAATTTAAGGTAGTAGTGAGAAATTAATAATTTTTATACTTTAAGTGCTTTATGCTATGCGTTTTATGCTATTATGATAAAAAAGCATAAAAATTGATAATTTCTCTTAAAATAAGAAAAGCAAATTTTAGTTTTTATGCAGTTATTATATAAAACCACTGCCATCTATTGGATTTTTGAGGAACATTTAGTAATGCGGAATCTGTCCGTGGAGGAATTAATTAGTCTTTTACATAGACCATAGAGTTACGCATCTGTCCAGGCAACAGGTACTGTCCACCACCACAGATTTATCCACCACACAGACTTTTAAATGGAAGCAGACTGTACCCATCGATACAAAATGCGTGGCAAATTCACATTAACAAATATTACTCACACATATACAAAACTCAGGCCCGGATTAAGGAGTGGCTGCTTATACTGCGTATTATCTTCGAGCGGGGCTATTTAAGACACCCCAAATTATATTTTTATGTGATAAAATAAGAATTAAATTAACTAAGTAATGTACTAGTATTAGAGATTATTACTTTATTATATTCCTTCTTTTTGTAGATTGTATTTGTCACATGAAGGATGTAATTTGGAGTGTTCCCAATAGCTCCACGATACAATATTATGATTGTTCGATCGATACATGAAACCTGACGGCTGTGCGCTGCTGGTCTTGGGCCGCATGCACATTGTGATAACCTTGTTTGCGGTTCGATTTATGTGGGTACATGAAGTTTAATGACATATGACAGGTAATCGAAGATGGACTTTATTATGCTTAAATTGTGTGTTCACATGTAAAAATGGTGAAAACAAATATGGATATCTCGAGGCGAATAATGACAAATAATACTTACGATTACTTGCAATTGTAATCCTTAGCATGTCTGACATTCTGCGCTAGTTACTTCTGGCACACATTGAAAAACAGTGAAATTATGTGTTTGATGCACATCTATAATGATAATGTAATAAGAAAACAATCCGATTAATAAATAAAAGACTGAAAACATTCTTTGTTTTATTGTGTAAGCTATTTTAGTTTTTATTCTCAATGAGATCGATCACCCTCCCGATTTCTTTTAATTTTTGAGTTTTGTGCGTATTTTAGAGAAAATAATAATCAAAGGACAAAGCATAGCGATGAAAGGTTATTGAATAATTTTATAAAACATTCACTGACGCTTATCTCCTTAGAAAAATAGTTAACGATAACACTCGTCTGATATAAAACTTGTTCTATTTTCTCATAATCAAGTTTCTAACACTTACAGTAAAGCAATGGTAAGTAGGCTTTACTGGAGTTACAAAGGACAGTTAAACGAAATTCCTCCAACTCCTCTCACTCGTACACAACTTTAACGTACAATATACTATAATTTTTGCACTTAAAACTCCCAAAAGCACAAAAAATAGCAAATCTGAATTTTGAATAAAGTGCCAACCACGCTTCTTTTGTTCGCGACAAAAAGTCTAAATTCAAAACTTTCACTTGCCTGATTATCAACTTTCCCGACTTTTAAAAATATATCGTTTGTGTCATTAAACTTCATGTACCCACATAAATCGAAACACAAGCAAGGTCATCACAATGTACATGCGGCCCAAGACCAGCAGCGCACAGCGGTCAGGCCTCATGTATCGAACGAACAATCGCAATATTGTATCGAGGAGGCAGTGGGAACACTCCAAATTACATCCTTCATGTGACAAAAACATACTACAAAAAGAAGGAATATAATAAAGTAATAATCTCTAATACTAGTATGTAAATCAATTAATTTTATCTTTATTTACATTAACAAAAAGTACATACATACGTTAATTTTTACAAACTTAAAATTACACATTATCTTTATTTTATCCTTATTTTGTCACAAGAAAAATATAATTTGGAGTGTCCCAAATAGACCCGCTCTAAGATAATACATAATATAGATACCCACTCCTCAATGCGGCCCTGAGTTCTGTATATGTGTGAGTAATATTTGTTAGTGTTAAATTTGCCACGCATTTTGAACCGATAGGTATAGTCTGCTTCCATTTAAAAGTCTGTGGACGTACGACACAAGTAAACAGACGCCATACTCCGCTTACTTTGACTTAAGCGGAAGATGGCGGATGCCACGTTTTCGGATTTGTTTATGTGTGAATGAAAGTGACAGTGTTATTACTTACACGGTATCTATGTATAAGTGAATTATGTTTGATCTTCTTCCTTAGATAAATCTGTGATCCACCACAAACTTTATTATTTATTTATATTTCTTAAGGCATTGGTAACAAGACCATCAGCCTAGTGACGAACTTCTGAAGAAATATTAACTGTTTCTAACACTCCTCCAGTCCAGTAAAGTGATAGTAGGCTTTACTGAAGTTAAAAAGACTTTGGAAGAGCGCGAAAACTTCAGCTACGCATGTTTATTTAGATCTCCTCCATTCTTTTCACTTCCACAGAACTTTAAAACACAATATACTATCACTGTTGTACTTTAAAACACCTAAAAATGTAAAAAATAGAAAATCTAAATAAAATGACAACTTCACTTGTCCCGTTCCCACCAAAAAAAACCCTACCACAAACTACTGTTTACCAAAGAATATCTGTCTACGTTTTCCTTTTTCTGTTGTCAAATAACATATCAATTGTGATCTGTTAGCCATTGTCATGATACTTTTTGGCGGGAACGGGAGAAGTGAGGTTGTCATTTTATTTAGATTTTCTATTTTTTACATTTTTAGGAGTTTTAAATTACAAGTGATAGCATATTGTGTTTTAAAGTTCTGTGTAAGTCAGCCTTTCCCAAAGTGGGCGATAACGCCCCCTTGTGGGCGCTGCAGGCCTAAAGGGTAAGGGTAAGAGACCCAGAAAAAAAATGGGGGCGTTGTGTAGAGGCCTGGGGGGTGATTTGTAATTTCATTTAGCTAGAAGGCATCTTAGACAACGACTGCATGAGCTCTCGACTCTCAACTACAACTTGTGAACATCAACTATTATTAATTAAAAGATTGCTCAAACTCGGTTCGATATTTCTCTCCGCGTAGTTCATATATCTGTCCTGTTTTATTGAATATACAAAATAAAAATCATGTCAATCGGTCGTTCCGTTTTGAAATGAAAGTAGACACAAACAAACAAATAAAAAGGCAACAGACACACTTTCGCATTTTAATAGTTATTAGTACTCCCAGATAGGTAATTTTCGTAGATAACAGACCGCGGGCAATCATGTTTTAACAAGTTTTTGTTAAATAACCCGAATTGTGCATTCCTGTATCAATCGGCTGGTTCATAGAATACTTGTTCTGACTTGTTGAGTACGATTGAGCGTCGAATGAGATAAACGAGTTTATGCATGTTTGTTTTATTCCTGTCGGTGCGTGCTGCTTATGCAATCCTATATAAACAACGTAATATTTATTTTATTTTCATTTGCGATTTCGCGCGCAATAGATGAGCAGTACTTAAGTTCAACACTTACTTACGTATTTCTCAAAATAAAACAATGTCGGAAGTAAAAAAGAAGAGACGGCAATACTGTGCGGAATATATTAAATTCGGATTCATTGAAAATCCGACAAACCCATCGTCGCCTTTGTGTCTTCTATGTCTAAAAACATTTTCGAATGAAGCAATGAAGCCTTCAAGACTGCAAGATTATTTGAATAAAATGCATCCAGATAAGAAAGACAAGAATGTAGCATATTTTCAAGACCTAGAGAAGAAGCATAATACTCAACCAAGTGTAGCAAAACTATTTTCGGCGGCTGCTAAGCAAGATGACGACGGACTTCGAGCTTCGTACAATATCTCTTTGTTAATTGCTCAAAAAGGCAAACCACATACCATCGGAGAAGAGTTAATTTTGCCAGCAATAAAGGAAGTAATAACTACTGTGCTTCATAAACCAGCCGCAGATATTACCCGAAAAATTCCTTTCGAGTAATAATTCTGTGCAAAGACGAATTGATGAAATGGCTGAAAACATTGAAGGATCATTGTGTGATCACCTGAGGACAAGTCAATTCTCAATTCAGCTCGATGAGTCCACTTTATCAATTAATGAAGCATTGTTGCTGTCTTACGTGAGGTTTATTAAAGATGAGAAAATATGTGAAGAACTATTCTTTGCTAGAAATTTAGAGACCGATACAAAAGGCGAAACCATATTCAATATATTGGAAAAGTTTTGTGATGAGAAAGAGATTCCCTTGAAAAATATTATATCAGTTGCTACGGATGGTGCTCCGGCTATGACAGGGTGCCATAAAGGCTTCATAGCGTACTTAAAAAATAAAATTCCAGATGTCCTTGCTCTACATTGCGTTATTCATAGACAACATTTGATTGCTAGAAACTTAAGTGAACGACTATTTCCATCACTGCAATATGTCATCAAAGCAGTCAATAAAATCCGCAACAGCTCTTTGAATGATAGATTATTTCATCAGCTTTGTGTTACTAATGACGAGGATTTCAACCGTTTGTTGTTTCATACTGAAGTTCGTTGGCTATCAAGAGGCAATTGTCTGACTCGATTTTACAACCTGTTTGACTCTGTTATAGAGTTCTTGGAAACTAAAGATACAGAATTGCACAACAAGCTCATTACATCAAAGAATGATATAGCTTACATGACAGACCTGTATAAATTGTTCAACGACATGAATCTCCAACTGCAAGGCGATGAACTAGATTTAATTAAAACAAAAAACGTCGTTGCTGCTTTCGCAGCCAAACTGCTTCTACACAAAAAGAATATGGGCAGACGTGAGTTTCACAATTTTCCGAATTTATCAGTATCATGCAGTAACGACGAATTGTTTGCCTACTGCCAACATTTGGAAAACCTCCACATTGACTTCACCGAACGATACCAGGACATTTTGAACTTGGAAATACCAGACTGGGTGTTGGATCCGTTTTAAAATGTGAACACAGCAATGTCACCTCAGCTGGAAGAAGAACTTATAGAATTGACAACAAACGAGGAAATAAAAATCAAGTTCAAAAATGGTTACCAAGAATTTTGGCTACAAAAACCGATCCCGCAATTGTACCCTGGATTGTGGTCAATCGTTCAGCGATTCTTGATAGCATTCCCATCGTTATATTTGTGTGAACGTGGATTTAGTGCTGTGGCAACACTGCTTACTTAAAAGAGAAATCGTTTGCATGTTACCAAACATGGCGACTTGCGACTGTTCTTGAGTAAATTGGAACCTGATATCAACAAACTTATTAAACAGCATCATTCATATTTGTTTTATTTTGAATAAAAGATACTCTGTTTGAATACTATAAAGTTGCGTTTCAATAATCATTCTCATTGGCAGGTGTAGCCCGTAAGAGTAGAACTTGAGACCTGAGCGCCGTTGTGTATTACCTACTGCGCTCAGGTTTCAAGTTAACTCTTGCGGGTTATAGTAAAAGTCTCGTTTGGAATTAATGTTTAATCTCCGCTAACATAGCTCACAATAATTAATTAATTTAATTTGAAGTTATAGTGGTTTTTGAGTAGGTGAAAAAATGGGGGCGCTAAAAAATAATTTATTCTCAAAGTGGGCAGTAGACAAAATAAGTTTGGGAACCCCTGGTGTAAGTGAAAAGAATGGAGATCTAAATAAACATGTGTAGCTGAAGTTTTCGCGCTCTTCCAAGAAGTCCTTTTTAGCTCCAGTAAAGCCTGCTATCACTACTGGAGGAGTGTTAGGGAGTCAGTGTTTCTCCAAGAGTTACGTCATTAGGCTGTTGGTCTTGTTACCAATGCCTTAAGAAAAAAATAAATTATCAATTGTCATTTTCTTGATTTCAAAATTAATTCTCTAAACTTTTATTTCTTTCACATAATCTTAGTAATTTGTTCTATAATGTTCTGATATTGAATTAGTTACGCGCCGCTAATGGAGTAATAGTGTTCTGTGCTTACATGCTTATTGTTATTTTAAAATTTAATTTATTTTGATTTGTTAGTCATGTATTTTCGTACTTTATTGTTTACTTCTCAAATTCGTGTATTTTCTATGAAGATCAAAAGTAACTATGCTAACCACTATGGAAAACACTACAGTACTAAAAATAATAGCTTTTTAGAAGAAATGCAAAAAAACTTTATCCCTACGAGTAGTTTTCAAAAAACGTTGTTATCTTGTGGTTCTGCTGCTATTGCTTTTTTTAATCCACATCGAGGTGATATGATTGCATGTTTGGGTGAAGTAACGGGAGAGAATGCAATTAAATATATGAGAGAAAAAATGAAAGAAACAACAGAAGGAATGGAAATACTTAAAGAAATGCCACGAATAAATTGTCAAACTGTGTCCTTTGAAAAGCTCTCACACTTACCAGAAAATACTTTAGGCCGTATATATGCTGATTTTATGAAAAATAATAATATAACTGCTGATTCTCGACTGCCAGTGCAATTTATTGCAGATCCTGAATTAGCATATGTAATGCAACGTTATAGAGAAGTCCATGATTTAGTTCATGCAACATTATTTATGAAAACTACTATGCTTGGAGAAGTAACAATTTGATCTCAACATAACATTTTAGTTTTGTTTTAAGTGTTGGTCTTTACCAATTATCTCTCTTCAAGGTAACAGTCAAATGGGTGGAAGGTATTCAAACAAAATTACCTATGTGTATCAATGGTGGTATCTTAGGAGCTGCAAGACTAAAACCAAAACATCGTCAGTTATATCTTAAATATTATTTGCCATGGGCCATCAGGACTGGAAACAATGCTAAATTCATGCAAGGTGAGTGGCTATATTACATTTTTTATGCTATTAAAATGTTATAACAGTATAATCTTAGTAATCTTCTCTTGTATGATATAACTATATAACAATTATGTTTTAATTACATAATATAACAATCTAAAAATCGATAGTCAGCGAATGGTCATCTAGACAAGGCAATCATGCAGGATGTGATGGCAAGCCCTAGTTGCTCATATTACAGTCTTAGTAGCTTGGGACTTGTCCTCCAGCAGTTGTACATGCTAATTTTATTTTTTACACAATTAAAATGGTGAATGTGCTGGAAACATGTGCTGCAATTTAAATCACCCATTTATAATAGGTGGTTAAATACTAAAAATATATTTATTAAGACCCGAATTAATTAAAACACATGTAGAAATCATGTAGTGATATAGGTAGCCATTCTAAAAGAAAAAGAGAATCTCATCAGAACATTAACCTACCTACATTATCCAACATTATTATAAAACAAAGTGGAAAAGTACCCTAATCAAATTAATGTGACAATCTTTCAATACTGACGTATGACAATATTACATTTTATTTAAATGTTAAAAAGATTGAGAACCTTTGTCTTGCCATGTTAGCTTTTGCACAAACATCAAAGTTGTTTACCCACTGTTTGTATAGTTTTTTTCTTATACTGTGCTATATTATCATTGTTTATAGACATGTTACAGCATATTACTTTTTTAGACTATATGTTTGCATTTAGTTAATGTTAGGTATGGATTTATATTATTTGAATTTCACAGGAATTTATTATGAAAAGAGATGGGAGCAAGATGTAGAAGACTTCCACAAGGAAATGAATATTGTAAGACTGATTAAAAAATAAGTATTATTAGAACGATTTATAAATATAAACTATTTATAATAATGAAGGAAAGAGGAGATGCTGTAATGATACGGACTCAGAACTTAGAGCAATAGGCTCAGCTTTAAAGAGTAGAGTTTATTGGCTTCACAGATGCTCGTTCGATCCTGACAGTCACACATATTACTTTAAAAAAAGATTCAGTGACTGTGCAATAGAAAGATGAAGTGCCGCATGGTTGGTTGCAAGTCGCATTGAGATGGACACTGATATTCCAAAATATATCATATTTCATTTATAAGTATCAATTTATATAATATTACATCAAATGTCCTAGGTTTTTTTTGTCCATTTAGGTTGGCTTGCACCAACTATTAATAGTTTTCACTATTCATTGACAGATCTCATCTTAATCGCCTTTTAAAACGACATTTTACAATTAGACATCACTAAGCATATCTAAAAAACATACATGTATACTCCTAATATTGCTTAATTATTAATTTAATTTATGAAATTGTAAAAAAGCTACACCAAACCGAGTGAAGTGACATCTGTTAGGATATAAAAAAAACTTGGTAAAACTGACATTACAGCAGGACCGCACGCAGGAGGTAGACATATTACATAATAATAATTTTTTTTTTGTTTGGATAATTTCTGTTGAGATATATAATAGAAGTTACTTGGCAAAACTAACATTATGAGCACCACACAGACATATTAATAATGTTACGGTTGGACCTTATGCGTAAGGAAATAAGGTCCATTTTTAATGGAGCTCGAAACATAACTTTTAGTGCTTATATCTCGAGACCCTAGGCTTTATCGAGTTATGACCTAAAAACGCATTGCTAGGTTTAAGGCCTACTATCGAATGGTATAAGTCAAATTAAGAAAGAAGAACCAAGTTGCACCTCGAATATTCCCGAGCGATGACGTGTCATGTACCTATGACTCATGCAAACAGGCGGCGTCGAGAACAATGTCGAATTACCGTTATCGAGCGTAATTCACTAGAAAGTTCCATCCTCGTTTTAGCCGACTATAAATAGAGCTCCGTGTCCGCCGCCGAGTCAGTGTTTCTCAACTATCGATCGAAGCTATATCTCGAGGCGACATCAAGGCGAATTACGAAGAACACTACGACGACTACTGCGACGACCTTGGATAGAAGAACTCTGCGATTCGGGAACGTTGTTATTAAGTGAAGCGTGTACCTTCGGTGACTACTACGCGAGTACCTACTTCGAGGGCGACTACGAAGATTAGGAACCGCCGTAATTAAGTTCGCGTGTTCTTGACATCTACTTGTACGAAGAAAAATAAACTCTTTGCACCCTTAACCGGCATCTTATTACCCTCAGCTCGTAACAATACTAATACATATATTCTTTTATAAGGATAATTTTTATTTATGTATTAAAACTATAAAACTGGATGATGTTTTTTTTTTATATTTACTGAATATATTTGCTAGTACTTGTTTATACATTTCTTAAATAATAAATAATAATTAATTTAATATTATTTGATACTACACTAATATTTTTTATTTGATAACATAATAAATAAATAATAGTCAATAACTAAATTATATTGACGTCTCAGTTCTATAGTAACGGGAACTGCTTACATAGACCATAGAATGAAACTGGTCTAATTAAAAATTCTAAGATTTTGTTTTGGTAAGTTTCGACATTGAATTTACATAAAATAATAAAATGGATTTTTCGCGAATACATGTTTAAATAGTCTCATGATGTATTGCTAATGAGACAGGCAAGTTCGTATTATATCTATTAAATTAAATAGTAGGTATTTTTAAGTTTATTATTTTAATTCGGAATTCTGAATTTTAAATTAAGTCAGTTTCATTCTAAAGATGAGATATATCGTCTTATTAATAATAAATACATATAACAATTTCGTAAGAGTGCATCTATCTAGACGCACTGCTAATATCGCTTGTCTCATCTTTTGTGGCGCGATTTGTACCATCGTGCTATTTAAATAAAGGGACAGTAAAAGTTACATGATGCGCATACAAACAAATCGACAAACGTTAATTTAAAAATTGCTATTTTAGACCGTTACTCGATCCCAACACGCACGATACAAAATTTATGTAACGTGCGTGCGTTAATTTTTTCACGATACAAATCTATTAATGTACATCTCATACGCTTTACTGCTCCATCATAATATTTATTATGGATTTATACCACTCTCAAATCAAATATAAGTATTTCATAACTTAATATGAAAATGTTTAAATTGTGCAATGTTGAGTTACCGATTAATCACTAAGTACGTCCCTGTATCGAGAATGCATTTTACCCATCTGGTGGTTAATAGTAAAACTACTTAAAAAATCATAACACAAAGAGACTGCTACAACTCGCTAGATGGAGGCAAAAACGCAACCTCCCCCTCCATTTATTAAACCACGTCCCTCTCACCCTGCATATTGTTACACCGGTTTGTATGGGGAAAATTCATTACGGCATCTCCTCTTTGTACTTACTTCGTGTATGTAATAATGTTATTATAATGTAGTTTTATAGTAGCTCTATAAGTTGTCAACAGAATTAAATGCATAAAATGAATTATTTCTTTTTATTTAAAAATTAAAAATGAAAATAAAATTAACCTTTTCCATTCCTTTCCACTCAGCACTGAGGCGACACAGCCTTGGTTTTTTGTCTAAGTTTGAAAAAAATTAAATTAAAATTGAATAAGTTTGAGTTTTATAAAAAAAAAATATAAATTAAATATATATGAAATGGATTTTCTGCAAAATACAAGTCAAAATAAAATATACTAATACAGTATTGACATTACATTGACACAAGATATATTACACGTTTAAAATGTAACTATTATGTATAGTGTATACTCTGTATACCATAAAATGAAAGGCGTTAAATGAAAGAATTTCAATGATGATAGTAAAAAAACAATATCCTGTTCATATAAAATTTAATTTGCTCTAAATCTTAAACTTCACAAATTCACAGCAAGTTGAGTGTATAAACAGGAAACATGAATCATAATAACATTTCTGAACTACGACCGTTACGATTGTGCAGGGGTGTGGTCCAATCGCCGACTTCAACTATCCATTCATACCAAACTCTGCGAGAATCCACACAGCGCCAAAATGTAGCTGTTATCGTTTCGCCTTTATGTACTCTCAATGGTGTCTAAAAACATAAGGAACATTTAAAAAAATTGATACATGTAACGCTTCAATCACATATAGTCCAGTCTACAACGGTTTTTACCTCAGATTTCCATCAACACGCATCGATTTGCTTGAAATTTTAACAGTAGATAGGGAATACCTCAAAAAGCAGTCTACCCTATGCCGATATGGGCTTTTACCCTGGGGGTGGATACCACCCCAACTAAGGGGTGGTAAAATTAAAAATAACCTCAGAAATCGATAGAAAAAAGCATTCTAAGCACAAAATATTCTATAGTTTTTTCGAAAAATCAATACTTTTTGACATTCGTGAATGAAAAATTCAATTTTTATTACAAAATCATATTTTTAATTGCTTTTTCACAAATAACACAAAAATTTAATTTTATCAAAAAAACTATAAGAAACTAAAATGTAGCTTATAAAAAAATAAAAAGAATGGTTTTTTTCTTTTCGCTATAGACCTAATGCAAACCGAGTTATGAGTTATGACTTATTAAAGGTGGAATTTATTTAGTGAACCAAAGATTCTGAAGAATTAAAAATGGAATAACTGGAAAACGGTCAATTTTACAGAAAAAATGCTGTGCCTTTTTTAAAGTTCTTTAAAAACCTAATAAATGAGACTTTATAAGACTGTAGGATATAAAATAAGGGAGTTGTGATGAAAATAATGTAGAATCCCTTTTTTCCGTGAAAAAAAAGACATCAGTTTCACCCTTCATATTGCCACCCCAATTGAAATAAAATGTTATAAATTTACAAATCACTGTTTTAATACTAATAATGGGATCAAGAAGTTTGAATCGTTTAGAAAGCTTGGTTTTGAAAAAAATTATGGTTTTAGTGAAGAAAGTAGTTTTTAATTTTTTAGAAAATTTGTCTTTTTTTAAAAATAACTAAAAAAATATAGAAGATACGTAAAAATTACTAGAGAACAAAAAGTTAGGTTTTTTTTATTGAAAATTTTGATTTTTTTTAATTTTCATAACTTGAAAATTAACCGAGATATGACCTTTCAAAGTTCACAATGGCGTATGACTGGTACCGTTTTGGATACCTTTGAACGTTTCCCTTTCAAAAATAAAGGGCTCAATAAATTTGAAACATTTTAGTCTAATAGATTATAAATTTTCCTACAAAATGACTTTTTAGTCGACTGTCTAGCTTAAAAATTAAGTGAGATATGGCCAAATAAATTAACATTCTTTTTTATATTTCGGGGCAGGTAAATTTCGGAGTGTGTATACATCATATTATATGTGTATACACATAATGAGAAGGAACGGCATGGAGCTGACAACATCTGCTTCGCTGAAAAGAGACTTTCTAGATATAATCAGGTTCAGATTTGGCTTGGAAATAAAAATATTAATCCTATTAATTGGGAGTGGACTAAAGTTGAAGGATCCTTGCAACCCATCAAACTACAGAAAAGTCCTGCACCCCAAGAACTCTTGCAAATGATATTTGCAATTGCCAAAAAGGATGCGGTGCATCATGTGGCTGCCGAAAAATTGGACTTTTTTGCAACTCAACTTGCAGTGGATGTTCTGGTGAACATTGTCAGAACAGTGCTCCAATAACTGATCAAGAAGAGGACGAAGACGAAAATACAGACAGTAATAATGATGATTTTTAATTTATATTTATTTTATACATTCGTTTGTTTATTTTTTATACATTAATATGTAATATAAAATACTGTACACTAAATACATGAAAAAAATTATATTAAAATATTCCTTTCTAATTTTCGACATTTTCATAATCTTTCAAGATTTTTTCCACATAGTTTTTAAGGGATGAAAATTTGAAAAATAATTATTTATAAGTTGAATACAACAAAAAGAAATCAATTTTATATAAATAATATATTACATTCTATAAATAATATCGTAAATGATTTTTTTTAATTTTTTCGTAATAAGGGATGATTTGTAAGAGTTGAAAATCTGGGATAAAAAAATATTTGAGTTCAACACGATAAAAAGATACTCATTTAATATAAATCAAGAAAAATAAAGTACTATAATTGTTTATTTTTAATTTTATCATAAACGTGGTTGGTTTTTAAGGAATGAAATCGATTTCGATCGATTTTATTCCTTATTTCATTTCATCGATTAAGGGTTGAAAAATCATAAATAATATCCTAGCCTCAAGGAAGTTTTATTCAAACCCTAAATATGTTTTTAACTTTCTAAATGCTTCAACTTTTATTTTATTGAATTTTGGCAAAAAGGAGTAGTTTTCACCCTTTAAAAATAATTTGCACATATTAGCATAGGGTAGATTTTGAAGTGAAGGGTTAGTAGAACTTAATTCCAAAATTTCACGCAAATCGATGCGTGTTGATGGAATTCTGAGGTAATACCATATTTTTACCGTTGTAGACTGAACTAATATAAAGAACTAGATTCACAATCTTCTGTAAAATCTAAACAAATTATTGTTCGAAGCTGAAGCTGGCCCGAGGTGCGCGTTAACGTCGCGATTATTTTGAGACAATTTATGATTTTAGTACTGAGCGACACTAAAAACAAAAAATACGTAAGTATATTTTTATTTTCATCACAAATCATAATATTTAAGTTTATGTAGAGATAAAAAATTCTTCCTGTATATCTTTAATATCGTATAGTACTACCGTTATTATTGTATTAATCTAAAGTAGACCTTACCGTCAAAGAATAAGGTCGTAAAAGCTCGCAAAATATACTTGCATGACAGAAACGAAGTTTGTTAACAATAAAATATTTAAAATTCAATCTTACGCTTCGTGCTTAAAGTATAATTCACGTAATACATTTGAATCGTTATTTATGTCATTTTGATTTGTTACGTGAACGCGACAAGGACAAGACATATACAGATTATAATACTAGACAAAGAACAAAATGTTGCACGTCAGGCAATGACGTATTCAGACGCAATTTAGAAATACAGAAAACTTGGGAGTTGCATTATATGCAATTATTCATATATCTTTTTCCAAGTGGGAAATTATAAGCGAGTTGTTATTGAATATATTATCATAATTGTCTAGACATTATGACTTTAATTCTAACTACAATCATTATAAAAAAATGTTTTGGTTTTAGTTTATTAATTATATAATATAACAGAAAGACACAGACAAACAAGGTACAACCGTTTCATGTGTTTAATATTTATAAAAATCCTTGATTGGAAAGTTAAACAAATAAATATATAAGTATAATTAGACACAAACAAACATAATTAAGAATAAAGTTGAATCGTATTGTACGCTATTCACATTTCATTCTTACATACTGTGTGTATTTTACTATGAATCTCTACAAAGTGTAGTAGGAAAGCCGGATTTTTAAACAAGCTTACAAAGCTTGACTGCAAGCCAGCATGCGAGAGCGAGATCACTCGGCACCTACTTGACGCGTACCATTTTGCTCTGCCATGACGCAAGTTTGAATTAACTCAAAGCGTCGGCGCAGTGAGATTCGTCTGATTTACTGATTTGGCGCAAGGAATTTTGCTGAATTTATAGACGATGTTATTTTTTATAGCACTATCTATTATTTTAAATGATTATTAATTTTTTTTATTGGCTATAATTATTTAATAGCATCTTAAAAATTTTTAAAGCTAATATATTTTCAATGAAGGAGTAATATTTAATTGTATAATGTTATATTTTTATATAGCATTTAATAGCAATTTTGTCCACATTCTAACCAATTTTGAAGACTGTTTAAATATATCCTCATGCTAAAACATTAACATAATTTTTATAAGACACAATTTACTACCTATATGAATGCTATGTTAGATAATCATTTAAGTATATGTATAGTACACAAGATTATGGAAATATAAAAGGTATACACGTAATTACCTTAATGGGAATAAACACAGGAAACCATGATATCATTCCTGGACTGTGTGTTGAGGGTACAATACTGATCATTTCTTTACCATAAAGTAAGCAGTCAAAATAACCTCCGAAGCCATGCATTACATTATCCTGTTTCACTTGCCATGATACAACAGCTGATCTTCTGTTATCTGTAAGTGGTAGTTCTCGGTAATCTGTTAGTTCTTGACCGTCATTGTCTTTTATGCCTTTAGCCGGATGATTAAAAGTGAATACAGGCTAAAAAAATGTACAAGTACTATTATTGATGAGTAGTGAACTACTATGATCGAATTGATAATGTACAATCTGTATGAAAAGTAATTAATCTAATTGTAAGTAAATTCTTAAAATTGGTGACTATGGTTCACAAGTGACACGTCAGTATGTAAGTACATATTTACACAATATTTTTCTAAATAGATGACTTAAAATCTGACTGTAACATACTGCTTCAAAACAAACTAAAATAGTTAAGTCTTATTGTTGTCATATATTCATAACAAAAACTTAAGACACTTGTGACCATAAAATGTAATAATGCTATTAAACTTTCAAGCAATAATATTATCACATTTGTTAATAGTATTCGTAAGGGTTCGGCCAAATGCATGAGTAATAAAAGTATACTTACTAAATACCTAGCCATAAGTGTTTTTGAGTGATAAATTAAAAAATTAAATGTCTATTATGTTCACAATTTTTTATGTTTTTTAAGAGTTCATATTACACACGTATTACGTAAGTACTAATTTTTAACTTTAATGTTTATGAACACCGAGTTTAATAAAGTAGTTTATTAGTGTCAACTGCTATACTCACCTTTGTATCTCCAATATCATGCTTATTTTGCATATAAACTACCCATAGAGTCTCGAGGTTTTTGTGTTTGTTATTAGATGTAACAGTGGATGCAGCTTTAGCCGCTGCCCAAAGTCGCGGAGATGAAATTGGTGCAACATATGACGTATATTTGAAAGGTATAGATATTCCTTGCGGTTTCAAAAGACCAGCTGCACCATCTAAACATTCTGGAGACAATTCATTATCGCCCCATGATCCTGAAGAATAAGACATTTCTGAGTTAAGGAAACAACAAGCATTAAACTAAAAAATATAGTTGTCACACAATAAAAAGGTTCAATATATTGGGTCATTACATATGAAATTTGCGTTTTGTCGTACTGACCACTTTGATCTGAAATATCTCCTCTTTGGTTAAGAATTCCAAATTCAAATTTATAAATTCATTTAGCTGGTACATTTGAGTTTTGAAAACAGTCATTCGTTTGTTTTTTTCCTCATTATTTTATTCTTTGGCGTCGCTTATTACCGCACAATGGAAAACATGAAATATCGGTATATTTACGAGTACGAGTTCTACTGTGGCACCAGTGCTGCAGAAACAGCTCGAAGGATTAATGATGTGTACGGCGCTGGTGTCGCAAAAGAAAGCACGGTACGTTTTTGGTTTCAACGTTTTCGTTCTGGAAATTTCGACTTTCAGAACCAACCCCGTGTGGACGGCTGGAGACCAAAGTGAAAAATGAAGAATTAAAGGCTATTGTGGAAGCGATTCCATCACAAAGCACTTCAGAGATAGCTGCAGGCTTCGGGGTAAGTGACAAAACTGTATTAATCCACTTGAAGCAAATCGGGAAAGTAAAAAAACTTGAACGATGGGTACCTCATGAATTGAGTGAATCGAACTTGCAAACACGCGTCGACTGCTGTGTTACTTTGCTCAACCGACACAATAATGAAGAGATTTTAAATCGAATCATTACTTGTGATGAAAAGTGGATACTGTACGATAATCGGAAGCGCTTGTCGCAATGGCTGAACCCTGGAGACCCAGCCAAATCCTGCCCTAAACGAAAATTGACTCAGAAAAAGTTACTTGTGAGTGTTTGGTGGACTAGCGCCGGTGTCGTTCACTACAGCTTTCTAAAATCTGGCCAAACGATTACGCTAGATATCTATTGTCAGCAACTGCAAACCATGAAGGAAGAACTAGCTGCTAAACAACCGAGATTGGTCAATCGCTCTAGGCCACTGCTGCTTCACGACAACGCAAGACCACACACTGCACAACAAACAACCACTAAATTAGATGAGCTACAATTGGAATGTCTGCGACATCCACCGTACTCCCCGGACCTTGCTCCAACAGATTACCATTTTTCCGGAATTTGGACAACTTCTTACAAGGACAAAAATTCAACTCCGATGCGGCAGTCCAAACCGCTTTCAAAGAGTATTGATTCTCACCCCCATGGTTTTTTTAGTAAAGGGATCAATGAACTACCTATGAGATGGCAAAAGTGCATAGATAACAACGGTGCATACTTTGATTAATTAAATATTATTTTACAAAAAAAAAAATTGACTTTATATTCCTCCCGTACAAAACGCCAATTTCATATGTAAGGACCCAATATATAGCCCAGTAAAGTTACGACATCGTTACAATATGGTGAAATTCTATATTAGCTACTTTATTGTTTTTATTTTTTATTGAAAGATCCAATTAGTTATTACTAAATATTTTCTGAATCCATCTAAATAAAATACATGGACATATTTTAAATTACATATACATACATATCTTCACGCTGCATCCCCAACGGGGTATTAGAGTGGACGGAGCGTCAAGCGTCGCGGTGTCATCTCATATTTCAAATTAAATGACATAAATACCTATGTACTTCAATTCTTAAAAAATTTACCAATATTTCTGAATAGAATATGTTTTAAAAAACGTGTTTAAAAATTTACTTCATATAAACACACCTAAATACATATCTTCATGCTGTATCCCTAACGGGGTAGTCAGAGGACGGAGCGCCAAGCGTCGCATAAACACACATTAATACATATATCTTCATGCTGTATCCCTAACGGGGTGGTCAGAGAGGACGGAGCGCCAAGCGTAGCAATCCTTACATACTTCTTTCGTTTCCTCAAATCTCATCATTATCCTCACAAATTTACACCTACGTATGCGAGTGCTTTTGACATTTCCGTCGGCTAATACTCTGGCTATTTAAAACATACATAAACTTCTTTCCATATACATTAAAACGAATGTTTGTTTGTTTGTCCCCTATGTGTTCCTAAACCGTTCATCTGACTGTGATGAAAGTTTGGCGAGTTGTTTTGTGTATGGCCGCGAAGGTTTATGACTTATTTTATTTAGTAAATAAAAGACTACGTGAAATAACTCGAGAGCAACAGCTAGTAAGCAATAAATGGTGATAGCTTAAAATCTTTCTGTTCCGTAAAATGGGGTGAATAGACATTCAGAGGTGTCCAATCGACACGTGTTTCGCCTCTCAAAGAAGCATCCTCAGGATGTACCAGAGATAGGACTCGGTCAGATAACCAGCATCGAATCCTGGTTAGCTGGTTAGTTAGTGGTCATCTTACAATTTGAGTGCGACAAGTAAACTTGTCGCGCTCAAATTGTAAATTGGGAAAATATCTACTTATCAACCGCAAAAATTTGCGTTTAGATACTGTTTATCCCGCATGAGTAATAAAAAACAAATTAATAATGCCTAAACAAGCCTTGTACTTATTAAATTGTACTTTTTTAAACCAATTCATAGAATCGTCTATAAAATAATAGAATTCCTTTACAGTTAGGTATTTAGTGGACTGTATTTACCTTTGTATTTACATATAACTAATGCCAAAATAAAAGAACTTATTAAATAGCACTTCAAAGCTACTACATGAAATAATAGCGTGCAATAATATTAGACCATAAGTATACGTAAACTATAGGGGTATGGGTATGTCTGTACCTACATCAATCGGATAGTCAAGGATAGACTAAGGAAAGGCAGGTACATCAACCGGGTCGTTAAAGACGAGAACAAAGGAATCTAGGTTCGAACGGATCAATACGACGGCATCCAAAGTCGAAGGCCCCTAACCAGAGGCGATCCAAACTCGAAGGCCCAAAACAAGGGGATCCGGCTCGAGGGACCAAAACAAGGAGGTGTATAGACCAGAGGGCCGAGTCGGTGCGAAGCCCGTTTGATTCTTCTTGGGCCAATCACCCGATTGTGGTATAAATTAAAAAGAAGAAAGGGCGATGACTACAAATGCGCCTCCCAGAACAATTGAAGCCCGTGAAAGGCGACACACTAACCTGAAGCTGTCTGGATTGATGATTTGGTGAGTCTACGGCGCCGCTCTACGAGTCCGAAATCCAGACTGGCATTCAATTAGGGTTTTTCTTCGCTAATATAAAGTTACAATGGCGGTGGGCCCCCGCAAAGCACAGCACAAACAATAGCTTTTCCACTCGCACAATACAGTCACTTATGTATATTTAAATAAAGCGTTTGTGCAACACAAATACTTAATTTTGAAGACAAATGTCCAAGCTCTGAGAAGCAGCACCGTCGCGTCGATTACAAGACGAAAGTAGGACGATGCACACGCCGAAACAGCTTTCCGTAGACTAAAGAACTGCTCACACGCAATAATCACGTGCGGCGCGGCGGCAAAGAGACTTGCCGTGGAGAGAGGGCGCCTACGTGCTAGATTCAAGCAGTATGCCCACCCTCCCCAAGGTCAAAAGGCCAAGAAGTGCAAACAAAAGCAATTTTTATTTAATATCTATTTCATTTACAAAAAATGTACTATGTGGGCTCAAAAGGTCTCAATAACTTTTTCATATTAATAATAATGTTTGTAGATTGTAGCGTATAGTTAAATAGTAGTGCATACAGTTTAGTAAAAGCGTTATTATATGTATCTTTAAGCGCGGTTAAGCGCGTCGGAAAGTAAACGGGGTTGCGGGTTCGATTCCCGCCCCTAGTCTGGGTGTTTATGTATAATATGTATGTATTTACAAAAGAAAAGTATATAAGTAGTATATCAGTTGTCTAGTACCCATAACACAAGCGCTGTGCTGCTTAGTATGGGACTAGATGACACTGTGTGAAATGTCTGAGTACATTATTATTATTATTATTTATTAAATTATGATATGATGACAGATTGAAAGTGATGAGCGAGGATGTTTAAGAATGTTGGCAGAACCTTAGAGATAGTATGATTGAGGCTGCGAAAGAAGTGTGTGGAATGAATAAGATTGGGAACGGCAAAAAGCGTGATGTATGGTGGGATGATGAGGTGAAAGTGTCTGTGTATAAAAAAAAGAAAGCATGGCGAAACTACCTTGCTACTAATGACTGTGGTATGAAAAATTTGATGAAAGACAGGTATAAGCTGCAGAAATCAGAAACGAAGGCACTAGTGAAAGAGAAGCGTGAAAGGTGTAGGGCGTTAGACGAAAACAAGATGTCGGACAACTTCGAGGAAAATTCCAAATTATTTTGGAAAGAAATACGTCAGTACCGAAGTGGCCCGGCACCTTGCAGGATGAATAAAGTGCGTTCGAAAGAAAACAACCTGCTTATAAATAAAAAGGATGTTCTGCAGCGATGGAGTGAATACTATAGAGAACTGTATCAGAGTGGCGACTCCGTCTCTGATACCGAAAGCGATTCTAATGAATTGCCACACTCGGGCCAGGGACTGGAGGATGCCATTAGTATGAAAGAGATTGAGAAAGTGATAAGAAATTTGAAATGTGGAAAGGCTGCGGGAATTGATGAGGTGACTGCTGAGATGATCAAGTATGGTTGTCCTAGGGTCTGGGATGCCTTCTGTGCACTCTGCAACCTTTGTTGGCAGAAGGGGAGGTTCCAGAGGACTGGCGCACGGCAGTCATAGTACCTCTATATAAAGGGAAAGGTTCCTACCTAGACTGTGCGTGCTATAGGGCCATCAGCTTGGTCAGCTTAGTGAGTAAAGTCTATACTAAGGTATTGTATGAAAGGCGTAACGTATGAAAGGCGTTTCAGAAAGATATTTGTGGGAGGCGCAAGGTGGATTCAGGAACGGTAGGGGTTGTATGGATCAGATTTTCTCGCTTCGCGTTATCGCTTAGGTTTCTGACTTTAGGTCGGAAAGTTTTCTGCGCTTTCGTGGATCTAGAGAAAGCATTCGATAGAGTAATGCGGAAGGAATTGTGGAGTCTTCTGCCTGAATATGGCGTGGAGGGCTCCTTACTGTAGGCTGTGAGGTCATTATATCGAGACCACAGAGCCTGTGTAAGGATAGACGGTGACATGTTGCTCTGGTTTGAAGTCTGTTCTAGTGTCAGACAGGGCTGCGTGATGTCTGCCTGGCTATTCGTGCTGTATTTGGACAGTTGCCTCCAGAGATTGAAAGGTAATATGAGTGGTATGGGATGTGGTGACACAGTGGTAAACTGCCTATTCTACGCTGACGATGCTGTGCTAATAGCACCATCAGAAGCAGAGTTGCAGACACTAGTCACGTGCATGAAAGAAGATTGTGAAGTAAAAGGATTGAAAATGAATGTGAACACAACTAAGGTTCTGGTGTATGAAAGAAAAGCGGTACAAACGAAATGTGTGATTTGTGTAAATGGAAAATGTCTAGAACAGGTGAATGAAATTGTGTACCTGGGGAGTGCGTTTTCGAGGGACGGAAGATGTGAGTTGGATGTGGGGAGACGGGTAGCAGCTGGCAATAAAGTGAACGGTGCTCTGTCCGCATTAGTGGGTAGTGTGAATATATCTAACACTGCTAAAATGGCCATCCACAATGCGGTGTTGGTGCCAACTTTGTTGTACGGTAGTGAGGCCTGGATATGCCCAAAATCGAGTGAAAGTATGTTAAATGCTGTGGAGATGCGGTCTCTCAGAAATATGTGCGGTGTCACGCTTGCTGACAGGATAAGCAATGATGAGATACGCAGTATGACAGGGTTGCACAACAGTGTCATTGTAAAAATGAAGAAAGGAATGCTTAGATGGTTCGGGCACATGGTAAGAATGAGTGATGAAAGACTGACGAAGAAAATATACAGAGCGAAAGTGAGTGGTAAAAGGAGCCAAGGAAGACCAAGGCTGACTTATGAAGATCAAATAGCCAGAGTGTTAGCAGACGGAAATGTCAAAAGCACTCGCATACCTAGGCGAAAATGTGTGAGGAGAATGATGAGATTTGAGGAAGCGAAAGAGGTGTGTAAACACCGCGAGTCCTGGCGCTCCGTCCTCTCTGACTACCCCGTTGGGGATACAGCGTGAAGATATTTATTTATTTTATTTATTTATTAAATTATTAAAAATCTTATATTTGTAGTTTACGGTAGTAACTAATTAATCTGTGCTCGTAGGTAGCAATCCTATGGATTTTTCCCTATTAAACCCTAATCCGTTCCTATCGACCCCAGTTTCTGGGTGAATAGAGATCAGCTACATTTTTATATTTTTTGCCGATCGAATATATATATCGAATATATCGAAAGTTATTACTATTATTACTGTAACCATATGCCAAGATACTACCAAGATTCAGATTTTTAGACTACATGCCTTTTTAATATAGACGTAGTGAATGATTCGTTGTGAAGTTGAATTTTGTTCCGATTCACCCCATTTTATCCACATAATAAACCATTATAATCAATCATCAATATAACTTTTTTTGAAATATGCTGGCATATATTTTGGGTGGATTCGTAATTATATTTTAATTAGATAATATATTAGAGCGAAAGCGAGTGGTAAAAGAAGCCAAGGAAGACCAAGGCTGACTTACGAAGATCAAATAGCCAGGGTGTTAGTTCACGAAAATGTGAAAAGCACCCGCTTACCTAGCCGAAAATGTGTGAGGAGAATGATGAGATTTGAGGAAGAGAAGAAGAAAAGAGAAGGAACTATGTACGAACCGCGAAGTTTGGCGCCCTGTCCTCTCTGACTACCCCGTTAGGGATCCAGCGTGAACATATGTATGTATATATAAATATTTAAATATCTGTCAGAATATACAGAGATGTACACAGTTCCAGAATTGGTTATGTAGGTACTGCTTAATGCGCGCCAGAGTTGATATTTGTTAGTAAATAAACTGAGCAGTGGTAAATAAGACGGTCCGACATTTCGTCTCTATAGCTTGAGTGCTCCATGATTATCGTTTTGGAAAGCAGCGATTTAACAGGATAACATACAACAGTTTATAATAACTGCTATTATCAAAGACCACAACACTGTTATATGTTATCGAAAAACAGCCGTTATCGTCATCACTACCAATAGGTCAGTCATTATTAATTATTCTGTGTTATTTAAGAGCTTACCTAATAATTCAGAAACTATTATATCCGCCTTATGAGATAGTTTAATTTGCCTCATGTCACCTGGTACGACTACAACGTCGCGATCTCGCCACACTTCACGCACTTGTGCTGACAGCACTACCACAGCACAGGGATTTTTCTCAACTGCTATAACCTAGAATACAACATACAACGATAAAAAATTACTTACGATTAGTTGAGTCACGAACAAGTAATCCTTAGAAGTAAGAAACGTCTCAGGAGCTCTCAGAAATGTTTTCGATTCTACGGATCACAATTTACATTATAAAATCAGTTGCCGTTACGTTCATCTGATTTTATTGTGTTTGTTATGATAATTTCCAAGAAGCAGGTCGACTGGGTTTGCCAGCTCGCGGCAAATTCGATTTCACGGGTAATTTACAGCACATTATAATACAATGTCATATTTTTGACCATTAAATTTGTCATATTATCTTCAAAAAAGAATGATTCCTATTGTAACAACTAAACGTCATTATTTCAATTTAATTTAAAAAACTGAACTAATCAAATTAAAGTGCACAGAAAGGCTGTCTTGGCCAAAACAGAGCCTCGCGAGCACCACATGACGGAAGCCACAGGTAAAAGTTGGTAATACATAAATCCTTAGATAACCTTCTAAATAATAAACCTAACCTAAGCATTTAGCTTGTAGTATGGGTGCCACATAACAAATACCCAATAACACCCGACCATCCAAGACGATACAAGAAAGTTTTGTTTCCTAAATTTGATCAGGCTGGATGTAGGACATAATATATTAATGAGCATCAAAAGGTCAGTCAATCTGCACTTTATTTTGTATAAAAAGTCATATTAATTTACAAAAACTTTTCAGAAATCCGGCTAAACGATAAAAAAAACTAATATTTTAAATAAAAGATATAACTGAAGGAAATATTTTAATATACCTTCACTCTGGTATTAGTAATATCAGCTGCATTGAAAGTAGCCCTTACAAGGGGTCCCCTTCCAGCTCCCAGGACCATGACAGTGATAGGCTCCTTATTTGATTCCTCCAAGTTGTCTCTTTGTCCAACTTCACAGTTTAGATTTTTAAAATTCTCTATTAATATAGCTGGATTGTCTACATTCTGAAACATGTTTACAAAGTTTACATATTTCTAATACATATTTCAATTTAATTTTATTTAATGGTAGGTACTAATATTTAGTAACTAATTAATCTGTGCTGTGTATATTATGTGTTCCAATTTATCTATTCTGTATTATAGATTCGGATGGAAGAGGACCTAAGTCGCCTTGTCTCACTTGGGGGTGTACATAAGGGTGGGTCGCTAATGTATGGGAAAAAAATAAAAGTGATGATCATATTCTAATAGTGGTATTATGCTGTGTTATGTTTAAACAAATAATAATTGGCTATAAAAAATTTAATTAGATCGCATCTTTAGCCCGCTCATGTGATTCAAAGTTTCGGGAATTTTCGAAAAAACATATATTATTAAGAAATAATTATTTATTAATAGAAAAAGAAGAATTATTACATAAAATGTATGAACAATCAATACAGTACAAACATTTGGTATAGAAAACATTAATGTACTGTAAAAAAAATCTAACTTATTATGTTTTGGCCACAAAATCTGATTTAATATCAAATCGGGGCATTAGTTTTCCGGATGCAAGTTTCGCTTGTACTCGTATTAAACCTTCTCTTGACTTTTTATCGCATAAGAACATAGATACTTCCGTCACTATTTTCACAGAACGTTCGATAGCCGGACAGACCATGTCATAATGGTAGCTTTAAAAAACTTAAGTTTTCGTCGCCCTGACACTCAATAACTTTTTATTTCTTGATTAGTGATGTGTCGAAGAATTAAAGTCGAAGAAGAAAAGATTTGTTGCCAATCTATGAGGTCAATATAACTATTGGCATCAAAATTGATTCATGCGGTACTTCAAACACACGAGGTAGGTTTCCTGTATAAGGTGAATTTTGTGCTTTAAGTATCCTGGCAGCGAGTTCCGTCACTGTATTTATCAGACAACATTGATAGAAGCAAATTTTCAGGGTGAGCAAAATAGGCGTTAGGTTGAATTACAGGATCTATTATTAAACTGTGCTGGCAGGTATCAAAAATTTTTAATAATTTCCACAAATTTTTAGATCCATCTTTGCAAGTCGGATTTGTTTTGGGATCTTCGATCACAAATAAAAAACTAGATACACAATCAACGCTCCAAAAATGTCCGAACCAAATGTGCGCTCAAATGAGTATTTGAGCGCACTTCTGTTTTAATGGTATTCGAAAACTGCTCCTTCAAAATTGCAAAAATTACACATCTAGAACGCTAAAAAAGACTGTTCTTATTTTCGGTTAATAAATAAATAATATTATTTACGTGTTCATTATTTCATTATAATAATAACGTTACATAGCTCTTTTTTATTAAATTCGTAATCATATTTTTAAATATTGCCTGACAATATTTGTCTTATCCTTGTCACTTTCACGTAACAAATCAACGTAGCAACATAGCAACGCAAATAAATTATTTGAATTTTATTTTATTTTCAATGTCATGCAAGAATCGTTTACGAACGTTTATAATCTTATGGTTTGACAGTAAGGTATACTTTAGATTAACACAATATTGCCAATAATACTTTACGATATTAAAAATATATACATCAATTCGGACAATAAAATTAAACAATTACGCGATGAATGTGATGCGGTACCCGCGAGTAAAGAAGCCACTTTACCACTCCAGGATAAACAGACACATCATGTTATCATTGAATAAACCGGATTAATAAGGAATGTCGATTTATTAATAATTAAAATAAGTTTTATTAGTTAAGTATCATTGTCATTATGTTATTATCAAATTAACTAATTATAAGGAATGTATTTGTCAACCATTTACTATTACTATTTATTATTCACAGATTACATATTTGTAAATCATTATAATAGTTCATTATCAACCTATTATTTCTGTAACTGGAAAACTCATTTAGTCAATAGATATTTAACTAATTAATATCATTTAGTCAATAGATATTTAACTAATTAATAAGACAGGTATATAAAACCAATAATTTGTAAAACTCATTCAATCATACTACATTTGTAGTGTAAGCAAGTCTACTTTGTATTAAAATTATTTTTTATTGTCTCCGGACTTAACAATACTACATTGAATCGCGCGATCACTTGACTACTCTCTATCAAAGTTATAAAAACAAAACAAGTTATAAATAATAGGAGGCTTAATAACTGTCTTTTTAATAACTTAATAGCGATACAATAATATGCGTTTAATTTACAAAATAATATTTCGAGTGATTTAAGATATCGTTTCTTAACTCCATAATTTTATGTTTATATCAAACTTACGGATCGCTGCGCGGGCTGTTACACTAAAAATAAATGAATAATATTTTATAGGTGTGTAATTTAACTAATAAGACAACATATTTTCTCAATTACAAATGAATTTGAGAAAATAAAATTGCCATTTTAGGCATATATACATTATAAGTACATGCCTCTTTTTAAGTGAATGTATAATATGAACATTAAACATAACAGACGTATACATAATATAATAATAATAATTAATATAACATAATATTATCTTTCATTACCAAAATCTTAAGGCAACCTTGAGGCACTCTAGCTCGTTTCCCAAATCGGCTTGGTCTAAAATCGAAACAAAAATTATAAACATGTTTTATAAACAAATGACTTACTTCGTTTACTTCACGAAGGTTTTTCTTTCGTAATTCCATGAGTGCTTGAGCAATAGCTTTTTGGTATTGATCATACTTTACTGGATCCTTTTCAAATACATTGTATGTATGTGTATCCAGATTGTCAGCTAAAGGTTGTAGAGGTGTTTGGAGATAATCTTCCCATCTAATGATACAAACAGATATTGCTGAGAGATTTAAGAAAAAAGAAACAACAAGTAAATATTTAAGCATTCTAAAAATATTACAGGAGACTTGAGTTTTATATGTACAATGTACATATTGCAACATTTTTTCGCTATTGTACCTTCTTTTTAAGAGCTTAGAGGTTGTCAGAGAAAATAATTATAGAACTGGCAAGTTAAAAATTTAAATATGTTTTTTTTTTGGGAGAATAGAACAGGATTTGAAAAATGAGAAAAAAAAAGAGAGCGAGGTGTTTTTTTAGACAGAACAAGAATGGTTGTGATGGAGTAAAAAGGAGATTATTTTTCTCCTCAAAAAAAGAAGATATTTGATTTCTTTGTAAAAGTAAAATCTGTTAAGAATATTAAAGAAGATGTTGGCAAAGTGAAAAAGAAAGAGGCTCGAACCAGAAAACTGATATCGCCCAAATTTCCAAGGCAAATGGACCCCTCGACAAGAATAAGGGGAGCAATGGCTTCAATCGGATAAAGAGCACATTAATCATGGTGACGCACCAGTTTCATACGAGTTTATAGAAGTTATATTTACAATGACGATGCTGATTGCAGAATTTTATAAAGTCGACTTATAATTTTGGAGATAACATTCGAGAGTGGAGTATGGGACAATACAATCTAATTTAAGCCAGTGGTTTGTGTTTTTTTGTCATAATGTGTAAATTATAAGGTGAAAGGTATTTATATCTGATTTTTGTAAACTACACCACACCATCACAACCACTTTGATATCTTTCTGTTTCTATTTTATTTACAAAATTAATTTTGGTTTATTTGTTTCAAATTATATTACAATTTTCTTCTTAAAATAGAATTTTATTTAAAAAGATTTCCAATAAATTTCAAAATTTACTTTATCCATTCCTTTTTGTGGCATCCGGGTGGGAATGGTATAATATGTATATTTACCCTCTAGCGTAACTCAGCATAGGATCATCAGCAGGATTAGGCCGCCTTTTCCACAATCTGTACAAATATTGCAAGTAATATTCCATGTTGGAACGGCGTGCTCCAGTCACTATGACCTGGGCCTCATGTTGTACCATATTCACCACCACTTGTTGATGAGCTCGAGATAATACTGGGTATCTAAAATAGTTTTACACTTAAAATACATATAGGTAAATAAGCACAGTGGACTATATTTATACATAAATAATACAACACACGCATATTCACGCTGTATCCCTAATGGGGTAGTCAGATTGGAGAATTCCACAATAACATTATGGAAGTATTGAACGTAATTTTGAAAACATTATATCTACATTTTACCAGTATTTCATAAACACATGTAGATGTAGAAAGTCTGTCCGTCCGTATGTACGTACTTCAAGGTATTATGCCAGAATCGTGAAGCTAGGATGTGAGCATTGTTTTCAAAAAAGGCGATAAAATCTTCCTTAAGAATTAAAGGCCGATCACACTGCTGAGTCACATTTATAAGTTGTTTCTTAGTCATTACGAATCATCTGGCGAGTAAGCTCGACGATTTCCAGGCTCCCGAACAAGCTGATTTCCGAAGAGCCTTTAGTGCCTTAGAACATATAATATACTATACGCTATGCCACATTATACAACAGAGAGAGGAGTACAATCGGCTTCAATGCGTAACATATGTAGATAACCAGACAGTCTTTCATTCTATTGAGATTTGGGCCGTACTTCAGACTCCAGCGATGTCGCATAGACTGTCGTTATGGAGAAGTAATGAGATGCTTGTACAATAAGGCTACAAACACAATAACAATCCCGAGTACAGTACCAGACTACAAGGCCTATCCAACTGCAGCGAGATGTGAGACAGGGAGACGTAATTTCTCGATACTGTTCTCTACTGCTTTGTAAGATACCTTTCAGCTTTTGATCTGGAAAGGAGCTTTGGTTTGCTGACAACATTCTCTCTCTCTGGGAGATCTAGGTATAATGCTCAGTGATCTAAATAGTTTCCAATCGGGTAAGTCTAAAAATAAACATGAAATAGACGAAAATCAAGTCGAATGTCCATGTTATAACTTCAGGTGGCGGTGTTAACAAAAACGCGAATGGAACTGGGAACTTTATCTTCGAAGCTGTAGACCACTACGTATATATAAGACAAAATATCGAATTTGGTAAATCCAAATTTGAGAAAGAGTTCAGTCAAAGAATCCAAATCGGTGAGGTTGCGTTCGGGAAGCTGCGTTATATTTTTACCAGACTTCAAAAAAAAAGAGGAGGTTCTATGTTCGTCTGTATGTATTTTTTTTATTTAATTTAATTTTAATTTAACAATTTATTGCACACAACAACATATGAAAAGAGAGATACATACAGAAAAAAGAGCAAAAGGTACTGGTTATTTCTATAAAAAATTTCTTCCGGCGGACCCCCGAGAGAGACATTTTATGAAAAAGAAAGAAAGGTAGACACTGTGTGTAATACAATATTATTATACTAAATGTAAATAATAATGAATATAAAATACAATAACAAAAACACATATAATCAATATATCAATACACATAAATATATAAATTTTTATAAATAAATACAAATATGTATTATACACATACATTCAACAACGATATATACATGATAATTATACTTAAGTGAAAATGTTTGTTTTGAACTAACTCTTCATATAATGCTCTTTAACCGCTCGTTTAAAGCCTACTAGGGATTGACTCTCCCGAACACTGGGGGAAAGATCCTTCCATAGTTTAACGGCAAGTATAGTGAAGGAATGAGAATAAAAGTTTGTGGAATGGGAAGGTATTTGAAGAGAAGTAGATAAATGACTACGTCTTGAAGTTCTTGAAGGACTATCCATATTATCCATAGGATTATCCATATTAAGGATAATCCATAAGGATATAATAAGGATAAGGAAGGATTATCCACAGCTTTTTCATATTTCTGTTCAGGTATTCCATGGAAGAGTAGGACTTTACGTCTTAATAAAGCCTCACGATGATCGAAACCAAGGGCCAAAATTTCGATTTGAGACTTCATGTTAGAAGGAGTTTGCAAAACAAAGGACTTCAGAAAACTCACGAGACAAGAAGGTACTGTTGGTATTAATGTGTGGGGCGCTCATTCATTCGAGAATCAAATAGTTCTGTCATTTCTTGAAGACTAGCCGCTAACTTAGATGAAAGATCTATGATGCAGTTGAACAATCTATATGGGTACTAATGTGAAAGGTAAGTATCACAACTATAGAAGGTAGAGTAGTGAACACAATTTAATCTAAATTTTCATGAAAATCACACTATGTAATTTATTTTAATATTTAATCAGCAGTCTCAAAAAAAAACAAGTCTTATGTATTTAGTGTCTACACACACCATTATTTTTTATGTGTTCACCGATAAATTCGTGGGCCGATTTAGAAAGTTCTTTTTTGTTTGAAAGGGTATATTTCCGAGGTGGTCCCATTTAAATTTCACCGGTATTGAAACTTGGACTTCGAAAATACACGTATAATACCAAATAACACTACCTGGTTATAACCTTTATATCATTTATCTCTTGTATATAGTTGCGCTCTAGAATTAGAAAGAAGTTATTTGTAGACCTGCCTCAGATATTTATTTAGACCAAGGTCACTCGAAAGGGAGAAATAAAAAAATGTTAAAAAAAAACTGCCTTCAAAAAAAAGCACAGAAAGGTACAAAGTAACTATCCTTTACTAATCAAAACTCAAATACAATAAATAAATTAAATAAGCAAAAAGTACAAATAAAGCAACTAAATTAAATTTGACAGTTATAGAAGTCGGTGCCAAATCAATGTGCAACAAGAGAAAGTTTATTAGTTTGGTAAACTTGGCGTTGACTTCAGTAACTGATAAATTTCATTATAAATAAACGTATATGTATCGTGTTTACAAAATTATTTGTATTATACTTTAGTTTTCATTAGTAAAGGATAGTTATTTTGTACTTTTCGGTGTGTTTTTTTTTGGGGGTTTTATTTTTTTTTCGTCTGCTATAATATCTCATTGTCAAAAAGCGAAAGTTTTCGATCAGTGCGTGTTGCCAGTGATGACTTATGGCTATGAAACGCGGTCTTTGACTGTTGGCCACGTACGAAATCTCGAAATCGCACGGTGCGCTATGGAAAGACCAATACTTGGTATTTCTCTATGTGACAAAATAAGAAACAAAGTGAAAGGAAGTAAAAAGTTGAGAACTTGCGTAACCGACATAACTCTGAGGATTAGTAAGCTGAAATGGCAATGGGCTGGCCCCATAGCCAATGGCAATGGGCAGGCCACATAGCATGAAGAACTAAATGCTGGAGAAATAGATTATTTCATGGTTACCGAGTATTGTATTTTATTCTTTCAAACAATTAAATGCAAACAAAAACATCCAAAGGCAAACAGATAAACATTTTAAAAAGAATAAGTTGTTTTGGAATTTTAGAAGCTTAAAAGGCCAATGTACCAACATTGCTCTGTTACGGTTTTATATTTATTAGTATATAGATAAATATACTAATAAAATAATTATTATGGTATATTAATATAATATGGTACATTAATAATTGATATAAGTATGACATACTCCACAGAAATTGTTTAACTCATGCACAGATGGTTACGTACGATATTTATATAAAGGTAAAGGAGATGGATAAAGATAAACCTCTCTTCGTCTAAGATAATTTATCGTTTAATAGCATATAGCCCAAAAAAATCTGAACTTGAACTTCACATAAATGTAATAGAATGGTTTTAATCAAAACTTTGAAGTTTCATGACTGCGATATGAAAAAAAATAAAAAAAATTAAACCGCCTTCAAAAAAAAAACACTGAAAGGAAAGCATAAAATAACTATCCTTTACTAATCAAAACTCAAGTATGATTAAAATAACTTTATAAATACGAAACACATACCTATATAATTAAATTTGACAGTTACTGAAGTCGGTGCCAAGCTAAAGACTTTTTGTTGTTGCACATTGATTTGGCACCGACTTCAATAACTGTGATAAGACCTGCGAGTTGCTTGTGATTTTTCTGTAAATAAGTCGGTAGTCTAAAATTTTTAAAATTCTATGTCCAGTAGTTAAAGGAGGTGGGGCATGAATGAATGTATTTCGAGTACAGAATTTGCCTCTTCTATTTCAGTAATTCTGCTATGAATATGTGATGATGGATGCATCAGTGACTTCATAAGGGTTCCATTTCTTTTTTAAGGACAGAACCCTAAAAACTATAAAATAAGTAACATTTTTAGAATTGATTTATAATAAATTACCTATCTACTACAGCGGAAATTCCTAACTAATAATGATTTACTTATTTAAAGCACTAGTCAGATAAAATTAAACAATATAAACTATACCCTTTTTTGTTGTTATGAAAAATGGATGTAGGTAAAACAATAGCTTTTACAGGCTCTCCCAGCCATCTCTGCAAAATTTCTTCCGATGGCAAATCTGCTGACAATTCTAAAACAACTCCCACTCTTTTGTCCCATTCAAGACGCTCATGAAATTTCGACCACCATTGCCAAGTCTCATTCCATATTTCATCATCGTCTTCATCAGTCTCACTGGCATATAATTGTCGTAATTTTCTTCTATTCACCAGTGGCACATGAGCCCATATAAGAGAAGGGTGATGGCTGTAAAAATAGTTGCAAAATAATTGTATTTTGATGAAATGTGTAATGATTTCTTCATAATTACTTATATTATCAAACAATCAATCAATTATAATATCTATAATTTAAAATACATATAATAATTATTATTGTGTAAAAACTATGAAACTAATCATTTCGATATAAATATATCCGACATAGATTCTACACAATTTTGCTTATAATATCTATTTGTACAACATTATTTGACCTCATTTTAAAATAAAATTTTGTTAATATTTGTGGTTTATGCTTTCATTCTAAACCTTTTCATTATATATTATCAAAGTAAAGTAAAAGAGATTGAACGCCACAGAATCCATGTCGGGTAATTCTGAAATATCAGTTTCATGATCGAAACCAAGAATATTTTCTTGATAGGTGGAATCTGAATGAAAAAGGAATACACAGCATAAGTTAAAAAACCTATTCATTCAAACCTGTAAAAGTCATTTACAATTACCCGAGTTATTTCAGAATTGCACTTGCATGAAGACAAAGAAAAAGGTTTTTGGAACTGTTGTATTTACAAGTTCTGATGACATTTAAGAAAGTTTTTGAAATAGAGCTTTAGGCTTCTTCTTAGGCTATTTACGGTAAACGAAATTAATATGTTGGTTGGAACAATATCTCCCACCGATTTTGACTGAATAATTAAAACACAAAAATCTCATTAACTCTTCAAAAAACCTTTCGTAAATATCTGAATACACCTTATCTATTAATAATTCTAACTAAGGTTAGATCAACTACTATGATTTACGTGTTTTGACACTTAATCATAGATATTTTGTAAATAGTTGGGAGGTAGAACTATGCCCATATGGCTATATGGGCATAGTTCTGCTTCCCAAGTACTTATAAAATTCTTTTAGTATTACATGGTATTATGTATTCTTTTATTGAAAACAACATGATGTTATGGACATTTCGAGGATCAAAACATGTAAAGCATAGTTTACTGGCCCGTTCGCATAGTAGCAGAGTATATGTTTTCCAATTCAGGGTCCCGGATTCCTCTATCAGGAAAATTTAGAAAATGAACTTTTTCAAATTGTGATGAATTCCTAAAATCTTTAGCTATTTTCCGCTCAAACTCCAAGGACCACCAATCGACACGTGTTTCGCCTCTCAAAGAAGCATCCTCAGGATATTCCAGAGATCAGACTCGGTCAAGTAACCAGCACTGAATAAACAAATTTTTTTTTTTGTTTCTGAGAGGCAACATGAAATCCCCACGAACACTCAGCCAAACTCTACGCCGACTGAGTAGTGTTGAACTCGAACCGACTAAACAAAACCCCTCTTTGCTGTTAGCCCTAGTGGCTTTTACAGTGTCACAGGTCGCGTTGGGGCGAGCACTAAAGGCGCCCGCCAGATTGTTGACCGACTGAGGGTTCCTCCAGCCGAGGGATACCTCGTATGGAGGGCAGACCTCGGGCTCAAGGCGTCGCCAGGGGAGCTTTCCGCACCTGTGTGCATCTTAACGGGCTACCTATTCTGGTGAGGGCCGTGCCTCTATCGAACCCGGCCGGTGAGGCAGCTCAAGGTCGGTTAATGTGCTTTGTGTTCCTCGTGGCAGTTTACAATGTGGCTTAAGGCCCGCGTGTGTGTAATCAAAACGTAAAAGCAAATCCACATATAACTTATCTTTGAATGGAAATGAATGAAATTTGAATGTGTTTGGTAAACACATGGATTTAATGTGGAATTGACTTATAAGATTGTAGTGTTCGTTATAAGTAGCCTCATCAAGCTTAAGAGTTTATACGTCATTCCTTTTAAAGCAACGAATGGAGTTCTATTTGGACATTTGAAAAAGTTAAACTATTGTTTCTCATCGGTAATAACCATTAACAAGAATGCAGAAATCTATGGGTGTTTCCTCATAAGTAATAACTCGGAAATGTATAAGGATTCACCGATGACAAATAATTTTGTTCATGAGATTCTAAAAGGATTACCTACTAGCACATGCTATCGAACTTAGGAAAATTAGTTAGGACTTCCTGCGACAAAAACACAATTCATTCTTTTAAAATCCAATTTCACTATGAGCTTTTATGAGAATTTATCAGCCGATCCAGTTATAAAGTCCATGATCATATTTATAAGAACATATAGGTTGTAATGTGGAATTGCTATGTCATTTTGTAATAAGATATAACGGGAATCCCTTACGTAAATGAACATGTACTTTAAGCAGATGACCAAAGAGATTTATGGTTATATATTAGACATATCTAATGAACATGGAGGCTATTTGCATCGCAGAACATGAATAATTTTTTTTTATTTATCAATAATATTTATTAAAATTAAAAAAGTGCAGAATATTGAACTAAAAGGGATTCTTTGTGAAGCTGCTGCTTGACTAATAAAACCCAGTGAGCGCCATTAAAAAAAATCCCCGAGAGTAATCTGCGTATTATTTGAAGTGTCAATTTTTTATGATTTGTCACACTGTTCATATGTTCTGAAATTCATTGATGCAATTTTTTTTATTAACCGAAGCCATTTCTGTGATATTATTCCGATAAAATTTACGTGTCTATTAAAATTATGCCAATATTTTGAAATGGTTTGATTTATTTTCTAATTGATAACGCTTATTTGAATTATGGTTTGTAATGATTTCTTTTTACATTTGTAGATGATATTAATAACTAACATAAAATTATTGTACAATATCGGATTGAACGGGATTCTCTGTGGAGCTCCTCACTGATAGGAGCTCCTGTGTTACCATTGGAATTTAATTGGCTTTATCCAAGAGGGAACTAACTTTCATCAGCATTCAGAAAGTCCCAAGCATTGAATTATTGTTTTGATTGTTTTTGCATTTTTAAAGTTATCATTGAAATTTTATAAATAATTATAATCTGTATCATTCATTTATAAAAAAGGAGCAAGATAATTATTCCAACTCGCATCAATCCGTTGTTTAATTTAATTTTTATTAATATAATTTTATGTTTTTTCCCGTACTGCAGCTTTGTCACTAATAACTTCTTCGATCTTTAAGTTATCAATAGTAGTGGTAATCACGAAATTATTTGATGAGGGATTCTATGAAGAGTTCCAGCTAAACCGCCGCTACTGGCGGGGAGAGCGTGGGGGGGTAAAGAGTTAACTCATAACAAAGAACCTGAAAGTCGCCCGCCCAAAATCGTCAGTTGTTCTCCGGTCGTCGCATCCGATGGAGTTATTGTTCTAGCGAATGTGCGTTTCATCTTTTGTGTCGTTAAGTCTGTTAATTGAAAAACCTGAATTAATTCAGTAAAGAGTCAATTACAATAAACTGTAAGTACAATTTTTGTTAATACAACCTCTTTAAATTTTTACTGCGTTTAATTATAATGTAGTGTATTACGTTGTATTGAAAAAGATTCTATACGGAACTCCTGTCTTACTATTAGATTTTAGCAAGTTCCGTTACAAGACTAATAAATAATGAATTTCTAAATTTTTCTTTTTGTTATTTAAGTATCAAAATATTTTCAATAATTAATTGCACTAACATCGTTTTTAAAAATCAGTCTATGTAACTGAATGAAACAAAATGAATACAATTTCATTATTTCATTTAACCTTAAACAAAAACTTTTTATGGAAGTAGTTTTTAAATTTATTTATTTTTATCAGTATAATTTTCTTGTTTTTTAATTTTCAAACATTGACAATATGATCAATGAAACAATTTCACAACGTTGGATTGAGCGGATTTTTATTAATGAAACTCCTGTTCTACCATTACAATACACTGGGGATCCCGTTGAAAAGATTCACTAACTTAATGTGCATTTTTAAATTCCCAAATATTTAATGATTAATTATACTGACTGCAATACAAAACTTATGTATGTAAATTTCATATGAGACAACAATACTTTTGGTGATTTTGTTTTCTTACTAGTGAGAATTTAATATATATAAGATTATAATCATTCCATTATTTATTCATCATCCTAAGGATTCAGAACTATCCTTTCAAGTTGCATTTATTTTTAAATAACTTATTCTATCTATGAACTGCTTAAGACCTATAATCCCTCTTAGTTTTGTGATTTGAATTTACATTTTTCTTTAAATTAATTTAAATTTATTTATTTGCTCGTTATTTTGCTCGTTGTGACATTGCAGATACATTTAGGACATGGAATCTGGTTACCGAAAAGTACCTACGACAATGATGTTTTCACGACAGGTTCTTCAGTGGGGATGTTTGTTAAAAATATTGCTGTTTCCGTTTTTGGAACAGAATATTTAAAATCGCATAGCGTAACAGGAAAATGTTCTAATAAAACAAAAAGTGTGCTAAGACCAGCCATCGATTCAAACAAGGCTCTTGCGATTCGAGGTAATAATTTAATGACAAATTATGTAAGATAATTATTCGCTGAGCTTACTATTCTAAAAAGTGCGTGCTATTTTTGGATTCCGAGGCGCAGAAAAATATGTGTGTAGTTTGTTAAACTCTTCAAATTAAAAATATCTATTTTATGCATATCCAGACAATGTTTAGAAAGTAAATTGCGTAAGTTTCTGTTTTTTAACCATCAAACCAAAAATAGTTATTTTTGGAATTGTTAAAAAATTTTAATAACTATCACGGGAAATTACTAATCTTTCACTTTGAATTAGACTACTTATATTTGAAAAACTTTTTTTGTTATAGATATTTTTGAATTCTATTTGACAACTGTGAGAGGCTTGAAAAGACCGGACCTGTTAGACGAAGTAGATGCGTATGAAGAATACATTCGTCAAAAAATAAGTGATTTAAATCGACCGCCACGAACTAAAAAAGTTAATCCAGGTATGCAAGTTCCAAAAGTGTGTGGTTTTTTGGAATTGAAAATCATTGATAGACGGGTAGATATTGAATATAATATTGATTATTAAGTAGATTTTATAGAAATTTATCTGTTGAATTAGCTTTCGTCTCTATTTGCATAGATTCACTCACAATATCTCTAAAACAGTTAAATACAGCTAAAATATAAATAATATCTATAAAATATAAATTCCATAAGAGATAATACTGAAAACAATTTTTTTTGTTATAGCCGATGTGAATAATAGTTCAACAACAAAACAGAAAGATAAAGGTAATAAAAATAAAAATGATACTGTCACTAACGACGACCTTCGTGGCGCAACGGTTAAACGCGTCGGAAAGTAAACGGGGGTTGCGGGTTCGATTCCCGCCCTGAGTCTGGGTGTTTATGTATAATATGTATGTATTTACAAAAGAAAAGTATATAATTAGTATATCAGTTGTCTAGTACCCATAACACAAGCACTGTGCTGCTTAGTATGGGACTAGATGGCGCTGTGTGAAATGTCTGAGTACATTATTATTATTATTATTACTAAAAAACGTGATTCACCTCCAAGTAATACGAACTCGCAGCCACAAATACAACAAAAAAGTTCAAGGGAATCGAATGCTAACAAGGAAGGCTCTTCTTCAGATAGCTCATTTGAATCTGAAGGGTCAGAAAAATCTCGTAATGAAGACGAATTGTCTTCCTCATCGTCTGAAGAAGTGGAGCAATCATCAGAAGTAGACAAATCCCAGTAGAGATCAACCCAAAAACAACAATAATTATTTTTACCACTATACTTTTCTTTTTCATGTCTAAATATTTTTTTTTTATCTCTGTATACTTTTTTTTATATTGTATTACTTTTCTTTCTTTGTATTGTATTACTCACTTTGACATGATACAGAACTGAAGCATGTTTCTCATTTTTTAGTACTAATAATAATAATAAAAAATTTTAAAAATTTGAAAAGCGGTTGACCCTGCAGGTCATCCCTACAACTTCCCGCTATCTACACTCGAAGCGCGCCAAAGTAAGCTCAGGAGTGCATTGTTGAGGTCTGCGAGCTCAACAAATCGACATCGATGATTTTTGAATTTTGCAACAACAATATCTTATAAACAAATTGACTGATTTTAATTTTCAAAATGTCATTTCACGCAGTTTTTCGAGTACTAAAAATGTTGTCCTGAGTGCAAAATTGAAGTCGAAAAATTTTAGTTATTTCAAAAAAACACTTTTCCAAATTTTTCGTCAACGATATTTCACGAACGAATCAACCGATTTTGGATTCCGAAACGGCATTCGACGTTGTTTTTTTAGGTTAAGAGCTGATTAGGTCATGGAATCGATCGGTGCAATAGCCGAAAAGTAATTCTCAAAAAACATGATTTTTGAAAATATTTTTTTCGGTTTTTTTTTAGATTTCTCAAAATCTACCATTCCAATCGGTCAAGCCGTTCAAAAGTTACAAGAGATTTACATACACAGACACATACACAGACACACACACAGACACACACACATACACACACATATACATACATACAGACACCATCGTAAAAATAGTCAGGGAAGCTTTAAAATTTAGGTTAGTTAGGAGATCCGCGGTAAACCCAATCGCATTTGTTTAATCATTTAATAAGTATTGACAAACAGATACCCTTAACAAATTTTTATAACTATTCATGGAAACATCAATAACGATCATCAATTGAATATTCTTATAGGTATGTCTGTTTGGAGCAATTAGAGAATAAGTTACGTTCAATCGGACAGTCTAAACTGAATCTAATTGAATTTTTTCAATAAATCAATAAGCATTAACAAATAGATACTGATCAGAGTCATTTCGAACGAATGTTGTAAATTCCAATAAAAACCAACAATTTTAATTCTGTATCTTAAAGAAAGTGCCTTTTTTAAACCGTTAAAAGTGATAGTAGGTTAAATTAGGAAGTCCAATGTGAATCCAATCACTCATTTGTTAGAACTGAATATCCACATAAGAAATGATTACATAAATACTGTCCAATAAAATTTGATACGTCCCAATTCAATTTTTCAACTTTACTACTGTTATGGGTATCTATTAGGATTTACTGCGACAAAAACACAATAAATTCCGATAAGTTAGTTTTCTAATGTAATCTATTGGACATTTTCAACAGAGGAATATCTAAAGATAACTATAAACGACATCCAGAAACACTGAAAATTTATTATTGATCGTTTTAACTAATACGAAAACAAAAATTGATAGAATGTTCGTGATACGGCAAGAATACGTAAATATCGTCGAAAAATATCAAGCTTTACGGCCCGCTAATACAAAAACCAACAGGTTTTTCATACAATACTATGGCGGAAAATGTACTCGGCAACCTATTGGAATCAACAAAATAGGTGCGACGCCAAAAGAGACGCCACATTCTTGAATCTATCAAATCCCGAATAGTACACAGGACATTGCTTCCGTAGAAACTCTGCCACCCTTTTAGTAAATTCAGGTGCTGATCTTACAGAACTAAAACGCCACGGAGGATGAAAGTCAAGCACAGTAGCAAAAACCTATATCAAGAATTCGATCGAAAACAGAGCCAAAAGATGCAGCAGAATAGTTGACAGTATAAATCAGAAACCGTCTACTGTTGACTCTTGGGCGCCGCTATCTCCGGCGCGGCCTTCAACATCGAAAGGAAAACCTGGTGAAACGACTAACCACACACTTTGCCAAATACTCAAGTCTTATCTAATACGACCGTTTCAAAACCAAACAAGAATATAACACTGAATTTCGAAAACTGTTCTAATTCCACTATAAATTTTTATATTCAATAAAATAAAATGTATATACTTATACAATAAAATTTTATAAATATAAATACTGTACAACTATTTATTTTCTCGCAGTCAATGGTAAAAAGTAGAGTACACAACTCGTGAAAAAAAAATTCATCACGGTCCTTGTATCCCTCGCTTCGCTCCTGATTCTAATCTAGAATCCCTCACTACGCTCAGGATTCTTTTCTCTGGTTTCCTTCGCTGCTCTCGGGATCCAAATTAGTCCCTCGAATTAAATTCACTTTTTTTTCCACTTGTTGTGTAATCTACTATTGTTAAACATACGAAAGATATCAGTCAAGTAATAAATATCTATTTTACAATTGTTCAGATTTTCTTTCATATTCGGATCTTTTTCTTGTAAAAACTCCAACACGGATTCAAAAATAGCTGAAAATCTTGCTAAGCAAAAGCCTCTTGATAGCCATCGAACTTCACTGTGCAGAAGTAACCGAGTAAAGACTTCGTCGTTTTCCTCACATAGTTGAGCAAATAACCGAGAGTTCAAAGGATTGCTTCGAATCTTGTTGACAGCATTTATAACATACTGTAAAGACTGGTGCAATCTAGGACTCAGATTTTTTGCTACTAAATTAAATGCTGTCTGTGAATCACACAGTGAATGACCAGTACCTCAGGCAGTTGTCGCTTTAAGTGAGCTATAAAACTACGATGACGACCAACCATAGATGGTGCCACCAGTCGCAACAGAAACAATGTTCTTCCATGGAATAGCTTTGTCGGTAAAAAAAGTTCTAGGGCTTGAAAAATCGATTTTCCTCTGGTGTCTCTAAATATGTAGCAAAAAGCAGTTCTTAGCACATGTTTTAATCATTAATATATCAAACATATCCTAACAACAGAGCTTCATTGTCGGGTAATGAAGACTCGTCCAACTGGAGAGAAAATCTGTTGGTCTGTAAGAAATTGCATAAAATTTTTTCCACGTCGGGACCCATCACGTCTATTCGTCTCTGAACGTCTCTGAACGGTGTTATTGCGCAAGGGAATTCTCTTTATAATATCATGTGCGGGCTTGTGCAATACATTGTTGAGGACCTATCAAGGTCTTGCATAGGTGATGACGCAAACATCGATCTTATGGATGGCGTTTTCTCTAGTTTTTCTTGTAAGTGCTCGAAAGAATGACAAGGGCTTACTTTTTTTGTCAGCATGTACTCTTGATAAGTGGTCCTCCATTTTTGAAGGCTTCATGGCATCCTTATTGAATACTTTTTCACATATGAAACACATCGGCAAGTGTTGATTTGATAGAGATGTAATAAATCCAAACTTCAAGTAGTCCAAACTGTATTGTCTCCATTTTTTTTTCGTGTCTGCCATCATAAAACTCGCAGTAAACCTGCAAATCAAAAAAATAAAATGTTAAAGAAACTACTTAAAAAAACAATAATAAAACTGTTAAATGTGCACAGAAGCTTATTTTTATCACACCTAGGTACTGGATGTTATTTAGGTATGCGCATGAACTTACTCATTGATAAACTTCGAAATATTCACTATAGTATAGAAGATTTGTATTAGGTCCTGTTGTATGATATATAATATTGGCAATGAGGATGGAATCCAATATTATATATCATACAACACTTATTAAAATAACTCTTTAAATATTTTTAAACATGCCGAATACACAAATTAGTAATCAAAATTATATCTATCAATCTGAAGGTAGTTCATTTTTTATTATTATATTTTGACACCTTTAATATTTATGTTACCAACATAACAGGAACCACTCAGCATAAAAAACGGAAACAAAGAAAACTGATTTATAATTTTAGGTAACAACTTTTCTAAAGTAATTTCAAAAAATACTTATACTATATATTAAAACGTTTTTTGGTACTTACCCTGTTACTTTTTCATAAACTACAGAAATGTATGGTTAAGCTATTAACGCCGCGTAGGTAACTAAGCACTTGTAAATTCTTTTTCAATCACTTTATTTGAATTCACTTTGGAATCTCTTGAAATAAATTAGTAGATGAGGGTATTATCAATCAAACTCCAACGAATTTCAAAATGCAAATGAACTTTCAACCTAAGCAAGCTTATTATATAGTAAAATATCAGGAGCATGTTTCGACTTGAACTTGATCTTGATTTCATTCGTGTTAAATTGCACACATGCGTCAAATACAGGGTAAGTCAAAACATGCCTGAAAGACTCGTACGCTCGAACTCATTATATTGCACGAACTTGTCCATGCTTATTGACTTGCCGAATTTTTCATCTTGTATGAACTTGTGCATGCTTAACAATACAGTCTATATACAGTGAGTCTCAAATAATAACATGTGTTAATTAATAGGGACCTCGTCGACCCCCAAAATCAGTTTTCTTTTATGTCGACCCCTGGGAAACTGATTTCGACCCCAAGGGGTCGATATCAACCACTTTGGAAATCCCTGGTATAGACTCTAATCTGCACAACTATTTGTACTAATTGCCCACCCACAACCAGAGATTTAGTTACCAATCAGAGCTCACCAGTAATAGCCCTGCCTACTTAATTTGGACAATCAGTATTATGTTGAATTTGAACTCAATTGTCAAATATAAATATGTTTAAAAGCGGCGAATGAATTGAATTTATCTATACATGTAACAAAGCATTTGCTTCGTTAAGAGGCGAAACACGTGTGGATTGGTGGTTTTAGGAGTTTGAGTGGAAAACAGTTCATGATTTTAGGAATTTATCACATGAAATAGATTTCCGCAAAGTAACACCTGAGTCAATACAATATTTTTTAAATTGGCTTAGAATCTGGATGTTGCTGAGAGTTCCCCCCATTTATTGTGTGGTACCCACAGTAAAAGCCTAACCAGCCTAATCCAGTTTAGGGTCACATAATTTGTGTAATTATCTGGAGTATTATAATTACATCATTTATAGATTACATCCTTAATTCTAGTCCTATATCTAAACTAAATTTATCAAATATTGCACTTATTTAAAGTTATATAAAAGTTGTATATGGGTGTTTCTCTGTAAACCGGGCCACTCGTCCTAAGAAGGTTGTCTTGACCACTTTTGTGCTTATATAGTGAAGAATTTCACAACTTGTCAAGGATCTAGACTAAAAACTTGTCTAGAATAAAAAAAACACATAGTTATTTTTCTAAATCTTATATTAAAAACTATCATAGTTCATGCAAAATAAACCCTGAAAAATTTATTTACCTAGGTACAGTGGATCATATTGAAAAATTGTTTCAAATGAAACTAGTGCTAAAAATCGATATTTCTCTTGAAGTGAAAAGTTAGACTTATTAGTTTAGGAACAATGACGATTTTTTGTCAAAAATTCGGTTTCCGTTAAAATTTTGCAAAAACCGCAATAACTATTGAACCATTGAAAATTGGTTAACATACATGGGGGTTAAATGGATAGGTATTGAGGTCTTGTAACATTGTGCATCTTTTGGTCCATGTACCCAGTTACAGCCTGTATAATAATCTGTACTTTTTAAATAATATCAGCCTGAGAGAATGAGTTGCCTAGTTAACAGAGAAATGCCCATATAAGTTATATAAACATACCTATTAATAGAAGAACAACATTAGAAGTTAGATATTGAACAGGAAATATATATTATCCACAACAATAATAAAACTAACCTTGTTTCATAAAATGAATGGAGTGTTTTAGCTAAATTATTTGTCTCTTTTCCATACAATGAGACCATAATTGCAGGCACACCAAGACCTCTGCAATACGCAAGTTCTTCATTTAAGCAGTCCTGATGCCGTTGTCGCACCGTAGGTGAAGCGGAGTCTACATCCAAGTAAGGAGACAGCTTCGCAACTATTCTACTAGTCCAATCTTGAGGTGATATAACCATATCTGATCGGGTAAAACCAGCAGTTTTACCTACACTTGAAACATAGTGTCTTCGGAAGCGTGGATGAACTATGGGTGAAACAATAAAGGAATAATTGCAATGCAATGCTTCTGCAAGACATAGCTGTAAATTTGATGTTGTACTATATTCCCAACCACAAGAAATATCCTGGTGAGACATTATCATAAACGAAAGATACTACAACCAACTACAACTAACGATTAAAACATAAAAGGACATACACAACAAAAACGTGATAGAAAACTTCATACACTTAAGCACATTGATAACATGTATTTTTTTTTGTACACAAAATACTTAGTGACACAAATACACAGAATACTAATCACAAATATATGATAGGGTAAGCACAGGCTACTTAGGAATTAGGGAAGATATTATCATGTCCATGACATGACAGTGTTAGTTCCAAAGGAGTTGTATTGGCGCTGAAATCGCTTCCGCCGTCTTGATTATCCGCCTTATTATTATTATTCTTCTTTTGTCGCGATCCTGTCAATTCCGCCAATAATAAAAGTCTTTCGAAATTCCGCCTTAAAAGTCGATTGTTGGTGTACTGTCAGTCTGATATTCATACTCTGACTCTACGCTACTTTTCTATTTCCAAGCTTTCATGCTTGAGAACCTTGAAACGCATATTCTCCTCAGTTGTTTGATGTAAATAATCAATTCTGTATAGTATGGTATTTCGTCATGGGATCCAGAAGGTGTTAAAGCTTTGTGGAATCACTAGGATATACATAGACACGTAAAAAGTATTGATACCTACCTCCTCCGTATAGTACGGTTGTCAAAAAAGTAGGCGATAGTAGCTCCAAAACGAAATACATAGCAATTACAGCAAAGTGACTGCTACTTGCTACAAATACTTATGGCGGCTTGCACCAATTATTTAAAATCGATTTAGGAAGATTTTAAAGTTGGTGCAAGCCACTGTTAATTTTTTATTTATTTATATGTTTTAAGGCATTGGTAACAGGACCATCAGCCTAATGACGAAACTTCTGGAGAAACATTAACTGTCCCTAACACTCCTCCAGTAAAGTTATAGTAGGCTTTACTGAAGTTAAAAAAGGACTTCTTGGAATGCAGATGCAGTACAATTTAAAGAATCTCTTAAAAAACTTGAACTTGTAAAACTTTTAAAAAAGGTGTCGGAAACTATTTAATTATTTTCTTGACATACAAAAAAACGACAGCGACATGATGAGTACGATGACTGCTTAAATTCAAATCTCAGTATTGAAAAGTTTCATTCAGAGTTTATTTAATAAAAATTATGCTATTTAGTTATCTATATTTATTTATATTGTGAATATGTTATTAAAATTTTTATGTACTTAATATAAATATTATTTTACAAACAATAATGTTAACAAACAGTTCTATTTTTCAAACCCAGTAAAAATATGTTACTATAGGTACATTAGATATGACTAGTCAGACACTTGGTCACCCTTGTAGTGCCTAGCAATTTACTATCTTAACTTTTAAAATATTTATTCAAAAGGCCGGTATATTGTGGATTTTATACGCTAGATAATATTATAAACTATAATATTACTTATTTCTTTACAACGAAAAGAAATAAAATTTGTTTGTTTGTATATACGGGGTAACCTCTGGAACTACTTAACTGAATTTGAGAATTCTTCGAATAATAGAAGTCCACAGTGTTCTATTCCTAATTGAAATATTATTCCCAATTACTGTGTGATAAGACCACTAATTTTTAGTAAAATTAATTATTCTAGTATTTAGTTTATCAAAGTGCTACAGTACGCCATGGCTATAGATTTGGTTGGTCCATATGTATGTTTCTCAAAGCACTTATGTTAATTTCACCCTCACCTCTAGAAGAAGTAACGTTATGCATGTAAAGAAAAGAAAAGCATTAAAAGGACTGTGCTGTTCTTCGACTACTGTGACCTATGTTCATTGATCTTCAACATTTATCAAAGCGCTTTATAATGTGGGTTTCTTTTAAAAAGCAATTTTATTTCTGTAATAATCATGGACGTACTATTAAGTATTACAAAAAGAGATACCTAAGTAATTTGTTTGTATGTAGGGTTCATTTAAAGTTCCATACAAAAACGATCGAAGGACAGAAAGGGGCTATAAGGTGCCTGTTGATATCGTTGCTAATAACACCTTAAAATCGCCTTAAGCGCAGATTCTAATTATATGCCGACAGCACCAAAGTAGGCTGACTGCTATTTTCAGTTTGAACAATATTTCAGTACTTTTGTATAAATCTATGACATAAAAAAAAGCCCTCCCTTTTTCTGAAGATATCATACAAAATGATTGTTATTTCAATAGTGATGCTGTAACAAAACTCATTTCAACAACTGAGTTAACGACATCTACATAGTAGATATTTGAGACATCACTAATTGGCAGCCATTTTTTGCGACACTCGAAGTTTAGGTGGCACGAATATTTTGTACTTGTTTCATGTCCTTTAGTTTCCTTAGTCATTGTCATATAATCATTATAACTCAACTTTTAAGGAAATATTTTTAGGTAATTCGCTGATCGTAATTTGTTTGATATAGCCAAATTACTGTATTAGTCAAATTTTTACCATATTTTACGATTATTTAATTGAAGCATTTTAAGATATATGAATTATTTAAGTTTCCATGAAGTTCGTAGGTGGTTTTATGAGGTTTATAAAAGATTACGGAAAGTTTGTGACCATATCGACAGTTTTTCAATTAAACATGATATAGCAATTACTTCTTTACGTGAGCATTCGTAGAAACTACAGAAATAGTGTAACAACCAAAACAGAAAGAGAATAAAAAAAAAACATTTGTAAAATCTTTTCCTTTGCGTAATCTGGTGTTGAATATTCAGGAACTATAACAAGTAATGAAAACACATATACATAACTTAAGCCTTTATTATTTTAAATAATTAGATGTACATTAATTATTATTAAGTATAATTAGAAGCAAACTCAATTACAAGGTATTTTTGAACATCAAATAACTTCGGTTTGAAAGGGAAACTTGCACCCATAGTCTAGTCATATTAGGGGTTTCGGCTGGGAATGAGAGATAATAAGCTGTAAACTTTATTTTGCCATTCTAAAAGTTTTCTCAAAAATCTCATATAATCTCGTGTCTGCGTCTTAAGATATTCAAGGTCGAAAGTCACAAAAATCGGCTTTTGCAAATATCTCGCTTCCTATGGTTTAAATGCTATTTGCATTCCTTGCAATTATTGTAGAAAATAAAATTCTCTACAATTTTTGTTTTAAACATTTTTTTATACACTTAACAGGGTTTGAGATGGAGGGCGGAAAGCGCGCAGCGCTTAGCTATTAACAGCATAATGCAAGATCAACCGTTAGTCCCGATAAATAATAAGCCGTATAAAGTGTATAAATCATTAAAAAATATATTATTTTAATTAATTTGCATTTTTTATTAATTAATACATTATATTTAATAATATTTGTCATTAATCAAATATATATTTTTTTAATAACACTTACCTATTCAACCTGCTTACAAATAAAAAGGATGTTCTGCAGCGATGGAGTGAATACTATGGAGAACTGTATGAGAGTGGCGACTCCGTCTCTGATACTGAGAGCGATTCTAATGAATTGCCACACTCGGGCCAGGGACTGGAGGATGCCATTAGTATGAAAGAGATTGAGAAAGTGATAAGAAGTTTGAAATGTGGAAAGGCTGCGGGAATTGATGAGGTGACTGCTGAGATGATCAAGTATGGTGGTCCTAGGGTCTGGGATGCCTTCTGTGCACTCTGCAACCTTTGTTGGCAGAAGGGGGAGGTTCCAGAGGACTGGCGCACGGCAGTCATAGTACCTCTATATAAAGGGAAAGGTTCCTACCTAGACTGTGCGTGCTATAGGGCCATCAGCTTGGTCAGCTTAGCGAGTAAAGTCTATACTAAAGTATTGACTGAACGTATGAAAGGTGTTTCAGAAAGATATTTGTGGGAGGCGCAAGGTGGATTCAGGAACGGTAGGGGTTGTATGGATCAGATTTTCTCGCTTCGCGTTATCGTGGGAAGGTTTCTGGCTTTAGGTCAGAAAGTTTTCTGCGCTTTCGTGGATCTAGAGAAAGCATTCGATAGAGTAGTGCGGAAGAAATTGTGGAGTCTTCTGCCTGAATATGGCGTGGAGGGCTCCTTACTGCAGGCTGTGAGGTCATTATATCGAGACCACAGAGCCTGTGTAAGGATAGACGGTGACATGTCGCCCTGGTTTGAAGTCTGTTCTGGTGTCAGACAGGGCTGCGTGATGTCTGCCTGGCTATTCGTGCTGTATTTGGACAGTTGCCTCCAGAGATTGAAAGGTAATATGAGTGGTATGGGATGCGGTGACACAGTGGTAAACTGCCTATTGTACGCTGACGATGCTGTGCTAATAGCACCATCAGAAGCAGAGTTGCAGACACTAGTCACGTGCATGAAAGAAGATTGTGAAGTAAAAGGATTGAAAATGAATGTGAACAAAACTAAGGTTCTGGTATTTGAAAGAGAAGCGGAACAAACGAAATGTGTGATTAGTGTAAATGGAAAATGTCTAGAACAGGTGAATGAAATTGTGTACCTGGGGAGTGCGTTTTCGAGGGATGGAAGATGTGAGTTGGATGTGGAGAGACGGGTAGCAGCTGGCAATAAAGTGAACGGTGCTCTGTCCGCATTAGTGGGTAGTGTGAATATATCTAACACTGCTAAAATGGCCATCCACAATGCGGTGTTGGTGCCGACTTTGTTATACGGCAGCGAGGCATGGATATGCCCGAAATCGAGTGAAAGTATGATAAATGCTGTGGAGATGCGGTCTCTCAGAAATATGTGCGGTGTCACGCTTGCGGACAGGATAAGCAATGATGAGATACGCAGTATGACAGGGTTGCACAACAGTGTTATTGTAAAAATGAAGAAAGGAATGCTTAGATGGTTCGGGCACATGGAAAGAATGAGTGATGAAAGACTGACGAAGAAAATATACAGAGCGAAGGTGAGTGGTAAAAGAAGCCAAGGAAGACCAAGGCTGACTTATGAAGATCAAATAGCCAGAGTGTTAGCAGACGGAAATGTCAAAAGCACTCGCATACCTAGGCGAAAATGTGTGAGGAGAATGATGAGATTTGAGGAAGCGAAAGAGGTGTGTAAGGACCGCGACTCCTGGCGCTCCGTCCTCTCTGACTACCCCGTTGGGGATACAGCGTGAAGTTATGTTATGTTATGTTACTTACCTATTCGTGTAATTAAAAAATTGTTGAGTAAAATACTTTAATTATATTTTAATTCTATTCTAAATATATTTTAATATATACTAATTATTACATTTAAAAGTAAGAAAGATTAAGTACTGATCACTACAGAACAGGCCAGAAATGATGTAGATGTTCTTATCATTGAAACAGTTATTGAAGAATTAAAACGTCAAAAGACTGCCGTCATAATAGGTTTTCTTTAAAAAAGTTGGCAAAGGAAATGTTAAAACTCAAATATACTCCTCCAAAAGTTTTGTTAAATATCCTCGTTCTAAAAAACATATTTTATTTCTGCACACATTTAGTGGCTGTGACACGACTTCTGCGCTGTTTAAAAAAGGGAAAAAATCTTTCATTAGAACACTAGAGAAACTTCCTAATTTGGATCAACTAGCTCAAGTATTTCAACAAGGAAACTGCCATGCACAAACACTATATGAAAACGGAGTATGCATCTTGTTGGCAATATGTAATGCTCCAAAATCTGAGGACAGTGTCGATCATCTTCGTTACACACAATTCGTCAAGTCAACAAAGCTCAATAAACCCGTGCAGTTATTCAATCTTCCACCAATAAGTGCAGCCGTTTATCAACATATCAGCCGTGTATGTTATCAAATTGAAATTGGTTAGGGAATGATTTAGAACCCCAGGGTTGGATATTGCGAAATTAATTCCTGGATTCGATTACGACAATATTACCACCAGGTTCAAATGAAATTACTGAAAGCAACATTTTGAACTGCAAGAATGGCTGTGGTTCACGCTGTGGATGGAGGAAATCGGGGTTGCAATGTTCTTTAGCTTGTGGCCAGTGTAACAAGCAAGCTTGCCTCAATGCTTCACCGTATCAGAGCGATCTAGTTGAAGATAGTACCTTTGACCCCGAAATTCTTGAAGATCTGAAGATAAATATCCTTGACAACGAAAATGATAATAATGAATTGGAAATTTTTGAGCGACCGGAAGACGACGACAAAGAAAAAGAAAATTAGGACTTGTGTTCTTCTTATTATTGAAGTTTTTATAAAACCTCCCTACATTTGAATTTCAATTGTAATAAGTGTATGAAATAGTATTTCTAAATAAAAATATAATAAAATTTTATTTACTTAATTTTTTTCTACTTAAAATGTAATTAGTACATATTGGAATATAATTAGAATATAATTAAGATATAATAATTATATTTTAATTTTATTTTATTTTAATTACTTTAATTATTAAAGTGTTTCACTCAACAATTTTTTAATTGCACAAGTAGGTAAGTGTTATTAAATAAATGTATATTTAATTAATGAAAAATATTATTAAATATAATGTATTAATTCATAAAAAATGCAAATTATTTATAATTATATATTTTTTTATGATTTATAGACTTTATATGGCTTATTATGTGCTCCTGTGGTGACTATGGAGACGTGAATCATGTGTTTTCTGCTTGTCCTTTATATAACCGCTCGGATTTCATTTTGCAGCTCCTGTCAATCCGTGTTCCATTTCCTACTTCTATTATTTGTTTACTACATAATAATGATTTAAATGTATATAAAGTATTGGCCCAATTTATAGAAAGTAATAACATACACTTAGAGTATTTTCGTTACAAAATTGTTTATGTATGTATTATAATATTAATTTATTACCGGTTGCATTTGCAACTTTGAGGAAGTTTATTATTTAAGATAATGTGTAGTTGTAAGTTTGTAAATATTAACATATGTATGTACTTTTTGTTAATAAAGATGTTTTTCATTACCGGTTATTTTAACTTTCAGTATTCCAAAAATCCTCATCCAATCCTTTTTTATTTCATTTCCACGATTTTCCGTATTTTATGTCTTTGGCTTCCCTAACTTTCTACTCACACTACTTGGTCAATGACTAAATGCAATCTGCGAAGCAAAAAGAAAAAATATATATACCAATATTTGTGTTATGGCTATATTATGGTCATCTAATTAGAGAGTGACGAAGGGCCTCCGTTGTGAATATCTTGCTCGGAGATCGGTTCGCATTTCAGCCGCAAGCGAGAGCCGCAAGTCCAGTGCTCTTTGTATCACAGAATACTAATAAAATAGCGCTTTACGTAATATCCTGGTATAGTTACTATACTCTTTGAATTTTACATTATCTTTGGCGCTTTGTATTTAAGAATAGTCAGACTTTTTGGCGGGAACGGGAGAAGTGAGGGTGTCATTTTATTTAGATTTTCTATTTTTTACATTTTTAGGAGTTTTAAAGTACAATAGTGATAGCATATTGTGTTTTAAAGTTTTGTGTAAGTGAAAAGAATGGAGGAGATCGAAGTAAACATGTGTAACTGAAGTTTTCACGCTCTTCCAAGAAGTCCCTTTTTAACTTCAGTAAAGCCTGCTATCACTTTACTGGAGGAGTGTTAGGGACATTAATATTTCTCCAGTTGTCATTAGCAGGGGGGTGCAACTCGTTTTTGTTTAAATTGCCATCTGTTGGCCATGGCTTTACAAAAATTACAACTGTTTTCTATCGAATACCAAAAGATGTCACTTGCGTCGCATTCTCATCCGTACTTAAAATATAAACATCCAATAATTTACTGAATGTTGTAATTGTGATTATTAAATCAATTACTTTTTATTTTACTAACAAATACTTTAAAAGAAAAAAACATGATAACCATCGGAAGCAATTTCTTTTATGGCAAGTTTCTAATTTTAAATCTATTTCACTTGTTATCTGTGTTTTGTCGATATATATTGCTCTATGGTTTTTTTCTATCCGTTTCCGGTACTTATCGAGATTCGACATTGTTTTTTGTATACGAGCTTCGCAAGTTTTTAATTATTTTAATTTGGTGTGATAGTGGACTTTGGTTTGTTTAATAGTTACGGTAACTTTTACTACTCGTTTTTGGACTTTGATTGAATCGCATTCGTCGTTGACTCGGCTTTGTTTAATGGACATTTTGATTACTGTAAATACGTTGACCTGGCTTTGATTTCTGGACATAATATAAACTTTTTAACGTTTTGTCTTACCCGGTGCTTTTGAAAATGTCTTCAATTTACGATTTAAATGTTATTTTGGATGTGCGTGCTAGCAAAGGTAAGTTATTTGTCCATGTATATAAGTAGTAATTATAAGTACCTATTAGAAATTGTTTCACTATATCAATGGATGTTCTAATTGGATTAATGTAATTGCGATTTTTATGGACAGTTAAAAGACATAATTAGATAATTTTAATATCAGTAACTAACATAAATATAGCCATTATTAAATTAAAGGATACTGATTGAATATTAGTTAAAATTACGAAGATTCCAATATGGCGGACAAAACGTAATCCACAGTTAAATTTATTTATATTTCGTGTTGCAATTACATACGCATCGTAATAGTGATTATTTTTCTTTCTACTTGTTACATAAAAGCTTATTATCGAAGTTTGTTGTGTTTAACAGCCTTTTGGAAAAAGCTGCCCTATTCTTTATGGAAAACGAATTTTTGAAAAAGCTAAGATAAAATATTAAGAAAAGTAGGTTTAAATTTAAAGCATTTGTAAACTTAGATTTTTACTTATTTATTAATAAACTTTCATTGCAACTTGCTTAAAGAGTCCGCTGTTTTGTACTTACATCCTTTTAATCTATCTTTATTTACTCTTTAAGAAATCATGCATTATAATTATCTTGTTCAAGGCATGTATTATAAATTACAATACTATGTATTTAAAAACTACATTATATTCTTTATTAATAATTTAATAATTTTGATCTATATATTTCGGTTTAAATATTGCAGGTACCTACTTTACACTGTATCAAATGAAATAAATAGTAAATAAGATTAAATTTGTGGAAAAAAGTACATCAATAAACAATGCAAGAAGATGACGTTTACATATACAATCAAGTTCAACTTTTTAATAGACACAAGAATGTTATTGTTTACCGAGCAACCAAGCTATACAGCAAATGCAATTCCAACATTTTGTATTAATGGTAAGAAATGTTTGAATCATATGATTACTTTAAAATTTTGAACTCTATTTTGTAAATGTGTTATGTTGTAGACAGGTACTTTCTAGTATTACATTTAGAGCAGTTTAAGCTACTTTTTAAGTTTAAGCCCTGAAATTTCAGAAACAAATTCCTTAAATCTTTGTAAGCATCCTAAAGTTCTGTTTGATTCCCAACTATATCAATGTCGAAAATGAAATTTTCTTGAGAGTGAATGTTACTGTATGTATGTAATTCAGTAACTTGCGAATTTTAATTGTAGCTTTGTAATAATGTGTACATTTGTAGAAATCAGTGGCAGTACCTTCATACAAGCCCAAAAACCCGGCTTGCTTTACTAAAATACTCAACAAATAAATAAAGTTTAATATTATATATAATATATATTAAACTTTATTTATTTATTACTTTATTGCTGAGTATTTATATATATAGCAATAAATAAAGTTGTTCATTGTGGATTTAAAAAGTATACAAGTTTTAATCAGTAAAGTAAATGTAAAATCTCAAAACTGCGCAAAAAAAAACAACTCATTGCTTCATTAAAACCTATGCCTGATTTGTGTATTACTCAAAGTCAAATCAATTTATTCAAGTAAACCCAATTACAAGGTATTTTTGAACGTCAAATCTACTTTAATTCGGTTCAAAGACTGGACTAGTAAATTGCATAAAAGACAATATATCAGTGTACAAAACTAACTCATTGATTTTCTGACTAATAAACCACATATAAGTCAATTTAATCAGTTTACGAAACTCATTAGATTTTTGATTTTTCTTCCAACAAGTTATAGGTAAGTATTATTTATTATTGATGCTGCATATTTTATTCAAATGACGAAAATATTATAATAGTTCTGGTTATGACGATTTTAAACCATTATACTGGCGCCAAAAAAGACAAGTTCACAGAAACACATGAACGCAGTGATTTCGTATAGTAATTTAGGTACATGTACTACATTTTTAGTAGTAAATTATTATATCAATATTGTTTTGCTAAAAATAACGCGAGCAGCGCTATTTCTCTCCTGTCGTCTTGTCCACCGGTTCTGCCTTTAATTAATTATGATTATTTTAGCCTTTTTTACAAAAATTAAAAAGAATATATTTTTATCCCGGGCTTGCCCTATTCAGAAGCCACTGGTACAAATTTATAAGCTCACGTAGTATTTTTATAAATTTCAGAACGTCCTCAGTTACATTATGAGTCAAGCACATTCGAAATCTCGGCTTCTTCTTTTTCTTACACCGATGCTGTTTCTTCGACATCTACTTTAAATACGGAAGAGCATCAAAAGAATCATTAGACTCAGGTTTATGTGCGACATTCTCAGATCAAATCATGAAGAAACATGGACTAAGTCCAGGTAAGTTTATAATTTTAGATACTATGAAAACATTCTCATGAAACAACGCAGCCACCTATAATGAGAACATAATTAGTCCAGTAGAATTAGCTCAAAATAAGGCATGATTTTGCATTAATTGTGGTACTAATGATTTTTGGCACATCGATACAGTTATGTCTGTGTATGATTACCTTAAATTCGCAACCGATTTGGAAGTGCGGAAAATGGTGAAAATTGAGAAAATCTTGGATTTTTGAATAATTCCAAAACAAAAATTGTGGTACTAGTTGCGAGATTATCACGTATTTGTAGTAGGAATACCTACCTACTCAAGCAATTTGGACCGGTTGCGACCTACGGAACATACCTAAATTTAAAAAAGTGATTTTTCGTCTTTATCTCCTAGGCAAAATTTGTGGTACTAGTTGCGAACTCATCGGACACTTGTTTTAGCTTAATATACTTAGTTTTAAATTTGCAACCGGTTGCAACCTACGGAACCCTAAAAAAATACTTTTTTCAAAATTCTACTTCCAGCAAAATTAGTGTAGTCAATATTATTGCTTATATCACATTTATGAAAACACTACGGAACTTAGTCTATTTTGTAAATAAAAATTACGTATAATTACAAGTCTTGCGAGGGAAATGCGAGCAGCGCGGGGCGGGCGATACAGGTACGGGACTAGCGTTGAAATTAGCATTGCGTATGATAACTGTTTTTAATATTTGAAATCCTGTCTTATCTAAATTTTTATTGGAATATATTTCCAATAAAATAAAAATTTAGTTAAGACGGGATGTCGGTGAATGATGAGTACTGCTTAAACAAAAGACTTTTACGTCTTCTTTTTTTTTCGAAAAATAATTTAGATTTTTTTGTTTTAACAAAAATTCAGCGTATCGTATCTGTATTTTACTGACTATACAGGACAGTGATTTAAAAAAAAGCGATTTATTGTCCTAGTCATAGTCTAACGTTTTTACAGAGCTTAAAGAAGCATCATTTAAAATAAAAATTAACTCTTTTTATACGCGTATTTGAGGAAGCTAAAGAAGTATGTTATCGATCGCGAAGCGTGGCGCGCTCCGTCCGCTCCGACTGCCCCGTTAGGGATACAGCGTGAAGATATGTATGTATGTATTTATACGTGTATATTCATTTTAGTTTAAATTATTTTTATTATCTTTTCATACATCTTTCCATATGCAAAATTTAGTAATAATTAATTTACGTCCAACAAGTCAGCTTGAAATAAAATTAATTGAAACAGAATCCACTTGCATCCATTTTTTTTTAATAATCTATACACGTAATAAAATCGTAGACTGTCTTCATTTGTAATCACATCACGCATATACACCACTTATTGAATTAAAACTCTAATTTCTGAAAAAAATGAACCTTCTATCTGAGTAACATATAGTGTCTATTTTATCGAAATCGACCCACTCAATCAAAAGATTAAAAGAAATCGAAACCTCACAGACCACCGTGCAACACGTCACCGGGAGGAAGTGCTTTTTTCGTATATGTATGTACAATGAAAATGTAGTACGTACAATGAAAATATATTTGGAAATAAAACTGAGACGGCGTTATGTTTAGTCTGAATCGAAATAAATAAAAAATTATCTACATCCATACTAATATTATAAATACGAGTCTGTGTTTTCACTGTTAAACCACCGGACCGATAGATAGTTTGACAACAGAGGACGGACATAGGCTATCTTTTTTTTTTTTAATCTATCCCTAAGGGGGATGAAACTTTGTATGGGTAATGCTAAACCGCTGAACCGATTATGATGATATTTGGTACAGATAGTAATTGCCCGAAAACAAATGTAGGCTATTTTTTCAAAAAATTTTGTGATTCAAAAAAATTATATGGTTTTTGTATATGTGACGTCATCATATACAATATGATATGCCAATATGGCGGATGATCCACAATAGGAAATAACTTTTTTTCAAGACTTCCATCAATATGGGTATCTAATGATAAGATATACACAGAAGAAGGTTTTTGTATATGTGACGTCATCATAAATCCAATATGGCTAACTTTTTTGTTTAACACCAACAATATAGGTATTAAATGACATGGAAGACGCAAAGGAAGGTTGAACATGTGACGTCATCATAAATTCAATATAGCGAATGCTACGCGATAGGAAGTGACTTTTTGTTTAAGATCTTCTATAGTATCGGTATCCAATGTAATGGACAACACAGGAGGTTTCTGTATATTATGTGATCTGCAAAACTTGCTGGGTACTCGGCCGAAATTAATTTCTTGTATAAAGTGATAATGGGTGAAATTTCTAGGTTCTTCGGGGAACTAATTATGACAGACATCTATTTTCAAATCGACGTCTTTGTCATAATTAAAAAAAAACATAATGCATGTTAATTTTTTTAAATAATATGACATGAGTATCATTTTCGAGGTTTCTCGGAGTACTGCTTACAAAAGTTTATTTTCAAATCTGAAATGGCAGACATTATTAGACATTAGGTATTCAATAAATTGATATAGGCGTCATTTTTAAGGTTTTTCGGGGAGTAGATTACGAAAATGACGTTGATCTTAAAATCCAAGATGGAGGACATTATTCTTTTAGTAAAATGATATAGGTGTCATTTTTGAAGTTGCTCCCGGTGCAGATTACGAAAATAATATTTTTTCTTATACATAAAATGTACATAGTATGCTATACGATCTCATAATAATAAGTATTATTCTTGCAAAAGTATGTCTGTCTGTTACGTTTTCACGGCTAAACCGCCAGTTCGATTTTGATGGCATGGATCTCTGTCCCATCATAATCGAACTGGAAATCGAAATCGAATCGAACTTCAAACTATCTAGTTTGAAACTGGGAGTCGAACATAGGCTGCTTCGTTTATCAAAAATCTTTTCATAACGGGATGGAAACGGGTATAAAACTTTGTGTGATACACATAGCTGTATAATTACATTTTACAGTTACTGAAGTTAGTGCTAAGCCTACCAAACTTTCTGTTGTTGCACATTGATTTGGCACCGTATGTGTATCGTACTTATAAAGCTATATTTATAGAACTTGAATTTTGATTATTAAAATATAGTTATTTTGTACCTTTCAGTATTTTTTTTGAAAGCGGTTTAATTTTATTTTGTTAACGCTGTGGTATATTGGTTAGCACCGGCCTTTCTTTTTCTCATAGTCTTTTAATAATATTAACTTTGTTGGAATTTCAGGTTTCTAGTGGAGGGGTGCTGTCTGCCAAACGGACGTCCTGCGGCCGTCATAACATCGCCGAGTCCTGCAGTCCCCTATGCTGTTATTACTTCAGATAGGTTCCCGTTACGAATCGTATGTACTCTTACTCACAATTTTATTATCATGTATAATACTTACTAGAATACTTCGGGCTACAAATTTAAATATTTCATCGGTTTGGATCCGTTATCGTATGTGGCGCCTAAAAAAATATATTTAAAATAAAAATATAATTAATATTTCAACTTTAATTAACCAGGTTTTGCCTACCTAGCGTTACCTATGTGACCCTCACCTAAACTGAATGAGCCTAGCTTTTCATTACGGGATGGAAACTTTGTGTGGGAGATGCTAAACCGGTGGATCGATTACGATGTTTAAGACAGTGATAGACTTCTTTAAAGGAAAACACAGGTTACTTTTTTATGAAAAATCTACCCATAAAGGGGTGAAAAAGAAACTAACTCGGAAAAGTCACGGAAAATTTTTCCACGCGAAGAAGTAGCGGGTACAGCTAGAACATCAATAATACAAAAACAAAGAAGAAGTAGAACTCAAGTCATTTACCTTAATCGATTTTTTTATTAGATCTTTACCTATAACATCGATTTTTAATACCTATGATTTCAGTGCGAATATCGATGTCTTTCATTGTACTTAGAATTCCAAATTTAAATTAAATTTTGAATAAGTAAAATTTTATGAGTTCGCGTCACGACATGACATTTATTCTTTCTTTTTATATTTGACCTCTGCTATACATAATGCAATGAGTATTACCTATGTAATACATAATGCAATGAGTATTACCTATGTAATACTCATTGCATTATGCTTATGAGTTATTTCACTAGCGTGGTAAAACAAATTTGTGTTCGATAATATTTTCCTCGTGGATATTAAAATTATAAAATCTATTAAATTTTATAACAATTTTAAATTTGCATATTAAATTTTCAGAAAAATGGTTACTAATGCAAAGTTATTGGTTACTACCTTATATTATACAAATTTTAGACTGAAAAATTTGCAAAAAACCCTTAGATGTTCAATTTAAACCTAGTTATGCAAACTGACATTCATTTCAAATTTAAGATTTATTAGCAAATACTAACGAAATTTCAGGTAGAAAAATATACGTAGGAATATTTGAAAATAAATGTGATTTGAATTAAAGATGTATAATAAATAGACTGACTGGATATAATTTTTTACATTATTTCATAATTTTAGGTTTTCACTTCTGTCGGCAGTCCTTAATGACTGCCTATTTTTTTTTAACGAAAACTAATTGGTGTAATTTTTTTTCTACTGTTAAAAGTTGTTAAGATATAATTATTGCCTATTTTTCATAATTATAAAAAGAAAACACTCTACCATTCCGACTTTTGGGTCTACATCCATCTATTTTCAATTTGGAATAATAGCTTGCTAATGCGTTAATATTTAAAAATGTATGAATGAACCGCACGGCGAGTCGTAGTCGCTCGAGCCGTACCCTGTCTCCCGCGCCGCTCGCATTCGTATAAGCGTATATTTAATTTACAAAATAGCTATGTTCAGTAGTGGTTTCAGAGATTTTGCTGGAAGTAGAATTTTGAAAAAAGTATTTTCTTAGGGTTCCATAGGTCGCAACCAGTTGCAAACTTAAAACTAAGTATATTAAGTTAAAACAAATGTCCGATGAGTTCACAACTAGTACCACAAATTTTGCCTAGAAGATAAAGACAGAAATCACTTTTTTTAAATTTAGGTATGTTTCGTATGTAGCAACCGGTCCAAATTGCTTGAGTAGGTAGGTATTCGTACTCCAAACACGTGGTATTCTCGCAACTAGTACCACAATTTTTGTTTTGGAATTATTCAAAAATCCAAGATTTTCTCTATTTTCACCATTTTCCGCACTTCCAAATGGGTTGCAAATTTAAGGTAATCATACACAGACATAACTCTGTCGATATGCTAAAAATCATTAGTACCACAATTAATGTAAATTGATAATCTAATTCTACTGCACTAAATAGAAAAAAAATTTGTTCCATTTGAAACATACAGTGATCCATAAGATCATAAATATATGTGAGGCCTGGTTACCTAATTTGTTCTTGGTGTAGTGTTACATATTTATTCTTTTTTAATAAAAAATATTGTCCGTGTTGTATTTTTTATGTAATTTCTGATCACACTATGATTTCTTTACAAATGCAAACCGGTTTGCTTCCGCGCCGGCTGCATTTGCGTTGCCCTTCATAATTATTTTTTCCCAGTTAAGAAGTACATAATACTAAAGGAAAGTCTTCGGAACCCTTATTTTACTGTGGTTATTTCTTTTTCAGATGCTTATAGTTCAGATTTTGTATCTTAGTGAATCCTTTTATTCTTTATATTTTTACCGCTATATTTTGGTATGTCACCTGATTTTCCTAAGTACTTCTTGTTAGTAACTCAATAAATATGTGCTGGTTTTATTCTGAGAAGATTAATACTTACTTTAATATCGCAATTCTCTATTTTACATTGAAATATACTTCAATTGTTTTATATCACATTATTGCAAGTTTTCCTTGCAATAAGGGAAATTTCCTAAAATGACAACCCACGATCACCCATTGACTATTTCTTCGGAGATCGAGGTACTGGAGGGAGTCTCGGGTACGGTTCGGCTGCCTTCGTAACAGCACCAACGTACATTTCTAGCATGTTTAAAAAATATTTACGTTGCATTTTTATTCTTTGGATAGTACCTTGCTCCAAATTTTGATGAGTTTGGGTTCTGTTTTGTATTTTCCGTTTGATTTTTGGATCTGCGAATAGACCCTGTCTATTGTCGACGTCTTTCAGTAGGTACGTATTGAATGTTTTTTTTTTGTAAGGTTGTTCCATGAGTTGCTAATCCACCCCTTCCAGAGTAATTTTTAAACGACTTAAAATATAGATGGAGGTTCTCAATTCGACCGTATGTTTTTGTATGTTTGTTATGCGATTACTCCGCCAATTATGAATTGATTTCGAAGACTTTTTTTTTGGTTGGTCATGCTTCCGATGTGGTTCCATATAAATTTCACCGGTATTGGGGCTTGCACTTCGAAGATATACCAAATTACACCAAAAAACGACTTGGTTGAAACCTTCATTTATATAAATGATTCTCTAGTATATCGTTACGCTCCAAAATTCGAAAGGAGTTAATTGTAGGCCTGCCTCAGATATTCATTAGAACAAGGTGACTCAAAAAGAAGAAATACATTTTTTATAAAAAAATTTCAAAGAAAAAACTGAACAGTAGAAAATTACTAATCAAAATTCAAGGACAGTTAAAACAACTTTATAAGTAACGATACACATAGCTATATAATTAAGTTTTACAGTTACTGAAGTTAGTGCTAAGCCTACCAAACTTTCTGTTGTTGCACATTGATTTGGCACCATATGTGTATCGTACTTATAAAGCTATATTTATAGCACTTGAGTTTTGATTATTAAAATATAGTTATTTTGATTTTGAAGGCGGTTTAATTTTATTTTGTTAACGCTGTGGCCTTCCTTTTTCGCATAGTCTTTTAATCATACTAACTTTGTTGGAATTTCAGGTTTCTAGTGGAGAGGTGCTGTCTGCCTAACGGACGTCCTGCGCCCGTCATAACATCACCGAGTCCTGCAGTCCCCTATGCTGTTATTACATCAGATAGGTTCCCGTTACGAATCGTATGTACTCTCACTCACAATTTTATTATCATGTATAATACTTACTAGAATACTTCGGGCTACAAATTTAAATATTTCATCGGTCTGGATCCGTTATCGTATGTGGCGCCTAAAAAAATATATTTAAAATAAAAATATAATTAATATTTCAACTTTAATTAACCGGGTTTAGCCTACCTAGCGTTACCTATGTGACCCTCACCTAAACTGAATGAGCCTAGCTGGCATACTTTAATTATCCATACTCAATCATTAAAAAAAGAAAGAACATTACAGGTGTAAACAAATTAATAAAAAAAATAGGCAATAGTAGGTAAAATAAATTATCTATTCCTACGTAATTGTTGACATTTACTTTGATACAAATATAAGTAGGATTTTATGAATGTTCATTAATATTCTTCGATCACAAATATATAACTAGATTGACAATCCTTTATAAAATTGGAACAAATTATTGTCCGAATTGACATATACATTTCTAATATCGTATAGTATTATCTCAATATTGTTAATTTAAAGTAAACTTTACTATCAATGCATATAAAGGTTGTAAAAATCTTGTAAAAGATCCTCCCATGGCATTGAAACGACGTTTGTTAACAAAAATATATTGAAAATTCGATCTTACTCTTCATGCTTAAAGTGTAATTCACGTAATTTATTTGTTTCGCCTTTACGTCATTATGATTTGTTACATGACAGTGACAAGGATAAGACACATGGAAATTATAATGTTAGACAAGGAATAAGATGCTGCATGTCAGACAATGACATATTCAGACGCAATGTAAGAATAGAAAAAGGGAGGTAGCAGCATTGTTACACGGTTATTAATATTTTTTTATTTTTGGTTCTTCGATCACAAATAATAATTCACAATTTTCTTTAAAATCTAAATACATAATTTTTGTAAGAATTGACATATATATTTTGAACATCGTACAGTATTATCGGTAATATTTTTTTAATTTAAAGTAGACTTTAAAGGTATAAATTTGTAAAAGCTCGTTTAGATCCTTGTAAGGCATTGAAACGAAGTTTGTCAAAAAACTTACGTTTCGGTGCTTAAAGTATAATTCACGTAATATATTTCCATCGCTGTTTACATCATTTTGGTTCGTCACGTGTACGTGACAAGGATAAGACATAATATTTAGATTAGGCGAGACAAGCAAAAAATGTTGGACATCAGGCAATGACGTAATCTAGAAATACAGAGTGAAGTCGCAATAAAGTGCTGATATTTTTTAAATTTTTCAATACGAAATCGTATGCTAGTCATCATTTAATACATACATATCAACACGCCGTATACCTGACGGGGTAGTCAGAGAAATACATATGTCATGACTAGAAATCTCAACTTTGATAAAAAACAATTAAAGGATCTAAAATCAACGTTAATCTTCTAACGATGCCACAATACAAATAATAACTTACTGTCAAATAGAAATGCAGTGCAGGTTTAAGTAAATACGTAATATTATGTCACCTTTTTAAGGCTTTCGCTATGATATATTCGTCACTTTCTAAAAAGTGATTAGAGCAAACTACGCTTCGTTCATTTGGTATGAAGTATTCATCGCATTTTTGGCGTGCTACTATAGAAGTCTATTTTTCACATTAGTGAATTAGAATAGGATCTCGAGGAAAGCTATATATTTTTTAATATTTTCGAGAAAAATATTGCAATAACTTGCAGTTTATAAAAGAATACATAATTACATAAATTACATTAAAATTTATAATTAGCAGCAAATCCTATACTACAGTCATAATTGCAATTTCAACTCCAAAAATATGTTTAAAAAAATAAAAGTGTAAGATTAAAAACTCCATTCTATAATTTTAGAACAGAGATAAAAGTATAATCCTAATAAATAAAATCTGAATGCGGTAGTATTATTCTCAATGTCTTATTCACGATCGTATAATTAATTGTATTATGTAGCTGTCATTTGAAAAATATTATTGTGAATTTAATAAAAAAGAGCTATATAAAGTTATTATTATAACGAAATAATGAACACGTAAATAAAATAATCTTAATTACTTACTGAAAATAAGAAACTATCTTTTTTAACGTTCTAGACGTGTTATTTTTACAATTTTTGAAGGAGCACTTTGACATGTTTCCTTTAGTGTTTACAAATACTACTAAGGACTGTGTGCACTCAAATTCTCATTTGCGCGCACATTTGGTTCGCACGTTTTTGGAACGCTGATTGTGTATCTTGTTATATATTTGTGATTAATATTTAGAACAATTTTGTATATTTCAGACAATTTTTACATTTAAATTTATTTCAAATTCAAATTTGTTATATTTATACAAATAACAAAATACTCATAAGAAAACAGTTTTAAAAGGTGATAGAAAACAGCGAAACTAAATTTATTATGTTAAAAACAAAAAGAGGACCTTCTCATGGACTCTATCTTTTGAATATGTTCTAAACAAGTACTTTACAGTGTAAATTCCAAAATATTTTTCATGACCTGTAATTTCTGTGACAAGATACTTCTGCAATCTTTGTCTGTATCTGTAAACTGGGTTCGAATCCCAGCTATATTATAATAGAAAATAAATTTTTCTTGGAGTCTGAATATTACTGAGTTATGAGTATTGTCCAGTATTGTGAACACTAATCTGGTAGTCCAGTTACTTACGATATTTTAATTATCGATTTGTGGAAATGTGTATACTCTCACAGCGTTTTTGTTAAATTTCAGAACTTCTTCAGTCACGGCATGAGTCGAGCATATGTGAAATCTCGGCTTCTTCTTTTTATTATACCAATGTTGTACCATCAACATCTAGTTTTCATCCGGAAATACTAGCACCAAAAAAATCAGCCTCTGGTTCATGTGAGACTTCCACAGGTCAAATGGTAAAAAACATGTATTAAGTTCAGGTAACTCTTTATTGTTTTGGAAGTTATGTAATGTTATTATGGTTAAATAATAATCTTGCGCATCGAATGTATGAATGAGATGATACAGTCATTTAAAATACGAACATTGTAGGAAAAATTTTGCTACTTGTACATTGTAAAATGTAGTGATCAATAAATCTACAACACTTGAAAACTAACAAAAAATAATTTTCTATGTATTCTTCATAGCAAATAGAAGGCCAGATCAAAACTATTTAGTAATAATTGAAACAATATTAATCACATAATTAAACAAATTCTATTCAAATAATGTATATATGTAATATGTTTTACCTATATGTAATAGGTAAAATTGTACATTCGTGCACCGTTTGAGATTATATTCTGCATATTGTAATTTGTTCTCACTATTGTTAAAATAAATTGATCGATTCGATCAAATTGGGTCAAATATTTTTAATGCAATCTTTATTGCTATGAAATTATCTGCCTGCATCAATTTTTTTTCATTCATATTTGATTATGAATATAATTACTTACTAAAAAGTCCAAAAAATGCGTGGAAATTTTAAAATAGTTAAACACAACACTGTCAAATTGAACATGACGTCAGTGTCTATAAGAACAATGCCATCAATTGCATAGTTATAAGTAATACAGTATTCACAAGTCGGTTTCTTGTTGTATGCACACGCGCATACTGTAGTTCTATGATACAAATACAAATTGAATTTTATGAATGTTTTTTATTATTTTTTTAATATGTAAGGCAATGTTTATGTAGAATTTATTCCATCTCTGTATTATAAATTTATTACATTTATTTTCTGAAAAAAGAAAAGAAAAGTTAAAATTATTATGCAAAAAATAGAAGAAGAACCATTTTATTATATTATAATTGTATTATAAATTTATTACATTTATTTTCTGAAAAAAGAAAAGAAAAGTTAAAATTATTATGCAAAAAATAGAAGAAGAACCATTTTATTGCTAAAAGATAGCATGCTTGAATCAATATGAATATTTACAGAATTGCAGATGAAATCGAAAATGAAACCCAACGGAAAAAGATTCAATATTACCGAAAAAAATATGGTTCTTTGTACATAAATATAAGCAATCCGTAAAGTCAGGTATAAACACAAATATTTTAGAACATTTAAGACTAATAATCACCAGACAGGAATCGAAGGAAGAAGATTCAATATTACTGAAAAAATTATGGCTCTTAGTATATAAATATAAGCAATTCGTAAAGCCAGGTATAAACCCAAATATTTTAGAACATTTAAGACTAACAATCAGCATATTATCGGTAGAATAGATTGTTCACTAATATTTGATGAAATGGCATTGTCTTAAGGCATTCATTGCAATCAAGCATTAAAAGAAATAACAGGCTTTGAAGATTTTGAACAAAAAAGAACTCAAAAAATAGCAGACCATGCATATGTTTTTATAATTAAAAGTAAAAAATCTAAATCAAAACAGCCTATATGTTTCACATTTTGCCAATTAATTTATTTAGCAGTAGTCGGTGCACTGGGGTTAACCAAATTTTTGTTCAAAAAATAACTAATTTTAATCGAAATGATAGAATTAAATGTCAATCATATGATTATTACAAAATCCATGAAACAAAGCAATAAGTAGTACATATTATCATATTATTCATACGTCGTTTCTGACTACCCCGTTAGGGATACAGCGTGAAGATATGTATGTATGTATTTTCATATTACACTTGGGTATTTTTTATTCTATTATTCTGAATTGAAAAACTGCCAATAAATACAAAACCGTTCGAAAGTGAATGTGCATGACATAAAAATGCGGTGATATCATAATACCTGTGATACTATTATGTAATAAATAATTACATAATAAAAAACTACCTACACCTATATTTATTGCAACATTTATATTAATTTACACTTGCTGTTTTTCTATTATTTTACTATATGTTGCATTGTAATGAATATTTTTTTATCGGTTTGCAGTTTCACAGTTTAAAGAAATATATTTACACGTTTTCTTTTTAAAATTTTTAATATTATAAATTAAATATTTTTTCGTACGTGATAACGAAACATCACTTCCATTTGATTTCATTGTTTTTCACAATATTTTAGATTTTTTTTATCCCATGTAAACGATTCTGTAAATGTGATAAAATTCGTACATGTTGTTTTGTTTAATACAATAATTTCTGAAGATGTTCCCCTTTCGCTGTTTTTAGTGTTTAATTTCATTCCAATTGTTAGTTTTTCTGAATATAATTGTTATGTACCTCTTTTAAGAAATGAGGCGTGTCTGATAATGGGAATATTTTTGTTCCTTAGATTTCAATAGCTGTAGAATCATTTGCTTCATTTTCTTTTAAATATTTCCGTTTCGTGTATTCTTGGAAACTTGGTATAACTGTTATATTAGTTGGTGACTGATCACAGACAGTGGCAATGTTAATTATGCTTGTTTCTGTTAACTCTTTGATTACCATGTTCAATAGATTTTGTAAGTCGTATTTTTTTGTAGGTCCTTGGAAAATGTTAAATATATAGGCTGTTTTGATTTAGATTTTGTACTTTTAATAATGAAAACAAGTGCATGGTCTGCCATTTTTTTGAGTTCTTTTTGTCCAAAATCTTTAACGCCTGTTATTGTTTTAATTCTTGATTGTAATAAACGCTTTAAGATAATGCCATTTCATCAAATATTTAAGTGAACAATCTCTTTTCTTCCGGTAATTTGCTGATTGTTAGGCTTAAATGTTCTAAAATATTTGGTTTTATACCTGACTTTACGGACACTATGTAATAATTTCAATATACTTCGTTTCGAAGGTAATGTAAATAATTCTCTTAAATATATTAAACCTTTTGGGGATTGCTTGTATGTATATACTAAGAGCCATTCTTTTTTTTGTCATATTGAATCTTCTTTCCTTGGGTTTTATTTTCTATTTCATTTAGAATTCTGGAAATATTCTTATTGATTCAGGCATGTCATCCATTTTTTAATTATTTTTAAATGATGTTTTCGTGGATATTATTTTAACAATAATATGGTCCGTCTTCTATTTTTTGCATAATAATTTTAATCTTACAATTCATTAGTTCTTTTTTGAGGAGAAATGGAATAAATTTTTAATATAGAATTAATTCTACATAAAAATTGCCTTGAATTTTAATAGAATAATAACGAACATTTGTAAAATCTCCTATTTTGATTTTCTTTTATACCATTCCATTAAAACCTGTTATTATATTATTTATTATGATTGTACATAATAGCAACGCCTGGCGCTCTGTCCTCTCTGACTACGCCGTTGAGGATACAGCGTGAAGATATGTATCTATGTATATTTGTATTATATTCATTTTTTTATTTTTAATATTTAACTAATATAAACCTGAAGCAAGAATCTTTGAATCTAGCTGGATATTGTACTCTGAAGAGGTATTTGTAGACAAATTATATGACCTCGAGTATCCTTTGATCACTAACGTTTCATTTCTATCTGTTTCTAACTCCTGGAAATAAACCTATTAGTATACATGATATTGCTATAACATAGAGATACACCAACAGCAAAAGATGAAATGAGAAGGTGGGGTATTGAGATGTTTCATTGTTTTATTTCTCGACTCCAAGTACCTCCTCAGATTGTGCCCTCCAGTTTAAATACTATTCCATGTCCTGGAGACAACATATTTAATATCAATAATCTCTTTTCTGCAGGTCAAAATTGTTTGGGTTTGCATCTGCCTTTGTAGACATAATAATTTCAGTAAATTTTGTTTTGATTGTAATGTACATAATTTATTTTAATATCTGAAAACTTCTGGAGATACATGTCTGTTAACTTATAATTTTTTCGTTAATATTTAACTTTTTTACTCTGGGTTTAATTTTTAATTTCATCTGCAAATCTGTAAATATTCTTAATTATTGTCATGTATTATAATTTTTTAAAATTAAAATTTTGTTTTTGTAAATATTCTTTTAGAAATAAGACAACAAACAAAGTAATAAATGTTTTTATTATGGAACTGAAGTATTTATTTTTATAGTAATCTCGTTACCCTGGACCAAAGCACTGCGAATTGTTAAATAAGCATTCCAATATATTTATTGGAATGCTTATTTAACAATTTGCATTATTTTGAAATTATTCTTAATTCCATTTGTAACCATTTCGTTACAGTGCCATCTATTGGACATTGCCCTAAGTTTTCTCTTGTAAAGTATTGAGATCGGAGTGGCACATCTATACCAAATATATTATATGTATTATCTATGGTCATTAGGCTGATGGTCTTGTTACCAATGCCTTTAGAAATATAAATAAATAAAAAAATTTAGGAATATAGTAGGCGTTAGGAATTATAATTAATTTAAGAATGAAAAGAACCAAACGTTTTATTAATATCAATTATTTTCATTATAAAGTTTTAAATAAGTATGACGTTGCTGTGTAATTTCAAGTGACTGATCACAGAGAGAGCTATGCCTAAGTTATAATTAATATATTCAAATATATTCTTTGGTTATACTAAGGCGTATGCCGTTCTTAGGGCACAATGGATGAAGAAAATCCATTACTAATAGTTCCAACAGGTAACAGAGTGCCTGAAGGCAAATCTCAGTATTATAATTTAAGGGGCAGACCAAAAATAATAGATATTATTAAATTTGGTCCTCAACCACAATCAGTCATATCACAGTTACTGAATAAAATAAAAACAGAAAATGTTAATGAAATTATATTAAAAAGCCAATTAATAACAAATGATGCAGATGATAATTGTGGCAGTAGTAATATAAATATGGGAAAGGACTGCAGTAATGATAAGGAATTGGTTGAAAATAATGTGATTAATACTGAAAGTAGCACTATATGCCCAAATTTAAATACAAAATATGATGTTCATGAGGAAATTGAAATTATTTGTCAGTTCTGCTTGCATAGGTAGGCTTTTCTAAAGGTTTTTTAAAAATTTTCTATTGACCGAATTTTATTATAAAGTTTAATTTATTTCAGAAGCGACACTGTAAAAGAACATAAAAAACATTTAAAAGAACACAAAAATGATAAAAGGTATTTTTGTGACTACAGTGGTTGTTCATATGTATGCAAACTATCTTCAAATCTTACAAAACATAAAAGGGTGCATACGGGGGAGAAACCATATTTCTGTGACCAGTGTGCGTTCAGAACTAATTTTGTGAATTCACTCAAGACTCATAAAAGGATTCATACATTAGAGAGACCATATGCATGTAAAAATTGCAATTATCGAGCTAACAGCAGTTCTAATCTAAAAAAACATTGTAGTCACAGACATTCAGATGGTTATAAAAAGTTTAATGGAGAATAAACATACTTCTAGCTATTATGAAATTCAGTATCTCATTTTTCCTTTAGCATGTGCTTGGTTCTTCATGTTGCTCACTCTGTAAACAACAATATTATTTAAAAAATGTAATCATCTCTACCTAGACAACTTTTCACTTACATCTTCAATTACTATCTCCTACATTAAATATTAAATTAGGAATGTATTTATGAACAATTGTCAGTAGGCAATTAATAATATCATAAAAATTGAGTTTGTTTTATAAATCTATATATATGAAAATTTTTTTCCTTTCACCGCGATAAACTTGAAAACTACTGGACCGATCGGCATGGGACCATGACCATTCGACGCGGAATTAGTTGTAGATGGTTTTAGACTATTTATTTTTCAATTTCCATCTACCCTTTACCATTTTTCAAACAAAAATGTACAATTACCCAGAAAATTTTCACTTACGCCCACCGAAGCGGGCGGAAAACGGCTTGTTGTAGCATAAAATAATTACTAAAGTAACTTTCTACGCTATAAATCTGTAATTGTATTATTCAAGTTATTAGATTCCTTTGTAAACTGAAAAATGGTACAAAGGATATAGACTCAATAAACTTAATAATGTATGCGGTTATGCACCAGGGATGTTACGGAGATTCTATTCCGGAAAGTCGGAACTTCCGATTGATATTACAGTTCCGATTTCGACTTCGGCTCCGACAATTTTAAATCGGAGGTCGAAGCACAGAGGCGGCGGCGGCCATGGTCAGCGCGTATGAACAATTGAATGGAGTGAATGATTCTTTTGAAGGGAAGCCTTCTCCTTACGTACTTTCTGTTCGCGCTTTAATCACAGAACATATATACTCCAAGGAGAAGAATTACAACTCCATACAAAAAAGCGTTGACTATGCGCCATCTAGTAATGCTTCCATAAACTAAAATGGCGGGGATTTAAAATTGTACTCTGAGCGTGTTTTTTTAGATGACTGAACTAAATAAAAATTAGCGAAAACTTTACTTGATAAATTTAATGTTTCAATTATAAAGTTTTCGCTTATTTTTATGTAGTTCAGCGGATAACAAGAAAATAACAACAACAAAATAACAACAGCGGTTCCAATTGAATTTGGAAAGTTAATAAAACAAACAGAATTTTTTAAATTTAAAATCACGAGTTCTGATTACAATTAAATGTGGATATAATAACAATCCTTTCAAAAGTCACTGTCTTGATCAATTTCATCAAACATGGTTGCTATATAATTGAATTCAATTAGTAGTTTATTCGATTCGATGCTGTGTTTTGATATCGATAACAAAATGTGTTATTTTTGTTCAAATTATTTATAAATATCTTTGTTTAATGAAGTAAAATATTTGTTTATTGTCATTTTTATATGTAGTACCTACTCAAATAATTATAATAACCTAACGAAATAAATGAAATTTTAGTATTATTAATCGATATCAGTACATTGATAAATAATGTCAATAAATTATATTTTGTAATGATATCCCTGGTATTTTCTATCTTCTTTCTTTCTACATCTCTTGTCACTCATTTTGTTTCCATATAAAGTCTGCAATATCTCCATACAAAGTTGACATCAGTTGACATCCCCTGGCTTTAATGAAACTTATCCGAATTTTCGATAAGTATTAGTGTGTTTCATTTAATGTGTGACAAATTTATTTGAACTAAACAATGAAGCCAAAAACAAGTATTATTTGGAACTGCATCAATGAAGCTTGTGCGAATTCATTAAAGTGTTTGTACGAAGCGAAACCTTTGTTCATTAAATACAATATGTTTCTTTTGAAGTCACTTCATTTGATTTGAATTACTACTACTTAGTACTGTTTAAGATTTAAGAAAATTTTATTTTTTTTATTTCAATGCCTCGGTCTAAGCATGTGTATTATTTATTGAACTAAAATTAAAGAGGCTGAATAATGTTCGTATTATTTTATTACACTTGCTCTTCATCTCTCTTCTGCTTTAACCTCCGACTCCGATTCAGAATCCTGTTCCGGTTCCGACAAATCAAATTTAAAAACTCCGATTCCGACTTCGGTTCCGATAAAACCACTTCCGTAACATCCCTATTATGCACTTACTGAAGCCGAAGGAAGAAGTACATCAAATATTGTTGGAACTGCATCAAGACGAAGTCGTGCTCGAAAAGGACTCGAATCTATCCAATAATTTTTAAAATGTCTCGAGCACTAAACACTGAAAGAACCAGGTTTCCAGTCAGGAAGGTTCTGTTAGCTAACCACATGTATTCGTAACGTAATATTTTGTCCTTGAGAAATCTATAACTAAAACAAAGCCGTATGTAAGATTTAGCATGAAATTGTGAAAACATATAACAAATAAGTCTGCGTATTGAGCAAAGGAATCATAAATTAGTAAATGTCTACTTTATCCGACCTCTTCTAGACACTAAGTACGTGTCATGTCATGTCAAATACGGTTAGGTTTTGTTATTGAAATAAATAGAAAAAAATTAGCTAGAATCTCTCAATAAATATCGGAAACTTGATCAACATTCGGTTAAATAACGAGCACTACATACATAAAATCAAAAGAAATAAGCGAGTGTCAGATAAACAAACCCAATACTTACTGATGAAAAGTCATCCCAGCTACTCGACGAAGATCCCATGGACTTTTTGGTTGAATGAAAAATAACAAGCCGACACTTACACGGTGTACGATGGCAACCCGGATCGCGTGATTTTTCAAAACCATTTGTACGCCGTTTAAGGGGGAGAATTGAAAAGTGTGTTATATGATAACACAAAACGTAATTTTTTTAATAACATTAGAAGATTACTCTTTAGACAACGTATACGAGCTCATGAATAGAGCCGAAGAAATCAAGAACCAATCTCTCGTTTGTTCTGAAATAAAGTGGCAAACAATGATGACTACACCAAGTTGGACAACACTGGTCTTATGTGCCATTGGTATCGCCCTTCTAGTTAAGAAGATCTACGAGTACAAACATGCAAAAGCAAAGAAGATCAAGGCAAGCGAAGAGGCTGCCAGAAGCTCTAAGATGAGCTTCTCTCTTGAGAAGGGAGGTGTTACAGAAGCATAAACCTATGATCGCGCTTAGGCAGCAGTATGAAACTTCAGCAATTTCAGCTATTGCAACATACATGAATATATATAAGACACACATTAGGTACTTTAGCAAGCCAGTCTCGTGTAATTTGTCTAATAATATTTTAGTATTTTATACTCGCTCAAGCCGACGGAGGACACTGGGGCATACACCACTAAAACAAATATCCTCGTCAACCCTGATTTGAGACGCACCCAGAGCAGTCTCGGGTTTATACATTTATACTCAGTTACACAATTAACCAAACGAGAAGACAGTAAGACGTTATCTGTTAGCAAGTTGTTTTCTTTCGAACGCACTTTATTCATTCTGCAAGGTGCCGGGCCACTTCGTAACTTACGTACTTCTTTCCAAAATAATTTGGAATTTTCCTCGAAGTTGTCCGACATCCTGTTTTCGTCTAACATCCTACACCTTTCACGCTTCTCTTTCACTAGTGCTTTCGTTTCTGCTTTCTGCAGCTTATATCTATCTTTCATCAAATTCTTCAAACCACAGTCATTTTTTGTAGCAAGGTAGTCTCGCCATGCTTTCCTCTTCTTTTACACAGACTCTTTCACCTCATCATCCCACCACACATCACGCTTTTTACCGTTCCCAATCTTATTCGTTCCACACACTTCTTTTGCAGCCTCGATCATACTATCCCTATGGTTCTGCCAACATTCTTCAACATCCTCGCTCATCACTTTCAATCTATCATCAAGCTTACCGGATACTACCTTTTCATATTCATTCCTGGTAGTCGCATCTTGCAGTTTCCAGCTTTTGATGCGACAAACCGCTACAGGTTTGGACACTACGCGATGTCGCCATACTGCAAACTGACCCCTTATTCTGGTTATCACCAGAAAATGGTCCGTTTACAGATCGCCTCCTCTATGCGCTCTTGTGTCCATAACCTGCTTCTTGAGCCTGTTATCTACCAGGAATAAATCAATCATAATTCTCTCATGCTTTCTTTCCCAAGTGTACTGATGGCTCCTTTTGTGCTTAAATACGGTATTAGCAACAAAAAGATCCTTTTCCATACACACGCCTAACAGAATCCTACCAGCATCATTCACTGTCATATCTCCATATTTGCCTAGGACAGTCTCAAATCCAGTTCGAGCTGTCGCGACCCATCCATTCATGTCTCACACAAAACAATTCTCTTATTCTCTTCAACAGTCGCTAGAACTTCAAGTGTGTTTCATCTCTCAATGTATTCCAGAAGCGAGTGAAGGAACATTTTCTGTCAAATTAACTTTCCTAATATTTTTATAACAATGTGCTGTGCACTATGTACTTATTGTTAATATGTTTATGTAGTAGGTGTATTGTATTTATATGTATGTATGTATGTATTGTATATGTATGTATCAATGGGTATACTATGTAATAATATGTATGTATGTATATGTATATGTTGTGTATATGTATTTAAAGCATAGTTAAAGTAGATATGATAGTTTGATTCCTCTTCGTCGCCTTCCTATTTTCATAATATATATCCTATAACCCAAAGGTTGCCTGGAAGAAATTGCTGTTCATCAATAAGGCCGCCTTTTGTACTATATTTTTATGTTTTTGATCATTTGTTTTTTTTTTGTATATTTATGGTGCAATAAAGTATATTGTATTGTATTTTATTTAAGCATCATTTCGTTGTATGGGAAGAAAAAATGTGGATAACAGAAGCTAGTCAAATTGAATAAATAATTTTTTCATGCAATAGAAGAAGCCAATGTACTAAATCATAATCGACTTACTCGGGAAGAATTCATTTAAAGTGTTCCATAACTGAATTTCATGTCGATACGTCCTACATGAAATTCAAATGTGGAACACTTGGGAAGAATTAATTTAAAGTGTTCCATAGTAGAATTCGTGTCAATGCGTCATACTCGAAATTCAAACATGGAACACTTACGTAGCGCACAAAAGTTTTTGTCACTTTGAATTATTGTTTTCGAGTAATCTACTTGACCGCCTCATTATTATCGCCATCTTTCGTGTAATAGAAATATGTAATGACTAAAGACATCTATTGTGAAGAGGACAGAAAAAAGTCACAGCTGTGACCAGTATCAAATGTATTCAGAGTATGCCGCCATCTAGTTCAATTTAAATGTAAACTTTCTAGCCAGTTGCGTTGCCAGTTTTAATGTGGGACAGTTTGTCTCTATGCCACTGACCATCTGTTTACGGTAGTAAACTAATTAATCTGTGGTATTAGAAATTAATGTAATTATATTAAATAATTAAATATTTTATTTTTTTTAAAGTGTTTCGGTTACCAACACTTAACTAGTGAAATGACTATATAATTTTCTCTATGCTGGTACCTAGGTCCAAGGCGACCGCGGCGTACAGACAAACAGACAATACAATACTTAATGAGAATAACTAACTACCTTTGAAATGAAATTTAACATTAAGTTCCATAAAAATCTGTACCAGAATAAAATTTAACAAGAAATTATCTAGAAGTTAGGTAAAACTAATTATATTTTTAAATTTTCAAAGAACAGTGAATAACCTAATTAGCAAAGCGGATTTTTCCAAATGTGGAAAGGTACAAAGATTTGAATTTATTCACGTTAAGTTCAAAATAAAATATAAAAATTTCATGCAGATCTAGGGTGGGTTGCACCAACTATTTAAACTCGATTTAAGGACTTCACTGTGATGTAGAGAATCGCAGGTATAGACATTAATGACTATGGCATTGATATGGAGAGTTCACTAGTGAGTCACTTTTCTTAATAGATAAAACAAGCCCTTCGGCCCATTGTGACTATTAATGCGTAGTTGCGTACAACCCGATATATTAATTGGTCATTCAGGCGATTTATTACGGAAAAAATATGAATGATATCTACCGACTTGAAAGCGACTCACAACTCAAAAAATGTCAGATAATATGTATTTTATATTTATCGGTGAAGGGATTTTGTGGAAGTAAACGGAGAAATTACCTTCTGACATTATAAATACACAATACAAACGATTATGAACTATATAACAAAAACAGGTTGTGAGTGAATCTAGAGATTCATCCCTTGAATATGAGGCCCTCATCCACAGTTAGCTAAGCATGTTCGATAAATAATTTTATCTTACTTATGCCATGGCATATACCTACATATGTATACAGTGAATAACATGACTTTGTAATGTATATAAAAGCCTACAATAAGATCCACGCAGACGAAGTCGCGGGCAAAAGCTAATACTAAATGAAAACTTCAAAATTAGAGTTTGGAAGTATTTATATTTAACATTAATACTATGTGACCTAAAATATATGTATATAACATCCTATAAAGTAATATAACTGTTATAAAAAACCATATTACATTGTCGCTGTACCTACTTAAAAGCTATCTTCTTACGATAAAGATCATATTTTTATACAATTTTCAGGGTTCATCAAGCAAGGTTATTTAAACAACAATAATACTAGTCTGGTTCTCTAATTCCAGTCTGAAGGAAATATCAGTGGCAATGTTCTGTAAAGTCAACCACAACAGATTCACGCCAACCAAACAAAAAATATCCAGTAGCAGAGCCCGTAACAACGGCAGCACATAGCCATGTATTATACGTCATAAACACCAACATTAGCATGTAGCTCACCAAAACTTGTACACCATGAAGGATAGTCTGCCACGCGTGCGCCACGCTTAACATTGTTGGACTGCAATCACAAAGCAATACAATTAAAATATATCTATATATTATAATATAAAATTAATCTAAAATATTTAACTACAAAGGAGACTGCCAGACTTCCATTAGGGTGCGCTTATTCGACACGAATTTCTTCGCGCCGACACTGCGGTCTGCGCGCGGTCGCTAAGTGGACTCCGCAAAATAGAGCAAAATACACTATTTATTTACATATATCAAAGCTCATGTCATGCGCAAGTAACTTTACTTGGTCTGGAATGGTGGAATGAGAGGGTGGGATGCGCGGTGACCGCGAACTACCGCGCGGTTTTGTAATTCCCAGAAATTGTAATGTTTTTGCCTAGTGAATAAAGTTTACATACATACATACATATCTTCATGCTGTATTCCTAACCGGGTAGTCAGAGAGGACGGAGCGCCAAGAGTCGCGGTCCTTACATACCTCTTTACATTGGCCATTAAGAAATACATGAGAATGGCAACCTCGTTTTGGAATGCATTTAACGGCACTACAAAATTGGAAATATAGACAAAACTGCTAGGAATTGCTATTAAAAAATATAATGTTAAACAATTAAATTATAGGTACTCCTTCATTTAAAATATATTAGCTTTAAAAAATTTTAAAAAGCTATAAAATAATTATTGCCAATAAAAAAAATAAGCAATCATTTAAAATAATAGACTGTGCTATGAAAAAACATTTTCTATAAATTAAATAAATAAACTTGACAATCTATCATCCGGACAATGCCGACATATCCGGCGCAGTGAATGGAATTGGTGCAATGACTAAGGAAACTAAAGGACATGGCATGCTGATCTGTAGCAACATTTAAATATATATATATGCTAACGCATAACATTCAAACGTAGCGTTGTCTCTTTTCGACTTACAGCTTCTTGTGTGTGTAAGAGAAAACAACAATACTTTTCTCAAAGAGTAATTTTTTTGTGATATTATTGTAATGTCAAAACGTGTCGGTCCGCCATTCCTTGCGACACGCTGACAAGTAGACGAAGTGTCAAAACATATCAATGAATTTAATATCTTTTAATGTTTCTGTGATTTTGTGCTGGATATTGAAACTATTTTGTTAAAGGAGAAGCTAGTGTAGGGGCACGTCACAGTAGTTTTGCTGACTACGAACTTTGATCGCGGCGAGCTAGGAGTCGTAAGCGTTTTTCAGTCGTTTCTCGTCACCGGTGTTACTAGCTCGCGCGCACATTAATCATAAGAATTATGTAGTTGAATAGTTTATGTACTAACTGCGGTAAGAACTTATTATATGTGGCAAACGAATAAATTTGAGTATATTATTATCGTGAATAAATAAAGACTTTTAATCAGTAACTCCATGATAGCGGATTCCGTAGCATCATATATATATTGGGTATAACACGACCTATACACTAGCATAATGCCACAATAATTTCTAAGTGTAATGTGGCTCGAGGAAAAGCAATAATCAACGAAATATTTCCATCGTAATTATTGTGTTTCATAGTTTACTGTATTATAGTCAAGTATATTTTAAGTTATTAGCAGTTTTTATTCATATAATACAGTAAATTACTTCATTTAAATTTTTGTTGTTATTGCAGTGAGGGCTGTCCATGTACCTATATTAAAAAAATATCGATAAATACAGGTATCATGTTTATATGTCATAATTGTCTCGTTTCAGATTACCATCATGTATTATTAGAGGAAAAGAGTGGCTTGATATAATCGGAACAGAAAATAGAAACCCCTCTGTAAAAATTACATACATGTATATAATATATTAGTATTGGGTGCTTACATATGAAATTAGCGTTTTGTATACTGACCACTTTAATCTGAAATATCTCCTCTTTGGTTAAGAATTCCTAATTCAAATTTATAAATTCATTTAGCTGGTACATTTGAGTTTTGAAAACAGTCATTCATTTGTTTTTTCTTCATTATTTTTTTCTTTGGCGTCGCTTATTACCGCACAATGGAAAACATGAAATATCGGTATATTTACGAGTGCGAGTTCTACCGTGGCACCAGTGCTGCAGAAACAGCTTGAAGGATTAATAATGTGTACGGCGTGTCGCAAAAGAAAGCACGGTACGTTTTTGGTTTCAACGTTTTCGTTCTGGAAATTTCGACCTTCAGAACCAACCCCGTGGACGGCCGGAGATCAAAGTGGAAAATGAAGAATTAAAGGCTATTGTGGAAGCGGATCCATCACAAAGCACTTCCGAGATAGCTGCAGGATTCGGGGTAAGTGACAAAACTGTATTAATCCACTTGAAGCAAATCGGGAAAGTAAAAAAACTTGAACGATGGGTACCTCATGAATTGAGTGAATCGAACTTGCAAACACGCGTCGACTGCTGTGTTACTTTGCTCAACCGACACAATAATGAAGAGATTTTAAATCGAATCATTACTTGTGATGAAAAGTGGATACTGTATGATAATCGGAAGCGCTCGTCGCAATGGCTGAACCCTGGAGACTGCCAAATCCTGCCCTAAACGAAAATTGACTCAGAAAAAGTTACTTATGAGTGTTTGGTGGACTAGCGCCGGTATCGTTCACTACAGCTTTCTAAAATCTGGCCAAACGATTACGGCAGATATCTATTGTCAGCAATTGCAAACCATGAAGGAAGAACTAGCTGCTAAACAACCGAGATTGGTCAATCGCTCTAGGCCACTGCTGCTTCACGACAACGCAACATCACACACTGCACAACAAACAAACACTAAGTTAGATGATACAAGGGAAAAAATTCAACTCCGATGCGGCAGTCCAAACCGCCTTCAAAGAGTTTATTGATTCTCGCCCTCATGGTTTTTTTAGTAACGGGATCAATGAACTACCTATGAGATGGCAAAAGTGCATAGATAACAACGGTGCATACTTTGATTAATTAAATATATTTTACAAAAAAAAATTGACTATATTCCTCCCGTACAAAACGCCAATTTCATATGTAAGGACCCAATATATATAACATTGCTATATATAGATATACCAACAGCAAAGGAAAAATGGAGAATTGTAGAGATTTTTCGAGATTATTTCTCGACTTCAACTACTAACTTAACTAACTTCAACTTTAGAGTGCGGACTGCTATTTCAATATTGCTCTTGGAAATAACTCAGATATACACACCTACAAGTATATACTATAACATTGCTATATATCAACAGCAAAAGATGAAAAGAGACGGAAGATTGTAGATGTTTTGAGGTTAAATTTTTCGACTTCTGCTGTCTATATATACATTGCTATATATAGATATACCAACAGGAAAATATGAAAAGAGATGGATTATTACAGAGATGTTTCGAGATTAAATTTCGCGACTTCAGCTATCTCTTTAGAGTGCGGACTCCTGTTTCAATACTGCTCTATGTACAAAGCTTGCTCGGCTCACGCGATGTGGTAATAAGACCTACCCTAACCAAAAAAAATATTATAAATATATCGTTGTTTAGTTAAAAAAAAAATTGTAAAATGTTACGCAATGTGAAACAATCTAAACCTTAGCGTGCATTTGTCCTTACGATTTCCTCATAAGCATTTATTATCACCATTACACCACATTAGTTTCAGTGATTGAAGTTGTAACCAAAATTTTATTGTGAAAACTGTTAATTTTGAAGTTTATCATTTTTTTTAGCAAAGACCATTAATTTTAAAGATGTGATTTATATCAAAAGTAGTACATTTATATAGAAAACTATAAATTTTAAATAATGAGATTTGTAGATAAAATTACTAATTCAGAGCACCATTATATCTCAAAAATTTTCGCGGCGTCGTTTAACTGCGCTGTTACGATAAGTTCTTTGACAGCTTTATATATTTGTAAAGCATGGACATAAAAACTTTTTTATGTTTCGTGTGACTTTTTTATGTCCTTGTTTATGTAAGAAATTACTTTTCTGGCCTTTTAATTGATGGTTTGCTTACTGTTTGTCTATTTGTATTAAATGAATAAAAATACATTGAACGTTGTTCATTTATTTTTACTAATAATCTAAAATTAATTGGGGGATGTGTACATACCAAATATCGATAACGATGTCGAATTACACAGCACTATTATCGATAATTAGGTGGACATCACTAATTTTATGTTGGTAGGTTGGTACACGTAATTGTTTTTTTTCCGTTGTGGTATTGATTTGCAGTCTAACGTAACTAGCAAAAATTGTTGGTCTAAGTGCCGTCTCTCAAAACGTAGTGATTACATTCTCTTTTGGTTACAAAGTTTTCTCTACATGATGCACAGAGTAAATCATGAAGTAGAGAGTAGAGTAAATAGTCACACAGAGACAAAGTTCTGTAAAAGTATCAATTACACCTATTTTCAGAGCTTCAGTAAAATTTTGTAAAATTCGATTGAAATTGACTATATACATAACGTTTGTAAATCTACTTCACGTACGAAAATGAAGAAATATTCTTGTTTTTTCAGGAACTGAAGTAAGAGCCCTATGATAAATCGTAAGCAGTTGAATTTAGGTACTGGCGCGCTCGGGCACTCATGTATGATGCGTGCGACTTTCGTAGCTTTATTGTAGTGTGAGTAACGAAGCCACTTCAGTATAAAATATAATTTTGATACTTTTCCGAATCAAAAGTTTCGATTTTTAATATTAATTTTTTTTTCATTTTAGACAAATACATATGATATTTGTAATTAGTATTGTGTTCTCGATGCGTTAAATGTATGTAAAGGAAATATAATAACATTCCTTAACACAAATATTTAGTTACATAATATTATGTTTAATATGGACACTATTTTAAAAGTATAGATTAAATAGAGGTATTTACTTGTATAGCACTACTAGTATTACGATCAGTTACCTACAAACCACTAGTAACGTAGTCATGATTAGATATAACTATCCTTTACTAATCAAAACTCAAGTTCACATCTTTGACTAACTAAAATTAACTTCGCACCTTTGTACTAAAGGTGAACGTGATGATATTATGCACTTTATTAAGATATTCGTATAGAAATTTAATGGCAGTTTCTTAGTTTTGAAGAAATAAACATACAAACATACGGACAACAATTCTATAAGTATTTATTTTAGAATTAGATAAGCCTAAAATGTCTAGTAATGTACAGACATAACTTTGTTGCTGTTTTATAAAAAATATATGTATGTTTGCGATAAAAAATATAGATTCAACGGAAAAACCACTATAAAATAAAACCTAAACAAACACTATAAAACCCATATTACAGATGCAACTTAACTAAAGAGAGCTCATTTAAGATCTCAAATTCTAAACAGCGAATCACGATAAAACATACCTAATGTGCAACCTGACTCTGATATACAACATATATGTACTTAAGCATCCAACAATAAATACTGCAAAATGCTTACGTACATATATGTTGTATATCCAGACAGACAGACGGACATAACAATGCTAAAGCAATTGTTTATGCGTACCTCGCGAGTTAGTTTTTGTGTAAGTATATCTTTAATTATTAGGTCAACTTAATCAACTTACAGTTTAATTATTTGTAGTTTTTCAATTTTTTCCTAAAAAGCTCAGATTATTATTGAAAAATTCTCTATCTTCCTGCGAATGTCACGTTAAAATCGGTTCGGCCGTTTTGAAAATTACGCCAAATAAACAGACTATAAAAAATTTAAAAAAATGCGTTTTCGGGTTTATTTAACGGGCAAATAACCATATAAGCTTAAGAAAAAGCCTTTAATTCAAAATTATAGACAGACAATTCAATTTTATTTCTATGTATAGATTGTTATAAATGTAATAGATATCATCTTGATACCCGGCTTGCAATACTTCTTGTAAGCTAGCACTTTTTTCTTTAGATTTTTTCGCTTTAGATTTACTTAAAGTTACAATACTTCAGAACTTTTTTATTTAACTTTACTACTACTAACGATTATATTTAAAACATAATGTTTACATGCGTAAGAAAAAATGCAGGAAATCATAGTCATAATAGACTCATGGAACGGAGAACTCAACACTGGATCAAAACAAGGCAGTCGCCCATATGGCCCGCTATTTAATGTTCACGCTCACGATCGCTCGTTATGAAGAGCGCATACATTTTTCGTACAGGTCCTATCTCGTCAATCGCTCGCGCTGGTCTGAGAAACGTTTCTTTTTGTTTTTTTTTTGTTTCTGAGAGCTGAGAGGTCTACTTCGACACCCTGAGCACTAGGGGGTTCGGGTGTAGAGAGATACGGAGAAAGAAGCGTTGGGACGCCTCTTTTAGATATTAAGTTATTGAGGGCAATTTTTGATTGTAGTGCAGATATACGTTGCGCACGTCAGGAGGGGCACCGGTGGCCCGTTGAAGGAAGAAATTTATGACATTTCCGCAACATTAATATTCAGTAAGAATATGTACCTACTTGATGTCATCATAATTTTAGAAATTGTTAGAACTCTTCGAAATAATGTTAATTAGGACGTCAAATTCTTAGACGCATCTAAGAATTTTCCTTGTGAACTGACTTCGTAGAATGGTTATTGTAAGATATTATAAAATAAATATGAAAATATGCAACACCGATATTCAAGAAATGAAATGGATCTATTATAAACTGCCAGCAGAATATTAAAAAATGTTAGTTTCTGAGAATAAGAGCGTCAAAATATCACTATTTCGCACAAAAATGTCAAAGGGCTCTTAAGGCGCATAGTGAAATAGGTATTACATCATTCGTAACACATAAAAGGTCGTTGTATGGATATTTGCTCATAATGTATGATATATGAATAAAAAAATAAACATGATGTGCTAGTGATTTAATTTGTTCTTGGTTCTAGCAAATGGCGGTCAATCGACTTCTTGTGATATAATTATAAATGATTGCATAAGATGTAATATGTATTTACTGGAGGGCCAGCTTACTTTGCCTGCTTCACTATTGAATTACGCCACGTTGAGTCCTTTTTTTAAGTCCATATCTTAAAGCACGAGAAACAATACGTATACGTTACGTTAACAATACTTATACGTTACGTTAATACGTTAGTAACTAATAAATCTGTGCTTATCCTTTATGATATTACTAGCGACCCGTCCCAGCTTCGCATGGGTAGAAAAAAAAAAAATATATAGGCCATGTTATTCGCTGATAATGTAGCTTTAGAGTTTTCGAAATCGGTTGAGTAGTTTTGGAGTTTATCCATTACATACAAACAAAGTTTACCTCTTTATAATATTACATAGTATACATTATGACTTAAATCCTACTAGCAACAGCTCTGTAAAAAATAAATAGGTAGAGTTTTACGCCCAAGGAATCTACAGAGGTTGACCACTGTAGTAGCTGTAGGTACTTTTTATTTGTTGCCATATGAAGTTATATAACCCTGCGGTATATTTAGTATACATTACATTGGTACTTATTTTAGAATGTTAATGCTCCAGCTAGGGTTACCAACCATACTATAATAAATAGTATCGTACTATATTTCGGGTCTGCATCTATACATTGTTGAATAAATATATAGTACGCGAAAATACTATATTTCAGTTGGATGGATCAATCTTTATTTTGTAAGACCGATACTAATAAAAAACAAATTCCAACTCGCTTTAAGATTACCTTTCGAGGTTCGACTGATGCGATGTGCGTGTAACTGAACGCACCTTTATATTGAAATGAGCTTTCTATCTTATTTTAACTTATCTTACATTAATTTAAAAATTTAATGCGATAAACCATAATTTCATGACACTTTTATTATACACAAAAAAATTGTTAAATAAGGCGAGAAGTGCAAAAAATGTAACAAATATATGTTTGTCTATTTTTTATTCTTTCCATAAAATACTGTAGTAGTATATTTGAAGTGTAGTATATTTTTTTATATCTTATTTTGATAAACACTATAATCGCCCGAAATAATGTTGGCAACCCTAGCTCCAGCGCTGATTGATTACAGTCAAGATTATTCTAATTTTATAACTATTCATCTATACTAGTATTATAAAGAGGTAAACTTTGTTTGTATGTAATGGATAAACTTACAAACTACTCAACCGATTTCAAAAATTCTTTCACCCATAGAGTGTTACATTATCACCGAGTAACACGGGCTGTATTTTATTTTCAAAGAAATTTCTACCCGTGCGAAGCCGGGGTGGGTCCTAGTACTAAATATGTTGTATGTGTCATTATTGTGATCTCATTGTAGCGACGAGGACATTTTGTATTTAGCTGATATATAATTTACATTATATTATTTAAAGTCGTGCAATGAGATCAAGGAAGTGTGTCGGCGAAATAGATTTTCGGATATTTTATTAAAAGCTTTTGACTGATTTCTCAAATGTAAGCTACTTTGTATATTAGGTGTGAATAGATATCGAATTGAAATTGGTGCTCATGATAAAAAATGTTATGGAATCGGTTAGTGACATATGAGTTACGACCGTCATTAGACGATTTATTTCTTATCTGATTATTCATTATTTACAATTTATTGAACCGACAAGACACATAAAAAGAAAGACACAATATATAGATAAATAAAAGAACTAAAGTAAATTACATATATACTTTTTATTCTAAGCCTGGCATATTTAACGCCCGTCCATTTTCTTTTTTTTTTTAAATTTCGGCACACGATAAAACCTATTTGAATCGTTTGGGGACACTTAAACGAACAAAAAATTACTAAAGTTGCTAAAGTTATTTACAAATTGTAAGAAAATATCGATGTACAAAAATTTCAATTACCATGATAATATTGCTCATTACATCATGTAGAATGTAGATTGATGTTGAAATGATTAACTTTTTTACTATTAATATTAGTATTATCTAAATGGTATTAGCGAGTACATATTATTTTTAACCTTATTATCACGTCTTTAAGTATCACACTGATGAGACAATGAGCAGTGGATGTGAAAGAAGAATAGATAAATATGGGCAATTTATATTCATCTGGACTGGCAATGGTGCCTTATGGTGTAAGTACTTTTAAGAACCAAAAATAACTACATACTTTAATTTAATTTATCGTGGTATTTTTTTTATGGTTATTGAAATTCTTATGTTATCCATATTTTCTTGCAAATAAGTCTATAACATGACACTTTAGGTCATGCAACCCCAGTAATTGTTTGTTTGTATTGTCCCCAATCGATTTAAACATCGTGCGCCGACATTTAAAAAAAAATTAAAATGGCGGTTGATGTGTATGTCGAAATCTTTAAATTCCTTTAAAAATTGTCTTTTACTTTCTCATGGTAACTACAATAAGGGGTCTGTTTGCAGCATGTCGCATCAAAAGTGGGAAATTACAACCAACAGGAATATATATGAAAGAGAAGTGTTCGGTAAGCTTTACGGCACATTGAAAGATATAAATAAGGATGTAGAAGAATGTTGACAGGAGCTTAGGGACTATACGAAGAAGCGTGGCATGTTGTGGGATGAAGAAGTGTAAGAATCTGGTATTATAAGAAGAATGAAGAATATTACTATTATAAGAAGAAGAAAGCATGGCAAGGCTACATCGCTGAATAAAATAGCTATGGTATAAAAGATTTGATGAACAAGTTGCAGAAGCCGAAACGTAAGCACAGTAAAAGAGAAACCCTAAAAGTATAGAGTGTAATGATAACTAGATGTCGGACAACTTTGTGGGACACTAAATTATTTTTGAAATAAATACGTAAGTACCAAGTGATCCGACGTCTTGTAGAATGAATAAAGTACACTTGATCAAGAAAGTGCTTGAGTACCTTTGAAAGTATGTTCTAACCATAAACTTAGGCTGAGATTTATAGATCGTACTTACACTTACCTTGGACTTTTCTTTACACGCACTTTGCTGAGTTCCTGCTAAGCTTAAACTTACCTGTCGAATCGAGCTAAGTAAATGCTCAGCAAAAGCTTAGCTTATGAGAAACTTTGTCTATGATCCGATCTATAGACGTTCCATTACATGAAGTAACTGCTTTTACTTTCATTGGAGTTAATGAAGTGATTGTCCTATTTTAAAGCACAGACTATGCACCAATCACCTATTAATTATTAGACAGAAATAAGAAATTCAAATTGTACAGCATTTCGTACTAAGAAACGATTTTCTACAATTATTACATAAAACCATAGCCTAAAACGGAACGCGCTGTTGTCAAACGCAGAACACAGAGTACTATCTGTAACCTTACTCTTTTCTACTATCTTTTTAGTCGGTCAATACTTAAGTTTTTCGTAAGTCACCGACATTGACGACTTAGCCTGTGCTAAGCTTAAGCTTATCGTGTAGTCGTACTTACCACACTATAAATTCGATTTTCGTCTAAGTACAACTTTACTGCAAAGTTAAGCTTGAGTAAAGCCAAAGTACGCTTTTGTACTTGTTTCATGTCCTTTACTTTCCTTAGTCATTGGTTTTGAATGACAGGTCGTCACATGCCGTCATACTGTGGAGAACGCTGTTCTATTATTTTATTATTTTGTGTTATTCTTGTTTTATTTCAAAGAAGTACTGTATTTTTCAATAATGGTTACGTGTTTTGTATGTGATTGTTATTGTTAAATGCATGTAAAGGAAATACAATAACATCAATATATTTAATATAGGTACTATTTTAAAACTAAACAATAGATTTAAGTATTTACCTGTCTAGCACTACTAGTATTAAGATAATTTACCCAGAAACCACTAGTCAGATATAATTATCTTTTACTAATCAAAACTCAAGTTCACATCTTTTACTATTTAAAGATAACTTCGCACCATTTTAATAAAGACGAACGTAATGAATGATACGCACTTTATTAAATAAGTGAGACCCCAGTTCTTCAAACAGAGAGATTCGTATAGAAATTCAATGGCAGTTTCGTAACTTTGAAGAAATAGACATACAAATACACATACAAATTCAAATGCACATACAAATACAAATGCACATACAAATACAGATACAATAACTCTATAAGGTACCTAACGTGCTTTCGCTAGCTCGTGTATTTCTGGACTGACTTATTTTTTGACATTCGAAAATACCATATCATTATTAAGTAGCAATTAATTGTAACAGTTCAACACGAATATTGACAATAGCTTACACGCGGAAAAGGTAGACCATCTCGGAGATGGGTGGATGGCATCTGACAACAGGGGGCATAAACTGCACTTTTCTTATTGCTATCTATCTTAAAGCTAAATAAATGTGTATTTAATTGTTCATTCTACATTACCTGTAATTATTAATATACCCACTTATTTTTGTCTTATATATCTATGTATTCCAGTCCAAAAGCAGTATTAGTTTTGGATGGTTAACTTTTAACGGTTAATTTTAACTTGCGTTAAATTTTCGACAATTTAACGCTTTAACGATTACCGAAATTAACGTTTGGATCAACTGTGCCCCACCTATACATATACAGTAATACCCCGAATTTACGCGATAGGTGGGACCGAGCGATATTCGCGTAAGTCGAATTCGCGTAAGTCGGGGTATAATTTCGCATATAAATACTTATAAATTATTTTTAATTGGGATCGGAAGCTAAAGAAAATAATAATTTAAACAAAAAATGTTTAATAAAATCTTAGATTACGTTAAGTTTACATTCCAAAGATAAAGTTTTTCTTTTTTTGTTTGATGCAGATGAATCAGTTTTACTTCGTTTGGATGACTTTCAAGTCATCGTAGATATAAAAAAAACACGGTATAAAAATATAATAATAAACACGCACTCCGTAGATAAGAAATAAATAAATCGCGTAACTCCGAGTTCGCGTAAGTCGAGGTATTACTGTATACGTGGGGCCGAGTGGTGTGGGTGACCCGCCACAGGGGGTGGACCAACAGGCGCTTATAGCTCCCATTAAGTGGAGCCTTAGCCTGCCATCCCAAGACCGCAGTGCGTAGACTTCATGTCTACACCCTTCTCGAGGTGACCCTGTTTCTACTGAACACTGCGGATCTAGACTGGAGAGTCGATAAACACTCCTGAGGGTGGTGCTTCGGCGGCGCCTTCAGTACCGGGTCGGGGCCGATGAGGCTGCAGTGCCGAAAGGGTCTGGCCCGGACCGGGGGGGGGAATGTCCCCATTTATGGGGACAAGTTGTGTTCTTCGTCCTCTGCGTGAGGGCGGGGGTCAGATGTCGGGGACACTTGCCCCTCTTTCAGGAAGGGTATTGTGGCCCCGGAGGTGGAAAGAAGGAAAACTTTTAAAAACCCGTGAGGATACACGTAAAAATCTGAGGTGGAGAGAAGGAAAACTCGAAATGAAACCCGTGAGAAAACACGTTAAAACCAGAGGTGGAGAGAAGGAAAACTCGAAATGAAACCCGTGAGACAACACGTTAAAATCAGAGGTGGGAAGAAGGAAAACTTGTAAAAACCCGTGAGTAAACACGTAAAAATCAGGTGGGCGTGCTGACGCCCCTGCCGTGGTGTAGGCGGGGTGCGGAAGCCGCCACTTCGGAGGCCTGGGGTGTCCTTCGGGGGAAGGCGCCTCACCAATGGACTCGGGATGGTGCGCGCGGTTGTTCCCGCGCGCCTCCCAGGAGAGCGGGCAGGTAAAACTGCCCGCAAACGGAGGAGGGCCCGGCTCAGGCTGGGCATAGCCACCGGGGTCGCGGCAGAATGCCAACGCGCTCCCGTTGCCCCGGCATCAAGGCTCTCGAGGAACACCGTCAGGTTTTAGTGGGTAGACTCGGCCTAGCACCCTAATGTCGAGGAGTCCCACATACCCCCCTGCCACCCCCCTACGGCAGAACGGGATGCATAAAGCATTTCCTGACGCAAAAAAAAAAAAAAAAAATACTGTATACGTATATACAAATATTGCTCGTTTAATATAATAGTGGATTATTAATAGTTAAAAGTGAGAATATATCTAAATCTGCTAAAATCGCCACCCATAATGCAGTATTGGTGCAAATTTTATAGTACGGTAGTACTCGTAAGGCCTGAATATGCCCGAAATCGAATAGGTAATGGCAGTGTGTGATCTCTCAGAAGTGTGTGGTATCAACCTCGCAAACAAAAGCAATGAACGCAGTATGGCAGGGTTGGATGACAATGTTATTGAATATGCAGAAAGGAATGCTTAGATGGTTCGGACACATAGAAAGAATGAGTGATGAATGATTGAAGCAAATGTACAGAGCAAAAGTGAGAAGCCAAGGAAGACCAAGGCCTATTTATGAAGATCAAATAGCCAGTGTTAGCTGACGGAAATGTCATAAGTACTCGCAGAGGTACTGGCGGCGTAAGTGTATGAGGAGAATGATGAGATTTGAGGCAGAGAAATAAGTATGTAAGGACCGTGATGCTTGGCCCTCCATCCTCTCTGGTTACCCCCTTGGGGATACAGCATGAGTATAAATATGTAGGTATGTCAATTTTGATACAACTTGTTCAATTTTTAGACTATCTCTCTGCAATTGCCTACAGTATAGTCAAAATAGTTTGTTATATTATTAATTAGGGATTTAATGTGTACAATGTTTACTCACACATTTCGTTCAAGCGTATGTGGAACGGATCTGCAAAAAGTAACAAATAGTAAAACTATAATAACATACTAGAACAAATCAATAGTTAGTTTTGGAATATTTTCCACTTCATTAGCAATAATTGTTACGCTTTGTAGAAAAATGTTTTAAAAGAAAACATAGCTGACTTTAAAGATGTTAAAATAAGGAAAAAGAATTAAAAAGTCACTATTTTTAAGAAACTTTTCCTGCTTTTATAGAACTAGAACTTAACTTCTAATCAGACTCGATCAGCTAACCAGCGCTAATAAAATCGTTAGTTATACATGCATTATGGTTAATAATATTAATTTCAATTATCGAAAATAATTATATATAGGTTAATACCTATATATAATTATTTTCGACCCGGCCCATTTCCATTCGGATACAATTTACTTTTATAGAGATACACCAAACTAATATTTCATGAGAGAGCTGGATGCAAATTTTTTCCCTCTCTTGGTTCAACTAAAAGCTCCTATAAGTGATGAATATGTTTTGATACACATATTTTCCTCAAAAAATCCAAATCATAGCATTCAAAACCGCATACAAATCCATTCAGTAGTCTTGAAATTATAGCAGCCATACAGACAGACGCACGCCTGAAGTTTCTTTTATACTATTATATATAGTGATAAGTTATTTTTATGATGCACAGTAAATTATACCTAAATTAAACCTTTTATAACCTTCGTACGAAACAAATGTAGATACTCACTGAATAACTTGTGGTTCATCTGGAGTACAAATATTTGTTACACTTTTATCTGGGGAACCTACAGCACAGTACTGCAAACCTGCATAAGTTTTCCATAGCAGATGTTTTCTGTAGTATTTAAGCCTGAAATAACTCCATATATTTCACAATCTTTTATCTTTATTCATACAATGCAATTAATAAATAATTTTTAAAGTAAACACAATTATTTACAGTACATATATTATGTAATAACTACTTTTTAACAAATCTTACCCTTCATATAATAAGGCTACAAGAAATATAGCAAAGAAAGATCCAAGAAATGCGCCTTCGTCTGTCACTTTCCACCATGAAAAAAGTATTGTCTCTACATAGCCACCATGAAACTAAAACAAATATGAAAACTATGAACATTCTTTTCATCGTTTAGTTACAGTTTTTTATAGTGAAATTGTAGTTTTCAATGCCTTAATTTTTCGTGAGTTCAGCTTGACAAAGGCATTTCATAATATTGTTTAACAGCCTATTGAGGGTACACTGCTGACACAGGCTTCTTTCCACATGCACATGTTGTTACTTTTTTAGTTTCTGTGAATTGTTATTGTAGTAGGCATTAAAAAACTATTACCGTCATAGACATGCCATGCATCGAATGTTGGCTATGATCTCCATGATTGCCATGACTGTCATGTTTTCCACCTTGTGTTAAATCAGCTTTATAGTTCATGTTGTTGATATCTTCACTTGTATTAAATGCAGCCTATAATGAAAGATAACAATCTATTAATTTTGACTGACTGAAAATTTATAAATGTAAAAAATAGGTAACATCAGCGCCACGCCACTAAAAAAAGAAAAAAAAACTACTTACTAATATTATAAATGTGAAAGTATTTTTGTCTGTTTGTCTGTTACGTTTTCACAGGTAAACCGCTGGACCAATTTGGGTAAAATATGGTTGGATAGATTGAACACTGGTTAAGCACAGGCTACTTTTTTTATTCCATGCAAACGAAGTAGGCCATACTTTTTTATAATTCAAATATATACTTTGGAATTATAACATTTTGATAAAGGGTAGAGAAGGGCAACATACATGTAATAGGTAAAATTAGGAAATTGGGAATCTTGTTTGTAAATTTACAGCAATAAGTCATTTATTTAAAATTTGTTAAATTGTAATCTATACTACTATATAAATCTCTAGCGTTTGTCTGTAATTATAATTTTACTGTCAAATTTTGTGATAGATAGTAATTTTATGACTCACTGACTTCGATTCTACCATTTTTAAAATTTTTGTCTGTCTGTATGTCCTTTTATAATTGAAGAACGGCTTGACCGATCTTGATGAAAATCGGTACGTACTAAGAACATGTGATTGCGCTCAATATAGGCTACTTATTTCTTAGAAAATCTACCCCTTAAGGGGTGAAAAGGGGGATGAAACTGTATGGGAAATGGTAAGCCGTTGTATCGATTAAGATCAAATTTGGTACAGATAGACTTTTACATTAAAAAACATAGGTTACTTATTTTTGTCAAAAGCCTGTCCCTAAAGGGGTAAAAAGGAGGATGACACTTTGTATGGGAAATGTTAAACAGCTGAATCGATTATAATGAAATTTGGTACAGAGATAGGATGTAAACAAATGCAGGCTACTTTGTATTTCAATAAGTGTCATGTGATTTTAATACATGTGACGTCATAAAAAATCCAATATGGCGGATGTTCCATAATAGGAAATAACTTTTTTTTTCAACACCATCAATATGGGTATCAAATGAAATGGAAAACGCAGGTTTCTGTATATGTGACGTTACCATAAATCCAATATGGCGGATGCTCCGTAATAGAAAGTAACTTTTTTATTCAACACTAACAACATGGGTATCAAATGAAATGGAGTATGCAGTAGACCTGTGTCGGTCGTGATTGATTCGATGATTTGATTGCGATCATTTCAAAGTATTGATGATTGCAATCACATTTGAATTAACGTATCATTCATCGAATCGATCATTTAACCAATTCGATCTCGGTACTTGTCGATATTTAATCGATTGTCTATGCCGTTTAATGTGATAAAAAGTGAAATTCAAAAAAATTACACATTGTTTTTTAAAACACAAACAATAATAGTATAAGTACGTCTAAATTATAACTATAAAAAATATTGAAATCGTAAAAGATAAGATAACTCACACAATCGTTCGATCTTTCGTTTCAATCAAAAATACAATCATGATTGTATCTGTATACAATCAATGGATCGATGATTGATTGGATCATTTGACCGAATCTTTTTTCAAATCAATACTTGAACAATCGAATCTTTGAAAATCAACGATTGACAAAGGTCTAGTATGCAGAGGAAAGTTTCTGTATACGTGACGTCATAATAAATCCAATATGGCGGATGCTCCGCGATAGAAAGTAACTTTTTTCAAGACTTTTAACAATATGGTTATCAAATGAAATGGAATACACAGAACGTTTCTGTTTATGTGATGTCATCACAAATGTAATTTGGCAGATGCTCCATAATAGCAATAAATATCTTTTTTTTAAACACCAACAGTATGTGTATTAAACGTAATGCAACACGCGAGGAAGGTGTTGTGATGTGATGTCTATATGTGATGTCACCATAAATCCAATATGGCCGATGTTCTATAACAGGAAATAATTTTTTTTTTAACATCAACAATATGGGTATCAAATGAAATGGAATACACAGAAGTTTTACATATATGTGATGTCATCATAAATCCATTTATAGTGGATGCTCCAGAATCGAATACATAAAAATCAATGTTTGTTTGTTCATTTGTATTTTATAGGATGCCATACCGATTGCGATGAATTTTGGTATGGAGATAGTTTGAATCCTGAGGAAGGACATAGATTATTTTAAAAATAAAAAATGCGGATGAAGTTGTGGGCATCAGCTAGATTAAAATATTTTATAGTCGACTACTTCATAAAAAATAAATTTGAAATATTCTTCCCTATTTATTTATAAGCAATACAACATATTACATAAATTTTTTTAATACTTACTCTGATATCGTCCATAAGATTTGAGGTATTCATACCCATATCATGATTTGTGTGATCGATGTGTTCCATACCTTGGTGGCTGCTATGTTGCATTTCCATATGATTTGAATGGTCCATATGCATATCCATTTTTTTTAATTTTTTTGTAAATTATATAAAATTGAAATATATTTTTATATGTATATATTGATATATGCTGCAAATTAATGAATAATAATAAAACATTAAAATCGTTAACAGTTTGAACAACATTTTATTGTCATAACTCATAACAAATGCAAGTTATGTTAAACATTGTTATGAATGACCAAAAATATTGTGGCTATAAGCCACTGACTACAATGTACTTTCCCAGGAGCCAAGATAATAAACTATTATCAGTACCTTTGCATATAAGTGTATGGGGCTAATATATCATTATGTGTACATTTAATAAAATATAATGTAAAACATAAATATACATTTAATATCACTATGATTTTAATTTTGATAACAATGAAAACAACATATTATTAAAATAGAAGTAAATGTTCTATAACTTTGAGTAAAGAATTATTACATTGTCTAAATAAATTTTAAACTGTAGTATTATATAAATCTAAGTTATAAGAACTTGTTACTGTTATTAGTAGGTTACATTTTAAAGTACTTTCACTTGCAAGGTAACCCTAACTTGGCTCCATTCTTAAACCAATTTACTGTAGCCACTTAAAAATCTGAGGTATTTCAAGGTTTTTGAAATTAATAATATATTTATTATTATTAAAAAATTTAATATGTATACATAAATGGGATTCATATTCTGTCATCCTTAAGATTTTTTTACATTTCTCAGAATAATTAGAATAATAAAATGTAGAGCTGGTAAAGATCTATTCAAACACATACATAAGTAAAAACTACAAATGTTTAGATACATTAAAATGAAACTGTTTACAATGTATATAATCTTGAATGATATTTTAATTATTAACAATGAGTTGCTTACCACATTCTTAACAGTTTCAAATTGCAAGTTATTCGGAAATAAGTCGACACTTATTTTACATACCTTGTGAATTAATTTACGGAAATGGATATAAGTATTACATATATTTAATTAATTAATTCACAAATTCTTCTACTGATACGAGAATGTAGTTGGCACGACAATGACAAAATCAGTAAAAGCGCAAATTAGCCAAACGACGTTGAGGCTACCACTAAAAGGAAACAGTGGAAGTGGAGTGGTAGTAACTAGTAGGTACGTACATTCTATTCAACTCGTTATTCGTATCACAAACATTCATACCTAGTACATGGACAAATTACAGTTTTCAAAAAAAATTTCGTAATAATAATAACTGACAATGACAGCTGTCAGTTTTTGTAATTTATTTATTTATTATTTATATTTTTTAAGGCATTGGTTACAAGACTATCAGGCAAATGACGTAACTTCTAGACAAATATTAACTGTCCCTAACACTCCTAGTAAAGCGATAGGCTTTACTGAAGTTAAAAAGGACTTCTTGGAAGAGCGCGAAAACTTCAACTACACATATTTATTTAGATGTCCTCCATTATTTTCACGTACATAGAACTTTAAAACACAATATACTATCACTATTGTACTATAAAACTCCTTTAAATGTAGAAAATAGAAAATCTAAATAAAATCACCTCACTTCTCCCGTTCCCGCCCAAAAGTCTCAGTTTTTATAAAAATATATTAAGGCATTGGCAACGAGGCCATCGACATTCTGTAAAACACAGACTTCCTATAAAGTAGAGGGAGAATATTAGAGTACGGAGGACCGCAAGATAAAAAATGTACTATAGATTACTATATAGCTATAATTCAAACCATCAAGCTATAACTCAAACATTCAAATGAACGGAATGCACCGGCGAGTTGTCAAAATTGGCTGCTTATGAAATTAATTTTACATTTGTTAACTCCTGTTAAATTCGTTTAAATTTGTACTACGAATAGATGCAAATAATGGTGATATACTCGTAATTGAAAGTGAATAAAGTCTACAACTGAACTTCAAGTGGTACCAGCATCTGTCAACAGACATACGTTCGAATTATATTGGATTCTACGTAAACCCGGGGAGTATTGTTTTTTATATTGATTAATATACATAATCGATTGCTTATTACGTTTGACTATTGCTAAAATTACTGTTAACAAGAAACACCACTTCCCAGTTCTCACTGCTTGTGAGACATGTCAAATAACACACACTTGGCAGGTTGCAATCTCTTTTTGCTTGACTATCAGATGAAAGCAAAACTGAAGAATAACAACATATTGCCACAGATATTACTTACTGCTTTACTCAACAAACACAACTTCAGAGAGTAAATTTAAAAACAAAACCTTTCAATTATTTCAAATAAATTTTTTCATAAATATTTTATTGAAAATACATTCTTTTTTTTAATATCTTAAGTATTACATAATTTTTTTGTTAATTCAAGTATTTAATAAAATAAAATTTCAAAAGTACTAAAGCTAAAATAAGTAATCTACCTACAGACAAAAAAAAACTCTTAATTGTAAATAATTTCAGTTTTTTAAGGACTTATTTCGTATATACATAAATTTCAGGATAATGGTCACCAAAACAGGAGTGATGACCCGTAAGTTAGCCTTTCGTGACATTGAAAGTGAATTGAAGGCCGCACTTTCAACTGAAGGAGGCCCATGACCTGAACGAGCAATTGTTGAGGGAGCGAGAAGAACATGAAGAGGAAGCTAAGCGAGTCGTCAATCAAAATACAGCGCTTAAAAGTCAACTCATCGAGTTGCACGAACAGTTTATGGAAGCAGTGGAAAAACAAAACCAGCTCCAAGAGATGGTTCCATCAATGCAAGTAACACAGTAACAGTAAGATTTAATGAACTGAAAGGCGAGCTGAATAAGTCCCACCGGCTCGTTTAGCAATTGCAAGACGACAAAAGAGACCAGGAAGCTTGGCATAGACAGAACCTGTTCGAGGAGCTGGTTGCTGCTAATACAGATGAGTTATTGTCAGGCGGACCAATGAACCAACAGATCCAGGCTTTCACTTTAGACCTATTACTATTAAAATGCAAATACAAAATAGAAATAAGTTATGTAAATATATTAAAATTAAAAAATTTATTAATAAAACTGAAACATTAATCAAAAAGCAGAAGTCTTTTTATAAAAACATAAAATTGAAGAAATACCGCAGGGATCTGTTGGACCAAATGGAAATCTGCACTCATAAATTACACGAAAGCAGGGAAAGATACGATGTGGACACCAGAGAGCTGCATGGTATCATAAATAAATTAAAAGATAACATTTCAGATATCACTAACAAGTACAACCTAGCTTAAAAAAAATGTAATTTACTTAGGCTTATATCAAAACAAATAAAAAGTGAAATATCTATATGTAAAAGTACTTGTGTAAATAAAAAAGTGTCATCTGAACTTTCTAAGTTGAATAGGTCATACTCGCAGGTTATTAATGAGAGATTCGATGACTGCGGTCCTCCAATTAAAGGAAAACTTACTGACTGTAGTAATACTAAAAATAATATTGCAATACTTTCTGACTGACTAGGATTAGGTGTGGGTAGTTTAATTAACAATAGTGTAAGTCAGCCCGTCACCAATTGTTTCCAAGAGGCACCTTTTTCTCAAATACTTAAATTGGTTTTAAATAAAAAGATTGACGTAAATAACACCTTAGTATTTATATTGGAAAATTCAACAAATGTAATAAAGTATGAATTACTGAGTTTGAATTCTTTGGCTAGAATAAAAAATGTGAACAAAATTAAATTATGTGCGTTTCCCCATTCGTCATGGTTGCCAAAGAATTATAATAATTATATTCAAAATTTAAATAATATTATAATGAGAAGGGTGACATTTTGTCATAGTGACAGTTTCATATTTTTTGACACCGATAAATACATTGATAACAATCAATTTATACAAATTTAGACTGACAAAAGGTATTTCGTATTTGTCAAAAAAGGCAAACCATAAACTCGCTACATTTGTAGCTAAATCTATTAACTCGGTTATAGGGTCTATAACTAAGAACGTAATTAGGGACGAAGCAAGTTTTAGTAGTGATACTAATATGAATGCCGAAAAGAATTATTTAAATTAAACAATCAGACAACGGAGATATTTCATAATAATATCATTACGTATGTACATCAAAATATCAATAGTTTCTCTGGCAAAATATTGGATGCTGAATTATTAATAGAAAACTATAACATAGACATCTTGTGGCTCACCGAGACGTGGTTGAGGGCAAACAAAATGCCTTTTAATATAAATAATTTTAATGTGGCCAGTGTGTTCAATAGAGCGTTGACGTGTGGCGGCGGTAGTATGATTTTGTGTAAAAAAATTTTAAATTAGAAAACCGCAGAGACATAGTCGCTCGCTCTGTTGAACATGTATGTGAAATCTCGTGTGCGGAGACGGATCAGTACATATCTTATGTGTTTACAGACTTCCCTCGTCTGATTTTAGCCAATTTTTGATGAAATTTTTCTGTATTTTTCTGTAGCGGAGAGTCTCACAAGACTTACCAAATGTAAGAAGCCAATAATAGCGTGTGTTGACTTCAATATAAACATATTAGATAATTAGAAAGAGATATGCTCATCTCGCTCTTTTTCTCATTCAACTTAGTGCATATTTTCGATGAACCAACCAGGGTCACATATCATTCTGCGACGTGTATAGATAACATTTTTATGAATAAGTGTGAAATTATAGTACATACTATTGTTAGTGGGATCTATTAGAACAAGTATTTAATTTAGGCCATTGGGAGTAGGCTAAAAAATTTTACTCATGATGTAGCAAAATTTGCAAACACGGCTTTCCTGGTTGATGATCCAAACATCATGTATGAATTTTAAGTCGAAAACCTATTCAAAATGTTTAATAAGACGAGGCGCGAGGGCGACGAAGGGTATAAGAAAAAGTAGGAATAGGCTTTATGGGTTATATGATGACAAATCTTACACTGTAGATGAACATTTTCATAACTATGTACGCACTCATTCGAAAATATTTAAAAAAGTATCAAAACACGTGAAAGCGATCTATATAGCTAATAAAATTAGAAAGTCAGACAATACGATAAAGGCTACATGGAACACTATTAACAACGAAGTTGGTAGTAAACAAAATAGAAATAACGAAGATTTTTTCAATATCAAATGGTAAAAAATTGTTACTAATAAAATTGAGGTTGCTGATGCTTTTGAAAACTATTTTTCGAATGCGCCTATAGAAATAAATAATGGTTTACGAGCGTCTTCGCAAACAGCAGAGACGTTTTTAGGCAAAAATGTTGGAAAATAGTTTCCTAATTTTCAATTTAGGTACACATCTTCACTAGAGATAGAAAAAATTTTCAAGAAATGAAATAAAAAGAAAAGTGAATATTTATTGTAATACCTATGTTATCGCAAATTTTGGTAAATTTATTTAATAAATGTGTCGATAAGGGGTGTTTCTCAATTTAATGAGACACAGTAAAATTATTCCATTATTTAAGTCAGGTTGTATGTTGAATCCTACAAATTATCGCCCAGTGTCAATATCGCCAGCGTTGAGTAAAATATTCGAAAAAATAATAGTCCAACAAATGCTGGCACATTTTAACATTCACGGGATATTTCATGGTCAACAGTATGGGTTCACGAGAGGGCGGACAACAACTCATGCGGGAGCAAGCTTGATCAGGACTATACTTCAGGCTTGGGAGGGATCCCATGATAGCATTGGTGTTTTTGTGATCGGTCCAAGGCTTTTGATTGTGCTAGTCACGAAACTATAATTTGCGAACTTAAATACTAGGAATTCGTGGTAACGCTTTCGATCTCGTGGTCTCGTATTTGTCTGGCCGGGAGCAAATAGTGAGTGTGAATGGGAATTTGTCTGTTGGTTCGAAGTTAAAAATGGGCGTTCCCCAAGGATCAATTTTGGAACCTTTCCTGTTTCTAGTCTACATTAGTGATCTCCCATTTATGCTCAGGATTTTCTGCGAAATTGTATTATTTGCTGATGACACTTCATTGCTATTTAAATTGGACAGAAAGAACTTAAATATTACCTGAGTGAACGAGATCTTGGCAGACGTCTCATGGTTTGCTGTTAATAATTTACAACTGAATGCACAAAACACCAAACGTATTAAATTTTCCCTTTCTAACGTACCCAGAATCCATGATAAAATAGAACCGGGTGGGAAACAATTAGATTCAATTAAGTCAGCTAGTTTTCTTGGTTTAAGAGTAGATTTGTACTGACTGAGTTGACAGTAGAAATTGCAGTGGGCAACAATGTCGGAGCAATGGCTAGTAAGCTCGGTTCCGCGATATATGCATTAGGCAATTGACGGATGCAGATACGGCTAGGTTGGTGTACTTCACATATTTTTATAGCCTAATATCCTATGGCCTTTTGCTGTGGGGATAAGCAGCGCATGTTAACTCGATTTTTGTTTTACAAAAAAGAGCGAAACGTGCCATCTACAGTATGAATGCAGGAGAATCACTAAGAAATCGTTTTAAAGACATTGATGTACTCACCTTGGCGTCCTTATACATCTTTAAAATTATTATGTATACGTGGAAAAATATTTATCTATTTATAAAGAAAGGCGATATTGGTGGTACGAAAACCCGAGGTCGTGATAAATTGTTATTCCAAAATTAAAATTACATAAGTCAAATTTTTCATTTTTGGGTAACTGCATTCATTTTTATAATAAAATTCAAAAAAAATTAAAGAAGAAGTCACTCAATTAACAGAAAATATATTTAGATTAGTTATAAAACGTACATTAATTAGACAATCATACTATAAAATAAACGATTTCGTTGAAGATAAAACAATAGTTTGGAAATTATCTTGTCAACACAAGCATTTACTGGCTTTCTGAATATTGTGTTATATTAAAACCTTTTGTAAAATGATGTTGAAAAATGATACCTGGCTCAGTTTCTTGTTGGTTCTTCTCAGTGTCCAGGTTTTCTTTTCTAAATTGGTTCCAACCATGAGTATATTTTTATAAGTCCACTTTCAGTTAATTTCCCAACACTCTCCCGTGTTTTACCCGCAAAAATAATTGCAGTGTCATCCGCATAGGAATAGATCTGTCCTCCAGGCACATTCATGTTACACAGGTTGTTGTTGTATACAAGAAAAATTGTCGGACCGAGAACACTCCCCTGTGGGACACCATATGTTACAGTTTCCTCCGAGCTGGTGACCTCTCCTAATTTAACTTTTTGTTTACGTTCACTAAGATATTGTCTTAATAATTCAAGGAGTGAACCTCTTATTCCAATGTCTTCAAGTCTACGTAGCAGTATGGAGACAGAAACAGTGTCAAACGCTTTTTTTATGTCAAGGAAGACAGCTAGACATTTTTTTCCTCTGTCCACATTTTCAGTAATGGCCGATGTCAGGCCTATGATTGCATCTTCCGTGGATTTTCCTTGTCTGAAGCCAAATTGTGAGGGTGATATAACATTGCGTTTATTTAGGTAGGTTACAAGTCGTGTATTAATTAATTTTTCTAAGATTTTAGAAATACCTGTAAGAACCGATATTGGCCTGTAGTTCGACAGGTTTGTTCTGTCTCCACCTTTGTACACTGGGGTTACGATAGCCTGTTTCAACGCCGAGGGAAAAATACCCCATTCAAAACACAAGTTTGCTAAGTAGGTAATAATTTGTACAACCGTTAGATGTGCTTCTTTCAGAAAACTAGTGGGAATTTTGTCCCATCCAGGAGCGCTATGAGATTTTAGACTCATGAGTATGTTATAAACTTCACTGCAGTCAGTTGGAAAGAGAGCGAAGGATGAGGCAAGAGGCGTTGTAGGTGCATCAAAGTATTGTTTCAGAGAGTTGCCAGTTTTAATGTCATCTGCCAGAAGTCTACCTACATTAGCAAAGTATCCATTGACTTTATCTGATGATTCTTGGGGAAATGCAGATATGCCCAATAAATCTGGAGATTGGGTTTTGTTTGGTTTGCGTTGTGTGATATTGTTTATTATAGTCCATTGCCTTTTAGGATTTTTATGAGCTTTGAGTAACAGTTCTCGGTCATATTTACGTTTCTGTTTTTTAATGAGATTATTACAGTAGTTGCGATATCTACTGTAAGTTATTTTAAGGACATTGTTGTGAGGATCCTGTTTTAACTTTTTCTGCATCTTGTTTCGGTTACAGATGCAACGTAGCAATCCAAGAGTCATCCAAGGTTTGATAATTCTATTTTTATTGGATATTATGGTTGTAATGGTATTAGCTATCACACATTGCTGTATTTTGCTTATCAGTTCATTAACAATGTAGTTTGGGTCAATGAATTGATATAATTCTGACAGGTAACAATTTGCCAGGTCTTCCAGTGCTTTTCCTACGTTAATGGTAACTTTCGTTTTGTTTTTTGCACTAACATTGTCATGATTTGATAACTTTAACAATGTCATTGAATGATCGGTGATAGTTGTATTGATAACAGCGACGATACCATTTTTGTATTTAGTTTGCAGTTTTAACATAAAGTGATCAAGACAGCTTTTTCCTCTAGTGCTAGTCTGTAAACAGTTACCTGGAAGAATTCCATGTGATGCCAACATATTCAGATAGTTTAGTCTGTTTGTACGCTCTTGAGTTTGTTCATCATCTCTATGTATTAAATTTATGTTAATGTCGCCAGTTAAAATTATGTTGTTAGTTGACTTAATGGAGTAAAGGTGAGAGTAAAGGGAATTTATAAAATCTTCAGTATTTGGCTTAGAAGGAGATCTATAGATACCTAGAATCACGATATCCGGTAATATGCTAATTTGTAAGCAAGAGGTGTTCTTTAAATCTACTTCTCTGACCGTAGTTTTATGTGTTTTTAATGTAAACCACGACTCCATCAGCTTTATTTATGTGTTTTGTAGTTTGAAATGATAAATAATTTTTTATCTGTGGTATGTTTTTATTTAATTCCAGTCTACTTTCACTAAGAATAATTATGTCAACATTTAATTTAAGTTGGGTCACGTTCAATTCTAAGTCGTTGATGTTTGTATATATACTTCTAATATTTTATGAGACGATAGTGAAGTCACTGCTTTTGACTTGTATTTTTTCAGATATATTCTCAATGTTACATTCATATGCTTTAGTTATATCGGTATTATCTATTTCATTAATAAAATTTAAGGAATTATCCATGAATATGTTTAAGAGAAACAGTCAGTATGATATCGGATGGAGTATTCTGTGTGCTATGTGTATGCTTGAGTTGTATGCGTGTATCAGTTTTGTGGGCGTATAGAAGGTATATGTCGATGTTGGTGTAAATGTTATTGTATTGTTTTTTGTATATATGTGTTCTCTTTAAAAATAGATAAGTTAAGTTACGATATAAAGTTATATAACATTTTTTTAAAGTAATAAGCAAACAAACATAAGAAATACAAATTAAATCAGTAACTAAAGGAAATCGATAATGCAAATAAGAATATAGTGATAACGTATTATGATCAGTGATCGGATAATCGAGCCCTAATATACCTAAACTTCATTTTTATGCCTACGAAAGAATAATATGGACATGCCTTTTAGAATCCCGAATCCTGGAATCGTTTGAAATTCCTGATTGCTAAAAATGTTACCTGCATACAAAATAGTTAGAACTCGTTGTGAAATGATATATTTTCTTTAAATAATGCTTACATACCCTCTCGTACTTTCAAGACGGCTGTTCCTTGTTAAACTCTCATTGTAATTTTATTTAGATTTAAAAAGCCGATTCTAATGGAACTTTTAATTTACAATAAAAGTTTTTATGAAAACTGGATTTGTAACAGGCCAGCAATCTAAACTATGTATGGAATTGAAACAATTGTGATTTTATGTGTAGCACCATTTATTTTCGTACAAAAGCAAATTATAAAATTATAAAATCTTTCACAAAAAGTATTAAAAATTAAAGATGTACTTAAAAATTATACTACACAGAGTATAAGGAACGGTTATCCTTATTATTATTGTCTGATAGTTACAAGGGTGGTCTGAATTCATTTTAAGGATAGCTGTTCCTTACACCTGTTAATTAATTTGATCGTACGTTTCACGAAGTTAGCATTTCTGTGTCAGGCTGTTGTGAACATGAGGCAGAACCGTTGACGTCGTCATCGTCTGATTCCACTTGCTTCGGAGTACTCTCACTTAGGACATTCATTGAGTTAAAAATAAATAATCATAATTTTCTCTAGATTTTCAATTTTTAACCTATTTCTCTTAACATTTAAAATCCACTTATATGTTGAAAACGACCTTTCAACATCCACGGAAGTAAGTGGCGCAAACTTGTAAAGATTAGCGTCACTTACTTCCATAGAGTTTAGGGATATTTCCCTGACTACGTCAAAATCGGGATTTCTATCCATGAGTTGTTCTAACTTATCTGTCAATTCATTATTTGATGTCCACTCAATTAGCGTTCTTACCTCGTCAAATATTTCGAATGCCTGGGATATGGACAAATCAATGTTTCCAACTTTTTTATTGCAATCTGAATAATTTTAAAATGCTCATCTATAAATTTTACATCGGGTAACAAGTTTTTTTTAGTTAATACATTTTTAACATGTTTGATGGAAATAGCTTCATTGCTATTTAATGAAGACATAACGTTAAAGATTTCATTAAAATATTTTGCATAATAAAATGCCGCCTCCAACCAAGTACCCCATCTAGTAATAATGGGTTGTGGAGGCAACGGTAAATCTGGATAGATGTCCCTTAAAACTTTTACTCTATTGGGAGATTTCAGAAACATTTTTTTTTACATTTGATATAAGCGTATCCACGTCCTCGTAATCTAAACGTATTTTTTCTGTTAACCTAAGCAATGGAGCTAAACAAGTAAAATGCTTCATTTTAGGGAAAGTTTTGTTCAATATTTTGCCAACAAGTATCATGCACGCTACACTATCGGTGCACATCATAAGCAAGTTTTGAACTTTAGATTCAAATAAGTCCCCACAAATTCTTCGAGCATTCAATGAAAAATTGAGATATTGATTGTCTATTCACAGCGTCTAGAGTCTTACAGGCCAACATATAAGTCTGTTTAGGTTCATCCTCAATTGATGATTTTACTAAAAAATGCACCACATTTCGACCCATAAAATCTGTAGTTTCATCTAATGAAATCCATAATTTACAATTATTTACATCTTCATGAATACTTTTCATTTTAGCCTGGAAAACACGATTTAAATATGTTTTTCTCAATAAAGATTCACTAGGAATAGTACGATTTTGTTTGCAGTTACAAATATATTTTTGAAAAAAGTTTCGAAATGTGGGATTTTCTAGCTTTGACCAAGGTATGTTGCAGATTATCAGAAATCTACAAAATCAAAATAAAAATCATCTGTTTGAAGATTTCGAGTTTCTGCGACTTCATGTGCCAATCAACATTTGTCTTCTTTGCCTTCATAGTAGTTTCACACTTACAGCAAAATATAGTTTTACTTGCTGCGTCGTAAATCATCTCAGGAATATCCCTTATCCATGACTGGGCAATGTCTTCGACTGGAATCGGGTCTGCCATTTTAATTTTACAAAAGGGATCGAGGACACAGCCAACCAAGATGCAGTAATCAGTAAAAATAATAAAAAAGGAATTCAAAATAACAAATCAATTCGTTTTCATTTAGTTACGCATTATTCTAGATTATTTAGCGCAAATGGTAAATCAACGAACTACAGGGTTAACTGAAAAACAACTGAATGGTAATATTCTGTATTTAAATAAGTATATTATCTTTTGCTATACAACTTTGGTGACATTGCAATTGCACCGTAGAAAATAAGAAGTAAACATTTCTTACCTTGTAAAAAAACAAATAATTCAAGCCAGGTCGCAGAGAGTGGCGGAGTCCGTGATTCGTGTCATAAAGTTGTCGTTCCAAGCAAAACAGATATCTAGATAACTATGCAAATCAAAAACCGTGGGAACGCCAAGTCGTTAGATAAAGGAGCAAAACACAACACAACACCCGAACGCATGAATAGACAGACAAGCGACGAATGAGCCCCCTCCCTCCCTACTTCAGTCCCAGGTCATCCTTTCGTAGCGTTATCGCAGCCGCATTTTTGCTCTTCTTTCATTCTTCTTTCATTTCATTTTTGTTGGTCGTCTAATTATGTTGCCCAGGTAATATTATTTGCTGTCTCACTCATTTACTTGCACTTTGCATTTGAACGAATAGATTTTGATAAAGTCATCTACTCATATGTAGACTAATGTTTTTGTGTTGCTTGCTTAGAAATATCAATAATTGAAAAATACAACTGAGAACTTTTTTAGCAGTCGGATGACAGTTTTTTTAGTTAGAAAAGTTTGCAATTTTTTTACGGTGGTTTTGGACAATTCAGGTATTCTATGTCACTCGGGATGACCTAAGGATTTTAACAATACCACACACTTATTGACCACATTGTGCACATTATTATTTTTTATCGAAATTCCATTTATTTTGAATAAAATAAAGATACTAAATCAAAATAACCATTGCTATAATTTTATTACTTATAGTTGTTTTTACAAAATTGTTTAATCTCGGGAATCCGGGATTACTTATTAATTCAGAAAGGAATATCCCTATTATTCTTTCAAGAAAAGAAGTTTAGGTATATAAGCGTCCGATTATCCGATCACTGATTATGATTCAACATGACTAGTCATTTAAGTTGTTGGAGGCTGTTCACTTGGGACTCATTTTTAATGTTGATGATAGGTGAATTCTCATCTTTCCTAACGTAGATCCTGCCATAGGCAGTCCAGCAAAATTTATAGGCATGTGTTTTGGCAGGGTCTCGAGCTACAAAGTATAAGCGAGCTCCCTTTGCAGTCAACTGCTCTGACACGAAGATGGGGGTATACTCGTTTTACGTATACCCTAAATGCCTTGCACACAGTTTCGCTTTGTTTTTGATGTTATGTGACTTAGCCTTTTTCAGGAAGTTAAGTTTTTTAATAGTTTGTATTCTCTGTATTGTATTCTCCCTTTTACTTTGAATTCTGTAAATTTCTTTAATATCGTCCTTCGTTATGCTGCAATCTATAGTGTTTGACAAGCTAGCTACCATTTTTATTAGATCTTCGTTTGATTCTTTTTCGAGTTTTGGTACATTTTTAATTTCTGTATTAGTTTTTCGATTTTTGCGTTGTAAATTTTCAAGTTTCTCTTCCAACACAACTATTTGGTCTCTGTCTTTGTTTGTTTGTATATCCATATATTCTATTTTCCTTTTCAGGTCTTCATTTTGTTTCGTTAGGAAAGACACCAATTCTTGTATATCGCTATTCGTGTTTTTAATTTCCAAGAGTGTAGGATATATTTTTGTTATTTCCTCGTGTTGCGTAGCCATTAACGTAAGTATCACAGTTTTCATTTCTTTTTTGAAGTCCGTGAAATCACCAGCTAAATAGTGTGCTCTGGGTCGTTTACATCTTTGAAACACAAAATTAGGGAGGCTGCGTTCCTCTGTGAGGTTTGATTCTGACATAGATTTGTTTAGACCTTGTTCCATGTTGAGTACTAGGAGATTATAAGACAACAACGAATATGAAATTCAAACATACCCGCGCAAACTGTCACAAATACAATACGATGGTCGGTAGGTGGTGCCTGGTTCGAAGATGCAATATGTCTTCGTCTGCGCGTGCACCGATTGGGTCTATGAATTTGCCAACCATTTGTCAATGGGCGCGTCTTGGTGGAGAGATGATGAAATGGCGTCGGCTACACGCCCTCTAATTAGTTTTTTTTTTGTGAAACAAAAGTTTACAGTACCTCACTACCGGCGGCGCAGTTGGAGAGTACCAGGACACCAGCAGTTCCGTGGTAGTTAACGTTTATTTATCGCAGCTCTTCAGTCGCAGTTCTATCGGTAATCAAGATCTTCTAGTCTGTTATGTACTCCTATTTTTGTTGCTGATTTTTGTGTAAGTTACAAATAATTATTATTTTGGAAATAAAGAGAAAAACAAACAATGTGTACGTGTGCACTTTACAGTGGTCCGCGGGAAGAGGAGAATATGATTATTAACAACTGTTAATTATGAAATGTAACGGGAACACTGATCACTATGAACACACTATCAATTCTTAATCACAACTATTATGTACTTGACTATTCGACGGCTTCTCAACAACTGAACTCTTATTTTTTTTTTTTTTTTTTGGTTTCTGAGAGGCGAAATGAAACCCCCGCGGGCTACCCAGCCGGACTCTACGCCGACTGGGGAGTGTCGGACTCGAACCGACTAAACAAAACCCCTCTTTGCTGTTAGCCCTAGTGGCTTTTACAGCGTCACAGGTCGCGTTGGGGCGAGCGCTGAAGGCGCCCTGCCAGATGGTCGACCGCCTGAGGGTTCCTCCAGCCGAGGGATGCCTTGTATGGAGGGCGGACCTCGGGCTCAAGGCGTCGCCAGGGGAGCTTTCCGCACCTGCGTGCATCTTAACGGGCTTCCTATTCGGGTGAGGGCCGGGCCTCTAGCGGACCCGGCCGGCGAGACGGCTGAGGGCCGGTTAGTGTGCCTAGTGTTCCGCGTGGCAGTTTACAATGTGGCTTAAGGCCCGCGTGTGTGCGTGTAGAGCTAAGTGATCGAGCTTCTAAACGTGAGACCCTACGGGTGTCGCGGGGGTCGTCCTCGCCTCCGCCGGTGGGGGCGGTGCGGTCGAAGTGTGTAGGTTGGCATGTTCGAGTTCGAACGTGTAATGTCGTCGTCGCTGTCGCCTAACACATGTCTAGGTCTACGATAGCGTTTGCGGACGCGGCGTTCGGGGGTGTACGATGACACCCTGACCACTAAGGGATTCGGGTGTAAGGAGGAACGGTGAAAGAAGCGTTGGGACGCCTCTTTTAGATGTTGAGTTATAGAGGGTAATTCTAGGTCGTAGTGCAGATCTACGTTGCGCACGTAAGGAGGGGCACCGGTAGCCCTGCGCATGAACCTATTCTGAATAACTTGGAGGGAGTTGATGTGAGAGCGCGCAGCGTGAGCGAATGCTACACTGGCGTACGTCATGATAGGCCTGACGCACGTCTTATATAAGGTAACTTTATGTCTGAGGGACATTTTGCTTTTAGCGCAAATGAGCATGTTGAGACGACCGAGGACGAACGCGGCGCGATCGCGGACCGTTTTGATGTGTTGGCCGAAGGTCATGGCACTGTCAAGGGTGACTCCTAAGTATTTGACTTTCCTAGTCCAAGGGATATCCTGGCCGAAAAGTGTGATCGTTCTGAGAGTGTTAGCGCGGCGGGCGCGGCTGGTCGTCGTTCCCCTCGAGAAATACACGGCGGCGCTTTTCTCGGGGTTGACTTCGATTCTCCAAAGACGGAACCACTCGCCTAGGCTCGTGACCGCGACTTGGAGGAGTTGGGAGACTCTGAGGCGACTCCGGTCTGATGTGAACAGAGCGGTATCGTCCGCGAATAGGGCGAGCTCTACACCGGGGGTTTTGGGGACGTCGTTCGTGTAGAGCGAGTAGAGCGTGGGCGATAAAACGGAGCCCTGTGGGACGCCTGCCCTGATGGGGCGGGGAGAGGAGAGCACCCCTTCGACTCTATAGCGGAAGGAGCGGTTTGACAAAAAGTCCCGTACTATGCGTACGAGATCGTCAGGCACGCCGAGCCGGCGCAGCTTGTACACCAGCCCGGCGTGCCAGACTTTGTCGAACGCCTTCGCTACATCGAAGAAGAGGGCCCCCGTGCCTATAGTGCGACTCGGGCGGTTAAGGCCCTCCAGGATGTGTTCCGTGAGGCGGTGCACTTGTTGTATGCACGAGTGTTTGGCTCGAAAGCCAAATTGCTCGTCTATGAGGAGACCGGAGGTGTCTAAGTGAGCTTTGAGACGAGCCAGAAGGACCCGTTCGTAAATTTTCCCTAGCACGCTAAGGAGACTGATTGGGCGATAGCTATTGGGGCTACTGCGGGGTTTACCCGGTTTCGGGATTCCGATGACGATCGCTTCCTTCCAGGCGGCTGGAAAGACGCGGTTCGCCATGGCGGCATTGATAATGGCTGCTAAGAGCGCGAGAAGGCGCATAGAGAAAATTTTGACTACTCGGTTGGAGATGCCGTCTCTACCGGGGGCTTTTCTAGGTTTGAGAGCCTTGACAATGTCCTGAACTTCGTCAACCGTCGCGGGTCTGAGTTGGCAGGGGGCGGTCGCGGGCGGTAGGGAGCCTACTTCGCGATTGACCATGTCTAAATGATTCTGATCTACAGGCTGAGAGCTAGGTGAGCATTGGGCCTCCAGAGTGTCGGCCAAGAGTTCGGCTTTATCTACATTGTCGAAAGCTGTCTGTCCGTTCGGTTTCGTCAGGGGCGGCATTGTTTGGAACGTGTCCGATTTGAGAGATCGGGCCAACTTCCAGTAAGCCTGGTGCGTCGGCTCGATCTCTCGCATGAGATCGCTCCACCTGTTATCCCTAAGTTCGGAAATTCGGTATTTGACCTCGCGTTGGAGGGCGCGTAAGTTGCGTTTATTCGTTTCTGAGGGAAACGAGTCGTAAGCGCGGGTCGCGGCGTTCTTGGCTCTGATCAGCCGACGGATGTCTCCGGGGAGCTCCCAACGGCGGTCGTTCGCCGCCGGGACCTCACGGGAGCACGCGGAGACCGATTCGCGGATGTGGGCGGTGAGCGCGTCTATCGCCGCGGTTGCGTCCTCGGCGGAACGGATAACGTCCGGTATCGCGTTAAGCCGCGGCGAATTCTCAGCGTTTAGCTGAACTCTTACAAGACCAAAATCAGGCTTTTATGCAGCACCACTATACGCAGGAAATCCATTCTACCCACGTTCTTGTTACTAAAATGTTACAAAATATCACACGTGAGTTCTTTATGTCATTAAAATTAATGTGGAACTAACACTCGGCCTTTCCTGACAATACAAATTACGTCCTCGTAATAGTTTTTCTTGCGTACAATCTCGTACAATATTATAATTTCTATGCCCAAGGAGAGATTTAGGAGATTCGAATCAAAATATTAAACGATTAAAATTAATAAAGGTAACAATATGTTTATCATAAACTGTTTCCTCGATACCGGATAATATGCAACAATCGAAACTGTTAAGATGAAAACTATTGAAAATAAATGTCAGCACACGATGTATAAAAATACGAAAATTCTCGTTAAAACAATATTAACCCTTTTAGCTTCGCCCTTCCTGATTACTGATTACGCCCTCATAATACAATGGTTGGCAAGTAACGATTAAACACTAAAAAATAATATACTAATGTACTTACAGATGCATAAAATTTAGATTGGTCAAAAAAAATTTTTTTTTTTACCCACTATTCAAAATCAAAAATTTTTCTTTATAATGGGTCAGCATACCCTCAGATTTAAATAATAGAACACTAGTTTTCTCTTTTGAGAAATACAGTTTTATTTTCATAGTCAAATATTATTTCGAGAAACCCAGTTACAAAATATTCTAAACGTTAGCCAATTCACCAATACCGTGGAAAGTTAATCTGACAAGAACCGACGAGAAATCCAGATAATTATCGCTTGTAAACAATTAATTTAGGTTGCTATTGCTGTGAAACTCACCTTTTACTTCAACTGTGATACAAACCCTTTTGTTGTGGTTGTAAGACACTTTTCGTTGCGGGACATACCATTTTATTTGCGGGACACACCCTTTTAGTTGCGGGACACGCCCTTTTAGTTGCGGGACACACCCTTTTAGTTGCGGGACACACCCTTTTAGTTGCGGGACACACACTTTTAGTTGCGGGACACACACTTTTAGTTGCGGGACACACCCTTTTAGTTGCAGGGACACACCCTTTTAGTTGCGGGACTCACCCTTTTAGTTGTAGGACACATCTTTCTTCATCTTCTATTGGTGCCATCTTCTATCGAAGGTCGGCGATCATCACGGCGATTTGGACTTTGGACGCGGCAGCTCTGAACAGGGATGTTGTGCTTCTATTGTACCATTGGCGCAGGTTCTTAAGCCACGATATCCTTCTGCGATCAGCACTTTTTTCCCTTGTATCTTTCCTTGTATTATTAGTTGTAGCAGTTCGTACTTAGGATTTCTCATAATGTGCCCAAGATTCTCTAATTTCCTCTTTTTGACGGTACGAAGAACATCACGCTTTCTTCCAATCCGCTCCAACACTATTTCGTTACGCACTTTATCCCTCCACGATATTCTTAACATTCTCCTGTATATCCACATCTCAAATGCTTCAACTTTTTTACACAAAGCATCTGTGAGTTTATTTTCGACGCGTACATTTGCCAGTTGGTTCCAGTATAAGTTTTTTATGCATCTTATGTCCTTCGAGTCGAGTCGAAGTCGACACTCACATAGTAATTTTCATGTATGGCCATTGGCACAAACCCAGGTCACAACTAAAACAATGTTTTTTCTTACACTGATAAACCTTCGTCACCATTATCACTTTAAACAATGTGATGACAAGCAGAATAACCGCTCATTAGGCACGTGGTAAAATCACACTTCTGATATGTTAATTATGAAATGTAACGGGAACACCGATCACTATGAACACACTATCAATTTTTCATCACAACTATTATGTACTTGACTATTCGACAGCTTCTCAACAACTGAACTCTTACAAGACCAAAATCAGGCTTTTATGCAGCACCACTAAACGCAGGAAATCCATTCTACCAACGCTCTTGTTACTAAAATGTTACAAAATATTACACGTGGGTACTTTATGTCATTAAAATTAATGTGGAACTAATACAACATTAAAAATATAACTTTCAACCGTGTCGTTATAAAGAAACCTACTCCCTACACGGGAATAAATATTATAGCTATACAGAAATCTACAGCGCTACAGTACATTTTTTAACTCATATGGCCGTGGTCCTCCGTACTCTGGTATTCTCCCTCTACGCCCGTATACTTCAAGATTATTTAACTTTATAGTCTGTGTTGTTTTAGCACATTGTTGTGCCTGTCCTTCAAAAAACCGGCACACTAAAGGATAGAAAATATTCTAGCTTCGTCACTTCTACGTGCATGTGGATAAGTGGTCTATTTCTTGTGTGAATGAGGTGGAGTATATGACGTAGTCTAGAGTTTACTCTATCTACGGGTGTTATTAACCCTATCTAGTATGCATGTGTCTTGTTAGGGAAAATCGTGAAAAATCGTGAAACCCTCGAACCAATAAACTGAAATCATATGAAGATGACATGGAGCCTCTACCGGGAGCTTTTCTAGGTTTTAGAGGCTTGACAGTGTTCTGAACTACGTCAACCGTCGCGAGATTGAGTTGGCAAGGTGCGGTCGCGGCCGGTAGGGAGCCTACTTCGCGATTGACCATTTCTAAGTGATTCTGATCTACAGGTTGAGAGCTAGGGGAGTATTGGGCCTCCAGTGTCGGCCAAGAGTGATTGTAATCTATAGTGCAGTCACCTTAGGGGTTTCACCTCGGAATGAAACGGAACAAGCTGAATATTTGTATGAGTTTTTAATTTGGCATTCTAAATGTTGTCTCCAAAGTCTCATAAGCTCACATGTGAGTGTCCTTAGATATTCAAGGTCAAAAGTCGCGAAAATCAGAGGCACAAAATCAGGAAATATCTCGCTTCCTTTGCCTCAAAATCGTATTTGCATTTACCATAAAAGTTTCAAAGTATAAAATTTTTTACAAATTTTGTCTTAAACAATTTTTTATACGTTTAACCATTTTGGAAATAGAGCGCAAAGAGTGCGCAAATCCCAGTCCATAATACGGTTTTTTAACTTCATTACTCGTTAAATATTTTCTTGTAAATTCTCGTCGTAAAGTCGTAAAACAAAATTTATTGAGGATAATGTTTAGCACAAAATACTAAGAGATTATTTATATTTTTAAAAAGTTAAAAAGTGTGTGTGTGTGTGTGTGTGTGTGTGCGTGCGTGCATGCGTGTGTCTGTGTTATTATTAGCAAAATTATTTTGTTGAAAAATAACGCGTGGAGCGATCTCTGTATCCTTCCTTCTTATCCACTAGTTGTGCCAAAGTCATAATTATTAATTAATTATGATCGCATACCTAGGCGAAAATGTGTGAGGACAACGACGTGATTTGAGGAAACGAAATAAGTATGTAAGGACTATCGCGTTAGAGATACGGCGTAAAGACATGTATGTATTTATGTAATTGGTAATATGGTTTCATGTTTACATTAGCGACCAGCTCCGGCTTCGCGTGGGTAATTTAAAAAAAAATAGAACGTTTCACGCTGATAATGTATCTATAGGTGAAAAAACTTTTGAAATCTGTTGAGTAATTTTTGAGTTTATCCTTTACATAGAAACAAACAAAGTTTACCTCTTTATAATGTTAGTATAGAAAAACAATAAGGAACATACATATATGTAGGGCTTGCCTTATTCTGAAGCTTTAGGCACGCCACTGATAAATAATTTACACTTATAATAACTAAAACTAAACTTAACTCTGATATTAACTTGTAATAATTTGTACTTGTTTTATTTTTTCCACAATGTACTCTAATACATCCCTGATAATGTATTCGTGTGAGTGCATTTTTTATGTGTGCAAAGCTGATACCCATTTTGAGCTGAAGTGTTCAGTCTGCTAGTTTATAGGAAGTCTGTGGTTGGAAGCAATTAAAATGAACAAAATCGTGACACAACGAAATGTGCCTTCTACGTCTGGTGAAACGGTGAAGAAAAAGACCAGGATCAACAGCACATATTTAAAATATGGATTTATTGCATTGGATGACAAGCCACAATGTGTTGTTTGTTTTCAAGTCCTATCCGCGGAAAGCATAAAGCCTTCAAAATTATTCCGGCATCGGGAAACAAGACACCCGTCTTTACAAAGTAAACCGTTAGAATTCTTCGAGCGAAGTCATTTGTTTTGAAAAATTAACTAATTGCTATAAAAAAATCCAGCCGTAATGAGATTGGAGCACTTCATCCATCCTACATAGTAGCACTGTGAGTCGCGGGGAATTAGCGGAGACTCATTTTATCCGCTGCCATTGATATAGTCAATATTGTGATAAGTTCGGAAGAAGCTAAAAAATTAAAAACTACCCCTTTCAAATGATACAATATCGAGACGTATTAATGAAATGGCCATCGATATTCACAACCAAATAATTGATAAAGTTAAATTAAGCGAATTAGAGGCAAAAAATATTCTTTTTTCCAAATCAATTCCTGGTCAAGACTGAGAGCATCTGGCGAAGGACTTTTTAACGTTTTTATTAAAGCAACACAAAACGAAAAATTGAGAGAAATAAATGCATTGCGGTGTATACTGATGGCGCGAAAGCGATAACGGGGAAGAACAGCGGCGTGATAGTAAAATTAGAGAAATTATGGCGCATGTGGAAAGGACACACTGTTTTCTTTACAGACATGCGCTTACCGCAAAAAGATGCCAAAAAAGATTAACAAAATGTTTTATCATAAGCTGTTAAAATTGTTAATTTTATTAAGTCTACCGTTGCAAACTAGATTGCTTTCCACACTCTGCGAAGAAGTGGGTGTCAAAAACAATTTACTGCTTTTCCATACTGAACAATTTCTGCTAGATATGTTATCATTACCACAACGGAAAAAACAATTGCGTGTACCAATCTACCAACATAAAATTAGTGATATCCACCTAATTATCGACAGTAGTGTTGTGAAATTCTACATCGTTATCGATATTTGGTATGTACCCACGGTTACCCACCCCTCCAATGAATTTTATACTATTAGTAAAAATAAGTGTAAAACGTTCATTCTATTTTTATTCATTTAATACAAATAGATAAACAGTAAGTAAAACAGTCAATTAAAAAGAAAAAAGAGTAATTTAAAAGTTAGTATCGAAAGCATAACAAAAACTTTAGATGCAGTCTGTATTAAAATTAATGTAAAATTAAAGTGTATTTATGCATAAATCCCTATACTACGTTAACATACACTGTACCGATTTATGTTTTTATACTAACTGTAGGCACAAATCACTCATAATAAACACTAAAATAAAAAAAATTGAAATGAGACTAATTGTGCGCAATACAGCCAACATGAAAACGTATTTTAATTAGCTTTTTGTGTAGTTGATGTTGAAATGCGGTCGCAATCAAATTAAGATCAGCAGCTGTTGTGACCTATATTGTTGAGACCTAAGGTCGATTTTATTTTGCGTTCGGTTTTTAAAAATATGTAATTTTTCAAAATTTTTATTTTTCAAGGCAGTGACCATCCTAGACGAAATGTGGACGTCAGCGATATCAGTTTTGCGAAACCTCTTTGCTACTTCTTACCTGTGTGAAAAAGGTTTCTCGTCTATGATGGCTTTGAAAACTAAATACAGAAATCGTCTGTTATCACTCGAAAATAATTTACTTATGAGTGTTTGCAAAGATGATCCACGTATAGAAATACTTTTAAGTGAGAAACAAAGCCAACCATCGCATTAATTAATAAATGTTCATGATTCAACAATAATCGTTTAATTAAACAAAGTAAGCTATAACTTTATTTTCATGTTGTTATTAGGTACATGGTAATATTTAATTTTATAACACTACATTAAAATTCATTCCTCTAATAAACGAATCTTTTGTATAAAGGTTTTATTTTTTTAACAGACCCCTTAAAGTAAAGTAAATATTTAATTTTTTCTACAAATCATCATACGTATAAAAAAAGGATAACGTCATGATTTGAAGAGTTACATATTATATTACTAGTATTCGCTTTATTTTATGACTACGTAGTAGCAAGGCGACGATACTGATTTTGGTTTGCCACCCGTACTTTATAATGGAATACTGTTATTTCGCACAAATGTACTTTATATTTTATGAGAGCAATAAAGTAAGCGAAAACACCTCATTTTACGTATTTTGACTTTTTTAGATTTTATCTTATTGTTTTATTTTTGCTCTACGACTACCCCGTTAGGGATACAGCGTGAAGATATGTATGTATGTATGTTTTTACTTCAAGGAACAAAAGTATTAATCGATTTTCACGTATAACTGTACGCATTAATAAATTATAAAAACACTTTCTTTTTGAATAGTACCTAAAACGTCAGTCTCAAATCACGTCACTAAAGTGGAAAAAATATTCAAAGTAGCAACACATAATGTATACGGTAACACCAAAAAACTAATACTTTATATTATACAAGTTGCGCTTTATTTTTGTACCTTAGAAAAATAAACATGCTTCATTTGCTCAAGAAAAAAGGTGGCAGCCCTACTGACTTTAGAAATGTGGGGGCAATTCACAGAGTTCCTATAAAGTCTGTGGGCTGTCGGCTGACTGCCAGCAGCATAATCCAGGCCTGTGACGGTTTTAGTTCCGATCGATTTGTATTGGCGCTGTAATCGCTTCTGCCGTCTCGACTATCCGCCTTAAAAGTCAATTGCTTGTCAGTGTATTGTCAGTCTCTCATACTCAGACTGGCTACTTTTCTATTTCAATTTGAGTTTTGGTTTACGTAGTGTTTTCTTTGATTACATACTTGAGTTGAGCACTTTGAAATGCTTATTCTCCTCTGTTGTTTGATGTAAATAATCCCCTAAACCACTGCGTTGGTTTTTTGGAATCACTAGGATATACCTACATAAAGATATATAAAAAGTATTGGTACATACGTATAGTACTGTTGTCAAAAAAGTAGGCGATAGTAGCGCGAAAACGAAATACGGAACAATTACGACAAAGTGACTGTCGCATCTCTAGCTTGCTATAAATACTTAATCTGTGGCATAATCAAAGCTGTTGTTCGTGTTGTAGTTGAAAGGGTGTCCCCAACCGAAAAATGTTTGCGATGTGTCTGCAATAATAATAATACAATTGGTCAACTACGCCACAGACTTTACAATTGATCGGCGTCGTTAGCTTGTTATTTCAACAAATTGTAACGTCAGTATACACTATAATACCGTGTACTCCTTCTACGTATAATGCACCATTATTTTCGTCGGGTGGTATTAATTTATCACACTGCCAACATTTCTTACTGTTGCCATTGTGTAAATTTTGCTTTCCAGTAATGGTAAACAAATGTAATGCACAGAAAGTTAAATATATAAACTATCCGTAATAAAATATTTATTTCTTAATGTATGTTGGTATTTTATTGTGGTATCTTATTATTATGAAAAATGTACATGTATGACACTAGCATATTAGATAAAATTAATTGTAATGTGAACATATGATATATGATTAACATAATTATACATATCTGTTTTAATACTAGACACTATAATTCATTTCTATACCTTTCAACTAATATGAACTTTGATACCTACATACCTATTTTTATTATTTAGCGTATTGAGCGCGCTGTGATCTTAGTATTGTTAGCACTGAGAACGCATGACTAAGAATTTGGTCGTTGTTCAAAAAAGAATTTCGAATAACAGCCGAATTCCATTCTGCCCGAACAAGATCTTCGAATAACGGTCGAATCCTTAGCTAAACATTAGGAAGTCTTAAGTCTTATTAAGAATACTAAGATAAAACAGATACATGCCACTTTCAGTTATAAATACATAATTTAATAACGTTTACTTCATATTAGAACTTTACTAAAAATATATCATTCCGTGTTTTTATTTCTATGCAGTATTTCTAGCGCTAACCGGGAAACAACATTTCGCTGGGCAACATTGTTATTTGATCGGAAATTTTACCGTGTCTATGATTAATGTTTGATGAATCTTCTAATAATATTTTTCATTAAATGTCTAGATATAAATCTAATGAATACTATGCAACCTTAACTCATTTTCATATATAAACTGGAAACATACGTGTTTTTAATATTTTTCTACAACTATTTTATAATATTTTCTTTTCCAGAGCAAAATAAGTGCATTATGAAGTTATGATTAGAGACGCTACCCCAACTGCCGTCTTCTCGTCCGCCATGTCTAAAGCTCGTTTGTAACAACGAGTTTGTGTTGTGCTATTCTTTGTTGTTTATAAAGAACAGTGGTATTTGTTACTCAAAAACAATGGATTTTTAAAACTATGGAACTATTATGAACTTCAACATTTTGTGAAGTGATTGTAAAAATAGAAAAATTGTTGAAATTTGGTTTTGCAAGAGTTACTTCTACACCGTATTTTTAGTTCATCCGCCATATTGGCGTTAATATTTTTCGTAAGTCTTTTTTGATAATTTTATAGCCTAATTAAGCATATATTGTTGTAGTTTTATGTTGTTTTTATAATTTTTTATTTAAACTTTAATAGGTGTAGTAGTAGAGTGTGCCTGTTGCGAGAATATAACGATATTTAAACATTTTAGTTCGTGGCCTCTTTAGTGGTAATTTTACCCATTTCTTTGCATTGACTTGAAGATGAATCTAAAGTCTAATATATCGTTTTATAGCATTTCTTAGTTTTTTTTTGTACTAATAGTTGTTCTTTACATTTTGTTTTTGTTTAATTCTCGTGCATTTGTATAAATTTTATTTGTGTTTTTTCTATGAGCGGGTAAAAATTTATTTCATAGTCATTGTTGTTCATGATCATTAAAAGATATAATTAAATACAGAATTTTTGAAATTGCATTTACTTTTTATTCATAGTTTTACCCTTCAAATTGTTTACTTGTAGTATTCAATGATATTCATTCTTTATAGGTAGGTAGGTACCTACTTACTTTCAAGACATCAAGAATGTTCTAGATTCTCAGAATACATTCTCTAATTTTGGCATTATCGTTTATTTACTACCTATATACTTATTTTGTTTTTATGATTAAAAGAAATTGTTTACTAGTTATTGTATGGTGTGGGGGATCTGGAATAAAATCAGGTATAAATCTAATATGCCTATATAATAGTGCCTAGTTTAAGTACAGTTTATGCACTTGTCCAGTGTTACTGTATGTATATATATATATATATATATATAGACACATTTCACTTTATAGGTTATGTAGGTATGTATTAAACGACTTAATATGTGTACTTATATTTGCAGAAATGATATCTGTGAAGTATTTTATCCGACTGATTTTACCCCTTACTACAAATATATATTATCCTATAAAAATGTATGAATCTGGCTCATATTGTTAGTACATATAAGTTATCCCAAAGTACCTATAAAAACACATCATATGTATTACAAAACAAAAAGTATAATATACAACAAGCTTTGATTAGGGCTGCTAATCCTCCAGGTCAGAGTAGTCTTCAGGTTTGACTGATGCATGACTAAACTAAAACAACTATTAGTAAATACAATTTAAAACATCAATATAGTTCCAGTAAAGATTTAAAAGCTGACATTATTTAATACATGCTATTAAACTATCAAACATAAATACATACATATCCTCATGCTGTATCCGTGAAGGGGTAGTCGGAAATGATGGTGTGCCAAGCATTGCAGTCCTTGCATACTTCTTTCCATAAATGTCATTGTTCGCTTCACATACATTAAATAAAAAGTAATAACTGGTTTTACTTGTCAAGCACTATATTAATTGTACTTTATACCAATAAACAAGAATTGTAAAATACAATTTATTTTCAGTATTTAATGAATTATTACAGAAATAATTGCTTCATTCTCGTACATAAGCACAATAGTACTTTAACATCTAATTCTTATTTCTAGTTTTAAATTTTTTATGTCTGGATGTATAATCTATTATATTAATTCGTGAAGTGAAAACTTTGCTTCTCTTTTTAAGAAAGTTGCACACACGGAGGAATGTGAAATTTGGTACACTTAAAGTTTATATGAAGAATTACTGCAGAGAGCTAATATTTTTATATATTATGCATTAGAGATACATTAAGTTAAATAAATCACAATCATGTTTACAATCATACTGCTAATGTCAAAAAAACTTAACGTCAAACTCATAATAGTTTGTGATCATATGTAATATATCCTCCTTGGATCAAATAGTTGAACAGAGTAGAGATTGTCACATTTCACAAGTCATCGGCTATAGCTTTGATTCATATACCTACTATAGGAATGTTAGTATACATACATATCCTCACACTGTATCCCTTACAGGGTAGTCACAGAGGACGGAGCGCCAAGATAGTAATACTATGAATACTGTAAAATATGTTCTAGGCTAGACTAAACCTTTTTAGCTTACTTTTAGTTTGAATCAGTATTTTACTTATTGTTGACTATAAAATTTAATTTATAAAATCATTAATAATACATGTGAACGCTAGGTCTAACACATTTAGAAATCCAATCTAATTTAACCTCCTCTACCTGCAAATTGGTGACTTAGGTCAACATCACATGACAAATTGTGTATTTAATCAATAATATTGAAATGTTGCATTTTCTGTAACTTCCTGATTCATTCAACTACTTTATTCATCAGTCCCTTTGGCAGACGGATTTAATGTGGTGTTATTCTGAAGGGTGTGGATATAGTACAGATGAGTAAGTCTTAGATGATGCTTATGAGATTACCTACAATTGCCCATAGCTTAGTAATATGTTACGTAAACGGCGACCACACACAATTTTCCACCACTTCGCTCTTGAATATTCAACACCTATCTTGATGTAACTAATCATATCACAGCACACCATCCTGCATTCCGTAAGATTTTGACAAATTTGTTTCATTCTGAAATTACTCAAAAGTTACTCAAAGCTTTGGGCTTACTGGTCTGTGGGACAGAAAAATTAAAGTCTATCAAAGACAGCTAAAATTTATGTCAGCGACATATACAGGAAATGTAGCATTGAGAAATTACGCACTAGTTTTTGGTTGATTAAATAAAGCATGCTTACTATTTCATGTTTTGTTATATTGTACAGTGTGTATGGTACATGTTTTTATTCAACTAAGATAGTAATTTATTTTGTATTTTACAATACAATAGGTAGTATTTGAGTCAACTATTTTTTGGCTCACTCCTGCCTCTGAATTCCTTAATAAAAAATACTTTGTAAATATAGTTATACATATTCATTTCATACATAAATATTGTATTTATCACTAGCGACCCGCCCCGACTTTGCACGGGTAGAAATTAAACAAGAAATAAAATACAGCCCATGTTACTTGCTGATAATATTTCTATAGGTGAAAGAATTTTTAAAATTAGTTGAGTAGTTTTTGAGTTTATCCATTACATACAAACAAAGTTTACCGCTGTATAATATTTGTATAGATTAGTATTGATAAACCTAATGTTTATCCTATCAATATATTGAATTAACTTTTAACAATATTTCTATTTTTTCCCCCACTTTAATTGTGTCCAGAAGATAGCACTTTCAGTTCAAGTTTCAGTCCCAAGCACAATTTTATTATTCATTGAGGTTTTTTCGATTTTATAATAATTTGTGTTAATTTTCAGTCATTATGACTGCAAATGCATTTATTTATTCAATTAAAATTGAGTTGAAGTTTCTGTACATATTACTACAGTAAAATAATTTTCAATTAATAATTTGTTATTAGTTATATTACGTGTTGTGGCAAAAGAACATTAATAAATTTTAAATGACTTTCTTAACAAAAGTAATTGATAAGAACTTTTAGGTAATTAAAGTTCATAAATAACATCACAATGATTTTGTTTTTATTAGGCAATCGTATTTATAATAATGCATAGTAAGCATATAATAATGACAATGTTATATTACAAATCTCAGTAAGTATGTATATTTCCTAAATCAAATTTAGATCCAATAAATATTTTTTTATTTAATGACAAAAATATTTTTTTTAAATTAATAAATTGTTAAAAATTTTACTCTCTGAACTAAGAAGAACAATTACTAATTATTATTAATTCGTGATGACATTCTCCTGGTTTCCTTAAAAGTTATTATTCATAGAAGTGATCTGATAACTCATAAACAACCTTTGTTTCACTTTAATTTCTTTTTTCTTGATTAATAACTAAAAAAATTTTTTTTTATCTATCTGCTTCATGTCTCCTGCAACAATATTGAAATATTATTAATAATTTGTAAATAGTAAGTTAATTTCAATGATAAATTGTTAGATAATTAAATGAAGATACTATTTAAAAAGTATATTAGTATTGAAGGTTAATCATTTTACTAAATGACATGAACAAGTTTAGAATATGATTAGTAAATTATATAATGTTTATAGTACATAGAAATGAATATTAAATAATTATTTAAGATATTATCTATAACTTGAAGACTATTCAAACAAAAGTAATGTATTTTTTTATGTTTTCCAGTGCTGTTCCTTGATCGAATATATATGAAGCTTTCGTCTGTATAGCATCATCCTGCAGTAATTGCCAGGTAAAATGCTCACCAATTTACTTTTAATAATAAGACATTAGCGAGAAATACACATTATGTTTTATTATTTACAGGTATAATATTAAATCTGTCAATGTATGCAATGAACCACTTTTAGGTGCACAAGCACCTACATTTTTATTATGATAGAATGGTTTAATGTTATAAGAGGATATAGCTGATGCCTCTTAGCCAGAAATTGGACGAGCCTCTTGTTACAATTGAGGTGAGAGTTTCTTTTGTTGGATAATAGCTGCAAATTAAAACTAACAATGTAAATCATTAATTTAAACATTAAAATTATTTCGATTCTTAATATAATCTGAAAATTACTTTGTTGTTGAAAAATATAGCCTAAAATATACACACATTTTTAAAAATGAATTATTGTTTTTAGTGGCTATTTTTATAATTACAAACACTTTAGTTGCATTGTCTTAAAGTATTTTTAATATTTTTCTGAAATACATACATACATATCCTGAAAATTCTGAAATATTTTTTACTTAATACTGCTTTATTGATATTATTGGAAACTTTAACATATTATATGCAGATTTTGCTTTTATTATCTTTATCATTGTTTTAAATATCCTAAAAATTCCTTTTTATACATTTTACTCACATGAAAATAATTCTGTGTATTTACAATTATTCAGATTTTAATTTAAAAAATCTGAATAGTTGTAAATACACAGTTCATGAATATTTCTATGAAAAAATATTCAAAATATGTATTAAATGAAAAGGCAGAAATTATTTAGCTAGTTAATTTTTCTTTAAAAATCAAGTTATGGGTATGAAGTGAGGATAAGCATTGAGCAATGACGCTATAAATAATGTTATATTACAATCTTCTAGTTTATCCCTACTTAATCCTCACTATTGAAATCTAAAAGCCTAAATACTCATAGTTTATAATTATTTTAATATTTTAATTTAATGTTTTGAATTATCAATTTCAAAAATAATATTAGCCATGTTTACATATCAATAATAAACTTAAAATATGCGACTTACAAATAAATTCAAACTCATATTAAACTTTATAATTTTATCTGTATTCTAAGTTAGCAACAACATTGCTATTTGTAAAAAAATTATGTTCATAGTGTTTGAGTATTCTAATTTTCTTAAATTCCATAAGTCTTTTTGAATCATAGTTGTAGTTAAATACCTACTATAGTAACTGTGACACTTTGGCAGGTAGATAGCAGACTCCAGCACAATGCAGCAGGCCGTCGATCCTCTTGCAACAACTAGTACCGTAAGTAGTTTTGGTTTTTATACTTACACATTTATTCATATCTCTAATTATTATATTATTCAGTATAACATGTTTCAAAAATATGATAGTATCATATTACAGTCAGGAGATATTTTTCTGGGATAAAAAGTAGGCTACATTACTCTAAAGAATGTAGCATAATATTTGCCAATGAAAGTCCTGTTAAAATCGGTTCATCCATTTTGGAGATTAACCTGGATAAACAAATAGGCAGATAAAAGCTACTCCATGACTGTTATAACTAGGACTTGTGAACTTTGTGGTACGGCCTTCCTGTAATGATCGCAATGGTACGACTGACATTAGGTAAAAATAAAATTCATGGGTAAAATATATTTAATTAACTATAATCTACATAAGTTTTTAAATTAATTTTCTTTATCACCAGTTTCTTAATAATAAGGAAAAAAACGGATACATACGTACATATCTTCACACTGTATCCCTAACGGGGTAGTCAGAGACGACGCAGCGCCAAGCGTCGCGGTCCCTACATACTACTTTCGCTTCCTCAAAACTTTGATCTCGCGCGCAATTACATTACACTCCATAATAATTCTGATTAAATAAAAAAAATATTATTATGTTACCTGAATTGTGTTCCTCGGCTTCACTTGTCTCGTTTTTGGCAGTATCAGCAGACTTGTAAGTTATTTCATATATGGAAGAAGGAATTGTATCCGAAGCAATTAAATTCGAAGAAGTCGATAGTACCCAGAAAGATCACGACCTCTTGGTCTATTAGATATGTTTGTTTTTTTTTTTATAAAAGAGGCAAACGAGCAAGCGGGCTACCCGATGGAGAGCGACCAACCGCCGCCCATGGACACCCGCAACATCCGGAGAATCACGGGTGCGTTGTCGGCCTTTAGGGAAATAGGGAAAGGAGGGGGAGGGGATGATGAGCCACCAGCATACACTCACCAAATGAAACACAACAGCAATAGACACTGTTGTTTCACGCTGATATTCTGTGAGAGGGTGGTATTTCACAGGGCGAGCCGGCCCTATTCTTGTTGCAATGCAGCATGGCTCTACCACTCAATGTTCAATGCTTTTTCAAATATTATCTTTAATACAACTCCAAAGGCGTTCCTTATTGTGGACCCTTGCAGTGGACCAGCTCTTGCGTAATAAAATGGCGAATCTTCATATACTCAGGAATACACAGGCGAGCAAAACCTAGTGATTTATAGTCAGGAGATTCAGATTAAAGATTCAGGAAAAATCTTCGTATTTTATTTGTTTATTTAATTATTTATGTACATACACACACACACTCGTAAATGAGACGTGAAATATAACTTATCCACAAAGATACAGCTTATTTAAAAATGAAATTTCTTCTAGCAGACCTATGATAGGAAAAGGCGTTGGAATGGCAAAATTTAATGTGTGTGAAACAAAGAAACTAAGATACATACTATATACAAACACCTGCATATAAATGTATAACATATATACAATACATGTCTACTATGTACATACCTACATATATATTATGTAACCTATAAATACCTACTTATTACGCAAACATTTCAGTTTATAAAGATAAGGAAAGGTAGTGTGATTTTTGACTCGTCGTTTAAAAATCGATAGGAATTAGAATTTCGAACGTGAGGCCACGTTTCGAAGTACCACAACCTAACCGCAAGAACAGTGAAGGAATGAGAATAGAAATCAGTCTTATGTGAAGGGCATTTCAGAAATGATCTAAGATGCTGCCTTCCCTTAATGGAGTATTTAACGTACGGGCATAGCAGAAACACGTTCTCAGATAGGAGGGAAAAGAAGGATTGTGTAATATATTGAAAAGGAGACATAATATCTGAGTATTTCTACGAGAACGGGCTATCTGTTCTCGTAGAAATACTCAGATATTATGTCTTTGAGTTGCCATTTTACCATTTGAGTTCCTTCCGCAAATGAGAAGTGTACATATATAGATAAAACGAATACAAAGATTTTGCAAATGCTCAAGTTTATTTAGGAGCTCTTTTGTAACATCCAGATCGCAGGCGTCAGCATAATCTAAGATGGGATGTATGAGTGTTTGAACAATTGAGATCTTAGTCTTTAAAGGGAAGTTTTGCGGATATTTCAGAGAATGAAGGGAAAAATGAACCTTTCGACTGACCTCACAAATATGAGCATTCCATGATAAATGTATAGTATGCATATACAAATTGAATACAATTTTTAAAAAAGTTTAATTATTTTGTTGTTGCACCCTCTCTTGTCGTTTCTTATCAAAATGGAAAGTCACCAAGTCCAGCAGGAAAGCAATTCGCAGCGCTCGGTTTGAACATGTCGGTCGGATGGGGCCAAATTAGCTGCGCACCCAACAGGTGGCAAGGCTTTCTGGTCCCTGGCTGAATCGGTTGAATCGAACTTCTGTCGTTCTTCTCTCTGCCTCCTCCACTATTAAAGCAGGATGGATTACTTGCTCACACCGCAATCCAAAAAGCAAATCCCTTTGCAAAATATCTGCGGACAATTCACGTCTAAATACCTCTAGTGAGACACCACCTAGCATACGTAGGTGCGATGCAACTATGCGAGACATCCGCATTAACCAAAAAGAGGTACTCAAAACACTTACGAGGTAAAGCAAGTGGTCCGGAAGGTATACCAGCTTGAGCCGTTGGATCTAAAAACTTGTGGAGCTGAGTTCTCTGGTTTTGACTCGACTTTTCTGCCTTTCTTTGGGGAATGGTATAGTCCCAAAATGTTGAAAGCCACCCATTCCCAAAAAAGGAATACGTTCCGATCCTAATAATTACAGGCCTATCTCGGTCATATGCAATGCTTGGAGGACAACGACCTACTTATCGACCAACTGCGGATTTCGCCGAAACCGTTCGACGGGGATCTTCTCGTGTATGTCATTCACATCTTCAGCGAGGCTATTGAGAAACACGGGGAAACCTGAGTCGTTTCTCTCGTAAGCCTTTGACAGGGTCTGGCACGATACCCTCAACAATAAGCTTCCATCTTACGGGCTGCCTTCTAGTCTGCTCTTGGATCAAAGACTTCTTGAGATAACGATATATTCGAGTGGTCGTTGACGGTTGCTCGTCCGATCAATTGACGATTAATTAATGCTGCTGTATATGAAGGGTCTGTACTCTCTGCAACTCTTTTCTTGCGACACAGCAATGACCTGCTCAAACCTGGTGTCTGGGTACGCAGACGATAGCACAGTTGTGCCAAAGTAAACTTCTGGTTCGGGGGCCACAAAGAAGGGAATCCAAACATTAAGAGAGGTTTTGAGAGTTAGGTTTATACGCTCAACCATATTTGAGCGTATAAACCTAACTCTCAAAACAGTATCCAACTGGGGTGACGAAAATGTCGTCAAATTTAACGCCAACAAGACGCAGGCTTGCCTTTTTTCCGCCAAGAAGAGTTCATTGTCTCCCCCTGTCCGGGATGTGTTCATAGCTCTGGCAGACCATTTAGAGCTACTTGGACTTACTTTAACTCCTACAATAAACTACGGACCCTATCTTAACAATAAAGCTACAAAAAACCAGGCATCCTTAATAAGGTTGAACGGTACTTCTCGCCGGAGCAGTTGCTTCATTTATATCAAGCACACGTCCGATGTATGTATCGTACTGCTGCCACCTTTACCACGGAGTAGCCAAGCACCAGCTGGAAGCTTTAGTGAGTTGACCGGCGTGCTGTGATAATGATTAGTTATGACAAACTGATTGCCAAAAAATTGATTAACCTCGAGCACCGCCGTAAAGTAGCATTAATGTTTTTAAACTTTCACGACTTGTACACATCTTATAATATTTACTAACGGGTCTATGTCGCGTTTGTACTTTAAGGCTAATTACCTATTTTATCCCGACGTTTCGACCGGATTGCACCGATCGAGGTCACGGGCAGACTGATGAGGATGATGACTTCGTAGCGTGCGGTTTTTTGCAACTACTCACACTCATTCAATGCTTTTCTTAATTTTTGTTATTATCACTGTCGCTACTTCGACACACTACACTAACGACATCTACACACTGGCGACGTCCGGTTTTCCTGCTCCGGACACACACTGATGACAGGATTCCATGATGTTGATAAGTGGTATCCATCTTCCCGGTTGGTAATTATGGTATTTCTTGATTTCAACCGCCTCGTGCTATTCTGGAATAATAGTGCCGATTGGTGGAAAGGACCTGTGGCTGATCCAATTCAATCCAGTGATTGGGTCCTGACTCCAGCAAGTGCTCGGCAATGGCTGACCTATTTGTCTGTCGTTTTCTGTCAGCTGTGTTCTTTGACTCTTTCTGCTATTGTTCTTTTTGTCTGTCCGATGTAGGAACTACCACAGCTGCAATCCACCTTGTAGACATCAGATGTCTGGGAGGGAATGACATCCTTTGGAGTACGCAGGTGCTTTGCCATTTTAGAGTGCGGACTATACACAGTCTTAGTATTTCTTTAGTGCTGTTCCAACTTTGTCCGTTACTCCTTTTATATACGACAAAAATGCTGGCACTCTGCCGACCTCGGGGCGACGCTCCCTTCTCCGCGGACATCGTATGTTTCCTCTATCCGTTTTGCTTTAGTACCTCCTAAACGTGTGTGTTCACTATGAACATGAACACTGAACATGTGTGTGTAGTTAGTTCACTATCTAAATGTTCAGGGTCACATAAGGTCGTACACTCTGTTCACCAGTGAAGCTACCACGGATTGAAGACGTCGCGGATGGTGATGCGAATTAGCATACAGATACCTGTCAGTGTGTAGATGTCGTTAGTGTAGTGTGTCGAAGTACCGACAGTGACAATAACAAAAATTAAGAAAAGCATTGAATGAGTGTGACAGTATTTATAAAGTTATTTTAATTGTACTTGAGTTTCGATTAGTAAATTGTACCTTTCAGTGTTTTTTTTTGAAGGCGGTTTAATTTTTTTTATAAAATTTTTTTTCATCCTTCAGTTACATGTATGGAGTGCCACTTCTAGTTTTATTTTATTGCAATTTCACTACGTCATTATAAACTCTTGAAAAAATCGGGCACCGCAAAGAACCAATTTTATTGTTACTATTAGTTTTTTGATAATTTTATGTAATGTTATCATCAAATAAATAAAAGTTTTGTAAATTAATAAGCAAGGAATATTTTTCCTTAGTTTTTATTAAATGAATAAGAAATAATGTTAAAGCGTACCTACTCGCAAAGTAAAAATGAATTTTTTTTTGTTTTTTTTTCTTTAATAAGTAAAAGTAGATAAAAATTTATTTATAAAAATGAAGTGTGACCCCCCTATTGCCGAAATCACTGCTAGCATTCGTCTGGGGATGCTAGACGAATATCCCCACTTCGCGGTAATCATTCTTTAGCTCTCTGATGATCTACGGAGCCGGCTGCACTAATCTCACTCGTCGCTTCAGAACGTCCCACACATGCTCTATGGGATTGAGGTCGAGACTTCGAGCTGGCCAATCCAAACAACACATTTCCACTTCTAGCAATATACGCTTCCACATCGCCAGACCAGTGGGCGCGAGCGTTGTTGTCCATAAAAATCTGGTTTTCGCCAAGAGCGGGCAACGCGGGTTGTGCATGAGGAATTAGAACTTCGGTTACGTATGGGTGTCCAGTCAGTATGCGGTTTTCGATGATGACTAATCCGTTCGATCCAACGAATTTATTCCTGCCTAAAACATAACAGATCCCCACCATAAGGTGTGATTACTTCAAAACATGCCTCTGCAAACCGTTCTCCTCGTCTTTGTAACACTCGCCGACGTCGGTCTTCACCGTACAGAGATATTCTGACTTCATCGGAGATGAATACCCTATCCCACTCCTCTCGTGTCCATGACACAATTTCGAGCTAACCTAAGCCTGCCAACTCGGTGCTCAAGGAGTAATTTAGGGCCGCGGGTCGGGCAATGACTGCGTATGTTGGCAGCGATAAGCCTGCTCCCGACCGTCCATAGACTAATTTGCATATTTCTTACTTCTTGTCGAACGACTCACATTTAAACTCAGAGCCTCGAAACATTGGCTGCAACCCATCTGAAGCAGCGCAATAATTCACTTTATCTACTATTTTCGAGAACGCTAAACAGCAATAACAATATTATAAGATGTCAAGGAAATAAGATAATTCAATAAAAATTATTTAAAAGTTCTTTAGAGTTGATAATAACTTTCGGGAATTCGCGCCACAAAATGTATGGTAGTAAAAATTTGTTTTCTTTAAAAACTATTATTTCTCATTATTTTAATCAAAATGTTATGATAAAACTGAAGAAAACTATTTATTGTTTATTAAAAATTTAAAAATATGAAATTTCTTTTCGCTTTTACATATCTAATACCGTCTCGTTTATTTTTCTATCAAAAGTGAAAGGTTTCATTCGATACTAAAGTTAATTTTTTATCTCAGTCACTGTACATTGAATCTCGCTGCACTCGGGATTCTACTCTAGGATCCGTCGATTCGCTCTGGATTCAAAATAGCGCCTCCCCGTAAAAACAATATTTTACTCCCTTGTTGTACAATTTACTATTTCCATGCTGTTGCTTCTACACTCATTTGGCCTAAGATTCTTTCCTTTGCCGGTGTGTGTATTTTGTTCATTCGTTTTTATTTTATAACCATTTTAATAATTGGCGCTTAAAAACTCTTGGCGCTAAGAATTCTCGTCATTTGCATTACATCTGAGGCTTTAAGCCTACGGTTCCTACATCCTACTAATATCATAAACGCGAAGTTTGTGAGGATGGATGTAAGGATGTTTGTTACTCTTTCACGCAAAAACTACTCAATGGATTTTAATGAAACTACAATAATATAGCTCATACATCAGAATAACACAAGCTATAATTTATAAAGATATTATGTGTTTGTGATCTTCGCGCGAACCAAGTCACAGCCAAAGGCTAGTTATTAATAGTCCGATTCAATCACAGACAAATTAGCCTAAAGACAGGAAATGAAAGGGCACCGTTTTCTGCCATCGATGCGCACAAACGCTCCTATAACTTCAAACACAAACGCGCGCTCCTTTAGTATTAACCAGAAAACAGATCCGTGACCTGTGTCTAATTGTTTTAAAAAATATAGTATAAATTACGTAAACAATGCCAAATAGCGCTGTAAAGTGGTGTGGTAGTGACAGTCGTAAAAATAGTTTCAAAAAGGTTAATATCACGTTTCATCGGTAAGTATAAAATTAATAATAAAAATTTATATCAAAAAAATGCAGAGCTCTCACTATACTGGACGCTGGTAACTTTGAGTCAGCGTTTATCCTTGTCTAGCAAGTTATAATTACATGTTGCGTCCTCACTCTTGCAAGATGGCACGTGTAAGTACGCGAAAAAACGTATCGATATATCAATATATTTTCCATTAATTTTGAGAATTTATAATGACTACCACTCTTTGAAATTATATACATAGTTCCATCCATACTATATAATAATATAATATATATAACATATAATTATATAATATATAATATAATATATATAATATATAATTATATAATATTATATAATTGTATAATCCATATCCATACTATCCATATCCATACTAATATTATAAATGCGAGTCTGTCTGTCTGTCTGTCCGTCTGTCTGCTTGGTTTTCACAGCTAAACCGCCATACCGATTTTAATAAAATTTAGCATGGGCATAGTTTGACACCAGGGGGTGAACATATGTTACTTTATTTTTCAAAAATCTACCCCTAAAGGGGTGAATAAGGGGATGAAACTTTGTACGGGAAATTTTTAACCCCTGAACCGATTAAGACGAAATTTAGTTTAGTACACAGATAAAACCTTTTCTATTAAAAAACATACTTTTTATTTCCAAAAATCTACCCCTAAAGGAGTGAAAAGGGGATGAAACTTTGTATGGGAAATTTTTAACCGCTGAACGGATTAAGATGTAATTTGGTATAGAGATACTGTATAGAGATACATAGGTATAGAGATACCTTTTCTATTAAAAAAACACAGTTATCATTAAAAAGATGTCACCGTTCTTTTTTCAACCGACGAAAAAATTATGAAGGTTCTCAAGTCGGTGCATATTTTTTTTTGTATACGACCATGCGTAGCTTTTTACAGAGTAGTCTGATTTTGATGATCCTCTTTTATTGGATAGAGTATATGTCGAGTTTTGGGTTCAATTTATTTCGGAAAAACTTTAAGAATACAATTTAACCGACTTAAAAAAAAACACTGCAAAGTACAAAATAACTATTCTTTACTAATCTACGAGTACATCACTATTTCCTTTAGTACGTGACGTTACCTTGCCGCCCGCTTACGTCTCATTCCTCTAACCTTGACAGAATAGTTCGCTTAGAAATTCGTAAACATTTCACGTCTCTAGGGTAGTTTGTCTGTGGATTCAATCGATCATGAGAAAATTAGGCAGTGGCGTGCGCAGAGTTTTTCAACAGAACTAATATATAACGAAAAAATAACAATTTTAATAATTATACTTACCAATACAACAATGCTGATGAGCGAAAATGTTAACGTTAGTGTTTCGTAGTGGTTGTTATTTGTAGTTAAATAAATATAATTTGCAAGGAAAACAAAATAAACTATTAGTATGTGCACAACCCGTCAGCCAGTTAATCACATTACCTGACTTTTGAGATAAATGCAACTTTGAGACACACCTGCCTTTAACTATAGTATCTAATTTATCACTAAGAAAATTTAGACTAGGTGGCTTGTTTTAGTTTCTGTAAATGCACATCGCTAACATAATTCTCACACTTGAAATATTCAATTTTTTAAAATACAACTGAAATTAATTATCTATTATAAACTGACACTTCTCATACGAATTGTAAGAATAGAATTTTTTAAAGTAACAGAACAACAAATCATTTGCACAAAGAAAATAAAAAAATTTAAACAAATTAAACCGACTTCAAAAAGAAACACTGAAAAGTACGAAATAGTTATATTTTACTAATCAAAACTTAAGTATAAAAATGACTTTATAAATACGATACAAATACTAATCAAAACTTAAGTATAAAAATGACTGTAAATACGATACAAATACCCATATAATTAATTTGACAGTTATTGAAGTCGGTGCTAAGCCTACTAAACTAATAGACTTTCCGTTGTTGCACATTGATTTGGCACCGATTTCAATAACTGTCAAATTTAATGATATGAGTATTTGTATCGTATTTATGAAGTTTTTTTTTGTACATAAGTTTTGATTAGTAAATAATAGTTATTTCTTACTTTTCAGTGCTTTTTTTGAAGTCAGTTTAATTTTTTTTTATTTCTCCCTTTTGAGTGACCTTGACCTTAACACAAATATCTAGGGCAGGTTTACAATTAACTTATTTTCTAATTCTGGAGCGCAATGACATACAAGAGAGTCATGAATATAAATAAAGGTTATAACCAATTCGCGTTATTTGGTGTATCTTCGAAACCCAAATCTCCAATACCGGTGAAATTTAAATGGGACCAATCTGGAAGTGTATCCTTTCAAATAAAAAAAAAATCCAAACCGAGTTATGAGGTAACAAACATAAAAAAAACATACAACAGAATTGAGAACCTACTCCTTTTTTTGAAGTCGGTTAAAAAGAAGTTTTATTTTGATTCAAATATAAATCAGTGAACCATAAACAAAGCGAAAACAAGTAACAAGAAACACAATTTTAGTTGGAAAACAGTGGATTTGACAAATGAATTTAACTCTATAATCTCGTTGATATAGGCAGAGCCTCCAAAACACGCACGTGAACTTAATTTTCGAGTATAAAATAGCATACATTCGAAAGATTAGTTCGTGTACTGGTAAGTGAAATGTAAACATGCGTGCGTGATTTTAAGGTACCGGACCGACGTGTCTCGCGTATAAGTCATAGTTTGCGTGAACTTTTTATCGATAGATAGCATGATTGTTAAAAAATAGAATACAGCAATATAAAATACGATTACAAACAGATGTAGGAAGGAAAATTGAGGATGGTGGTAGATGGCGTTATTTTTAAAGAATACTTATTATTTAATTTTAAATTGTCTGTAAATGGTAGATATCAATAGGTATGTTTTAAAACTTCGAGAGTTATTGTAAGAAAACTAATCTAGACTCTTTTAACTGTAAGCATGTTTTGTATACATGAAGTGCAACAAGTTGACTTTATTAGAGCCCCTATTGGTCATCGTTTCTTCAATGGATTAATATATCTGATTTGGATCTCTGCAACATTTTGGACATTGTACAGATTACGCCAAGACATAAATGAAACATCTTTGTAGATTAGATTGTGTGTGGTTGCGGACCATTGAAGCGCGCGTGCTCGTTGTTATGGTCAAACCTATTTCCTATTAATAATACGGCTGAGTACGCTCCTGACATTGCTGCCTTTGAGAAGTAACTTGTGTTTCTCAATAGATGTCGTTTTGCATGTATTTATTAAAGATCGATATAGCTTTTTTACTAGTAGTTTTAATAACGTCACGAATGAAATTACGATTAAAGAATATGAGCAATGAATTAGGTAGGTAATATTTAGTGATATCTGTAGGTATAACGCTGTTTTAAGAGGCGATTATGTTGATATCTGTCAAAGGGTAGTAGAAACTACATTATCATTTATTAAAGAAACTTTCTAGAACGTTCGATATAAAATTGTTTAAATAAGGTAAAACGTGATATTTTTTAGTTTCACAGTCTGAATGTAATGTAATTTGCAATTTACCATACAGCACTTTGTTTTTTAATTTGCGCAGGCACTGAAAATCTTTTATACGCGCGGCTTTCGGAATTATACTGACATAAGTCCAGCCGATACGTCCCTACGTTTTCTATCTGAGCCGACCGTGGTGATACGCGATATCGTTATGCCATCTCCTCTTTGTCTTTACTTTATGGTCATAATTTCCTAGACAAATATTTTAGATTTTGTTTTTTTACGATTCATGTTAACTATTTGTCTGTGCTCTGACTACCTCGTCAGGGACACAGTGTGAGGATATGTATATTAAGTACTAAATATAACTTACTGGTATTTCGATTTTTGCTTATAGACAAAATATTTAAGTTGTAATTTTTTAGAACTATAATAATATAATATGTTATAAAATAAAATAACAGTACAATTATATATCATACTAATAAAATTATGTTTCTACAGCCAACTGCAGAACCTATTAATGGTGCTCCTTCAGAGGAGGCCCTACGTCGACAGGGGCGGATGACAAATCAGCTGCAGTTCCTCCAAAAAAATGTTATGAAAGCTGTATGGAAACATCAGTTTGCGTGGCCTTTCCATCAACCAGTTGATGCGAAGAAATTGAATCTTCCTGTATGTAAAAGGAAGATATTATAAATTACTATTATTATGAAAACTTACAGAGTATATAAAACAAAAATTTCTTTTCAGGATTATCATAAAATTATAAAAAAGCCTATGGATTTGGGTACGATAAAGAAACGTCTCGAATCAAACTATTATTATTCAGCTCAGGAATGTATTCAAGATTTTAACACAATGTTCACAAACTGCTATGTTTACAACAAACCTGGCGAGGACGTAGTGGTTATGGCTCAAACCCTAGAAAAGTTGTTCCTAAATCGGGTATGTTATTTCATTTACTCCTTTTTTTAATTGTTGTCACTGATAGGTAATTAAACGTTAATAATTTTCTTATTTCTGATAACACAGATCAACACATCCTTTTTTTTTGCTGAATCAGTATAAACTTTTTTGAAGATTTTCTATGCATCTGACCTCATATTCACAACGGGTTGCGAATAGCGTGAGTTTCGAATGGGACGAGTGGAAAAATGTGGCTGAGTGCGAGTGGAAAATTTATCTGATTTTCATCAGACTGATAAGTTTGCGACGACATAGTCTTCTACTCATCCTTATTAAATAAAATTATCTTCATCATCTTCAATGTTAGCCCATATCACGTCTAAGAACGCAGCAGGAGGTTGGATAAGGTCTTATTGTTAATGTTTTAAAATGATGCAAGAAAGTCAATGAAATAACAATCTGCATAGTTTTTTATATAACAATTTGTTAGAACACTTCCAAAATACAATTTAAAAAAGTGACCACACTGTGGCGGCGCAGATACCTATCTATAATCATGAGTATTGATGAAGGTAACTTAGATAAATTATGGCTTATGTCATAATTATATCAAAAATAAGTGTGTGGTCCTTAAAATTAAGATTTTTATATTTTTTAACGGAATCTTATTAGCAATAGTACACTTAGTTTCAAAATAAAATGAATGCAATACATTCTGATAAGTTGATGTTGACATGAAATATCTCTATAAAAGGTGGTTTAAACATAAAATGACTTATTCTATTTTGTGATCATTTGAGTGTCCTGTGGGGATTTATAAAGGTTTAAAAGTACGACAGCGATTTCGGAAAATTTCAAAATGGGGGATGGCCATAGGCCACTTTCCATACTAAAATCTTCAAACCCCTTTGTTGTCATGTGTAGTAATTGTCTATCGGGATTAACAGCACCATACCGTATATACACAACGTGTTATAATTGTAACTAAACATTTTGTTAAACAATATGCCTCAAGATTTATGGCAATCACTTGTTGAAAATGGTCTATTAACGGTTATAATTTAATGTTACCAGATAGCGCAAATGGATAAGGAGGAAAAAGAGATAGAATTACCATCGAAGGGTGGCAAAGGCGGTGTTAAGAAGCGGGCGAGTAGTGCCGGCACGACTGTCAGTGCGGCGGCGGTGAGCGGCGCGGGCGCGGGCGCGGGCGCGGGCGCGGCCCCGGCTCGCGCGGTGAAGGTCCCCGCGCCGCTCCCTGCACTCGTGGGCTCCACCAACACTACCACTACTCCAGCAATCACTACTCCCGCAACGCCCCCTGCCACGCATACGGGACTTCCGCAACAGGTGAGCTCGCCGTGCTGGTGTATAATATAGTTACATGTCACTGGATTCATTATAGTTATTTATTGTGTGTTATTTACTTTAGTCTCGAGAAGGTTTAACCAAAATATTTTTTCCGTGGTACAAATTTCCACTTTAGTTAATTTTCTAACGACGATAAAAACTTGTTAATTTTATACCAATGAATTTCCTGAGATCGTCTTTATGATCTAGTACACGTCGGGCCAGTGCGCTGTGTCAATGCGCTGGGACAGCGCGTAAACGACCCTTTTGTGTAGTTATGGCTATGTAGGACCTAGTTTACGTTGGTCAAGCGCGGTGGCCTATGTGCTGGGTAGGCCGACATGTAAATGGCAATGATATAAAAAATCTAGTTTCGACCACAATTGTAGTTTTAGCCAAAAATCGACCGAAATTTCGGGCGCGCCGAAACTCTAATGTTCGTGAATTGTCACGCGTCTTTCGGCTAACGTCGAGTGAGTTGGTGGTCCATGTGTGGTCGAGCGACTTGGTGGCTCATGTGTGATCGCCAGCTGAATTTACTGGCCGGCGCGACTGTGTTCAGTTAGTTCATGTGTTTATTCTGATTTCTGTTGTGTTGTTTTTTTTATATTTTTTTTGTTACATACTTGAATTATTGTCCTTTATTTCATTTAACATGAGTTACATGAGTTAACTGTCGATATATGTGTAAAAAATACATTATAGTCCAACTTTTAATCCGATAGAGTGATTCGACGTTTCCAGGGTAACCAGTTCTCACAATTTTTTTAATAATGTTGCATTCCGATGTCAAATTGATTAATATTAGTCTGTAGCGATTGCTCCGCGGCATTATCCGGGTGAAATCTCCTTTTTAGATCATTCTTTTCATGAGATAGCGGTAGCGTGTAAATATATGAATATTTTAGCAATAAGGAAAGTAAATAAAACAGTAAGAAAATGAAAAAATAAAGTATGACGTTAAATTATTCAAATTATTTAATTAATTATGAAATGACAACGCTATAGGGCCATGTTAGCACCAAATTAAATGAGTTAAATATTACGACTAGTCGATCGATTAAGTCGAATCGGTTTCATCACTTGCCAACACTATTTACTCGTCACATTATTTAGAATTATTTAGACGAAGCAAGTTTTAGTTGTAATACAAATGCGGATAAAAAGTCTTTAAATTAAGTAATAAGACAACAGAAAAATTGCATTACAATTTTATTCATCACCAAAATATGAGTAGTTTCGCTGGCAAAAATAAATATAATGTAGACATCTTATGCCTCATCAAGACGTGGTTGAGGGCTGATAAGATAATGTCTTTATTGTAAATAATTTTAAGGTGGCCAGTGTGTTCAACAGAGCGTCAACAGATGACAATGGTAGTATGATTTTGGTTAATAATTATCTTAAAATAAAAAATCGCAAAGACAGTTGTTTGCTCTGTTGAACGTGTATGTGAAATGTCGTGTGCGAAGACGGATCAGTACATATTCTTATGTGTTTACAGAACTCCCTCATCCGATTATACTCAATTTTTAATTTCTGTAGAGGAGAGTCTTACCAGGCTTAGAAAATGTAATAAATCAATCGTAGCATGTGGTGACTTCAATCACCACACAATCACAATCACCACAAAATGGAGGAAAGGGAGATGCTAATTTCACTCTTTCTTTCATTTGATCTTGTGCACATTTTTGACGAACCGACCAGGGTTACATACCATTCAGCGACGTGCATTGATAATGTTTTTTATGAATAAGAGCAGAATTAGAAAGCATACAATTATTGGGTCCGATCATAAAGCTCAATTAATTAAATTAGATTGCATGAAAAATAAATTGAACGAATAATTAAGTTTAGACCACTAGGCGGGAATCAGTTAAAACGTTTTACTAACTAAGCAACAAATTTAGCAAACATTGTTCCCTCTGTTGACGATCTGAATATCATATATGAGAGTATTGTAAAATTTAACCGATATATTTAATAAAAATTGTCCAAAGAAGAAAAAGATAATTACTGACAACAAGTTACATTTCTCTGATTGGGCGACGAAAGTCATTAGAAAAAGTAGGGACAGACTTTATGAGTTGTATGATGAAAAATCATTCACGTCAGATGAAAACTTTTATTACTATGTCCGCAATTATTCGTAAATATTTCAAAAGGTATCTAAGCCTGCGAAATTAATTCATATCGCCAATAAAATTAGTAAGGCAGATAACACAGTAAAAGCGATATAGAACATTCTTAAACATTAATCTATGCTTAAATGAATACCCTCTCACTATACATTAATAATAAAATTGTTCCAAATAAAAAACAGGTTGTTAATGTTTGTTAATTTTTTTTCAAATTCACTTATAGAAATTACTAGTGGTCTAGTATACTCTGCACATCCAACACGGGCACTCTTAAGCCAAAATATAGGGAAGTGGTTCCCTAGTTTTCAGTTCAGGCACATGTTTTCATTTGAGATAGAAAAAACGTGTAAACAAAAAAAAATAGAAAGATGAAGATTTGTGGGACTATCAGTTCATGTACTGGCTAATATAATGCCAATAGTAACACCGATTTTAGTAAATATATTAATTAAATGTGTCGATCAGGCTGTTTCCCGATTTGATGAAGCTTAGTAAAATTATACCAATTTTTAAATCGGGTTGCAAGTCAGATCCTACAAACTACCGCCCGGTGTCCATATTGCCAGCGTAGAGTAAATTATTAAATAGAAGTTTAGCTTCAAGTTTGATTACACTTTTATTCATAATTTTTTGATCAAAACTTGCATGGTGGGTGATCTCATTTTAATATTTCCCTTTTTTTCTTTCTTGGAAGGACATCAAGATATCTTTGGTCGGTGACATGAATGGCGTTATTCATAAATATTAGTGTACATGTGGTAAATGTAACATTTTTTGTTATCTCTGTGCCTGTCAGTTAGAATTTTGTTTGTAATACGTAGGTGGATAGTATTTTTTTCTGGAGCAAGAAAATATAATTATAGGTGTACATCATTAGGCGATTACTGATTTTCCAATGATATAATACTCTAAAAAACATAATAATAGACGACGAAGATCTCAAATAAGGTGAAACACTATTTCAAAATCATAGACAGATACTTCAATTTCATTTATGTCTATATAGATTAACGTAACTAGCTTACCAAAACACTGATGAGTTGTTTAAAATATAGTCTAACATAGTTATTGTCAAAAATTAAATATATTTGCATTTTTCATTTATATATTTAGCAAATAATAATTATTTTCACAAAAGAAAAAAAAAAGTGATGATAATATCGATCCGTGCTTTGACATAAATATACATTTTTTTTTATTTCCTTTTCTATTGAAAAGTCAAGAAATAATGCGTTGGTTTTATTTATAGCTATACACAATTAATATAAATATTTGAAATAGTTGGTTAAAAGTAAAAATGTTCGGTAGAAAACAATCACTAACCATTTTCTTATTTTAAATAAATCTATTTTATTACAATTTATTATAACAGTCAGCACCGCCACGCACTACTTATTTCCAACAAAAATTAGTAAATTCGTAAAAAAGTTGCCGATTTTATTTTAAGAAAACCAATATTTCTGACAAATTTTGACGTAAAACTCAAAATCAGCCTCAACAGTGGTTTAGTTGGAATAGTTAGCTATATTATTTGATTCGTTATTAGCAATTCGTTGCTCCCATGTATAAGATTAGAGTCGAATAAAAATAGTATTTCGCGAACAACTGCGGAAGCGTGCGGATTTGTGCGGCCTTTAAATCTATTCTGGATTATATTACTCTTTTAGATTATTTATTGTCCTCGTGTAAGGAAATTATAAATCCTTTATGAGAATAAAGTGTCTTTAATTTACTTATTTTTTCAGGTGGCAACACAACCTTCTAGTTTTCATGTGGCCCAGTCCACACCACAACCTGTTTCAACTATACCGGCTGTCCCCCTTTCTCAGACTCAGCCTGCTAAGGTATTACTTTAGAAATAGTAGTTGTCCTTGGTAAAAATTGTGTGATACTGATTTCATTCATTATTTCTAAGGTTAAAAAGGGCGTGAAAAGAAAGGCCGACACAACCACACCTATGGGCAGTTCTTTTGAAGGAGGATACACAACTCCAACGATCGATCAACAAAGTGGTCCTAAACCTGCCAAAATATCAACCAGAAGAGAAAGTGGTCGACAGAAAAAGGTAATGAATTCGTCAATATTTTTTTTTAAAACACGCTAGTAGGCAATTTTTTAGAATTGCAACACACTTTAGTATCGAAGATCCCTGTCGATGCTCTTGAACCCGTAATAAAAGTATCTGTGGCAAATTTTTTTATAAATAATTTCTTTTAGCATGGGGTCTGCCGACCATTATTCGACGCTTATTTTATTTTATTCTTACATATCTGTGGCCAGAACCATACTTTGTTCATGGAGATGAACTAATAGGGTAAAAATTTACTGTCATGCGATTGATAAATAATAAGCGATACGGGTAAATACCATAAATACACAGTATGAGTACTTTTATTGTGTTCTTGCTACTAGTACTACTCAGACGTGCTCACCAGGGCCATTTCTCTCCATACAAAAATTTTTCGTATGAATGTTTGGCCTTCGTAGTAGTGCAGTCTAGCATAGTTAGATGTCACCACTAGTTTTTTACTTTAAGTATTAAAACTTTTTCGTCATTATATTAAAAGTAGTGATAGCTTAATTTCATTCGATGTTGCCTCATATATAGACCTCATATAACATTCAATTTTCAAATCTTGATGATAACGATTGAATTTTAGTTTATTGTTATTATTATTTCATTATTATTCAATTTAATATGATTATTCATTGTTATTAATAAATTAATAATTATACGAGTACATTTGACTTAAGTTTCATTAGAAAAACACCTGCAGGAATCAGCTGCTGGAACTTAGTCTACATCAACGAATTTTATTGGCAATTGTACTATTTGAAAGATTAGGGCGTTGGGTCCCCTCAATTAAATAGTATAATGTAGTGTTAAATCCATAAAATAACATCAAAAATGTCTGTTGCAGACTGGTAGGACAGCCGATGATAGTTTCAAAATGGGGGGATTGTCTCCGGGTGTGGGTGGCGCTGGAGCTTCTCATCATTCTGTCATGACTCCACAACTTGCAAAGGGTAAAGAGAAGTTATCCGATGCTTTGAAAAGCTGCAATGAAATTCTAAAAGAACTTTTCTCAAAGAAACACTCGGTATGTAGTTTTTATTGGCTTGTGTAAATTCTATTACATATAGGTGCTTAATATAAGATTGTTTATTTTTTAGGGTTATGCCTGGCCATTTTATAAACCTGTAGATGCGGAACTACTTGGACTTCATGACTACTTCGACATTATTAAAAAACCTATGGATCTTGGTACTGTGAAACAAAAGATGGATAACAGGCAGTACAAAACGGCTGCTGAATTTGCTGCAGATGTTCGTTTAATATTTACAAATTGTTACAAGTACAACCCACCGGATCACGACGTTGTTGCGATGGCACGAAAACTACAAGATGTATTCGAAATGAGGTACCATATTGTCATATTGTTAAATCCTTTTCACTACATAGAAACCGCCCTGACTACCCCGTTAGAGATACAGAGTGAAGATATGTATGTGCGTATATACATACATAGAATTTTATAGTTTTATACAATTTCCTTACAGATTTTCTTATATAATGCTCGCGATTGCTAATTCATGTTTAATTTACTGTTTTGTTATAGATACGCTAAAATACCAGACGATCCAGTCCATGTTGGACTATCTCATCATATTGATAAAGGTAGTTCTGCATCCAGTTCAGAATCTGGTTCCGAGTCAGAATCCGAATCTGATGATTCAGAAGAGGAGAGGAATAATAAAGTAAAACTCTTGGAGAAAGAACTACTAGCCTTACAAGAAAAAATGAGGAAACTTGTAGAGGAATCTAATAATAAAAAGAAAGCTAAGAAGAAAGTAAAAGACAAGCAAAAGAAACAGCAAATAACAAACAGTACATTACCGAAAGCTAATGCCGCTACTCCATACGCAGCTAAAGCAAATAATATCAGTGAGAACTTAGGTATGTGCTTCATAATCTTACTAAGTAAATATGACAAAAATACGGGTTGTGCCAGAAAACTTTCGCCAAACCGAATCTGGTTTCTCTGGTCTCTGTTTATGCTCTATTAAATATCCAAAACAACTTCATTAAAAATGTCACAGATTTAACTAAGCTATTCGTAGTTTATGATTTTTTAAACTTTGCTAATTATAATGAAGTGATTTAGCATCACTATTATACATATAGCTACTATTAAAGAACTTATAAGTTTCTACTATAGCTGTACTTTCTAGGGAGATCGTCTATAACAGCCATTCCCAAAGTGGGCGATAACGCCCCCTTGTGGGCGCTGCAGGCCTAAAGGGGGGCGGTAAGAGACCCAGAAAAAAAATGGGGGCGTTGTGTAGAGGCCTGGGGGGTGATTTGTAATCTCATTTAGCTAGGAGGCATCTTAGACAACGACTGCATGAGCTCTCGACTCATTAGACAAAATAAGTTTGGGAACCAGTGGTCTAGAGAATAGATAAAAAAAACAGAGTCGGAGTCCCTGAATCGCGCCAAACAAGGTTTGGCTTTCCGTCTTTAGATCATATTAAATATTAAAGTTTCTAAACAAAATAAATATCACTCGCTGCTCTGTGAAATGGAACATAACGTAAACAAAAAAAAAAAAAATGTTATAGTGACGATAGAAAAAGTCGTGAATTTCATGCAAAACTCTAAAATAACATTGTCGCGTTCCGAGTACTGTGATTTAATAAGAGTCATAAAAACAACAAAACATATATCAAATTCATAGTAAAATATCAAGCAACAACGTAATTAAAAATACAAAAATGCACTGTGCGCTGTACTACTGATTTTAGTAGGTAAGTGTTCCGATGAAAAGTGATAAAATGATCAAAAACGTTCCAAACATTGCAAACAAGATAGGAAGCCTTTGCCTTTAATTATTTATTGGAGTTTACTCCTCAAGAATTGATTTTCCTATATATAATATAGCCCGCGGTAAGAAAGTTATATAGAGAATAAAATCAAGCGTTAACAAAAATTAAAAGCTGATGTTTTACGTTAGCTTCAAATCTAAGATGGCGAATATTACTTTTTTGAATAAATCGATATGGGTATCATAATCTAGGTTTCTCGGAGTGCTGATTACAAAAATGACGTTCATTTTCATATCCAAGATGGCGAATATTAATTTTTTGAATAAATCGATGTGGGTGTCAAATTCTAGGTATCTCAGGGTGGTTATTACGAAAATAGCGTTCATTTTGAAATTCAAGATGGTGAATATAATTTTTTTTTAATAAATCGATTTGAGTGTCATCCTAGGTTTCTCGGAGTGCTCATTACAAAAATGACGTTCATTTTCAAATCCAAAATGGCGAATATTACCTTTTTCGATAAATCGCTATGGGTCTCAAATTCTAGGTATTTCGGGGTGCTAATTACGAAAATGGCGCCAATTTTGACTCGAATTGATCGAATTTTCAAATTGAAATCCGTGAAACTGTTACTGACATGACTCTAACTATTTGATCTTTATAAGTCTGCCTTGGTCTTCCTTGGCTTGGATTTTCTTCGTCAGTCTTTCATCACTCATTCTTTCCACGTGCTCAGACCATCTTAGCATTCCTTTCTTTATTTTTGCAATAACACTGTCGTGCCACCCTGTCATACTGCGTATCTCTTCATTGCTTATTTTGTTCGCAAGGGTGACACCGCACATATTTCTAAGAGATTGCATTTCTACTGCATTTATTTTACTTTCACTCGATTTCGGGCATATCGGGCATACTATCGTACAATAAAGTTGGCATCAACACCGCATTGTGTATGGCCATTTTGGTTGAGTTAGATATGTTCACACTGCCTACTAATGCGGACAGAGCATTGTTCACTTTATTGCCGGCTGCTACCCGTCTTTCCACATCCAACTCACATCTTCCATCTCTGAAAACAGACTCCCCAGATATACAATTTCGTTCTCTAGTTCCAGACATTTTCCTTTTACCCATATATCACACTTTGTCTGTACATCTTCTCTTTCAAATACCAGAACCTTAGTTTTTTTCACATTCATATTCAATCCTTTTACTTCACAGTTTTCTCTCATGCACTTAACTAGTGTCTGCAACTCCGCTTCTGATGGTGCTATAAGCACAGCATCGTCAGCGCAGGCAGGCAGGCAGTTTACCACTGTACTATCACATATCATACCACTCATACTATCTTTCAATGTATGTAGGCAATTATCCAAATACAGCACGAATAGCCTGGCAGACATCACGCAGCCCTGTCTGACGCCTGAACAGATTTCGAACCAGGGTCACATATCACCATCTATCCTTATACGGGTTCTGTGGCCTCGATATTTATAATGATCTCACAGCCTGCAGGAAGGGGCCCTCCACGCCATATTCAGGCAGAAGACTCCACAATTTCTTTCGCACTACTCTATCGAATGCTTTTTCAAGATCCATAAAAGAGCAGAAAAGTCTGACCTACGGCCACAAACTTCCCCACGATAACGCGAAGCGAGAAAATCTGATCTATGCAAAACCCCTACAGTTCCTAAAAGCAACTTGCTCTTCCCACAAATATCTTTCAGAAACATCTTTCATACGTTCAGTCAATACCTTAGTATAGGACTTTACTTGCTAAGCTGACTAAGCTGATGACCCTATACCAAGCTCAGTCCAAATGAGAACCTTTCCCTTTATAGAGAGGCACTATGACTGCGGTGCGCCTGTCCTCTGGCACCCTCTCCCTTCTGCCAACAAAGGTGGCACAGTGCACAGAAGGTATCCCAGACTCTAGGACCACCATACTTGATCATCCCAGCAGTCTCCTCATAATTTCCCGCATCCGTTTCACGTTTCAGGCTTCTTATCATTTTTTCAATCTCTTTCATACTAATGACATCCTCCAGTCCCTGACCCGAGTGTGGCAGTCGCCACGCTCATACAGTTCTCCATATTATTCACTCCATCGGTGCAGAATATCTTTTTTATTTGTTAGCAGGTGGTTTTCTTTCGAACGCACTTTATTCATTCTGTAAGGTGCCGGACCACTTCGATACTTACGTACTTTTTTCCAAAATAATTTGGAATGTTCCTCGAAGTTGTGCGACATCTTGTTTTCATCTAACTCCCTACACTTTTCACGCTTCTCTTTCACTATTGCCTTCGATTCAGCTTTCTGTAGCTTATATTTGTTATTCATTCTGTTCGAGCTGCCCGACTCATCCATTCTTGTCTTCACACACTATAATTCTCTCATTGTCTTCAACCGTCGCTAGAACTTCCCTAAAATTCTCCCAAAACTTCTCTAGCTCGCTCAAGCCGACGAAGGACACTGGGGCATATACCACTAAAACAAATATCCTCGTCAACCCTATCTTGAGATGCACCCAGAGCAGTCTCGGGTTTACACACTTATACTCAGTTACACAATTAACCAAACGAGAGGACAGTAAGACGCCTACTCCTTGGCATCTCCTTTCTTCTGTAATTTTGTAAAAAGTCATCCAAACTCATTTAAAACGAAAATGGCAAACTGTAGGCCTAATAATAGATATCCCAATAGACTGATACTTCCCAGCATAAAAACCGATATCTATAATAAAAACTGTCCAATAATGCTAATTCGTATATACAATCATTTACCGGAGAATATTAAGCATCTAACTTACAACAAATTTAGAGTAGCTCTACACAAATGGCTAATTGATAAATGTTTTTATTCTGTCCAGGAGTACTTGAATTCTTAAATTGACTTATATATGTGTGTTTTTTTCTTTATGATAATATACCCATTATGAACAATTTTGCATGACAGAAATGGTGAATGTGTGTACAAAAATAAATATCATGTAACAATCATGTGGTACCCCTCACCACATAGCGATGCCCACCCTACCCCCAGGCCAGTCGGCAAGTTCAATGCATTTCAAAGCTAAAGCGCTTTGTTTCTCTCAAACATAACACATCCAATCTTTTTTCTTCCATAATATCAATCACTTCATTCATCTTCTCTTCCATCCCACCTCTCACATTCCACGCAGCTATTCTGCACTCCTCCCTCCACTTACCGCCGCGAGGGTGCACAGCGTGTTGTGTGGCGGTCCCCAACGCTGAACTGCACTCTGCTCACACCAGCGGGGACAAACCGGTGTACGTCGCTTTCGGGGGACGCCATAGCTTTCATATTTACGTTGTCCCGCATGGTGTGCACAGGAGAGGAATTACAGCCCTGAAAAGGGCTGGCAGAGGTCGCGACGAGCACGCTTCCTCAATTGACCCCATTGAACAAAAAAGTTATTTTCTATAATGGAACATCCATCATTTTGGATTTATCATGACGTCACATATACAGAATCCCTCTCCTGTGTATCCCATTTTATTTGATACTCATATTGTTGACGTTGAACAAAAAAGTTATTTTCTACAAGCCGTTTCCCGCCCGCTGCGCTGGGCGTAAGTGAAAATTTTGTACGTAATAGTACATTTTTGTTTGAAAAATGGTGAAAGGTGTATGGAGCTCAAAAAATAAGTAGCCTATAACCATCTACAACTAATTCCGCGTCAAATGGTCATGGTCCCATGGCGATCGGTCCAGTAGTTGTCAAGTTTATCGCGGTCAAAGAAAAAAAAACCCATTATATATAATATATAGATAATGGAACATCAGCCATATTGGATTTATGATGACGTCACATATATAAAAAAACACCTCATTTTTTTAAAAACAAAGTGGCCTACATTTGTTTTCGGGTACATACTATCATTATGCCCTATATTCCAAATCAACGAATTCGGAAATAAACTTTGAGGTCTCACACTAGAACTATTGACTTTTGGCGAAGTTGTAGAACGCAAATTTTCCGTTCTCATGGGTACTTTTATACCCTTCCGTATTTACCCATCCTTTCAAAATAACCTTGTATATATATATACAGCGTGTCCCGTAAATAATGGATCAATCTTAAGGGAAAGGTAGAACACCCAATTACCTAAAACCTATTTGAGTAGTTTTAAAAAACCTTAGGGTTACCGAGAATTTTTTTTTTTCATTATTCTGACCATTTTCTCCGCCAGGCTTCAGTTTTTTTTAATGTTGTCGTTCCAAATGATAACATTTTTTAAATCTAATTTTTGTAAAATATTGCTGACTAGTTAGCTTATGTAGCTTAATAACGATTTGGTTAGCTTATCGTCATTTCTAAAAAAAAGAAGACCACAAACGAAGAAATTATTTTTTTAGATTATGATAACCCAACTTGGATAAATTCTCCTGTAAAAAAAATGTACCACACAGAAGTGGCCCATTATTAAAAAAAAAAACATTTATTAAGGTTTCTAAAATGGTATAAAACTTTCATCTAGTCCTTCTCATTACAAAGTTATTGCTATTAATCTGATGAAGGGGCTACATCACCAAAACTTTTAATTTAAAGAAAATAGTCTAACTGTGTTTATCAGGTTTATGATTGTATCGGCGCGTTTTAGAAGGTACTTATTTCCATTAAAACGACCAGGAGTTTGAAATAATAACTATTAGAGTTGGGCAGCACGCACTTTAAAAATGAGTATCGTGCGAGGGCCTCTTTTTGCAAACGTGCTAGCACACTGTGCTGGCACAGTGTGTTAGCACGTTTGTGCGAGGCTGGAGTAACTGTGTTAGAGAAGTGTGGAGGTGTCCGTTGAGTGTTGTTGCACGATGCACGTCGAGCGCACTGTGCTACTGTGCCTGAGGCGACGACTCGTGAGTAGCGAACCCAATCAAAAGAGGAAAATAAATTTTATACGTCCTCTCGCTCACACGCAATAAGTACGAAAGAAACGTATATATTATCTAAGTATACCTACATTCACCAGCTTAAATTATCTATTCGTACGAAATTAATCATTATGTCGTTATCCATAGATAATAAAAGTTCGAATGATCATTCAACTCGCGCCTCACAGTATCGCGGTTCGCGGCCGGTTCGATTGTGTAACTGTGCTATAGTGTGCTACCACAGTTTTATTCTACGAGGCCCTCCCTCTTCCAAAACTGTGCTGGCACAATTGTGCTTACTCGCGTGCTGCTTACCCAACGCTAATAACTATTTTAATAGCTATAATCAAATTAACAAAAAATGTGTGCGCGCCGTGTCAAGCGCATCGTAGAATGCCTGAAGGTTGCCGTTGCCGCTGCCGCTGGTCACGTAAGCCACCTTCCGCAGCCGTCCTCTTTCCCCGCACACCGCACCCAATAATACATGTGTGTAACAATTATTGTATGTTTTATAATCCTTTATCTGCGTGATAAAATTGCTATAGGACTTAAAATAAAAAAAAACTTTGGAAAGAAAAACAAAAAAATACAAAAAAAGTATTTATTACTAAAAAGTTACTTTGGAAAGAAAAACATAAAATTATAAAAAAAATATATATTACTAAAAACTTACAATAGGTGTTCGAATTGTTGCTTTGCGAAATGCCCTTGCTAAAATACACACCCTGCATCTTTTTATGAATGAAGCCCTTACACGGCGTATGAATTTCTACGGTTTATGGACTCCACGGAGCGCTTATACGCTGGCGCAATTGGTCTATTGACACGATTGAGTGTTCGTAAACCAAATTTTTAAGACATCCCCAATAAAAAAAAAACCAAGGGATTTAGGTTGGGAGACCTTGGCGGCCACAAAATCGGTCCTAAGCGGCCGATCCATCAATCAGGATAGGCTGCGTTTAGGTGTCGCTTTACTGTCGTTGCATAGTGTGCGGGACATCCGTCGTTTTGTAGCCACATCGTTTCTCTCACTTCTTCCGGGACATCTTGCAACAGTGTGGGCAATTCATTTTGTAAAAATTGCAAATAATAATCAGCGGTTAGAGTTGCTGTCAATTCAAATGGACCTTTATTTGGTCACAGATAATACCAGCCCATAAATTTATCTTAAATTGGTGTTGGCTCCTGTCTTGTCTCATCAAATGGGGTTATCTAATTGCCAACTATGTAAGTTGTGCATGTTGATATAGCCATCGCGTCTGCAGGAAGACTCGTCGGACCACAAAATTTTATTGAAAAATTGCGGATCATCTCGAATCATTCTTAACATTCTTCGGCAAAACTTAACTCTTAGAGCGTAGTCTCTTGGCTGTAACGTTTGAACACGTTGATATGGGTGCAACCGATGTCTTTTTAATATTCTATGCACCGTTGTTTTAGGCACACCAGTACGTCGTGCTATGGCACGAAACGAATCGTCGGGTCATTCTCAATTTCCTCTAATATTCGAGTATTGACTCGTTGCGGTCTTCCCTCACTAGCACCACCGATTCCGGAACCCGGAAATCCTTCTTCGAGGAACGAGTTATGCACTCTTCAATAAAAGTATTCAATAAAAATTCGATAGTCGGTAACGTTGCTCATGCGGATATCTTTTATGAAATAATCTTGCAGCGGCTCTCACATTACCTTTGCATTCTCCGTAAATAAAATGCATGTTACAATAGTCTCGTGCCGTATACTGTTGACGCGGCATTTCTGTCAATGTGTACTAAAACACTACAATCGATAGTCGTTCACAATGCTTTCAGAGTCTTTAAGATCGCCAAGTCGTAATATCAATAAACAGAGTCCAAATCGTTAAGCAAAACAAGGTCCAAATTCACAGCACGTAAAAATTGAGAGGGAGCAACACAAAACGTTTGTCGTAATCAATAGTTCAAGTCGCACTAAGCGATATGGATAGTTGACATTTAGAGGCAGTATATTGTAATTGGTAGTCCAGTGTAGCACATAACTAGCTTTCATAGATACTGCATAAGTGATATAAGGCAGAGTTTACCACGAGGTTAAAAACAAAACCAGTATGGTGTAGGTACCATGAGATTAGTGTATAGATTTATATAGGTATAGCGACTAATTGGACTCCTGTACCTACGGATAAATTCCATTTCCATTCCATAAAAATTACAAAATTTTCAACCTATAAAATTTGGTTCCTTAAGCGATATTTACTAAAGTTAGCGCACTATGATTGATGTTGTGCCATGCTGTTGCCTTGACAGTATTTAATGATTCGCATTGAAAACTTAAAGCAAGTTGGAACTGTAGTTCTAATGATTAAAAAAACAATAATAAAGGAAAAATAATGTAGTATGAAACAATAATTGAATTTATCGAATACGTTCCTAAACGCACGTTAAAGGCACAGCGTGAGGATATGTATGTCGTTATTTTATATAGCATTTATAAAGTGTCGCCGTATCAGTCGGTGTACAAGTAATGCAGTAACAAACGTTGGTTCCAGCGGCGAGCAGCGTGCGCGGCAAGACGGGCAGCAAGCGCGGCGGCGGCGGTGGCGGCGGCAAGGGCGGCTCGCGCGGCGTCACGCCCGCCAAGAAGAAGAGCTCCGCGCCCGCGGCCGCGCCCGCGCCGCACCCGCCGCCGCACGTCGACACCGACGACGAGGATGTCGCCAAGCCCATGTCCTACGACGAGAAGCGCCAGCTCTCGCTCGACATCAACAAACTGCCGGGTGAGTTACACGTTCGCCTAAACCACCTTTTGCTTTATCTTCATGTAATGCAAATAAAATACTGAAGTCTCTTCCCCATGCAGTTACACGTACAAAACTGTTTGCCTGTAGGCACCTCAAAATCACAACACATATATTACATGCATATATATATTATAACTAGCTGTACTCGCGACTCCGTCCGCGGGGAATATTTTTCGGTGGCTTTCCTGGATTTAGGTTATGTTATACGTACATGTATATAGGTATATGTGTACAAGGTTTAGCATTTCTCATTCAGTTTTATCGCTCTTTTCACTCCCTTAGGGATAGGTTTTTGATAAAAAAAAATAGTCTGCCTTTTTGATAAAAAAGTCTATCTCTGTACCAAATTTCATCATAATTGTTTTTATTCATTTTCGTAATATGCACCCTGAGAAACCTCAAAAATATATATATATCAATTTATTGAAAAAAAATAATGTCCGTCATCTTGGATTCGAAAATCGACGTCATTTTTGTAGTCATCACCTCGAGAAACCTTGAAATGACGCTCTTGTCATACCATACAAAAACATTATCCGCCATCTTGGATTTGAAAATGGACGTCTTTGTCTTAATCGGGTCACGGGTTCGGGTCGGGTCAAGAATCCTTGAAAATAAACACTCAAACAAATTTTAATCAAAAATTAATGTCCGCCGAGTACCCAGCATGCGTTGCAATGCCGCGCGTCACATAATGTACAGAAACCTTCCCCTGTGTATTCCATTTCATTTTATACCCATATTGTTGGAGGTTCCTTCTTGAACAAAGAAGTATTATAATTTTGGTTCAGTGGTTAGTATTTCCCATACAAAGCTTCATTCTCCGTTTCACCCCTTTAGGGGTACATTTTTGATTAAAAAAAGTAGCCTATGTCTGTCCTCTGGTGTCAAACTATCTCCATGCCAAATTTCATCAAAATTGGTCTGGCAGTTTCTCAGAAATTTGAGAAAATCAGTGTCTCAGAGGAAATCTCAGAAAATTATTTTTTGTAGTAACCATAAGATTTACCGATATCATATTAGGCCAATAGAGCGAAAATTAGTGATAAAAGAAGCCAAGGAAGACCAAGGGTGACTTATGAATATCAAATAGTTAGTGTTAGCCGACGGAAATGTCAAAAGAATGATGAGATTTGAGGAAGCGAAAGAAGTAAGTAAAGACCGCGACGCTTGGCGCTCCTTCCTATCTGACTACTCTGACTACCCCGTTAGGTATACGGCGTGAAGATATGTATATTAGGCCTATCATTTGTGCAATCACATGTTCTTACTATATAACAATTTTCAACAAGATCGGTCAAGTTGTTCTTTAGTTATAAAAGGACATACCGACCGACAAAAATTTTAAAATGGTAGAATTGAAGTTAGTGAGTCATAAAACGAATATTTATCACAAAATTATACAAAATAATTGTATTTACAGACAGAGCCTACAGATTTATATAGTAGTGTAGATAGATATATTTATGAAATTACTGTTTTATATTTTTTATATATAATAGAAGAAACCAAAAATTCTTTTTATGAAAACTATATTTAACTAAATAAATGCGCCAGACAATATAACACCAATCACCTGCTCTCAAACTAGGGCATACCCTACACCCAGTACACCCAGACCAGACTCAATATAGAAAAATTCGTTTCCTAAATTGACCCCGGTCGGGAATCGAACCCGGAACCTTCCGCACTTAGATTTAAGATCTAAACCATTGCGCCATCGAGGTCGTCAAATTAAAATTAATCAAAGTATTTACCATTATATTTGTTCCACTTTTGCCATTTTAATGGAAGTTCAATGATACCTCTGCTATAGAAATCCTGGCGATGGCAATCGAAGAACATTTTAAAGGCGTTTTTCGCTACCTCATTGGATTTTAAATTTCTCCTTTGTAAAATGTTATCTAAATTCAGAAAAAAATGGAAATCAGTTGGGACAAGGTCCTGGTGAGTAGGCTGGATGATGGAGAGTTTCCAGTTGTAACTTCTGTAGTTGTGAGACGGTCCGTTGTGCGGTGTGTGGACGAGTGTAATCGTGAAGGAGTGGATTAGAGCTAGAGCAATTGACAAGTTTTGATTATTTGACAACGAGCATGTCCATCATCATTTGTAATTCTTCACAGCACACCTCTGCAATAATTATTGTGACAGGTCTCAAGAAGCTGTAATGAGTAATGCCGACACAGGTCCCACCATACACTTTGATATGAACATGGTTTGGCAGACTCCCCTGTGTCCAACCATTGCGACGGAAGTTTTCGATTGTCATACAGGATCCACTTTTCATCACAAGTGACAATCCGTTTTAGAATCTCCTTATTCGCGTGCTTTTCAGACTAAAAAAAAAAGGATAACATAATGTCGCGAACAACACAATGAGGCAGGGTTTTTTAACATATGGTTTGCACGTGGTAATTAGGCCAGTGTTGCCATATTCATTCTAGTATCTCAGTTATTATAAAAATAACGTTATTGTTTTTTTTTTACGTTAACGCTGTTAGTAACGTATTTCTATAATACGACGTTGCTAATTAACCCGGCGTTCGTCGCTAGGCAAGTGCGAACACAAACGGTCGCTACCGGGTAAAAATTACCACATTTATCTTAGCTCTCTATTTAAATACAGGGATATTCATATTGAACTTTATTATTTTATATTGTTTGTTTAAACTAAGTGAAAATAAAAAGTAACATTTATAATAAATAAGTGTTTATTTAAACTTAGGGCCACACATAATAGACATATAAATTTTTATCAATTTTCAAAGTAATCTTTGAAGTATTTTTTGACGACCTAGATGGCGCAGTGGTTTAGACGTTAACCTAAGCGCGGAAGGTTCCGGGTTCGATTCCCGGTCGGGTCAAATTAGAAAATGAACTTTTCTAGATTGTCTCGGGTCTGGGTGTACTGGGAGACGCCCCCAGTAGTCGTCGTCTGGTTCTCACAGTACAGGGAATACTCTCTAGTTTGAGATTAGATGATTGGTGTGCATAGTCTGGCGCATTATTATTATTATACATTATAATCTTAAAAACTTAACAACTTTTGTATATTTTTCTTTGGAAACACGCAAAATAAGATCAAATGATAAAAAAAAGGTGAAATATTCTTACAAATTAGCAAAAATAAATTGTACTTTCGTAATATAAATTCTAGAAGTAAATCGGCTTCAAAAATCACAACTCGAAAAATTTTCAGTCTTTATATTCTAAATAAAACTAACTTACTATTATATATATTAACCTTACTTTACTTTATGGTAACAATTGTCAGAAATAAGTATTTTATGCTCTTGGTATATTTTTTGGTACATATTTCACAAGTTGTCTTTGTTTTCTGATCTTTTCTCTAGTTACAATCTTCATAGTGAGACGTATATTATGGATGTTGGCGTAATTGGTAATTTTTGCAAATATTCATCCGAAAAAATAAATTCTATTCTTCTGAAATGGTGAAACAATCTTTCGCTGCTCTTATAGGTCCTGGCAAATGAATAATAAAATTATGACACCCCATACGTACATTCAGTGACGGTTGTTGTATAAGACATTAAAATCGTCTATTTCGGCCAATGAATTTCCTACGCCTGATATATTTCAGTAGTACATTTTCTAAATAGTCTACCCGTTGCACAACTAATGTTGGCTCTTGGTCTAACTTATATTGTAAGGCAATATCAGAAGCACCATCGGAATTGGTTTCTTGCTCTGTATTGCTGTTGTGGTACTGTACTCTTCATGATTCTCGTTTCGAATACGATATCTTCCTCATATCTTCTTCTTGTAAAATATCTTCTATAACACTGTCTTTCAATTGGAGATCTAAAAAAGTAGTTACACTAATGGTCGCTGCCGGGTATTTTTCACCCATACTTACTTCACATGTCCAATGCGACCGAGTGCGTAGTGCTAACTGATAGCCGCGTGGGGAGCACGTCTCTTGTTGCTATACGGAAAGGTACCTAAAGCGGCAAGTTGTTAACTTACACAGAAAAATAAATATATGTTTTTACTACCACTGTGGTATTTTTTACCCAGTAGCGACGAACGCCGGGTTAAATTTATAAGAGCTTATAATAAATTACGTTGGTAACTATAAGTTGGTATTGAATACATGGATTCCTCTTAAAAAAAAAGAAACCATGAAGAAGTCGTATTGTAGTACATTGTAAGACTGAGAATGAAGGGACTATCAATAGACCGAACAAGGTATTAGAGTGCAATTGTTCTTTATACACCAATTAGCTTTTTGTTCTTTAAACACCTTTTTGCAATTTGCTACCAATAATTATATTTATCTAAGTATTGGATATCTTTGTACTAACAGGCATATTACCGACATAGTGATCAGTGATCTACTCAGAACTCAAAATTTAGGAAAAATTTCCCTATTGCAATCAATGGTGGCGGTATTTGTAGTAAGATATGGGAATATTATGAAACCTAATACTCAAATAACAATATAATGAAACCTAGTACTTAAATATTTTTCAAAAAACGCTTCGTGTAAATTATTTTAAGCTCCTTATGACGTTGTTATGAAAAATTTAGTACCTATAGTTTACATTTACGTTGTTAAATGAGGAAAAAGATTGTCTGCCAATCAAATCTATTAACAGAGAAAATTTTCTATTGATAAAAATGTTTGAAGCTAAATTGATAATTATGAAAATTTCTAGAAAAAAATTACATTTATTCATAACACAACTCTATGAAAAGCATTTAAACAAACGAGTAACGTTACCGTGCATATAACCCGTTTTTTTTCAATAATCATAGTAATAATAACACCTATTAATGGCAACTGTCACTTACACCCTCTAAATAGTACACTATTCGGCATTTTGGTGTTAAAACATCTTATTTTATAATTATGTCACGCGCCTTAACGAACTACCTCAAAGCTCAGACTAATACTGGGAGGCATAATTTTTTGTCCGCATGTGTGTGTTTTGCTTATTATATGTACATGGCTAGGCATAGTTTTGCTGATCTCACTGTGTTGCTCGTGACGTTTCATATTTGTTTTTTATTTGGTCTGAGGTGTGCCTATTCAACAAGTTAAGGCAAGCTTCGACGCGATTTTGTTGTTGTTTAGTTACTTCATACGGTACCCACTTTTCGAGCTTTTTTATCTTTACAAATTGACGTAAATGAATCCGTATCGTTTTATCACTTACGTTGAAGGCTGCTGCTAATTCCGACGTGGTTTGAGATGAATCTGTTTCCAATACGTCTTCCCATTAATCGTCATCGACTTTCGTCTTTGATCGACCACGGCTCATTGTTGAGATCTAAATTTCCAGAACGGAACCAAAATTACCGTGCGTTCACTTGCGGTACCTAGTCCATACACGTCTTTGGTATCGCGTGCTGCGTTGTGTTGTTGTGTGTGCGTTGCTTCTGTGCTGCGTTGGTGCCACGACGGAACTCGTATTCTAAAATAACGCGTAATTTTATATTTTTTTATGAAACAGAAACAGCGATATTAAAGAAAAATCGAACGTCGGAAAAACAAATGAACAACTGATTTATTAAAAGAAATGTCATAGCTATATATAAACTTAGTTGGAATTTGGAATTCCAAGTAGAATGAAAGTTATCGAATTTCACACTAGCCAGTATTAAAAATCGACAATTTCTAAGGTAAGGACCTAACCAGACATTCTATTTTTTAATAGCAATTATTAGTAATTTTTTCCATATTTTCACAAATTTTTAAGTACCTTTAAATGTATCTCGTTTTCATTACTTACTGTTTTTGAGTTACTTACAAAACGTGTTTTTTTACTTCTCTTTTTTTTTCAAATAAATCACGGAAGTTATTAGAACGTTAAAATTTCTTACCTCGAAATTTCAGATAAGTGCGTCTATACGACATTTTGATTTCAACCTTTGACTGGACTATAAAAAGATAAATTTGATTTACCTGCCTAATGTCCCTGAAATAGCCAGGAAAATGTATTCCAGGACGTTTTTAGTAACTTTTACAGAGAATTTAATGAAAATAAAAAATAACAAAAAAAGTGCCATTTAAATATTAAAATCGTGGTTTAAAAAATGAAATTGCTAAACACTTTTTTCGGAAAATAATATAAAACTTCTGTTTATCTAAAAAAAAATTAAAAACGATTACAAAAAAAGTTCAGAAATAACTAACTAATAAAATAACTATTTTTAACCGAAAAAAATTTTTTCCCTTCAAAAAATTGTCCAAATCACGGAAAAATGGTAGTCGGCTGGGGCGAGGTGCGGCGAGTATGGAGGATGACGGCTGGTTTCTAACTGCAGGTCTTTTAATGTTAAAACTGTTTCTCGAGCAGTGTGAGTTCTTGCGTTATCGTGGAGCAATAATGGTGAAGATCGATCGACAAGTTGAGCTGTTTTGCTGCTAGTTTCGCGATCATTGTTCATAGTTCTGCACAGTAGAGATCTGCTGTTTTTGCTTGACCGGATCTGAGGAAGCTGTCGTGAATTACTCCATGAAGTGACCACCAGTTACATTAATTAGTGTGGCCTTTGACCTGAGGTCAGCCATTGCGTTATTCGCTTGTAATTATCTTAAAAAATCCACACTTCGTCACACGTTACAATTTGATCCAAAATTCTTTCATTTCTGTACCAGCTTAACAAGGTAAGGCAAGTCTCAACGCGCGCTACTTTCTGCAGAACAGTCAACTCATAAGGCACTCATTTTCAAAGTTTTTTAATTTTATCGATTTGTTGCAAATGGGTCAATATTGTGAATACGCTAAAGTCAAACCATGTCGCTAATTCCTTGGTAGTTTGATACGGATAGGCTTCCACCTTTCAACCAACCTTCAATTCATCTTTGTTTATCTTAGTGGCTGGTCTTCCTTGTGGTTCATTCTTCAAGTGGAAGTTTCCACTACTAAAGGGGTTAAACCAAATACGTACGGTGTGTTCATTAACGTATAATACGTTGCGTACATTCCTCGAGTATCGAAATTTCGATTTCAACCGTTATTTAATTGGACTATACGTTTTCTTCATACATATCTACTTACACGTGCCGTCTTTGAAGAGTGACACACAAATTGTAATTATAGCGTGCTAGACAAGGACGAACACTGATTTGGAATTTAGTAACCAACCAGTATCAAAATAACTATTATAAATGTTTATTTATTTATTGTAAAGCTACAGCACAGCTATAACAATATAGAATAAAATCCATTTCATAATTTCCATAAATGAGTCACAACAGATAACTATTTTCTCCATTGAGTACCTACAACAAGAAGCGCATACGCGGTATTTCTCATACAAAACTTTCTGGTATTTTTGCGGGAGGAGAGGTATTATCACAAGTAAATGGGAGCACTCAAATGCAATGATGCATTGTCTTTACGCTTACGCACACAAACAATTCGACAACGTTCACCCAATTTAACAAATACGTAGAAATAACTTGATTGAAATTTTATTCGTGATACGTTACAGTCTAAAATTAAATGCTACCACGAATTTTTTTATTTCTTTTGCAATTTAATTGTAATTTTATCTGTAAAATGTAAGCTAAAAACATGTGGACGTTCAAGCAAAAAGGGTCCAGTAGTGGGGTATTGAGTTAAGACTAGATTCGGAATTTAGAATAGTCGATTGATAATAATAATAAAGCCTTTTATTTATTTCCTTAACATATACAATTGAAAATAAAAAAATATTTAAATTGAACTAAATTATTTATACTATGTAGTACAAATACAGTTAAGGCCCCCGACGGGTATAGGGCCCCCAACATTTTCCAGATCTTCCTTATCTTTACCTTGTTCGTCCAGTCATCTCCAGCATTTTTTATAATCTCGTCTACCCAGCGTTCCTTAGGACGTCCTCTAGCTCTCTTGCCACTTGGACCTGGCCAATTTGTAACTAATTGTGTTCATCTTCCATCTGCCAATCTTGCTACGTGACCAGCCCACTCCCACTTAAGTCGTTTCATATGCTGGAGAGCATCTATCATCTCGGTTATTTTTCTTATGTTTTTGGCTTTATTCTTGTCTTTCAACCTAATGTTCAGGATACTATTTCCATATCACGATGAGTCTTGTACTCTGTCTCTCGCATATTCGTTGTATATCCAGGTTTGTGATCTGTACGACAAGCAGGTTAATGGACATCCATCCATGACTTTCTTTTTCAGTTTTAAAGGTAGTTTAGATTTCATTATTTCTTTTAAACTCCAGAATTTACTCCATGTCATGTTTATTCTCCTATCAATCTCATCTTTGTTTCTGTAATTGTGGAATTGAGTTAAGACTAGATTCGGAATTTAGAATAGTCGATTGATAATAAGGATTAAAAAAAGTATTCAAAATGTGGAATATATTTTTTTTATCAGACATTTAAAGTTAAAACTGAAAAAGCTTGTTTTGAAAAAAAAGCATTTTAAAGTTTGTATAAAAAAACCACACTTCTACTTGTTTGTTTCTACTTGGAAACATCATATAAAGTCATTTACTATATGAACTTGTAGATAATTGAGCTTTATTTATAATCAATTAAAATCGCGAAATGCCATTTTTTCACCCAACTTTACAAAACTGCGTATATCTCGGAAACTAAATGCCGGCCACTGGACCCTTTTTGCTTGGACGCCCACATATAGTCTCGCTAGGGAGTGTGCGTTTACGTCATATTTTGTACAATTCGGGAAATAAAAACGGCAAGGTACGAATTTAAGCCAATTCAAGATTCATTATTGTACGACAAAGATTACGATACGACTTTCTAGAACGATGAACAAGTTAATGCAACATATTCGAATGGATCGATATTAGAAGGAGAGAAAAAAGCGGTCGAGTGTGAGTTGGACTTGTGACTGAGGGTTCCGGACCACCGTACAATGTATACATGTTATGTACCTATTTACCAAAAAATATAAGTCGAAAAGCAAACTTAACTTTGCAGTGAAGACACATTCTCACAGACTCTCCAACTGCAAATGTAAATTCGTAATGGTAAAAATGTGTGATATCTATATATTAAAAAAAAATATGAAATCTATTGTTCTATGCAACCGATTTGTTTAATTTTTTTTTTAATGAAAGGTATTTGCACAGACAGATTTGTCATCAAGCATTGGAAATCACCTAACTTTCACCCTTCTCAAATTATACTCAAACACGATTTCCTCCTGTACATTTATTTTTTCATAGCTTTCTTTCTCTATATCTCCGGTTCTAATTGAGATACGCTGTTCATTTTGATCTAAGAATACTCGCTACTCGCTAAGAATACACGCCCACTTAATTTGGTTGAGTTGATGGGAAGCTAGGTGTGAACATTCAACTTGACTACATTATAATATTCATTTTAAATTAGGTTATATTACAATTACTTATTATATCATCAACACAATGCTGCGGAGCAGCACACGTCCACTAATAAATATAATTGCAAATTCGCAATTTTTGGATTTTCGCTGTTATTGTGTTGTGAGATTTTGCTTCTTGCCAAATTTCATAATTTTAGCTCAACGACCCTTATAGGTTTTTTAACCGATTTAAAAAAAAAGGAGGACTTTCTATGTTCGTCTGTATGTATTTTTTTATGTATGTTCACTGACAACTTTGTCAATTGTGGACCGATTTCGAAAATTCTTTTTTTCGTTTGAAAGGGTGGTCCCATTAAACTTCATTGATATTGACCTTGGCCTAAATAAACATCTAGGGTAGGTCTACAATTAACTTCTTCTAAGGTCTAGAGTGCAATGACATACAAGAGAATCGTCAGTATAAATAAAGTTTATAAGCAGTTAGCGTTAATTGGTGTATCTTCGAAGTTCAAGCTAGTACCAAACTCTAGTACCAAAATAACTTAAGATAGATAGTTATTTTGTACTTTTCAGTTTTTCTTTTTGAAGTCTGTTTTTTTGAGTACATAAATGGCCGTATTTTTTAATATTTTACACCTCTAATAGACCCTAGACCTCAGTGCTTGATATAAATTTCAACTTGATACCTCTACTTAGTCTTGTTCTTGGGATAAAGGCTATTGGCTGGTCGGAGAAATGGACACGACACGGACAACAAATCAACGAAGTGATCCTATGAGGGTTCTGTTTTTTCTTTTTAGATACGGAACCCTAAAAAAAAAAGAAGAATTAACTGCAAACACATTATTAAGAGGGTTTATAATAAAAGACCACTGCACTAAAGGTACTGTTGTGGCTTATTTATTGAAACTAGTGGTCGCCCAGTGGTCGAAATAATCACGCTTTAAGTTTAAATAACATTTAACTTAATTGTTTTAATGACCTCTCTTTTGAAGTTTATTTATTTTGTAATAGTTTTATTATTTTATACTTATCGATGAAACGTGATATTGTCCTCTTCGAACTTGTTTTTACAACTGTCACTTTTACATCACCTTACAGCGCAATTTGGCATTGTCTACGTATTATACATCTCTTTTTTTTTGCTACCGCTTCTGCACAGGTTACGTATCTGCTTCTTGGTTACTACTAAACTGCACACGTTAGTGTTTTCTTTATAGGCTTATTTGCGCACATACACGTCAGACAATGGCCGTCATTTTAGTAAGTCTGGGGTACGTACGTAGTTTGTGATTCCAACGAAGAACATTGGGACACCATTACCTTTTGATTGTCCTATATTATTAGTATTGTAGTATAAACCCATCTATCTCCATCGTCAGGATGTGTATATAGGTACATAATTACGTACGTTTCATTACATAAGTACCAACAACATATCTTCTGTTTTTTTTTCATAATAACGCTTAGACCAGGGGTTCCCAAACTTATTTTGTCTACTGCCCACTTTGAGAATAAATTATTTTTTAGCGCCTCCATTTTTTCACCTACTGAAAAACCACTATAACTTCAAATTAAATTAATTAATTATTGTGAGCTATGTTAGCGGAGATTAAACATTAATTCCAAACGAGACTTTTACTATAACCCGCAAGAGTTACCTTGAAACCTGAGCGCAGTAGGTAATACACAACGGCGCTCAGGTCTCAAGTTCTACTCTTACGGGCTACACCTGCCAATGAGAATGATTATTGAAACGCAACTTTATAGTATTCAAACAGAGTATCTTTTATTCAAAATAAAACAAATATAATCGATCCTTATATAAAAACTAATGTGAAGGATGAATCTGATGCTGTTTAATAAGTTTGTTGATATCAGGTTCCAATTTACTCAAGAACAGTCGCAAGTCGCCATGTTTGGTAACATGCAAACGATTTCTCTTTTTAGTAAGCAGTGTTGCCACAGCACTAAATCCACGTTCACACAAATATAACGATGGGAATGCTATCAAGAATCGCTGAACGATTGACCACAATCCAGGGTACAATTGCGGGATCGGTTTTTGTAGCCAAAATTCTTGGTAACCATTTTTGAACTTGATTTTTATTTCCTCGTTTGTTGTCAATTCTATAAGTTCTTCTTCCAGCTGAGGTGACATTGCTGTGTTCACATTTTAAAACGGATCCAACACCCAGTCTGGTATTTCCAAGTTCAAAATGTCCTGGTATCGTTCGGTGAAGTCAATGTGGAGGTTTTCCAAATGTTGGCAGTAGGCAAACAATTCGTCGTTACTGCATGATACTGATAAATTCGGAAAATTGTGAAACTCACGTCTGCCCATATTCTTTTTGTGTAGAAGCAGTTTGGCTGCGAAAGCAGCAACGACGTTTTTTGTTTTAATTAAATCTAGTTCATCGCCTTGCAGTTGGAGATTCATGTCGTTGAACAATTAATACAGGTCTGTCATGTAAGCTATATCATTCTTTGATGTAATGAGCTTGTTGTGCAATTCTGTATCTTTAGTTTCCAAGAACTCTATGACAGAGTCAAACAGGTTGTAAAATCGAGTCAGACAATTGCCTCTTGATAGCCAACGAACTTCAGTATGAAACAACAAACGGTTGAAATCCTCGTCATTAGTAACACAAAGCTGATGAAATAATCTATCATTCAAAGAGCTGTTGCGGATTTTATTGACTGCTTTGATGACATATTGCAGTGATTGAAATAGTCGTTCACTTAAGTTTCTAGCAACCAAATGTTGTCTATGAATAACGCAATGTACAGCAAGGACATCTGGAATTTTATTTTTTAAGTACGCTATGAAGCCTTTATGGCACCCTGTCATAGCCGGAGCACCATCCGTAGCAACTGATATAATATTTTTCAAGGGAATCTCTTTCTCATCACAAAACTTTTCCAATATATTGAATATGGTTTCGCCTTTTGTATCGGTCTCTAAATTTCTAGCAAAGAATAGTTCTTCACATATTTTCTCATCTTTAATAAACCTCACGTAAGACAGCAACAATGCTTCATTAGTTGGTAAAGTGGACTCATCGAGCTGAATTGAGAATTGACTTGTCCTCAGGTGATCACACAATGATCCTTCAATGTTTTCAGCCATTTCATCAATTCGTCTTTGCACAGAATTATTACTCGAAAGGAATTTTTCGGATAATATCTGCGGCTGGTTTATGAAGCACAGTAGTTATTACTTCCTTTATTGCTGGCAAAATTAACTCTTCTCCGATGTTATGTGGTTTGCCTTTTTGAGCAATTAACAAAGAGATATTGTACGAAGCTCCGAAGTCCGTCGTCATCTTGCTTAGCAGCCGCCGAAAATGCAGTCTTGAAGGCTTCATTGCTTCATTCGAAAATGTTTTTAGACATAGAAGACACAAAGGCGACGATGGGTTTGTCGGATTTTCAATGAATCCGAATTTAATATATTCCGCACAGTATTGCCGTCTCTTTTTTTTTTACTTCCGACATTGTTTTGTTTTGAGAAATACGTAAGTAAGTGTTGAACTTAAGTACTGCTCATCTATTGCGCGCGAAACCGCAAATGAAAATAAAATAAATATTACGTTGTTTATATAGGATTGCATAAGCAGCACGCACCGACAGGAATAAAACAAACATGCATAAACTCGTTTATCTCATTCGACGCTCAATCGTACTCAACAAGTCAGATCAAGTATTCTATGAACCAGCCGATTGATACAGGAATGCACAATTCGGGTTATTTAACAAAAACTTGTTAAAACATGATTGCCCGCGGTCTGTTATCTACGAAAATTACCTATCTGGGAGTACTAATAACTATTAAAATGCGAAAGTGTGTCTGTTGCCTTTTTATTTGTTTGTTTGTGTCTACTTTCATTTCAAAACGGAACGACCGATTGACATGATTTTTATTTTGTATATTCAATAAAACAGGACAGATATATGAACTACGCGGAGAGAAATATCGAACCGAGTTTGAGCAATCTTTTAATTAATAATAGTTGATGTTCACAAGTTGTAGTTGAGAGTCGAGAGCTTATGCAGTCGTTGTCTAAGATGCCTCCTAGCTAAATGAAATTACAAATCACCCCCCAGGCCTCTACACAACGCCCCCATTTTGTTTCTGGGTCTCTTACCGCCCCCCTTTAGGCCTGCAGCGCCTACAAGGGGGCGTTATCGCCCACTTTGGGAAAGGCTGGCTTAGACCGATCACTGACAATCAAGTGTACTTGTTCAAGCCAATCCAATTTGAATCAAGCGGAGGTTGCATCACCGACAATCAAGTGTTCTTGTTCAAGCCAATCCAATTTGCATCAGGCGGAGGTTGCATCAAGTACTATATTTCTGTTGTCCAACCAATGATGTTATATTTAAAAGAGGTAGATGGGTTACGTTAGTACTAATGCTTGTAAAATATTGTCCCGGTTACGCACACACATAAGCCACACACTTTGTTTATACACACTAATAAAATGATGAAGTGTAAATAAGACAGCATGACAATTACCATAAGCAAAGTGAGACAAATATACATTGCACTCCGTCGCTATACAATGTAAGATTTCAATTGCATTTCAAACTAACAAGTCACACGACTCTAAAACCATTGTGATTGGTCAATTTCACTTTCTTACTGCATTTTAAGCGAATCCGTGACTACTTCATAGAATATTAGTAATTAATGCCACAGAACAGACATTTTCGAAAAATATGATTGATGCCTAATGGGTTTAGACAGTAAAAAGGATTTATGTTTGATTTTTAAAATTAATTTTTCTTGAGTCATGTACATTTGGAAACAGAATTATTTAAGTACATACATTTATAAAACACATTTGTTATAAATTTGAAAATGATAAAAATAAAACACTAGGTATTTTCATGTAAAATATTTTTTATTGTGTGGGATTATTGGGATATTAGACTCACTGCTAAAACTTCTGATTGGTTTTAAAAAATACGTATATTATATCTTATATACCAAGTAAATAAACGTAATCAAATGTTTAATAGGCACTGCATGACATTGACGGTTCTGTAACATAACTTTTTATATTCTTTGACCAAATATAATATATTGCTCTCTGTCGCACTTGGTAACTGGGGTATTACCTATCGCATTTCATAGTTTTATGATTTAATATTTAACCGATATTTTAGATTGTGGAAAAAATGGTGACACAAATGAAATAAGTAAGTACACTTACGCATGATACGTGATTTGTGAACCTTTGGAAGTCTTGCTAGTATAGTTTCTGCAGTATCTAATAACACAGGACGGCATTTTAATATTAATATTAGGAACGCACATACGTTTTGACACTGTCACGTTGTTACACGAATGAGCTCCAGGTTGGCTAATTAGCAAAGTTTTAGGGTGCCAGTTTTCGAACGCAATAACTCATCTACCTCTTTTGTAAATATAACATCATTGTGTCCAACGAGTCGTTTGTGTGCTCTAGGGACGTCATGCAAAACTATGTTTCATGCAAATTTGACTTCATCAAGTTTACTTGGTCGTTAGTGGCAGACTTTATGTGTTCCTTCTCTCTCTCACACTATTAATTTTACATTGAAGTTTAAGCGATAATAACAATAAAATTAAAAAATTTATAGTAATATGAGAAATCTAGTAGTATATTAATACACTATTTGATTCCCCATATTACTACAAAGTCCATTACTATTTGGTAGAAAATAATGAAAATAATGGAAGGAGAATGAATGGATAATAAAAATAAATACACATATTACGAATAATACGTACACTGATAATCCTAAGTAGAAGTTTTATGTTTCGTGATATATTTAAACTTGATTTGTTTACTTCATTTTAACTATGTAAATGAAATAAATATTTGTGAGAAAAATATTTGTGAAAATAATCGCCGAGGTCTTCTGTACATTTTAATTATATTCGCACCTATACGACGTCGCACAACATATTATTATTTAGGATTTTTACGTTACTTTATGAACGGGTTATGATTTCAATCCCGTACGGCGGACTAGTAAGGGATCGGATTGGTTAAATGATCCTTGTAGCCGAACGTTATGTCTATTACTTTTTAATTGGTCTGAGATATCAGTTTTGATTTTTAAATACTATCCAATATTCAGATAACTGGGTTTTCAAATATTGTTTGTCTTTTACAAAACTGTCTTGTGTCGTCTGGGTTTGAAAATGGGTTTGTATTATTTTAGGTGACAAGCTCGGCAAAGTGGTACACATCATACAGAGTAGAGAACCATCTCTACGAGATTCAAACCCTGATGAAATCGAAATTGATTTTGAAACACTGAAGCCATCAACACTTCGAGAACTAGAGAACTATGTTGCATCATGTCTTCGAAAAAAGACACGTAAGCGTCATTGTGAGTGAATCCAACATTATTTACCCTTCTTTTTTTCCATAGGTTTCCTTTAACTATTTGTAATTTTTTAGTATTACGTAACATTTTTTGATTTCCAATTTTTTTTGTGTTCTTCCATGTGCAGTTTTGTACTGGTAAATAATGTTGGTGGAATGTTTTAAGCTTTTAATATTGCCTTAGCTGTGAAATGCTATTTTTTTATACAAGATAAAACTATAATTTTTGGTATTTCTTTTATAACTGATTTTTTTACAGATCGTAGGGTATCAGGTAAATCTAAGGACGAACAAATGGCTGAGAAAAAGCAGGAATTAGAAAAGCGGCTTCATGATGTAACTGGACAATTAGGAACAAATAAAAAACAGCAACCTAAAAAAGGTAAATGTGTGCTTTCAAATACTTTTTAACTATTATAGTTATGATGTCTAAAAAAATTAAAAAGAAAAGGTGTGGAACTCACCTCTTTTTTCAAATATATTGCGAAAATTGCAAAAATGATTGAGGGCGTGTGTATGTACTTTTGTTCAATGAGATACAAATCGTATAGTAAATAATGCTAACATACCAGTTCTTTTATCAATGGCAATCTCACAGTCAGTATAACAATCACGATCAGAAATAATAAATGGAAATGAGGAAAAGGTGTGTTATATATGTCTGATAACTTTATTATTTAATATTTGCCTCATATTGAAGAACTATAAATCGACGTGTTGTTACAGAGGGATCCAAGGAAGCACTAGGAGGAGGTATTTCATCGTCGTCGAGCTCATCAGACTCGTCCAATTCATCGTCCAGTACCGACACCAGCTCATCGGACAGCAGCGACAGCGAAGCAGGTTAGATTATACACGGTGTACTTGGCTCGTGACGACAGTTCATTATCATTTTCAACACTGTATAGCACTGGTGGTATTCGGTCATACCACACGATGTAATATATATTTCTAGTGTTAGGTTTTAACAATACTGCATTTAATTAAGGCGAATTTTACTCCGTATTTGTATAATATGTTCAAATGTTTGAGATCTATAAATAGAAATAGATTATTGGCAATTTTCATTATTTATAATCCAAATTTTGTAAGTTTCGTACCTTTGCCAGTATTTTTTTTTTATATGACCCACTGTGGTATGTTTTATATAATATATTATATCCCATAAATTGAGATGGCTGATTGAACCGACTAATAATGTTATTCTAGTCTTAAAGCGATGTCAGTGACAGAATGAATGAAATGAACATGCTGTTGCATACTATGTCTCTGATGTTCATAATAAGACATGTGTGTGGTGTGATACAATCGGTATTGGTGTAGTTTTTAATAGGGGTTTATAACACCACATTTCACATTACAGTTATAGAACAGGAAACTGAAACATTTTATACTTTTATTTACGATTTTATTTATTGACCATACTCCAAAACTAAGAAATTTTCGTGTAACAGTTCTATTATCCAAAAAATTTTTATTTGTAGCATTATTATTTCTTTATTAGTTGAATGTTTTTAAATGGTGTAATATACACTCATCTACACAGATGAGAGAACGAGAATGAAACAATAATGGTGGTACGATTGGTCTGGACTTTTAAGAGAATGCTAATAACAATCTAGAAAATTAAAAGAATAATTGCAAAGGAAACTGAAGCAATGATTATTATTTCAAATGTTGTTCGCATTGTGATGACTGGTTTGACGAATGTTAGAGAATACTGTAAAAATAGTTGTTTCCGTTACTGTGATATTGGAGAGGGATAACTACCTGTTTTGATTCAATATTAATGTAGAATCCAAATTTTCTTGCATTATAATGAAGTAATGGCAAATGGCACAAACGGATGTTAGTAAGGAGGAGAAGCCAGCTTTGGTGTTCGCTGACACTTGTTATTGGTGCCGGTAAGATTATTTTTATTTGGTTTGCTTTCATGAACCAATAGGAAATACCTTTTCACATTAATATTTTTAACTATATCATGTCCAAATGCGGTGTTATTTCATTTGCATCCTTAAAACTTCGAATACTTATTACAAATTCTTATTGGAAACTTCAGATCTCATGGTACTAATCGCTTTTGAGTGTGAAATTTAAACCCAATATTATTACGTATTGAGTTCGTTCGAGATACGGAAGCAATATAAACACGTGAATAGATAGTAGTGTCGGTACATACGTCCGCCGGCCGGTGACGAGTGAAGAGGACTTGTGGCACCGCGGAACCGCGCTCTCACGTACAGAACAATGCAAACAATTGTGTAAGGACGGATACCAACTTGGCAAGCAATAACTTCCAGTCCATTGTTGGACGCATTTGACTTTTTATTACAACGAGGATGTGATTCAGTGACATGTTGTAGTTAAAAATTTTAATAATTGAAAAGGTATGTTTTATTGGTTTAAAAATGCTTACTACACTTTGATGCTTGCACTCAACAATACGTAATGTGCGAGCAAAATTTTCTACATTACATAACTAGTACCAATAGCTGGCCTCTTTCCTTCACAAATTGTTTGCAATGTCGTTGATTTTATATGGATATACTATAATTTTAAACAAAATTTTTAGTGGGGCAATGTAGATCGGTTGTTACATTACTAATTTGAATTCAATATTCCCATAGCAGCTGTTGTATGCCTTACTAAAAGTTTTCAGTTACTGGAAAACGAAAATAAAGTTACAATACAAACGTCACTAACAGATAATGTGATAATTTTAAAAATCCGGTGGCTGAATTACGTTTATTTTGTGTTATTCAATAAAATTGTAATATTTGTCTAGTTTTGTACATTTTGCAGGCTCTGTGCCGTTTGACTGACTATGCATTTTAACATCTATGGAGTATTTGACAAAAAGATATTTAAGAGTTTATTGAAAGTTTGTAGTAAAGTAAAATATTATAAAATATATATATCAGGAAGTGCAGAATCAGATGTTTCATCATATTTCTAACAATTATTTTCTCTATTTCTAAATTCTGTAAGATACTGACTACACTCGTTGCTTTTAAGCAACTTACTGAATATTCTAGTAAGGGGCCTTTTTTGAGATCTAGATTATTGTGACATTGCCATGGTACCCATGTGATTTTTAAGGTATTTGTTTTTATATACTACTGATAAGATAATATGTAGATATACGTGATTGATATAAGTCTTCTTTTTCTGTTCAATTGTGCAAATGATAGATTAACCAAATCATCATTTAATTCCCTCAGTAATTTCATCACAACATTTCAGTTGGTAACTTCTCACTCGCCTAATAATGTTACTCTCGCATAATTTAACCACATAATTGAGAGTATGATCAAATAACTGATTTTCACTTTTCACTCATGATTAAGGTCACCCTACAGAATAATGGTGTCGTTGTCGAGTCAGTTTTCTGTTATCGCTTTTGGCGTCAAATACTCTATTTTATTATGAATATTTTTAGTTAAAGCATTATTATATTCGAATGTGTACATTGATTGCATAGGTGCTTCACAGAATAATATTTTATTAAGGTTTCGATGTCTACCATATGACTATGATGTTCTTGATTTCACATTTACATAACAGCTCATGTAGAAAAGTCAGTCCGAGTGTCCTTTGTAATAAATAAATAATCAAGAATATTAAATTTATATTTTAACGTAAATATATTTAGTTTAATTTGATGGTAGGAGACTGTGAGAATGCAATGAAAGACTTAAGAAACTATTTATACGTAGTTCACTATCATTAATAAGTATTATATTATGTAATATATTTTAATTAATTTACAAGATACTTTAATATCGATTTTTTCAGTTTTAGTTTGTACATGCAGTAAATATAATAATATTTATTAAAAGCTCTAATCAATATCCGTTGTAGCAAAAGATTGTGTATTTTCTATTAAATTGTTCTCGGGCCTAAAACGTTGAAATTACTTTTGCAAACGCGTTGAGTAATATATTTACGACGGTATATTTTAAACCCTTATTTATAATTTTTTATACATCACAAATGTGATAAATAACAGTGAAATATTGATTATTTTACTGTAACTTGTATGATGGTTTATCATCAGCTTATTTAGAGTATTTTACAATCTCTGTATATTTGTTTTATTTTGATTGATATTATTCACGATTTCTGTAAATCACTGTTAATTGTCTAATTGAGCAATCAGTATTTTAAAAGATATTTTAAACCATGACGATCTGACATTTATTACATTCCTAATAAAAATAATAATTTTAAACCAATATGTCGATTATTTACTACATAATTTGCAAGTACAATTTGCTGATTGCTTCAAGAGATATTACTGTAAGTTAGATTATAGTGATATAATAATTTTAACTTTAGAGTTCCTTGCTTCCCAATGGGCCAAGAAAGGAAGAGAACAAATGAGTCTATTGTTTATTACCTAATTCAAATGTAACATTTTACCAATTAACTGTCATGTTGATACATGTTGATTTTTGCTTTTCAAAGGCAGCATGTACTAGTGCCGTACATTTTGTGAAGTAAAACTATACGTGGTTCAAATGACCTTTCGAATACATTGTAGTAAAATTGGTTGGTGTTGCAAGCTTGTAAACAGGAACACCATGTGTGTTAACATAGATTTTGTAAGATTTATTTAATTCACATGACTTAAAATTGGTTAGTTTTTAAGAGTGAGTGGAAATAAACTTTGTATATATATATATTTCAATATATAACGAAATTTAAGTAAATCTTTTAAGTAATTTATATCGCATTTTATTTGTTTGCCCTGAGATATGAAGTAATAATACAATATATACTTACTACACCGCATTTCACATGTTATCACTGCAATTTTTTGGAATGACGGCACCAATTACAATATTCATTTGGGACTTAAATAGTTTTGCGCGAGCAATATTAGCGATGCACAACTTTTACAACGCAAGTTTGCATCGATGAAGTGTCTTCTAGTGACAGCTAGTTGTAGTCATTGAATTTTTACGGGATTATTTTTAAAGAGCCCGCAATATATACATTAATAAATAATCATGAATCACTGATTGGTTATTAAGAAACAGGACATACTAGCCATATTGCCAATTCGCACTTATTTTTTTTTGCGTAGTACTGAAACGGAAAGCAATGCTCAGGAAAAAAGTTAAGTATTATTTAGTTTATGTTGTGCATTTGCATATATGTTGGGATATTGACACTTGTTTGCATGCATATTCTATTTTCGTTACAGGCACAACGTCCGGTAGGCCGTCTAAGAAGAAAGCTAAGAAACAAAGTCATCAACCCCTGTCACAAACTGTAAATATCTACTTAATATTGAAAAAATACAAATAAACCACATCACTTTTGAAATGTCCAAATAATTGACTTATTTACAGAAGCCCATAACGACGGTGACAACAGCACCCATCGTAGCACCACCGGTTAGTAGCGCACCGATAAGCGAAGTCGCCCCTCCTGCGGTCGCGGAGCCGAAGACCGAGGCGGGCGCGGCGCCCGAGGGGCCGCCCGCCGCGCCGCCACCCGCGGCGCGCACAGAGCGCACCGAGCGCAACGAGCGCACAGAGCGCGCCGAGCGTACCGAGCGATCCGAGCGCACCGAGCGCACGGAGCCGCCGGCCGCGCCGCCCCCGCGCGCCGCGCCGCCTGCCGCGCCCACCCACCCCACCAATGTTCCCGACTCGTCCGTCGCGCCAGTCGTGCGGGATTCGGAAGAACAGAAACCTATACTGAAAACTGACACTAGGAACGGCCTCGAAAAAGTGGACACCTCGCATTACATAGACCCTATCGAACGTTCCTTGGCCAGTTTAGAGCGAAGTTTAAAGGCTGACGTGCCGATGGACGTTAGTGTGAGTGTTTCAGAGTCCTCTATGCGGCTCGAGGAGGATTTCTCTCTACCGAAAACGACGATGATGGCTGACGCTACGCACCAAAACCTAATGGCACAACTTGGAGGTCTTACTGAAATGACTCATATGCCTGATCAGATTAAAAACGAAATGTATGTTCCATCACATAACGGGTTTATTGAAAAAAATATGCAACACGAGAGAGAAATGTTACGACCTGATGTTAATCCTCCCAACATGTCGGGAATGACTGGTATTCCTCCCACGTCTTCAATTTTTGATCCTGTGCCTTCGGCACCACATACTGTTATTGCTCAATCTCATCACAGCATCCCAAATGTCCCATGCCTTATAACACCCGCTGTAAAAAAAGAGGAAGTGAAACCACTGCTCACACCTAAACCGATTGAAGATCTTATGGGCGTTCCCAACATGGTCACTAGCAATGTCTCAGATAGAGCGAAGTATGAATTGGAAAGAAAGTTAGAAGATACTAAAAATTCAAATTTTGCACAAGCCTTTAAATTAAAACAGGAGCAAAACTTAAAAAATGCAAGTTCATGGTCCTCTTTGGCTCAAGCTGGAAGCCCACAGAGTGTACCTAATATAGGCACTAATAATCAAATAAAACAAAAGCCCGTCATGGACAGTTTTCAGGTTAGTGAAATGTTATATAAATTAAAATTCGTTAGAGTAGTATCCAGTAGCAGATTTCTGCAATAATTGAAAGAAACAATTTGTAAATATTGGTCAATCAGGACATTGAAATATATATTTTATAGCGACATATAAGAATTATTATGATTATATTAAATTTATTTTATTAAAAAAAATTATTAAAAAAATATAAATCTTACAGATTTTTTTTTTGAAATAATTATCTTTTCATTAATTTTTTTTTAAATTAATTAAATTAACTTTTAAATTTTTCGAATGGTTTCGTTTGAGAATATTTTGTGAGGTCCGACTTTTCCTTTACTATAAAACGCGGTTGTATACTGGTATATATCACTTGTGATTGATGTACTCTGCTGGACATTAGTAACATACACAGAAGACTAATCTTACAATTGATTAGATAACAAATTATATTACACAATAATTAATTAAAAAAAAACACCATATAAAAAGTTTGTAACTATAAATGATAACCAATGTCGCTATGTTGTATTGAAGGCTATTTATTCGTTTTAAATTCATTTTTGACGAAACAATAAAGTTTGTACTTTTGAAAAGATTCATCGTTAAATTCAATCAATTTTCCAGTAGCGTGGCAAAAAAATCATGTTTTCATTTTCAATAATCAATAATAAAATCAATAAAATATTTGAGAAATACAAAATTTTGTGTCAGCGTCTTCAGTCCAGAAACGAAATAAACCAAAGCGCGCCCATTACTTCTCTCTCGCTCACACTCATCTAGAGCGAGAGTAATCAATTCAAATCATGGGAACACTAGTTGCAGCCGTTATTTTACAATCAACCATGTACTATCGCAAACAGCAAAAATTTAACTTCAATTTATAAAATTTTCTTGCAAAAAAACACTGAACGTAATTAATAGTAATTATTATTAATAATAACATACCTCTTCACACCTGGCAACTTAAAGATTGCAACTGACTGAGAGCCGACAACCGTTTTTTTTACATTCTTCACATCATTTTCTTTCAAATGAAAATAATGTGATTTCACTTACACAACATTTTGTTGGAATTGATTAAAATAAATAAATTACATTATATTTAATTACCTACCTGGCAGTAACATTACATTGCCGTTAATCATATATTTAATTTAAATTTAATTAAAAAAACAGATACTTGCAGGAGTTAGCTGCCAGGGTCTATAGGATAGTCTATTAGGTATTATAAGAGAGTACAAGATAAATTATGAGTTTTTTTTTTTTATTGTAAAACATATTGAAGGCAGTGTGTAATTATAAACTTGAAATTACTTCATGTTATGATTAATCTCGTAAAGTCGTAGCTATAAAAACCTAGCTAATGAAAAATAAATACACTTAGTGATTTATTTGTTGTAGGCCTTTAAAAAACAAGCTAAAGAAAAAATCGATCGACAAAGAGCGTTGATTGAACAACAAGAGTTAAGAAAGAAAGAACAAGCAGAAAGAGAAAGACAACGACAAGAGACTGAGAGGCGGCATCCTGACGACGATAAGATGAGGTATATTTTATTTTTGTGAGTGACGGCCTGTTGTGAGCTTTTGACTTGCAACCAGTCGTCTGGTTCCACTTTGCCATCTCTTTGCCTTTAATGAAAGTGGCGTGGAAGTGTGATTTAGTTGAGCTAATAATGCTCTGTTTACTTCAAATTAGGAATTGACGTCACTTTATGTATGATTACGTTCGTGAGTACGATATACCTATCAGCGTCAAGAGTAATCTTAATTATTACTTTTATCGTTTATTTGTATTCTAAAATGCACTTCGCTATTGATTTCTAACATACAAAAGACGAAGAAAGTCAGCAGTGCTGGTAAACTAAGAATGCAACCCTTGTATATTTCTATATTCGAACAATCGACAAGCTGATATAATATTTGATTGGTTAGCATTTCGGCACGTGTTCAGTGCGTCTCTGTACAGTAGATATGAACGCGTCAGCGTAAATACAATTCATATGTACATTGTCTATAGATATATTCTCTTCTAACTACCGGATGTGATCGTAACTTATCCGTGCAGACACGGGCCGGCTTGAGCTATCGTTGCGGCAGTCTCTTTTACGTGTCTGCGCAGTAGATATGATTGCGTCAACGTACCGGGACATATACCATAACTATGGGATACGGTATCGAAACGAAAGTATCAATACTGTACACCAGCGATTCCTAAAGTGGGTTCCAGAATCCAAGAGTTCTGTGTAAAAGACACTAGAGTTCCACGAGTGTTAGTTTTGTCCTTCAATCGTTGTAATATTTTGCTACCATCATCTGTGGCCACATTCTTTTTTATACGGAACTTGACCTAAGCATACACATTAATCAATATTGAACCATTTTTATTCCACAGTATTTATTCCACACACAATAAAAATATTTTTAATTTTAATAGGTAACAATGAAATAATTTCATTCGTCACATTAATCTGTATATTAAATATTTGTAAAAAGATTTTTACTATTATTTTAAATTGCAGTAGGTATCTTTTATTTGTTATACTTAAATATTCACATCTATCAGTGCGTAGTGGGTCCAGCACGTACCGGCACTGACGATCGAGTAAGGAGACATTTCAATCGAAACTATATTGTATCTGATTTTATATAGATTATTTATTGCCATCAATAATAGCTTAAAACCGAAATTCTACCTTCTTATTCACAAACAGATTTTATTAGTTTTTTTTAATATTCTTGGGGGCAAAAGAGATCTATGCCATACGGCTGACGTCATCGGTATTAATTATTATTCATATTATTCCTTAAACACTTTCTGATGTAAAAAGTATTCCTTTTTTTCACCAAGTCCCTAACACTACTTAAATAAAGTGATAATAGGCTTTACTGAAGTTTAAATAGATTTCTTGAAAGAACGCGAAAACTTCAACTGCACATGTTTATTCAAACTTTTCAATTCTTTCTCACTTGTACAGAACTTTAACGCACAAATATACTTTGATATCCCAATATGGGAACAGTGGGAATAAACTAGAGGAAGATAGCGTCACATAGCTGAGGCGTCAAAACTCGCAATGACATTGCACAGCGCTAGCAATGACTGAGACTGAACTTCCCACTCCATTCCCACTACTTCAATGTAAGTGCCTAACTTTCCTGGGATGGCTATCCAAGATCGATTAATGGAAGAATCGATCGATCGATCTCGAGGAGGGAATCGATCGATCGGTCTAGTGAATAGACGACAGACACTCAAAAATCGAGTTTTCATTATGTTTCTGTATTGGTAAGAACCTAACTATAAAAGAAAAGAGAAAAGTTGGCGCGGAATTTTTTTTAATAAATTATATCATACATGATATATCCACAGACAACCTAATCTATGAGGCCTAAATGTTTACGAATTTCTAAGCAAACTATTCTGTCAAGGTCAAAAGACTGGGACGTAAGTAGCGACACGGGTAGCGTCGCGTATTAGAAGAAAAATATGGACGTCGATATTGTATGTGTATATATGTGTGTATACATACAAAATCGAAAATAAAAAAAAATCAAAATCTAAAAAGTTTATTCATTAATTCCTAGATTTATTTACATGGGCCGGAGTCCCCCTTTAAGCAAGGAATTGCTTGTATTAGGGGAATTTGTTCATATAAATTAACATTTACATAATACCATTAAAAATAAAAAATAAAATGTTAAATATACATTCAGAGGTACCTATTGGCCACGAAGGCTTTATAAAGGAAATATTTAATTTTTTCTATAATTACATCACCAAAAAAAGAACACCGTAAGCTCTTTGGTCCGAGGTTTAAAGAGTCACTCATTACATTACTGTAATACAGTGTTGCCAACCCTAATTTTAGAAAATTGGTAGATGAAATGCAAGAAATCGGTAGATTAAAAAAGAAACGGTATATCAACCTATCTTACAGCTTTCCTAAAACTCTGTTTCCGAAGATTTTTAAGAATTAAAAAATAAAACTAAATCCATTCTTTTCTACTCTATTATATCAAATTCTTACGTTTTCGCTTTTATTCCTTTAAACAAAACATTTTTTGGCGGATTTAATTGGTAACGCGTATTTATTAACATTGATTATTAGTTTATTGTGTCCTTAATTAGTTGAAACAATTTTATTTTTATTATACTCTTGACCTTTCGGCTTGCTTTATGGAACCTGTGATTATGACTTGAAGGGCGCCGAAACATCAGGAGTGAAATGAAAATAAAACTATAAGTAAATTCGAGTTATATAGACAAGATTATTTTCAAAACATTGCTTTTTTCTATAATTATAAAACAGTTATGTGTCAACTCCAACCTGTGACTGGAGTCGCGCCTTAAGAACGATTGTTATAATGTTATAGAATAGAAAAATATACATATATACAATCAAATACATACACTAAATAAAGATGTTTGTATGTACAATTTATACCGTTTGTCATTATTATGCATGTCATGTTTATCAAAAAATTAATATCAGTCATTTCGGATTTGAAAATGGTTCATTTTCATAATCAGCACACCGAGAAACCTATAAAATGACACCCATGTCGATTAATCCAAGAAGGTAATGTTCGCCATCTTGGATTTGAAAATGAGCGTAATTATCGTAATCAGCACCCCAAGAAACCTAGAATATGAACCCATGTCGATTTATTAAAAACATTTATATTCAGCATCTTGAATTTGAAAATGAACATTATATGCGCAACCACCACCCCAAAAAACCTAGAATATGACATCATGTCAATTTATCCAAAAAAGTAATATTCGCCATCTTGAATTTGAAAACGAACGTCATTTTCGTAATCAGCACCCCAAGAAACGTAAATTTGACACCCATGTAGATTTATCCAAAAAATGTGTATTCGCCATCTTGAATTTGAAAATGAACTCCGTTTTCGTAATCAGCACTTCGAGAAACCTGCAATCGACAGGAAACGTTACGCTTCACTTTTTTAGTTAACGCTTGATTTTACACTTCATATAATTTCCGTACCTCGTGCTATATATGTATGTATGAAAATCGAGTTTTCCAAAATATTTTTAAAATATTACGAAAACGTGTACTAAACATAAATAATTATATTACTATCACATATGATTGTATATATTAAAATGCTTTTAATATAATGTAATGTTGTGTAGACTCGGGTGTTACTTTGCGGAAATCCATTCCATGTGATGAATTTCTATAATCTTTAGCTATTTTTCGCTCAAATTCCAAAACCACCAATCGACACGTGTTTTCGCCTCTCAACGAAGCATCCTCAGGATATACCAGAGATTGGACTTGGTCAGCTAACCAGCACCGAATCGGTTTCGGTGCTTCGGTGCAGTTTAGATGTATGTATATGTTTGTGACCACGGGCTCACTGATATACTTAATTGGTATTATGTGACAAAATGTATTACAATATGAAATACATATGTATAAGGGGACAAAAAAGTAAAATATTAACATGATAATAATTTTGAAAGATTCGATTGATATCTAGATCAAAGTATCCTAAAATGATAGGTTATTATTAGTTTCCACAAACTAGTGTTCTAAAGAGGACGCTCCCTTGAAGCCGTTCTTTGAACCGTCGATGGTTGAATGGTATACGGTCGTGTTTCCAGTAGGGTGCTGCAAAGCGTGCGCAAGGCCGAGGGCGCGGAGGTGTCGTCGCCGAGCGTGTCGCCAGTGGCGCGCGCGTCGCCGCCCGCGGCCGCCGCCGCCGCCGCGGCCGGCGCCGCCGACAAGGCCGGCGCGTCCGAGCGAGAGCGCCTGCGCCAGCGCGAGCAGGAGCGGAGGCGGCGCGAGGCGGTGAGTGTGCCTACGTGCCTACTGCCACTATTGGAGAACGGAACCGTTACAGAATCACCCTAGTATCAATCTATCTAAACTTAATTGGAGCAGTCATATTAAGTTGGTAGTGGCAAACAGTCTATGCGAACTTCGAAAATTGAATGTTGACATTGGGGGTTCGTTTTGAGAATATAAAGCGACCAAAAAACGGCACTTAGTGCTCTAAATTTAAAAATAATGCAATAATATTAAGTACTGCCTAGGGCCAAGGACCATACTGGACAGTCTTTTCTCTAAAAGCATTTCTGTTTTGTCGTTGACCTGAGGTCCGACTTGTACTAAAGCGCGTGACTAGGGAAAGGTCAACTGCAATACAAAAGCTTACCGATACTATTATATCGAGCTATCGATAAGTAGGTAACTGTAACTCTTGATGAGTAACAGAAATATTGCGACGAAAATAAAGGAGTTTTTAGAAAATGCTATATAAAATTAAGTCTAAAATATTTATAAATTTTACAATATTTAATTATCGACTTAAAAGGTTCTTATTATTCTTAACATTTGTAAATAACATCCAATTCAATATCAGTATACATAACAAAGAAAGTTTATCCTCTTTTAATAATGAATTGACGGAGTACCTACTTGTCGATAGCTCAATATAATAGTATCGGCACAGATTAATTAGTTTACTACCGTGTATCAGTAAGATTTTGTATTGTAGTAATGTGATTCGTCTCTAGTCACGCACTTTAGTACAAGTCGGACCTCACGTCAACGAAAAAACAGAAACGTATTTAGAGAAAAGACTGTCCAGTATGTACCTTGCTCCCAGGGCCCGCCCGTCACGAGCTGATACAAATTACACTGACAGTACGAGGTTGCCATACTTACTATAGCTAAATTTAGGAAACCTAAAAAGAAAATTCAATCGAAAATCATGAATATCGATTTAACTAATTTCGATATACAGAAACGTCACTAGAAATGATGCCAAAATAATGTATTAAATACTTCGATCACAAATAAAAAACTAGATACACAATCAATGCTCCAAAAATGTTCGAACCAAATGTGCACTCATGAGTATTTGAGTGCACTTCTGTTTTAATAGTATTCGAAAACGCTAACAGGGAACATGTCAGTGCTCTTTCAAAAATTGCAAAAGCAACACATTATACCATTCCCACCCGGATGCCACAAAAAGGGAATGGATAAAGTAAATTTTGAAATTTATTAGAAATCTTTTTAAATAAAATTCTATTTTAAGAAGAAAATTGTAATATAATTTGAAACAAATAAACCAGAATAAATTTTGTAAATAAAATAGAAACAGAAAGATATCAAAGTGGTTGTGATGGTGTGGTGTAGTTTACAAAAATCAGATATAAATACCTTTCACCTTATAATTTACACATTATGATAAAAAAACACAAACCACTGGCTTAAATTAGATTGTATTGTCCCATACTCCACTCTCGAATGTTATCTCCAAAATTATAAGTCAACTTTGTAAAATTCTGCAATCAGCATCGTCATTGTAAATATAACTTCTATAAACTCGTATGAAACTGGTGCGTCACCATGATTAATGTGCTCTTTATCCGATTGAAACCATCGCTCCCCTTATTCTTGTCGAGGGGTCCATTTGCCTTGGAAGTTTGGGCGATATCAGTTTTCTGGTTCGAGCCTCTTTCTTTTTCACTTTGCCAACATCTTTAATATTCTTAACAGATTTTACTTTTACAAAGAAATCAAATATCTTCTTTTTTGAGGAGAAAAATAATCTCCTTTTTACTCCATCACAACCATTATTGTTCTCTCTAAAAAAACACCTCCTCGCTCTCTTTTTTTTTCCATTTTTCAAATCCTGTTCTATTCTTCCAAAAAAAACATATTTAAATTTTTTTACTTGCCATTTCTATAATTATTTTCTCTGACAACCTCTAAGCTCTTAAAAAGAAGGTACAATAGCGAAAAAATGTTACAACATGTAGAACGCTACAAAAAGACGCGAGGTCTTGTTTTCGATTAATAAATAAATAATATTATTTACGTGTTCAACATTGCATTGAACGTTACATAGCTCTTTTTTATTAAATTCGTAATCATATTTTTAAATATTGGCTGACAATATATGTCTATCCTTAAAAATATATACGTCAATTCCTTCGATCACAAATAAAGAACTAGATTCACAATCTCCTATAAAATTTAAACAAATTATTGTCCGAATTGACGTATATATTTTTAATATCGTACAGTAATATCGGCAATATTGTGTTAATCTAAAATAGACCTTAATATCAAACCATAAGGTTATAAACGCTCGTAAACGATTCTTACATGACATTTAAAACGAAGTTTGTTAAATAAAATGTTTGTTAATTAAAATGCAATCTTACGTCTCGTGCATAAAGTATAATTCAAATAATCTATTTGCGTTGCTATTTATGTCATCTTGATTTATTACGTAAAAGTGACAAGGATAAGACATATATTGTCAGGCAATATTTAAAAATATGATTACGAATTTAATAAAAAGCCGCTATGTAACGTTATTACTATAAGGAAATAGTGAACAATAATATTTTTTATTTATTAACCGAAAATAAGAACTTGTATCTTTTTTTAGCGTTCTAGATGTGTTGTTTTTGCAATTTTTGAAGGAGCACTTTGACATGTTCACTGTTAGCGTTTTCGAATACTATTAAAACAGAAGTGCACTCAAATACTCATTTGAGTGCACATTTGGTTCAGACATTTTTGGAGCGTCGATTGTGTATCTAGTTTTTTATTTGTGATCGAAGATTATTATAAAACTACAATGACAAATCACGCCAACACGGCCTGTCAGTAGCAGCAGTCAGAAGATTACGATTTCCGTGGCAGAACGATTTAAAGTAGAATTAAGACAGAATATGTTTGTCGCCGCCGATGTTCCCTTATTTTTTCTGAACCATCTACTGCCTTCTCCAGTTCCCACAAGGGGACGTTATTGTCCACTTTGAGAAAGACTGCAAAAGAATAACGGAGCCACTCAAAAACACTGGTGCTAGTGACCAAACGGAGAATAAATGTACTATACTCTGTACTATATTTTTCATGCTTTCATAGCTTGATGTTAATTTTTTGGCGGTATGAAGTGTAACCTCATTGTGTTACGTTTTATTAGTACACATGCGTCATTACTCCCTGGGAAAGAGAAACTATCTGTTTTTTATCTCTTCTATGTTGGGTCCCTTACTTGTATTTATATCTCTAGAATCACTGTAAGTGATAGAAAATGTCAAAGTTTTTGTAATTATGCTTATTTAAAAACTATTTGGAATATGTAATACATGTATGTATGTATATGAAAATATTTTTCTGTAATAAATCCAGTAAAACAAAGCTAAAGCAAACAAGTTATTGCTTTTTGAAAACAAATGATTTTAAATACATTCATATTTTTAAAGTACGAGAAGTATTTTTTACATATTTATGTTTTTCAGATGGCTGGGCAAATAGACATGAATATGCAGAGTGACCTCATGGCTGCATTTGAAGAGTCCTTGTAATTTGCTTCATGAACTATAATAAAAAAATTGTACATACATATATTATATAATATAATCACATCAATGCAAATAGGGGTATGGTGATATTGTGACACCCAAGTGTTTTTGTGATCGTTTTGTGCGTGGAAATGTTGACTAACATGTGGTTAAGTGCTGTGAATAGTTATGTACTTTTAACTGTTGTACCCTCATCGTTAGACTTCTTGGTCCCGTGTTGGGCCTTTATTAGGAGGTTGCATTTTAAATAATTTGTATTATATAAGTTTGTATGTAAGCTCTTAAAATAACTCTCTTTACATTCGTAAGCCTATTATATTTATATTTTGTTCAATGAGCATCTTTTACCTTCCGTAATTGTTTTATAGTACGTACTAATAATTAGCCTATGTAGTAATTAAATCAAAAGTGTTTTATTTTATGTACCTAATGGATAAACAAGGGCAATCAATAGAACCATGAAACCTGTTTTGTCACGTATTTCCTCATTGCATGTTTAAATTCATCAAGTATGTGAACAGCGTTGAATTGTCGCTAATTATTAGACAGGAGAGCTTGTATATGCTATGAGGTTATTTTAAAATATTGCTTTATTCGGCGTGTAATGAGTAAAGACGTGTTGAATATTATTGTATTTATTAATAAATGGAATTTCTGTTACGCATTCGTTTTCGATACATATTGCTTAATGTTAGTAGATTTTTTATGAGTCTGTCATTATTTGAAGCAAATCAAATGTCATACATTTGATTTGAAATATATTTATTTTACATTGAATATGTCTTTTTGTGTTTGTAGATAGATATCTCCATTTTGTATTAAATATCCAAAATCTACATACTCACTTAAGATTATTAGGGTATGAGAAATATAATACCAAGTTTTAAATGGAAACATTGTATAATGTTAAGTAAATTTTAATTTCAGTCATTTACTCAAACTCCAAATCAAATGTAGATAAAATATATTGACATTCCACATTGCAATCTGTTGTTTAAATTACTCCCCATAAGAAATTATCTGTAAACCAGTGTATTAAGAGATTAGAGAAGCTCGTATTTATATATTTCATCGACTTTTGGACTCACAAATGCGCCCGCCCAAACGCGCTGTCCACACAACGAATACGTATACATATTATTTTCTTTTATATACTGGCAACTCATTTCACATTTTTAGAAATATTTCTGTCATCCTCATTTAAAAAACCGATATCTCTTTTGTAACATGTTTGTCTTCTTATTACTACGGTAGTAAACTAATTAATCTGTGATTATAGTATATCTAATGATGTTCTTAGTTCAAAACATTGTGATGATATAAAATTACGTAGTAATTTTACATTCTCTTTACTATACGGGAAATGGAGGGGACTGGGAAATAAAAAATCGCCTTTGAGATATTAGTCATTGCTCATTGCGCATCGCGCTCATTGCCGCCAGGGGTCTATTTTAATCGAAAATATATACAGGCAAATTATTCAGTTATACATTAAATAAATAATATATTGAATATAATAAGTTATTTTAGTACGTATCACTACATAATGTTTAAAGTTCTTCGCCGCGCCTGTCCATGTTATACGCGTTAATCTTGGAAACTAGTGAAGGGAGTTTGATTCGGTTTGCATTAATTAGACGCAAGGAACACCGTGGCGCGTTCCCACCTACCAGGTCCAGTGTGTCAAATTTCGGGACGGAAGCTAAAAGTAATCGGGTCTGGGCGTCAAATCGGGACAGCTACAATGACTCAACAACCTTAAACTTCCAGACTATTTCACTTAATTTACTTATATAAAACCGCAACATGAAAGTTAGGTCTACTACTTAATAGGTAGTAAAAGAATATCGCCAACATAATGCATGCGAAGTTTAAAATTTCTATGCTGTTTATTCTCCTGTTGGTGAGAAAGTATGAAAATACAGCAAAAATATTTTTATGTAGTAGCAGCTTACAGATAATTCGCTTTTCCTGTCAAAATTATCCATCAAAGAACAAAATTTGGACGTTAGTGAAAAATCGGGACATTTGGCGTCCCGATCAAAGGTAAATCGAGAGGTGTCCCCAGACGCCTGAAAATCGGGACAACTGACAACACTACTCCACCATATCTGACTGGCCCGTTGGCGCAGTGGCATATTCATCTGCTTTCCAAGCTAGGGTCCCGGGTTCGATCCCTGGTCAGGTCAATTTAGGGAACGAACTTTTCTAAATTGGCTTTGGAGTCTGGGTGTTACTGGGAAGTCCCCCAGAGTTCGTTGTGTGGTACCCATAGTACAAGCTTACTGCTTAGTTTGGAGTCATACAATCTGTGTAATTGTCTGGAGTATTATTATTATTATTACCTAACCCTGATAAAGATAAATCAAAATTTTATAAAACGTCTACAGTTTAGACTAAACCATTTAAATCGCAAACACTGCTAATAGAATTGATATGTGGAGGAAATACCGTTAACATCCGACCCCTCATTAACATAATGTAAACCTACAAAAAAACCTAGTCATTAATGTAAAACAGTATTCAAAGATATATTTTGGAAATATAGAACGTATCTGCCAAGATGGTGATAGATATGAAAATAAATTATTCAACGCAGAATTACTTAATATCGCAGTAACACACATTACTAACATTTGGAGTTAGCATCGAGTTAAGTTTAAAACCCTTTAAATGATCTTTTATGTCCGATTTCACCAATGCTAACTCGTCACACAATATATAATTAAGTAATTGAATACTTATAATTGGTATTGTATATTATACTGTCTTTATTGTTTCTGTATTTGTTATATTCTTGTATGCTATTGATGTTCCAAACAAATAAAATAACTATGTACCAGTTACGTTAGGACCCTTAAAACCCACGGGTTTAGGTAGGTCGTATTACATCTGTAGCATCAGGACTGAAAAGGGAACTTGAAGTGTGCTTTATATTTCAACAATGTAATAAAAACGAACAAACCCTTTAATTTCGTTTGGTTAGGGTAGACAGCAAGTACCCCGGCAGCATCAGGAATTAAAATTTCGAAGGAACCAACTTGAAATTCAGTGGGAAAACTTTGCTTAATATTTTCAACACTAAATTAAAATGAACAAACCCCGGTTAGATATATTTAATCGTAATTTAATACAGTTCATTTATTATTTTTATATCTTAGGAGAAACGAAAATAAAACAATGAAGACGATGGAAATAATTATATATCACATTCCTTGAACCTGTACAACTAAATTATACTACAGAAAAGCGCTTACAATACATTATTACAATAATAATATTATGTATAATTAAATAAATTCATAATCATAATGCCCTACCTCTGAGCAGGAAGTAAATATTGCGTATCCGAACAGGGGGAGAGCGGGATAGTTTTTTAGAATAAAAACAAGTAATTACAACAAAAATACCATAGACTTTTATAACTCCAGACAGGCTGTCCTGTCTGTCAAATGTAGATGTGTGGGTACTATTCTTTAACAAAATGGCGGCTGATCAGCTTACCTGATAATAAGCGTGTGTGATAGGAACAGGTAAGTCAGCCTATCTGATTTGCCTTACTGTTGGTGGCGGGACACGACGTCTGCAGTTATTTACAAAGTCTATGAACAATACATGTTGTTAGTGAACAGATTGGGCCGTAGTGTTTGTCTCGTTACGAGGCGCTGGAGTCCCACTCGATGAGGTAGGCGGGCGGCGCGCCGGGCGCGAGGCGGCGCGCGAGGACTCGGAACGTCTGCCCCGCGCGGAAATACGACTGAACACTTGACTTTAGAGCAGACAACTGCTTAGCTTCCACCTCTGCCGCGTTGCTCTGGTTAGCTTTATGAGGACTCAACTGCAAGCTCTTCACACTGTTATTATTATTCGTATTATTATTTGTGTTCCGCCGAGCGTTTTCGTAATAATTTTTCTCTTGTCTTTGTCTCAGTCTTCTACCATGAAATTTTACATTATTATTGAGTGTAGTCTGTGCACTGACGTCTCCGTTTTCATTTTGATTTTGGGCGGTTTTATTAGAATCGTCAGGTAATGGGCATGACTTATTCATCTGAAAGATTTTATTATTGCAATTAAGTGTATTATTTTATACCACAGATTAATTACTTACTAGCTTTTAAATAATACTATTAAATGAGTAATTTTTAAATTTCATCACATATATGTAATTGGAAACTGCTTTAACGATTACGTTGAATTTTGTATTTAGTTATTTTACTAATTGTAAGTTTATTTCGATCGCCAAAAAAACTCGAAAGATGCCGAGCGAAGCCTGGTAGTCCATGTAATGGTACATTTAAGCATTAAAATGCAAATTTACTGTTGTATTAAACTAGCAATATAAAAATATATACTAACCTGCATTTGAAGGTATTTTCTTGGTCTTCTATATTTTCTTCGTTTTACTTCTCCATTTGGACCTATTATTATATCCTTCTCACTGAGTTTCCGTTTTAATGGTCTCACCAATGGACCCATCAGAGGATTTAATTGATTAGGCAACGAAAATCGTGAGAAAGGTTTTTTACCATTTTTATATATACCTAATGTTGTTGATGGATAAGTATTTTGCATCAGGAATGGGTTATTTTTTCCTTGAAAGTCTTTTAAAGGTGGTATGATAGTATCTAGAGTGCCTCTACTTGATGTTTCATCACCAGAAGATTCAATGTCTTGGTTGAAGCTGCTGTAAGGTACTACACAATCCATATGCTGCAGTGACATTATTTTGGAATGTTCGATAATGTTTTTAGTAGATAATTTGGAGACTTCTAAGTTTATTGTTGCTATTCTTGTCATATGCGTAATGATATTAATGTTACTACTAGTTTCATTCTTGCGTTCATTGTCATTATCTTTGGATATTTTATCTAATTTTACGGAACACGGTACTAATGACGTATTAAGAGATGGCACAGGTGGGATTTCAGTTTTTGACTTCGCTTCATTATTTTTAATTTCATTCCTTTCCATTGGTTTTTCTAAATTATCTTCTTTGGCATTAGATGTCCTAGCAGTAGAGGTACAAACAGACGGCGAGGGTTGTTCATCAGGTTCATTAGGTTTAACAGATTCATAAGAACTAGTAGAATCATTTTCAGAGTTAGAATTTGAATTGAGGTTTTCATGAAATCTCTTGCCCATCATAAGATTCAACCAATGGCCATCAACAGGTACGATCATCCGTTGATTGTGATTCTTGTACGTGGGATTCTTCTCGCTATTACTACTAGAGGGTTGCAGACTGTAACGAAAATACAAGAAGGTTAGTTAATTAAACTACTAAATATATTGAAATACAAATGATTACATAGTCGTTACTAAATAATCAATAATTTAGCTAATGAACCTGTCATCAACACTCGATAGAGGCGGTGACGGTGCTCGCGGCAGGAATCTGAGACGAGGGGCGTATTCTCTTACCAATTCATCAGTCAATGGCTCTCCTTTCTTTATCTGAAACAGTAATGATATCGTCAGTGAATAACAGTAATGTTTGGTGAATAATAAATAACATTTTGACAGTTGTTGACAGCATCAACCCCTTAATAATATAGTGAAATGAGGTTGCATAGACTTTCGGCCAATATAGATTTGACTATATATTATTTAATTAGCGTTTTAGCGTTTAGCCGTGAATGCGTAAGTAGCAGCTGAGAAACTTACTGAAGACCACTAAACTATCCGACTGTGAAAATATCATTCGAATCTGTTTAGTAGTTTTGGTGGAGAGTAATAACCCGAAAAATCAAATAATGTAAAAGTAATCATGATTACAGTATAGCGTGCACTTTTCAATCATTGGTTAGTAGAGATACATTGATACTTTTATTCCTAAGAATTAATAACAATTGCTCTAATCAAATAAAAAAAATGAAGTAACGCTGTGAACAGATTAGTGAGGTCGACTGGGTTATTACCTAAAAATTTGAAGACAGCAACAGCCACGCGATCATTGCGCGACCGGTGACTAATTGTTATAAAAAATTGGTATCATATACGACGATTGCGTGTCTACTGCGCTACGACCGTAAAATGCACGTTTCTCGGTAGATTTAAGCCACTATACAAATTACATTATAAAAATTCTCGTTTAGACTCTTAAATGTTCAGCAATTATTACGCGATATTTGACTGTCGCATGCTGACTGCAAGTTAGGTAATAAACGTGGGTTTTTTATTTTGCGATATGTAGAGCCCAGTGTTGCCATATTGATTCCTAGTAACCTCAGATATTATAATAATATTTTAATTGATAACGTAATATTATTAGCAGTGATCGGATAATCGGGCGCTTATATACCTAAACTTCTTGAAAGAATAATATGGATATTCCTTCCTGAATTAATAAGTAATCCCGGATTCCCGGGATTAAATAATGTTGTAAAAACAACTTTAGGTAACTTAATGAAATTATAGCAATGGTTATTTTGATTTAGTATCTTTATTTTATTCAAAATAAATGGAATTTCAATAAAAAATGATAATGTGCACAATGTGGTCAAGTAGTGGAAATTGATTTATTTATCTAACAGTTTAGTGATCGAATCGACTAATTTATTGTATTTTATATGAATAGAAGACTAAAAAATATTACTTGTAGTTATTACACGACTGCCAAAAAAAAGGATTGTAACATTTTTTATGTATACGTATGTTTGTCCGTTTGTTTATTTTACTATAATTTCTAAGTGCCTGAACCGTTATGCCTGAACCGATTTAAAAGTGTGTGGTATTGTTAGAATCCTTAGGTCATCCCGAGTGACATAGAATACCTGAATTGTCCAAAACCACCGTTAAAAAATTGCAAACTTTTTCTAACTAAAAAAACTGTCATCCGACTGCTAAAAAAGTTCTGTTGTATTTTTCAATGATTGATATTTCTAAGCAAACAACACAAAAACATTAGTCTACATATGAGTAGATGACTTTATCAAAATCTATTCGTTCAAATGCAAAGTGCAAGTAAATGAGTGAGACAGCAAATAAATTACCTGGCCAACATAATTAGACGACCAACAGAAATGACGCAATTAGAGCAAAAATGCGGCTGCGATAACGCTACGAAGGGATGAGTGGGGACTGAAGTAGGGATGTGCCCGCGCATATTTAGGTTCATTCGTCACTTGTCTGTCTATTCATGCGTTCGGGTGTTGTGTTTTGCTCCTTTATCTAACGACTTGGCGTTCCCACGGTTTTTGATTTTCATAGTTATCTGGATATCTGTTTTGCTTGGAACGACAACTTTATGCTACGAATCACGAACTCGGTCACTCTCTGCGACCTGGCTTGAATTATTTGTTTTTTTACAAGGTAAGAAATGTTTACTTCTTATTTTCTACGGTGCAATTGCAGTGTCACCAAAGTTGTATAGCAAAAGATAATATACTTATTTAAATACAGAATATTACCATTCAGTTGTTTTTCAGTTAACCCTGTAGTTCGATGATTTACCATTTGCGCTAAATAATCTAGAATAATGCGTAACTAAATGAAAACGAAATTGATTTGTTATTTTGAATTCCTTTTTTATTTCAATTTGCGATTACTGCATCTTGGTTGGCTGTGTCCTCGATCCTTTTTGTAAAATTAAAATGGCAGACCCGATTCCAGTCGAAGACATTGCCCAGTCATGGATAAGGGATATTCCTGAGATGATTTACGACGCAGCAAGTAAAACTATATTTTGCTGTAAGTGTGAAACTACTATGAAGGCAAAGAAGACAAATGTTGATCGGCACATAAAGTCGCAGAAACATCGAAATCTTCAAACAGATGATTTTGATTTTGTAGATTTTCTGATAATCTGCAACATACCTTGGTCAAAGCTAGAAAATCCCACATTTCGAAACTTTTTTCAAAAATATATTTGTAACTGCAAACAAAATCGTACTATTCCTAGTGAATCTTTATTGAGAAAAACATATTTAAATCGTGTTTTCCAGGCTAAAATGAAAAGTATTCATGACGATGTAAATAATTGTAAATTATGGATTTCATTAGATGAAACTACAGATTTTATGGGTCGAAATGTGGTGCATTGTTTAGTAAAACCATTAATTGAGGATGAACCTAAACAGACTTATATGTTGGCCTGTAAGACTCTAGACGCTGTGAATGGACAATCAATATCTCAATTTGTCATTGAATTCTTGAAGAATTTGTGGGGAGACTTATTTGAAACTAAAGTTCAAAACTTGCTTATGATGTGCACCGATAGTGTAGCGTACATGATACTTGCTGGCAAAATATTGAACAAAACTTTCCCTAAAATGAAGCATTTTACTTGTTTAGCACACGCATTGCTTAGGTTAACAGAAAAAATACGTTTAGATTACGAGGACGTGGATACGCTTATATCAAATGTAAAAAAAATGTTTCTGAAATCTCCCAATAGAGTAAAAATTTTAAGGGACATGTATCCAGATTTACCGTTGCCTCCACAACCCGTTATTACTAGATGGGGTACTTGGTTGGAGGCGGCATTTTATTATGCAAAATATTTTAATGAAATCTTTAACGTTATGTCTTCGTTAAATAGCAATGAAGCTGTTTCCATCAAACATGTTAAAAATGTATTAACTAAAAAAACTTGTTACCCGATGTAAAATTTATAGATGAGCATTTTAAAATTATTCAGATTGCAATAAAAAATTTGGAAACATTGATTTGTCCATATCCCAGGCATTCGAAATATTTGACGAGGTAAGAACGCTAATTGAGTGGACATCAAATAATGAATTGACAGGTAAGTTAGAACAACTCATGGATAGAAATCCCGATTTTGACGTAGTCAGGGAAATATCCCTAAACTCTATGGAAGTAAGTGACGCTAATCTTTACAAGTTTGCGCCACTTACTTCCGTGGATGTTGAAAGGTCGTTTTCAACATATAAGTGGATCTTAAATATTAAGAGAAATAGGTTAAAAATTGAAAATCTAGAGAAAATTATGATTATTTATTTTAACTCAATGAATGTCCTAAGTGAGAGTACTTCGAAGCAAGTAGAATCAGACGATGACGACGTTAACGTTTCTGCCTCATGTTCACAACAGCCTGACACAGAAATGCTAACTTCGTGAAACGTACGATCAAATTAATTAACAGGTGTAAGGAACAGCTATCCTTAAAATGAATTCAGACCACCCTTGTAACTATCAGACAATAATAATGATAACCGTTCCTTATACTCTGTGTAGTATAATTTTTAAGTACATCTTTAATTTTTAATACTTTTTGTGAAAGATTTTATAATTTTATAATTTGCTTTTGTACGAAAATAAATGGTGCTACACATAAAATCACAATTGTTTCAATTCCATACATAGTTTAGATTGCTGGCCTGTTACAAATCCAGTTTTCATAAAAACTTTTATTGTAAATTAAAAGTTCCATTAGAATCGGCTTTTTAAATCTAAATAAAATTACAATGAGAGTTTAACAAGGAACAGCCGTCTTGAAAGTACGAGAGGGTATGTAAGCATTATTTAAAGAAAATATATCATTTCACAACGAGTTCTAACTATTTTGTATGCAGGTAACATTTTTAGCAATCAGGAATTTCAAACGATTCCAGGATTCGGGATTCTAAAAGGCATGTCCATATTATTCTTTCGTAGGCATAAAAATGAAGTTTAGGTATATTAGCGCCCGATTATCCGATCACTGATTATTAGCGAACGTATTTTTATAATACGATATTGTGTTTTGTACATGGTATTAACGTCCTGCCGTACAATTTTATAAAAGTATTAAAATTTGTCTGCGACTTATACAATTGCATCTTGGAACAATTTGTACATAATCCTTTAAAACAAGTAACGTTATTTTGCCTATAACCTTAATTACCCAATAATCGGAATAATTATAACACCTAATAATGGCAACATTCATTGACATTTTACGTTCCAGAGTTTTTATTTTGATTTATTAAAAATATGGGCTTCTACATTAATTTACACATAAAACGTGATTACATCCTACTTTTTAATTTTCGAAGACTGGTTCTTCGACCATTTCTCATTTTTCATTTTTCTGTTCAAGGCCACCCTTCTTCCAAGCCACAACAACATCAAATTCAAGAATACGACTCAAATGTGGGATGAACATTTGTTTCATTTTATATTTTATCCATCCATTTATCTATTTTGCTAATGATTGTATCTAAAGGATATAGCATTCACCAGCACCTGACGCACAGTGGTCCCAGATCCAGATTTCGTAGTCAAAATATGAAGTTGTTGTTTGATTTTTACGAATCTCGGTATATAGAGGTTTTTTTAGATTGCTGAAAACGAACCTAGTGAAGTTTGCCAAAAATAAAACGGTGGATCCAAAATGGCAAACTACTTTGTGTGAAATGGCTACATTTATACAAAATTTGAGGGTTTTTGAGATCCATGATGACGTGTGATATATGGAAATTAATGGGAAAAATTCAAAGGGTACTTGGAAAAAGAACTACTGTCAGTTTTGGTAAATTTTAAACTAGAAACAAAAACGTTATTAGAAAGAATTGTTATTTAATATGGAATATTATGTACAGGTACTTAGATGACAAGTCATAAAGCAACACGTACTTTATGGTTGCAGTCATAGAAAATATTCCTTTTATATCATGAAAAATGGTGGTCCATGAAAAATGTGGAAAAGTAACGTAAACTACAGAACAGGCAAAATTCTATGATACTTATTGACAATTGATGTCGTTATTTTTTGAAAAATAACTTTTGTCATTGACTTTTGACGGTTCTTTCAAAAACTTACCTTACCTTGGTTATTTTTATAAATTTCAAACAAAATTGTGCCAGGAATATCTCGATTACAGTACTTATACAAAAAACTGTGTATTACCACAGATTAATTAGTTACTAACGTATAGTACGTTTTGTTGGCATCATTATAAAGAAACCATAAACGACGAAATCTCATTTTGATATTTTATTGACTTTCAGCTTCATAATCCATATTAGACTATTGCTTTGCATGAATAATGAGTAAATGGCGAAGCATTAAGTGGACGCGGTGTTTCACTGTCTGTGAACTATTTCTTCGGAGCATGTGCTATGCTCAAAATGGACGCGCTCTGAGATGCAGGCTAGTGTTTGTCCAGTTCTAAATGGTCATTTGTAGTTGTCCATGAACCGACCTACATATCTAAACTAAAAATTTCTATTTCAAAGTTTCAATTTTAGGAGTTTTGGACATGAAATCGACGTTTGGGATCACCGTGCAGCGTCCCTAGCACAATGTACAGGTGTGTCGCGTCTATGTGGCGCGCGGTGTCTGTGATGCATTCATGTACTTTAAACGTCTACGATAGATACACACACTAGTGCGAGGATGCTCTCAGTGTTTTCCAATTATACTGTATGTGTTTTTAGCAATATGATTTGAAAATGCATTACTACTAACAATGAATTTATGTGTTAATTCGCCTTCCGCTAAAAATAGCCGAATATATATATAAAGTTATAAGCGTGTAAAGTCATTATTTTTGTATTATTAGCTTTTTGTAAGTAAAATTTACGATTCAAAGTCAAAGTCAAATCAATTTATTCAAGTAAACCCAATCACAAGGTATTTTTGAACGTCAAATCTACTTTAGTGCTTTAAAAAATTGTTTTCAATAGTTTCAAGTAAATTGGGATACTTGGCAATAATATTGGTAATAAGCATGAGCAATGTCAATAGAGTCGATCCTAAAACTGAAGCTATATAAAGACTACAGTGTACATTACAGATCTGTGGGGACGCAACACGTTGCAATGGCGATCGCGTTTATTAATTTTATCATCTGTTGATTTTGCAACCGACGTTCACATTTTTTTTGGTGGATAGGTATGAATTGCCAGTAAAAAAAAAAAAACATTTTTAAGATTAATATGAAAACTGGTGCAAACTTCAATACTATAAAATACTTAGGATTTTACACTAGGATTGAATAAAAAATAATAATCGGATAGGTGAAGGTATGTATCTGATACTTCGAAGTTATGTCTATACCCATTATTATAAAGTAGAAATATTTTTTTCTCTCCAATACAGATAGAAATAGTACTTCATAATCTTCTAATAATTAAGTTATTGTCTTACTTGTTCTAATGCAGATAATTGCATTGGCGGTGGCGGCGGTCGTCGTAACCGCAATCCCCATATTGTGGCACGTTTCTTCATTTCGCGTCCACATTTAAACCGTTTTCGGGATGAAGTTAATGCGGTTAAAATCTTTTCGCGTCGCTCGTTGACAGGTGTCCGCCACATCTAAAGACAATAATATAAAACATCATTATTATTATTATTTTTTGAACGAGGTAAAGAAGGGGGAGGGGGCAGATGGGCCATTGGCACTCTCACTCACCGTACGAAACAACAGCAATAAATGCTGTTATTTCACGTCGATATTCTGTGAGGGTGCGTGCGTGAAACGCGCGTCAAAATATCTTCGTATGAGTACGCCCTAAATTTTAGACTGTGATTTTCTATTATTGTTATAATTTAATCAAATAATTTTAGGGCTTACCTTTTCAGGTAATTGCAGCGCGTGCCAGTTGTCCATAATGTATGGCATGATGACGTTATCTAAGTCAAAGTAATTTGGAGCATTGTAAGCAGTCAGATTGTAGAGTGCGAGATGGGCTAGGTCCAACCAACATAACTCCAGGCGACGTAGATATTCTGAACCGCCGTTGCAGTTCGAACATGCGAATATGTACAATCTAAAAATGTAATACATCAATCAGTGGATTAGAGAAAATTTAGTTGGACTACGTATGATTGTATAATAGTAGTCTAGAGGGTACAAAAATGAGCTTTATCGCGTACTGTATAGGATATGTTTTCAATTGTACCAACTTATACGACCATAACCTAATTTTAATGGAATTATGAAAAAGTTAGACATAGTTAATATACAACAGAATATAATAACATACCATATATGTGATACATATAGATTGATATTTATTGGTAAAACTAAAATTAATTTTGCGAATTATTATTACCCATTTATTGGAATTCAAATCTTATACATATATCATAAGGTTTATACTATGTTAATTAACATATATAATTAGTAATATTAAGTTTTATTGTGATTCTCACAATAAACATTTTTTTTTATTTCATGGCCGTAAGCTCATATTATATCGTTAGTAGACAACAGTTACTTCCATTGTTAATAACAATTAAATTAAATTGTATTGTTTGAATGACTTTATTTTACAACTGTTTATTGAAAACGTCCATGCAGACCTTAACCTGAAGATGACTCGATTTATGAGCGCGGCACTCAGATGTGGGGTCAGATCTTCACGAAATTACGCGGAGGTGAATGTGGACCGAAAAGCATCACACGAAATATATCGCAATGTCCGCTGTGTGCAAGTGGAGCGAAAGCGTTCCGGGGGTTTAGAGAAGTAGCTCAATTGTCGTAAACGCTAGTAGAATAGAATGACAAATACCATGTGATCTAGCGTAACGAATTTTAAATTGGTAATCAAATGTTATTAACTTTGTATTCAATTAAATGAAAAGTAAAGTCGTGTGAAAACCGCCGTACAAAACGTAGCGAAATGGCACTTTTAACGAGCAATATCACCAAGCCAAAGTGATGAAGAGTAGTTTCTATTCTATTGGCAACAGATAACAGAAAATATCGCGTTTTGATATCTCGGGCTTTAAAATGTAACTCTTCAAAGTTGTTTTTACTCATGTGAAAATACGTATAGAACCTTCTGTTAACAATATTCCTAAGATTTTAGTTACTTTTTCGCGGGACAGAAGAAGTGAAGTTGTCACTTTTTTCGATTTTTCACTTTTGGGAGTTTTAAAGCATAAAAGTAATATCATATTGTGCATTTAAAGTTCTATGTAAATGAGAAGAATTAGGTCTGAATAAACATGTGCAATTGAAGTTTTCGCGTTGTATCAAGTAATCCTTTTCAAGTACAGTACAGCCCACTATCATTTTACTGGAGAGTGTTAGGGGACTTAGCAATAAGAAAGCAGACATTTTCATCACAGATATGCCACTTTTTTAAGCGAGTATGACAAGTATGTTATTTCATGAAACAAGTGATGGTACTCTTCAAATATTTTCCTTTTTTCATTAATATTATGGACCCAAGGCCGTCATTATCTATAAAATTTGTTATTTAAAACTATAAATCCATTTGTGTGTCATTATCAGATATCGGAAATTAGGGAGCACAAATACCTAACTTCATTTGCGAAATGATATAGTTGCTAAAACGGCGGGGTTATTACCTAAAAATTTGCAAACAGCGACAGCCACGCGATCACTGCGCGACCGGTGACTAAATGTAATAAAAAATTTGTATCATGTATGACGATTGCATATCTATTATTCTATGACCGTACAATGCACTTTTCGCGGTAGATTTAGCGCCACTATACAAATTACATTACACAAATTCTCGTTTTGATAGCAGATATCGCGCGATATTGGCTGTCCATGCTGTCTGCAAGTTACGTAATAAGCGTGTGGGTCTCTAAATCGGATTTATGGGGGCCTAAACAATATGTACGAAAGAATATTCTAAAATAGAATTGAAAAAATGTCTAAAATAGTTTTTGTGTCTTGAGAAAGTTTTTTTTTGTTTTAAGTCCTATAGTAATTTTATCATGCAGATAAAGGATTATAAAACATACAATAATAAACCTGATAAATACACAGTTAGACCATCTTCTTTAAATTAAAAGTTTTGGTGATGTAGCCCCTTCATCAGATTAATAGCAATAACTTTGTAATGAGAAGGACTAGATGAAAGTTTTATACCATTTTAGAAACCTTAATAAATGTTCAAATTTTTAAAATAATGGGCCACTTCAGTGTGGTATATTTTTTTACAGGAGAATTTATCCAATTTGGGTTATCATAATCTGAAAAAAATTATTTCTTCGTTTGTGGTCTTCTTTTTTTTAGAAATGAAGCTAAGCTAACCAAATCGTTATTAATCTACATAAGCTAACTATTCCGCAATATTTTACAAAATGTTATCATTTGGAACGACAGCATTAAAAAAACTGAAGCCTGGCGGAGAAAATAGTCAAAATAATGAAAAAAAAAATCCTCGGTAACCAGAAGGTTTTTTTAAACTAGTCAAATAGGTTTTAGGTAATTACGTGTTCTACCTTTCCCTTAAGGTTGATCCATTATTTACGGGACACCCTGTATATTAAAAAGTAAAATTATTATCCCAATTATTGACTTTAACTAGTGGTTCGTCCGACTTCACCCGGGTTGAATACATAATGTATAGCCTATGTCCATCTGGAATAATGTACCTTTCAATTTCAAATGGTGAAAGAATTATTCAAATAGGTTCAGAGGTTCCGGAGATTACCCACCCTCCACATGTAAAGAAACAAGATCCACTCTCTCTCTCTTTATAATATTATTATAGTTTAGATAGTTGTTAAGTAGACTACAAAATCAGTATGTAAATATTTTGTGGCTATGTGACAGAATGCAATTAAGTGTTATAAATACAAGTTACATATGTGTTTTTTTGCTAAAAACGATTATGATAAATGGAAGTGTCAAGTTTTTATTACACGAAATAATATGAAAATGAATTTTAGTAGGATCTCGTAGAGCTTTCAAACAAAAGTTTTTAGTTTTAAATATATTTTATAGATAATAAGCTTACTTGTCGCCAGCATATAAAGGATATTGCAAGCTTGATACGCATCTTTGGTGGAACCACCGATAACACCGACAGCAAAGTAACATCTGTAAATGAATAAAAATCATTAAATATAAGAGTAATAATACTCCTTTATTGATTTTTTTTTGTTTAAAAAGCATAATCATTGTTTTAAAACAATAGTAATAATGAAGTTCTGAAACACAGAATAGTAAAGCAGGACGTCAATTGTTCATATTTTAACATTTTTCAGGAATATGTATTTAGCAAATATGACAAGTATACACTTGTAGTACACTTGATATATTTCACAGTTAGTAAGCTAAAAGGTATACTGCATGTAGTAGTCAGTAAGCCTTAAAAACGCAGGAATCTCGAACGCAGGAACGTTCTTTTTACTCATTTAATCATACGATTAAATGAGTAAAAAGAACTCGGACACAATTTAAACAATTTCAATATATACAACACAAACAATAAGATTCACAATTCAAGACCAAAGACAACATAGACAAACTAAAATTACCTGTGCAAGCCAATCACTTGTTTCTCCGCAATAGCAATGTGTTTCACTTGGATTCTTTCCTGCTTCAGATGCTGTCGACGAAGTTGTCGAGGCAGTCTGAATAAGAATATTCATTATTATTATTAGATGTTTCTATTGTAATAATGATACATACTACACGTCAACCAAATCTTGCATACTTGCCTTTTGGAAATGAGGGCTTTCGAGAATAAAACCGTGCCTTTGCCTCAAACACAATCGTCACAATAATTACTTTTTAAGTATATATGCCAGTTGCACAAGGAGTGTAGATATTTAACAATAATAGATGAGGCAAGATAACAAAATAAAGAGTTGCCGAGCAGTACATTATTTAAATTGGAACGTCATTAGAAACCTACATCACACGGTGGGGTAAGCTCTTGCTGTTGCCTGCGCTGTTGGCCTCCTTTGAACCTGAATAGGTCCGAACGCTTCAGCGCCCTGTTCTCTGCTGCGGCTACTCTGTACCTTTGATCCACGCATCTTTTGCAATGCCATGACGCGCCTATTACAAAGCAGTGAAATACTTAATAAATATTTGTTATTTTTTTCCGAATTAACATTATCGTATATTTTATGAATATTAAATATTTTGATGTTGTTTTTCTTTTTTTTCTTAGTACCGTATAAAACAACGTAAAAAAATATTACAAGGATATAAACAGGAGTACTAATCAGGAGTACCGAATCTGGACAGATTGGTAAGTTATAGGGTTACAAAACTATTAGAACATGAACTAAAAGAAATAGGTATACATTCATAGTTATATTCTTTAATCATCGAAAAAAATATAATTAAAAAAACTCTGACAAACATGAAGATGTGAGAACTTTGAGTGTTGGCTATGTTAAGAGTCATATTTAATATTTAGTAGCTGTTGTCCGCGACTTCGTTCACGTAGTATTTTATTTACTAAATTAAATAATTTAGAAACCCGTGCGGGCGTACGCAGAACAACTCATCAAAGTGTCATCACAATCGGATAAATGGTTTAGGAACGCATAGAAGACAAACATACAAACAAACATTGATTTTTATATACAAGGTGTTACACGAGTTCGGGTAATGCTTAAAGCGCGATAGAATGTTACAAACACTGAAACGAAAAGTGCGATTATTTTTGTTTTAACTGTTAGGATTTCTGAAATAATTACTATCGAAGTTTTACAAAACAATCGACATAATTACTTAAGAATCCCATCCCTAGTGATCAGCTGTTCGTCAAGTTCAAGGTCATCAACCTCAAAATCATAGATTATATTTTTTCAGACTGGGGACATTTGTAAGTAATTTCTGCCTAAGCTTTCGTGTGCAAGATGTAATTGCGCTATTTGTATTGAACAAACTATTTTGACTTTTTTAGTGTCTGTATGTGATGTTATGTCTGTGTCTTTTGCGTTGCAAGGCTAATAAACGAACACCTAACACTAAAAGATGTAATTAAAGTTTTATCGGCAAATAATCTTAATTACATTTAGAATATGAAAATTAAAGTACGGATTGTTACGCTTCGGCTTCTAACGATACCGCATTTATTCCATAGGAACGCGTATTATCTAACTGTTTCACACAGACCCATCTCCTGTAGTTTAATCTTTGTAAATACCAGGAAATTAGAATTTGGCGCTATTTTTTCAAAGCTTTTTATTTTTTCTACATGGGTTCCGTATAATAATTAAAATATGATACAATGGTTTGCTTGATATGGAACTTCGTTCACTAGACCAGAAGATGTTTACCAGGAACGACCTTTACAGTTTACGAAGAACAAAATAAACAATGCAAATAAGTAATTGAACTCTCTTTGCTCAGCAACATCAATTAGGCATCCAAGTTACATTGCAGGATACTTTGTGACATTTTTAAATTTCACTTTCATATCAATCAAACGCATCAATATCGAATTTCGGAAGACAATAGTTTTTATTTCATTTCGGTTAAAATATTTATCGTATCTTATTAGCTTACGATAGAAATACCGTTGTTGTAGTTGTTTTCTTGAATGTGAGTAGAGTAGTGAATACCTACCAAACGCAGCAACGCAGCCATTTTTCGATAGGCGAGGTTGTGCGTAAAAGACAAAGGACGACACTTTGAACCTCTCCTCTAATTTTGAATTACTTAGAAATGTACCTACCGTTTTTGGTGTAGGTGGTTTGTCTGTTTATGTAGTGACTTAAAACTTTCCTTCATTGATTTTCGAAAGTAATCAATAATACAAAGCAATTATCTTCTTTTTTTACATATCCCTTACTTTACTGTTTTAAAATTAATAAATTCATTTCGCATTAAAATTATTTTGAAAACGGGATCCTAATAGTATTATGGAGGGTTCGATATTCCGGCCTCTCAACAGCTAAATTGCACAATCGCACAACCTACAGAGCACAGCTAAATTGCATGCTCTCCTGGTATTTGGCTTCCTAAATTAATTTTAAGGGTTCCGTACTTTTGCATGATTTTTGATAAGTATTGTTCATTTAGTTTCGAATCGTAATTACCCGGATAATCACATTTTCAAAATAGTACTACAAAGTAATGTTGATTTTATACATTATTTATTTCTAATATTTACTTATGATTTCTTCTCGTTACTTTTATTTACAATTAAAAAGACGTACAATTTTTTCTTTCATAGATGACTGTTTATTCATGGCTATTATTTATTTCTAATATTTACTTATGATTTGTTCTCGTCGCTTTTATTTACATCTAGCGACCCGCCCCGGCTTTGCACGGGTAGAAATAAAAAAAAAATACAGCTCATGTTACTCGCTGATAATGTAGCCCCTTCTAAGGTGAAAGAATTTTTGACATCGGTTTAGTAGTTTTAGTAGTTTATCCATTAACATACAAATAAACAAAGTTAACCTCTTTATAATAGTAGTGTACATTAAAAAGACGTACAATGGTTGCTTTCAAATAAAAAAAAAATGAAGCACTCGATACGAAATATGAGTTTGAATCTTTGAAGATTCTATTTTTTTTTTTAAATATTGTATCGAGTTTTTTAGTATTCGAGTTTTTTAGGTATTGTATCGTATTTAAAAAATCAGTTTCTTAACTCTAAAACGGCAAAAATTTTGTTTTTCCAAAAGATTTTTAAAATGTCTAGTTCCATTGTTAATACGGTTATAACGGGGTCATGGTACTCATCGTGTTAATTTTACATTACTGTTTTTAATCATTGAAATTCTAGTTCCGAACGCCTACTACGAAATCGAATGTAATTAAATTAGAAAACTTTAAAACGGGACCCTAAAAATGATTAGTTCTCCCCTTTCTTATAATACACAAAAACTATAATACCAAATTGCACACAAAATATGCACAATAATTTCATTGGTTTGCTTCGACCAATCGCAACTGTTTGTCGGCACCTTTGACTGCCGGAAGGCGGAACTTATTATTTTAGTCAGAGCTCTGAGCTGTTTACGTAAACATCTAATTTTTATTTATTTTAATTGTGAGTGAAAATGTGATAGTACTAAAGGAGACTACTATGACATGATGCTGTGCTCGGAGTCATTAAAGGAAACTTGTGTGCCGCTTGTCGAATTTACGAATATCGGTTTTGCCTCAACAAATCAGAAGCAGATGGGAGGCTGCTTCTATGTTTTTGGAAATGTTTCGCAAGATGACACGTTTGCATACCGCTGATAGTGTTCTCAGTTCTGCTAGAGAAGGACTTTCTGTCACACAAATGTAGACTTCGAAGAACAGATAGAAATTAGAACACTACAACTGAGTCCAGAAGTAATAAACGAACAAGGGCGGTAGCTACGCCCTTGCTCGAATCAGAGAAGACAGCAGAGTTTTATTCTTTTTTCTTTCCTACCGCCCACCTCTCTGCAAGTTGCACCGGGGCGACTCATAGCACGCTTTAAAACACTTTATACATTTACACTCTTCCTGGTCGCAGACGTAAGATGCAGGTCGCGCAAGCGGTGAGGTCGTGGCCAAGGGTAACGCATCTTTTAGCGGCGATACCTAGCGAAGTGACGGATAGCATGTGGACAGACAGGCATTATTCTCATCAAACGCCCTACGCCTATCGAACACAGATTCATCCTTACTGACGATAGTTACCAAAAGTACGCTCATCTTTTAGAGTATTTTAGACTAATAGTCGATAGCTACTTCAATAGTAATTTCAGTATAAAACTAAATATTTGACCTACTTTTACGATTTGCGCAGCAAGATAAGCAACTGGTTCTTTCTGCTCTGCAACAACACGGATCCAGAGAATATGTAGAAAAGGCCGACTCTGTCGTTGCTTTGTGTGTGAGATGCGAAGAGCATCTCGTTTAGTCATACAGTTTTTCATGTTAGTTAAATTTAATTTTTGTAGTTATGTTTAATAATGATAACTCTGCATTCGAATGACTAAAATTATTTATTTAGGCATATAAGGACATTATAATACGTTCGTTAATGCGATTTAGACGTTTTTGTATTTGCGACAATGCGAAAAACGAGTTAAAGACAAATGGAAGCGGTTTCATGTTTGTGTCACGTTCAATCCCTACTGGCGCTACAATAAATTATCCATATTCGTCCAAAATATTGCCCTTGTGTGTGCGTGTAACGGCCCGTGCGTATTAGCGCGCACACATAGAATGATAGTTAGGTGTAGGTAGGTGGCGGGCACTCATTGACACTCACCCGCGATCCAGGCGTCGACGGGCGGCGCGTGGCACTTGGCGTGGTAGCCGCGGCCGCACATGTCGCACGCGATGATGGCGTTGGCGGCGGGGCTGGCGGCCGGGCCCTCGCGCCGCTTGCACACCACGCACATGATGCGCCCGTCGTCGGCCGGCGACGGCAGCAGCTTCAGCGACGACGGCGCCGCCCACGACCGCGTGCCGTCGCCGAACTTGACCAGGCAGCGCGCCACGCCCGAGCCCACGTCGCACGACTCGTTGTCATTGTTCGTGCTCAGCTCTACTATGGTCCCTTTCGAAATCATGGCCATTCCATTAGTTTATTTTAGTGACGTGCCGTACCAGATATCTGTATCCGTAACTGCAGATATCTGAGCCGAAAAAAAGATCTGTATTCGTTACTTTTTAACAGATCTTGAACGGATCTTTTACAATAATGAATTTCATAATATAGAATTTTAAAAATAGATAGCAATGAAATATAATAACTTCGAATTGCTTTTATTTCTTAAAATGACAGTTTTGGCACTTTTTATTGCAAAAATCGATCAAATAATTATGATACACATTATATAATAGTGTTACCTCACTATATTTACATAAAATATGATTAATTTAATTGTATTACGAACAAAACAAAGTACGAGAGTTGAAGTCCGTATACACGGATTCGCGGATCTAAACACTAATAATTCGTATCCGCGGATATACATTTTTAACAATCCGGTACATCTCTAGTTTACTTGCACCTGCGACTTTTCATACAATATTACCTAAAACATATTGATTGTATGCTTTTAGGCGTTTTACATACCGTAGTTTCACTCACATTAATTTTAGATAAACCAATAGATAATTTGTTATCAAGGAGTGTGGTGTAATATACTACCAAAATATTTAAAGATTATCTTGAAAAACCAATAACTAAATAACTATTGTCTTGTTATAATATAAGTGTGCTAATTGTTATGGCTCTATTACTAAGTTTATTAACTTCAATCACAAAAAAAGAACTACATTCACAATCTCTTGTAAAATGTAACCAAATTATTGTCCGAATTGACGTATATATTTTTAATATAGTAGTGTAGTATTATCGGTAATATTGTGTTAATCTAAAGTACACCTTACTGTCATACCATAAGATTATAAAAGCTGGTAAACGATTCCTACATGACACTGAAAGGAAGTTTGTTAAAAAAAATATTAGAAATACAATCTTAGATCTCGTGCGTAGAATATAATTCACATAATCTATTTGTATTGCTATTAATTCATTTTGATTTGTTAGTGAAAATAGGATAGGACATGTATCGTCAGGCAATATTTAAAAATATTATTACGAATTTAATAAAAAAAAAGCTATGTAAAGTTATTACTATAACAAAATAATCAACACAAAAATAATATTATTTAATTTATTAACCAAAAAAAAGAATCTTCGTTTTTTTTTAGTGTTCTAGACGTGTTGTTTTTACAATTTCTGAAGGAGCACTTTGACATGTTCGCTGTTAGCGTTTTCGAATACTACTAAAACAGAAGTGCACTCAAATGCTCATTTGAGTGCACATCTGGTTCAGACATCTTTGGAGCGGTGTTTGTGTATCTAGTTTTTTATTTGTGATTGAAGTTTATTAATGACATAATATGTATATATGTACATAATATGTATTACCGAATTAAAACTGATCAGCAAAAAAGAAATAAAAACATATATCTATATTTCAAGAATGTCTTAGCATGTGTGTTAGTATTAAATTAAGCACATTTTGAAAAGGATATTTGTTTTTAATGTTTAAACTAATATTTTAGAGTATTTTGACATTATTGAGAAGTGTAAGAAGTAAATTTGGTGACCACCCTGATAGCTTAGTTAAACAAGGCAATAACTTTTTTCGAGGGCAATTTCTTGTAAGTTATCATATGTCGCATAGGAAATATCTCTTATGAACATATACGAATGTATGTTTTGGATCAATCCACTTCCATAGTTTTTAGGTTTTTGGCTACTACGAAATACATTGAAAATATATATAAGAACATATCTTGTGACAAACCTAAATAGTATTTTCCATCCTTATTTGTTACTAGTACATCATCACCACAATGGAATGGGTTTGGGTTACTTTTCTCCGTGTTGGTTGTAGAGTCTGGCATGGCATCCTGGGCTTCCTCTTCTTTTTTCTCATTCTTTTTGTTAGTACATGGTGCAATTGTTTTGTCAAGGTCGCTCAGGAGAACATCGATCAATGACAACTGTGTGGACACCTCTTTGAAAAATAAAATATAACTATTACAAATTGATATCTATACAATAATGGGAAAAAAATTATTACTATGCTGAGTGATATTTGGTAAAAGCTAGTTATGTTCAGTGAATACACTCAATCTTCTTAAAAATTATCTAATATAACACTACGGATTAATTACTAACATAAAGTAACATGTTCTATTCTATTAAAACATAAAAATAAAGTAAAAACCAATATCAAATTGTACATAATATATGAAATATACAAAGTATTTAATTCTTAAGTGGCCCAGTAATACTAGAGATACACATTGGAGAGCTCATTGATAGAGGAAAGTTATCTAGCTCACTGAAAACCATAGCTCCATAAGCATAATTAGCATTCAAATAACAGAGACATACTTTTTATGGGCATATGGGCTAACATCTTCCTTAATAAGTTGTATGTATAACTAAGGACTTGACAATCTATTTAATAAAACTCTAAGACTGACTGACTGATAGACAACGGTCAGCCTGTGGGTCTAGGGTCTAAGGATTTATGAATGTTTATCATCTAAGGTGGTTAAATAGAGGACGAAAATGTGTATGGACGTTCATCATTTTTGGAGTGAGAAATATGTATACGGAAATTGGTGTTTAAGCTTTTGTTTTTCACTGCAACAAAAAGTTTAAAAAGAAGGCATGGGCAAAGCAGGTTACCCGAAAACTCTAGATTGAAAATTCTCTATTTAAGAAAAATTGGATAGTTCCTGAGATGCTGCAGATAGGAAATCCCATCAACCAAATGGATAGTAATAACATATTTAAAAAACAGAAATACATTCTATAGCAAGACATTTGGAATTTTGCAATATTGATAGTAATGATATTGTAAGAAATCTATTTAATATATCGATGAAAAGAATAAAATGTAATATTTCTTTTCATTGAATTTTACAATAATTTTTAGTACTTACTTAAGAATATTATTTCCAAGTATGGTAAGCAACAAAATAAAAAATAAATACAGATTAGAGAAATTCCCTATGTACCTACATCTTTTAAAATACAATATTCGTTAGTTCTACATCAATTTGCCTTATCATTATTTAATAAATTAAAAAAAAGACTGAGCTACAACTCTATATATTATGCTTCATTATTTCAAAATTTGTTGTAAGTTGTATTTTATTTTTTCAGGGAATAATAACCAGCTAACTACTAACACAGTACAAGTAAGCAAACAGTATTCTATCTCGGCAGTGTCCTAGAGATAATTACCTACGGTCGCTCGGTACGTAAACACGCAATAGGGCTACCAACATGGACTGAATGTTTTTCTTGGGTTATCTATTTGATAATAGGTACTATATTATATTGTCATATTATCTTTTCATTTTATATTTTTGCAAATTTAATAAGTTTTTATTTACATAATTCTATTATTATTTCATTTCTAGTTTCAAAAGTTTGTGAGTTAGTATTGTGGAAATAGACAAAAAAAATGCATTTTGTGTTTTTTTATGTGCAGTATAATTAAAAATCAGCAATAAATTAACTAGATCATTATGATAATATATTTCCTACAAATTAGCAACAGAGAAATATTTCCGGTTTCGATGTAGATGTATTCAAATATCCATACACAGTCATTATGCTCGTAAATTGATTGACATAATATTTCGTCGGTAAATGCGCGGGAGCGTCACACCGTACGACGACAACCGCGGCGCACTGGCAACAGTTGTATGCCGAGAAGCCGAGTTTGGGAGCGTTTGTATGAAGATAGAATACTGTATGCTTACTTGTACTGTGCTACTAACAACATTATGAAACAAGTTTTAGAATTATATTATTTATTTATCACTAGCTGTGCCCTGTGGATCACCTACATTAAATTAGGTATTTCTTTGGGATAAAAACTACCCTAGATTACTTTCTAATCTACCTGCCAATGAAAATCACATCAAAATGAGGTCAGCATTTTGGAAATGGGATATATATATATTGGAGCTATAGAATTAGTAATTCTATCTACAACTCACTATCTTTGAAATTAATGGTTTTCTCTATAAGTTTGCTACTGTTTATATTAATGACATGTACTTCAAAATTAATGGTCTCTGCAATAAATTTACTACTTTATCCAAAACTAACAGTTTCACTATAAAATTTTGTTTACAACTTTAATCGCTGAAAATTTAATGTAATATTAAGGGAATACTAATAATAAATGCTTGGGAGGTATTTGTGAAGACAAATACAGGCTAAAGTTAGATTGCTTAACATTGGGTAAAATTTTAGAAAATTATTTTGTAAATTATATAAACATTCGACACAAGTATTCAAGATGAAGTGTCACTTTACAAGTTTAAATTTTTTACGATTTTAATTTTGTAATTCCTATATGAACACTTCTAGATTAGGAAATGTTAGGTATTTTTGAGCACGCGAGTGTGAGCCGATCGAGAGAGCGTAGCGAGCGTGCCGCGGCAGCAGCCGGCGCTATCGGATACCGCTTTATATATGGAGCGGTATTTAAACAGGAAACCGCACTCCGAGGAGGTAGTTCAAGTCGAAAATTTTAATCTGGAAATATCTCTATTCTCCTCAATCTCTTTTCGTTTTTTTGTTGCTAGTATATCTACATATAGCAATCTTATATGTATAAATAACCATGAGTTTAAGAAAAAGCCCTACTTCGAAATTATACACAGACACTTCAAGTTTATTTATTTGCTTGAACCATCCACCTACCTAGTAATCTTGGAAATCTAGTACTGAGAAATTGCTCACTTGTGAGAAACTAATTGGAAGTAACTCCTTTGGTCGATCAGGAGTGAGTGTCTGATTTGTGAAACTTTTCAATATTTCATTATAGGTTGAAATAAAACATGTTTATATTGAATTCCTGCACTGAAGCTACAATTTTTGAATTGAAAAATATAAACTACATGTTATTTTTCAAATAAATCAATTTAATTTAGTTTTATATTAAATATTATGCATTGTTTAAACAGAATTAAACTTAAAATTAAAGTTGACTAATTTACATGATGGTGAAAGTAAATAAATTTGATATTTTCGTTTGATAATTAAAATTATTTAAATAGATAATACCAATATACAAAGTTATTGTTAATAAAGTTACTACTAGTAGTTTAATATTGTTGATATTAACTTATTAAAACAGACTACCCCATTAGAGATACAGCGTGAAGATGTATGTAACACAGTACGGTCACAAACATGTATACATATCTACTCTTTTATGAGACTTATTTAACATTATTTAAACCAGTCTCGAATCAGGTTTATTTATATATTTCGTGATAGATAAATAATCAATAAGGTTCTGGTGTTTAGAAGAAGACATATAGATGAGGTGTGAAATATGAGTAATTGGAAAATGTTTAGAAAAAAGACCGCAATGACAGTAAAGGATGGTGTAGAAATTGTCCCTTGTGAACAACCGTGACAGGGATACAGCCTGAGGATATCTGTAGATAATGGATTAATCGATTATCAACATCACCACATTCCCATTCCTGCATTTATATTGTTTTCTGTGTTTTATTTGTTGCAATGTGAGTGACTGAGTTTTCCTTTGCAATTGTTTGTCATGTAGGCAATGATGTTATATTTAAAAAAGAGGTAGATAGGTTACGTTAGTACTAATGCTTGTAAAATATTGTCCCGGTTACGCACACACATAAGCCACACACTTTGTTTATACACACTAATAAAATGATGAAGTGTAAATAAGACAGCATGACAATTACCATAAGCAAAGTGAGACAAATATACATTGCACTGCGTCGCTATACAATGTAAGATTTCAATTGCATTTCAAACTAACAAATCACATGACTCTCTAAAACCATTGTGATTGGTCAATTTCACTTTCTTACTGCATTTTAAGCGAATCCGTGACTACTTCATAGAATATTAGTAATTAATGCCACAGAACAGACATTTTCGAAAAATATGATTGATGCCTAATGGGTTTAGACAGTAAAAAGGATTTATGTTTGATTTTTAAAATTAATTTTTCTTGAGTCATGTACATTTGGAAACAGAATTATTTAAGTACATATATTTATAAAACACATTTGTTATAAATTTGAAAATGATAAAAATAAATAATACTGATATTTTAGATTTTGGAAAAAATGGTGACACAAATGAAATAAGTAAGTACACTTACGCATGATACGTGATTCGTGAACCTTTGGAAGTCTTGCTAGTATAGTTTCTGCAGTATCTTATAACACAGGACAGCATTTTAATGTTAATATTAGGAACGCACATATGTTTTGACACTGTCACGTTGTTACACGAATGAGCTCCAGGTTGGCTAATTAGCAAAGTTTTAGGGTGCCAGTTTTCGAGCGCAATAACTCATCTACCTCTTTTGTAAATATAACATCATTGCATGTAGGTCGATGGTTGAAATTGGTTTTTAATTCAGTTGATATTTCCATAGAATTTTTTTTTAGAATAAAGAAATTATTACAGGTAACTATATGTTTCTGATAAATATTGACTTGAATCAGTTTTCATCAATGGTTTGGTAATAAGGTAACAAATTACTGGATAATGGTTTCTTATCAGTGCCGATAAAGAGGTGATTGAATGAAAGGTCTTGTTAATTTAACTTTTTTACTTTTAATGCAACTCGTATGTAAACCTTTTTTAACAATTTTATGTTCCCTCATCATTGACATATATATAAGTATCATAATTGTCACATTGATGTGTTGGTGTCTTTGATTATTTACTGTTGCTACATATCTACTAAAATATATTATGAACAATTAGTGGTAAGTATGTATTTACATTATTTTTAAATATTTTTGTTATTTTTTAGAAATTCACTTTATTATCGTTTGCATTTTGTTGTGCTTATACTATAGTGTCAGAATTAACACACTTTCTAATGTTTAATGTTACATTGAAAGATCTCGTAAACATTTTAAGGCCTATACGAAATATAACATTCTTATTCAATAAATAGATTATCAATCCACGTTGAAAAAACTACAATTAAAGCAATTTGATTAGTCAAGAGATTTGGATGAATACTCGGTTAATGAATGATTACTTACCAGCGTTAATGTCCATCTCAAATTCTCTTTTTTAACTCATCCACATAATTTAAAAAGTTTATTTTCTTGCGATGTTTTATTCTACAAGAACACGAAATGCATTGGCGCTATTGCGGCCATTATAGTAGTCAAACGTTTCACCGTTTTCCCGCGGGAACAAAATTTATTACAACAGTATTATGTATTCATGTTTGGATATTATTTTATTACAATACCAATATATCAATCATGTAAAACAATAGATTTAGAGGTGAATAAATAAATAGAAATCGTAGAAAATTACAAAATAACCCTCGATAACTTCTACAATCGGATATTTCAGTGTTACTGTTAGCAAAAATTTCGATATAACTTTTCTTCTTCTTCTCTTTTATATACTGGCAACTCGTTTCATACGAAACATTTTATCTGCTATTCCCATATAAAAAAAATAGGTGTATCTCTATTCTCTGAAGTGTCTGTTTTCTTATTACTAAGTCCCTAACACTCTCCAGTAAAGTGATAGTAGGCTTTACTGGAGAAAGGCCTTCTTGGAAAAGCGCAAAAACTTCAGTTACGCATATTTATTCAAACTTTTTAATTCTTAACGCTTGTACAAAACGTTAACGTTCTAACGTACTATCACTTTTGTACTTAAAAATTCTCAAAAACGCAAAAAATAGAGAATTCAAATAAAATGTCAACCACTTATTTCGAAAAGAGCTGACGGGAACGTTCCCGTCAGCTCTTTTCTAAAAGACCCAGTACATGTTGGCCGAGCGCGCTAGGCGAGTACACAGGCGAATGCATTCGGCCAAGGTGTATTGGGTCTTTTTATGTGTATTTGTTGTTTGCGACCAACTATTGTTGACATTCAAGCCACAAACTGCGTACACACATGATCCACACATTGGTCCATTGTTCAGTTTTCAGTTCAGTTCAGTAATTAATATTAACGCGTCGGAGTTGACTGTACCTACTTGTAATTGTTCACGATCTTGTTTAAAATAATTGTTACCATCTTCCTTTGCGCAAAATTTTTTTTAATCATTCGTCCGGAATACACGTAAATAAAAATTGAAGGCGCTGTACAAGTAAATTGCAGAGGCCGCGATTGCCTCAAAGTTGACGGCTAACGCAGACTGAAACACACCAACGTGCAAACAGCGTCATTAAAATTTGGAATTTGGCGAATAGCTCACCAACCGCGCGCGGCCAACGTGTACTGGAGTCTTTTTGAATTAACTTGAATTTAAATGATTCCTTATTGTTTTATTGACGCTCTGATTAATTTTTATATAAATTATTATGTATACGAATACCCGTTTTTCTTCATTTTTACCAATTTTGAAGACTATATGACCTATTTTGAAAATTATATGAAGCATTGTTTTTTTAACTGGGACAGTATGGAGAAATCCGAATCCATGAGAGATACAAAGGAACTGTTTCAAGAAATCATTCAGTTTTTTTAGTGACAACAATTTTGGAATTATAGATTTTTTGGTCAAGAGTGAGATGTGCATAAAAATTAGTGAAAAATGCAAATTTTTTTTAATGCACGGAGGAAGTAACGGAGGAAAAAATTTGGACAGCAAAAGTTGGTCAAAATTAAAATATTTTTTCATACAATACAGTATGGAGAAATTCGAATCCATGACAAATATAGGAGAACAATCATAGGGACCATTCGGACCCTTTTGTGAAAACAATGTTAGCATTACAAACTTTTTGGTCAATAATCGTGAGTTCTCCATAAAAATTAATAAAATTGATTATTTCTTTTTTGAATGCAAATCGATTCAGTTTCACGTAAGCACAACGGACGAAGGACGAAAAAATTTGGACAGCAGAAGTTGGTCAAAGAAGAAGGGTTATCTGTGACCCAGGCCCGGCGCATTTGGAACATATCTCAGTTATTACGTTATTTTACGAACATCAATCACCACATTTTTTTTCGATTTCAGTGGCTATCATAGTTAAATTGCCTTCCTAAGGCAAGATACTTTTTCTTCCGTGAAAATGTAATAAAACTTTTTCTTAGTATACATTACATTTTGATATAGTATATTACGTTGCAATATATAACAATTTTCGACCAAAATCCCTTGTATCTCAGGCTAGCGTAACACCGCCGCGCTGCCCGCTGAGCTGCCCGCCGCGCTGCCCGCCGCACTGCCCGCCGCCGCCGCGTAGGCGAATAGCATAGCGACACCGGCTCGCTAGTATTATCTCTCTTGCACTCATCGTTAACAACGAGATAGCTATATTTTTAGCTAGCTATATAGCTATCAAAAATATACTACACATATGTATGTTGAAGGCCGAAGTGCTATTCGCGAGTATTATTTTACATGAAATCATGGCAGGCGTACATTAGCAAGCTGTGCTCATGTTATAAGTGTGATTTATTATCTAGGGTGGGCTAAACACCTAGATGTGTTTCAGCACCCTGCGCTGAGTATGGACAGTGTATTACTCGATTACGATATGCTTTAAAAATGTTAATAAATAATAGTCATTTGCACAAAAATATGGTTTTATTAAAATAACTCCTTTTCAGGCACACGTATTTTTAAATAGTTCATTGGCCATTACTGATGTTATAATATATATTCTACTATTAGCAGTTCACCTCTATAAGAAATGAAGTTAAAAAACTATATAACCATCATATAGTACGTTAAAAAGGATATATTTTGCCTTCCAAAGCTAATTCAAATAAGTTAGCCACCGAAATCGAAAAAAATTATGTCTGATAATTTATGTATATAAAATAAGAAAAAAATTGAGATATGTTTCGGTTGCGCCGGATTTGGGTTAATTTTGTATGGATCATGACCCTTCTTCTGTAATGAAACATTTTTCATGCGATATAATAATTCAATGTACTAAATTATAGTCAATTTACTCAGACATAATTCATTCATAATGACAAAAACTTTTGTGTGCTAAAAAAGTGTTCCATATTTGAACTTAGCGTAAGACGTATCGACACGAAATTCAGTTATGAAACACTTTAAATAAATTGTCCCGAGTAAGTCGGCTATGACAAATGTTTTATTAAATTTAACCAACTTCTGCCGATCAGGTTTTTTTCTTCACGTACGAGTACAATGAAATGACGCTTACGTAAAACTCAGTCGATCTGCATTAAAAAAAAGTCAATTTTATTCATTTTATGGACATTCTTATGGTCATTTAGGGGGTCAACTGGGAAAGCGTGTTCGTTGCGACCCCTGCTAGCCCTTTCAGGGCTGCAATTCCTCTCCTGTGCACACCATGGGGACAACGATCGTGATGTATTTAGAGTGTACCCCTAAAGCGACATACACCGGTTCGTCCCCGCTGGTGTGAGCAGAGTGTAGTTCGGGGTTGAGGTCCGTCACCCAACACGCTGGTTACCTCGTGACAGTAAGTGGAGGGAGAGTATGAGATAACTGCATGGAATGTGAGAGATGGGATTGAACTGACTGACGCCGTCGGTTTTCTCAATATTTGGTGTTCTTTTTCATGCACGGTAAACCGTGACCTAGTCATGTCTTCCTTTGTACACTCTAGAAATTCTAATAGTTTCCAGGGGTTACCTCTGTACCTGTAAGTGTAATTTAGATCACTCGTACGCTCGAAGTATATCCTCTGGAAGTGCTGACTCTACCTTGGAATACAACATAGCTGCATATTTTTTCGATGTAACGCCCAACGTTTCTAATGTTCGGATCTATCGTGGTTTGTATTAAATATTGAAGCTTATCAATATTATCAATTGTAGGATCGTTGTCAATCTTTTGAAATTAACCCCAAAATTGTAACCAGTTCTTAGGGCTGCCGTGTTTGACAAGATCGAATACGGGTAATTTAAAAGATCGCTTACCACATTTATTTTCGATTATGGACTACACAGGATTCCTACGACCTCGGCATCAGATTTCGCAAGTTTTATCATTTGCTTTACCTTATTTCGGTTGTCTTTATACATATCCGACTCCTCGCACTCTTTCTCCAAGTCTTTTTCCGAAATTCCTTCCGTGGATAGCATTACATTAAATGTTTCCTCTTCTCCATTATATAACTTTTCAATCTTTTCCTTAGTTGTCTCAACGTAGGCCTCTAGCTCAGTCATAAATACTGGATCTTCATCCAACGTTTTGTTCGTAAGATTTTGTTCGTCTGTTTCGTGAATGTGCTTCTTAGAAACGTACGTTCTCTTTTTAGTTTTGCAAGTTCTAATTGAGCCATTATCGATGTTACTGTCGCCACTTGTTGGAAATCTTTGTAAATACTTTAATTAAGGAAAATATAACAAGTTTTTGTGAAATAATAAGTGTATTTATTGAAAACAAAACCAAAGGTCAACCATCAAAAATCTGAATAGAAAATTTTAAAAGAGACGGCATTCACAGTAAAACCAAAAAGGACCGTATCACCAACATGTTGTGTGTGGAGACATGAAGGGATGGGTCGGGACAGCTCGAACAGGGTTTGAGACTGTCCTAGGCAAGTATGGAGATAAGAGAGTGAATGATGCTGGTAGGATAATGTTAGGAATATGTATGGAAAAGGATCTTTTTGTAGCTAATACCGTATTTAAGCACGAAAGAATCTATGAGTACACGTGGGAAAGTAAGGGTGAGAAGTATGATTGATTTATTCCTGGTGGATAGCAGGCTTAAGAAGCAGGTTATAGGCACAAGACCATATAGAGGAGCCGATCTGGGAACGGACCACTTTCTAACCAGAATAAGGTGTCTGTGTGCAGCATGGCCACGTCGTAGTGTCTAAACCTGCAGCGGTGTGTCGCATCAAGAGCTGAAACTGCAAGATGTGACCACCAGGAATGAATATATTTGGAATATTTGAATCCTTTGATTTGTGACCAAAAACCGACAAGTGGGTGACACGTGTTCGTGTATTTGCGTATTTGTCTTGTTAGTGCAAATGAAGACAATAAATTGTCTTCACATGGTCGTTTTCGAGCAAATATGACAAATACACGAATACGAATAGCCATGTGAAGTGCCACCATAAACAATATCACAAAATTTCAGACGTCTGTGTCTGTTCGAAATTACGATTATAATTCTCGTTTGACTACTGAACCGCAAGAGCATAAATTATGTTATTAATAGTTACTTTATTAATTTTTTAGGAGGATTTTATCTGCCAAACTACACTAGTAAGGAAAATACGATCTAGGTTGTTTTTATAGAAAAATACGAAGAATTAAATGAAAATAAAAAATTACAACAAATAAATAAACTATTTAAATACTTATTAAAATCAGATTGATATTTTTCAATCTGATTTTAATGAGGAAAACCTTATTTTGAAAAATAATAGAACAATTCTATGTACCTATCTGAAAAGAAATTATAACTTTTTGTAAACCGATTACAAAAAAAAAAGTTAAAAAATAACAGTTTATTGCGGTTCTACGACGTTTTCGAGAAATTTCTCATTTCTTGTGATTCAAACCGCCTTAACTCGGTTAATATGATATTTACGACAAAAAGACGTAGGAGGAATTTTACGTAAAACTTTACTTTACTTTTTGTCTATTACTTGAAGGCCTTACTCACGGTGGAATCTGACTAGGAATTCGTTGCTGCAATCTGTTGCAAGGCAACTAATTGCATCGTAAATAGGCAGGTTGCAGGTCCCATGCAACTTTTCTTACAATGCAATTTGTTGTATTGCAACAAATTGCTAATCACATTGCAGCGTGAGTAAGGCCTTTTACTGTTAATTTAGCAAACGCTATCTGACTGTTTTTATTTTTTTTCGAGCGAAGCCGGGGGGTTAGCGTGTTAAAATTTTACATAAATATTTAAAACACTTTTATGAACATTATATCAAAAATTCAGCCTTATTATCGAAATTTCGATTTCAACTGTTATTTGATTGTACTTAATAACAATAAATGAAATTTCAATAGTTAACATCAAGATTCAAGTGTTAAGTACACAGAGTTCAAACACATAAGGTTTCGTCGAATGCAACTGAGCTATCGCTATTTCTGAATTACAGGATGAAAAAGTTCAACACTTAACATAAAAAACTAATGGTGACATCTAACTATACTAGACTACACTATTACGAAGGCCAAAATTCTTATGAAAATTGCGTGGAGTGAAATGACCCTGGTGAGTGTAATAGGGATGGGCAAATGGAAAAAATATATCGATATATATTGTATCGATATTTTTAGACAATATCGATATATGCAGAGCAAAAAAAAATCGATATTTCGATATATCGATATTTTTGCCCCAAGGCGCGATTACCTAAAAAATTGTCAAAATATTCGAACATGAAAAAATGGACATATTTTGCAGTTATAGTAGTTTTATACATATCCTCACACTGTATCCCTAACGGAGTAGTCAGAGAGGACGGAGCGCCAAGCGTCGCGGTTCTTACATACTTCTTTCGCTTCGTTAAATCTCATCATTCTCGTCACACATTTTCCCCTAGGTATGCGAGAGCTTTTGACATTTCCATCCGCTAACACTGGCTATTATTACAAAAATAAGTGGAATACATAATCAATATAAAATGAAGACTCCACGGGAAAAACAATGAATGTCAAAAAATTATTAGTAAGAGAAAAACAACTTTTTATAGTTTGAATATGTATTTCTTTTATGCTCTTTTTATATAAATATTGAAACAAGTTATTACTATATAAATAATATATTCTTTGAGTTTACTTAAAAATATGCTTTAATTTTATATTTTTGTAATTATTACAAAAAGTCTGAAATTAGTGTCTAAACTCCATAGCATAAACAATCTAAGTCATTGACATTACTGGTTTTTGCATTACAATGACATTCATTATTAAGTAAATTTTTAAACTAACTTAAAAATAATTAACATGTATTCAGACAATCATCTTAGCTACACATACTTTTTAGCTTTTATTTAGCTTTTAGCTTTAGCTTTTGTATTCAGGGATTCAGGGAGATAATCTTGGACGACTTTTTATTACTGTAGGGACTAGAACTTCCCTTGAAAGATTTTAGGTGTTCTTTTATTACATTCAATGTGGTATCACTTATTTCTTTGGGCCGATTTTGATGTTTGCCTCGCTTGTTTTGAGGAGCCACACCAGTCAACTTTAGATGAGTTTGTATATACTGAACTTTACTTTTAGTCATACCAAATGATGAACAGAAAGCTTTAAAACAAACTTGAACCTCGTGACAAACATCGTTTCTGACAATTTTTACAATGTAAGAATAGTGACATTCGTGTTGTTTGCTTTCTTCGATGTCTTCTTTTCTCGAGCGTCGTTGCTTTACAAGATTCACCGTTATCATGGATGCTAGAAAGCTATTTTGTTCATTTATCGTTTGTAATTGATTAAAATGACGAAGTAACAGCTTTTTTTCTGTTTCGCACACATTTTTAAAGCACTAATCGTATGCAAAAACAATCTTCTCCGGGTTCATGACTTTGTACACGGATTTGTTTATTACATCTTTTATTCGTCCTATACGTAATTTTTTCCGCTCAGGCGACTTAACGTGCGTATTTTCATCCCTGCTCGACATTGTTTTATTTTTTTACTTAAAAATATCAAAATAAATACCTACAATACGACTGAAAAACATTGTACTCTCAGATTGCTAGGTTACGTAGTGATTACTTAGTGCATAGTTAAAATTATATATACTGACTTAGTGGCTAGGTTAGGAAAAAACTTCAACTTCAACTTCAACTTCTAAATAATGGCTTCTAATGTGTCAATCACATTAATTCTGCCAACGTATTGCGGAAGACACTATAGTAGAGTTTGTTAACAATAATTTAAATTTAGATTTGCTGTTTTTCAGATAAATGTAGGTACCTAAAACAAAAGGAATTATGTAAAGGGTACACGACATACACATTGACGATTACAATACATAGTTACATTTATACAAACAAACAGAAATAAACAAAGCACAACACAGTAACAGGGGAAATTTTTTATTACAACTTAATATTATATCACGTAAAAATTTATCCAACAAATTAACAAAAGAAGTATATACCAAGGATAATGCAAAATTAGTGTTTATAGGACGAGGAATAGAGGGGGGAAGAATATCATATAAAGAATACTGTAATTTCGGGCAGCAGAAAAACAAGTGATTTAAAGTAGCCTCGTCAATACCGCACTCACACAATGAGTTATCTCTTACATGTATTTTTGCTAGATGTACAGGTGTACACGCATGACCCAATCTTAAGCGGCAGAGAGTGGAAGTATTTTGCTTACTAATATTGCGATGTACAGAAAACCAAGGCTTACGAGGAATTTGGGGTTGTATGGATGCATAATGTTTACCTTTGACTGATTTAGATATCTGCCAAGCCTCATCCCAACACTTTTGCAGCCGAGTCTTGGTAAGAGAATATAAATCACTGGGGTATATAACATTATGGGATTGTATTCCTGAATTAGTAGCATTTTTAGCCTAATAATTGGCAACTTCATTACAGTTGTCATTAAGAACACAATACAAAACCACATTAAGATTTAGTTGCTGACATTCATATAGAGCTTCTCTAATGGTAAATATAATAGGGAATCTAGATTTTGTTTTGAAAGGATTTTCTCTAATGGCGTACAAGCAGCTAAGGGCATCAGTGAAAATTAAATAATTTTTTAAGTTGTGTGCTCTAATGTACCGGATAGCTTCTAGCAGAGCTACGGCTTCTCCTGTAAATACAGATGAACAAGATGGGCATTTTATACTGAGAACAACTTTAAATTTTGGAATCTAAATTGCAGCTCCTACATCGCTATGTTCTGAGGATTTAGATGCATCAGTAAACACAGTGTTCCAATCGTTCCAGTCTGTATCAATAATTCTATGGAATGATGAATTAGCACTGGTAGAATCCTTTTTAATACCGAAATTGAGAAGTATTGGGGGGTCAAAAATTAAGGCATTGAAATTAATAGAGAAAAGAGGATGTATAGGTAGTTGAAAAATAGGATGGGGAAGTTGGCAAAATTGAATATAGCTTCTTAAAAGACAAGGTAGTTCATAAATAGATTCATAACCGGAAGAATTAACTATTTCTTGTAAACGACGCAGTTTATCTATTAGGGGGTGAGAAGAACGCTGTAGGTGTGTAAAAAGAAATTTGTCGCACAGAAACTGGCTGCGCAAACGGAGGGGAGGGTCAACACATTCCACTTGCAGTGCATTAATAGGGGAAGATTTCATAGCGCCAGTGATTATCCGTAGGCATCTCGCCTGTATTCTTTTTAATTTAACGAATGCGGTCTTTATAGAAGGATCCAAGACAAAACACCCGTAATCGAAATGACTGCGAATAATGGCGTGATAAATTAATTTTTGAGTATAAGGGTGACATCCCCACCAAACACCAGATAGGGATCTAAGTATGTTAATCTCTTTTTCACATTTTTGCGAAATATAATTATAATGTGGTAGGCCTGTGAGTCTAGAATCCAGATAAACTCCTAAGAATTTAACTTTGTTATCAATAGGAATTACTTCACCTTCAAAAGTTAAGTTTAAAATGACAATATTACGTTTTCTTGCAAAAATGACAGCACTACTTTCAGACTCAGAGAGAGATAATCCATGTTCCTCTAGCCATACACCCAAATAATAAAGAGCGGAATTAAGTCGACAGGCGGCATTCGAGATAGATTTAGAAGAAACGTAAAGTGCAAGATCGTCTGTATATTGAAGTACATTACAAAAACTATCTACAGATCTTTCTAAATCATAAGTATATATGTTATACAATAATGGGCTCAAAACCGAACCCTGCGGAAGTCCACGCCAAACATATCTCGGAGGTAAGTTAGTATGAGGGCATCGAATATTAATTGACCTTTGCATAAGGAGATTGCATATGAAGCGAACTATCTTCTCTGGAATATTCAGATAAAGCATTTTCTGCCTGAGTACAGGAAGAAGAACACTATCATAGGCAGAGGCAATGTCTAGAAAGACTCCTCCAAGATACTCCTTATTTTTAAAGGTCATGTGTATGTCGGTGGTTATAATTGATAGACTATCTATTGTTCCCATACTTTTCCTAAAATCAAACTGGGTTTTAGCCAATAGCATATTCTTCTCTAAATACCACTCTAGGCGGTTTTTTATAAGATGTTCCATAATTTTAGATAGGGTAGAAGAGAGTGCGATGGGTCTACGAGATTTAGGGTCAGATGGGTCCTTACCAGGCTTCAAAATGGGGATCATAATCTGTGAGTGCCAGGACACAGGAGAAACACCATAGTTGAAGAACATATTTATTAAATTTAAAAAGAATATTTTAGTTTTGTCACTTGTATGAACAAGGAATGAAAAAGGAATTCCATCGATTCTTGGGGATGTGTCTTTTAAGTCTGACAAAATACAGTTCAACTCCGATAGAGAGAACGCAGAATCAAGGATATTTGATGCAGGAAGAAAAGAAGGTGGAGGAATCATGTCAAAATTAGGAGCGAAACTGGGAGCTATAGTGTTAAAAAATGATTCGATCCAAATGGAAGGGTCATTTGAGTACATGTTCTCACCAAGCATGGCACAGCGATATTTTTTAATATATCTCCAAATTTCAGAGGAAGGAGTTCTAGGAGAAAGTCTCTCACAGAACCCAATCCAACCTTGTCTTTTCTTTTTAGTCAGGATCCTTCTTGTACGAGCTGCAATTCGTTGATAAGTTAAATAGTTTTGCATTGACATAGAGGCATTGTAATCCTCCTCCGCCCTATTTCTCTGTTTGATTACACACTACACGCAGTACACTCAGAATCCCACCGAGGAGGTGATATCTTATGACGAAGGGAGTGTTTTTTTGCAAAATGAGTGTCAGCGGAAGAAATCAAAGCATCAATAAAAGAAGAGTAGTTATCGAGAAAGTTGACGTCAGTTGTCTTTGGGATGGAGTCCATTTTTTGATCAAGAGTGGAAGAAAATTCATACCAATTTGCTTTTTGTAATCTATATTTTAAAAGAGGATCAGGACTATCAGGTATAAATGAGTTACGAGTAATAGAAACAATGATAGGAAAGTGGTCACTGCCATAAGAATGTGGCAGAGTTTTCCAGGAAAGAAGGGATGGAGAAATGGAGAACATATAGTCAGATCAACCACAGATTTAGGGTTTTGAGAAGGTAGAACACGACGAGTTGGGGAACCATCATTTATAATACATAAGTTGACATCATCAAACATCTCCACAAGATCACAAGCAAAAGAATCACAGTAATAACTTCCCCAAGACCGGTGATGAGCATTGAAGTCCCCCATAATTATAATTGGGAGAGGGAGAGAAGAAATAATGGAATTTAAAATGGGAATAATTGAGTTACTAGGGTGAGGGATGTATAATGAAAGAATAGAAATATCGAGGACTCTAACAGCCACAGCATTGAAAAGATTGTTAGAGGTAAGGGGTATTTGATAGTAAGAGAGAGAGTGTTTTATAAGTAGAGCACTTCCTGCATAACCATCATCTCTGTCACTCCGCAGACATGAAGAGCCCGAAACCCGAAAACGAGAATCAGGAACTAACCACGTCTCCGAAATGGCAATGACGGCTGGAGAAAATTTATTAATTAATAGTGAAAGTTCATGCTTTTTCCTACGAATACTTTTAACATTCCATTGCATTAGGTGAATTGGGGACCGATTTGTTGAAAGATCCATTATTTGTTAGTAAGAGTATTTGGTTGATTGTCTTAGCAACGTTGGGCGGTATGCTGTCACTATATTTGGAAATAATATTAAGGAATAAAGAGGTGAATAGTTCCAGAAAATTATCGTTGGGAGTGATATCAGGCTCATTGTTTTGAAGAGCACAACCATTAGGTAAGGATGATGGGACATTACTGATAATAGATTGGTGAGCTTGTCTATCGTAAGTTTTGTCTAAGTGGGTTTTTGAATGGGGTTTAAGAACTACAGTTTTTCTGTATGAAGAAGCCTGTGGGGTTGAACTTTGTATATTTTGATGTTTATGAAAGGGAGTAGGGGAAGTAGAGGGGAGATGAGCTGTCTCGGCATAAGATCTACGTACTTTAGGATATCTAGAGGAGGCCTCGTCATATGAAATACTTTCTTGGGACATCACTACCTTTATTGATTTTTGCCTACACTGCTCCGGGCAAACTTTGTCTGAAGCAAAGTGTCTGCCGGAACAATAAAGGCAAGTAGCTCTTTCCTCAGTCACTACGCAGGAATTGCCTGTGTGCGATTGAGCACACTTGTAGCATCATGGTTGGGAACGACATTGTACACTGATGTGACCAAACCTACAGCAATTGAGACACTGTATGGTAGGAAATTGATAAGGTTCGACTGGAAGTCAAGTATGATAAGAGTAGACGTATTTGGGAAGAAATTGACCACGAAATGTCAAAACTACAGTTTGTGTAGGAATCCAAGAAGTTTCCCATCTGTAACCATTTTGCGATTAAGCCTTCTAGCTTTTAGGACGATTCCACAACCGTTAGGAAGAATTAAAGAGTCGACTAATTCATCCATAGACCAATCAACTGGTATGCCTCTGATGCACCCCATACGAGTGATACCATAGGTAGGAATAGACGCTTTGTATTTATAAGTTATTAATAGCTCATTTTTCAGGAAATTATTGGCTTCTGTACTGCAATTAAATTCAATCGATATCCTATTTCTGCCTACTCGCCTAATACCATCTGCTACAATGTTTTTAATGTTGTTTTTATACAAGAATTGACCAAATTTAATAGGCTTAATTGTGAGACCTGCTGCTGAATCAGGCTCAATTCTACAAACATGGACAATAAATTGACTATAATCAGAAGTAGTATAAGCATTTGTTTCCTGTAAAAGACTTGGGTGCGTGTATATTGCCTGTACCGAGGCAGAAGCAAGAGATAAGTCAGTGATAATTTTCTTTGATGTATCATCATCAGAGCTTTTGGGTAATAATCGTTTTCGAGTAGTCTGCGTTTGTGTGAATAAAGGAGGAGAAGTATCCATACTATCCCCATTCAGAGGCTTTGGATCTGGAGCCATAGGCTCACTCATTGTTCCACCTACCTACCCACAAACTAGATAAATATTTGTTGATAAGTGTTACATGCAAAACAATAAACCATAAACGTATCACTCACCCAAGACAAACCAACACCACAAACATAAAAATATCTAGAAAACAGTTGCACAGGAAAATGAACCAAAACAGTATTAAATAATGTGAATTACAAATGTACCCTACAAACACGTGTATTAGGCAACAACCGTGAAAGCAGAATCGTTAGGAAAAAAGCCGGCAGCACGTATGCCAACTGTCAAATTGACAACGACGGTTTTTAATGTTCGGCGTAACGGACATTCCTGCTTCTTGCGATGAATGAACATATACAAATTGAACTATTACAGCTGACTGCGATGGTTTTACCCAATTTTGATTATTCTATAAAAATAATATACCAAAAAGCTAACAGATGGTCTGTTTCACAAAAAAGTGACATTCATTATTTTTCCCGTGGAGTCTTCAAATATAATAAAGATTTAAAAAAATACCGAATTTGATACTCAGAAATAAATATCGATAATCGATATTTTGAAATTAAAAATATCGACGATATTTATCGATTATTTTCTGAAAAAATATCGATATTTTGATATATCGATATTTTTTGCCCATCCCTAGAGTGTAATGTCAGGCTCATAGAGAAATGTAATCTCAATGCAACCAAATAGCTACCGATTATAAAAATTCCACAAAAATTCGTTTCAAATGAAAATAATCTGTAATATTGTCATTTTAAAAAAAAATGTCAAAAAATTTTAGTCGACATTCATTTTAAATCTGCACGTGTATCTCAAATCATCGTCAATTAAGCATTTGTATCACTTTAAATCGTTTGTAAAACCAAATCAATCATTGCCTTTTTACCAATAACTAATTTCATAAATTTGCATATATTTAAGTTTGTATTTAGCTATTTCGTGTATGTACTTATATTCGTTATAAGTACCTACCGACCTAAATCTGGAAATATATAAAAATGAATGTTTCGGTGTATGTTCGTCTTCCGTACGTTTCTAAACTCATCCGATCGTACTTCTCGGGCGTAGGCAGGACGATCACTCGACTCGTCCGCCAGGCGGGGCAGAAAGTGGCCGGTGGATAGTATCCCATTGAAAAGCTTAGTCAAAGTAACCACGGCCCTCCTTTTTTATCGCAATCCTTTGAATTCCCTCTGACCTGGGCGCTTTATGAGAGAGGTGGGCTACGTACGCAAATTCTGTACGAATGAAATAGTCTCTGGTGTGGCAGCGGCAGTGACATGATTTCTATTGCACGGCGCATAACCTCGGCGTGACGTTGTACTGCAGCAATTGTGATTGCGCCGGGTTTCTGGGTGAACAACCCTAGCACTTGCGCGGCGGCGGCGTAATAACGTCGGTCTGCGGTATCTTCTAAGGAGCCCTTAGATGGGTCTTCACCTCCGACGACAGCTCCTCTGCTACAAGGTCAAGCGCGCGTTTCACGCGCGGGTAGGGCGTATGGGCCCTGGAGCGGTAAAAAGCGCGCTTACGGCGCAGCTGTGCCTATGTGTCCGATGGTAACTCAAATATTGTATGTGAGTGGTGAATGGCTAGTGGTAGTCATAGTTTGTCAACGTGGAATCTGTCAACTGCTCACACGGCGGTCGCTACAAGCTCTGCCGCCATTATAATGGGAGAACGATCTCCAACATAAGGTTCCAATATGTCAGTATGGGTATGAGGGTTGGCAGTGCGCGCTGTTTAGCCAAGCACCTTAAAAGCCCATCTCCGCATTGGCTAGCAGGTATCATAGCACTAGCAGAATCGACTAGGAAGTAGTACTCTGCAAGTTTGTAACAGAGCAACACTACAGGACACTTGTCACAACATGATAGTTGACAGCTGTCATTACAATGACATCGAGACAGTACGTGTAGACATCGTAATTTTATTTGTATTTTTAGTGTTTTCTTCATATTTACTCAATATTTTCATTTAGTAATTAAATTATAGAAATGTACGTCTTACTTAAAAAAAAAGTGAATTGAAGGTATTTAAATCCCACAGAAAAATATTGTATTTAAAAAACAGAAAGAATATCAGCAACAATGGGCAATTCTGGTATAAAGCAACATTATGATACTGCTTCGAAAACTGGTGTTCTTCAGTTATCTCATCAGAAATTGAAAGAAATACCCGTAGAAGTATTTGATTTATGCAATGTGTTAAGAAATTTAGATTTGTCCAAAAACAAACTGTCACGCTTGTCGGACAATATTAGCAAATTAAAACAGCTAAAACAATTGAACTTGGATACTAATAAATTAGAAATGCTCAATGATTCTTTGACAAATCTGCAGAAATTGGAATTGTTAAATGTTTCTAATAATTTGATATCGTCTTTACCTCAGTCATTCACAAGCTTAAGTAATTTGAAACAGATATATTTAAATAACAACTGTTTTAAAGTGTTTCCTCATCAGTTACTAGGACTAAAAAATCTAGAAGTGGTGGAGCTAGCTAACAACAAGATTACAGAAGTCCCTTCAGGGATGTTGGAGTTTTATGCAGCTGAATTAAATTTAAGCCAAAATGAGATTTCTATAATTTCTGAAGATTTGCATCAAGCACCCAGATTAAAAATTTTAAAATTAGAAGAAAACTGTTTGAGCTTGGACTCCATAAGACCAAGTCTATTGCGTGATTCCAAAATTCATACTATAAATGTGGATGGAAATTTATTTGAGCCAAAACAACTTGCATCTCTGGAAGGGTATAATGAATATACAGAGAGATATACTGCTATGAAGAAGAAAATGTTTTAATATATAGTTTTTTTAGATTTGCTTAGGTGCACAATTGCATCAACAATTTTATCACTTTTGAAATGATAAGGCAAATATGGGAATTTAAAATGTCAAACTATTTTAACACATTTATTTGTTATTAAAAGTATAAACACCATTCCAAACTTAAGTTTTAATACAAAACTAACAAATTATTTTATTTAATATCAACATCTATAGTTTTATAAATTTCGTAGTAAATATCACACTTTTTAGAGTTACGTGTCTAAGGAATCCCAATATTTTTTTGCCTGTTTGTCTGTTTGCTGTGCCTTTCTGTTTGTTATAGGCTTATTATAAATAGGTATTAAATGAAAAACTAGAAAATTATTTGTAATTTATGGAATGACTCAAAATTAATGTTCTTAAATAATAATTTAGTTGGGTGTCTTGTGTGGAAAGTTAATTTTAATTTGTTTTCTACATTTTTTAGCTCAACTTGTGGGGTATTATTTAAAGCAAATTAACTGAATACATTAACACTGTTTTAAATAAAATAGTATATTAATAGATCATTTTTATATGTATGGACTTCATTTGTTAATAGGTCAATCTATAAATAGTATTTTATATGAGTCTTATTTCTTTTTTATATTTATATATTACTAGCTGTCGCCCGCAAGGAATTTTAAAAATGTAGCGTACATCCTTCTCCAAGACTTAATTCTAAATTGCAACTCAAATCCATTCAAAATTTCATCAAAATCGTTCTCACTGCTTAACCGTGAAAATGTATCAGACATACAGACAGGCATTTTCGCATTTATAATAATATTAATATATTCTTATACAGTATTAATATATTAGTAATATTAGTAATTAGTATGTATAGTATATTAGTATTAGTAACAGGGTAAAGTATGAAATTGCCATTTTAATGCTTTTGTCACTTTGAATTAAAATTTATTTATTTATTTATTTATTTATTACGGTTTATCTACAACTATTACATTATTACATGCATACAAGTTACATTAAAATACAATATGATTAAAATTGAATGTAGTTATTTACAGACAAACACTACATGCATATTTATTAGTTAACATATGGGTATACATAGGTTTACATATTATTTATAATACTTATATATATCGGGGGTCAATTGAAGAAGCGTGCTCGTCGCGACCCCTACCAACTCTTTTCAGGGATGCATTTCCTCTCCTGTGCACACCATGCGGTGTGCACAAGAGGGCAGACAGGGCTGCGTGATGTCTGCCCTGTTATTCGTGCTGTATTTGGATAATTGCCTCGATACATTGAAAGGTAGTATGAGTGGTATGATATGTGATGGTACAGTAGTATACTGCCTATTGTACGCTGACGATGCTGTGCTTGTAGCACCATCAGAAGGGGAGTTGCAGACACTAGTTACGTCCATGAAAGACGACTGTGAAGTCAAAGGATTGAATATGAATGTGTATAAAACTAAGGTTCTGGTGTTTGACAGAGAATATGCACAGACAAAGTGATATATGGGTAAATGGAAAATGTCTAGAACACGTGAACGAAATTTTATATCTGGGGAATGCGTTTTCGAGGGATGGAAGATGTGAGTTGGATGTGGAGAGATGGGTAGCAAGCGGCAATAAAGTGAACGGTGCTCTGTCCGCATTAATAAGCAGTGTGAATATATTTAACTCAGCCAAAATGCCCATACACAATGCGGTGTTGGTGCCAACTATTGTACGGTAGTGAGGCCTGGATATGCCCGAAATCGAGTGAAAGTAAGATAAATACAGTAGAAATACGATCACTTAGAAATATGTGTGGTGTCACCCTAGCGGACAAAATAAGCAATAAAGAGATACACAGTCTGACAGGGTTGCACGACAGTGTTATTGTAAAAATGAAGAAAGGAATGCTAAGGTGGTTCGAGCACATGGAAGGAATGACGAAGAAAATCTATAGTGCAAAAGTGAGTTGTAAAAGAAGCCAAGGATGACTAAGGCTGACTTATGAAGATCAAATAGCTACAGTGTTAGCCGATGGAAATGTCAAAAGCACACGCATACCTAGGCGAACATGTGTGAGGAGAATGATGACTATTTGAGGAAGTGAAAGAAGTATGTAAGGATCGCGACGCTTGGCGCTCCGTCCTCTGACTACCCCGTTAGGGATATAGCGTGAAGATATGTACATATGTATGTATATATCTTATGAAATGAGTACAGTTTTTATAAAACGAAGTTTACAAAGCATCTCTAATCTCTCTATAAAATCTAGCTTGCGAGACAGAAAAGATGTCGGTACTTACACGGCACTTGTTATACGTTACTCTAACCATAGGCATTTGTGGACGGGTCCCCTCGAAAACCCGCCTCACACCCTCAATTTGTTATAGGTAGTTCAAGCCGGAATGAAAAGGTGAATCTTCTATTTTTCTCTCTCCAGTTGTTGCTCGGTCCGGAGGCGGAATCGGAATGCGCTCTTTTTTACTTTTTTTTCTGAGATGCAAAATGAAATCCCCATGGACACCCAGCCGGACTCTACGCCGACTGGGTAGTGTCGGACTCGAACCGACTAAACAAATCTCCTCTTTGTTGTTAGCCCTAGTGGCTTTTACAGTGTCACAGGTCGCGTTGGGGCGAGCGCTAAAGGCGCCCTGCCAGTTGGTCGACCGCCTGAAGGTGCCTTCAGCCAAGGAATACCTCGTATGGAGGGCGGACCTCGAGCTCAAGGTGTCGCCAGGGGAGTTTTCCGCACCTGTGTGCATCTTATCGGGCTTCCTATTCCGGAGAGGGCCGGGCCTCTAGCGGATCTGGCCGGCGAGCGACTGAGGACCGGTTAGTGTGCCTAGTGTTTCGCGTGGCAATGCGTTATCGGCTCGGGTACTTCTCGTGGTTGTTTGGTCCGCGGGGAAACCGTTCCGAGGCTTGATTGCCTCCTGGCGGTGGTTGTCCTTCGCCTCGCACTGCCGTGCGAGGGTCATTTAGGTTGACTGCCTTTTGCCGGCATGTCATGGTGGTTGCTATGGTTAGCTTCTTAGCTTAGGGCTTCTTGTTGCTGGTCTGGAATCGTACTGGGCTGGCATCAAAGCTTAGGGTCAGCTTACTAGATCCCGCGGGTATGCCCTCCGCGGGATTGGCCTTCCTAGTATGGGGGAGGTCTGAACGGTCGGCTCGGCGGAACATTTTCCTCGCTAGTCGACTGATAAACTCTTCTACGGTTTCCACCTGTAGACCCTTCTGGATTACCGCGTTCTTAACGAACCATGGGGCATTCGTTATTAATCTCAGTGCGAGGTTTTGTTACGCCTCAATCCTGGAGTGCTGTCTAGTTGGAGTCAGGGCGTACCAGGCCGGTGCCGTATAAGTGAGCGTTGGTCGCAGATAAGTTTTGTATATCCCCAGTTTTGTTCTCAGGGGAGGCTGGAAGTTAGTAACCCGTACGCCAGTCTGCGATCTCCGCGGGCTCTGGACGCCAACTGGTCCACATGGGGCTTCATGGTCAGGTTGCGGTCGATGACGATACCGAGGTATTTTACCGTGGGTGACCATGGGAGTTCTTGGTCGTATAGGCGAAGAGGGGGCGGCAGAGGCGGACGACTGCCTCCGCTGACCACCATCGCTTGCGATTTAGAGACATTAGTTGCCAACCCCCACTGAGCCAGCCAGCTGGGGAGCAACTCCAGGATGCTCTGGACCCTCTTCGCGGCGTAGTCGGCTCTGATGGAGGACGCGAAGTACGCCGCATCGTCAGCGAAGAGCGCCAGGTGGGTTCCCGCTACAGTTGGGATATCGTCGGTGTAGACTGCATAACAGAGCGGTGACAAGCGGCTTCCCTGAGGGACTCCTGCTCGTATGGGTCTCACTTCCGAGAGTTTGCCCTCCACGACCACTTGGAAGGTTCTTTGATCCAGGAATGATGCCACTACCTGGATGACGCGTGTCGACATATTTTGGGCTATGAGCTTGTAGCACAAGCCAGGATGCCAGACTCGGTCGAAGGCCTTCTCCATGTCGAGGAATACTGCCGCCACATGTTCCTTTTTATTGACCGCCTGAGCCATGTGGTGCTGCATCCTCGACAACTGGAGGGTGGTGCTGTGCCCTCGACGGAAGCCGAATTGTTCCTCTCGTGGCGTGAAGGCTCGGTCCATCTCTTGCAGCAGGAGTCCCTCGAAAACCTTTGAGAGGCTAGACAGCAAGATAGGCCGGTAGCCGCCCGGAACCGACGTATCCTTCCGCTGTTTTGGCACCATTATCACGCGGCCAAGTTTCCAGTCTTCTGGAAAGTACCTCGTGCGCATGATGCCATTGAACAGCCTGGTGATGGTGGCTATCAGACGGGGTGGGATGCAGCGGTAATTGCTTCATCGTGCCTTATCGTGTGGTAATGTGCGGTTTCAGCCGGGCGTACCTGGAATTTATTTCGGAAGTCCCGAAGGTCCGCAATACTAATGGCCTGAGTCGCCCTCTTGTGGTCGTCTTCCGTACCAATATTAGACGGCAGCGATGTGTGGTGTGGCGCCATCTCGTGTGAAATTGAGGAAGCATTAGAGATTGATAACAACATCTTTCCGACCTCCGCTGTAATTTCTGGGTTGGTTTTGGCAAAGGCTTGGCCTTCGCTCATAACCCGTGACATCCAGTTCTCAGGCTCTATTGGCTGAGGTAATGTGTCCGATGGCGTCTCCGGCATCGCTGGTGGCGCCGTCCTTCGGAATTCCTGGGTAACTATGACCTCACTCGGTGGCGCCGGAGCGGCGAGTAGCGGCAACTTCGATTTCGTTACAGGCTGCGTAGGAGGTGGCGCGTCCAGGCGGGCAGTAGCGGTACTTTTTTCGCTCCGAGGCGCCTTAGCGGCCGCCTTCGAGACTACGGCTCCGTGCCTCATGTCCCGTCTGTTACGAACTTCACGTATGTTTACTTCGGCTATGCGTTCACGTATTAGAGCGGTACGCGTTTTGCAGCTTGTTTCGCCCTCATAAGGGCGGTTTGGAGAGCCCTGAGAAGGGCTATTGGAATCAGATGAGACTTCACTCATCACGGGGTGACGTGGTGCGCCCTTAAAAGGGCGGTTTTCGTAGCCCTGAAAAGGGCTGTTTGAGTCGGACGAGACGTCGCTCGTTTTGAGGCAGCAAGGGGGGTTCGCCGGCACCGCGACCTATAGACGTCGGTTCGTACGGCTAGACACCGCACCCCCTCCCCCGGTGATTCCCGCTGGTGGGAGGCCGGGGTTGGGAGGGAACGGCGTGGGCCCGAACCGAACGCCTAAGCCGCACTCGGGAACTCGAGCTCCCCCCTGCACTCCACGACGAGTAACGTCAGTCTGTGCAGGTGATATATTCGACGTATTAAAAAAATATAATAGTCGAATAGTCCGAGAAGTGAAAAGGTCCCTGCGGTGCGACGGCTGGGGCAGCACTCGCGTTATCGGCCGTTAGGAGGCTGTATTTATATCTCAAGAGAGCGCTCCAACTCGCGAGCAACAACGCCCTTACAAGATCCTTTTTATTGAATCGAGCTCTTTGATTGGTCGCGCGTTCGTAACAACAACAAAGTGATAACATTTATATCAATCGCTATTTCTATATCTATTTTACTTTTATTTCTATATAATATCTCCATATAATAATAACTAACTATTTCTATACAATAATAAATAATAAACAAAAACTTGGGGGTCAACTGAGGAAGCGTGCTCGTCGCGACCCCTGCCAGCCCTTTTCAGGGCTGCAATTCCTCTTCTGTGCATACCATGCGGGACAACGGCAATTATAATGTTAGGGCGTCCCCCGGAAGCGACGTACACCGGTCTGTCCCCGCTGGTGTGTGCAGAGTGCAGTTCGGCGTTGGGGACCGCCACCCAACACGCTGTGCACCTAGCGGCGGGAAGTGGAGGGAGGAGTGCAGAGTAGCTGCGTGGAATGTGAGAGGTGGGATTGAGGAGAAGATGAATGAAGTGATTGATATTATGGAAGAGAAAAGATTGGATGTGCTATTTTTGAGTGAAACCAAGCGAGGCGGCAGTGAACTTGCCGACTTGCCCGGAGGAGGCATCGCTTTGTGGTCAGGGGTACCACAAGGAGATAGGGGATGCCAAGGGGTAGGCGTTTTACTGTCCTCTCGTATGGTTAATTGTATGACTGAGTATGAATGTATAAATCCCAGACTGCTCTGGGTACGCCTCAAGATTGGGTTGACAAGAATTTTTGTTTTGGCAGTATATGCCCCAGTGTCCTCTGTCGGTTTGGCTGAACTAGAGCAGTTCTGGGAAAATGTTAGAGAAGTTCTAGCGACGGTTGAAGAGAACGAAAGAATTGTTGTGTGTGGAGACATGAATGGATGGGTCGGGACAGCTCGAACAGGATTTGAGTCTGTCCTAGGCAAATATGGAGATAAGAGAGTAAATGATGCTGGTAAGATTGTGCTAGGACTGTGTATGGAAAAGGATCTTTTTGTGGCTAATACCATGTTTGGGCACAAAAGGATCCATCAGTACACGTGGGAAAGAAAGGGTGCGAGAAGTATGATTGATTTATTCCTGGTGGATAGCAGACTTAAGAAGCAAGTAATGGACACAAGAGCGTATAGAGGAGCCGATCTCGGGACGGACCACTTTTTGGTGATAACCAGAATAAGGGGTCTGTTCGCAGCATGGCGACATCGCGTAGTGTCCAAACCTGCAGCGGTTAGCCGTATTAAAAGCTGGAAACTGCAGGATGCGACCACCAGGAATGAATATGAAAGGGTATTATCCAGTAAGCTTGATGATAGATTGAAAGTGTTGAGCGAGGATGTTGAAGAATGCTGGCAGAACCTTAGAGATAGTATGGTTGAGGCTGCGAAAGAAGTGTGTGGAATGAATAAGATTGGGAACGGCAAAAAGCGTGATGTGTGGTGGGATGATGAGGTGAAAGTGGCTGTGTATAAGAAAAAGAAAGCATGGCGAGACTACCTTGCTACTAATGACTGTGGTATGAAAAATTTGATGAAAGACAGGTATAAGCTGCAGAAATCAGAAACGAAGGCACTAGTGAAAGAGAAGCGTGAAAGGTGTAGGGTGTTAGATGAAAACAAGATGTCGGACAACTTCGAGGAAAATTCCAAATTATTTTGGAAAGAAGTACGTAAGATCCGAAGTGGTCCGGCACCTTGCAGAATGAATAAAGTGCGTTCGAAAGAAAACAACCTGCTTACAAATAAAAAGGATGTTCTGCAGCGATGGAGTGAATACTATGGAGAACTGTATGAGAGTGGCGACTCCGTCTCTGATACTGAGAGCGATTCTAATGAATTGCCACACTCGGGCCAGGGACTGGAGGATGCCATTAGTATGAAAGAGATTGAGAAAGTGATAAGAAGTTTGAAATGTGGAAAGGCTGCGGGAATTGATGAGGTGACTGCTGAGATGATCAAGTATGGTGGTCCTAGGGTCTGGGATGCCTTCTGTGCACTCTGCAACCTTTGTTGGCAGAAGGGGGAGGTTCCAGAGGACTGGCGCACGGCAGTCATAGTACCTCTATATAAAGGGAAAGGTTCCTACCTAGACTGTGCGTGCTATAGGGCCATCAGCTTGGTCAGCTTAGCGAGTAAAGTCTATACTAAAGTATTGACTGAACGTATGAAAGGTGTTTCAGAATGATATTTGTGGGAGGCGCAAGGTGGATTCAGGAACGGTAGGGGTTGTATGGATCAGATTTTCTCGCTTCGCGTTATCGTGGGAAGGTTTCTGGCTTTAGGTCAGAAAGTTTTCTGCGCTTTCGTGGATCTAGAGAAAGCATTCGATAGAGTAGTGCGGAAGAAATTGTGGAGTCTTCTGCCTGAATATGGCGTGGAGGGCTCCTTACTGCAGGCTGTGAGGTCATTATATCGAGACCACAGAGCCTGTGTAAGGATAGACGGTGACATGTCGCCCTGGTTTGAAGTCTGTTCTGGTGTCAGACAGGGTTGCGTGATGTCTGCCTGGCTATTCGTGCTGTATTTGGACAGTTGCCTCCAGAGATTGAAAGGTAATATGAGTGGTATGGGATGTGGTGACACAGTGGTAAACTGCCTATTGTACGCTGACGATGCTGTGCTAATAGCACCATCAGAAGCAGAGTTGCAGACACTAGTCACGTGCATGAAAGAAGATTGTGAAGTAAAAGGATTGAAAATGAATGTGAACAAAACTAAGGTTCTGGTGTTTGAAAGAGAAGCGGAACAAACGAAATGTGTGATTAGTGTAAATGGAAAATGTCTAGAACAGGTGAATGAAATTGTGTACCTGGGGAGTGCGTTTTCGAGGGATGGAAGATGTGAGTTGGATGTGGAGAGACGGGTAGCAGCTGGCAATAAAGTGAACGGTGCTCTGTCCGCATTAGTGGGTAGTGTGAATATATCTAACACTGCTAAAATGGCCATCCACAATGCGGTGTTGGTGCCAACTTTGTTGTACGGCAGTGAGGCCTGGATATGCCCGAAATCGAGTGAAAGTATGATAAATGCTGTGGAGATGCGGTCTCTCAGAAATATGTGCGGTGTCACGCTTGCGGACAGGATAAGCAATGATGAGATACGCAGTATGACAGGGTTGCACAACAGTGTTATTGTAAAAATGAAGAAAGGAATGCTTAGATGGTTCGGGCACATGGAAAGAATGAGTGATGAAAGACTGACGAAGAAAATATACAGAGCGAAAGTGAGTGGTAAAAGAAGCCAAGGAAGACCAAGGCTGACTTATGAAGATCAAATAGCCAGAGTGTTAGCAGACGGAAATGTCAAAAGCACTCGCATACCTAGGCGAAAATGTGTGAGGAGAATGATGAGATTTGAGGAAGCGAAAGAGGTGTGTAAGGACCGCGACTCCTGGCGCTCCGTCCTCTCTGACTACCCCGTTGGGGATACAGCGTGAAGTTATGTTATGTTATGTTATGTAAACTTAAAACTAACTATTCGTAAACCTATAACTAAAATAAGAGACAGAAAACATAAAATTTAATCAACATCACGCCGTCTTTCGACGGGGTGGACAGACTATTGTAAATAACTATATAAATACGACGCGTTACAATAATTTTATTACTCGCGAACAGTATTACATATTGTAATACAATTTACTCTAACGTTACATTTACGAAACTAAATGCCGGTGAGCGCCATCTGTTGATTTTCTGTACGTATCTATTAACAATTTCGTAAGTAAGGAAGAGAACGTCACTATTAAACTTTTAAAGGGCGCTAAAATAAGAAAAAAGCAAAGTTCAGACATCAAATGTTATATATAGGTATTTATTATATATTATGTATATATATTTTATGAAGGTAATATGTTATTTTTTGTAATAGGTTAAATTAATCGTTTAACTTCATCATGACTAACAAAATTATAACTATGTATGATTCAAACCGTTGACAATTTCTTTTTCCGGTGCTGTTATTAGTTTGAGTCAGTGTTGGGCAAAATGTAATTGTAGAAACAATTAACAATTAAAATTGTAATTGTAATTGTGAACTACAATTAAAATAAATAATAGTAATTGCGAGTTTTGACAATTAACAATAAATTAATTGTAATTGTGTAATTTTGCAATTACAATTAACTAATTGTAATTGTGAAATTTTGCAATTACAATTAACCCATTGTAATTATGAAATTTTGCAATTACAATATATTAATTGTTTCATTAATTGCAATTACAATTATACTATACATACAAGACTTGTGTACTCAATCGGCATGATGTACTCTCTTGTAATATCAAAAAAGATGAAATAATCGCAACACAAATGTGTACTAACAACGAAAAATAATAATAACTATTTATAAGTAAGTAACTAAGGAAATAAATTAATACAAAGAAACGAGGACTCTCGGGAATAAGCGATGAAAATGAAATGAAAAATTTACTTAATACTTAAATAGGTACATAACTGAATCCTTAACTGAATACATCAGAATAATAAACACACCTACACGATGGATTAAAAAAATCCTGTTAAAATTTAATTTAAGTCATTTTTTCATTATCGGGGAATCGAACCCGGTACTTGGTTTATTCAACCAGTGAATTCGAATGAACGTGCCTAGATAGAGACTAACACAGTGTCAAAATAGTAGGTTAAGTAGATAAGTTAGGTACTGCGTTAGGTGCTTAGACAAGTGTTGTAAATAGGTATTAGTGAGATCGCTAGCTGCGGGCTGCGCGAGTTCAGCGCGCGTGTCCTTTGACCCGAGCGTCAGCTGTTTTTGATTTTGTGTTTCACTTCTGTTTTTTTTTAAAGTAAAGTTAATAAATTATAAAGTTAGTAAATGTTTTATGAAATTATCGTTGCACTTAGCTGTACTAACATGATAGAGCGTGAATAATGCTAATACAACGTTGTAAAAGGATGATGTTTTTTTAATCGGGATCGATTTTTTTCTGATCCATCATCAAAGTTGTCATTAGTACTATTGTCTGTCTTCGTTTTCGAAAACGTTTCCCTAGTACCGTGTGTACCCTCAAGCTATCATCAGCAAGGGCATACATTTGCATCATATCCACGTAGTCGCAGTTGGAATAACGCTTCATCGTAATTAAAACAAATAACCACAAATAAAATACGTGTAAACTCGCGTTAGTCGCGGGATAAACTAGCTGCTAGTGGGCGAACCACGGATCCTTTGTACGCCCGGGGCCGCGGGTCTCAGGCGCAGGCGGCGCGTGGACAAACGGGCGGCAAAACATCAAAGGCGTAAAGGGAGCGAAGTGGCACGTTTGTCGCCTTTGTCGGCATGCTTTGATGCACCGCGCGGTGTATAAGCCAAAATAAAATATACTTAACCCTTTCAGACCTGAAGTTTTTTTTGCATAAAATTATGGTTTTACTGGTTTTTTCGTGTTATTTGGGCACTAAAGAAGCTGGGAAAAATATTTAAAAAAAATTCAGATTTCCAGGTTTTTCAGGAAAGTACTCGCGTGATCATGCGTGCTGGGTGTAAAGTCAGGATACGCACGCTCGTGGATTTTAGTATGTATTGCAGGAAACTTAAGAAAACACGTAGTACGCTCTAAAATTTTATTACTTAAACATTTAGTCAGCCTTTAATTCAGTCATGTTTATATGTAAGACACTAATAATTTATAAAAATAATGAGATCAACTTTAAGAAACAAAACTATCTTTCCTTCTATAAAAACAATCGGTAGGTACATTTATTTTTTAATTAACTTTGTTATGAGTGATACTTGAAAAAACAATTTTTTCCCCTTGAAAGACATAAATATACTTTATTCACATAACCTTCGAACGACTTTTACAGGTTTCCAGTTTACAAACCCTGGGCGACGTAATTTGGTTGTCAAAAAAAGGCAAGTGGCCATAACCATCTTGTCGCTTTGCAACAGAAGGAGTTGGTTGAATAAGCTTCTTATTCGAGAACACATCGATATCATCTTCAGCTTCCTCAGTCTCTAAATGGCTCTTCGTAGGAGTTTCGGTTAACCCTCAGCTACATCTAATCGAAAATGCAATAAGTCCAAGATTTTATTTTGTGGGATATTGTTTGCTATACAATCGTTACGATAGAGACGCCAAGCATTTACTACAACTAGGTCTAGAAAATGTATTATGACCTTCAATGTCCACTTTCTCGTCTTGATGAACGAGCGCTAATACTCCACTTGTTGGTCCAACACATCCACTCCACCCATATTACTATTATAGTTAGAAATAACTCTGGGACCTGAGACATCAATATACGTCTTGTTTGCTTTATCCCATCTTTTAACCATTGATGTCCCGTTTGCTCCTGTACAGCTCGAGATCATCATTACAGATTTATTGTCTTTCCATTTAATTAGAGCCAGCTCATCACACACGAATTGTTGCGATTCTCCTCTTTTCATTGTATTGTCAGGCTTGAAAGTTAAATTTTTACGTTCATTGACTCGATTCATCATTATAGTGCCTGTTCCATGCAAACCCACACCTAGCTCTCGCTCAGCAAAAGCTGTTCTAGCACCTAAATAAATCTCAAAATCTAGCATCAGTCCATCACTCGTAGTTATAACGAAATTTTTCAAACCAACAGGTCGAGGTTTATTTCTTACAACCTGGCGTAAACTACATCTACCGGTAAACGGTATCATCTGCTCGTCTATTGAGTAATTACATGGCACTCTTTCCAACTTGTGACAAGCTTGTTTAACTTTATTTATGACAGGCTGTACCTTCCACAGAGGATTTAACCTGTCTTCTGCAAAAGTAGGTTGATCTTCGAGGACAAAATGCAATGTGCTACGTAAGGATGCAAAACGATCTCGTGTCAAAACGTCAGCTATGACTGCCAATCGTGTATTTTGGCGCCAAAATAGATACAAACGGGGATAAGCAAAGATTCCCATGTATAAATGTATGCCGAACACTTTTTTAATTTCTTCAGCGGAGGTATTTAATACATGCCCTGTTTTCCGCATGTAGTAATTAGTACATTCTGCTCCTAGTCCATAGAAATCATCGTCGAAATAATCTTCAAAGTATTGTATTGGTCCGTACACAGTGTAGTGGAAGTGGTTGACAATTGTGTATTTTATCAGAATATGCTGTTTGCCTCCATATCCTACCTCTTCTTTGCCATCTTCGACTAGGTGCAATACTTGGCGAACTTACTTGTACGACTGGCTGACCACTACTGGAACTTTCTGCAGACAGGTGCAGGTATGTCGAAAGATTGACGGCATTCAACAGCTTCATCTCGTACCGCATCCTCCACCTCCGAATCTTGTAAAAAAAAGTTTTCGTCTATGTTGTCTTCAATGTCGGAATCATTTCCGTCACCTAATATACTTAAAATAATGTCGTCTGCTATGTTAGCTCCTGCAATAAATAAAGGAAAACGTGAAAATACACAATATTTGAAAGTAATATCTAAAGAAACAATACGCACGAGCGTGCCGTTTTTTCCTTCGAAAAACGATTTAAAACCGAACTGCTACGATAGTGCGCATTACTGTTAGTAACTTTACATTAGGTAACAATAGTCAGATTTGTTTATTACTTTTACTTCCTTTCCTAGATAACATTATTAACTTTATAGTAGTAATGCATTACGACCATAATATTTGTAAAATACACATTGTTTGTTTACGTACCTGCGCGAGAGTCCCCGCCAAAAAATGCAGCCATCTTCCACAACCACTATCCAGCGACAGACTGCAGACTGCCCATTAGACTGCCTACGAAAGGCCGGTATGTTTTTTATTATACGCGTCACAACACGCACGCTCCACGCGAATCGGTTTCGTTCCGAAAAACGTCATTTCGTTTAACAAATATTTTTTTTAGACGCTACCGCGCGCTGGTTAAGCCAGGTCTGAAAGGGTTAAATATTATTCAAAATAAATTCGATTTTTTATTTTTTTTTCATTTCTTTGTAAACAGTAACAGCAATACTTCCTTCAATATGACCACGTTTTAAAACAACACCTTGTATATTTATATAGACAAGCCACTCGCTCCGGCTTCGCACGGGTAGTAGAGCATATATGCCTACATTTTTTGCATTGGTCTGTTGCGTCGATTATGAATTAGATTTAAATGTAACATAATTATTACCACTACTTCAAGTATTGTGGAGCACGGGCAGGAATGGCTGCACCATGCGAGTCACGTCGTCGCGTCCCGAGACTCTTTGATTTTATTTTTTCGCGCGTAGTTTTTAATTTACGATAACTCCTAAGATATTCATTTAAATTGTATGGTGTAATGGGCTGTTACAATGTGTATGTATGCTTTAGATAACTAACGTATTTAATTTGATAATTATTAATACCGTAGGTATTCGTCTAAATAGAATACATGTGATCATTCTTTTAGAAGTTAGAATGGGTATAGTAAGCTATCCTTAATAGATAGACATATGCCATCATGGACTTTTTTGTAGACTTATAAAAGATAAATAATCCCACCATACATTGTTTTGTTATATGTTATATCTCAAACGGATTGGGCAGCGTTTTCGATGAAAGCTCCCAGACCAGGGCCGGACCGTGAGTTTAGGGGGCCTTGGGCTAATCCTACTTAGGGGCCCACCTAATTACTCAAAGTATAAGAAAAAAATAAGACAATAAAATATTTGATTTATATTATAATATATTATGCCTTAGGATCCTTAGGACCTTACGATCTGTTTAATTTAATAAAATTATGGATTTTTTCGCATTATCGTCTATTTTTGACTTTGACTTGACTTAGCTAGGGGCCCCTTGAATCCACGGGGCCCTGGGCTGAAGCCCAAAAAGCCATATGGTAGATCCGGCCCTGTCCCAGACGGCTTGATTTTTTCAGGCATATAACTAGAAATGCGTATTTAGATTACAGAGACTTGAGTACCAAAAGTTGTGCACCTCGTACCATTTACTAATCGACCTTATCGCTTGGACATAAGGTTCAACAGTAACGATAGAATGGAATCTCGATACCTATCTGATAATACCTTCCTGGATCGGACAGGCCCTTTTTACATACCTACATTATGCATTAAATATAAATACGTTAAATGTATAAACCTGTCTTGTGAAATGTAACAGTTACTTTGCTTCGACATTCATACAGTGTGGGCGGCTGGGCGCGTACGGAGCGGCGCTAATAATATGAGAATTCGAATTTAACGTATTTGAGCTTAAATAAAAACAACAATTTATTATCTTTTACTTTTATACATTATCATTTTTTATTGTCAATAAATTTTGAAAAAGAATTTGAAAAAAATTCTCATGAACTTTTATAGGTACAAAAGTTGTGTCACTTCTGCTGTGACGACATGTTGTTACACTATGTTGAACGAAACGTGTAAGCGCCATGAAATTCTTGGCACTTGTGACGTTTCGGTCGAGAGAAAACTACACTCTATAAGCGTTCTAGCGCTGCATGTCTTAATTGTTTGACAAAAATGAAAAATGTTCCTTGACCTCTTTAGGTTACTGAGGTTACCCGAGCTACTCATATTGTTGGTGTTCAACAAAAAAGTTATTCTCTATTGTGGAACATCCGCCATATTAGGTTTATGGTGCAGACGTCACATATACAAAAATCTTCCCCTGCGTATTCCATTTCATTTGATACCCATATTGTTGGTGTTGAACAAAAAAGTTATTTCTTATTATGGAACATCCGCCATATTGGATTTATAATGACGTCACGTATACAGAAATCTTCCCCTGCGCATTCCATTTCATTTGATACCCATATTGTTAGGGTTTAGCGTTATAAAGTTCCCCTATAAAGTTTCATCCCCTTTTTCACCCCTTTAGGAGTAGATTTTTGATAAAAAAGAAAACTGATTCTTTTTTCAATTAAAGTTTTTGCAAAAATTACTTTAATTGTATTCTACAATTAAGGACATAATTGCAATTAAATGTAATTGTAACTTGCAATTACACGTTTAATTGAATTAAATTAATTGTAATTAAATAAAGTAATTGTAATTACTTTAATTGTATTCTGCAATTAAGGACTTAATTGCAATTAAATGTAATTGTAACTTGCAATTACACATTTAATTGAATTAAATTAATTGCAATTAAAATGTTAATTGAATTAAAAATGTAAGTAAACATTCAGACCACAAATCAGTAAAATTATGTATTCAGACTTTTTGGCAGTAACAGGAGGTGAGGTTGTCAATTTATTTAGATTTTCTATTTTTTACACTTTAAAGAGTTTTAAAGTAGAACAGTGGTAGTATATTGTGTTTTAAAGCTTTGTGTAAGTGAAAAGAATGGAGGAGATCTAAATAAACATGTGTAGCTGAAGTTTTCGCCATCTTCTAAAAAGTCCCTTTTAACTTCAGTAAGGCCTATTATCACTTTACTGGAGGAGTGTTAGGTACTTAGTGTTTCTCCAGAAGTTACATCAAAAAGCTGATGGTCTTATTACCAATGCCTTAAGAAATAAAAATAAATAATAAATAGCAAACATTCACAACACTACAGATGCACGCGTGTAATTATACGAAACACAGTGTTAGAAATGATTTGAATGTGTGTAAATCGTGTGTAAATCGAGCCACGATTTGAATTTGTCTCTCGAACAAACGGTTGCCGTGACGCTTTCTTGACGCGTTTTGATAAAGATAAGGCGAGCGCGGGAATTTCGAAAATATGTTTTTGGTTGCGATATTTTTTTTTTACTTTATTTAATTAGTAAATTGTTATGCTAAACAGTGTCTATTTGTCTATGGAATGCACGCAACTGCACAGTATTGACCAATTTGCAGCATATTGGTAAAATTATAAAACTTGAAAAATGGGTGTCTCGTGATTTGACTGATCTGCAAAGAGCAGCGTGCGTCAAAGCTTGCCTTACCTTGTTAAGGCATTACAGAAATGAAAGGATTTTAGACCGAATTGAAACGTGTGACGAATAGTGCATTCTTTACGATAATCGTAAGCGAACAATGCAATGGCTGACCCCAGGTCAAACGCTACACCAATGCTCTAAAGCGAAGCTTACTTATAGTAAGGTGATAGTAATTGTTTGGTAGTCACTTTATGGTATAATTCACTACAGCTTCCTCAGATCCGGTCAAGCAATAACAGCAGATGTCTACTGTGCAGAACTCCGAACAATAATGGCGAAACTCGCAGCAAAACGGCCCCCGACTCGTCAATCGAACTTTACCATTATTGCTCCATGGTAAATGCAAGACTTTACACTGTTCGAAAAACAGTTTTAACAGTACAAGATATGCAGTTAGAAACTATCTGTCATCCTTCAAACTCGCCGGACCTCGTCCCAACCAGCTACCATTTTTTCCGCGATTTGGACAATTTTTTGGAAGTAGCAGGAAGCAGTATGCCTTCACACAGTTTGTGGAGTCGATGTCCCCAGAGTTCTATCGCAAAGGTAAAAGGTGTTAGATGATCTTCCGATTAGATGGCAATGATTGGATATCGACAACACTGTGTATCAGAAATTATATATTATATGGTATAGATTTTGTAAGCCAAACAATCACAAATTCATCTGGTAGTTTTTAAGAAAATGCATCTATATAATATTATGTATGTGGGAGAAAAAAGAATAAACAAAACCAATGAAAACAAAAGTATTTTTTACGTATTTCGCTGCTTACGGGATAGGGGATAAGATCTGTAGGACCTCACCAAAAACGATTATCAAAACATATATTGTAAATGTTAGATTCTTACAGACTTATAGATGTCATGTACTTAGTAGAAACTACAAAAATGTATGGAATTCGAAGTAAAATCACGTAACTTCTATATAGCCGCCCCGGGCGAAATTTTCTTCAGCGCCTTCACTGCACGCTATTCTGTGCTATTGTGTACCTAACGCTTCGGTCGCTTCGGCAAACGTCTGCTGATTTAGGTGACGGCCTATCAATCTGTTATTGATGTTTCCACTTTGCCATTTCTTTATTGTCAAGGGAGTGGAGTCAAGACATAGTTTTATTGTACTCTACCATGTTGTACCTTAATATTCTCTCCATTCTGAACAGGAAATGGTGTGAGATTTTGGGATTATGTACCTATACAAAAAAATTACGTAACCACGCAAAATCTGTTTTATTTTTAGATTTTTCTTTATTTTATATTGTACGTTTCAGATATGAACTAACAATAAGTTATTATTCTCTATCTAACAAGTAGCGACTCGCCCCGAGCGGTAGATTTTAAAAAAAAATAAATACACCCCATGTTACTCGCTGACAATGTAGCTTTCTACAGGTGAAAGAATTTTTGAAGTCAGTTGAGTAATTTTTGAGTTTATCCATTACATACCAACAAACAAAGTTTATCTCTTTGTAATATTAGTATAGATAAGACGTGCCTCGCGAGGTTCTAGTTATACCTAGGGGTTCTAAGACTAATAGATGGGCGCAAGAACCAAATGAATGTGTTAATAATACAAAATAATATCTAAGGGTGATATTCCACTGGTACAATATTTGACCTTTTTTTTTGTCCAAGATTAAAACAAAGAAATTTGTTATAATTTTGAATGAGTGAAATACCACGCTAATCTTTAATGCACGTTATGCATGTGAATGAGTATCATCAATTTCTTGCTTATGGGGTTAAGTTTAACTGTTTATATTCAAAAACTCGCAGTATGCGTTTCAGTTTCAAATTATTATTAGGGGCTTTAAAAGCTTAAAAAACAAAATACTTTAATATGAAAGAGTTCATAAATATTATAAAATATTAAAGGTACTTTTCGGACGACTACATACATATAAAAGACATCAACGAGTGAAAATTTTTTAGTTTTAATTTTATTGAAGTTTGTATCGAAGTTTAACGTAGGTACTATAAGTACATATAAGTACAAGGGCTTCGTCAGTCAATGGGCCAGAGGTGGGCAAGATGAAAGAAAGAATGGAAGAAATATGTATGGTAGTAGCTAGTAGCAAGATGTGCTACAGAGCCTCTCCGATATACCTAATATTGTATTTAGTCTTTCCCTTTTTAATCCTGAACACTTACTGTATCCAGCCCCCGGGGTTATGCGCAGCTTTTACCCACTAAAACTTTTGTGGCGGTCTTCTTCCGTGCGTTGTCGCACCGGAGCCTTTTTCGCGCTGTGTCGAAGCATATGTCGTGGGAACAGTGATGAAGCATCTGTCGGAGTAGTTAAGGAGCCACCCCATAACACCCTAGCATTTCAACAACAGCGCAAACCACACGCCCTTTCGTCCTCATCGGGGTCGCATGGATGGACAACCGAAGCATGCTCGCATCCCTACAATAACCTTTTTCTTGGTGACGTAGGAGTAACCTTCATACACAGGAACCCCTGGAGGTAAAATTAAGTTATGTGGGGCTTGTACCCACAAATATTCCTGTGGTCCTCGGCGCGTTGTCGAGAGGCTCCGGATTTCCTACGGAACGCATCAGAGATCCTCTCGCGCTGTGCTGCTTCACTTCTCTAGTTCACAGCACTTCTCGGTGGGGCAGTGACAGAGCCCCTCCCTGAAGCCTCGCTGTACCACGATAGCCTCGGGGCACAGATTAGATAATATTTACTGCCATGAGTACCATGTTAAGACAACCGGAATCTCCACTCCGATCGACTGATGATCCATAGACCCCGAAGACCCATTTAGTCGTCTCTTACGAAATGCAGGGAACCTCATAGCTTTATTTCCTGGCCCTGGCTACAGGGCAGGACCCTATTGTATCTACTTGCAGGGCCGCACGAGTACTTATATAGGTTCGTACCAACGAATTCGGAAAGTTCGTGCATGTATTCTTTGCTTAGTGTACTGTAGGTAAAAATACGTACTATGGTTTAAGTTTTCAAGTTATAAAAATATTTTAAAATAAATAATATTTTAATGTTATAAATTAAAGTTTAAGGAAATAAAGCATTTTAATGCAAATATCTGATCTAATATTTTCTTGACTCATGAAGATTGTTTATGTTTTTTCGAGTCTATAATTAGCTGCTCTGCCTTATCACACCTTCTCGGCGCCAATGATATGTTTAAGGCAGGCTAAATGACTTAAATTATTATTATAAATCTTTGAAAACGTAAAATTAAATAGTTTAAGATGTAATTAAAAGAAGGAAAAATGGGTAGATACATATCTAACTCTGTATATCGGAGGTATACCATCCCAAGTCCATTTTTTTTAATTTTCACTTTGTGATGTCATTGAAATCAGCATTTTATGATCTTTTTAGTAGTATACTATTTTAAGTCCAATAAAAAAATAAAAAACGTATATACTGTTATTACATAATATAACAAAAATACCAATCTAAATCATTTAAACGTAACATATTCCAAGTCCATTATTTTATTAATTTTTAATAATATCTTTTTGTAATAAAAAACTACCCATTAACCTATTCTCGAACAATAAAAAAAATTTTGCTTGGAAATTCACACAATTGTTTAGTCTAGTGACATTCGTGAATAATGTTCTATCTGAGACTAAACGTGTATACTGAATAATTAGCTAAATGTGACTTAAGATTGTTTGCCTCCGGTAACTAAAAATAACATTACATACGAACGAAAATAATATTAAATACGATCTACATGTTATTTAGTATAGGATACACAATACACGTATTATTCACGTAGTACATTGAACATATGATATGTATCTATTTATTAAGAGTATACTTCTGTGCTGCTATGTTAAGAACTTTAAGAGTAGTTAGGTAGGTAAGTACTTACAATGATTATAATAATAGGGTATCCTCACTTCCTCAGTCACAACTTCAGTCCTGTCTGTTTTATTGTATTTTGTATCGTAGTGAGCGGTTACTGTAAGTAACCGCTCACTACGATACAAATGTGTAACTATCTGTAAGTAAGCGCTCACTATGTATATAGAATATACATACCAACGTCGTGTATAGTAGCAATAGTAGTATCCGTCGGTTTGGAGTGGGTCGGACGGAGCATCGAGGAATACTATTCAGTGAGTCAGTCTCTGTCCGGTGCGCTTCGCGTTATCGTGTGGAGCAATATTGCATTGTGTTGTTTTCACGAGTAAACTGTCATTATTATTGAATTTTATTTGTTATTTGTATTTGTACTACTCATATGTGTAAACAATTTGCTGTAAATTGAACAAGACGCAGAATACTTTTCTTTTAACCAGAGGTATGTATTTTAAATTGAAGTTATATATTTCTATGGCGTAAATTGTGTGACTAGCCTTTTGATATTCATTTATTAATTGTACAGATTTACTTCTTTATATTGTTGAAGTTTTTAGTTACCTACATTATTATTTAGATGATAATTATGTAAAATATGAATAATACGTGCTTACATATTTAATATTTATAAACTTCACATAGTAGTGTAGATATATAATATTATAAGAAATATTTAATAGCAATAGATACTTAATTTTACATAAGAAATTAATATATTTTTTGCTATTAATATACCAGCTTTCCTTATTGCATGCTGATTTTATTGCTCGTAAGCTCGTACGAGTCTTTCACACTAGACGTCAACCTATCTACAGACTTTCACCATAACAGCGGATATATTTATTACATTACATATAATTAGGCACACAAAATGCGTGTTTATTTTACTATAAAAAGTGGGTACTTATGCAAAGTATGTTAAAATACAATATATGTAATTAGTTTTATTAAAAATTGTAGGAAGAGTTCAAGGTCTTGTAGGTAGGCAAGATAAATAATGTATTTGTATGTAACTTTGCCAAAAAGCTTTGTCAACTTGTTTTTTACTCGTATGTGTAATTATAATTACACGTTATTTAATACTATATGTATAATACAGCAGAAATGCGATAAGCAATGAAGACATGTGCATAATGAGAACAGTCTTATTGTAAAACTGAAGAAAGGAATAACTATTGTCAGATATTGGTTCGGGTACGTAGAAAGAATGAGTGATGATGATGAAAGATCGACAAAGAAAATCGAGAGAACGAAAGTAAGTGCTAGCAGATACCAAAACAGACCATGGCTGATTTATGAAGATCAAATCGCCAGAGTGTTAGCTGACAGAAATGTCAAAAGCATGCCTAGGCGAAAGCGTGTGAGGAAAGGAAAATGAGATTTGAAAAACGAGAAATATTTCGTTAATAAGATTAAGCAAATCAATAATTTTAATAAAATATTTTCATAAAAAAGCAAACGTATTATAATTATTAGTTATTTTGTGTACAGGCACTAAAAAATTTGATGCAAGATAGCGTTTTTCGAAATTTCGAACAAATTTAGGTACATAACTTAGCGCTCCGTCCGGTTTGACTACCCCGTTAGGGATACAGCGTGAAAATATGTATGTATGTACATTGTACATAACTCCGAAACGGTGAGTTTTGTACTAATGTGATCAAATATTTTTTCTTCTGTCATCGTTCATGTCATTCATTCTGTCATCGAAGTATCCTAAGCAAATTCCAGAGATCAGTCGTCAACTACCTAGTATTGAAACTAGACCGAGTCTCACTCTAATATTTGTTGAGGATGCTTCGATGTGAGGCGGAAGCTGACCGCATGTCGATCGACAAGTTTGAATCTTGTAGTGGAAGGTGGGTTAAAAGATTTATAATAACATAATAACAAATTTATTATGTGAGATGGATTTCTGGAGAGTAACACCTGACTTTACACGAGTTTTTACTAATGGTCGCTATTATAATTTACCGTTGAAGGTTTTTATCGCCACTATTTTATTGTCCACGGTACAATAGATAAGCAAAATGCTTTCATATCGTGTGGTGGAAAAAGACGCTTTTTCAATGTCCATATAGCATGACGTTATCGTGGACGGAAATTAAGAGTCTTCATATAACTGCATACATTTTGATTCCCTACTGTACCGTGGACGAAAGAATCGTGGCGCTAAAAACGAAATTATAAAAGCGTCTAATGGCTATTTTATATTTTCTGAAAGGTTAGGCTGAAGCTGTCAGCTCGGCATATGACGTATTAGTTACTGGACAGTAGACACCTGTATGCGTATGCTCGTACTGTATACCTGATTACACTTATTTACGTGGTGTAATGTGACCTTTGGTATATACTATAAGTATTATTGTGAGGACTTACACGAGTTTCTTTTATTACATTGGAACAATATAAGTATATTTTAAATTTACTTTTATTAAATTTTCAAAACTTTTAAAGCAGGTGAAACGAAAGCGTTTATTTTATATTTACGGTCGAACTTCGACCACTGGGCGACCACTAGTTTTAATTAAGATTTGTTTACTTATTTGAACTCATTTACATTTATTATACTTGCACCTCGCGAGCATTTCGGTAATTATTTGGGAATACGTCTATTGATAAGTGTCATAGTACTATTTTTTGGCAGCTTTCTAGCATTTTTTGTGTCTCATTAATTGCATTGCGACTCATCTGCAGTTAAGGACTTTGAGGTTATCGGTATCACCACTACTCACGTGCAAAGTTCAAGGTTCATTTAGCTGGTGATTAATTTTATCTCTTTAGTAATATATGTATAATGGAATGTTGCAAAAACATATACTATAATGTACTTCGTGTACACAAATACCTACATGTATCTAGTTTCCATTTAATGAACTTGTTATAATTTCAGTATTTGTTATAACCTTGCTTTAACTGATTATGTAAAAAACAGGATTAACATCATGTAATGTTCGCTTCACAACAATGTTAATTACATTAATTAGTTATTTGTGATAATTTCGTTAAATTTACATAACCGGGGCGGAGACAAAATAGGTTGAATGCGGTAACGAAGCTAGATGACTTTTAAGTTGCTCCGCGTACGAAAAATTCTTAAAAATAGTATAATAGCACCAAAAAATGTGAGTGGTACTAAATTTTGCGAGCGTTGCGCGTTGCGCCTTCGGTGTGGCGGCCGATCGGTGTGGGGCCTCCAGTCATCCATCCATGCGATCCTGATGAGGACGACAGCGCGTGTGGTCCGCACTGTTGTGGCACTGCGAGGGTGCAGGGAGGCTACGTTCTCCTCCCCCGAAAAGTTCTTAGGCAGAGCACGAGAGGGGTTCCGGCGCGTTTCGCAGGAGGTCCCGGAGCCCATAGGCAACGCGCTGAAGACCTCCCCCACCCCAGAACGCCCCAAGAGTTCTAGAGACTCACTCCTAGGGGAGTTGGGTACCTGCATTTGAGTTTGTCCTGCGTCGCCAAAAAAAAGGTTGCCTGCGTGTTGATAATTGAAATAAGTTGACCGTATGAAACAATCTGACTTTAGTGTTTGTATGGAGTAGTTGTTCAGTAGTTGTCAAGTAGCCAGCAACGGCAAGATATAGTTGCCAGCAAGCTATAAAACAGAAGTGCACAGCCTAATGCCGTCCGAATTAATATAACTCTAATGCTACAGCCACATTGTCGGGGGATCATTCATGTTCTGTTGTGGCGATAAAAGTCCGTTGGTCGCCTTCGGCGAAATACGTAACTTATGTTGTGGCCACATATGCATAGAAACTTCGGTGTTTTCATTGTCGCGACAAATCATGCAAAGTTTATGCATAGATATAATATAGACTAATTATTTCTGTATGAATAAGGAGTTCATTTCTGAAATACAACAGAATACGAATGTTCGACCGATCGTACCGACCAATATGGCCGTACAGTTATATTAATTCTGATTGTATTAGACTATGTGTTTCTTATAGCTTGCTGGCAACTATATCTTACCAGCTGCTTGACAACTCTATACAAACGCTAAACTCGGACTCTTTCATACGGTCTTATTAACACGTAGGCAACATTTCTTTGGTCACATTATGATATATGGCTGCAAATATTGCATCTTTACTATTTAAATGAAAAGAAAACAAGAGAAATTAAGAAAATTCGCTGGTCGGATGTAAACAATTCATAAAAATAGAATGATGTAGAATGTCTTAATATTACGTAGTTATACTATAACTACAATATTTACATAGTTTTAAAGTTTCTTTATTTTATATCCAGAAGAAAAACATTTATCTTTTATAACCACAGACTAGAGAAGACTATACGATTTTGCGAAATTAGATTGACGAAGTGTAGCTGACCGAAGCAAAACGAACTTTGTCGCGGTAAATCCCTTTGATGTGCGTCATTTTACCGACACCGGTGTTGCCGGCATTCTTGTTCGCGTGAACTCAATAAAAGCTTATCAAGACAAATGTCTTGGCTACACTTTTCGCGGTAATGCGAACATTCATCGAAGCCCGATAGTGTGGCCGTAGGGTAATTTGTAGCTGTGAAGAGTAATCGTAGTGTAATTTAATATTTCAACCAGTGAAAGTTTAGTGTTTAGTTTAGTGAAAGATCAAATAGCTAGAATGTTAGCTGACGGAAAAGTCAAAAGTATTTCCATACTTAGGCGAAAGTGTATGACGAGAATGATATGATCTGAGGAGGGGAGGAAATCTACCTAAGGATCGCGATGCTTGGCGCTCCATTTTTTCTGACTACTTCATTAGCTATACAGCGTGAGGGTAATATATGTAGGTATGAAAGTTTAGTGAACGCAGCATGTGTGGCGTTAATAATATGTGTTGAATACTTCGATTACAATTGAATATAATAAAGAGCCAGTGCCCTAATTTAGAAGTTAGATAAAATACTAAAAATCTGAGTAATTATTTACAAGTGGTAGGTACTTGCAAACTGTCAATTATTATAATCTGTCAACCATTAAGCACAGTTCGTCGTATAGATAAATTTTTTTAAATAATGTTGCCCACCAAAAAAAAGTTTGGAGCTTTTTGGAACTTGATTTTTATGTGAAAATAAAGTAAAAATGTAGCGGATGTATTTTAAACTTGTTATTTTTTATTCTGTTCACGATTTTTTACTAATTTTTCAAGTGATAGTTATGGAGATAAGTTGAAATGACAGCAATTTTGACGTATATTTAAAAAAAAATTTAAAGTGATGATTGATTATGAAACACATGTTCTTTGAATTCGTGCTTTAAAGAACTCGAAAACCTCAAAAAAGTTTTTATTTTAACTTTTATAAGTTTCTATTTATGCTCTCAAACCCGATGTTGATGTGTCTTATCAACTTCGAAATTACCATCCAAGGCCACCGCTTACTATAACTTTTTCAGATGTTATTTTTTCCAATTTTTAGTTATAAAGTAGGTGTTAACGACGAAATTACAAAATAGCCTTTAAAATCTTATAATATGTACTAACACTACAATGAACTAATGTTTGCATTGTTACTATACAAGCCTATGTTAATATACTTTATTTTTATATCAAAGGGGGCAAACGAGCAAGTGTGTCACCCGATAGAAAATGATCATCTCCGCCTATGGACACCCGCAACGTCAAGGGAATCATGGGTGCGTTGCCGGCCTTTAAGGAAAGAGTAGGCTGGTTTCTTGAAGGTCCCTAAGTCGTAACTGTCCGGGAATACTGCCGCTATAAGTTGGTTCCACAAAATTGCCGTGTACACATACAATTACATGCATATGTATCCACAAGCTGTGTACCTAACGGAGTAGACAGTCACACACAGTATACTGAAATATTGCGATAAATGTAACATAAGTTATTGATAGAACTCAAAGATAATTTAGACACGTGGAAACACCTTATATTAGACATCTTCGTTAAAATGCTTACCTTGTTATTGTAGCTCGTATTTAGGTACTTCTCATTAAAGTGAGGTGTTTACGTATAATATACGACATGTACTGTGATTAATAAAATTTGTGAGCATTCAGTATTGTAGGTAAAATAATACGTTTTTATGCCTAAGCTATATTTTTTTTTAGAATAATCTAGATATAGTTTTTCAACTAGAACCTCTGTTTGCAATAGTAGGTATAAGTACCTAGGTACCCTAAACATTAAATTTTATTTTATTAATATCGGTATTATAGATTTAGTGTCAGCGTATACGACTACATATACTTATCTAATTGTTATTATTTTGAAAATATTGCACATTGGTGCCAAGGTATCGAAATGGGTGGCTTTCAAATGTTTAATTTACACGGTTTCCGAGATATTTATTCTGCGCATACTTGCCCCGCATGCTTTTATCACGAAGCTATCTAATAAAGTAATAAATAACAGTAGATATCGTAAAAGTAGCGGGAATCATAATGTTTTTGGTATCTTTTTGATATTGTAATTATATATCATAATAATTTTTGTATGTAAGTATTTATTTAATTGGACATGCATTGTTTTTTCTTTTTCCTAGGAAATACACGTAAAATCAAAAAATGTCTGCCTTCAACGTTGTCCTGGGGTGTGTGATGGCTCTTCTCATTATACTGTTCACAATTAGTTCTATTGCCAGATATTATATAAAGGTTGGTAACGTGTTCTTTAATTATTATTGATAACGAAATCGAGTAGTTTCTTACATATACGTTTTGTTACATATGTGTGTCTACATAAAATCAGGTTTGGAGTTCATAAACATAGCGCAATTAAAACTAACAAGGCAACTTAGTATACAATTTTTGAAGAACTTAATAATATTCATGTTTAATAATTAATTAATAACCTAATAACAAACGTGTTTACGAAACCAAAACATATTTTATATTTTAGTAAATAAAATATATGCGAACAATTATAATTTTCAGTTGTCTTTACTTCACAAGCACCGAAAGTGCTAGAGTTAGTTGTTCAGTGCTAGTCAGCAGACTGAATTTGATCTCTGAAATTTCCTGAGGATGCTTCGTTGAGTAGTCAAACACGAGTCGATTAACATGTATTATAAGATTTCATCACATGAAATAGATTATCGTAAAGTAACAACATAAAATAAAAAATAGTGTGCATGTGTTATACTAGAAATTGACATTTTTTTGCAGAAAAATTGATACTTTTCTATAAATTAACGTAGGTACGAACAAAAACGTATTATTTAGCTAAGTTTTGGTTTTGGGGGAGATTTGTTAATGAATAATTAGTACAAAATCCGTTATAAGGATTTATTTATTTCAAAAAAGTCGGAGCTTTAAACCACGACTTAACGTTATCTTCTACTAGTATTTTTTTGTGAATCGTTTAATCATATCTATTGGATCTACATAATATACGTAGAGTTGGAAACACAAAAAGCCAGATTCGGCATTAAAAGTCGGACATTTATGGTCTAAAAGTCTGACTACATTTTTTCACAACAAAAAAATAGATGCTTGTTACTGTTTATTAATATGAACTTTACAAATATTTAAATATATCAAGATTCACTCATGTAGCATGCTCACTCATCATCATCACTCTCTGGTCACTCGATTTAGAGAAATTCTATAGCTCCTTGATTGTACCGATTTCTTGCACTGATAGCGTAACGAAAGTTGGATAAACGGAACATATTATAGTATACGGAACATACAATTTTGGCCATTCCTAAAAGTTCTCTTAAGTTACCATGATATATAACTGATAAATAGATATAGGTACAATATTTATACATATATATTATCTAACTACATTTTTTTTTGCAGTTCACATTATTCATCGTTCTTTCGTTGATATTTGCAACAGCTCCGCTGCCATTGATGCTTTTCAAGCCTTTCGACCCAAAAAATGCTTTGTAAGTATACTTACTTAATAATTGATATATTATTTATTATGCGTGTCATGATGGTGTTAAATAATATTTTACTAGTCACGAGATTATGCAAGTAGGTACTTACGGTATGCATATGTATAAGTACTTATACTAGGTATACGAACATGTAGACCGCAAGACGGGTTTCAAATTTCTTTGTATTGAGTGAAGTGTAACGTAACTATATCGTTATGAAGTTTGAAATTTTTATTTCAAACTTCATAACGATATAGTTACTATGAAACCAAAATAGAATAAAAATTGGTGGCTACGAGTAATTGTAAACTATTATATGAATAATCGATTGATAGTTTCAAGAAAACGAAAGAGCAATCGCGGGTAGGTACATAATATGACCCTACTTTATACAATGTAATATTCTAAGAGCCAGTGAAAGGCAGACTCTAAGTATTTTACCAAAGATGAAATTTTCCTCGGAGACCCTCCTATACCAACCATACATGAGGTGGAGAGTCACTAAGCCCAAAGCGGGTAGCCATGGCGGCACGCAGGTAAGACAGGTATAAAAATTAGACCAACTTCAAAAGTATTTTACCAAAGCTGCCGTTTGGATATATGAAAGAATATAATTATTACTATAAATAATGCAATGGCAGACGATTTGGGCGGTTGTAACCTTATGGCAGACGTTTTTGAAAATTTGAAAAAAATAAAATTTCAAAAATATTTTATCAAAGCTGATTTTTGTATATATTATTTATCATAGTATTACAAGCTTAGTTTCAACACGGCAGACGTTTTCTCCGATTGTAACATCCCGGCAGACGGCAAACAGTCATACAGCGCGAGTCCATGAAACTACAGTATTCACTCGTACATCTACAATGCATATATTCGGTACAAATGCATATATTATAAAGAAAAATCAAGAAAGGATATTATTGACTGTTACAAAAGTGTTATATGGGTTGGTAATAAAAAAAAAATTATAATAATGAAGATAACAAAAATAAAATTGAAGGTTTTATTGATAGTTTTTATTCGTTTGAATCAAAATATAAATTCAGTAATGGATAATATAATAATTTTTTACTCAATTCAAATTTACATTTAAGTAAATTTTTGGATAATTCTCATAAAACACTTTTGTAACAGTCAATAATATCCTTTCTTGCTTTTTTCTTTATAATATATGCATTTGTATCCAAATATTGTAGAAATGGCTCAAATCATTTTTTCAATTCATTCAATCGTAAATTACAAATATGTACATAAAATTACAAATATGTACATTGTACATAAACGAATTTCGAATAAAAAAACGTTCCGTCGCGATCGTCGTGCGCATGCTCCCTGATGCCCCCAAATGGATTATGCTTATTTGTTTTTTTTGTTTGCTATGTTTTAGTCATGAAATCTTATACGCATACTTCTATGTAAATAATGGCAGTTTCATTTTTAGAGCTTTGCAGCCACTAAGACCTCTCAAACTTTTGTCGATTATTCTGTTCCGTATTTTGTTAAAGCTAATGTTGCGGATCAAGTAAACCCTTGGAATTTATTTTAAAATTAGTTGCATTATCTATATGGATAAGTAATGTTAATGTTTCAGTTACAATCTGTTATGTGCTATAGCTACTTTGCGTTCGGTGTAAGGTCTTAACATAGGTAACCAGATCCAAAAAGATTTCTTGTCAAAATTCTTGGCTTTTCGTTAAACCTGACATATTGTCCTAATACAGATATACAAAACTGATCTAATAATTCGCTTGTTATTAATATTCGATTTTTGTTTTGTTTTGTTACCAAAATGCTCAAGAAATTTATCGACGTCACTTCACAAAATACTTAATATTTTCCCTGTGAAATAAATTAAAACAACAATTTTACTGCGTAGTGCGTAGCCAGTACTTACATACATATGTATAATCTGTATTTGGGCCACCACTGGTATAGCACAGGTAAGTAAAATCATTAAAATATACTCGGATGGCTGGATATTTGTGTTCAAGTTTCTCATGTGCTAAGAAGTTTCTCCTGTGCTAAGCCTGGGTCACCAAAAAAAGTTAGATACCTACCTGTATATATAATGTCTACCTATGCAGTTTATGTTTGTTACAACCACAAATATATATCAATCTATGTTCTGAGGTTACAACGTCTAACCTTTAAAAATAGTGTTTGCACAGTATATTTTTTAATTGTATGAAACTTAGTTTTTTCCGTATAAAGTTGGTTTATTGTCGTAGCAAATACCTTTCATGCCACTGCAGTGCTGAATTTATAGTCTCTAGAACAATGATCAACTTCTTATCTCAAAAATCTTATCAAAGTATAATATACGTTTCCAAGTTCCAGCGATGAAATTGTTTCTTTTCTAATGGATAACTTCTTATCTAAGTAGTATATACGCATAAACTACATATGTATGTAATTTGAATAATGTTATAGAGGCACTATTAACGGTTCGAGAAAGCTTTGCCTCTATTTATAATATCATTTAGCTTCTTATTTAGTTTAGTAACATATTCATTAAATAATTAAATAAAATAATTCAAGTACCTACTGTATGTTTTGTCGGATATGCTAAAAGAGAGTTTTAATGAAGACGTTGGTTATTAGGTAATAGCCGAGAAGCGAGAATAAAGTTTCTTTTCAAAATTCTTGTTTATTCGAGTAAGAACTATGTATGTTTTTTTTAAATACGAAATGAATACTATTGAATTACATGATTTATCGATTATATTTTTTACTATAATTTTATCATTTTCTCTAACTGAACAAAAACATTTTATCAAATATTCCTCGTCCGAATGCTAAAGGCTCACGTTTTGCTTCACAAATCTCAATCCTATTTCCTTATCTCTGCGTCACTCCTTCAACTCGTTCATTACCTGAAAATACCTGGTCCTAGTAAAAGTGCGAGCGACTCAGGTACACTGGGTTTTATAAAATATACAAGTCATGAAAGTTTAAAAACATTCGTAAGATATAGTTATTAAACGGTAAACTAAACTAATTTGATTTTTAGAAATTTTATTTGTTTACGGAAATAAGGGGTGGGGGATAATCAAGTTGAATTCAACTAGCCTATAGTTTGCCTCTTGAATATTTTATTTAAAATTTAAAATTAGCCAAAATACATTTGCACCTAATTACGTACGGTGGCTGATACAGGTGAATAATACTTTTTAGAAGTTTGAAATGAATATGTTTCCCATAATTATGACGATTCAACAATGCAATGCAACTCAATTATGTGAAAACATAATGTAACTATTATCATACAATTTACATTAGGAGATATTGGCATTGGCATGACATTTTAAAAGACTTATTTCATAATTCTAGTTTTAAATTTCCTCATATAATATTTTTTGTTTTTGAAGTTCTTTTATTTTTTTTTTAATGGCGTGGCGCAAAGTTGTCTTGTCATTATTATTATTTAAGAAAATTTTAAAATAGAATTTGAAATAATTTTTTTTAAAATGGCCAGTGAATTCAAAGTGTACATTGTATATAAAACTCACATTACATTGAGTTGTATTGCTTTGTTGAATCATCACAATTATGTGAATCATATTTTGTTTCAAACTTTCAGAAAGCGTGTACTTTTGTACATATTATGTACGTATATGTTTACATGCGTGTGTATACTTGTATGTGTGCATGTGTGCGTATTAGGTGAGACTAGAGTCAATATATTATGCAGATTTTGTTTGGTTTGGTGTTTGGTGACCCGGAACTTTATACCTAAGAGGAATGAGAATTAGATATTTAGATATTTCCCTATGTGGTAAAAAACCTAAATTAACTTATGTGGTAAACTTCAACTCTATACGTACGAACGCGATCGAAAAAAAAATTCTGCAAAGAAAAATCCCGAAAAACCCTGTTACGCACAAAAATTCAATTAGATGTCCGAATCTATAGAATTTCAAAATTATTTTTACAACAATGGATTTCAAATCGCTCAAACAATTTTTTAATTGTAGTTTTCCTGCAAATTATAGTTATGTGTAAAAATAAATTTCAAAACTTATCCGTGCTGAAATATTATATTCAAACTGCAATTGTGAAAATCAACCTTATAGCTGTTTTTATAGGAAGCGGGAACGAAGAACGAATATGCTGGCTACGTACAAAGTGCATATTTTATAATTAATATGCACAAGGATATTTATCTAATTATCTATAACGTATTCTACATGTATGCAGATATTACAGTAGGTATGTGCGTTTAATAACATAACATTATGAACTTTGTACATTACACCCTATCTTATCAGATTAGCTATCAGGTCACTGTTTTCTGTTATGTAAATTATTTTGATATTAATCAATATTCTTAAATGTTTGACAGTAAATAGTACAATAGCATCACTATAATGAATTACGTATGTGTGTATCTTTTTTTTACCTATTAATATTTACACGGGAGTATGTTAAAATATAATACATATAAGCATTTTAATTTGACGCAATGGCCAAGTTGGTACAAGACAGTAATGTTAGAAGTTGATAATGAGGATATGAATAATCAATAGTGTATTCTTAAATAACATTACCTTATGGCTGTGAGACTGTCTCTATGTGGTAAACATAATTCACGAATCGCCTAGCGGGGTCAGTAAACTAGAAAGCCGGATTTACCAGCTAGTTTGGACAAATAGGCTGGACACGTGAAAACTAAGGATTATTTACCTAAAGAAATAAAACAAAAACAATATTGAATTATTCTCTAATGTCAGTGTTCTACGTATATATATCACTTACGCGTATAAGCGTTCCTCGTTCAATGTTTAAAATAACGGTGAAATCGCATTGAAATCCACTTAGAAATTTAAAAAGTTATAAGCGGATAACCGGACAGTCCGGACATCGTCTAGTTTAGCCGAACAAGCATTTAAAAATCCTGACAATATCCTGCTTTATCCAGATGTCTGGTGTCTATTTACGAAAGTTAAAAAGATAGGTAAGAGATAAAAAGAAACAAGCCCAGCATTACTAGTTGTCGTCTTGACTTTATTGCTAAGTAAGCATGGGTTTGATCCATATCATCAATTCTACTGAAGGTATTAAGTAGTAGGTATAGAAAAGTGTTAATAATATTTAAGAAAAGTTACATTAAACTAGGATACCGGCAGCGTTACTGAGGATGACAGCAAGGATGCTTGGTCTTCGTTGGACAGTACGTGGGCTCGAGAACATAGACAATTCGAAGGGAACCGTCGTGCTACTCAATCATCAGAGCAGTATTGATCTTTATGGTAATAATTTAGTAGTATTCTATTATGTTATAAATATTATAAACATATATTTCTTTACACATTTTTAATTTTTTGTATCTATGAAAACATGGCGACGGGAAAGCAGACCTAAGTCTCACTTACCGATTCCAGATACAGATACTGAAAAGACAGTCTAGATTCTAGATCACTGGTTCCCAAACTTATTTTGTCTACTGAGTCGAGAGCTCATGCAGTCGTTGTCTAAGATGCCTCCTAGCTAAATGAAATTACAAATCACCCCCCAGGCCTCTACACAACGCCCCCATTTTTTTTTCTGGGTCTCTTACCGCCCCCCCTTTAGGCCTACAGCGCCCACAAGGGGGCGTTATCGCCCACTTTGGGAATGGCTGTTCTAGATAGTGAAAAGACAGTAACATTCTTTTATCATGTATCGATATACAGGTTGAACAGTTTTTGGTTTTAATTTTAATCAACGGGATATGTATAGCACGTTTTTTTATATGCAAATGAACGGAACTACAGCTGGTTCCTTACAATCGCTATCCATCGTTCATATTTGTTCCGTTCTTACTGGTTTATCCATTGGATATTTATTTAAAGGGGTGATATGAATAAATCGTCAGTATATTCTTTTATTTACATATTTAAAGCAAAACCTGAGTATCTCGTGAAAATACTTTAGCAAAATCTTATACTAAAAGATTATTCTATTCTTTCAAGCAAATTTTATCCAAATCTAGCTATTGCAAAAAAGTGAGAACAAAAACTAACTAGTATCAGTAAAAGATTATTCACTTAAACGAAAGCAATTGCTATGAGTAAGAGATTATACTAATTAACAATTACTAAGGCTATAAATAATAGAAGCAATTGCTTTTGTTTTATTCACATCACCCAAGGTTTCCGACTTTAGTTCCTAAGGTTTTTTTTGTTCTGGTTGAAGGATAAAAATCACCCTTTATTTCGTTATGCAAGTAGTTTGAAGTATTTATATCTGGTAAAAGTTTTCGCAGTTGAATATGAAAAGCAAAACCGAAATAAATGCGAGTAAATATTAATTCGACAAAATTCCTTATCACCTTCAAACACTGTATTCCGTGACGACCTTCAATCGATAATGTCAGAAGTTAAATCTATTTAATTTACGTTTCTAGTATTTTCTTGTTCGTCTCGAGTTACATTCGGTTGTTATAATTGCTGGATTTAAGGGGAGGGGGGCACCTGGGAGGTTGGTTAATCAAATTTTCAGCTCTGGACCTGGCCTTTATCCCGTAAATCAATCCGTTATGATAGGCTAATGCTACCGCAGAACAAGAGAATTTTATAGCTTGCAAAGGTGGAACACTTGATCATTTTTGAGTGTATATAATACACACATACATTTCTTCACGCTGTCTCCTTAACGGAGGGAATGGAGTGTCATGTAATTGTATATAATAATATCTTAATATTTTTTTAGTTATAGAGGTCCAAAATTATCTCGAAATAGTATGCGTAATACAACACTCGATCAGTGCGTTTTTTTCGAACCTGGAAGTGGGAATTTGGCTAACACACTGCCGAGTCTATTTGAATAAAATAAATACGAGTATTAAATCCGGCGTTGGTTGGTGTTTGTAGTCGCGAGATCGCTCGGATACATTGCAAATAATGAGATAACAAAGACAGTTATGATACGAGTTCACGATAAGCGCAGCTGAATGACGTATTTCAAAAACTTAGCCGTTGTTTTGTGTGATGTGTATGTACTTATTTATTACTATTATCCTATTTATTTAATTTTAGTTGATAGTACAATGAATATTCATGGTTTTAAATACTTACACATTGATAACTACATTTCGATTATACATTGGATTCGCTGATAATAAAATAACCGAATTGTAATAAAGCGAATGGGACAAATACAAATATTAATTTATTTTTTGACGAAAGTTTCAGCATACCTACCATACCGTACCATGTGTGGTTGATGAAAGATTAGTATGGACATGATACCGTAGTATTATGAATGTCTAGCTATATTTTATTTCAATATTATATATAATAACTAGCACAAATTTAGGCAGCTACATTGGAACAAAATGCTATAATGGTGCGGACACAAATACATGTACATATTATATATCTATTATTGTCGAAAACTGCGCTAGCGATTTCGATAACATTTGCAATATTGGGGTTTACAAGGGCGAAACATCGATCTAGCTAGGAATTGAAGTAGCTAGGTCTCGATTCTGTGAAAATTCGTTTTTTCTGTGTTTTCACCGGTAAAACTTGCCCGCGAAATATGAAATACAGTCAAACATGGGTGAGCGAGAACTGGATAAGCGAGAGAACTCTACAAGTGAGAGTAATTGCCAGGTCCCGCAATTTGTACTATCGAAAACCTCTACAAGTGAGAAACAGAAACCTCTATTTATGAGACAGTCGTTTTTCAATTTTGGACCTCTGTAACTGAGACTGCCACATGCCATATACCTTTGTAACTTATTATTATGACAGTTTCTAAATTTCGTAAAATTAACGTGCATATGTCTCATCTAACTAACAAAACAATAACTACAAATCGAACACGTTTGCGGTTTTGTACCGTACTCTTTTATAAGGGACCAAATTGCGTCCCTACCGACTTATTTGTAAAACTTATTACAGTCGATAAGTGACAATTCTGAAGAAAGGTTTGTTATATCTCTGTAAGTGTCAAAAACCGCTCCTGCGCTTTATAACATAAGTGAGAACTTGGATAAGTGAAAAACCTTTATAAGCGAAAAAAAAGATTCCGGCCCCTTGAATTCTCGCTCATCCAGGTTTGACTTGGTAATTTCACAACAGTTTACCTTCTCAATAGCACAATAGATACTGTGGTATCACAAGAGTACCGGGCACTTTAGCGCGGTAGACCGTAGGTCTCCCACTCCGAAGTGCGCGGTTTCGAATCCTGCAGTGTGGTCAAATTTTTTTTGTTTTTTTTTTTAATTTATTGTACAATCACTGAGTAAAGCTCGGTCGCCCAGTACAGTACACAATTAAACAAATTAAAGGTACACAATTAAAAATTACAACTTGATTACAGTTACAACATGGATAAACATACGCGTATAATAGATATCGAAACGGAAATCTAGAGTTTTCAGTACAAAATATTTATTAAAACAAAATATAATTGTAACAAGGGTGATTTTTCTAGACATTCAATTTTCTTGGTGCTGTAGGTGCTGCTTCGCAAAAAAAAAATTTCCTAAAAAAATTTTTTTTTTATCAGCGGTGTTAGAAAATGTAAAAAATAAAACTTCCTGGTTTTACAACTTTATTAGGTACCTAGTACTAAGGTTCAATTAGCATGGATGGATAGTACATCCGATAGCTTCTACAAGATAGCTTCTGCTGGTTACGTTTTACTAGAAAGTGGAGGACTTCATATCATTTTTTTTTCTGTCTCAGTGTTGGCTGTTCTTTGGCCACTCATGGCCAGGTGTACGGTGGTTTCAAAGCGATCTCTGCAGTACCTCGTACCTTTCGGTACAGCGGCTTGGTTATGGGGCACTGTGTTTATTGACCGAGGAGCGAAAACGGCGCGCGATGCGCTTAATAAGCAAGCAGAGGCTGTTAGAGATCACAAGGTGAGTCAATGTTGTTTACGGGTCACTTATAATTCCTTGCTTATTAAATAGGATGTTTGTAAACGTGACTATGATTAGGTATAAATAAAATGGATAAGAGTAATGGAGAATAACAGATAACACGGATTATGTTTGTTATGTGTAATAATTCACTGATTCAAGGGATTGAAGTTCATGTTAGTTTCAACATATTAAAAACGTGATGCAATATAATTTAGTTAGTTTTAATCAGATTAATTCGCTGCTGTGAAGGTTAGTGCATAAGAGGGTACTCCAATCGGGGCCAAAGACTTATTTATTTCCGTAGGCCAAATTACGAAACAAGCTCTCCTAAATTAGGTATCTCTCTCGGAGTTTGGGTGTCACTGGACTTTTTTATTTCAGTTTTCTAACTTCCATAGTTGTATGGCACCTATTTGTAGTATCTATATACAAGTTTAAGTCTTAGTTTGAGTTTGTATAATGAGTATGATTAGTCTTTAGATTTATTAATTTTTTTAATCATTGTATGTTCATCAAACGTACTCTACATACATCTACTCTACATACATTTCTACTACTGCATAATATTGATATATAGAGACACGCTATATAACAAAGTTGGACGACAGAGTTATTGTAATGAAGAAAGGAATGCATATATGGGTCGGGCACAGAAAGAATGGGTGATAAAAGATTGTTGAAGAGAATCTACAGAGCGAAAGTGAGTGGTAGCAAACGTCAATCAAGACCAATGCTGACTTATGAAGATCAAATAGCCAGAGCGTTAGCTGACGGAAATGTCAAAATCATTCGCATACCTAGACGAATATGTGTGAAGAGAATGATGAGATTTGAGGAGGCAAAAGAAGTATGTAAGGACCGCGATGCTTGCCGCTCTATCGTCTCTGACTACTCCGTTAGGGACATAGCGTGAAGATATGTATGTAGGTATAGTATTGGTGTTTCGTAATATACTCATCATTTATTGAAAACAAACAAATACATATTTAATTGTTGATTTGACAAGATATTGTACACGTTCCTTTTGTCATTGAATGACACTGATGTTGAATGATGATACTTTCATATTGCCACGTGTATGGAAAGTCATGGACGTACCAATACATGGATGGGGTGGGGTTAGTCAAGAATTGTATTGTAACATTTTTTATATTTAAAAATGCATATGAAATGTACGTTAGTACTTCAGCCCCAATGAAAATTGAGCTAAGTTAACTAGAAGTCGCGATTTAATAAAAATTGTACAAAGTCGTATTTTTTGTATATATCTAAATCTGTTATTTGTTTTCATGAAACCATCAAGGAATATATTTTTAATGAACTTTAATCTAATACTTGTGTATGCACATAAGGATGAAAAAGAACAATGCAGTTACAATTGATTACCTATACTTAAAATTACCCATACTAGTGGTCGCTCAGTGTTCGAAACTGGACCGTAAAGATAAAATATGCGGTTTTTCTGTCCGTCCCCTAGTATCAATTTATCTCCATGCCAAATTTCATAAAAATCAGTCAGGCGGTTTAACCGTGAAAACGTACTAGACAGACAGACAGACAGACTTTACAAATCACACAAATTTCACAGCTCGAAACTCTTCAGTCAATCTGTCAGTACGTACACTGTAACGCTTATTACGTACCTTGCAGACAGCCGATATCGCGCGATATCTGCTGTCAAAACGAGAATTTATGTAATGTAATTTGTATAGTGGCGCTAAATCTACCGGGAAAAGTGCATTTTACGGTCATAGAATAATAGATGCGCAGTCGTCATACATGATACTAATTTTTTATTACAATTAATCACCGGTCGTGCAGTGATCGCGTGGCTGTCGCTGTCTGCAAATTTTTAGGTAATAACCCCGCGGTTTGTCCCCACTGTTATGGCAGAGTGCAATTCGGTGTTGGGGACCGCCACCCAACACGCTGTGCACCTCGAGGAAGGAAGTGGAGAGAAGAGTGCAGAATAGCTGCGTGGAATGTGAGAGGTGGGATTGAAGAGAAGATGTACGAATTCATAGATATTATAGAAGAGAGAAGATTTGATGTGTTATGTTTGAATGAAACCAAACGAAAGGGCAGTGAACTTGTAGACCTGACCGGTGGAGGCATCGCATTGTAGTCCGGCGTACCATAAGAAGAAAGGAGATGCCAAGAGTAGGCGTCTTATTGTCCTCACTGGTTACTGGTTAATTGTGTACCTGTGTTTTGTATAGTGTTATTGTAAAAATGAAGAAATGAGTGCTCATATGGTTCGGGCACATGGAAAGAATGAGTGATGAAAGACTGACGAAGAAAATGTACAGAGCGAAAGTGAGTGGTAGCAGAAGCCAAGGAAGACCATGGCTGACGTACGAAGATCAAATAGCCAGAGTGTTAGCTGACAGAAATGTCATAAGCACCCGTATACCTAAGCGAAAATGCGAGAGGAAAATGATGAGATTCGAAGAGGCGAACGAAGTAGGAAAGAAAATACAGCGTGAAGATATGTATGTATGTATGTATGTAAGACTTTAAAATGTAAGATTTTCGGCGACAGTCCCGGTGTGACTGTTTCCGAGATTTGACTATAAACTATTGTGTGTTTGACCTTGACAGTACTTATTATGATGCTTACCAAGGATGCTTATAACTATTATATGTTTGACATTGGCAGTATGAAGTATGAACGTAAACAATGGATGTTGTAACTAGGGTCACGGTAGTGCCCTCGCCAAGTCGAGCCAAAAACAGGGCGCTACCCTACCTTTTATCGAAGCGTTTCATCGTATTTTCAAACCCTTCTAGCTTCCGATTGATCAATATTTGAAAGCTCAAATTCTCAGGATGAGATGCAATTAGCAAAATTATAAAACATACTAAGTTTCATTTATCTCGATTTAATACTTTAGATTATATTAATACCTAAAATATGTCCATTTCATCACTGATTCTCTCACTCAAGGGTCGGCAAACTTTTAAGCCGTGAAGAGCCGGCCACAAAGAAAAATCGATTTCATGATTTTAGAGCCACGAATTTTGTTTTTTTTTTTATTTCATATAAATCGGATAAAGAAACGGTACTTAATTAATTAAAATAACACTTTATTATTTATTCGTAATAAAAAAGTTTCGGTAATTCCAGAACATAACCAGACTTTTTAATTTGAGACTACACTGATTTGTTATTTTGTTTTTTTTATTAAATTCGTGATATGCGAGTTGCGTATCTGTGGGCTTTAAATTTTAATTTTTACAGAAACTCCTCTGCACTCACTCATCAAAACCTCTAGGGTACTTCCCGAAGTCCTAGAAAGGTGAAATTTGGTATGCAGGCTAGGATTTGCACACAAACAACAAAAAAATTAACAAATCTGTAAGTTTCACCCTCCAACCTTTTCCAACCCAAGCCATACCTTTTGACCAAGATGTAGGGGTTTGTATAGTTAGGGCTTGTAGAGTTAAGGGTTTGGCTCTTCATGATAACTTTTTCTGATAACTTTTTAACAGTGAAAGCGTTATGAGCTTATGAGTCTTGGCAACCTGGGGCTTGGCTCTTCATGAGATCTGATAACTTTTTAACAGTGAAAGCGCTATGAGCTTGTGAATCTTGGCAACCTATTTTACGTGATATGTTTGGTGGGGTTTAATTTAATGTATTTGTAACACATATCATATATACATTTCAACTTTCCGCACATCTTCTCTGTTTAAAATTTAACTTAGTCAAATCTCACACCGTGCGCGCAATCCGCAATACGCCTAAGAAGTGGTACAAAGTTTTCTCTTCAGGTATTATATTAGACATAGATACCCAATAACACAATTTACTCTGTTGTATTAATATAGGCTTTTTGATTGTATCGAAATATTCGTCCTTGAGACTTCTGAGTGGGCGTGCAAAAGCCTTGCATGACGTAAGTAATCATAGTATGACATGACGTAATCATACGTTGTTATCTGTTTGCACTGTGGACTGTGTTGACATGACGTGTGTTAAATAAGTCAACATCCGTTTGTTTATTTTCACATAAATTTTGGTATATGAAAAAAATTTAAACGTTACTCGAACAATTTATGTACCTATGTAGATGAGTACTTAAAAATTTCCGGTTTGACATAATTTTCCCACACGTATTTACATTGTTACAAAATCGTAAATTGTATCGACTTTCAGTGCTAACGGTAACCATAAACTTTTAAGTCATGTAGGTTGTCCGTATTTATTTACTTACAAAAATATAGCTCACTATAATTACCCGGGGTTCCCAGACTGTGTATAACAGTGTAACTGAATACAAAACGTTTGAAATTTGTTTCTCTTATATCCTCCTTTTAGAGGCAACAGCATTGAGTAATTAAATAATACAAAAATACTTTTTTGTGTTCGACTTGAATTAAGTCCTGTAATAATAATAAGGAAGACATATAGACAAAACATATATACATATAGACAAAAAATTTCGAAAAATTACAGAACGTAAAATTACTTCTGTATCTTTTTGTCGTAAAAATAATATTAACGGAGTTAAGATGGTTTAAATTTCGATTTCATCCGTTATTTGATTGGACTCTATTAGCTAACTAGACTAGTGGTTCAATATTGCAAACTTAGAAAAATACATTGCTTAACGAGGAGAAACGTACCTAGGTATTTCGGAAACTACTTGTATTATTGATGTTATGATCTTTAATCTAAGGTTATGATATAGAGATAGAGATAGAATTTTAAAGTTAAATTTAGAAGATAAATTGTTCGTATTAAGTGGTTTAGCTTCCTTCTAGTTAACGAATGGTCAACGAAAACCTACATAGATTTTTTCTATATTTAAGTTTATGTTGTATAATTTTATGGACCTGACACCTGACCGTATGAACTAAAAATACAAACAGCAGAGTAACGTTATTTACCGTAATGTATAATAATTATAATAGGTTTATATTATGTGCATAATGAATATGCTATAAGTTATAACAACAATTTGAATAAATCCGACCTCATACGTACCTAGTTATCTGATCCAAAAAATGATTTCCTAACAAAATTTTTGACTTCTCGGTAAATTTCCTGACATTTTGTCAGGTATATACAACTGATCCAATAATTTACTTATCAATATTTGATTCTTTTATTTTTTTTGTTAACGAAAATTAATTATGTGTATAAATTTTGTTTTTTATTTAATTTAAATTTTATTAAATATATAATTTAATAAAATTATAATTTTTTTAAATTTATAATAATTTAATAAATTTATTAAATTATTATAAATTTAATTTTACACCTCGTTAGGTGTAAAAGGGGGTATTTTACACCCGACGAGGCGAATACCCTGAAATATCAAATTACATTTTGTTTTGGAACCCCTTTTCCATACAAAAATGTCTGTATTCTTCAAGCACACATTTCTTCACGATAAGAAAATACCATACATACCTTTATTATGTAGTTTTTTGTAAATAGTGTCTGACGTACCTATCTAATTAGTCGAATGCCATTTTCAGCGCAAGCTGTTATTATTTCCTGAGGGCACGAGGCATTCCGGGGATAAGTTGCTGCCATTGAGGAAAGGCGCTTTCCACGTAGCAATGGACGCAGAAGCACCTATACAGCCAGTCGTCGTCTCAAAATACCATTTCCTTGATTCTAAGAGACATCGATTCGGATCAGGTGCGTTTTTATAGGTCTTTTTATTTAAGTAAGCACTTAAAGTGTTTCCTTGCAGCTTTACTAGCTCGGTAGGTACTGTCAAATAGTAGCCTATATGCCTATAGCCTATGTTTTATATGCTCTGGGAAAGGAAGAATAACACTAACGTTTTGTTCTTTTTATTCTCTTGAGTTGTTCATCTTCCTGCGTAGCATTAAAAATCGCCAACAGACTTACGAGTATAAAAATTATAAGGAATGCAATATGTACCTACTGTCACATATTCTTTGCTACTACCAACCTAGGTAAGTTTTGGCCAGACAAAAATAAAGTGGAGATCAAGGTAGGTATATCAAAGCTGTAATAGAGGTTGAATTAATTCACTATAAATAATTAATTAGTAATTACGAATCATGCATGCATGTTGTGTAGAATCGTATCTAATTAAATTAATAAATGAACGTTTTAAAATGTATTCTATTAATTTATTAGGTTTTAAATGGTTTCTATGTAAAAGAAAATAGTGATTTTAGAGACGTAAGCAGGTCCATACAGTTGCAAAATTTCTGGGTTTGTTCTTTGTATCTAATAAACCTGATCTAAATTTATAGCGTAACACAAGTACTAATTGGTTATTACCATGAGTGTATGTAACATGGGTGTGTTGATTGTGTTATGACCGTACAAACAAGTTGTTTAGCTCAGTACTTAGGTTATATTTGTGTACGAAAACTGGAAAACTTCAGGCTTTCAGTTAGTGAATTTCAATTTTAGTGGAATGTGTTTTGAGAGTTTATGTTAAATAGGATGTGTACTTGTGTAGTTCTGAGTTGTGTATACCTACTTAGTACTTATGTATGTGTTGTGTCTACTTATGTAGGTCCTTCTTGAAAATGTTCTTTTTGCAGATTATTAGGTGACAATAGAACATGTAAGATTGACTTGAGGTATTTACCTAAACATTGAATTGCTGATTTTATCTATTACTACCGACCCGCCCCGGCTTCGCACGGGTAGAAATTTTTTGAAAATAAAATACAGCCCACGTTACTCGCTGATAATGTAGCTTTTTATAAGTGAAAAATTTTTTGTAATCGATGGAGTAGTTGAGTTTATCCATTAAATACAAACAAACAAAGTTTACCTATTTATATAATTAGTAGAGATAATTGCAGACCGGCCCGTTGGCGCAGTGGCATATGCATCTGCTCTCCAAGCTTAGGGTCCCGGGTTCGATCCCCGGTCAGGTCAATTTAGGAAATGAACTTTTCTAAATTGGTTTGGAGTCTGTGTGTTACTGGGAACTCCTCCAGAGTTCGTTGTGTGGTACCCATAGTATAAGCTTACTGCTTAGTTTGGGGTCACACAATTTGTGTAATTGTCTGGAGTATTATTGTTATTATTATTAATTCGATTTCACAAACGTAATTCTTTTCTCTACATGGAACAGGTTTATGTTTTGTTTGTTATTATTAGAAGTAGTGTTGCTTACTACGTAATTTGTTATTAACTAATGTAAAATGTTATTCTGAACGTGGGCGGAAATGATCGGATCTAATGATTAAGAATTATAATATGTAATCAATAATCATCTAAATTATATTTAACAGAAGATTTAGTATATTATTCTATTGATATTGTTTTAGGTATCAGGTGTTACAAGGTTATAACTTATAAATATTTGTAGGTAGGTAGGTACCTACTTAGGCAGTACAATTACCTATCTAATACTAGACGCATACCTATGATATCTAAATACTATTTACTACCTAAATAGTTCTTGGATTATTTAAGTACATATTATTAGATAAGTATATTAAGTATGCTATCTCATTCTTACATATTTTTAGTATATAGACTGTATTTCGTAGATAAAAAATATTTGGAATTACTTACAGATTTATGTGAGTAATTTCAAATATTTTTATTAATATTACTCAATGTACGTACGAATGTATGTACTTAGCTTATATAGATTTACTTAGCTTAAACCGTAAGAACCGCGACACTTGGCGCTCCGTCCTCTCTGACTACCCCGTTAGGGATATAGCGTGAAGATATGTATGTATGTAGGTATGTATGTACTTAGCTTAAAACTTTCTTACTTGTCGACATTTTTGCTGACTACTTAGTTTGTAATTCTTTGTTAATTTTAAAAATGTTTACTTAAAATCCCTAAAAGAGTTAAGGTAACTAACCAACCGAGTTAAAGATAAGGTTCAAAATATTGTGCACGCAAAATTCGCTTTTATTCCCTTTCTCTTTAATGGCAATGATTGACCCGTATCAGTTGCGTTGCATGGTGTTTTTGTAAGTAAGGGTGGCTGCACCAACCATTTAAACTAGATTTAAGGATTTGACATCTCGCTTGTACCAACTATTAAACAGTTGGTGCAAGCGGAATATTCAGTTCCTTAAATAGAGCTTAAATAATTGGTGCGAGCTACACTTAATTAAATAATTTTGTATAGGTACCTACTTAAGTTATACCTAAATCTGTTTTGATTCGTCGTAAATTGTTTTTAAACAAAATAAATGTCATTTCCACTCTATAGGTTAAGCTCTCTATGAATTTAAAGTTAAATAGTAGGTACCTACTTGTAGAACTTAGTAAATGTCTGATTCCGATTACGTTGTAATAAAAATATATCTGCTATTCCAGGTGAACTAATAATTACGATATTGCCAATGTTGGAGACTGAAGGATTAGCGAAGGATGACATATCGTCGATAGTGGACAAGGTACAACTTCAGATGCAAGAAGAATTCACGAGAACGTCAGCAGAAACCCTACAGAGACGTGCACAACAAAACAAGAGTAAATAATTAGATGAGGTACAATATTCCAGGACCATAATTTACATATATAAATGTCTCTAGGTGCTTCGTAAGTGTACATATCTGTATATAGTATTTAAAGTAAGTGATTTCGGCTTCTCGCGTCTCTGACGATTTATATTAAACTATAATTGCTTTTTAAAATAACGTCTAAGAATAAAATATATCGACAATACCTATATATACATACATATTAATTTAAATTATTCGATTAGTTAAAACATTCATTCTTGAAAAATATCTCTAAATAAATACTTAACGGACTTAATTACCATAGTAGAAGCGGGGTATTAGTAAAAAACTTCTTTGATTATCTATATCTATTTATAAGGTCGTTTCAATGGCAGACTTCATCGTTACAAATAATAGACTGTAGATGTCAAAGTTCATTATTTGGTACAACCAAATCTATTTTATTAACCTTACTAGGTACAAGTTTAAAGAAAATAGATAGGTCCCTGTATCAAACTGGTACAAGTAATAACATAGGTTAGAGGTTACTCTAGAGTAGATTTGGTTACAGATTTGGTATGGTTACCTACTCCTAAGTTGCAGTAACTGGTCTTTATTCAAGGTTAATATACCCACATAGAAATATTCAGAGGAATATTCGGTAATTTTTGATGAATCCTTTATGTTCTTCATGAGTTCTATCAAAATCAAAATTTTGTACAAGTATCTAATTTTGAAAACATATAATATAATTGGACGTAGTTACACGTAAATGATCCAACCCCAAAAAACTTGAATCGAGATAAATCCAATTTTGTAATTTAGTTTGTTACTTTTTTATGTTTATCAGTAGAGGAATCATTTGAGGACAGTTTGAAGAAAATATAGAAAGATTATATTACTGTTTGTCTGTTAATTATATTTTCATATTTATACATTAGTTTTTATTCCATATAGTACCTGGAACATTTCATTTTTGTATGGACTGTCTTTAAAAATAGTTACGCGTAAATGATCCAACAATAAACAACTGCTATTATTGTATTTTTGTTTTTAGTTTGTTACTTTTTAATGTTTGTCGTTAGAGTAATGATTTATAGACAATTTGATTACCATTATATAAATATTATTTTATTATTAGTATGTTATTCATATTTCTGTATTTATATATTACTTTTTAGATCAAAATCGCAGATGGATCATTTAATTTTAGTATGAACTGTATTGCAAAATTATTATGCAAAAACGATCCATAACATAAAAATAACTAAAAACACATTTTTGTAGTTTAAAGCTTTACTTTATTAGATCTTATTTCGACTTTCATATTACTTAATATTATACTTATAAAATTAAAACTTTGAAGTTACTAACAAACATCATCATCAAATTCTATTTCAAAATCAGGCGGTCCGCCAAATCCATCGATATCATCAGTGATATTAACAGAGGTTTGTAGATTTTTGTAGTATCCGATACAATCTTTTGGAATATAATTAAACATGGATTCCAGGTCAGCAAACTTTGCCGGAGCTATTGGTTTTCCCACAGGCCATAGTAGCTGAAAATCAGTTTTGCTTATTGTATTATTTTTTTTTTCTATATTTAATTCTTTATAATCTTCCTCCAATGACGTTCGCATAAAGAGAGAGTACAATTTGTTTTTTTTTATCAATATTTCTTTCGTTAGCAGCCAATTCACTTTACTTTTATCAGTGAATTTTTTTCTGTTTGTTATGTTTTTTTCAATTTTTTTTGTACTAATGAAATCTGTTATGCTCATTTTATAAACTTGAAATGGCTTTGTTTTCTTAGCGTTTTTAAATATTTCGATATATTCATCAGCTGTGTAAATACGCTGATGATGTTTGAGAGCAGTTTCTATTTTGGAAAAGTCTGTATCGTTGGGTAAAAAAGAGTGTCCTGACTAAGTAGCGAAACGATATTGTTCGTAATGTTGGGTGAGTGTCCATAATTACTTTCAACATTAGTATAATTTTAATATTGCGATTTTGCCCACCGCAGCAATCGCTCCAGAGAATAAGATGCTCAACTGTAGGTCGCAGTTTATTTTCTATATATTTTAAGAGGCATGATCCGACTTCCTGTGCCCCTCTGCCCGCTTCTCCCTCCAGCCATACGTAACAATGGCCAACATCATCCGAAGCTGAGTGGACTCCGCTATTATATAACCACAGTTGTCTTTTATAAAAAACTATATTCGTAGGTATTCGCGGTAAGGGTAAAGTTTTCTCGAGATCAAAAGACAAACATTCAATGCTTGGTAAGTCTTGTGCGGTTATAAAGTCGAGTTTCATTTGGTTTCTCATTTTTTCAGCTTTTTCTAGATGTTGCAATCTTTCTGCTTGTATCTGCTGTTTTTCAACTGGAGTTTTAGCATTTTGTAACCTTATAGCAAACCTGTCGCATCTGTTGCACGTATCTTTTTTCAGAGATTTGCATCTGAGGTTAAATTTTGTAAGGAAAATCTTTTTTACAGTCTCCAAAGAAACGCATTTTAACTGATCGCCATACGTGTTCTTAAGTTCACCTAGGTAAATTTCATAAATCTTTTGTATAGTCATGCCCGGTTGTAAATAAAGTGAATCGTTATTTTTTTCTCTACGATAGTGTGATATATACTTGGGTAGTTTTTCAATTATACTGATGATGAATTGGAAATGTTCATCGGGCAATTTATTCCAGCCTCCAAACCTTCCTCTATTGTCGTTAATTGGTTCATTTTTTCGCATTTTCTTTAATGTTACTGTAACTCTCTGGGTTGAAATTTGCAGAGTTTTTACAAACATATCTCGACACACCTGGACATCGTTTAATGTATAAGTACGGCTGAATTGTTTTGGTTTTTTCTTTTCTGCAGGAACAGAAGTTACAGTATAATTACGTTTCTTTGGTTTTTCTTTGACACAAGATGCGATGTATATTAACTGAGCATTGTATGAACCCAGCCGAACAAATTTCTCGAATTCATTTTTTCTTTCCTGTGTTGAAATCAGACTGGCACAATTTTTATTGCATACACAATTATAGTCGATGAAGACTTTTGGTTTTATATTTTTATTTGTTACTGATGTATATTCTAGATTATTGTATTTATTATATTTTCTTTCTTTCTTTTATTAATAAATTATTAAATAATTTTCGTTAAATGTTAATTTTTCGATCGATTTTCAAATACATACTCTCTTCTTCTTTGTTGCTTGTCTTCAATACCAGAGGAGTTAGTGGAGAAAATTGTGGTGGAGAAATTGATTCTTGCATGTTTGATACTGGAGTATCAGGATTAGACTCGTCTGAAATAACATTAAATATCAATTATTTTAAATTATAATTATTACAGCAGCATAATTATAATTTTGAATAATGCATTTAAGATGCATGTTCAATGTGCTATCCCCACTATAAATACTTTGTTTACCTATTATACTATGAGTACCTCAAGGGTGTGTTAATGATTAGAATCAAAATCTTATTAAAATCAGCCCAAATAAAACATATATTATGTACGTAGTTACTTAGTCGTGATGTAATGCGCTAGATATCCTGGCTGCAGCAACAGCTCCACTGAAGCTGATGGTGCAGCTAGGATATCCACTTAACTGGTATCATGGTAGTCTGGAGCTGCTCCAGACTACTATGGGAAGAGTATAACTAAAACATGTATATATAGTCCTATGTAATCTAAAAAATGGTAATGTTCTTAAAACAGTTGAGCAGATTTTCATAAAACCTATATTCTATCCATGGAAGTCTAGCACTGGTAGGAACTAGCCTAAACTAAAAATGTCTTTAAAGTCAGGTGCGTAGTTTATATTACACTGCGATCTTTACCTGTCAAGCCAAAGTGGACGTAGTAATATTAATCCTACTCACCTGGTATTAAATTTACCATTTTATCATTTTTAGTTTACCCTAGTTTATGAACTAGGGTAAACGACAAACGACTTTTAACATCATACGTTTAGACGGAAACAGTATAGCTAATAAGAACCATCTCGGTTAAATTGACTTTAGAATAAAACTGACCTTTTGTGTCTACCTCACATTGTTGTCTGCGTGTCGATAACAGTTCTCGAAGACTTACTAATTTTTTTCTTTTAGCCATTAGATGTAGTAAAGTTGTGTTATTTGACAGTGAATCCTGTAATAAATCATTGATCGCAAAAGTAAACCCAGTATTATACCAGTTGTATATTATATATACAAACAAGATAATTCTATCAAAAAAATGAATAATAATCAAAGAAGCAAAGAACGATGAGTGTAGGTAGTTAATAGTAGAGAAGACAATTAAAACTCACCTTTTCGTCGTCTTCCATCGTGAATTATAACAATATCTTATGTTTATGTAATCAAATACTTTTTAAACAAAAAGTAAAACTTGAGCGGCATTTGCACTTTGTTAAATTATTAGTGTTGGTATTTTTTTGTTGCGAATAAGTGAGAGCAAGTGTACAGCAGGTGAGACGAGCGAATGCTTGACAGATATCAGTATCACTGAGCACTGACAGTGTTGTTGTTGAGTGTTACCAGTGCTCTGATCTGAAGTTACGTAACACTGTTCAAAAGTAAAATTTTCAATAAAAAATTATTCGTAAAAGATTACATATTCCGTATCTGTTGATATTTTAATACCTACTGAGTAATCGTAATGTCGAAAATGACATTATTTAAATAAATCTATTATTATTACTAATCTATTAAATATATTATTAAAATTTATAACAATCTTACTTTCCTGCTGATGGTAAATTATGTACCTACTTCAGATTCGAAGACAATTATATTTTATTAATGTAGGATTAAAGTTAAATTATGTAAATAATCCGTTGAATAAATCGGCTACACGAGATTGTCGATCAATGTCATGGTTTAAACTAACTAAATATTTTTGAAACATTTCATTTTTATTAATTTTTTTTAGTATTTTACTACGACGTTTAGCCTGGCTCTTTACATTACAGATAGCATTTTAAAACTATTTTGCTATAACGTTCCAAGAGTACCTGGAACATTTTTGCATTGAAAATAGGATAATAAAACCATTATGCAAAAACGATCCAAGTGTACCTGGAACATTTTTTCATTAAAAATAGCATTATAAAATTATTTTGCAAAAACGTTCCAAGTGTATCTGGAACACTTTTGCACTAAACATTGCATTATGAAACCATTTTGCAAAAACGTTTCAAGTGTAGTTGAAACATTTTTGCATTATAGGTAGCATTATAAAGCTATTTTGCAGGAACGTTCCAAGTTTACTTGGAACATTTTTGCAATAAAGATAGCATTTTAAAATTGCAAATGGAACATTTCATACGTGGGTTGAGACATTTTTGCTTTATTTTAAAGTCATTATTACATTAAGGTGTGGGTTGGATCATACGCTAAATCAACATAAAAAAAAGTAAGAGAATAGATGGCTTTGCTACAACATAGAATGCTTCAGAACGTGTAGGTTAGTCTTATCAACTCAATTTTGGACAGTGTGGGTTGGATCATTTACGTATAACTATGTCCAATTGTATTAGAAAACATTAAAACTGAAGCGTACACTTGCTTCTCTAGGACTCTAGTGCCCGATTTCACCAACGCTAAGTCGTCACAACTATATACCACCTAGATTAAAAGACCCCTAAACCGCTTCTTACATAATATTCGTTATCACCAATGTAACGGTTCCCTAGTAATGTCAGACATTATGTGACGTTTTATTGTTGCCATAGTTACTATTCGTTTCCAAAAGTTAGTCGACAAAACAAATATATTTCCTTCTAAGTTTCTATTATATCATATTTATTCTCCATATTGTCAAAAACGAACACACAAAACTGTCACATAGTGTTATTTTGAAAGATCTTTATAGGGGCTGCTAACGTTTCGTGAAACGCAAAATCGTCCTTATAGCGGTCTCCTATCTTTTTTTAGGGGACTTTGGTGAAATCAGGCATAGGTGTATTTAGTAGAACAACGTCCGATTCTTGCATATTGTAAATAAAATTATCCTTCTTTTTATAGGAATGTTTTCAGGAAACATTTTTAACATTATAATAACAATTTTCATTTTCGAGGACTGACTAGATGTAATAAATCATACTACTATTTATATTTTGAAAGTGAACTTTTTAAATGTTCCTAAACATATTCCTATAAAAGTATAAGCCATATTTATGAGTAATAATAAAAACACACAAGATAAAACTGATCCAAGGCGAGCGTGAAAGTGGGATAAGAGTTTTTTGGTGCCTCTTTTAGTATCTACCTGATATATACTTCAAATACATAGTTAATGAGTGACATTAGTACGAGAGAAGGGAAACTCGTCCTTAAAAATCGGACACATACATATATTACATATAGTATCTATATACCACCCAGATTAAAAGACCCCTAAACCGGTTCTTACATAACATTCCATATCATAAAGATGCCTAACACCCACCTGCTTATTTGTTAGGCATCGATAGTTGAATTCCGGTTCTGCGAGTATATCCATTATTAACCAAATTATGATTATGCGTAAAAATCAGTCAGTGTTAAAATAATTAGAAACCTCTACATAATAAGTAGTAATAAGTAATATCCTATTAATCACCTAATTGTAGCGTGTATGTTACTTTGTAACTCGATATAAGATACAATAAAAGTCAAAAGCATATATCAACTAGGTAGGTAGGTGAAATATCTATATATTCATACGTGAAGCAAAAACTTTGGTTCCCTTTTTAAGAAAATTGCGCGGACGGAGAAGTGTGAAATTTGGGGCACTTAAAGTTTATATGGAGAAGGACAGGAGAAAGCAAATATTTTTATATAATATGCATTAGAAATACAAATAAATCACTTACTGTTTACGTTCCTACTGCCAATGTCAAAAAGACTGTAAAATTCAAACTCATAATAGTTTGTGATCACATATACGTAAGCTCCTTGGATCAAACAGTCGCACAGAGTAGAGATTGTCGCCAAGGAATTTATATTATGTTTACGGTCGAATTTCGACTATAGGGCGACCTCTAATATTGTTAAAAATGGCTACTTAATAAGCTTGAATTCAAATTCATTAGACATCTGACAAGTAAGACGTTGTAGCAACCTTAGCACTTACCTACACTTGCCGAGAGCGTATACGGTAGGTACATACCCAAATAGCACATAAGATTGCTGCATGCTTGATTTCTTTGATTGTAAACTGCCAAGTCAAATATGACGACGCAAGCTTCCGAAATTTAATGATCAAAAACTGTTATGTCAAATATAAATATAATCAAGTTTTTGTCTTTATAATTTTCAGTAGGTATCTAATTTTTATTTTTTTACCTACTTTTGTTGTATCTTTGTCGGGTGGAAAGTAAGTTTGATATAAACTTGCTTCAAGAGTATACACTTCCCATGACACTTGATAACTTTGTGTACACTTAATTCAAGTTTAAATTGCTATTAGTACCTACTGTCTGCAAGACTGAAGAAATTATATTAACAAGTACCTACATTATTTTAAAATATACCTACTTGTGTACCTATGGATTTAATTTTTTATTACGCAATTTTCCTTGCCGGATGGCATCCGTAGTGTCATATATGAATGTATGAAATTATGTGAACTAAGAAAGTATTTTGAGTGTTTGTTACACATTATCAGGTACCTTCTATAGTCTGCAGAAGAATAGGTAAAGACAAACTATATAGTGTTCGATTCATTTCCTATGGCTCATGAATTATAATGCAATTGTTACTAATTCGTCCGAAGTTGAAACTGTTTTTACAAAGTTACTAGGAATAAATTATCAGTAATGTGTTATTTAGTTATTACTATTTTAATTGTAACCCTTTCAATTACGTTATATGTACGGGATAATTTAAGGCAGAAACTTTATAATATTTGGGTTGTATGGTTCAAATGTAGGTATAGGTGGCTCTCGTTCTTTGACAATGTTGCAAATTGTAAAATATTGTCATCGATATGAGGAATTGGTTTATGATTCTTCACAGCAAATTAAAGAGACAAGATGTTGACTACTATATATTTTTGTAATTATAAGACTTGTTTTATTTCACATTTATTGTCAGGGTCAAACGACTGTTTTTTGTCTCTCTCAGTGCAATTCCAGTCCCTGAAAAATTTTCTCAGAAAATAATGTTACTTATTCGTTTCGTACATAAATATTACATTAATCATAAATATCTATAATCTATCCCATCGATATGTTATGATATTAAATTAACTTTTAACAAAATTTCGGTATTTTGTTCCCACTTTAGTGGTTGTTGAGACAAAGCACTCTGGAGAATTACCAAGGAACAATTTTACTATTGAGTTTTTCGATTTTGTACTAATTCCTCTTATGTTAATTATTCTCTATCTGTTAGTTATTAGGACAACAAATAAATAAAAATAAAAAGTTTTCAATCGAGCAATACAAAAATGTATGATCAACACCTACTCATCTATAAAGTTCTTTCCGTGTTATAATCACCTATGTGACTTACATGTAATTTTGAAACGATAGCTTTACTGTAATTCTAAAATATTATATTTGTAGTTTAATATTAAAAGCATCTGATGACTATTTCGTCACTAATTCATAATTATTTACTTAGTAAATAGATAATACGTTTTGAAATTGTTATTGAACATTTCTAATATTGTTCTACAGCACAGTTGTAAATGTGTTTCGTTTTGCAGGTAACAAAGAAACCTCATACGTGTAAAGAGCTGTGATAAATTTGAATGAAACAGAGGTTTAAATTCTTCGTGGTTGTTATGTTTGTTTACTAAACTGTATATTTTATTACGCAATAAATTTATTTAAAAACAATGGTATTTTAATGAATAAAACTAAAATTAATTATATATCCTGCGATTTGTTTTATTAAAAGACACAATATTATGAAAATATGGAAAAATATTTCATACTGATTTTGTCTCTTATACAGAAAATATACACAAGTACATATTGAATATAAGTTTAAATACTACTAATATATCACAATGCTTAAAATTATAATTTATCAATAATTTTTATAGAGCATGATCACAATAAAGAACGAATTACATAAATACATATTATGTAAAATTCATGAGGAATTGTGAATAAATATGTCTGGATACACTTTAGTCACATTATAAAAACTGGTCTTTCTGTGAACTGAGTATAATTGCAATAATAGAAACACTTATATTCAAACAAAAATTCATTACAGAGTAAATTCTTGGCAATATCCTACATTCTGGAAATTCCCATTATTCTCTTTTATTCTCGTTAAATTTCATTGACAGATCAATCACTGCACTTTTGATTGTCACCAAAGGCTATCTTTTCCATTACATTTTTATTGTTTTCATGTGTTACGTATGTTCTAAATTTCTAGAAAAGTGATGGAGATCCAGGACAAGTATACTATATTTTTACAAATGAAGGTAAGAAGGACATGTATATTGGATACGTATAGCTATCGCACAATTTAAAAACAAAAATGTTCGGTGGTCCTTTAGATAATACTACTAATGTCAATATCAAGAAAATGAGTACATACGTTTACATTATATTACAAATACGAGTATATTAATAAACCACAAAAGTGTAAACTCACATCAATATTTGAAAATACATTAAATCAACATTATTAGCACATAAATGGCAATAACAAGCCTATATAGTTAAATTATAATATATAAGCATGCATAATCTTTTTACATAACTAATTCACACGGCTTCAAAAGTATAATTCGTAAAGAGTTAAACTGTTCTTAAAAATTATATTTCATTACAATTATTTACTTATACAGGCACAGATTTAAACATATTATTGTTTAGACATTCACGTAACAAATATAAAACTAATTCGAAATAAATTATTGATTATCAATTTTTTATACGCATTATACATTCATTCACATATACACAACTTTTACAAAAAGTATTAAATGTCACAGCGACTAGATTAACTCTAGAGAAAAATTACGTTTCAACATTTCTATAATGCTAATGCTGACTTCGCTAGTAAGAACCATGCTTAATCTGATATCGATGTACGTCGAATGGGCGCTTTTATAATTAACCGTTGAACGATTTTGTCGTCACGATACAATAGGGAAGCAAAATATATGCAGTTGTATGAAGACGTATTTAAATTAATTAAAATAATTTAATTCCGTCGACGGAATGTCGTGGACGTTATTGTCGACGGAATTTAGAAGTGTCTTCATATAACTATATTCTATATACATTTTGCTTCTTCACTAAATCGTAACAGTAAATTCGTGGCGATAAAATCGTTCAGCGGTAAATTATAAAAGCAGACATTAATGTATGGGTCGCATACGATAGGTGAGTACAATCCATACTTAATTTTTTTTAAATGATCCATTTTTACTACGTTCACAAATAGGAAACAAGACAATGCGAAAAATTGGTTATAGGTACTTAGGTCAGTTTATATTTAACTTTTCGTTTTCGAAATAATGATATACACAATAATAGCGTTAATGACATCCAAAGGCAGTACACGCTAGGTTGGTTGTCGGATGGTTGTCGGTTAGTTAATCACGGTCTAACTTAGGTTCAACTGGGTTCAACGCATTACTATGCAGATTTTTGTTACGTTTCGTGTTGTTTGGACCGAGAGTTAGATATTTGGATACATACAGTGTAAACTCTTTATCTTAAAATCTTCAAACGTAAAAACACTGTTGGGAAAAATCTCCACAAAGAATAATCCCGAAAAACTCTGTTTTGCAAAAACATTCAGTTTGGTTTCGAAAATTATCTCTAGATTCATCTCAGCGATTTGAGATATTATCTCGATAATATCTCAAATCGCTGAAATCATTTTTTTCATTACTACTGTAATTTTCTTGCAAATTACAATTTTAAAATTTTTCGTCAAAAGATCTAAACGGTATTGCGAAAATTAACCCTACAGTAGCGATCATAGGACGCAGGAGTGAAGAACGAATTCGCTTGCGTTGGGCTACATAGTTGGTAACGTGTAATGCAGTGAGTGTCTGATGGTCGAGTCAGTGATTATAATTAGGTTGAGTGACGAATATTTAGCGAATCGTCATGCAATTGCCATTCATTTTGCATGATGCTTACGTAGGTGTGTAACGGCTGTCGGCTGCCTATGATTGATACCACTAATATAATAAATGCGAAAGTTTGTGAGGATGGCCAGGATGTTTGTTACTTTTTCACGCAAAAACTATAAAACGGTTTTCAATGAAGCTATAGTAATATGCCTTAAATACCAAAATAACGCATAGGGTAAAATTTAAAGATATCGTGTTTTTGAAGTTCACGAGATCGAAGTCGCGGGCAAAAGCTAGTGAGAGAAAAAGCGTTAAATATAAACCGAGGCAAGACCTAGTAAAAATTTTGCGATAGGATGACTTAAAAGTATTTCAGTCTATATAATCACATACATACATTCCGAAACTATTCTAAAAATAGAGGTCAGACAACTAAAAGCAGACACCTAATGGTTGACTAGAAAAGACTTTTGTGGCCGCCGAAGTCATGAATTATAATGGCCTGCTTGACGGGGACTAGTTTCCAGCAACCACAATAAATCGTGCTCGAAGCATGCCTTTTTTAATTATCTATAATAGATTGTAGATTAATGTTCGTATTTACCTATATGACTTCCATTTCATTTCGCATAGTCTTGTTTTTTAATAGTTTTAACGAAATTGAACTGTTAAATGTTTAGTAGTGACGACTTACTACTCTTTATATTGAATTTTTTTATTGAACATTATTCTTACATGTGGCAAAATATATCAAATAATGCTCATATAATACTAAACCATAATACTTTTGAGAAACAAAAACAATGATGTCATTCCAACACGGTAATAGCTGAAAGCAGTAAAATGCAATTGTGCTTATAGTACCACGTAAGCACAGTTTGTTAGAAAATGCAATAAAAAGAGACAGATATGTGTCACATAAAGTGAATTTTTTATTAATGAATCGTCAATAAACCTGAATGCGACGGGAGTGCAGACTTTTCTTATTGTTTTACTATGACGTCAGATATTCGCGTTTTTGTTTAACGATATCGGCGTACAAGGTAATGGTACAAAAGATGTTTTTTTAAACGTATAACAGGTAAATTTTTCTAAAATAAAACTATACAAAAAGATTTTTACTTAATGCTATGTGCTGTTTTTATAAGATTTTTCTATGGAGTGTTAATTAACGTTACACTGTAAAATTAAAGTAACTTTTATAAAAATACATTGTCCATGTTTTTGTGTACATATATGAAATATACATAGGTGTAAAAAATTATGAAATATGTAATATTATCTATTGCTTTGTACTGACTGTATTATTAAATGAATGAACCTTTATAATAACATACAAACTTGAAAAATTAACTAATATTGGTTAAAATAGCATGTTTGTACCATCTATCTTCAAATGTAATAAACTTTATGTATATATTCTTAAGCATTTTGTCAACCTTGAATATTTCTGAATTCATACTAGAATTTTATGCTAGTAACTAATTAATCTGTGCTAGTATGTTTGTACAGTCTGTAAATACTTTACAGATACTTGTTATTAAATGCTTGTACTTTACATATGTTAAGAGCTTGACTGCGAGATTACTTTTCTATTAAGTACAAAAGAGAAATAAGACAAATTACTTTATTTATGAGTACTTATTTATGCACAAAAGGTAAACATATAAAACTTATCCTTTTGCCATCCTTTTGCTCGATTTGGAAAAGAAGTAGACGGTAAAACACACATTATACTAGGTCCAGCAACTAAAATCTTGTTTAAAAAAAATAATCTTGCGTATACTATATTGTGTAAATGCTATTAAATATTCTACTTACAAATAAAACACAATGAGGCAAATACGTAAGTGATCATTATAAAATATTGTGTACTTACGAATATAGGTAAGTTACAATCACAATGGAATGATTTTAATTAGAATTGTGATTTGACTAAATACATAAGTTTGTTTGTTTTTACTTTTATTTTTATAAGGAAAAAAGGTGTCAAACTGAAAAGGCAATGTGGCGATTCACTTGATTAGTTGTCAACTGATTTGTCAAGTGAGTTGATTAGGCGTCGCCACTTGATTAGTAAACACTGTTGTATTATACAAGCTGTTACAATTCCATTATTATAGGAATAGATACAAATAAAAATATGGAAATGCACTTCTTGAGCGCTCGCGCTTTATCGCCACCTCAACCCTTGCGATAGCGTAAGAACTAAGGTGATCTAAATTTTAGTATGTAAACATATTTCAGCTAACGATCTACTTCAAATGAATATTAATCATCATATCTAACCTATATTAAATATGAAAAAATACTTCGCAAATGTTTTGTGCAAAGTGTAAATTCTCTATAAGGGTAAAGATTTTTTAGTTGTGAATAATAAACAAAATTGTCAAATAAGTAATACTGCAGCATCTTTAACATAATACTTCACTTCTAATCTATGATCCTTGTAATACTGTCTATTGTGTATATGGACAGTATTTAAGGCATAAACACCTGTTTTTTTAACACTGTATATTTTTCTTAATTATCTATTTGGCTTCAGTCAAAATTTAAATATAAATTTTTCATTTCTTAGCTTTTAAAATATTTGGAACCTTGTTTTAAAAATAATAATAGTACAATTAAAAAAAACAATATAAAATTGAATTGTTTTATGAGCATTTTTGCCTAAGTCTTCTTTGAAATCTCTGATTTTCTTTTAATACTAAACTTTTAATACTAAACAAAATATTATTTGACAGCAATTAACTATATATTTAAAGATAAAAAATATAACAATTATTGTATAGACTCAGGTGTTACTTTGCAGAAATCCATTTCATAGGATGAATTCCAAAAATCTTTAGTTATTTTCCGCTCAAACTCCAAAGACCACCAATCGACACATGTTTCGCCTCTCAACGAAGCATCCTCAGGATATCAGACTCAGTCAGCTAACCATTTGGATTCGGGGCTGGTTAATTGGTGATTGGTGATTTTTGGAGTTCGAGTGGAAAATAGATAGATTTTAGAAATTCATCACATATAAACATTAAATACCTCTTAGGTTATCAAACAAAATATTGTTCAATATGGAGTTAACTCACATAAAATTATTCTTCAGTGGCAAGTGGGTAGTTTGGTGGCAAGGTGCTAAGTACTTCTTTTAAAAGCTCTTGGTAAGCTACTTCCATTAATCCTCTTATACGGTTGATGAGTTCGGGTACATTTTCCATGGTTAAACCCTCTGTGGGCACAGGCTCCAAACATTGGATTATGGCATGACCTATAAGTAATAAGTGATTTTCTAAATTTAAACTACGAATAATACTAATCCAAAGGAAAATGTTTTTATTTCTGTTAGTGTGGTTGTGAATAAAGATAGGTAATAATTATTTCAATTTTCCTACAGCCATGTTGTGTTATATGATTTTCTAATTTTAGGGAATGAAAGTTTGTCCTAATTGTAAAATTCTTTGGTATTTGCATAAATTGAATATAGACGCCATTTTTAATATATTTCGAAAGGGGCATGCTTGTGTGAAAAATGTCAAGCAGCAACCTATATTAATACAATTCAGTTAAATACAACTGTACTGTAATACATTATGTAACTTACTGTGACTTAACCTTTATTTATAGAGTTTAGAATTATAAATGTTAATTTAAATACTTCATTTTCCTTGTGAATTGGTGCACATAATATGTATGAACTTTGCTATGCTGAATTACAATCAGTAAGGTGTATTGACCTTGTCAGTACATTGTGCTACTTATTTGAATTATAAAATCTGTGACTTGAACATTAATTAGAACTACAATTATTTACATGAACCGAATCTAAACAGGATCTAGTTTCATTTATCCTATCATAATAGTTTTATTTATCCTATCATAATAATAAACCTTCTTCTTAGTGAGAGCATGTTTGTTTAAAAGCATTTTTTTGAATCATTCTGCTCGAAAATGAAACTTTATGGAAATAACATATTAGTAGGCTTACTGAGTTTCATTATGTTTTAAGACTATTTTTTTTATTTGATATAAGTGTGTATATGCAGGTCACACCAGACCCATATTACTGCGTCTAATGCTGATCTATTGTGACTGCATTAAGCATTCTTAAAGCTAAGGCCCAGGGCAACTAAGAAGCACAGGGTATTGCTTGGTGTTTTAACAGTTATAAGTCCAACTTAAATGGAATAGTTATAGTCTGGATTACATACACATAATATTATATCTTCATGCTGTATGCTCATGGGGTAGTAAGAGAAGAACTTCAATTTTTTTTTTACATTTTATTTGATGTACATAAAAATATGTAAATATACATATATAGCACTGGTTCCCAAACTTATTTTGTCTACTGAGTCGAGAGCTCATGCAGTCGTTGTCTAAGATGCCTCCTAGCTAAATGAAATTACAAATCACCCCCCAGGCCTCTACACAACGCCCCCATTTTTTTTCTGGGTCTCTTACCGCCCCCCTTTAGGCCTGCAGCGCCCACAAGGGGGCGTTATCGCCCACTTTGGGAAGGGCTGATATATAGGCTAGAATTAGTATTAGGCTAGAACCTGTAAAGATTGTGTAAAAGTTGTAGAAATAAATAAATAAATAAAATAAAATATCAAACAGACCATTTTCCTTTCAGGGTGGACAGAGCATTAAAGCATAACGGAATTAAACTTTGACACTATATTTGGCAATAAGTATTGGAGCTTAAGATGATAATCTAGAACTAGGAACTGTAATGATACCCACCTTTGTTGAAAATGTATTTTTTTCTATTGATGAAGTAGTATGGCGAAAATATAACAGGTATTATTGGCACTTGTGCAGCAACCGCGATGTTGAATGCACCTTTTTTAAAAGGCAAAAGTTTGGTGAAGTTCTTGTTTCTTGTTCCTTCAGGAAACACCCAGATTTTTGTCTGTAATTTTTAAATTACCTGTGTAAAATCATATATCATTCAAATTATCCTAAAGTTTTACGTTAGTAACTAATTAATCTGCGCTAAAATATTAATAATAGACTCTGCATCAAAGTTTTTTTTTAATTCTTCTAATACTTGGTGATTATTTTTGTTTTGTAAAATAATTACTTTCTTGTACTTGAGCTAAACTTGTGTATAATATATCGTTAAGAAACAATATCAATAATAATAATAATAATAAAGCTTTATTTGCCTACACATTTAAGTATAGACTATGTAACATAAAACAGTAACTTAAAAAATTCAAAATTACAAAGTGCAATTTATTTATCGCTGGTGTGTAGTCCCTGTTGGGTAAAAGCCTCCTCCAACCTAAACCATTCTTCACGTTTTGTGGCAATTGTCATCCATTCATTCCCAGCTATATTTTTAACATCATCCACCCATCATTTTCTTTGTCTACCTATGCTCCTTTTGCCTATTGGACCTTTCCACTTTGTTGTTTGATGTATCCATCTTTTGTCTTGGTATCTAGCTATGTGTCCTGCTCATTTCCATTTCTGTCTTAGACCATGATCAAGTGCGTCCGTTACATTGGTTTTTTTGCGTATATCTGCGTTCCTGGTTTTTTGTATTCTTCTCAACTTTAAGATACTTCTTTCCATGGCGTGTTGACAAGTCAAGATTTTGTTTTTTACTTATTCAGTATATACCCAAGTTTGGCTGGCATAGGTTAGACTTGGGAGAATGCATGAATCCATTCTTATTTTTTTCGTCTTTGGGCTATATTGTCCTTTAAGAATTTCTTTTTGTGCTCAAAATTTTCTCCATGTAATGTTAATTCTTCTTTCTATTTCTTTTTCATTACTGTTTGGTTAAAAAAGACCAGTTTGCCTAAATATGTATAATCATTCACATATTCTATTGGCTTTCCTTTTATTTTGTTTGGTTTTTTAGAGCTATTTGACATGATTTTTGTTTTTGATGGATTTATTTGTAACCCTACTTTTTGGCTTTGGATGTTCAGGCTCTGGAGCATATTTTCTAGTTCCATTCTAGATTCGCTAAAAAGGACTATATCATCCGCAAATCTCAGGTGTGTCAGCTTTTTATTTAGTATCCATATATCTTTATTTTCCCATTTCAGGTTTTGAAAAATGTTTTCGAGAACAGCTATGAATAGTTTGGGTGAGAGTGGATCACCTTGTCTCACTCCTTTGCCAATTGCGAACTCTTTTCCTTTCCTTTCTAGATTTATTTTGCTTACACTTTGGTCATAAATATTCTTTATCACTTTTACATACTTTTCATTTGTTATTTTCTCTCAGCGTTCCATATAGACGCGTGTGATATACTGTCAAATGCCTTAGTATAATCTACAAATGCTTTGTACAGTGGCATGTTATACTCTTTATATTTTTCTATTATTTGCTCTATAACCTGAATGTGGTCCATTGTTGAATAGTGTGAGCGAAAGCCTGCTTGTTCTATTGGTTGGTTTTTATCTATATCTGGGGCTATTCTGCTTAGAATAATTGAAGAGAATAATTTATAGATTGTAGATAGCAGACTTATGGGCCTGTAATTGTTGATGTTGAGCGGATTCCCTTTTTTGTAAAGCAATATAATGTTTGAGCTACACCATTGTTTCGGTATTTGTTCTTGTTCTATAACTAAGTTAAAGAGTTTTGTCAGGTAGGTAACCAGAATAGGTGCTCCAAGTTTCAAGGCTTCATTACAAATTTTGTGGGGCCCTGGAGTTTTTTCAGATTTTAGTCTTTTTACATGTCTTATTATCTCCTGTTCGTTTATACGATCTATGGTTACTTTATTTAATTGAGATTCTTTTATAGCGTTAAATTCAGTTTGTTCATCTTCTTTGGCTCCTTCTTTTGGTGTTCTTCTGTAGAGATAGAAAGCCGTTTACTCCGACACTTTATTAAATCCTCTCTGTCTCTTGTTTCGTTTTTCCCATCGTTTAGACCTTGTATCCAGTTTTTGTGAGAAGAAAGTTCATTAAAGGCTCTCTTTGAAGTTCTAAATGCAGTCATGTTTCTTTCTATGATCATTCTTCTATCAGTTTCGTAATCTTGCCTAATTGCTCAGTTTGTCTTTTTGTATAGTTCTTTTAGTTCATGCCTCACTTCTTTAGATTTATCTTTTTTGTTTAGGAGTTCTGTACGTCTAGAAATCAGTTCTTCTGTTCTTCTGACGAGACAATTCTCGTCTCTAATCATTGTCGGTTTTTTGTGCTTGATTTTTATTGCATCTTCTTGTTCTAGACTTTCCGTTATAGTTTGTTCTAGAGCGTTATTCAGAGCTTGTACATCTGTGTCCTTCGTTGCTTTCCATAGAGTTGCTACGTTATCTTTTAGTTTTTTCAGATAGGTTTCTTTTTCTGTTGTAGACTTTAGCATATTGTTTGGTATTTTGAACGATTTCCTGTTAATTTTGGGTGTCCGAAGATTTATAGTGCACCTAACCATTCTGTGGTCCCATGGAAAGTTTATTTTGTTTAGTACCTCTAAGTTTGTGATTATTTTCGGGTTGTAACTCAGTATGAAGTCTATTTCGTTTTTTGTGTTTTGATCTGGTGATATCCAGGTCCATTTACGAGTTTCTTTTCTTGAAGTACGTGTTAATTATTGACATTTTGTTTTCGTATGCATATTCAATTCGTCTTTAACCTCGTACGTTTCATTGTCCATTTCCGTATCGTCCCATTATCATTTGTTCTTCATGTTTAGGATACCCGATTTTTGGGTTAAAGTCTCCTATGACTAGTAGGGTCTTACCTGCTTGTTCTTGTGCTTATCATAAGTCTATGTGGAAATCTCTGATATGCCTACGAAGCTTATTATGTTGGTCTTAAATTTTTTCCTTATTAAGAAGCCCACACCATGAAGTCCTACTGTCTCGCCTATGTGACAGAAGATATACTCCTTGTGTTCCTCTATATTGTATCTTTTTAATTTCGGCGAGCCCTATGATGTTTCAATTAATTTTTTCTATTACATTGTCTAATTTCAGTATTCTTTCCACTAATGAAAGTGATCTTACATTATAGGTGCATATTTTCAGGTTCAGTAGTTCGTCTAGTTCACTGTTCATATTTTCCGACTTTTTACATTTGTATTTTGGGGTTTTATTTGATGGAGGGTTGTGGTCTTCTTTCCCTACGGTGACCAGCCAGCTTGGGGTGTATTTTTCCGCAGTTGATTTATATAAAGTTGTGTATGTTTTGGTTGGGTTCCGGATGTTGGTGGTTATTTCTTGTTTTTACTTGCTTGTTTTGTCTCCAGGTGTTGGCACGGGTTACTAGTTTTTTGATTATTCTGATAAAGAAGAACTTTGTCCGCATTCTACATAGTTGAGTATGCCAGGTTTCAAGACTTTCTTAGTTGTATATTTATTGATCCCCTAACTCTCTAGGTTGGTTTTCTTTTGATAAGGTGTGTTTGGTGAGCTAGACTCTTCTCTCGCTTTTTTATCATGATTTTTAACTTGTTGAGAAGCAGTCTTAATTATTATTTTGTCATATTTAATGAATGCAATATTCCCTTTCTTCTTCTCTTCTTCAACCAGGGGCTGTAACAGTTTACGTTTTTCTAATACCTCCTTTGAAAAGTCTTCTTTAATGTAGACATCTGGTGGTAAGCGAGCCTTATTATTTTTCATAATCATGTGTTTTTTCCATAAAGTTGTGAATGTGACCACTACTGGTCGATTTTTGTTGCTAGTTCGTCGCCCAAACCTGTATAAATTGCTGATTTGTTACCAGTCTATGTGTACACCTATGTCTATTATTGTTTCTTTTATATAGTCTACAAGCTCACATTCGTTTTTGCCTAATTCCTTGAGTCCAAAAAACAATATCAATAGGCCTATGGCAATATAAATATAATGGCCAGATTCTTAATTTCAAAACATATACACAACTACATGTTTAACTATCATGTCGAAAAAATTTTTGTTACTTTTTTAAAAGAAATATGTAAACATTTACAATTTTATAGGATATGGAATTGCTTTCAAAGTAATAGTTTATGACTATGTGATTATAATAAAGGACCCATTGACTAAAATATGGGGTTCATTGGAGTAGGATTGCAACAGCACAAAGTAATGAATATGAATGAAACATGAAATAAAGTTTTTGACAAAAAGCAAAGTGAGTGTTCATTTTTGTTTGGGGTTTTTGTACGCAGAATAGAGTAGTAACCTTATAGATGATGCTTTGAATACTTTTATAATGAAAACGAATGTGTAAAAATCTTGAGGTGTGCAGGACAGTGTGCTGTGACCTGTGATGTGATTGGTCACGGCTTAAATAACATTACTAAACTGTAGGTAAAGGCAGGTAGGCAGGTTCCTTCAAAAGCATGGCCTATGTATTACTAGTCTTTGATTCAGAATCGCTTTGTAACTTCGTAAGAAATAAGGACTGTAAAACACTGTTTTATTATACTTAACATGTTATAATAATACTAACTTTGTTTTTAATCATTACTTCTGAAGTAATTTGTAGTTGTTTATATGCATCCTTAGGATTATTTCTGTCAATAAACACTACACCAGCTAGGTATGCTGCAAGTCCAAAGGGCCATACATAAAATATTTCTTTCCTTGCTATAGCGGATATTTTGTCTGCTACATGCCATATATTGAACATTCCTGGAACATTTCAAACCATAACACTATCATAAAATTACATGCAGGGCCTGATAATTAAATAGAACGACATTGGGTTAAGAGATATGTTGCCAAAAATAGTGAGCCAACTACAGTACTTAAATATAATGCTGAACAAGGTCATATCACATGGCATGTAATCTAAAAATATTCATAAAATTAAGTAGAACTGCAAAATGTAACATCATCTTTAAATATTTGTTGCTGGTTTTTGAACACAGAGCACAAATTTGACTAGCTCTTCATGTATGTCTGCCAATTTAACATATGAGTGTAATAATTAAGAAACATCATCTACAATGAGATTGAATTGACCTTTGCTACAAAAAAATACTGACCTAAAATATCAATAGAAGACTGGTGATTTGATACCACAACAGCTCCTCGTTCTTCAGCTAAAACACGTCCATTTCTCAAGTGCCATTTAACTTCAATTATTTTTGTTATGTGTTTTATTATTTGGGATGCAAATCTAAAAGCAACATTTCATTTTATACTAATTAATAAGTTAAAAGTACGTTAAAATATTAATAAATAACTGCACTTACAAGGAGTTCTTCACATTTCTCGGATAAAATACAAAGTATGGAAGCAATACTATTGCTGTTAGAGAACTAAAGATGTAAAATATCAAAAATTTTGATTTAAATTTCACAAAGTTCGGCGTCTCTGAAAAGAGTTGTTTCACGATATATGTAAATAGAAGCAGAATTAATAAATAAACAATTTTGTCCCACATGTCTTAGTGCACTTGAATTTCTGAATCACTTGATAGTGTTCTGTCTTCTGTTTAATAAAAGCGTAGTTTTATGAACACTGCAAACAAGTGACAATAATAAAAACAAAAACTACAACTGGTAACGAATAATATTCTGTGTAAGAACGTAATGAAAACTGAATGAACAATGAATGAAGAATTCATATCCATGAATGAATCAATATATTTTTTTTTTATTAGGTGGCAACGGCATTGTTGCAATATCAACAAGGCAACTATATCAACTTATTTAAGAAAAGTCTTTAGAAAAGAACTAGCCACTAATATTTATAATTTAAGATTGAAAGTACATTAAACAATCATTCGAAATTTAAACAATTTAATCAATAAACAAACTAAAAGGACTTTTTGGCGGAAATGGGAGAAGTGAGGTTGTCATTCTATATAAATTACCTTTTTTTAAATTTTTTGGGAGTTTTACGATAAGAAAGAACTAAATTTACTTGTGATTCTACTTATTAATAGGTGACATTGGCAAATACGCTAAACTGTGCGCGATTGCACAAAAAAAAACCAAATTAGAACAAAAATGCAGACGCTTTTTCGAATTATGGAGGGAAAACTTAAGTTGGTCGCAGAGTACGGGGTTTTCTTTGGGTTTTCTAACGTAAAAAGTTGAGAGATTATATTATCTGTTTTAAATTTTTTTTCTTGCGAAAAATAAATATCACTTTGTATTCGTAATTTTTGTGACTAAGCGTTATGTCACATCGTTATTTAACGCGGGAAGAGATGCTTAGGGCTGTGAGTATGTTGGAAGCTGGGCGCAGACTATGTGAAATTGCAGACGTTGTTAACATGCAACCAAGGGTAATTTGTCGATTATAGGCACGCTACCGAGCTACAGGAGACGTAGCCGAACGTCACCGAGGAAGATACAGGGTCACTACTCAGAGACAAGTCAGATTTCACAAGTCAGAATCGAGGACGTCGTTTATTGTGGGTCAACGCACATTTGCGATGGACTTACAATCAATGGGCACGTGTTCTGTTATCCAATTAGTCTCGTTTTGGATTTCATCCTGATTCAAGGAGAGTGCGTGTTTGGCAAGTGCTTGGTCACCAGAGTCGTCCCCAGAATTTTCAGGAAGTTCATCCTTATCAATACGGAACGATCACGGTGTGGGCTGGATTTCGCCTGGGTGGAAGAACGGATCTCGTTTGGATACGAGGCAATTTTAATGCGGAGCAATACCGTGACGAGGTTTTGCACCCTATGGTCATCCCTCAACGACAGATGCTCAGATTTCGTGTTCATGCATGATAATGTACGTGTACACACCGTAAGGCTGGTGATGAATGAGTTCAGCGAGTACAATATCACGGTATTAGAATGGCCCGCTCAGTCCGCTGATCTCAATCCCATTGAACATATGCAAGATTTGCTCGGGAGACGAGCTTTCAGTGATCTTCCCCAAAATTTGAACGAGAACTTTTTTTACACCTTTCCAGAGAGCGGAGTCTCATTCTACAAGTGACAATTGATAATCTAATACTCAGTATGCCACGCCGATGTAGAGCCGTCGCTAATGCTTTGGGAGGTCCAACAGATTATTAAAAAGTTGTCGAATGATTTTTATTCATTTAATTTTTATCTACGCGTTAGGTTTTTTTGTATTTACAGAAACTCGTTTTTTCAGTTTTGGCACTGTTTTAGTTTTTCATGATAAATTATTTTTACACTAACAAGACTTTTATTTAATTGCAAAATCAAAATGAGTTGTATATACACACATCAAAAAAGTCTAAGCAACACGCATCATTTACAGAATCTGCATGTTTTATACATTGATATTTTATTTTTTTCTTTTTATTATATTGTATTAATCTTTTTTGTTCTGGGAAACATATACTGGCTGAATTTAAAAATAGAACCTTTTCGGTAGTGTTTTGTTTTCATTAAAATAAAACCTAATTATTTTTTCCCGATTTCATGTGTTTTCGTCGCCAAAGGACTCATATCCAGCCATAAATAAATTAAAAAAAAAAAGAAAAAAAATGTGTTTTCGTTGCTTGATAAATTTGGTATTTATCGCACTTATATCATTTTGAGATATACAGTTTTTGAAAAAAATGAGTGGTGAGTCATTTTTTATGTTATGAAGCGATGCCATTTGACTGCTGATGAAACGCAGAGAGCTGTAGGAATGTTACAAGCGGGAAGAAATCAGCCCCAGGTGTCTCGGCATTTTCATGTCATTCGCGGACATCCCGCGAACTATCGCGGATGCCCGAGAGCTCCGCACCGTCACCGCCGTGGGGGTAAGTCGCGCCGAGCCGGCGGAGCTTCTCAGGGCCAACGCCGCGGCCCCTCTGCGCACCCAGTACAAACTAAGGCCGCCCCTATGACGACCTCCGCACACGCGGCCGGCGCAGTTTGCGCCGGTCAAACCGGCGCCCTCAGCGCCGTCACAACCAGCACCCAAATCCGCGCCCGCGCGCGCTCTACCAGCCCGAGAGACTTCAGCGCCGACGTCAGCACAACAACCGTAGCGTAAGGGGCCCACGCCCCAAACGTGTTCAGCGGCGCCAGTTCCTTCAGCGCCGGCGTCCGATCTCCTTCTGGACAGCCTAAGCCGCTTCACGGTGCCTCTTCGTAGGTTATAAAACCGGGCACCCACGAGAGTACCCCCTCCGCGCGCATCAAACCGCGCGGGCTCTCAATTTCATTTTTTAACGCGGACGGACTTCGCAGGCAACACGACCTCATTTACGAGTTTACGCGAGACCACCAAATAGACATAATGCTAGTGCAGGAAACCATTTGGAAACCTAAAAATCGCAACCCTGACCTCTCCGGGCTTAACATCGTGTGCAAAGATAGGGTGCCCGCCCCCAAAGGCGGCACTCTTATCTACTACAGAAGGTCCTGCACTGCATTCCGATCGATACGCCCACCCTCACTAATATAGAGGCGACGGTGTGTCGGGTGGCCCTCACGGGGCACGCGCCTATCACACTTGTGACTGTATATCTCCCTCCCGGTAAAGCGCTAATTAGAAGCGATTTAGAGCCCCTCCTAAACTTAGACGACTCTGTCATACTCGCCGGCGACCTCAACGCTAAACATCGTCGCTGGAATTCGCACTCCACTCAACTGACCTATGACCTTAATTTTAACGTTATCGCCCCCATGACACCCACCCACTATCCCAGTTACAACGCACAGACCGGACGTACTCAACATAGCGCTTCTAAAGAACGTAGCTCTAACGCTGCATTCAATAGAGTCGTTACACGAGTTAGACTCTGACCATAGGCCGGTATTACTCAAACTAGGATCTATGACAGACACACGGACGCTTAAAAAAATCGTGACGGATTGGCAGAGTTTAGACGAAATGCTAAACTCTGAGAATTCGCCGAGGCTTAACGCGATACCAGACGTTATCCGTTCCGCCGAGGACGCGACCGCGGCGATAGACGTGCTCACCGCTCACATCTGCGACTCGGTCTCCTCGTGCCCCTGGATGGCACCGGCGGGAAATGGCCGCCGCTGGGAGCTCCCTGGGGGCATCCGCCGGCTGATTAGAGCCAAGAACGCCGCGACCCGCGCTCAGGATTCGTTTCCCTCAGACACGAATAGACTTACGCACCCTCCAACGCGAAGTCAAAGACCGAATTTCCGAACTTAGAGAAATTAGGTGGAGCAATCTGATGTGAGAGATCGAGCTAACGCAGCAGGCTTACTGGAAGTTGGCCCAATCTCTCAAATTGGACACGTTCCAAACAATGCCACCTCTGACGAAACCGAACGGACAGACAGCTTTCGACGATCGAACTCCTGGCCGACACTCTGGAGACCCAATGCTCTCCTAGCTCTCAGCCTGTAGATCAGAGCCATTTAGACATGGCCAATCGCGAAGTAAGCTCCCTACCGCCCGCGACCGCCCCTTGCCAACTCAAACCCGCGACGGTTGACGAAGTTCAGAACATTGTCAAGGCTCTCAAACTCTCTCTCTTCTCGAGTCTCTCTAACCGACTCTCTAACCGAGTAGTTAAACTTTTTTCGATGCGTCTTCTCGCGCTCTTAGCAGCTATTATTAATGCCGCCATGGCGAACCGCGTCTTTCCAGCCGCCTGGAAGGAAACGACCATCGGAATCCCGAAACCGGGTAAACCCCACAAAAGCCCCAATAGCTATCGTCCCATTAGTCTCTTTAGCATGCTAGGGAAAATTTACGAACGGGTCCTTCTGGCTCGTCTCAAAGGCTACTTAGACACTTTCGGTTTCTTCATAGACGAGCAATTTGGTTTTCGAGCTAAACACTCGTGTATACAACAAGCGCACGGCCTCATGGAACACATCCTGGAGAGCCTTAACCGCCCGAGTCACTACATAGGCACGGGCGCCCTCTTCTTCGATGTAGCGAAGGCGTTCGACAAAGTCTGGCACGCCGGGCTGGTGTACAAGCTGCGCCGGCTCGGCGTGCCCGACGATCTCGTACACATAGTACAGGAATTTTTGTCCGACCGCTCCTTCCGCTACAGAGTCAAAGGGGTGCTCTCCTCTTCCCGCCCCATCAGGGCAGGCGTCCCACAGGGGTCCGTTTTATCGCCCACGCTCTACTCGCTCTACACGAACGACTTCCCTAAAACCCCCGGTGTAGAGCTCGCCCTATTCGCGGATGATACCACACTTTTCACATCAGACCGTAGTCGGCTCAGAGTCTCTCAAACCGCCACGCGGAACACTAGACACACTAACCACTAGTCCACTAGAGGCCTGGCCTTCACCCGAATAGGAAGCCCGATAGGATGCACGCCGGTGCGGAAAGCTCCCCTGGTGACGCCTTGAGCCCGAGGTCCGCCCTTCATACGAAGTATACCTCGGCTGGAAAAACCCTCAGGCGGTCGACTATCTGGCAGGGCGCCTTTAGCGCTCGCCCTACGCGACCTGTGACGCTGTAAAAGCCACTGGAACAGCAAAGAGCAAAGAGGGGTTTTGTTTAGTCGGTGCAAGTCCGACACTACCCAGTCAGCGTAGAGTCCGGCTGGGCGTCCGTAGGGATTTCATTTTGCCTCTCAGGAACCAAAAAAAAAAATTTTGGATTTTCCGCGTCATCGTACACCCCAAGCCCCGCGTTCGCAAACGCTATCGAAGGCCTACACATGTGTTAGGCGACAATGACGACGACATTACACGTTCGAACTCGATCATGCCAATTTACATTCTACGACCTCACCGTCCCCACCGGCGGCGGCGAGAACGTCCCCCGCGACAGCCGTGGGTCTCACGTTTAGAAGCTCGATTATGTATCTCTACGTGCACACGCGCGGGTCTTAAGCCGCATTGTAAACTGCCACGCGGAACACTAGGCACACTAATCGGCCCTTAGCCGCCTCGCCGGCCGGGTCCGCTAGAGCCCCGGCCCTCTCCGGAATAGCAAACCCGATAAGATGCACGCAGGTGCCGAAAGCTCCCCTGGCGACGCCTTGAGCCCGAGGTCCACCCTCCATACGAGGTATCCCTCGGCTGGAGGTACCCTCGGGCGGTCGACCATCTGGCAGGGTGCCTTTAGCGCTCGCCCTAACGCGACCTGTGATGCTGTAAAAGCCACTAGGGCTAACAGCAAAGAGGGGTTTTGTATAGTCGGTTCAAATCCGACACTACCCAGTCGGCGTAGAGTCCGGCTGGGTGTCCGTGGGAATTTGGCTCTCAGAAACCCAAAAAAAAAAAAAATTGTTGATATGGTGCTGGTTAGCTGGCCGAGTCCAATCTTTGGTATATCATGAGGATGCTTCGTTGAGAGGCGAAACGCGTGTCGATTGCTAGTTTTTGAGTTTGACCGGAAAATAACGTCTAAGTGCGGTCCTGATAATGTTTGTTTTTCCTAGTAACTTTTATTCTCCAACAGAAATCATCCCTAACAAAAAAAACACATTAGTATTATGTAATACGTCTATTTCCTGCGTGCGGTCATGCTGATAATGTCAGTTTTACCACAGTACAAGTAAGCAAGCAGTATTATATTTCGGCAGTGTCCTTGAGATAATTACCTACGGTCGCTCGGTACGTAAACACGCAATAGGGCTACCAACTGGGACTGACTGTTTTTCTTGAGTTACGTATTAGATAATAGGTACTATGTTAAATTGTCATCATTTCATTTTATATTATTGCAAATTTTGATAAGTTTTTATTTATATAATTCCACTAGTATTTTATTTCTTGTTTCAAAAGTTTGTGAATTAATATGGTGGGAATGGACAAACAAAATGCATTTTGTGTTTTTTTGTGTGCAGTACATTTAAAAATCAGCAACAAAGTAACTAGATCATTATGATAATATATTTCCTACAAATGAGCAACAGAGAAATATTTCCAGTGTCGATATAGATGTATTCAAACATCCATACACTGAAAAATATGCTCGAAAACTTGATTGACATAATATTTCGTCAGTAAATGCGCGGGAGCGTCTCACACGATCCGGCAACAACCGCGGCGCACTCGCGACTGTTGTATGCCGAGAAATGCCGAGATTCGAAGCGCATCGTTTCGGAACGTTTGTATGAAGATAGAATACTGCTTGCTTACTTGTACTGTGGTTTTACCAAGTAAAACAAGCTCAATAGCGCAGTGGTTTAGACGTTGCTCCCAAGCGCAGAAAGTTCCGGGTTCGATTCCCGGTCGAGTCAATTTAGGAAACGAACTTTTCTAGATTGTCTCGGGTCTGGGTGTACGGAGAGACCAGTAGTCGTTGTCTGGTTCTCATAGAATAGTGATTTACCCTAGTTTGAGATCAGATGATTGGTGTGTATTGTCTGGCGCATTATTATTATTTTGTTCCCCAACAGATGTCACTTAACTCGGTTTACATGAATCGATGTAGCTTTTTTTTTACAAACAATTTCATGAATTAAATTAACAATTAAGCAATGTTAGGAGTAAACAGGTATCTTTCTTGAGATATGCTTAGCGATATCTCTGTGCAAAATGTGGTTTTAAGGGCGTTTAAGTTGACATCTGTCGACTAATAGCAAAAACTACATGAACAAGACAAGAACTTTTGAAGTAATTATTGTATCAATTGATACTTATACATGAAATGCGATATTTTTTAGATATTACAGCATCCATCTGAATGCGACTTGCAACCAATCACACGGCACTTCATTTTTCTATTGCACGGTCGGTGAAAATCTGAAAATTAATTTGTAAAGTAATACGCGCGACTGTCAGCATCGAACTGGTATAAGTGTAGTCGACAAGGGCGTCGCCAAGGGGTGGCAGGGGGGGCAATTCCCCCCCCTGCCCCCCTAGAGATCAAATGTAGCTAGCCGCAAAGCGACCAAAGTGCTAGCAATTAACTTCCTTACCTATTAATAAATTCCGCATCGCATGACAAAACGTAAATAAATTCACAAGGTTTAATGTATATTGTAGAAAGTATTGAAATATTCACAATAACATTAAGATTTTGACATCCGTTTTTAAAATCGCCGCCATTTTCATCACGACTATATCAGATTTGCCAAAACGCAAGGCCATTAAACAGTGTAAAAATATGTATGTAGGTATGGTGTGTGTGTGCATTGCATTACTTTCTACGACAGCCGTTCACCAGCATTCACGTTAGTTTTGTATAATTTGTATGCGGCATACCTAAATAAAGTAGAAGTTATTGTTACGAACATACAATTTTAATTGGTTTTGTGGACAAGGCCATCTGTAAGTGTTCATAAGAAACACCTACAGCTGAATAAATCGACTACAATCCTTGTAAAACCTAGTATTGCTACTCGACGCTAGATGGCGCTTGTTCAATGAACTCTCTGGAATTTGGTAGCAGTTACTAGACCAGGTAGAATGTTATCGTACATTCTAGTATGATGTTCGTTTGGGTATATAAAGACGTGAGCCGCTGCGAGCGAGTCACTTTTTAATTGGAAGCGATCAACGAAACAAGCTAAACAAGCGAATTAGAAAGCGAACATAAGACTACCCGGCTTGCCTGTGTTAGTCAATATCGAATTATATTTATTAAATAATAAGATCTCAGTGTTGAGTTGTGAAGATTCTGAGTGTGTCTCCATTCATCATCTTATCAAAATAGACATTAGAAAGTTTTTTGGTAAGTTATGTACTGCTTTAATCTTGGACTTGGAGCTAGTATTTTTATTTTATTTCTTATTAGCGAATTAGAAAGCGAACATAAGACTACCGGCTTGCCTGTGTTAGTCAATATTGATTTATATTTATTAAATAATAAGATCTCAGTGTTGAGTTGTGAAGTTTCTAAGTGTGTCTCCATTCATCATCTTATCAAAGTGGACATCAGAAAGTTTTTTGTTAAGTTATGTACTGCTTTAATCTTGGACTTGGAGCTAGTATTTTTATTTTATTTCTCTTAGCTAATAGCTTTGGTAACGGATATACTAGCTAGAAACGTATAATAATTGTTTAGAATATCATTTTTAATTTTATCTGGCATATTTTTTATGTGGAAAGAAAGGATCGATTATGTGGAAGGGAAATGTTAAGAAAAACTATTATTTTATTAAAAACGAGTTTATTGATTCAATCTCTATGAATTTAACGTTAACTGTTTAGTTACGTTAGTGGTTTCGTTTTCAGTAATTAATTATGAAAACAAAACATAAATTATATTTTTGGTTTAATTAAATACAAATTAAAACAGATCCTTGATATAAATAAAGCTAAAAAATACAACTGAGTATTTATTTTAATATTTATAAGTAATTGAACAAAACTGCTCTCCCGTAAAAATTTACTTAATTACATAAAATTTTATCAAAGCGTTTTGTTTTGCAGGAAGTTTGAAACGAAAAAAAACTGATGGATCAAGTAGCGACAGCGATGAACAGGATAAAGTAACGACAATATCGCATGTGTCTTCATCGGTCACCACAACCACAACAGGTTATATTCAGCCGCAGGAACTACCTAGACCAAGTTCCTCTAGATATCTGGCGCTGAATCCTGATTCATTGATTGATGACTGCAATGAAAATGATATCGGACGATATGTTGGACGGGCACACATGCTATCAACCGAAAAGAAGAAGGAATTGATTGAAAACTGTTGGTCCCCTTCCGCGACCTATAACTTTGCGGAAGATGCAAAACATTTAAAGAGAAAATTTAATTATTCTTGGTTGGAAACATACTCTCCATGGTTGGTATATTCCAGGCGCCAAAAAGGAGCATTTTGTAAATATTGTACGTTGTTCCCACCAAATCCAAATTCATTTAGAGGCATATTGGGATCATTTACTATAAGGCCCTTTTGTAAGTTCAAATATATTCACGAGCAGTACAAAAAGCACATTGAAACCCACTTCCATAAGGAGGCATTGAAAGCTGCTAAATCTTTTCTCGAAGGTGTGCCTGTCGATTTGCAACTGAACAAATATTCCCAGGGAATTATTGAAGAAAATCGCAAAATTATAAAATCTATTATTTCCTGCATTATGTTTTGCGGGTCACACGACTTAGCACTGAGAGGTAAACATTATGGTGAAGGTATTCTCGAGGATTTATACAGGCTGCTAATTGACGCGGGAGATTTTATTTTAAAGAAACAAGAGAACAAGTAAAAAAGAATGCAAGCTACCGTTCAGTGGATATTCAAAATGAAATTAATGGTATTTGTGGAAGCGTTATTAAAGCTGATATTATGAAAAAAGTGAAAGAAGCAGCAGCATATAGTGTGCTAGCAGACGAAACAGCTGATATTTCTGGCACTGAACAACTATCGATTGGGATGCGATATTTTGATGAAGAAACACAGGAAGTCCAAGAAATCTTTGTCGGATTCATTGAGCTAAAAGATTTGGATGCGAAATCGATTGCACGTAGTATAGATGAGTTTTTGACAAAAGAAGATCTGAATATAAATAAATGCGTTGGTTTTGGTTTTGATGGTTGTTCAACGATGTCAGGAAAAGACGGAGGGGTACAAGCGTTCTTACGCAAAAAGTACACCAAAGCCCTCTACTTTCATTTCTCGTCCCACAAACTGAATCTAGTTATCAATTATCTAAATTAACTTCCTGAAATTAGAAATGCCATGGGAACCACCAAAGATACTATAAACTTTTTTCGGGAATCAGTTTTGAGGAGGAAGTTGATACCTAATATTTCCAAACTTTGCTAGAAAAGATGCAGTGAGAAACACAAAACCATCAGTTTTTAAGGAAAATCTTCCAGTAATTCTGGAAGCCTTACAAACATTATCTCAGGAAGGAAATAGTGCAACTCGGAAAAGTGCCTTCCAACTGCATGCGGCTACTTCCAGAATTTCTTTCATTCTCGGGATTATGTTGGTAGCCAAATACTCGGCTTTGATGGAACCCGTTGTCAACGTACTCCAATCTGTAGCTTTGGACGTGGTCACAGCCTCGGAACACGTTAAAAATATTTTACTTTTAATTAAAAACCACCGTGAAAATCCGGAAAAAGTGACAGACGAAATTATGAAGAAAGCTACTGCTGTTGCGGAGAAAGTCGGACTGGAGGAGGACATTACATCAATGCCGCGTATTACGGGGAAACAACGTCATAGAAGCAATCATCCAGCAGAAAGCCCTTCAGAATACTGGAAGAGGTCTTTAGTAATACCATACTTGGATTCAATTATCACCTCCCTTGAAGTACGTTTTGCTGAAGAAAACACTCCATCATTCGCATTATCTAAGTTACACCCGGCGCAGATGCAAAAGATGACAACTGAAAATCTGAAATAAACTTGTAAATCTATTGCCCAGTTTTATGGTTTACCGAACATAAAGAATGAAACCGAACTTTGGCAGCAATTGTGGCACGATAGGCTTAATCTAACAAATCTAACAGTTGTTGATGTCCTAAAAGAAACAAATTCCTTCTTTCCCGAAACGGAAAAAGCATTGAAAATTTTGATCGCTTAACCATGCACGACCTGTACAGTAGAGCGATCCTTTAGCAGCCTCAGAAGACTAATAACATGGCTAAGAAGCACCATGGCAGAAGATCGCCTTAATGGTCTGGCCATGATGAGTGTACACAGAGCTATAATAAATAAAAACCTAAATCATTGTAATGATAAAGTGGTTGAAAGTTTTGCAAAAAATCCCCGCAGGTTATGTTTTAATTAAATATTATTTTTGTTAAAATAAATAATTATTACTGTGTTTAAAAGTTTGATTTAGTTATTGTGCTGTCGAGGGCTTGTGAAAATTGAAGAAGAGTAACGCTTCATGCTCTCGGCGTTCATATTTTTTATCCTCCATAATATTGCCCCATTGCCCCCCCCCCCTTAGTCATAAGCTGGCGACGACCTTGGTAGTCGAAACACCCTTACGCTTTAAAACTGAGCCTTTCTTTCTACAATCTGAGCCTAATTCATTACAGCGTCTCCTCCTTTCTTCATGGGATTGTCAGTCGTCACACGTCACCATGGTTCGTAGTCTATATAGGCGAGTGAAGTTGAGTGGAAGCGAAAGCATGGAGGAGCCAGTTAGAGCCATACGGCTGACTTATGGTGTTAACCAAAGTGTAAACTGACGGAAATGTCGAAAGCACTCGCATAGTCATGCGTCAGTTTACGCCTAGTCAGGCGGTGTGTGAGAAGAATGAGAGATTTGAGGAGAGGAAAAAAATATTTAAGGACCGCATTGCTTAGCGCTCCATCCTCTATACTATTGACTATACCCCATAGAGCGTTAAAGCGTGAGAATATTTACAATGTAATACTGTACAATAAAAAAAAATGGTAGTTATAATAAATCGATAACTTGGCGGTCTTGAATAAAAAAAATATAAATAACAAGCAAAAAATGATATCTTTTTGTATGAAAAATATATTCACACTTGTGGCGAAATGTGCAGCTTTTACAAAACTTTCTAAGCTGTAGTGCTATTCACAACTTCATTTCATCGGATGAAACATCAGATGAACGCATCGTTGACAACATCGATGAAAAATTACATTGTTGTTCGCAAGGATTTTCCTACGATGTAACAGCCAAGAGTTGGCAGCAAAAACTTTTTACAACCTACACATGTGGTAAAAATGAAATTTAATAGTATAATATAAAAAACAAATTTGTTTTTAAAATTGTTCTGATCATTCCGATGATGTTTAAATACAAAGCTTATTTAAAATGTAAAAATACACGTATAAATATTTTAATGTATGTAGTGTTACAATTATATGAATCAAACTAAATACTAACTCCCGGTCCATTCATTTTATTACATACGGAGACGTCATTCGTCAACTTGTCAGTTGTCAATAAGTTTTCAAAATTCGTGATGCCCGCCTAATATCGTTACTCTCGTCACTTACCTTTATATTATTTAAGCAACGGTGTTGTACAGTGATCTCATATTCGTGAAATAAATGGTGCTAAAGATTTCTCAAGGAATTAATGTGACCAAAACTGCAATTCATGGACATTTATGGTGATTTTGGTGATCGAGGACGCCTACGAATCCTACAAACTAGCCATTTGTTTCTGTTAAAAAAAAACATAAATAATGTGAGACTTAAGAGTTAATGCCATTTATAAATAAGTATTGTAGAAGTTAGGACAAAAATGTGTTTCATATTTTGCTGTAATAACCAACTAAACATTAAACAAAAATTGCGGGAAACTGCATTCTCTGTAATTTGTCATGTTTTTGTATAACTACAGCTTAAAGGTGTTTATTTTAATATTTCAGTGGGAATGGGTTTGAAAAGAGAGGCAGTGTCAAGTTCTCATACAAAGAAATAACCAATATCCACTTATCATTTTATGTATTATAAGGCAAGATCATGATGTAAAAAATAGAGATGATTACAAAGAGAAATGTTGATGCAGTGAATTGTTAAAATGTATTTTGAAGTGTAAACCTTGAACAAAAGAAAAAGAAATGATAATGTACCTACCTACCATGTGCCTGTGAATTACAAACTATCTATGAATTACAAAAAAGTTGTAATAACTGGCATAGGTTATATTTATTTATACTTTTATATATATAGGTTTCTAAAACTTTGTGCTATTTTTGAAATACTATAAAAGTTATGTTACAAACAATTATTATCAATCTTATTTAATATAAATGTAATAAGTAGCTATTAAACTTTGGTTTATGAAATAAATACACTAATGATATCTACTGATCTACTTATTTTGTACCTGCATACTTTTATTATAATTGAGGTTCATAAGGTAAAATTTATAAACGAGGTACATTTTTTTTATTCTTTTAGTTCTTCAAATTATATCTCCATAAAATTATACACAATGTTTTCATACATCTTACCTGGGTACTTCTATACTTTCTGTAGGTAAATAAGTGTTAATAATTCTAATAATATTAGTAGTTACTCCTATCACTCATCCTTATCGTCAGTGCCATAGAATAACATACTTATTAATTATATCAGGAATGAAATTAAAAGACAGTAGTTATGTACACACACTCTTGCTTTTAATAAATCTTTAATTATTATTTAACAATTGTTACAAAATTTTCTGTGACTAGAAAAGTTGTGGAAACTTATACAAAGCTGTGTTGAATGCTATGATTTATCAGTTCTTACTTCTCAACAACAATGATAAAATTGTATTCAGTAGCTGTATCCATATGTATCTGTAAGAAAAAAAGTTGCATAAAATTCATTACCTAAATAAAATTAATGTGCAGCTATTGAAAAAGTTACTATTTCTAATAATCAATTCAACTGAATTTTAATTCATTGCTGGTCAATATTTAAAAGAAAAAAGACCATTAATTTGTTATCCTTCTGAGTTATACCACTAATACAATTCAGAAAATGTACATACATATCAAAATTTTATTAGAAATATACATACTTATTATATTACATACAGCTACAGCTCCATTAATATCATTAATGTTAATACTAACTTCCTTAAAAAGGTTCCTGTCTGTACATCATAAATAAACAATACTGTTGTGTGTGTAGTTCTAAAACTTCATGGTTATGAGTTCTTATTTAGTTTTAGAATATGTACATATTACAATAAAAGTATCCATACTCACATTTGGTGGACATTGTATTTACTGGATATATCCATATTTTAAGTCTGTATGCTGTATGTCAGCTGGTGCATGACATACGTGATGACATACAGCAAACAGTATCCATTGTAACCCTATGATTCGAAATATGTTGTTTACAATTCCTGAGGTTTTTGAAATATATTATCTATTTATCACACACGACATCGAAACGTTTCAAATACTTAATTCTTATGAGATTTCGATTTATTACATCAAAGAAGAAACGGATAATAACAAAAATCAGGCAAAAATCATAAATTGTTTTTTGTACGATTTCCCTTTCTATTTGAGAGGGAAGGCAAAGGGATCTACGCCCACAAAGCCGATGTCTTTAGTAAGAAATAAAATGACAATACATACAAAATATCTTTCTGCAATAAAATAACTAGCAACTAATTTCATGAAATAATAATACTGTATAACTAGGTGTCTGTCTTTATAGCAAGGATTAATCTTTTAATGAGAATGAAATAAATAATAAATATAACAGAATAAATGAGACAAGTTAAGAGACCAAATAAGGCCTCATAATCTATGGTAAATAGTAATGGGTAGGTATTTATGTATTTCTCGTTCATACGTACTTACATAAACGATAGTTTCACGTTGTATTGCTGACGGAGTTGCCAAGCAAAGTGGTCATTGAATACTTCTTCCACCTTATCAAATCTCATTACCCGTCTATGCATTATTCCTCTCACACAATCGCCTAAGTTATGCAAGTGCTCATAAATATTGCTGTTATTTGTAATAATAATGAGTATTTACTATTTGAAAGAACGGATGTTATAAGTAGTATTTGTTAGAGCGTTTTTTCATTGGCTGACACGATAACGATATATCGTCGCAGATGCAGACTCATTGATACCGGGGCACAGAAATCTATGGAGCGACGCTTTTTCACTGAACGACGCGACCCCGATTTATCGTCGCCGGCGATCGGCGACGACATGTCAGTACTAGGGATGGCGATCTGAGATCGATTAATCGAAGAATCGATTAATTCGACTAAATACATCGATTTTTTAATCGACATTTTGTAGTGAATCGATACTTTACCCTTGAAAATCGAGATTCGATAATTTTTGTTATGATAAGAAATATAAAACTGTTTAGAATGAGTTGAATGTAGGAACTGTGAATTTTATAATTTTTTAACTGAAATATTATACATTTTTTTTTATCTCAAGTAGAGGTTCTTAAACATGTAACATTTAAATACAGTTGTAATTGTTAAATTCATTAAAACTGATTAGATTGATTATTTTAGCGTCTTCCAAGTTTTCTATAATTACATTCATATCTGTCATCAATACAAACTTATATAGTAAGTCGATGAAAAATCGATTTTCGAGAGATCGATTTTTTAGACTTCGATTTTTCTGTGAATCGATTTTTCATACTTCGTGTCCAATCGATTCGAAGATCGATCTTTTTTCGAGAGAATCGCCTTCTCTAGTCAGTACTACGTCCGCTTCCCATAGAATCGACGCGATAAAATCAAGGATGTATGACATAATTACACAATGGTGTATGTGTGGGTTCAACGTCACCACCCTCCCACCTCCCCGCTAATCTGTCGTTCGCTCTACTCCATTGTACTGAACAGTTTAGTTTGATTAAATGTTCAAAATGACTTTTAAATAAGTTCCTTCAACGTTAGATACGTTAGACGTAAGTAAAGCAGATATACTAAGTAACTAAATACAATTTGTCGTCTGCCATATTGAATAAGAATACGAGTAGTTTTATAGTTAACGCATTGATCTCGAAGGTGTAATGTTTGTCATTGAGACATGAAAGTTCTGTTTTTGTTTTGTCGCCATCGATATTGGTACCGTGTCGTTGAATCAAAAAGTTTCAAGATAATAAAATATCTACGTGTGACGGCTATGATATTATCGTTATCGTGTCGGCCAATGAAAAAACGCCCTTACGTTAAATTGTATGTTTTACCGCTAGAAATAAGGACTTATTTAAAACCGGCGGCAAGTGAAATTTTAATAATTTATCACATACCTACAATTTATTATATAATAGTTTGTAATGTGTAATTAGATTAGACTGATTTTAAACTTAAATTATAGAGATTAGGTTTATATGCCTACTTTCCAAGTGTTTGGAAACTATTTAAAATTAAAATATCGATTTTCAGTTTAATGCATACTTAGGTATATTCATGATGTAAGTTGGCAGGCTAATAGCTTATCCCTTCATGCTATAAGTACCTACTTATCCTCCATGCGATAGAAATATTTTATGTATTACTACTTTGTAGTTTAAATGTATTGCTCATGTGTTGCTATGATTTTTTATGCTTTAGTCTTTTTAGTCTTAATTTATAATGCAATGATGGTGTTAAAGAGACCAATCACAAACAGAAAACAATAAATTTATAATAAATACCTACTGTGATATTAAGACCATATACTTCATTGTAATGATATTGTATAATATTACCCAGTATATTAGATTTAGGAGTACCTACCTATTATTACATTGAATGTTTTACTAATTTTTCGGTATTGTGACTTGTGAGGTTGTGAATATTTTAATATTGAATAAAATTAATGCTTAGCTATTATCTACTAGAAAGTTGGATTTGAAATTTTGTAAGTATATTTTTGAAACCATAGTTTTACTAAGTAGATAGTATTTTAATGTTAAACGTGAAATTAAAACAACTAAAAATTATCCAAATATATTTTATTTACCTAGGTTTAAATTGTTTAAATATTTAACAATCAGTCAAAGAATAATAAGCAAAAATACAAATTATACGTTTCACTATGTAATTTTTGGTATTAGCCGTTTAAAATTATTACTTGAGGTGAAATAACTTGTAGGTAGAATTATCGTAAAATACTACACATATTTTAATTATTGTAATTGATATTAGGACAATCTTAGAAATTTTAGATTATCTTAGAAGAGTTTTAAACTTTATCAATTTCGAGTATGGAACACTAATATAGTTTTTTTTGTATTTCAATTTTCTTGCTTTTTTACAATTTCGATCAGAGACTTAGATTATATTACAGAAAAAGCAAAGTAAGCCAATTGGCGGTAACTCATTTAGCCATTCACGAGGGGATGCTTTTAAACATGTCTATAAAACTGGTGAAAATGTGAACTAAATTGCTGACAAATAATTGGTATATAAAAATATAACGTCAACAAAAATATAACAATTAAATATCGCTCCTTTATTAAAAATATCTTTGTCTTTAAAAATTTATAGAGGCTATAAAATAATTATAACGCCAATAAAAATAAATAAGGAATCATTGAAAATATTAGGTTTCGGTATAAATTTAATAAAATTTTATATAAAAGAACCGAATAAACTTGATAAGTTGTCAAAAAAGTTTACAAACGTCTTGCGACAGTCCTAATCTAGAATAACTTTTTTGATAGACGACTTTCGAACAGTATTAAAAAAAACACACGTCGAAGTGGTTTTTGAGTAATTCATCGGCTACATGGGCATAGTTTCAAAAAACAATTATAGAAAATAGAATACAAACAACAAAAGTAAACACAAAAATAAAGAAAATTCAAAAAACTACTATAAAGCCTACTATCACTTTACTGGAGACATGTTAGGGATTTAAAAAAAAGTAGTTTGGAAGGTTTGTGGGTGTGTACTTAATTTTTCATCTTCAAATTTGGTATTCAGATAAATATCGATTCGTTTTTATATGAATGTCTCAAGAAGGACTCCATTTATACCTTTTCTTTGTGATTACAAGAAACCGAACATGAAGGGTAAGGTAATGAAAGAACTTTCTGAAGTGGTTTGAATTCTCGAGCCCACTTCACTCGCTCTGATTTGAGGTCTATCTAAGAAAAAAATAAGTGGGTATCTACCTACATAATAATATAAAAATAAAAATGGGGCAAAACCTGTCGATTCATATTACCTGTATTTCGGAATCGTTTTAGAGTGCGTAAAAGAGAAAGGGAGTGTAGAGAGATGGGAACAGAAGTAATTATCATTCTGGTAAGGGTGTCAAATTACGAAACTTTATGTAAATGTAAGTTAGAAAAGTGTTTTCAATTTTAATCTTGCGTATCATCGGTCGCTATCGCGGCACGACTGCACCTACTGTTACAGTAAAGAATAGCAAGCGTTGGTCACGACCGCTTCGCTCTCTCGGTTCGCGCGTTATGGTAAAAATACTGACCTAATATAACCTATAGGAATTACAAAATTAATTTCCTAAAAAATTGAAAGTTGTATGGTTTACACTTTAAATCTTGAATACTTATACTGAATGCCTCGTGTTACAAATATATCCTCATATTGCATAATTTTACAGAATATCTTGGCAAAATTTTAACCAATGTGAAGCAATCTAAACCTTAGCTTGTGTTCGTCCTCACAAATGTTTCCCAAGCATTCTTTATTATCATATTAAGGTTTCAGTTGTTAAAGTTATAAACAAAATTTTATAGTGAAACTTTAATTTTGAAGTTTACTTACTTTATTACTTTTAAATTTATTGCGGTGACTATTAATTTGGAAGTATATTATTTATAACAAAAGTAGCAAATTTATAGAGAAAACCGTTAATTTTAAAATTGTGACTTGTAGTGAGGATTACTAATTTTATAGTTACATTATATATAATTATCCCATTCATGAGTTATGACTCATGAGCTCTTCTTTTTCTTTTGTACATACTGGCAACTCGTTTCCTATTTATTAGAAACATTTCTGCCATTTTCATGCAAGAAAGTGGTGCATCTCTATGTGAAATGTCTGTCTTCTTTTTGCTAAGACCCTAACACTCTCCAGTAAAGTGATAGAAAGTTTTACTGGAGTTAAAAAGGACTTCTGGCGAAAACTCGAATACCTCAATTGCACATTCAATTCAAACTTTCTAATTCTTAGCACTTGCACAGAACTTTAACGCTAATATTTAATCCCTTTTGTACTCACAAAAACGTAATTAATATATAATAAATATATAATAAAATTTTAATAAAATGCCAGCTCACTTCTCCCGTTCCCGCCAAAAAGTCCAGTCATGAGCTCACGAGCGAGTACTAGAACGCGTTGCCTGATTTTCAAAGTAAACATTTGAACATTTCAAATGAAAGCTTTTTCAAGTAACTAATTTATTATATAACAAAAGTAATATTTATATTTATATCAAAATTAGATCAAAATAAAAACAGCTATTTTGTAGTAGTTTTGTAGGACTGTAATTATATCCTTCGCACTTATTTTTCCCTACGCTATGGCAATTTCATTTGCAATATGATATCATTAATATAATATACCTACTTCATTGCATATCTATATAGTCTAAGTCTGTGATTCCGATATGTATTTAGTTCTAGTCATTTACCTATACTTTGCAATGTACTTATGCATATCGTAATTCATGTTGATACTTTTATTATGTTATTAGCTTTCCTTAACTACTACACGCTTATTCCTAAAAATCCCCAATACTGAGAAATGAGAAATTTAAAACTCCTATTCATTTATCCTATGTGTGTGGATAGTTCGCTGGTAGATCACTGAGAACTTTTTTGGAAAGTTCTTTGTATTTTTTTTGCATAATATTTCGTACGTGATCCATTAATTCTGGAACATCTTCCATTTTTAGACCTTTTGTTTGTACAGGCTCTAAGCATTGGATGATGACGTGACCTGGAAAGATTTAAAAATACAAATTATTTAATAATTGAATGAAATAGAAAGACTGATTCTACAGGGATATCTATACTACTATATAAATCTCTAGCGTCTGTCTATAATTATAATTTTACTGTCAAATTTTGTGATAGATAGTCACTTTATGACTCACTGACTTTGATTCTACCATTTTTAAAATTTTTGTGTGTCTGTCTGTATGTCCTTTTATAACTGAAGAACGGCTCGACCGATCTTAATGAAAATCGGTACGTAGTAAGAATATGTGATTACGCTCATGATAGACTATATATTTTTTAGAAAATCTGCCCTTAAAGGGGTGAAAAGCAGGATGAAACTTTGTATAGGAAATGGTAAACCGCTGAACCGATTATGATGAAATTTGGTAAGTAGACATCAGAAAACGGACATACGCTACTTTTTATAAAAAATCTACAACTAAGAGGATGAAAAGGGGGATGAAACTTTGTACAATTGGATGCGGTGATAAAACTTTTTTTAAAAAATACATGGGCTACTTTTTTTCAAAAGTCTGTGAAAAGGGGGACGGGAGGGAGAGGGACGAAACTTTGTACGGGAAATGACAAGCCGCTGAACTGATTATGATGTAGCATGGATTTAGTTGGACACCTGGGAACAGCCACAGGCTACTTTTTTATCAAAAAACTACCCCTAATCTAATGGGGTGAAAAGGGGGATGAAACTTTGAATGGGAAGTGCTGAATCGCCGAACTAATTATGATGTTTGGTACAGAGATAGTATGTGCCCGGAGACAGACGTAGGCTAGACGTAGATTTTTTTCGAAACAATATTTAAACATGCTATGCACATGTACATATAATCTAACCTAATCCGGGAAAGCCACGAAAAAATTTGCCGCGCAGACGAAGTCGCGGGTACAGCTAGTCTAGTTATAAAACTATTTTTTTATTGTTTCATTACCAATATTTTGTTTATGTTACAGAAGACGGAGATCGGAATTTATTTATCACAATTGCTACCTAAAAATTAGACTTAATTATAATAAAAAAAAAAATTAACTTTTTTTTCGAGTGTTTGTTATGTTAATTTGACACAATCGCTGCACTAGTCTACGTACTTACTATCATATTATGGGGATACATATCTATTATAGGTATCTGATATATTATGTATAACATCTGTCCAAAAAATTTAAAAATGATAGCACTGGCTAACGCTGTTTTTACATTTAGACATTATTACAATACAGGTACGTAATAATATAAAGAAACAGTAAAAACCTTTTTTAAAAATGTATTTTTTTCTGTTGATGAAGTAATAGGGTGAAAAAACAACGGGTATAACGGGCACTTGAGCAGCAACTGCAATGTTGAACGCGCCTTTTTTGAATGGTAGTAACTTTGTATAGTCTTTGTTCCTGGTTCCTTCAGGGAAAAGCCATAGTTTTGTCTGAATAAACAAAAAGATTATTATAGTTTTAATACAAAACATTTAGTTCATCACAATTAACATAGGGTATATACCTCGTCTACCTATGTATTATTTTTGTCCGGGATAATTTCCAAAACACTGACCGATTACGACGGCACTTTCATTGATAGGTAGGAGGACTTTTCAGAGAATAATTTAGGCAACTTTAGATGTTAAGGCGTAATAAAATATCACCCTGCTTTATACTTTAATTTAGAATCGGTATTATACTCGTACATGTGGAAAAAGATAACCAAACAAATTAACGAAATCGAAAAAATGTGGCAGTGTTCCATTTTTATACTTAGGTACATACATTTAAGACAATTATAGGTGGGTATCCGGTCAATATGAATAATGACATGAATCTGGAGTGGATTCGGTTTTGAAGGGTAAGTATTACATACCATTTGCGTTAGGTTCCTTGTTATTATTATGAAAGAAGTCAACCGATAGTTACACGAACAATTTGAAATATTTATGAACAAGTACATAGATATTTATTACATTTATTTTAACGTTTTTAACATTAATTCCTTGCTATTCATGTTGACCTGATATTAACAAGCGTAAAAAGCTTCTAAATAATCGTTTACTCCAGAATATTGTATGTACCTACATAATATAACCTCTTATAGATAGAGATTACCTTATTTTTTATCATAACATCGGAGGTTATTTTCAGTTGCTCATACGCTTTCTTCGCATTACTTCTGTTTATAAAGACGACTCCTGCTAGATAAGCAGCTAAACCAAACGGCCATACAAAAAATATTTCCTTTCTTGCAATAGCTGCCAATTTGTCAACAACTTCCCATATATTGAACATGCCTGAAAAGCATTTCTTAAATTGATATTGGTAGAATATGTACCGTTCCATTGTTCATTCCGTCCGTTAAATATTCGTTATTATTCGTCTAATGACTGGATTCTCGAATTACTCTAATATTATAAAATTATTAATGTAATGTAAATTACCCAGTTACATATCCAAAATTCTAGCTAATTGAGAGGGAACCCCTTTTAAATTGGTTTCCGAGAAATGAATCCAGGGGCTGCAGTCCCGACATAGCGATTATTTTCGTAAAGTACCGATCGACAAAAATAACGAAAAAAATCGCTTGCCGTAACGATAAGCACGAACATTTTGCGAGCTGTCAAATTTGATCGTAAAAACATTAAATCGTAAAGTTGACAGTTAGATTCGATATGATTTCAATCACAATCGATAGTTTTAATGTAGAGACTTTCAAAAATCGTTAAAAATTAATCGTTATGACTTATCAACCGAAATCGGACGTAAAGCCATCGCTATCTATGTCGAGACTGCAGGGGCAGGACTTTCGGTAAATAGCGTCAATGAATCAGTCTATAATAATAATTTTATCGATCTATAACAGCATCACTACACAATACAGTATCAACGAATTACTATAATAAAATTGTGCGGTCATAATGTAAAAACAAAGCGATAACATGAATTTAACATTTATAACAATATATATTTTAATATGTATGATAAATACTTTTTACGCCTTTTAGTTGTGTAAAAAATACGGAATCTGATAAAAGCAGTAGATAATTTGAATCGTAAAACCGTAATCATTGAATGAAGAGTTAGTGATTGATTAAACATAAAAAAGAATAAAGATAGATATCACAGAGACAAAAAATACTGTAGTAGATGAAGGTTATTGACTTACTAAGATCAAAATAAACAATTAGGTAATATCCGTTTACGTATTATGTTGAATACTTATCTATACTATAAATTTATCTGCACACACTTGCCTTCATGGATTTGTACTTGATTTGTACTGAAATCATTGTTTATCATCAATATATTGACGACATAGGTACACAGATAAAATGAAATAGAAAAGCCAAGCCCTATGAATCGTAAACGCTTGAATTAAGGTATTGGCGCGATCTGACACTCATGTATGCGTGCGATTTCGTAGCTTTATCTTCTTTCTTTCTTTATGGCATGGTGCACATTTCAGCGCATTTGCCAATGTCACGTATTAATAAGTAGAATCACAAGTAAATTAGTTTTTTCTTATCGTAAAACTCCTCCAGTAAAGTGATAGTAGGCTTTACTGAAGTTGTATAGGACTTCTTGGAAGAGCGCGAGAACTTCAGCTACACATGTTTATTTAGACCTACTCCATTCTTTCCACTTACACAGAACTTTAAAACACAATATACTATCACTTTTGTACTTTAAAACTCCCAAAAATATAAAAAATCGAAAATCTGAATAAAATGACAACCTCACTTCTCACGTTCCCACCAAAAAGTGCCTTATTGGCGCGATCGGACACTCATTAAGGCGTGCAAATTTCGTAGCTTTATTGTAGTGTGGGTGACGAAAAGACTTCAGTATAAAATATAATTTTGGTACTTTTCCCCATCAAAAGTTTATATTTTTGTTATTAATTTTTTTTCGTTTTAGATAAATACATATTATTTTTGTAATTAGTATTAAGTGTTCTCGACGCCTTAAATGCATGTAAAGGAAATACAATAACCTTATAATAATCCTTACAATAATCCTAAACACAAATATATATAATACTTATAGAGTAGAGTAAATACTTATAGAGGTAAATACTTACCTCTATAAGTATTTACCTGAAACCACTACTTATTTAGTCATGATTAGATAAAATTATCATTTACTAATCAAAACTCAATTTCGCATCCTTTACAAATTGAAAATAGCTTGGCACTGTTGTAATAAAAATAAAAAATTATATATTTTGCTGTAAATGTCACGTTAAAATCGGATCAGCTGTTTTGAAGATTAGGTCGAATAATCAGTCCGTCAAAAATTTAAAAAACGCGTGTTTGAGTTTTATTAACGCGCAAATAACTATAATATAAACTTAAGAAAAAACCTTCATTTCAAAATTATAGACAATTATAGATTGTTATAAATGTACATCTTGTTACCCGGCTTGCAATACTTCTCGTAAGCTAGCATTACTTTAGAATTTTTTTATTTAACTTTACTACTAGCGATTATATTTAAAACACAATTTTTACATGCTCAAGAAAAAATGCAGGAGATCAGAAACTTATAATAAATAGCCTCAAGGAACAGAGAAGTAAAACACTGGATCAAAACAAGTCAGTCGGCATATACGCGTCGCTATTTTACAAACACTCATTATGAAGAGCGCATAAATTTTTAGTACAGTAGGGCTATTATGAACTCTTATATCCAGTCAATTTACGCCCGTAAACTGAACTGCCTGGCAATAACGTATTACGACCGTACCACAAAGCAAGCCAGCCAGCGGTCACGTGACCTAAGCCATTCAGCGGTCGGGAGACTAGCTGACTTTTTTAATTGCGTATTATGATGTGTCATTTGACGTTTAATCGACTGCAATCTTGCTAGATTACCTATCAAATTAAGCAATTCCATAAAAGCTTCTCTTGAGTAACTTTTTCTGAATTGTTTTATGTTTTTTTCTTGTTAAAGATATTCTAAGTGGATTTAAATGATAAATTCGTAACTTTTATCGTTGTTAATAACTTTTGTGTTTTTGTATTATTGTTAATTGTGAACTTGTCATTGTTGTGTTTACCATAAAAAAAAATTGTGTGACGAATACGTATTTTTTGAGTTCTTGGAAAGCGACGCTGAAAATATTGAAGCTGAACGACAAAGAAGGACAATAAGGGACGCGACTCCGATTAAAAGGTAAGTTGTTACCATGGTTTTCCAAGTATTTTTGTAATTCAATTCATGTTCTAAAAATAAAATCATGTCGGGATTGCTAATTTAGGGTGCTTCATAGAATTTTATTAGAAGTAGTTCGTCTGGCTTTCTTCAGTACAATAGGTTGTTATTCATGGGACTCGTATGGAGAATAATAATAATAATGCGCCAGACGATACACACCAATCTTCCTAGCTCAAGCTAGGGTATTCCCTGTGCTGTGAAAACCAGACGCAATAACAGATGTCTACTTCTGAACATTTGAATATGATAATGAGTTCATTGTAATTTCATAACATACATTCACAGTCAAGCAGCTATTAATATCGTTTTCTTTTTATTACAGCAAATACAACGGAGCGGTGCCAGATCTATGTCAAACATAGATTTAGCACTAAAACAAAGTTGTTCACATACCAGAGGGCAATGGAAAAAAGTATACTGAAAATAAGAAAAACACACAAAGTAAGAAGTGAACTTAAAAGACATAAGACAGAGAACAAAGCTAACAGGTGCTTTAGAAAAAAATAATTTAACAATTATATCTTTCTAATTCATCTTTTGTTTTATATGTACAAATATAACTATGTGAAATAATATATCTGGATGGATAGTGTTTTATTTATTACTTTCCTTTTGTTGCAACAGGCTTTATTCATCTAGAAAGCGTAGGCAATTTCATTATTTTTAGTATAAAATATTATATTATAATAGGAGGGTATGTGTACGTTTGTACTGGGTATTCAAATTAACAATAGATGGCTCTCATCGTTTAGAAAGACCTCTATTCTCAGTATACATAATTTTCTCTGTGCTGACGAGTGCGTTCGAAACATCTTATCGTGTTGACAAATCAAGATGTTGTATATGTTAAAGTACAGATTTTGAAGGCACTTAAAGATTTTTGTTCAAGTATAAAAATTATGTGAATTGCAAAATGAAAACTATAAATATTTTTAAATCCTATTATGCAACATATTTATATCAGGACATAAAAACCGTAACTTATCGATAAAATATGATACCTCCTTTTTGAACGCCGATTCAAGTTCAAGAAACAAGCCAAAGACAATAAGCAATTCAGCGAACTGTATAACCAGGCAGGTTATTTGGCAGTTCATAATACGAATTTAAACAAGACAGTTTACGGGCTTATAATGAATTGCCTGGAACTTGAATGGTTTTCTAAAAGTTCATAATACGACTTCAGGTCCTACCTCCAGAAACGCTCGCGCGGGTCTGACATACATTTTTTTTGTATTCTGAGAGGCGAAAAAATCTCCACAGACACTCAGTCGGAATCTACGCCGACTGAGTAGTGTCGCACCTGCGTGCATCTTAACGGGCTTCCTACCCGGGTACTCGGATGGGGGCTGGGCCTCTAGCGGACCCGGCCGGCGCGTGGCGGCTGAAGGCCGGCTAGTGCGCCTAGTATTCCGCGTGGCAGTTTACAATGTGCTGATCGAGCTTCTAGACCTTACGTGTGTCGCGGGGGACGTCCTCGCCTCCGCCGGTGAGGGCGGTGCGGTCGTAATGCGTAGGTGGGCATGTTCGAGTTCGAATGTGTAATGTCGTCGTCGCTGTCGCCTAACACACGTCTAGGCCTTCGATAGCGTTTGTGGACGCGGGGCTCGGAGGTGTACAATGACGCCCTGACCACTAGAGGATTTGGGTGTAGCGAAAAAGCCGTGAAGGAAGCGTTGGGACGCCTTTTTTAGATATTGAGTTATAGAGGGCAATTCTAAATTGTAGTGCAGATATAAGTAATGTACTTTGTTGTGCAGATCTACGTCGCGCACATAAGGAGGGGCACCGGTGGCCCTGCGCAATTCTGTTCTGAACTATTTGGAGGCCTGAGATTAATTTAAAAAAATAATTTCTGTCATATATTAAACATTGAATGAAGTTATATTATACATTAATTTCACATCATTTTTAACCGACTTCAAAAAAAGGAGAAGGTTTTTAATTCAACTGTATGTTTTTTTTTCTGTTTGTTACGCGATTACTCCGTCAATTATGAATTGATTTCGATGATTATTTTTTTGTTTGGTAGATTATACTTCAGCGGTAGTTCCATTTAAATTTCATCGGTATTGGAGCTTGGACTTCGAAGATACACTAAATAACGCGACCTGAGCGGCTAGACAAGTGGCAAACGTTTCGTAAAATGGAAACGTTCGCTGGCGTATCAAAAGTGCCATTTGACAACGTTTTACACGGAGGTTTTCACACGACTTTACTTTTCGTTTGATTTAATAGAAAGTTAATAACGTTTGACGACCAATTTAAAATTCGTTACGCTAGATTACGTGGTATTTGTCATTCTATTCTACTAGCGTTTACGACAATTGAATGACTTGTCTAGGCCCCCTGGTTATAACCTTCATTTATATTGACGATTCTCATGTATATCGTTGCGTTCCAGAATTAGAAAGAAGTTAATTGCAGACCTGCCCTAAATATTTATTTAGGCCAAGATCACTCAAAATGGAGAAATAAAAAAAAATTAAGAAAAATTAAACCGCCTCGAAAATAAACACTGAAAAGTACAAAATAACTATCCTTTAATAATCAAAACTCAAGTAGGTACAATAAAAATAAGTTTATAAGTACGATACACATACTTGTATAATCAAATTTGTCCGTTACTGAAGTCGGTGCCAAATCTACCAAACTAATAAACTTCTGTTGTTGCATATTGATTTGGCACCGACTTCAGTAACGGACAAATTTAATTATACGAGTATGTGTATCGTACTTATAAACTTATTTTTATTATACTTGAGTTTCTATAAGTAAAGGATAGTTATTTGGTATTTTTTGAAGGCGCTTTAATTTTTTTTACGTCATTATTTGTTTTGGAAATAAATCGACGTTTAACCACGACACTTTGTCCTGGAAATAAGCCTTTTTAAATATTTTTTTCTGTAAAAAGATTCGATCACAAATAAAGAACTAGAATCACAATCTCCTATAAAATTTAAACAAATTATTGTCCGAATTGACGTATATATTTTTAATATCGTAAAGTATTATCGGCAATATTTTGTTAATCTAAAGTAGACCTTACTGTCAAACCATAAGGTAATAAACGCTCGTAAACGATTCTTGCATGACATTGAAACGAAGTTTGTAAAAAATATTTACAATGCAATCTTACGTCTCGTGCATAAAATATAATTTAAATAATCTATTTGCGTTGCTATGTATCTCATTTTGACTAGTTACGTAAAAGTGACAAGGATAAGACAAATATTGTCAGGCAATATTTAAAAATATGATTACGAATTTAATAAAAAAGAGCTATGTAACGTTATTACTATAATGAAATAATGAACACGTAAATAATATTACTTATTGATTAACCAAAAATAAGAACTCGTCTTTTTTTAGCATTCTAGATGTGTTATTTTTGTAATTTTTGAAGGAGCACTTTGACATGTTCGCTGTTAGCGTTTTCGAATACCATTAAAACAGAAGTGCACTCAAATATTCATTTGAGCGCACATTTAGTTCGGATATTTTTGGAGCGTTGATTGTGTATTTAGTTTTTTATTTGTGATCGAAGGTGAAAAGGAAGAAATTGATGACATTTCCACAACACTAATATTCAATAAGATTGTGTACTTGGCCTCAACATAATTTTACAAATTGATAGAACTTGTCGATACAATGTTAATTAGGACGTCAAAGTAACCAAAATTTAAGAAGGGAAGTGGATCTATTATAAACTACGAGCAGAACATTAAAAAATCTTAAGGTTTCTGAGAATTAGAGCGTCAAAATATCACTATTTCGCACAAAAATACCAAAGGGCTCTTATAAGCAGGATTACCTTCTTTAAATAGAAATAGACAGTTGGGTATTTTCAATTAACAATATTAGTCAGTTTTTTGCCGTACTTAAACCAAAACAAGCAACCTATCTCGTAGCAATTACGATAAAAATTAAGAGCTCAATCTTTTTAATTGTTCAGTCTTCTTAATAATGTTATACTAAAATAAACTCTTTATACATCTTTGAAATTATTATGTATACGATTCTATCTGTTTAAAAAAAAGGCGATATTAATGGTATGGAAACCCGAGGTCGTGATAAATTGGTTATTCCAAAATTTAAATTACATAGGTCAAATGTTTCATTTTTGGGTAACTGTATTCGTTTTAATTTTAGATTGGTTCTAAAACGTATGTACATTGATTAGACAATCATACTGTTACGGTTGGACCTTATGCGTAAGGAATAAGGTCGATTTTTAATGGAACTAAAAACGTAACAATTAGTGCTTATATCTCGAGACCTAGGCTTTGCAGAGTTATGACCTAAAACGCATTCCTAGGTTTAAGGTCTACTATCGAATGGTATATGTCAAATTAAGAAGGAAAAACCAAGTTGCACCTCGAATATTCCCGAGCGATGACGTGTCATGTACCTATGACTCATGCAAACAGGCGGCGTCGAGAACAATGTCGAATTACTGTTAGCGAGCGTAATTAACTAGAAATTTCTACCCTCGTTTTATCCGACTATAAATAGAGCTCCGTGTCCGCCGCCGAGTCAGTGTTTCTCAACTATCGATCGAGGCGACATCAAGGCGAATACTGCGACGACCTTTGATAGAAGAATTCTTCGATTCGGGAACGTTATTGAGTGAAGCGTGTACCTTCGGTGACTACTACGCGAGTACCTACTTCGAGGGCGACTACGAAGACTAGGAATTAAGTTCGCGTGTTCTTGACAACTGCTTATACGAAGGAAAATAAACTCTTTGTACCCTTAACCGGCATCTTATTACCCTCAGCTCGTAACAATACTATAAAATAAACGATTTCATTGAGGATAAAACAATAGTCTGGAAATGATCTTCTCTACACATGCATTTATTGGCTAAAATATTGTATTTTAATAAATTGATTTGACTTTGACTAAAAATTTTTAAATAAACCGAGTAAAAAGTCTAACAAAAGCTGGACGGGCTGGACTGGTAATTTGGCCGTAAATGACAGTATAAAACCGGACGTGTGTTCGGCTAAATCCGGACTCCTAGTAACTAGTTTTGCGATATGTATTCAAACACAAGTTCTTATTGTACAAAACATAAAACATGTGTAAAACTGGTGTAATGTAAATAGATATTTTTAAAATCGTCAAGAAATACAATACGAAGTAATACAGTGGTTATGTTCCGGTTATCAATTTTAACTAATAAAACTAAGTTTCATGATTTTTATCAGAATAACTAATATACGTACGGTAGGCTATAACTTTAATTTAGTGTTTGTTTTATCGTTTATGTGCACAATTTCAAGAACATGATCGACCACGTGAAAGTACATATTCCAGTTCATATTCCAATGTGATTAATAATAGTAGATAACTATCTAACATTTCGCTATTTATTAGCGTCTTTCCGTAATACCTGTATTAGATATAGATTGCATGCTGCTACGAGATGATACTTAAGTCTTTTTGCTTTTCTTAAAATTTCAATAAAACTTAGAGATAATTTATTTTTCATTTATGAAGAAAATTAACATCTTTTTATTAAATAAAATAATTATTTAATAAAAGTAAACATACTACACTAACTGCGTGACTCTAAAAGCATTGGAAGACATTGAAATGTAATAGCGTTATTTGGTAGACATCAAGTGTTTTAATTTAAATATTGACAATTTGGTACCTACAGGTACCTATGTTTCGCACAACCACCGACCTAATTGGTAAGAAGAATGAATTAGAATTAAATAATGAAGAATTTCTTTATTTATCACTTTTACTACGAGTTAAGATATTTATAGACAATTGCTGGTAATTATTTAAAACCAACCGGATTAATTAATTTAAATTGATTTATGAATACTTATAAATAATAAGTCAACGGCTCATTTGCACCGGAAATTCAGGCTCCACACTCGACTAAAATATACTTCAAACTAAATTTATCCGTATTAGATCGGTGGTAGGAGTATGGCTAAAAGGTATAATTTGAAAATCCTTTAAATTAAAAAAAAAATATAGATTGTTTGGACAGAAGAGGAACGAAACAGGAATAAAACAAGAGCAAAGAGGGGTGAAACAGGAGCGAAACAGGAACGAAATAGAAATGAAATCAACAAAACAGGAACGAAAGGACTAAAACGGGAATGAAATAGAAATAATTCTTACACAAGTCTTCCATAACTAACTTGTTTTTTATGCCTTGGTAACCTCGATCACAAATAAAGAACTACATTCACAATCTCCTGTGAAATCTAAACAAATTATTGTCCGATATATTTTTAATATCGTATATAAAATAAAATATCGTATATAAAAGTAATATTGTGTTAATCGAAAAAGACCTCACTGTTAAAGCTTAAGGTAATAAAAGCTCGTAAATGATGACATTGAAACAAAGTTTGTTAAAAAAAAATGCAATCAAAATGCAATGCAAAATTTAAAATGCAATCTATCGTCTCGTGCGTAAAGTATAATTCACATAATCTATTTGCTTTGCTATTTACGTCATTTTGATTTGTTAGTGAAAGTGACAAGGATAAGACATATTATATCGTAAGGGAATATTTAAAAATGTGATTATAAATTTAGTAAGAGCTATGTAACGTTATTATTATAACTAAATAATGAACACAAATAATATTATTTAATTTATTATCCGAAAATAAGAATCTCAATTTTTTTAAGCTTTCTAGATGTGTTTTTTTACAATTTTTGAAGGAGCACTTTGACATGTTCGCTGTTAACGATTTCGAATACTACTAAAACAGAACAACAGAAGTGCACTCAAATATTCATTTAAGTGCACATTTGATTCGAACATTTGTGGAGCGTTGATTGTGTATCTAGTTTATTTATGATCGAAGCTTGGTAATTAAAAATGTAGTTCATTTAAATGCCCTTTAGTCATAATGCCCTCATTATTGTTAAAGTAGGTATAAAAGTAGTTTTAAAATATATTTTTTAAGAAGCTGTTTTTGTGAGAATATTAATCTCTGTTTTAATTTTACCGAATTTGTAGTTTATTTTAATGACGTTTTATTTTAGTGACTTTATAAATGAATCATTTAAGAATTACTTTATCATAATCAGTTAATATTTTATAAAGATTTTATTTATTTATTGTTAATAATTTATTTCTTATTAAATTCAATAATATGCAAAAAACAATCGCTTAAAAATAACATAGGTATTATGTACTTACATACATGTATGGCGGTGTATGTATAGACATTAATGTTATGTTTTATGAGTTAATTACTATATAACTATAATAATAAACTTACTATTACTGAAATAACCTAGGTAATTAAATATCGTATAATTTTATCTTACCTAAAATGTCAAGAGATGACTGATGGTTAGATACTATGACTGCTCCACGGTCTTCGGCAAGGATTTCTCCGTTCCTTAGTTCCCATTTCAAGTTGTAGAATTTGGTTACGTATTTCAAAATACGAGCAGCTTTTCTAAAAAAAGAAATGTATGAGTATGTCTGATAAATATTATATTATCAGTAACCCTACTAGTGAGTATGAGCCGCAGCAGTGAGTGAGGGGAAGTGGGTTTTTATTTTGGTGGTATTGGTGCAAAGTGCAAACACAAAAGACATGAGATTAGCATTTATACTTTTGTAATCTATGGCAAGGATTTTTTGGCGGGAACTAGAGAAGTGAAGTTTGCATTATGTTTTGGTTTTCTATTTATCTGTATTTTGGAAATTTTAAAGTATAGAAGTAATAGCGTATTGTGCTTTAAAGTACCTACAGTGCAAGTGTGAAATAATTGGACAGTGTGATTAAATATGTGCAACTGAAGTTTTCTCGTTCACTTAGTATTTAGAAGACAGTGTTGGGCAAAATGTATTTGTAAAAACAATTACAATTAAAAGTTGTAATTGTAAAATGTTATTGTACAAACATTTCGTAGGCAAACAATTACAAATACAAATTTTAATTGTGATTGTTTTTGCATTTTGCCCAACATTGTTAGAAGATATACTTTACATCAGACATATGATGTATGTCGCTGACGTGTAAATCCAATACACTGTAAGTTAAGATACAGTGTTTTGATTTAACAGTGCTTATTACGTTTCTCTTACTGTGTTTTTACCCCTATATTTTTATAATTCATATTTTTTTGTTCTAGACGAAGTTATTACAAATACAAAAATACTATATCGAGAAAACTTATGGGAACTGACACGACAAAACACTACTACTGAAATTTTGACCGGAAGATTGCTAAACATTGTAAGAATTCATCATATATTTACATTGAACTTTTAGAAGTAATTTGTAGTCCACTCCAAGATTTATCTATAAATTCCTGTTCATCAGCAGAATGTTCATCAGCAAATATAAGATCCTAAATTAATGAAACATCTAAGTACAACAGAGAAGAAGCAGAAACTTCTGGCGATATATATCAGCTGCCTCGCAATTTAAGTCTCGGTTTCTACTAAAAAGCAGTGACGTTTTCTCAAGTAATTCACGCTACGTCACAGCCCTGAAAAACACGTCAGCGACCTAACAAATTGAGTCTCAACCTCCTGAAAATCAAAATTAAGTAGTCTGTCCTTGACTGCGCTGTTAGTGACGATCTCTCAAGTCGTTACGCAAGACATTATAGTGCAGTAGAATTAGATTATCAATTTACATTAATTGTGGTACTAATTATTTTTGGCACATCGATAGAGTTATGTCTCTGTATGATTACCTTAAATTCGCAACCGATTTGGAAGTGCGGAAAATGGTGAAAATTGAGAAAATTTTGGATTTTTGAATAATTCCAAAACAAAAATTGTGGTACTAGTTGCGAGAATACTACGTGTTTGGAGTACGAATACCTACCTACTCAAGCAATTTGGACCGGTTGCGACATACGGAACATACCTAAATTTAAAAATAGTGATTTTTCGTCCTTATCTCCTAGGCAAAATTTGTGGTACTAGTTGCGAACTCATCGGGCACTTGTTTTAGCTTAATATACTTAGTTTTAAGTTTGCAACCGGTTGCGACCTACGGAACCCTAAAAAATACTTTTTTCAAAATTCTACTTCTAGCAAAATTAGTGTAGTCAATATTATTGCTTATATCACATTTATAGGTCGTATTCCAACTGAATTGTGATCGCAACCTCTGAAACCACTAGGGAACATAGTCTATTTTGTAAATTAAATATACGCTTATTACGCAAATTTCGAGGGGAATGCGAGCGGCGCGGAAGACAGGGTACAGCTCGAGCGACTACGACTCGCCGTGCGTTTCATTCATACATTGTTAAATATTGTTACGAGCTGAGGGTAATAAGATGTCGGTTAAGGGTGCAAAGAGTTTATTTTTCTTCGTACAAGTAGATGTCAAGAACACGCGAACTTAATTACGGCGGTTCCTAATCTTCGTAGTCGCCCTCGAAGTAGGTACTCGCGTAGTAGTCACCGAAGGTACTCAACTGTGGAGAACCATTTCATGCCACTCGGCAAGTCTAACGTGTCATCTATGCGTGGTAAGGGATAGCTGTCCTTTTTCGTAACACTGTTCAGCATTCTGTAGTCAACACAGAATTTTGTACTGCCATCCTTTTTCTTAACTAGAACAACAGGAGATGACCAAGGGCTAGTCACCGAAGGTACACGCTTCACTCAATAACAACGTTCCCGAATCGCAGAGTTCTTCTATCCAAGGTCGTCGCAGTAGTCGTCGTAGTAGTCTATGTAATTCGCCTTGATGTCGCCTCGATATGTCGCTTCGAACGATAGTTGAAAAACACTGACTCGGCGGCGGACACGGAGCTCTATTTATAGTCGGCTAAAAAGAGGGTAGAACTTTCTAGTGAATTACGCTCGCTAACGGTAATTCGACATTGCTCTCGACGCCGCCTGTTTGCATGAGTCATAGGTACATGACACGTCATCGCTCGGGAATATTCGAGGTGCAACTTGGTTCTTCTTTGTTAATTTGACTTATACCATTCGATAGTAGGCCTTAAACCTAGCAATGCGTTTTTAGGTCATAACTCGATAAAGCCTAGGTCTCGAGATATAAGCACTAAAAGTTATGTTTCGAGTTCCACCAAAAATCGACCTTATTCCCTACGCATAAGGTCCAACTGTAACAATATTAACGCATTAGCAAGCTATTATTCCAAATTGAAAATAGATGGCCGTAGACCCAAAAGTCGGAATGGTGGAGTGTTTTCTTTTTATAATTATGAGAAATAGGTAATAATTTTATCTTAACAACATTTGACAGTAGAAATAAAATTACACCGATTACTTTTCGTTAAAAAAAATAGGCAGTCATTAAGGACTGCCGAAGTGAAAACCTAAAATTATGAAATAATGTAAAAAATTATGTCCAGTCATACTATTACACATTTTCAATTCAAATTACATTTATTTTCAAATATTCCTACGTATATTTTTCTACCTGAAATTTCGTTAGTATTTGCTAATAAACCCTAAATTTGAAATGAGAGTCAGTTTGCATAACTAGGTTTGAATTGAACATCTAAGGCTTTTTTGCAAATTTTTCAGTCTAAAATTTGTATAATATAAGGTAATAAACAATAACTTTGCATTAGTAACCATATTTCTGAAAATTTAATATATACATTTAAAATTGTTATAAAATTTAATAGATTTTTTAATTTTGATATCCACGAGGAAAATATTATCGATCTCATTGCATTATGTATAGCAGAGGTCAAATATAAAAAGAAAGAATAAATATCATGTCGTGATGCGAACTCATAAAATTTTACTCATTCAAAATTTAATTTAAATTTGGAATTCTAAGTACAATGAAAGACATCGATATTCACACTGAAATCATAGGTATTAAAAATTGATTTTATAGGTAAAGATCTAATAAAAAAATCGATTAAGGTTAATAATGGCTTTGGGTTCCACGTCTTCTTTGTTTTTCTATTATTGATGTTCTAGCTGTACCCGCGACTTCTTCCGCGTGGACAAATTTTCCGTGACTGCCGAGTTAGTGTTTCTTTTTCACCCCTTTATGGGTAGATTTTTCATAAAAACTAGCCTTTGTGTTTTCCTTTAAAAAAGTCTATCTGTCTTAAACATCGTAATCGATTCACCGGTTTAGCATTTCCCACACAAAGTTTTATCGCCGTTTCCATACCGTTATGAAAAGATTTTTGATAAACGAAACAGCCTATGTTCGACTCCCGGTTTCAAACTAGATAGTATGAAGTTCGATTCGATTTCGATTTCCAGTTCGATTTTGATGGCACGGAGATCCATGCCATCAAAATCGAACTGGCAGTTTAGCCGTGAAAACGTAACAGACAGACAGACATACTTTTGCAAGAATAATACTTATTATTATGAGATAGTATGGATCGTATAGCATGTACATTTTAAATATTATTTTCGTAATCTGCACCGGGAGCAACTTCAAAAATGACACCCATATCATTTTACTAAAAGAATAATGTCCTCCATCTTGGATTTTAAGATCAACGTCATTTTCGTAATCTACACTCCGAAAAACCTTAAAAATGACGCCTATATCAATTTATTGAATATAGTAATGTCTGCCATTTCAGATTTGAAAATAGACTTTTGTAAGCAGTATTTCGAGAAACCTCGAAAATGATACCCATGTCATATCATTTAAAAAAATTAACATGCATTATTAATTTTTTTTAATTATGACAAAGACGTCGATCTGAAAATAGACGTCTTTGTCATAATAAGTTCTCCGAAGAATCTAGAAATTTCACCCATTATCACTATACAAAAAATTAATTTCGGCCGAGTACCCAGCATGTGTTGCAATGCCGCACGTGCGCAGATCACATAATATACAGAAACCTTCTCCTGTGTTGTCCATTACATTAGATACCGATACTATAGAAGATCTTAAACAAAAAGTCACTTCCTTTCGCGTAGCATCCGCTATATTGAATTTATGATGACGTCACATATTCAGTAACCTTCCTTTGCGTCTTCCATTTCATTTGATACCTATATTGTTGGTGTTGAACAAAAAAGTTAGTCATATTGGATTTATGATGACGTCACATATACAAAAACCTTCTTCTGTGTATTTCTTATCATTTGATACCCATATTGATGGTCTTGAAAAAAGTTATTTCCTATTGTGGATCATTCGCCATATTGGCATATCATATTGTATATGATGACGCCACATATACAAAAACCATATCATTTTTTCAATCACAAAATTTTTTGAAAAAATAGCCTACATTTGCTTTCGGGCAATTACTATCTCTGTACCAAATATCATCATAATCGGTTCAGCGGTTTAGCATTTCCCATACAAAGTTTCATCCCCCTTAGGGATAGATTTAAAAAAAAAAGATAGCCTATGTCCGTCCTCTGATGTCAAACTATCTATCGGTTCGGTGGTTTAACAGTGAAAACGCAGACTTTCGTATTTATAATATTAGTACGGATGTAGATAATTTTTTATTTATTTCGATTCAGACAAAACAACGCTGTCTCAGTTTTATTTCCAAATATATTTTCATTGTACGTACTACATTTTCATTGTACATACATATACGAAAAAGTACTTCCTCCCGGTGACGTGTTGCACGGTGGTCTGTGAGGTTTTGATTTCTTTTAATCTTTTGAGTGGCTCGCTTTCGATAAAATAGACACTATATGTTACTCAGATAGAAGATTCATTTTTTCAGAAATTAGATTTTTAATTCAATAAGTGGTATATGCGTGATGTGATTACAAATGAAGATAGTCTACGATTTTATTACGTGTATAGATTATTAAAAAAAATTTGATGCAAGTGGACTCTGTTTCAATTAATTTTATTTCAAGCTGACTTGTTGGACGTAAATTAATTATTACTAATAATAATGATGATATTTTGCATATTGAAATATGTATGAAAAGATAATAAAAATAAACGTAAACTAAAATGAATATACACGTATACATACATACACACATATCTTCACGCTGTATCCCTAACGGGGTAGTCAGAGCGGACGGAGCGCCACGCTTCGCGATCGATACATACTTCCTCAAATACGCGTATAAAAAGAGTTAATTGTTATTTTAAATGATGCTTCTTTAAGCTCTGTAAAAACGTTAGACTATAGTTAGGACAATAAATCGCTTTTTTTTAAATCACTGTCCTGTATGGTCAGTAAAATACAGATACGCTGAATTTTTGTTAAAACAAAAAAAATCTAAATTATTTTTCAAAAAAAAAGAAGACATAAAAAGTCTTTTGTTTAAGCAGTAACTAAATTTTTATTGCAATATATTTCCAATAAAAATTTAGTTAAGACGGGCTTTCAAATATTAAAAACAGATACGCAACGCTAATTTCAACGCTAGTCCCGTACCTGTACCGCCCGCCGCGCGCCGCCCGCATTCCCGTCGTAAGACTCGTAATTATACGTACTTTTTATTTACAAAATAGACTAGGTTCCGTAGTGTTTTCAGAGGTTGCGATCACAAAGCAGTTGGAATACGACCTATAAATGTGATATAAGCAATAATATTGACTACACTAATTTTGCTGGAAGTAGAATTTTGAAAAAAGTATTTTTTTAGGGTTCCGTAGGTCGCAACCGGTTGCAAATTTAAACTAAGTATATTAAGCTAAAACAAGTGTCCGATGAGTTCGCAACTAGTACCACAAATTTTGCCTAGGAGATAAAGACGAAAAATCACTTTTTTTAAATTTAGGTATGTTCCGTATGTCGCAACCGGTCCAAATTGCTTGAGTAGGTAGGTATTCGTACTCCAAAGACGTGGTATTCTCGCAACCAGTACCACAATTTTTGTTTTGGAATTATTCAAAAATTCAACATTTTCTGAATTTTCACCATTTTCCGCACTTCCAAATCGGTTGCGAATTTAAGGTAATCATACACTATCGATAACTCTATCGATGTGCCAAAAATCATTAGTACCCCAATTAATGCAAAATCATGCCTTATTTTGAGCTAATTCTACTGGACTATTAGCCCGGACAGTCACGTCAACCACCTTGCAAATTGAGTTTCTATCTCCTGTAAAAATAGTTAAAAGGAAGAAAGACGTGCACACCACCAATGGAATGTCGATTTCCCGAGTCATTCACACGATATATCAGCTACCTCGCATATTGAGCTTCTATCTCTTTCAAAAATACAGAAAAGCATTATGCGACTGTAATTATAGCGACGATCTTTCGAGTCATACATGCGACACAACAACCACTTCGCAAAACAAATCTTCACTTCCTACTATAAAATAGGAACAAGAGTTGTTTGCATCTCTGCTGGTACTGATGATATCCCAAATCATATATTGCTACATATCAGCCAAAGCATGTGGCTGCTTTGGCTGATATGTAGCTATATATATTGCGGTTCCACTGGTGAGGAACCGCAATCTAAAGCTAAAGAGTCAAAAAGGCAAAAGTAGTACCATGAGCTTGTAAAAGACAAACTTTTAACGAGAAGAAGCATGTCCTTTAAGATCTCTATCTTTGACTTGTCGTACTTCTTCAATTGCATTTTCTGAGCAATATAAGATTGAAATCGAAAATTTTATTCTGAAATATGATTCCGTTCAATAACATTCGCAATATTAAGTACCTATGCATCGAGTAATCAGAGAGGACGAAGCGCCAAGCTTCGCGATCCTTGCATACTTCTTTCGCTTCCTCAAATCTCATCATTCTCCTCACACATTTTCGTCTAGGTATGCGAATGCTTTTGACATTTCCGTCTGCTAATACTCTGGCTATTTGATCTTCATAAGTCAGCCTTGGTCTTCCTTGGCTTCTTTATCACTCACTTTCACTCTGCAGATTTTCTTCGTCAATCTTTCATCACTCATTCTTGCTATGTGCCCAAAACCATCTAAGCATTTCTTTCTTCATTTTTACAATAACAATATCGTACAACTCTGTCATACCGCGTATCTCTTCATTGCTTTTTTTGTCCGCAAGGGTGACATCGCACATATTTTTATGATATCGCATTTATACTGCATTAATCTTACTTTCACTCGATTTCGGGCATATCCAGCTCTCACTACCATACAATAAAGCACCAACACCACTTTGTGTAAGGCCATTTTGGGTGAATTAGATATATTCACACTGCCTACTAATGCAGACAGAGTACCGTTTACTTTATTGCCAGCTGCTACTCGTCTCTCCATATTCAACTCTCATCTTCCTTTCCTCGAAAATGCACTCCCCAGATATACAATTTCGTTCACTTGTTCTAGACATTTTCCATTACTCATATTTCGCACTTTGTCTGTAAATCTACCCTTTTAAACACCAGAACCTTAGTTTTGTTAATATTCATATTGAATCCTTCCACTTCACAGTCTTCTTTCATGCATGTAACTAGCATCAGCGACTCCACTTTATACCGCAGTCCAAATGGGAACCTTTCCATTTATAAGGAGACACTATGGCTGCGGTGTGCCAGTCCTCCGGAACCTCTCTCTTCTGCCAGCAAAGATTGCACAATTTATAGAATGTATCCCAAACCCTTGGATCACCATACTTGATCATCTTAGCAGTAATCTCATCATTATCCGCAGCCTTTCCACATTTCAGATTTCTTATCAGTTTCTCAATCTTTTTCATACTAATGACTTCCTCTAGTTTCTGACCCGGTAAGCCGATTCGCTCTCAATGTCAGAGACAGAGTCGTACAGTCGACACTATTATACAGTTCTCTATAATAATCACTCCATCGCTGCAGAACATCTTTTTTTATCTGTTAGCAGATAATGTTCTTTAGAACGCACTTTATTCATTCTGCAAGGTGGCGGACCACTTCGGTACTTACGTATTTCCTTCCAAAATAATTTGGAATTTTCCTCGAAATTGTCCGACATCTTCTTGTCTTCATCTAACACTCTACGTCATTCACGCTTCTCTTTCTGTCATCAAATTCTTTATACCACCGTTATTTTTAGTAGCAAGGTAGTCTCGCCATGCTTTGTTCTTCTTGTACACAGACTCTTTCACCTCATCATCCCACTACACATCACGCTTTTTACCATTCCCAGTCATATTCATTTCACACACTGCTTTCGCAGCCTTGATCATACTATCTCTAACCATCTGCCAACATTCTTCAACATCCTCGCTCGTCACTTTCAATTTGTCGTCAAGTTTACCGGATATTAGGTAATTAAATATCGTATAATTTTATCTTACCTAAAATGGTAGAATACTACTTACCCTTTCATATTATTCCTGGTAGTCGCATCTTGTATACATTCCTGGTGGTCGTTTATGTTGCAATTATTAAAGAACTAAAATTTTCAAGAGAGGTATACGATTTCAATGATATTGTGCAAAACATTAAGAAAATATGCAAAAGTATGATGATATGATTAAAGTCAGCAATGTCACTAAAATGGTATATCCAAAAAATATCTATATATGGTATTTAAAGATAATACTACAGTTCGTACGTGAAATTTAAGTACATTAAATTGTTATGGTATAGTTAATTCATAATTATTTAATCAATCCAACACACTGCAATTTGGCTTACAGTTTCTTGTCAAAACAACGTTCGAAGAAATCCCTAGGGCGTGTCCTGACAACACAAGTTTATTGTAATATCTTCATAATAAAGTATGTATTTTCAATAAATTGTACATATTACAACAGAAAATAAAATTATCTATCATATAAGTTAAACACATAGTTATTTCATTGATAAATTAATACCAAAAACAACAAAAGACGGATAAAAACCTCAACATTTTTATCTTAAATTCATGTTTTCTGAGATACAGTGTCTTGGATTTACACGTCAGGTCGACGATATATCTATCACCTTTTTACATGAAAATGGCAGGTTGACTTTTTGGCGGGAACGGGAGAAGTGAGGTCATTTTTTTTATATTTTCAATTTTTTACCTTTTTGGGAGTTTGCTGAAATTCTAGCGCTCTTCCAAGAAGTCCTTTATAACTTCAGTAAAGCCTACTATCACTTTACTGGAGGAGTTTTACGTTATGAAATAACTAATTTACCTGTGATTCTACTTATTAATACGTGACATTGCCAAATGCGCTAAACTGTGCGCCATGCCATAAATAAAGAAAAAAAAATGGCAGGTTATGAACATACAATGGATTGCCAGTGTAATAAAAGAGAAGAAGAAGAATACCTCAATAAATAGCGATACCATGTTTTATTGCTCGTTACGGTGTTATAAATAAATATACATGATAAAACTGATTGTTCATTTCTGTGACCGTTCAATTTTTAACTTTGACATAATATTATAATATATACACACTTTTAACTAATTTAATAGAATATAAAACAATACATGGTCAATTATGATTTTAGAAAGACTAGCCATCCCTACATCATACTCGATACCATTTCTAGCAATAAATATTGGAACTTACTTTCATGGAGGAACTAACTATATTTGCCACCGCGGCGCTAGTTTCGTTTTGTTTACAAGATGGTGTCAACAGCTGCTGTTTTTTGATCGCAGAGAGTTGTTTTGTCGTCAAAAAATAATCAAAATAAGTTCCCAGTGTTATTTAGAGGTCACAAATAATAGAGCTACCTACGAGCTGTTCCAGTGAATTAAAATTAAACGAAGTCCTTACAGAGTGAATTCTGTTCTGGCGCTTCGCCGGCCGCTGCCCCGGTACGCTCACTTCACTCGCTCGGCTCCCGGGTTGTAGTAAACATATCTACTAACCTAACCTAATCTACTTAATGGAACGGGAATCGGGGTGGTAGAGCGTTCACCTTTATTTCATATTATACTAATAAAATTATACTAGTTTTAAGGATGTGAAAGAAGTATGTAAGGACAGCGACGCTTAGCGCTCCGTCCTATTTGACTAACCCGTTAGGGATACAGCGTGAAGATATGTATGTATGTACTAATAAAATCAATGTATCAACAGATTATAAAAAAATAATAGGATTATACTTATAAATAAATAACGGTCAATCGTTACCGTTATTCATTTATAAGTATAATCTTATACATTTTTTTATAATCTCTTGATACATTGATTTACTACATTTGACTACATTTGACTTAAATCAAATGTAATTTTGTAAAAGTTCTTATAGTTTTTGTGGTACTATTTGTTCATGAAATTAGATCGTAATTAAATGTCTTTTTTCGATTTTTTTTTAGATCGAAGTCAATAAATTACAGCTCGTTTATTAATTATTTATTATATTTTGCCGATTGGAAGAGTTTTTGTCTCACTGGTCAAATTCGGTTTTCCGTGATTGTTTCATTTTATAAAATTATTATAATCAAGTTTCAAATTTTCACGAGATGTTCTCAATTCTATATTTCAAAGATATGTAAGAAATCTTATCGAAAAAATTAGTAATTTTTTCGATTGCAAATAATTTTACTTATTTAAAAAAGTATGTGTAGTACAATTACATAAATAAATACATTGTCCTGTATATAGACTTAACCATAAAACAATCATATAATAACAATAAATGTAAAATGTAACTCACTTAGAATTACCGACATTTCCCGGACTTAGCAAAAAAAATGGCCATATTACTATAGCTAGTAGTGAGCATGCCACATAAAATACACAGAAATAGAAATTGAATTGAATTTTATTCGGTTCACTGGAAGTGATCTTTTTCAAAAGATATGTGATGACACAAGCGATTATAAACACTAAAAATTTGTCCCACATTTCGGTAAATACGTACATTTGAACCGAAAACACACATTTACTGCAGTGTCTATATTTTACTGACTCAGTATGTTTTACTACTTCTATATTATCAATTTAGAATTCAGCAAATATAATAAAGAACCTTGATATTGTTAATTCGTGACGTCAATTTATCGTACTGGCCTAATGAAATAGGATTATGTTTTTTTATAAAATTCACAGTATTGTTAACGAGTGTTCGAATGAGATTTAGTCGTCGTATTTGCGTTTATATTTTTAGATCACATTTTTTTAGTGCATGTACCTATTAGAATTACTGAATTAGCGCTCTACAAATAATGCTCATGAACTAGAATTACTTTATTGTACCTCATACGGCATTCTTCATTATATAAGTTTGATATTATTAGTTTATCGCATCGCATTGAACATCGGCTGATTATTATCTACAAGTTGGACTATACGCTGGGCCAGTCATTGGTAGTGCAAGAAGGCCGAATATCGAAGACCGCGGTGGCCGATTGCTTATTAGATATTGGCCACTTATTACGGTATACCGTATAATGAACGTGGAAAGCAACGCTGTTGCAGCGATTTCCGTGTACACTATTTTTCATTATATTGTTTTAAGTTGCATCAGATAATTATCCAAACATTACAAATGTTTACAATGGTAGAGGGATTTCTAAGTAAATAATGTTAAATGATAATTTCTTTTTCCGGAAAAGTACTTCAGAGGTAATTTATTCGTTTGTAGATTTTAATTACGAGGAATCTAGTAAAAAGGTCCATAAAACAGAGTGAAAAATGTAACGAACTTAAATATATCCTATACAATAAAATTTCGAAACATGAACCGAAAAACTTCATTTCCATTTTCATGATGTACGTACAAAATATACGCTGTGTGCGATTTCGTACTACGGGTTTCGGTATAAATCAATGAATTTAAATATCTTCTCTCGAGTTCAAGCCATCGTTTCAGTTTACCGGACTTAGCAGTAAAAACGAACATAAATGCAACCGTCAACAGCGAAGCACGTGGCCTCGCACTGTATGTGAGACCAGCGTGTGAACCTCGCACCAAGAATCAAAATGGACGAAGCATTTTCTCTATAGGCGTGTTCTCACGGTGTTCTTTTTTTGTTGACCAAGTTTCTTGAATTTTTCTGTGCGTGCGTACTAGGGAGGGATGACAGTACATCGATAAACAGTTGAACATGACATATTTTCATTTTTGTAAATACTAGTAGCCAAAAAACTTAAGTTTTGCGAGTATTTTGCAAATAATTATATCGTGACCGAATCATGAGCTGACGAATTACACTGACAGTGCGAGGTTGCCTTTCTATAGCTAACTATTTTACTCATGGTTACGCTCAATGAGATAGAATTCGTTTGACACAAAATGATAAGAGCGGCAACTTATTATGGCTCCGTCCATTCTGTTTTGGTCCGAGGTGTGAGCACTTATGATGCATTGGCGCCAAAATCTTTTGATGTATGGATGAAAAACTGACACCAGTCAGCTGTCCGATCAGCTTTGGTCCGTATAGCCAAAAGCTAAAACTACGCCAAAAGACCGTTTACTTGCTGGTCTAGAGTATTGGCCCAGCGCGCTGGTCCAACGTGTATTAAGCGGCTCCATGACAACGCATAAATGAAAATCAGTTTATAACAGTATTCGCATAGTTAATAATAATATTATCATATTATTCATTTATCGTTTCTGTTCATACATACCTATATCACTTAGGTATAAGTACTCATGTATTTTGCGTATAGGTTGATTGATTGTCCTCCTTTAAAGGTGCCAAAGACATATTTATTTGGGTATACATCAGAACTTATCTTAGTAGGTACTGTTTTCATTACCTACTAGCGACGTGCCCTGGCTTTGCCTGTGTGCGATCTTGAATGTTTGCAACACACCAAATTTTTATAGCGATTTTCGTACAAAAATATTATCCAAATTTCCAACTTTTCCGGTGGATTTCTTAAAACTTTTTGTTATATACAAACCTTGTCCTGAAGATTACGAACACAATAAAAAAAATCAGCCAAATCGATTAAGCCGTTCTCAAGCGATGATCTATATATATATTTCTTTGACAAAATGAAGTACCTGCAAAAAATGTATGTAGGTACATGTAGCAACGTATGTATATAGGTAACACCTATGAAATAGTGTGATCTAGTAAGTAATTAATTTGTGGCGTAAACATTTATTAGGAATTTTTGTTTGCTTACGAATATTCTTAAAAATAAATTTATAAATAATAAGATTATAATGTGGAACCTTTTAATCCCCGAGTTCGAAGGTTAGATTCAATTATAACTATAGATTGTTTATCAAGTTTTTGTTCACGGAATTTTGATAACATTTAAATGTTATGATATTACATATTATTTATTTTAATAGGAAGTTGTTTTCAGGTTGTTTCTTTATGATTAATTTTTACAGAAGTGTTATAACAAAAATATCTAACGGAATAAAAGTAAAGAAATATACTGCATATATGCAGACCAATGGTTTCAACACAACACTTTTGTAGACGCTATGTAACTTGTACAATATTTCCGAACGGAATCGTAACTTTATCATCATTAAGTTTACAAAGGGATCGTTTAAATTTTTTAGGCTTCCGTAGCCAAGTGGCAAACGGAATCATTATAATTTCATCCTGTCCGTTTGTGCGACTATTGTCTGTCTGCCCGTATGTCTGAATCACAGCTATTTTATTCGTAGAAGATTTGCTCTATATTATATATATTATATATTGTTAAATATGAAATGTGACGGGAGCCCTGATCACTATGAACACGTTATCAATTCTTCATCACAACTATTATGTACTTGACTATTCGACGACTTCTCAACAACCGAACTCTTAAATGACCAAAATCAGGCTTTTATGCAGCCCCACTACTAACAATATAGTATCTGAGTGACTGAACTTTGCTCAGTGTGGTATAAACACAAATAAAAAAAACAAACATGTCTGACCACATTGCAGGATTCCAACCCGCACATTTCAGCGTGATAGACATACGCTTCAGCCAGACTGTTCTACTGAGAAAGTAAATTCTGTTGCGAAATTAAAAGATTTTAGAAGTTTTTAGTGTGTAAAAACATAGAAAAAACGAATTTTCTCAGAATTGAGACCTAGCTAGATTAATTTCTCGCTCTCGTAAATGCTTATATTGTAAATTTCATCGAAATTGTTACGAGCTGTTTTCGAGAATGCAATTCTCATAGATTATAGGTACATTATATATTATGAGTCTTCGTGATGCCATTGCCCCAACACAATACAAATTTTTATTAGTGTTATCCTTCATAGTCTCAATGAGGCGAGGCCCATCTCGTCGAGCTTAACGCTGTAGAAAGCTAGGTATTCTAGGTATTATTGACCAATAAAAGGACCCATTTTAATCTGATTCCGACTTTTTGGAATGTATTTTTACAAATTTCAGATTATTTTGAACTTCTAGCAAGCACTTTTTCTTCAGTATGAACTTCGGGCGGTCCATAGAGTCAGAGGTTAAAACCGCTGGTAAAAGCTTGGTATTCTTTCTAAGGTTAGGTGATATTTCTCACCAGGCCAGCTTGTAGTGTCAGGGCAGCATCAGCTCGTAGGTCAGCTTGTACAAAGCTTAAGTTCGCTTCTGTATAGAATACTGCTTTCACTGTCAGAAAACTTATATGCGACGATACATAAATAAAAAACAAACTAAGTAGTCTTGAAAACCGTCGTGTTGATGCCAGTCTTACGATATTTTATAGGGAATATTTCAAAAAGAGTGCGTCTGAATTATATGATCTAGATATATTTGTATTGAGAAATAAAAGTCTTGTCTACGTGTGAACCACACTGAAGTTTGAAAAAAATATCAATTTTAATAATATTTTACCTGACTGGGTCTAAGCTCCCGTACACCTAGTCATGCACATTAGTAAAATTTAGAAAGTCGGTCAACAAAAAAGGGACACTTTTAGGCCATGCGTGTGGAGCAAATACTCTGTCCATTGTTATACTTGGTCCGAGATGAAAATATTATTATTTATTCTCGAAATTGTCGATTATTTGACATACCAACTCAAACAATATCTATAATTTGTTTATTGATTAAAGTACATTTATATGTCCATTTATCACATTTCTATGTAAAGCCACAACCACATGAGAGGCGTTTAATAAAAGTGATTGTTTTGTTTTTTATTTTGCGAGTTGATGAAAATCGAAAATATTGAACTACGCGTGGTTATTAATATATCTGTGGTCGAAAATTCCAATTGAGATCGAAGACGAATCAATTCAATAGGGACATTACGGGTAAATGCCCTGGCATACTCCATAGTTGCACGTCGGTGCTCTGAATCTAAACATGAAAGAAAATCCAACAAAGACGTCACTCACAAGGGACGCTCTGGGACAGGAGTTACGGAACAAATAGTTACAAAAGTAAAAAAAATGTTTTACCAGATCGTCGTGTCGCGGTACATTTTATTTCTGAAGAAAGGAATATATTGATCATAGAAATACGGTTATGGGCACAGAATGTGCAGAATAAATAAAAAAATTGAGTAACGAAAGCCCTTTTAGTCAAATCTTATGACAGGCAGGGAATACTTTGTTTATTGATTAAATTATTGTTAATAGAATAATAAATAAAGAATAATTATTGGAATTTTGGACCAGGCTACAGAGCTGGCGGTCAGGGACAAACGTTGCAGCCGTCCCGGCATCGTCAAGTGAGATCGACCCTTTCGCATACTCGTCCGGCACCCTCTTTTTGGAACACAACGGTCTCACAGAAGGAAAGAAAGAAGGAAGGACGTGGTCTTCCACGACTTCTCACCTGCCAGCATAGCTTCATTACTATACCTGCTCTTTGTTTTCAAGGGTATATTATGTAGTTCTCATAAAAGAAACAATTTAATAATCTAACAAATCTTTTCCAAACAAGGATAAACGTAAGGATAAACTATAGCAAGGATTAAACAAGGATAAAGGCAACATCTGTTTTTACAGTTGACTTTTTATAGGTAGCGAAGTTAACTGGTATGTAGAATTAGCTATACTTACCATTACATTTTATATCTACTCTACAAAACAGAATTTTTGTATATATTTCATAGGAGTATTACACAGATTTATTAAAAATGGGTCTTATTTATATAAAGACCATATTTAAAATATTGTCTAACAACAGAACTTACACAGCCTAAAACCAATGTCACAAAGTGTGGATATAAAAGTTTTATGTGTCTAGCCTTGTCGTAAACCGAGTCATCGTGGCAAGAGCAGACTAATCTACACACATTCAATTCAACACGGTACGTCCGCGAGTCTAGTAGGTACTAATAACGTTTAAAAATCATTAGCGTTTTTAACAAGAAATTAGTAATAAAAAGATGGAATTTTATTATTTCTCATTACAGTAACAAGAAATATCAATTGATTGACTATTAATGCCATAATTGCATATATCTTGTATCGTGTGAGTTAATTAATGTTTGGTTGTTTTATCTAAAAACAGTTTTAAATTATGCCAAAAATAGTACTGCTTATTGCAATTATTCCATTATATACAAGTGATGCATTTTTGAGGCGTAACACAACCTCTAAATATGTTTATCCAGTGCTTTATAGAGATCACGTCTACACCAATCTGACCGAACGAGGAAAAGAAATCTTTTACGCTATAGCTGTTCGTACGTAGACCTTACGGATTTTGCAAATGAATGAATTTATAAATTAAATAATTAACGATTTATTTATTTTTAGATCCTTTATGTGTCGCTAAGCAAGGTGTTTGTATGAAAAGAGGTAATTGTAAAGGTAAAATGATATATATTTCACGTATATGTTATCGGCATGACTTAGTGTGCTGCTATGATAACACTATAAAGCATCCCGTAGTAGAGCTACCTGTGTATGGAACAACAAGCACGGTGCTTACGAACAGCACACATCTTGATGAAAGTACCACTGCTCCGGTCGTATCACATACGGAACCTGTAAAAATAGACAGTACTAAGGCTGGTACAGAAAATATTGAACCTGAACAGGAAACGGCAACAACTACAGAAGCAATAACAGAGACAAATATAGAAGGAGAAACAAAAGCATCGATTGGAATAGAAACATCAAAAGCGAAAGCAGAAGGAGGATTAGAAGTAGAAACAGAAGCAATAACTGTTACAAAAGCAGATACAGAAACTGGAGCAGAAATAGCAACAACAACGGGAACAGAACCGACAATATAGCGAAAAGATTACCGATGATATTGGTGAATAGTTCAGAATAATAAAAATGACAATGTAAAAATGTAAAATTCCGCGCAAGATGATAATAAATAAATATTATGTCGACAGTATTAAAATATTGTGTTTAACATAATTATACATATACATATAAGGTTCATAGAATGAGTGATGAACTATACAAGAAAAAATAAACAGAGCGAACTTGCACTATTTATTTTTTCTTACTCGCTTGACTCACTAAGTACTCACCTTCTCACTTGAGTAGCATGTAAGAAAAGTCAATTTAATTAAAATTATGTGCGCTTGCGTGTACGTGTACTTGTGTATGTACTACTAGTATATATTCCTTCATAAATGAAAGCATATAATATCGTTACGAACTATGGGTAATAAAATGGCGGTTAAGCTTAAAGGTGCAAAGAGTTTATTTCCGTGCGCAAACAGTTACTAAGAACATGCGAACTCACAGTGATTCCTAGTCTTGTAGCTGTACTTCGAAGTACTCACGTAGTAACCACTGAAGGTGACGCTTCACTTACAAACAACGGAACAAAGGTTCCGAATCGCAGTAGTCTTCTTTTCAGAAGCGTCACAGTAATCGTCGTAGTAGTTATCGTAGTTCGCCTTGATATTGCCTTGTTATCGCTTCGATCGTTAGCCGGAAAACTGTTTGACTCGGTGGTCGGCGGATGTCCGGCCCTATGTATATAGTCCAACAAAACGAGGATGGAATCTTCTGAAGCATTCTCGTCGCTAATAATAATAGCGAATAAGAATACAGAGGGCGAACTTTCTAGATAATACTGTCACTAATAACAATAGTGAATAATCTATCTATCTATCTATACTACTATAAATCTCTAGCGTCTGTTTGTAACTCTCATTTTACTGTCAAATTTTATAATAGATAGTAATTTTATGACTCACTTTCACACTTATTTTATGACTTCTATTCTACCATTTTTAAAATTTTTGTCTGTCTGTTTGCCTGTATATCCGTTAATAACCGAAGAACGGTTCTTACTACATACCGATTTTTATCAAGATAGGTCAAGCCTATCTTGATAAAAATCGGTATGTAGTAAGAACATGTGATTGTGCTTATGATAAGATACTTATTTCTTTTAAATCTACCCTTAAAGGGGTGAAAAGGGGGTTGAAACTTTGTATGGGAAATGGTGAACCGCTGAACCGATTATGATGAAATTTCGCAGGGAGATAGTTTGACATTGGAAAACGGAGTTACACTTTTTATCAAAAATCTACTCCTAAGAAAGTGAAAAGGGGGATGAAACTTTGTATGGGAACGCTAAATCTTGGTAATGATAAAATTTGATGCGGTGATAAGACTTTTTTTATCAAAAATACATAGGCTACTTTTTTTTATCGGAAATCTGTGAAAAGAGGGACGGGAGGGAGAGGCGAAACTTTGCACGGGAAATGCTAAACCGCTGAACTGATTCTGATGTAGCATAGATGTAGTTTGACACATGGGAACGGACATAGATTCCTTTTTTACTTTATTATTATAATTTTTGCAAATAAGCTAAACAGATCTTACTGTAATGGGATTTCGGTGTTTGATACAATAACCGAGGTTAGGCAAACATTTTGTGTACCAATTTTATGGCGTTCTAGTGACTCAAACATTGAGCGTTTTCGTGTTATGGAAGGTAACTTAGGTTGTTGAACGCGGCTATTCTTATATGGCAGTAGTTGCTAAGATATTACATATATTTAGGCATTAAATAGTTGTTAAGGGTCCGAACCCTTTTTTTGACCACGTGCCGAAGACGACTACTGTACGAGTTTTAGTGGGTGGAAACTCCATATAAACTCCGTATAATCCAGTCTCTCCCCAAGGTTCCGGGAACCTGTGTCAAGGTTTCTCCTGTATTACCAAAAAAAGTCTAAGACCTTTTACAATGACTTCAAAGCTCTTAAAAGTCTGGTCATTAGCCAATTTTTACCAATGCAAACTAACTCGTGTGATAGAGTTATGAGTCGACTTTTACCCTCAGACCAAATAAAAAAGGAAAGACATAGCGAACAACGCAGTGAGACCAGGTTTTTAGTTGTGTGGTACGTAGGCCAGAGTTGTCATATTGCTTCTTAAGTACACCAGTTATTACAAAAACAACGCTATCAATGATAACGTTTTTCTAGTGTAAAAGTGGTATCTCATCGGGTAGCTGATAATGTTATTAGTAATTTTTATAATACGACATTGCGTAATGTACTTATATTGAACAGATACGTCCCCGTACACTTTCATCATATTATTATTTGTCTGCATCTTACTTAAGTAATTGCATAGAACAATTTGCCTATCCTTGCAATTTTACTTAACTAATAATAGGAATGATAATAACGTCTACTATTGGCAACCCTTGTTGAGGCGTTATGTTCCATGCAGTTTTAGTTTTGATTTATTAAAAATATGTATTTCAAAGTTCTTTAATCACATAATGTAATGTATAATTAGATCACACTCCTGTAACAGTCTAGCTGAAACTGATAACACAAATTAATTAGTTATTAACGTAAGCTGATAGTGTGACACCATAGGTTTGTTGCATGTGTGTAAGTTGCTTTGTTGCATGGCTAGGCGTAGTTTTGCCGGCTTCGCGGCGTTGTTCGCAGCGACGTGGTTTTTTTTGTATTTGGCCTGAGCTCATACCTTATAATTTGTGAAAAGTTTTACATTATAACTAACAATAAAAATAGATACTGGAGATGAGGTAGATTTCGAGTGAAAAATAATAGGTAAAAAGCAATCCATTTTATAGTTCGCCGAAGTGGGAGGTTCAACAATTAGTAAAAGTAGGTCCCGGCGGTCAAAGTTCAATTCAAAAACTTTTTCCAATCACAGTTGTGCGGACGTATATTTACCTTATCTGAATTGGATTCTTGATATTTAATGTCATAGTGTGATTTGATGATTCAACAAAACTTGGATTTTCCACTTTGCTTCGATTAATTTAGTCGTATCTTCGTTTGATAATAAAGCTTGAAAATAATTTAATAGATGAAAGCAAATGGACATTTACGCGTAAATAATATAATAGAAGCCCCCAAATAATAATTTAGAAGGTTTTCGTAATAGAACATTGCAAATGTTTATTGTTAGAAAACTTATATCTACACAATTGTCTTTTTATAAGTTTGTAAAAAAATGAGTTATGAAGGGAAGAATTGTCTCCAGGCAAAGTTTTATAAAAACAAGAAAAACTGTCAGATTCCATCAAGCTTAGGGAGCTACAGCTGTAAAACAGTCGTAACTAGTGCAAACAACCATACGGATAATATTTATAGGGTTGTTTTGACAGTAGGAACGATAATGTAATATTTTTCTTTAGCGTCCAAATTTTGATAGCAGTTGCGAGACTTTTGCATAAAAGGATAAAAGTCAGACAAAAGTAATTTTAGGAAGAAATCTGGTATTTCACAAATATAACATGTGCTAAATACCTACCAATACCAAAACTGACGCGAGTAATACTGATTTTGTTATACCAGTGTAGTGTATGTGATTCGTGTAATAAAATAACCATAGCGATCCGCAAGATTTTGGAAGACTCGATACTTACTCGATACCAGATTTCGTATCAAAAGTATCGATACTGATAAAAGTATCGACAAGGGCGTCGCTAAGGGGAGGCAGGGGGGGGGCAGTTGCCCCCCCTCTAGAGATCAAATGTAGCTAGCCGCAAAGCGACCAAAGTGTGAGCAATTGACTTCCTTACCTATTAATAAATTCCGCATCGCATGACAAAACGTAAATAAATTCACAAGGCTTAATGTATATTGTAGAAAGTATTGAAATATTCACAATAACATTAAGATTTTGACATCCGTTTTTAAAATCGCCGCCATTTTCATCACGACTATATCAAATTTGCCAAAACGCAAGGCCATTAAACAGTGTAAAAATATGTAGGTAGGTATGGTGTGTGTGTGTGCATTGCATTTCTTTCTACGACAGCCGTTCACCAGCATTCACGTTAATTTTGTATAATTAAGAAGTGTATAATTAAGAAGTTTTGTATAATTAAAAGTAGAAGTTATTGTTACGAACATACAATTTTAATTAGTTTTGTGGACAATGCCATCTGTAAGTGTTCATAAGAAACACCTACATTTGAATAAATCGACTACAATCCTTGTAAAACCTAGTATTGCTACTCGACGCTAGATGGCGCTTGCTCAATGAACTCTCTGGAATTTGGTAGCAGTTACTAGACCAGGTAGAATGTTACCGTACATCCTAGTATGATGTTCGTTTGGGTATATAAAGATGTGATCAACGAAACAAGCTAAACAAGCGAATTGGAAAGCGAATATAAGACTACCGGCTTGCCTGTGTTAGTCAATATTGATTTATATTTATTAAATAATAAGATCTCAGTGTTGAGTTGTGAAGTTTCTGAGTGTGTCTCCATTCATCGTCTTATCAAAATGGACATCAGAAAGTTTTTTGGTAAGTTATGTACTGCTTTAATCTTGGACTTGGAGCTAGTATTTTTATTTTATTTCTCTTAGCTAATAGCTTTGGTAACGGATATACTAGCTAGAGACGTATAATAATCATTAAGAATATCATTTTTAATTTTATCTGGCATATTTTTGATGTGGAAAGAAAGGATCGATTATGTGGAAGGGAAATGTCAAGAAAAACTATTATTTTATTAAAAACGAGTTTATTGATTCAATCTCTATGAATTTAACGTTAACTGTTTAGTTACGTTAGTGGTTTCGTTTTCAGTAATTAATTATGAAAACAAAACATAAATTATATTTGTGGTTTAATTAAATATAAATTAAAACAGATCCTTGATATAAATAAAGCTAAAACATACAACTGAGTATTTATTTAATATTTATAAGTAATTGAACATAACTGCTCTTCCGTAAAAATTTAATTAATTACATAAAGTTTTATCAAAGCGTTTTGTTTTGCAGGAAGTTTGAAACGAAAAAAAACTGATGGATCAAGTAGCGACAGCGATGAACAGGACAAAGTAACGCCAATATCGCATGTGTCTTTATCAGTCACCACAACCACAACAGGTTATATTCAGCCGCAGGAACTACTTAGACCAAGTTCCTCTAGATATCTGGCGCTGAATCCTGATTCATTGATGGATGACTGCAATGAAAATGATATCGGGCGATATGTTGGACGGGGACACATGTTATCAACCGAAAAGAAGAAGGAATTGATTGAAAACTGTTGGTCCCCTTCCGCGACCTATAACTTTGCGGAAGATGCAAAACATTTAAAGAGAAAATTTAATTATTCTTGGTTGGAAACATACTCTCCATGGTTGGTATATTTCAGGCGCCAAAAAGGAGCATTTTGTAAATATTTTACGTTGTTCCCACCAAATCCAAATTCATTTAGAGGCATATTGGGATCATTTACTCTAAGGCCCTTTTGTAAGTTCAAAGATATTCACGAGCAGTACAAAAAGCACATTGAAACCCACTTCCATAAGGAGGCATTGAAAGCTGCTGAATCTTTTCTCGAAGGTGTGCCTGTCGATTTGCAACTGAACAAATATTTCCAGGTAATTATTGAAGAAAATCGCAAAATTATAAAATCAATTATTTCTTGCATTACGTTTTGCGGGTCACACGACTTAGCACAGAGAGGTAAACATTATGGTGAAGGTATTCTCGAGGATTTATACAGGCTGCGAATTGACGCGGGAGATTTGATTTTAAAGAAACACATTGAGCAAGTGAAAAAGAATGCAAGCTACCGTTCAGTGGATATTCAAAATGAAATTATTGGTATTTGTGGAAGCGTTATTAAGGCTGATATTATGAAAAAAGTGAAAGAAGCAGCAGCATATAGTGTGCTAGCAGACGAAACAGTTGATATTTCTGGCACTGAACAACTATCGATTGGGATGCGATATTTTGATGAAGAAACACAGGAAGTCCAAGAAATGTTTGTCGGATTCATTGAGCTAAAAGATTTGGATGCGAAATCGATTGCACGTAGTATAGATGAGTTTTTGACAAAAGAAGATCTGAATATAAATAAATGCGTTGGTTTTGGTTTTGATGGTTGTTCAACGATGTCAGGAAAAGACGGAGGGGTACAAGCGATCTTACGCAAAAAGTACACCAAAGCCCTCTACTTTCATTGCTCGTCCCACAAACTGAATCTAGTTATCAATGATCTAAATTCACTTCCTGAAATTAGAAATGCCATGGGAACCACCAAAGATACTATAAACTTTTTTCGGGAATCAGTTTTGAGGAGGAAGTTGATACCTAATATTTCCAGACTTTGCGAGACAAGATGGAGTGAGAAACACAAAACCATCAGAGTTTTTAAAGAAAATCTTCCAGTAATTCTGGAAGCCTTACAAACATTATCTCAGGAAGGAAATAGTGCAACTCGGAAAAGTGCCTTCCAACTGCATGCGGCTACTTCCAGAATTTCTTTCATTCTCGGGATTATGTTGGTAGCCAAATACTCGGCTTTGATGGAACCTGTTGTCAACGTACTCCAATCTGTAGCTTTGGACGTGGTCAAAGCCTCGTTAAAAGGACACGTTAAAAGGATTTTACTTTTAATTAAAAACCACCGTGAAAATCCGGAAAAAGTGACAGACGAAATTATAAAGGAAGCTACTGCTGTTGCGGAGAAAGTCGGACAGGAGGAGGACATTACATCAATGCCGCGTATTACGGGGAAACAACGTCATAGAAGCAATCATCCAGCAGAAAACCCTTCAGAATACTGGAAGAGGTCTTTAGTAATACCATACTTGGATTCAATTATCACCTCCCTTGAAGTACGTTTTGCTGAAGAAAACACGCCATCATTCGCATTATCTAAGTTACACCCGGCGCAGATGCAAAAGATGACAACTGAAAATCTGAAACAAACTTGTGAATCTATTGCCCAGTTTTATGATTTACCGAACATAAAGATTGAAATCGAACTTTGGCAGCAATTGTGGCGCGATAGGCTTAATCTAACAGTTGTTGATGTCCTAAAAGAAACAAATTCCTTCTTTCCCGAAACGGAAAAAGCATTGAAAATTTTGATCGCTTTACCATGCACGACCTGTACAGTAGAGCGATACTTTAGCAGCCTCAGAAGACTAAAAACATGGCTAAGAAGCACCATGGCAGACGATCGCCTTAATGGTCTGGCCATGATGAGTGTACACAGAGCTATAATAAATAAAAACCTAAATAATTTTAATGATAAAGTGGTTGAAAGTTTTGCAAAAATTCCCCGCAGGTTATGTTTTAATTAAATATTATTTTTGTTAAAATAAATAATTATTACTGTGTTTAAAAGTTTGATTTAGTTAGTTTAGGTATTTATTAGGTGGTAGGTGATTTAGGTAGTTCTTATTACAATTGTCATCGAGGCAAAGACTTCCAAAGTGTAACGCTTCATGCTCTCGGCGTTCATATTTTTTATCCTCCATAATATTGCCCCATTGCCCCCCCCCCCCCCTTAGTCATAAGCTGGCGACGCCCTTGAGTATCGATACTACTTGATGGTATCGAATACTTTTTAAAGGGCGCAGGTTGACATCTATTTGTTACATGTTTGCCATGCCACGAGTATTGTAGCATACATAGTGTTATTATTATTAAGCAGTAACAGTTGCCTGCGGCTTCGTCCGTGTAGATTTCACGTAGAAAAAAATGTTCGCATGGAAGAAAACGTCACTACACTTTTACATATTCATAACAAAATTGTAAGTTATTCCGTGTCTGTATACTGAAGATTTTAGGAAAAAATTACACGAGAGGTATAGTATATATACTAGTAGAAGCCAAAACGGTTTCTTTAAAATTTTCGTCTGTCTGGATATTTGCTTAAGCATCTTACGAAAACTAAGCATTTGAACGTAGTATTCGCGGTTAAATCGATTAGAGTCAGATTACACTTTAGGATATGCTTTAATGTCTTTAGCCGTCCAGAAGTTGTGATTTAAGATGATCGCTCTTTAGCTGAGTTACGTCTGTAAAGCGGGATTACCTTATCACTGTAATAACTACTTCTGTTTGAATTTCATAACCATTCTGAAAAAGACTTCCATAGCGTTCACCTCTTCACTAATAATGTTGTTCATAGAATAGGTGTCATAATGTGTGGGTTTTTAAACAGTATTTCTTTAATTATTTAAATACCTGCACGTCATTGTAATCACATAATTGCACAACAAAGGCATTTCATATAATGGGATAAAAGTAATCACTATACGTATAAATTGGAAAGTGATACAAAATATTAAAGATATTTATGAAGTAGGTACTAGATTTAATATTTGAAAGCATCACTATGTACCACTCAACTGAGGTTAGGGAACCACACCTAGTTCACGTGCACTTTTACACTTATTCGGTAAACAACGTAGCGTATTTCACATAATTTTGTATTTACAACGATTAATCAATGAATAATTATTATTCAACGATTTTACACTTGTGTAATACTTTTACGGTAAGTAATAAAAAAAATTAATAAGTACTGAATTTCAAATCAAGTCTATTGTCTCACATTGAATTAGACTTGTCTTTTCGGAACGGCGAGCACTGTCTCGCTTTTACTTACGGCGAAGTGCTACAAGTTTTGGAAGCTTTTGGATTTGAAACATTAATGATGATTGTGTACATCCCACATAGTATAAACAGTGATGTGCACAGACATTTTCAGTAGGGTAGACAAAAAGAAAACTTGCCAAAATCGCCACTTTATAATTCGTATGTAATAAATAATGTTAATAATGTGATTTAATTTTACGTTGTTTGTCCACTGGAGCTATTTTGAAAAATATTTCAACGGTAGCAAAATTGCTACGTGCTATATTATAAAGCTTCAACAACAAAGAAAAGTCAATTAAAGTTAACACATACCTATATTAACGTTACTCTAACCTCTAGTTTTTCAAACTGGGGGTCGCGACCCTTGGGCGGGTCGCGTTTGTTATTAAAGGTGGTCGCAGTCTGTTAAAAGAAATAAAATCTATATACAAAAGATTCGTTTATTAAAGGAATCAATTTTAGTGTAGTGTTATAATTTATAAAATTAAATATTACCATGTAATAACAACCTGAAAAAATAAACTTATAGCTGACTTTGTTTAATTAAAATGATTAATTATGAACATTAATTAATTAATGCGATGGTCGGGATTGTTTCTCATTTAAAAGTATTTCTATACATGGATCATCTTTGCAAACACTCATAAGTAAATTATTTACGAGTGATAATAGACGATTTATGTATTTAGTTTTTAAAGTTATCACCCAACAAACATTTTTTGGTCGAGACGACGTTATAGTGACAACTTTATGTTATATAATATAATCGTGTAAGTGCTGTAAGGACGTTTACTCGACGGCAAAAGGGCCTATTTAATATAACTTAACGTCGTAAGAGTCTCGTGTAACAGTCATATAAAGACCTATTTGGTCGCTTAGTAGTTGTATAAACGTTGCCGGTTTGACTACTCGTCGTGTAATAATAGCCGCTGCAATGTGTATTCGGCTTCATGTCTAGTAGTGGTGCACAATGTTATATTTATATAACATATGGTGGTTATGTTATCGTCGCATATATGTCATATAAAGTAATGACTGTTGTATAATCTTCGTTAAAATTTCACATTGTATTTTTACTTAACAGTGATGAAGTGAAACAAAAAATTATCACAAGAAGCGACAGCCATTTTCTTAATTTTTAGTTTGATTTTAAAATAACCAAACAATAGTAACATATTAATCAGCTGAAATCAATTGGGAATTTAAGTTTATTGATTAATGTGGGGTAGTTTATAACAAATTTTTTATGCGCTTCCAAAAAATTAAGTATTATTCCATTTTGATTACATATTTTATTCGGTGACTGTATTATATGATTTTTATATAACTTCCCGACTTATAGTCTGTTCGAAACTGATTCGCCATAACAGAATTAGGGTTCATAAAAAAAAATATAAAACGATATCATTTTAGTCATTATCTTTATTATTTCACTTCACTTGCACCACATTTGTAATAGGTTTATATTTATTTAATTTCTCTCAGTTATGTCTAATATTTTTACGTTTTGAAGGTAACTCGCGAAAGTACAATAAAATGATTAATTATTATATGGATATTGATAAATTTTTAACAAAGGCGGATATCATCGGAATTATTCACGTATCTACATTTAAAGTGGCCACGGTCATTTACCCATTTCATCCATGGTTTCCTGATTGTACATGGAAGTAGATCATCACATTTTGTTATAAGTGACAAGAATGTGAAGAATTTATTATAATATTATAGTTTGTTCTGGTGCTCATACTGCCTATTTTAAACTATCTACTATCATTATCCAGAAGACGAATGTGAATATTGTAATTATCGCAATACCAGTATTTCACTTAATTAATGCTGATATTACGATCTGGATATTTATGTAAATTTAATAGGTACCTATTGTTATTTTTTACTTTATTTGGACCCAGAATTTTCTATATGACTAAATTTAGGCCCATCACACATTAAACTATAAGAAATTTTATAATACCCTAACACAATATAAATAAAAAGGTATATAGAATTTCATACAATAGAAAATATATCATATAATTATTGCAAAATGTCACCTCACAAGTCAAAAAACCTTGTTAAAACTTTTCCTCACGACAGCCATCTCACTTCAGTATGGAAAAGCAGTGAATTGTTCTTGACACCCATTTCTTCGCAGAGTCTGTAAAGCAATCTAGTTTGTAACGGTCGGGTTTAAATAAAATTATCAATTTTAACAGCTTGTGATAAAACATTTTGTAAATTGTTCAGCATCTTTTTTGCGGCAAGCGCATGACTGTGAAGAAAGCAGTGCGTCTATTCCACATGCGGCATAACTTAATTGAACTTTTTCAATTTTGGTTGTGAATATCGATGGTCATTTCATTAATACGTCTCGATATTGTGTCATTTGAAAGGGGTATAGTTTTTAATTTGATAGCTTCTGCCGGACTTATCATAACATTGACCATATCTATGGCAGCGGGTGAAATGAGTCTTTCCACAATAGTATGGGGCTTATTAGATACCCTCACGACTCACATTGCTACTAAGTAGGATGCAGATGCATGAAGTGCTGCAGTCTCATTACGGCTATATATTATATTATAGCAATTTGTTGATTTTTCAAAACAAATTACTTACGCTCGAAGAATTCTGTCTGTTTTGTAAAGGCGGGTGTCTTGTTTCCAGATGCCGGAATAATTTTGAAGGCTTCATGCTTTTAAAACACAGGCCCGTATAAAAAATTATCAACAGAGGCCATATAATAACTTATTGACTTGATATAAAATATGAAGAGCGGAACACTCTTGACGATTAGAGGTATGAAAGGTTACAGCAAAAGTGCAGTCGTTTCTGGTGATTCCCTACCCCTGCAGAAGTAGCATGTTGAACAGCTCCACAGACTATGATCATGAAGTAGATCGGGATGATCTCATTGATTTATAGAAAGTCACATAAGGGATCTAAACTGCTGAACTGATTAGGATGTGGGATGGAGACAATTTGACACCTGACCTTGAAGGGACATAGACTACTTTTTTATCAAAAAGCTATATCTAAGGAAAAAGGGGCATGGAGCTGAATGGGAAATGCTAAACTGCTGAACCAATTATGATGAAATTTGGTACAGGGATTGTATGTGCCCGGAAGCAGACGTAGGCTAAACATAGGCTCTTTTTCAAAAACAATTTTTATACATACGAGTATATACAGATAATCATCATATAATCGAAGATAACCCGGGAAGGGAAAGCCACAAAAAAAATTCAGTGTAGACGAAGTCGAGGGTACAGCTAGTGTAATATAAAATAGTATGAAATAAACGTCACTAATCTATACTACTATATAAATCTGTAGCGTCTGTCTGTAATTACAATTTTACTGTTAAATTTTGTGATAAATTGACATTTTATGACTCTGACTTTGATTCTATCAGTTTCAAAATTTTTCTGTTTGTCTGCCTGTACTTTTATAACTCAAGAACGACTTGAACGATCTTGATGAAAATGGCTAAATAGTAAGAACATGTGATTGCCCAAAAGATTGGCTACTTTTTATTAATCGAAAATCTACCTCCAAAATGGGCGAATCTTTGTATGGAAAATGCTAAAATGCTTGAACCGATTGTCATGAAATTGGTATGGAGATAGTTTGACATCAAGAAACGGACGTACGTTATTTTTTTTTATCAAAAATCTACCCCTTAGAATGTGAAAAGTGGGATGAAATATTGAATGGGAAATGCTAAACCGCTGAACTAATTATTGTGAAATTTGGTACAGAGGTAGTATGTGCCCGGAGGCAGACGTACGCTGGCTGTGGGTTGTTTTCAAAAACAATCTTTGTACAAAAGCCACGCAAACAACCGCCCAAACGCGCAGACGAAGTCGCGGGTGCAGCTAGTTTATAATAAATTTAATTAACTTAATTTTTATTATTAATGGAATTTGTATTTTGAATCAATTGTTACGTATTGCAATATTTTAATTTTATGATATAATATATAATTGTTACTTGTTATACCTGTTACTTAATGCTTATAAATTTAAAACGAGGGTAATGATGTGTACTCTCTTTCGTCGATTGATCTTTCGTTGATTGCCACCAGAATAATCTTTGAAGTGTCAAGACTATTATTGTGTGCTCCATTATCCTTCTTCTAATAATAGATCTACTTTACTTACTTGCCTATCTGCGTATTACTACGGTACTACCATCATTCCTTAACTCTATGACAGATATGTTACAATGCAAATCAGATTTCAACAGATTCAGATTTGTTACAAAGCAATATATCTGAAAACTAAACGCAATTGGTACGTAGTAAAATTTTGTAAAATATGTACTTTTAACTACATAAAATTGGATGAATTTACAACGAAATCCAAACATGAACTAAAACTGTTATGAATGTTGACAATCTGAATCAAAACACAATAACTTGTCCCGACATCGCCCAACTTTTGCTCTTGAATCAGGCGCCCAAACAAATGGTAATTCCACGCTTTGGGGGAAGTGTGCGAAGCTTAACTTATGAAATATGTATTATGTTAGTGAGAGTATGAAAGTTAGAATTATTTTGTATTGTCTCATTACGTTGGGTCCAGTTTTGTTCGAAACTAACCAAGTGTTAAATATAAAAAAATATAATGAATAGCATAAAATCTAATCGAGCCTGGCTAATAAAAGTAGACACTCGATTTTTCTGTGAACTTTTTACATGACAATGCTAATACAAACCTCAACTTCAATTTTAAAATTGAAAGTTGAAAGTGACAGAACACACCATGCGCGTTTTAAATAAATACAAAGACAGAGATAGAATTACTGAAGACAATATATAAAGTTTTATAATCAATGTGGGAAACAGTGACACCAGTGACTCTGGTGAATCTATGCATGTAGAAATGTTAGATTAAGTTTTTATAGTGAAGAAAAAAAAATTGTTTGTTGTTTTTTAATAATCATTTGTAATAGATATTTTTTTGATTATAATATAGTAATACTTATATCATGAACTGGGTGGTAGGTTTCCTTTGATGGATGTCACCTAGGTAGACTAGCTACCACAAAAATGTGGGAACAAATTTTACATACGCTCATCGTGTCCCAAACTAGACAAGGCTATGGGAAGTATACATCTGATAAATAATCTTGGGTAAATAAATTAACGCTCAGAAGAAAAAAAAATATTCAGAAGTATCAAAATAGGTTATTCCAAGTATTTCATATACATTTCGGGGCGGAGGAAATTTTTTAAATTTACCGCGCATTTTCAGTGTCTACTTTCATTAGCCAGACTATAGTAACGATTAACTATTTAGTCTATGTAAAAAGTACCTAATAACTACGACTTCATTTTTACATGTGTATAACATTATATGTTTACTAGCGGGTACGGGTAGAAATTTTTTTGAAAATAAAATGCAGCCCTTATTAGTCACTGATAATGCAGTTTTCTATAAGTGAAAGAATTTTTGAAATGGGTTGAGCAGTTTTTGAGTTTATCCATTACAAACAAACGAACAAAGTTTACATTTTAATAATATTAGTATAGACTAGCGAATACATTTTTGTTGTTAATTATCCCTACGAGCGACAGGATTTAATTAATAATGTACATAAACAGATCACACAACCGCATCCTAATCCGTTCAGTTATCAATTCGTACTCAGTTCTTCAACGAAATCAGCACAGACCCGCCCTGGGGATGTCCTTCTATCCATTTAGTTAATTAATTTAACATTAATAATTTTATAGCAAAAGAATTCGAAAATAGAAAACACATAAATAATGTTGTGATAGGTATCCATTGTAGAAATAAATTGTGTCTGGCCCCTCCTTAATCAATCTCTGTATACATCCGTGTTATACTATGACGTGAATTAATTCCAATTAGGTATAAATATAACAATAATAAATAATAAATAAATGACGACGGAAATGTCAAAAGCACTCGCATACCTAGGCGAAAATGTGTGAGGAGAATGATGAGATGAGAGCGAGGAAGCGAAAGAAGTATGTAAGGACCGCGACGCTTGGCGCTCCGTCCTCTCTGACTACCCGGTTGGGGATACGGCCTGAAGATATGTATGTAATAAATAATAATAGTCCAGACAATTACACCACATTGTGTACCCCAAACTATATATTAGACTTATACTATGGGTACCACACAACGAACTGGGGAAGCTCCCAGCAACACCCAGACTAAGCCAATTTACAAAAGTTCGCAATATAAACTTTTAAACTTTCGCGTTGCATTATAAAATATCTAAAAACTCTAGAATTTATTTGAGACCACAGCCAATGCAACTCGGCCGAAACGTTAAGGTAAAATAAAGGTAATAGCAATAATTTCCCGTCTTATTAGATATTTGAGAAAAGTTCGTTTCCTCGATTGACTTGACCGGGGATTAAGCCTGGGACTCCGACTTGGAAAACAGACGCAGATGTAGACGTAATTTGCCTGGTTTTTTATATACGACGGGAGTGGTGGAGTGGGGTGGAGGTGTGCGAGGTGGTACCGATTTCTGTATTTTTAAACCGACTTCAAAAAAGGAGGAGTTTCTCAGTTCGTCCATATATACGTACTAATGTATATTATTTATGTATGTTCAGATTCTTTTTGCGTTGGGTTCAGTATAGCTCCAAGGTGGTCCAATTTTAATTTCATTCGTATTCGACTTTAGATATTGAAGATACACTGAACGATTTGCATGATGATTATTTTGTATATTGCGTTCCAGAATTGGAAAGAAGTTAGTAGATATTTATTTAGGCCAAAGTAATAAAAGAGAAATACATACCTAACTTTTTAAGAAAAAAAAATAACCAACTTCAAAATAAAAACACTGAAAAGTAAAAAATAATTATCTCGATAATGAAATAATCAAAACGAGTACAATAATAACTTCATAAATACGATACGAATACCTATATAATTAAATTTGAAAGTTATTATGAAGTCGGTGCCAAACCCATAAACAACAACAGAAAGTCTATTAGTTTGGTAGGCTTGTCACTGACTTCAGTAACCTTCAATGCTGTTACTTTGAAGTAATTTTTTTAAATGTTTTGCATTAGAACAGGTAGGTACTGATTTTAACATTTGATTTTTTGGAATCACCTGGAGTAGTTTAATTTAATTATATTAGACGTTTGATTTAGAGCGTTTAGTACTTTTATAACTGACGAAAAAATGTGAGGAGGTCTTGAGGGGAGTTCTCAAATTCTCAATTTGATGCTTAAATGCATTTTTTATGTGTACACATACATTTTTACTGTATGATTGGATTTGATGATTTTTTTAATTTTCATAGGGTAGTCTAAAAAAATTCGGTTAAGATGCATGATGATGGAGTACTGATTAAACAAAAGATCTTTTTGTTAGCTTGAATATATTTCAATGATCTTTTTTCAGTGATGTAAGTGGTAGCCCAAACACAGACGTAGACTGTACGTAAACGTAAGATGAATTTTAACTTTAACTAACTTTAGTTCTGAGGACTTCAATGAGGTTAAAAGTACACAAAAGTATCGTTAAAAGAGCACTTTGTGTTTGTATTCGTCGTGTGAGTTATGAAACTAAAAACTGAAAATAATAATTTCAAATAAATTACACTGACTTAAAAAACGGAAAGAAAAATTAAATTAGCTTTTACAATTGTAACTAAGCTAACCATTTTATGAATTTTAACAATTTTGAGTCGGTGTCAAAACGATGCAATAGGTACATTAATTATACATTGACACCGACTCCAACAAACTAGAATTTCAGATTATAACCAATTAGAATTTTGTTTACGTACCTACTAAATTTCGCTGTCAAATCTAACATTCTAATTTCTACGACTGCCCTTATAAATCAATAACATTTGCCATTACAATTAAATTTCTGTTACAGGCAGTCTTATCCATATACATACATATATATATATATATATATATATATATATATATGTATATATATGTATGTATATGGATAAGACTATATATGTATATATATATATTGTTCGTATTACAAATATGTATATAAGTTTCAGAGTATATACTAACGTGTAAGTTAATATTCGCAACAGCACCGGTAATGACGTAATTGTTTGATGACCTATTTTTTGCTGAATAGACGATAGCAATTAGTTGTGTTGCCTCTTTTTTATTCTATGTATACTGTTACTGATATTTTATGTACCTATGTACATAATGTTTAACTTTGCAGTGGTTCCCTTTTGGGGTAGATAAAGCTTGAACGCACAGGAAAATCTTGGCGACTTCGCTTTTCACATTATTTACGTTGTCGTCCTAAAACTTGTTACGGCGTTCGTCCGGATTGCTACCACCGTCTTACTCACTAATTCTGACACAGCAGTGCTTGCACTGTTGTGTTCCAGCAACTGTTCCCGTATAGAGAGAAAGACGGCCGGTGAGATTGCTCACAGAAAAGGCGTAACATCTTAATTCTCATGGATGCTAACGTGTTTGTGATCTGCCATGCAATTCTGTACAAACTCGAATCGCCCAAGTGACACTTCGCATTCCGACTCACTTGGCGTTCAAATGGAATACCAAACCAAAACCAAACATACTAGGACTGATCTTGGATGCGAGTTCGTAAACATCTTAGTCCATAATTTGTCTAAGTGTAATTTAACTGCTTCTGAGATAATTACGTTAAATAAAACTTGTTTTATTTAGATTAATTTCTTATGCTTAGCAATTCATTTACGGTAGTACAATTCGCTGCCGCACTCACTGAGTCGGCGCTAGTATCTCTGTCAAGTTTAGAGAAAAGTTCGCAGTTGACAATCTTACCGCGGATTCAGATGTGAATTCGACTAATTTGCGATAGAGAATCACATTGCTGAAGTGATTTTTTAGCCTCGAAATTATAAATGTTCGTGGTCCTCAGAGCACTTGTCAACAGGTCTTTTTTGTAGTATAAAAACACTTAACAATTTTAAAGTAGAAACATCGTTGTCATAATTCACTAATTATTCGGCTCTACAATTCCCAAGTAATGGACCCTATAACCTCATCTCTTGTTGTGTTTAATTAAGTATATCAACGTATCGGGTTTGCAAAGATACTTACATGTACTTACTTGGAAATAATATGACTTACAATGTTGTCATTTACAAGTGTAAAATATTTCAAATGAATACATTTCTAATGCTTAATGATATTAATAATAGTAATGCGATGGGAAAACATTCAATCGATACCTAGATAATATGTAAGTGAGAGGTGATTGCGTCTGTATGTAGGGAAATATAACATCATACAATTAAATGTTACTCTCAATAAAGAAACGGAATGCAGTCAGCAATGGTTCGAGCTCTCGTCGAAGAATCCACAGTAATAGGCGGCTGACAGATGTGAACATTGAGAGAATCCAGATCAACGTAATCACATATATACCTATTATAGACTTTCCAATACCAAAAGTTTTAAGAAACTGTTTGTCGTACAGTGTAAGTAGTAAATTAGAAAAATTATTAACTTGGTCTTTTATGTTGGTACAGTTAAAAACTGAAGACCAATTCGTCTTATGAAAATCAGATTAAAGTTCTTCTAAAACAATTCTGTTGAAATTATAAAGAGTAATACTTAGATTATGTCTTTGAGGGACGTAGATTGCATGACATAAATGAGATCATGATAAGAGAAAAGTGCTTCAAATTAACTAACTAAAGGAGACTAACATGAGATCAAGTAAAGAGGGAGGAAAGTTAGAAGCATGATGAGTTGCAGATAATAGAAAAATATGCAAATTATTAGAGGAAACAAGAGAACGAAGTTTACTAGTACGATTATCGTTTTTAGTAAGACATGTATTAAAATCGCCTAAAATCAGCGTGTGATCTTATATACGGGACAAAGCTCTTGAAGTAAGGTATTTAAAGTGAGAAAGTATTTATTGTGTAGAGAGGGACTATAGTAAACACCACGAAGGTAAACACCGATAAGCGATTTTGCATGATTACAAACAACTTCTAAAAAGAGATATTCCGATAAATTATTATCAACGCCGTTGTCAGAAACACAAATAATTTTATAAGGTATATCAGAGCGTAGATATATAGCAACTCCACCACAGCTTCTGGAAGTACGATCGTTACGTATAAGTGTAAAACCAGATAGATTGTAAGAAGTAAAAGGGAGAGAAGGCTTGAGAAAGGTTTCAAAGACAAAAATACCATCCACTGTGCTGTTTTCAAAAATTGTCGAAAGATCAGAATAATGCGCAGGAATACTTTGAGCGTTAATATGTACCAAATTGAGATTGTGATCGAGTTTCTGGAAGACATTATTTAATTTATCATGTAAGGGAAGTATAAAAATAGAATCATCACTACCATCAAGCGTCAACGAATCACACGAAAATAAACTACCATGTTATTTTGACATTTAGGTGGTAACTACCATGTTACCACCTAAATGTCAAAATTATCCATGTAATAAGTAAATTGAAGATTAAAATAATTAATATGTACACAAATCACTAAAATATAAATAATGAAAAATAATATATACTAGTAATAATAATAATCAATGTTAGGCTGCATATTATATACAGGGTTATTGGAAATTCGAGGCAATCCTTTGAAGACGTGATAGTATAGATAGTAAGTAATTATTTAACCCTAAAATGTCTTACACAAAAGTTAACTGTTACGGAGATATTTAGAATTATTGATTTTTTCAAAAAATCCCAGAATTCCAACAAAAAAAAACAAATACTAAAAATTTACTACCACTCATATTCTACTAGTTTTGTTTTTATCACTTACGCAACATGTCCATTCTTTATTATCAGCAATAAAATATGCTAAAATAGCTGTGTCTAAATGAGTTAGAAATAACATGTTAATACCTTACCACATCCCTAAATTTTTTAAAAATTTTGTGAGAAAAATTTCTTGGAAAAAAATACTACGTAATTAAGTCTACGAATTACATTAGAAATATCCTTATCGATCTGGCTATCCAGGTATAATTATCAATAATACGCTATCCAATCATGGCCGAAAACAATAAGAAATTAAAAGTTAGCCTATCTTTAAGCCTATCTTTATTTATAAGTAGCCATTGGATTTAATTTTAATATAAATTTGGTAAATTTCTTGTAAATGAAAAGCTGCATTATTATTAAAATTAATTTATTTCTTTCAAATATCGTGTTCAGTGAGAAACTGAGAACCTCTATTTCGAATGCAGGTTCGTAATCTTCGTCGCACTTCAGTTTCCGTTACTCTAGTAGTTATAGTGTTCCTGATTAGATTTGCCGCATTAATTATTCATTACCTCAGGACTTCCTGGGATGACACTGGGCCTTCCAAGTTATCATATATCAGAGATTTCATGCGGCCCCAAAGGTAAAAATCAGACGGAGTCAGATCTGGGGATCTCGCCCGCCACGGAATTGGGTCTACTCTACCAATCCACCTGTTTGAAAATTTCTCAACGAGCCATTGCCGCACGGTTACTCGAAAGTGAGCAGGGCAACCATCGAGCTGGTAAATCATGTTCTGCCTTAGATTTAAGGGAACGTTCTCCAATAATGAAATCTTCGTATGCTGCTGCGTTTTAATTATTAGAGGCATAAAGTATGGTCCAATCAAATGGTTCTCAATTATTCTTAAAATAATTGTTATGATAAATTGACCTGACCAGGGATCGAACCCGGGACCCTAGCTTGGAACGCAGATTCTCTGCCATTGCGCCAACGGGCCAGTCAAATTTAAATATATGTATTTACATTGTCTAAAGTACATAATGTAAAACAGATATTTAAATGTATATGGATGACAGCTTTCTAAGCGGCAACTTTGAGGAAGTCTATTATTTAAGATAATGTGTAGTTTTAAGTTTGTAAATATTAACGTATGCATGTACTTTTTGTTAATTATTATTATTACATTATATATTAAATAATAAACATACGCGAAGTAAACAAGGAGCTAACAGCTAATCAATAAAGAATACGTGACTAAGTACTATCAACTAAATATTGGATTAGGTACATGATAAACTATTTTGTTATATTATCTTTGTCCGGTACAATGCGTTACATTACGTAAACATACTGTAGTACTGAACTTCACTGTTTATAATCGTTCTTACTTTTAGCTTGAAAATCTTTAGATTTTAGCGAACGTTTATACTTTGGATGTCATTAGGTGCTCGTTGTATTAAGCCCCTGACTCTATAGTCAGCTCAATTACAAAGAATTTATGAGTATTGAAGCGTCCTTGCTTAATGGACAATCGCCGTTTTAGTCCTAATTTATGTACTACTGTCTTACTAGGGTTCTTCCCTTTCGAGGAATTTACTAATTTCCTCGATTGGTTATTAAAACATTTCTTTTTGAACTGATTTTTTTAACGTTTCTTTACACACAATGCGTACATATCATATAAGTATAAGTTTATTAGTATTTGAACAATTAACACTAAAAAGTTTACGAGTTTGCTATTCTCGACTAGAAATATCCACTATCTACTCTTTAATATAATAAAATTGTATTATCAATTGTGAGACAAATAACACATTCGACGTTTATTAATGTTTATAATAACCACTGTTTAATAATCTCATTTGAGATTATTAAACAGTGGTTATTGCAAATGGAGATATTATATTTATAGTATCTCCGTTTGCAATTACAGAAACAAACAACATGTCCTCGAGTATTTATTGAATTACTTTCATATTAGTATCCTTTGTGCATAAGTTATGACCTCCTTACGACTATATAATAGGTACAGTCAGTATGAAAAGTAATTGCGCAAAGTAAATGTTTAAAAAAAGGTTATACGGTTCAAGATGATTATTGTTCACGAGTGACTCGCAAATATTTTAATTTTTCAACATACATTGTCTAGGGACAATAAAGTTTCAAATACTTTATCAAATTTTTCGAACGTTTAAACAACCTTTTAAAGTTATTGTTGTAACAAAGGTAATAATGTCGGTATGTAAACGATTAAATAAAACATAGTTTATAGGCGATGATACGCTAGTTACGACTAAACTTAAAATCCGGCGCGTCAGGGTAAATATTTTTTGAAGAGTATACTTACCTCGATAGTCAACGAATTCGGAATCGATAGTGTATGATCTACTTCCGCCATCTGCGTATTCAATCATTGAACTGCTAGATCCTGGCTAGATATAGCTATGGACTCTATTCCCACAGTTCCATTCACAGAAATCCAAATAATCACAGTTTTATTCTTATGTTGCTGACGTCCAAATTATTTCCATAAAGTGATTTGTCACGTCTTGTATAAAATACATATTGCTAGCCTTTGCAATAGCGTCCCAGTAAATCCAGTAAACTTCAGTAAAGCATTACAGTAGAGTAGCTTCAGTTTGGACCATGATTGTGGTTTGGACATTTACAAGGCGACATATTATACTTTATTTTTGTAAAAATATGAATTTATGGATGATTTTATAAGAAATTTGCACTTTGTAGTGTTAGAGCTTACGACAACCGATAAAAGTTTGCGACGAGTAAAATGAAATGTGTGGAACAGAAGTTAATGGATAACATTAATTTTTAAACTTTTGCGTTTTTAGAGCGACAGTGAACAGTGATTTATACTAATATTATAAAGAGGTAAACTTCGTTTGTTTGTATGTAATGGATAAATTCAAAAATTACTCAACCGATTTTAAAAATTTTTTCATCTAAAGAAAGCTACATCATTAGCGAGTAACATGGGCTGTATTTTACTTACAAAAAAAATTCTACCGGTGCGAAACTGGGGCGGTTTACTAGTACTATATAAATCGATAGGCATTGAGATGCTCTATCGTTTTAATTCGTTTGATCAACCCCCTTGTTTACCCTATTTAAAAAACTGCAGTTGGTTCAAAACTAATATTATCTTATTTATTTATTCTTATTTCTTGTTTAACTCCTTGTGTAACACTTGTATAATACAAATAATTTTTGATTCGTGTAGGTATTTAAATACACATTTACCATATAATACAATACTCTTTATTGCTCCAGTAAAAGTATATTCCAAAAATGGGATTGAACTAAGGATATTGCAATTTGAGCGACCTTATCGCTAAAGCGATAATTCCAGGCAACCTTTGGGTAAATTAATGCTAGACATTGGAGTACATTTACGGTAGGCGGTGCAGAAATGGTAAATACATGAATATATACACTAAAAATGAATAATAATATAAAATAAATAAATAAATAATATAAATACACACTCTATATACATATTATGTAATATATGTTATACATATATATAATACACATACACAGAAAAATTAAAAAAAAAATAGCTAGTAGGAAAGATAACAAAATTTTAAGTAATTTTAGTAATAGGTAGGGAGTTCCATAATCGAAAAGCCTTACTGGGAACGATCGAGATAAGAACTGGGAAGACGAAAAGTTTCACTACTTCACAAAATACGTTCTTCATCGTTACAGGACTTGAAAATATCTATTTAATGACTTTTGGTATATAAAAGTTTGCCAAATTTATTCGATAAGTTAATGCCATCTAGCGTATATTACATGTTATTAAAAAGAGACTTAGATGTAAATTCCATGCAGAGACGTCCGCCAGGCTGCAGACGGGTTGTCGGCCTTCTTCAAGAGGTGGCCATTGAGCCCTACTCTTTGGATTGGAGCTCCAGTTAGTACTAGCCTGATGGTCTTCCCTTTTCTGTTTAATCCAGTCTATGAAACTAGACTAACAAAGAATATCTTTTTTTACGAAAACCTGGATCGGACATGCGAGACTAAGAAATATGCTCACATTATATAGGAAATTTTTTTTAATAAAAAAAATTAAACCGCCTTCAAAAAAAACACTGAAAAGTATAAAACAACTATCCTTTACCAATCAAAACTCAAGTACAATTAAAATAACTTTATAAATATGTCTTAGTCAGTTCATTCTGTCTCAATGTATCTGAGCCTAGTGATATTTAATGTTTGAATACATCAGGCATTCAGCTACAAGTGTTTGCTTGTTTCTTCCTTATTGCAGTATAAGGGAATCCGATGTTAGTTGGAGAATTGATAGGCGCCTATAGGTACAGTGTTCTGTTACGATACTTATCAGTTTTCTTACATTACCTCTTTCCAGCCTTAGGATATATCTTGATTTTGTTCTGGTTTTCACTCAAAATACATTTTATATTTCCTAGATGAGGTAGTGATTTTCCACTCCTCTATTGATACTCCGTCTATTATTCTTTTGATGACACCTAAGATCACTTCACTTTGCTTTAGTGATTAGTGGAAATCAGTAGATATGATTCAAGTCCTGTTAAAGATATAGCTACACCACATTTTGCTAGTTCATCTGCTTTTCGTTATATGCGTTACCACGTGTCAGTTAATAAAAACTTTACGTACTTCTCCTAACTTGTTTAGGGTTTCTTTACATTCTCCAAACAACGCCGATGTATAAGTCGGCTTGTCTTGAGATTTGAGGGCTGCTTGGCTATCAGAGTATATTATGATATCTTTTCTTTGTGTTTCGAATATGTCCTTTTTCTAGGATGGGATATACGTAGATTCTCATTCCTGTCATCCTCGTTGAAATTGTATTAGAACCATCTGTGTAGCATGTCGTAGTTTCTTAGTCTATTTCCATTTCCCAATCCTCTCTAGGTTTTATGTGTATTCTTTATTTCTTATCAAAAACCCTTCTTTTTCTAATCAGATCATTAAAAAAAGATATAATCGCCCTTAATTTTAAATCGCTTGGTATAAATATTGTTACGGTTGGACCTTACGTGCAAAGAATAAGGTCGATTGTTAAATGGCACGAGACACGTTACTTTTAGTCCTTATATCTTGAGACCTAGGCTTTGCAGCGCTATGACCTAAAACACATTATTACGTTTAAGGTCTACTATCCACTGCTACAAGAAAAATTAAGAAACAAGAACAAAGTTGTAATTCGCAAATTCCTGAGCGATGACGTGTCATGTACTTACTCATGCAAAATGGCGGCACCGACGCAGATACGCAACCACTTCCGTTTGTCTTTTATTCGTTCTACGACGTCGCAAATACAATAACGTAGTAACAATGTTATTAAACTTTTAGAAATGTTGTTACAAAATTGTATAAAAATTCTAGAGCTGAATAATTTTAAATTACAAAACTTTCTACTATATATACGTAAAGTCAATCAATTCAACAACATAACGAAAATCAATTTATTCAAGTAAACCCAATTACAAGGTATTTTTGAAAATCAAATCTACTTTAGTTCGGTTAAGAGAAAACCTGGACAATGAGAAGAACCTACAAAAAACTCAGTCAGGACATAGTTAACGTAAGTTGATTTCCCGATAATTAAGGCACATGAACTTAATTACACCGTCACACCACTTTCACCCATACATATTTGGATTTACAGAACTTACAGTCCAATATCCCACTGTGATTATCTCATGACTGATGACATATCCAGCTTTACAAGAGCAATCAAAATCAAAGAAAAAAAATAAATTTAGCCTCTATAATAGAAACGTTTCACTCTTACAGATGTTATTACGTATATTAACTTTGTAATTTAATTCTAGTTTGTTTCCAAGGTTATATTTCGCATAAATATATATATATATATATAATATATGAAGTCTTGGATTTATAGTCTTGGAATATATTTGTAGAAATCTTGTTGTATCCTTGTGGTTCCCAGATAAAGAGAATACTATAATATTATTATCTAGATTTAATTAACTTAATTTTTATAAAGCAATTGTATTAAGAATGAACTTTATGAGAATGATATTTAATATAATCTATTGGTTACTTTGAACTAAGATTGATCCATTGGTTACTTTTTAACCTACTATTTTTTTATAACAAGTCAGTTATTAACCTATATTACAGGTAACTGAACTATTTTTAGGTATTTCTTTAATACGGTGGATCAGATACATGTTGTGTCATAGTCTAAAATCTGTGGGCTGATGTCTGTACATATCTGTTTTTTTAATCAGACTGAATTCAAATGAATTATTAATAACAATGTAATACGCTGCTGGGTAGCAGAAACCTCTACGCAACCTCTAGGTTGTCAGGTGTGAATAGGTATGTCATTGTTAATTATTTACACACATGGTGTTTTTCAAGAAAATTGTAATTAAACTAAATTGAATTGTAATTGTTGCTGAACACGATGATGTATGGTTATTGGTTGCCATTACTCGAATTAATTACATTGTCATCAATCATTCTTAAAAAAACAGATATCTGCAGAAATCAGCTCCCGGATCTTGTATAGTTATAGAGGGGCTAGCTGTCAGTGATATCTATCCCGAGCCGTCATTATTCTTATTTTAAGACATGGTTAATACTGTAATATACATTATTAGTTTGGGTGGCAAAAATGCCCAGGGATGATATTTTTAGTGACAAGTTGATAGAAATAACATAAATTTGTAAGCGCTTTGTAGAAAAAAAACATTAAAAGCACTTTCTAAAAAACAGTACGCGCATCGCGACATTTTCCAAAACGACTACAGAAGTCAAGTTGAACACAGCCAAAAGTAATCATATAGAACAAAGCACTCAGAAACACAGCGGGGGTTATTATTTACATACGATCTAATAAAAACGCCAGAAAAACAAGTTCACACGTCTTTCTTTAAGGAAGTGTGAACGAAGATGGCGTAGTGTAAATTCATAAAAATCCGAAATGTCAATGTCAATATAACGTTTGTTTTGTCACAATTCATAAGTCAAACTCGGACAGTATCGTTGATTTGCTATCTTCCTGTCAGTCATTTCATTTACGAAAGTAATTTCATTTTTAGAGATTTTCAGTAATAGTTTAGAAAATTTGTCATTCATTCTGCATGCTGCAGTCATTTTTTTAATGATGCAATAATAATAATGTTTACAGCCTTGTTCAGCCATAACAAAAGTCTAGTTACTAAAAATATCTTTTATTTTGATCGTTGCTTGCGCTAGCTTAAGAAAGTTATAAACGACACAAATAATTTTAAATGGAATTGTTACTCTGGGATTGTGTAGCGAATTTGGGCGTTGTCATTTCAGCTGTTAAATGGTCTCTGAGAAAAACAACTGTGATAGATTTATCACATAGTGGAGGACAGACAGACAGACACCGTGATTGCTCCATAAGTATTCTGTTTTTTCCATTTCGAAAATGGAACAAAATGTAAAAGAAATATTAAGAATAGATTAGTAGTGACGAAGACAAAGATGAACTTCGTTCAACTAGCAAACCAAATTAAAATCTATATAAGCTTTGAATTCATACTACATGTGCTGGTAACAAATATCATTAGAAGTTTTATGCCTTATTGCTGAGCAAATTCCCCAAACGACAGCGACAGTAGCAAGGTTGTGCGACAATATGGACCTTAACCCACCTTAGGAGTAAGTTAACACATTAAACTGAAGTTATAACTCTTAATTTTTTTCTGTTCTAACTAGGTAACGTGTTTGTGTGTTAGTTAATGTCTGTTTTGTTGAATTAATGAAGACCGAATAACCAAATATATAATTTGATACTAAAAAAATTCTTTATATTTTTCCTTTAATGATGATTTATGCATTTCTTGTCACAACTATCATCATTACTTTAAAAATGGAAGACTTTTTTTTAAGTAGATATTTTTAAACAAAATAAAAGTTATATTTTTTGCATGAATATGCAATTGTCGCATCACATAGAGACAAGAAATTACGTTGTTCTCAGCTTCTCCGGTATGGCAAATACTGAACGTGAAATATGTAACAACGTGAACTACTATTTGATATTCCTTTCCGAGCCCACAAATCGAGAAATATTTTACTGTGTTTTCATATGGGAATACGCATGGAAAGTCATTCATTTTTCTATTTACTTGATTTTCTATAACCTTTCAATTACAAGGAGTCTGAAACAAATGTTGGTGGCTGTACGCACTATTTCCTAAGGGAAATGAATAGTTGTTTGCTTCTTTGTTTTTATTTATGGTATTATGAACGAATGTTGGTTATTTCAACTATGATTATCTTTACGTTTGTTTTGTCATACGTACATTATGTTCCTTTTATAAAAGGTTTGAGATATTTTGTTACAGCGAAGTATTTTACTTCTGTTTGTTCAGACGAAATGTTTGTTGGCTTATAAATATGTATAAAGTACATGTATGTTCCTGTACATAAATACAAATTGAGAATAATCAAATTGTAGCGGTTTTAGGACTGTCACGTAGGTACGTATAAGAAAAAAAACGAGCGTAAAAAAATATATAAATAATAGGTATAACTGTTTACTTCTGCATAATAAGAAGCGACAGCACTACTAGTAACAAAATGATTTTATCATGTTACTTTACGTTAGTAAACTAATTAATCTGTGACGTTATATTTTTAAAATTGCTTACGATCCCAATTTATCCTCAATAAGTATGTATCGAACTGTCTTTAAATTATATTTAAATGAAATCTTGGAAATATATTGTATGTGTCTCTACTTTAAGTCCTTTTCTCAACAACTACAATATGTTTAAACTTTATTTTGAAATGAGGCGGTGCTGGTACCGAGATAAGGCGTTAAATGGGCAATAACCGTAGCCTGCTGCTTCTCGCATCTAAGAAATAAACTAAATACTTAAAAAATCCCTGACACGAAAAGTACCAGCACCCTTAAAAGTAATAAATAACATAACAATACAGAAATTTCGCTATTATCAGTCCTCTGGAAAACTTGTACTTTAAAAGCAAAATTATCAAATTATTTTAAATGCATCACGGACCCTTAGATTTTTAATAATATAGTTTTCTTCTGTTTTTAAAATGATTTCTGAAACCGAGGCGCGACGTTCGTTCATTATTAAAGGGTACACCAGCTTATTATTTGAATTTCGGGGCTTTTTAAATTTTTAACTAAGCTTTCATTTGACGCTTTTTAAAGAACATAAAATAAAACTGATATTTATTACTAATAAAACCTTATGCTGGGGTTCGTCTTCATTAGTCTTTCGGCTACACGAGAGAGATCAGACACGAAATATTTAGCCGGAATAATGTCTAAGATCCCTTCACATAGAAGATTCAGAGATAAATATCCTGAATGGCTGGACTGGTTTACACCAAATATTGTTAAGACTATTCACAAGTACTACTACTTTCAAATAACACTTTCGAACAAAAAAAAATTAAAATTCCGCTTTGATATTTTTGATTATGACTTTTACGATGATTTTAACGTTAGAAAATAATTTATAACATCAAAACCATTAACGATTAAAAATCGTACGCCGCCCGCCCAACACCGCTGTACACTTGTACTGTGGCTGTACACCACACAGCGGGAAGTGAAGCGAGAAGTACAGAGAAGCTGCGTGGAGTGTGAGAGGTGGTTCTATATTACTAAAGAACAAATTGGATTTGTTATGTTTGAGTGAAACCAAACGATAGGGCAGTGAACTTGCAGGCCTCACATTGTGATTAGAGCTACCACAAGAAGACAGGGGATGGCAAGAGGTAGGCATTCTACTCTTCTCTCGATTAGTTAATTATGTAACTGACAGCTAAGGAAATCCAAAAGCGCACGTCTCAAAACAGGGTTTTGAAACGCAACAAAACCCTGTTGTAAGACACATAAAAAAACAACAACAAACAAAGAAGGGTGAAGTCATTAGTACAAAAGAGATTGAGAGAATGATGAGAGTCTGAAATGTGGAAAGGCTACTGGTAATGATGAGGCGACTGCTGTGGTCATCAAGTATAGCGGTCTCAGAGTTTGAGATACTTTTCGTAAACTGTGCAATTTTTGCTGACAGAAGAGTGAATTTCTGGCCATAGATCAGAAAGTTTTCTGCGCTTTTGTGGATCTAGAAAAAGTAGGGCAAGGCTGGATGAGAAGACAGGAATGCTTAGATGTTTCAAGCACATAGAAATAATGAGTGATGAACGATTGACGAAGAAAATCGAAAAGTAACTGGTAGTAGAAGCCAAGGAAGACTAAGGCTAACTTATGAATATCAAATAACCAGAGTGATAGCTGACGGCAATATCGAAAGCACTTGCATACCTTGACGCAAGTCCTGGAGGAGAATAATGAAATTCGAGGATACAAAAGAATCGCAATCGCAAGGTCAAGGCCAATAAGGTCTGCGATACTTGGCATTACGACCTCTCTGTCTACCCCGTCAGGGATATCGTAAGGATATGTATGTACGTGTATGTGTATGTTACCAAAAATTTGTATTATGTTTCAAGGAATAATAGCAGTAAAAATAAAAAATGTTTTCAAGTCTTCCTTTCCAAGCATTTGAAATATTTTTGCTAAAATATTTTGAAGATTAATATCTCGCTTGGCCGTTAGCGCTTTTTGACCCTTGTTATTAGGGGTTGGTGTCTGAATACAAGTGAATATCATAACATCAAATAAAATTTAACACCCTACGACATAATCTTTAGTACCAACATGTAAAAGTTTATATCTGTAGCTGAGAGGTAAACAATAATAAACGCCAAAAGTCAAACTTTACAGTACGCGCAAAACAAGACACTTCTGTGCGTTCTGTGACACTTAAAGCGTTATAAAATAATATCTGTTGACCATATCGGGATCTAAAAAAAGCATTACACAGTGATTTTAACATACTACAGGATGAGGTGAAACGAAAATTAAACAACACTTAAGAAGAAGGGTTTTTTGGACTTATGTATGTTTGTTTACCCCTGATCAGTTGTGTATACAAGTACAATAAAATTAGTGGCTTGTAGAAATAAGTACCATTTTACAAGTAAGGGTCTGAAAATTTATGATTTATTATGACAAAAATGAAACACCATTACATTAGTTACATTACTAAATGTTTTTATTCGAAACTTAAAATGCCTGTGGTAAATCAGCTTCATTATTATTATGTGGAAGCTGATTATAAAAACTGTGGAACATAGTTGGTATTCACTGCAAAGTCTTCTGCACATCTTTATATTTTTTCGTCGAAATAGGTTTCAAGGTTTGCCTCAATGGCTGCAAAGAGGTTGGAATACTATCTTCAAATGCTTTTCTCCTATTCCTGATCAGCGAAGCTTCTTGGAACACTCCGTTACTAAACGAAGTTTTATAGTTAATGACCCCGAAGTTAGATTTTTTTAACTGAATTCATGCTACATCTGAGTATGGAACAGTTTTCCTGAGTTCCCTTTTTTGCGACGTATAAATGGAGTTGATGAAGCCATATGAAGACTTGCAAATTTTTTAAAATTATCACATCAATTACATCAAATTTCAAAAGAGAGAATATCTTGTTTTCGGTTGATATAAAATCATTGATATTAATCAAATAATCAAAAAATACGTATATAACTGATAAAACAATAAGAAATTATAAGCTCATTAAGATGTAGGCGTGCGCGCTCAAGTAATCAAGTACTGGCAACTTCAGATGCAAGTCGGCACGGGTTGCAGTGGTTTAAATTGCACGAAACTTTATTTACAATTGTTTTAACATAAAATAAATAAAATTAGAGGGTATGCGTTAAAAATGAACAACTTTCATTTTTTTGGGACACCCTAACGAACAGACAGACGAAATTATAGGTTCAGTTTTTTGTTGTGTTGCCTACTGGACCATAAAAAGCTATTATGATTTTAATAGGTCTTTCTTTGACAGAAGGACCTTTGACAATAATTTTTGGAAAATGAACCATAAAGGGGTGAGTGAAAACTTTACTCTGAGATTACATATGTTTAATAGAAAAGAAAAAGTATTTCAACGCTTTTTGTACAATGATTTCTTACGGGGGTAACTAACATGGGGGGGAGTAATTTTGTATTTAATGTAGAAAACATTTTAATACGGTTTCACTTGAAAATTAATACAGGAAAATATTAAACACCTAGCTACTGACAGGTACGCCTTGATATAAATGTTGAAGTATTTTGAAATTTTAGAGACACACACTTAATTATTTATTTATAAAATAAAAATACGTATGTGACAACAGTTATTATTACGATATAATGTTGTAACGTCACTCTCAAGCATTTTTTGCATTCGTCAATCGTGCTACTGATCCCTATCACAAATTAATTGCGTTGATCGTGCGAGCTCGGAATTGAGTATTGAGGTTTTGGTTACCGAATATCAGCTCAGTAAGTAAAAAAATGGCTGAATTAACCGGAAGTTAAAGGTAAAGGGTTTTATCAGGGAATGGCTAAATTTTTGTCATTATTGCTACAAAACCTTGTAAACCAACACAACTCGTAGCAAAGCCTATATATTATTTCATCATAAAGCCTCGTTCCGTTTTTTCCTTTGACTTATGGAAACCTAATATGAGCTACTTTTTACTTTTGCCAAATACTCGAAGATTTCGCTAAAATAAAAGATATCGTAGGTAAACAAAATCTGTTGCCACTCAAACAGAGCAGGTGGATATATGTATGAATTGTTGCGTTGCGTTACATTTATTATGGAGTGAATTTCCATTACACAAAAAGCGGTTACCGCGGCATACCAGTGCTATACGTACTTTCAGCGGCTTTCACTTTAAATATTTCACATGCTCCGAGTGGACACTAAATAACTGACGGCTCAGGGTAGAACCGGCACGCCCTCCCACAGATTTGATTTTTATTACTTATTTTTATAGCTTATGTGAATAAGGTAATATATTTTCATTAGGTACATATTATATTTATTTATAGGTATACACACATATATGGACGTAAATGTATTATGTATTTAATTATAGTATGCATAGTATGTACATTGTACACACCATGACAGTAGGTATCTATCTTTCTTAAACGAAACTGTCACTCTCGAAGACTTTTTGACGGAAATGGGAGAGGTGAGGTTGTCATTTTATTTAGATTTTCTGCTTTTTATATTTTTCGGAGTTTGAAAGTACAAAACTGAGAAGTATATTGTGTTTTAAAGTTCTGTGTAAGTGAAAAGAATATAGTAAGTCTAAATAAACATGTATAGCTGAAGTTCTCGCGCTCTTCCAAGAAGTCCTATAAAACTTCAGTAAAGTATTATCACTTTACTGTAGGGGTTTTACGATAACGATTCTACTTATTAATATAATACGTGATATTGGCAAATGCGCTAATCTGTGCGCCATGTCATGAAAAAAGAAAAAAGAACTGCCACTCTAGTGGGTCTGCTGGAAGAAATTTCTACTAGAAATAAGCTGTACCCTTTGCTTATCTTCTTTACATGTAGCTTGCTGTTTGTGTAATACATGTGTGCAATAAATATTTAAATTGAATTAAAATATTTTGTACATAGTTCTATACTTTATTTGTTAGTGTGATTTATTTATTTATTTATTACGGTTTATCTACAACCTCATATTATACATCGTACCTCGTATTACATGCATACAAATTACATTAAAAAATACAGTATGATTAAATTTGAATGTAAAGTTATTTACAGACAAACACTGCATGCATGTTTACAAGTTTATATATGGGTATATCTACTAGACATATTATTAATAATACTTATAATATAATGTTTTTAAGCTTTGAGGACTTGTACACATCTTACAATATTTACTAGCGGGTCCATGTCGCGCCCACACTTTAAGGCTAATTACCCATTCCTCATCCATTCATATACATTATATTTCCTATTTATTATTACCATTCGAGGCGGACTGAGCTTCAAGATACAACCAAATGACAACTTCACATTACTAACTTTTAGCATTTAGCGGTAAATCTTTGGTCTTACGGATGGCAAAGTGGAATTATTATCACTAGAGGTCGCCCGGTGGTGAAAATTCGATGGTAAATATAAAAATAAACTTATATTAAAAACTCTGGCAACAATCTCTATTTTATGCTACTGTTTGATCCAAGGAGGTTACACGTATATGACCACAAACTATTATGCGATCTCTTAGAAATATGTGCAGGATCATCCTTATGGACAAAATAAGCAATGAAGATTACGCAGTAGGACAGGATCGCGCGACAGTGTTATTGTAAAATGAAGAAAGGAATGCTTAGATGTTTCGGGCACATGGAAAGAATGAGTGATGAAAGACTGGCGAAGAAAATTTACGAAAGTGAAAGTGAGTGGTAGCTAAGGAAGATCAAGGCTGACTTACGAAGAACCAATACTCAGAGTGTTAGCTGACGGAAATGTCAGCTAACACCTGCTGAACACTGCACGCGCACCCACATACCTAGGCGAAAATGTGTGAGGAGAATGATGAGATTCGAGGAGGCCATAGAATTATGTAAGGACCGAGAAGCTTGGCGCTCTGTCTTTTTCGACTACTCCGCTAGGGATACAGCGTGAAGATATGTCATGTTATATTATGTTACAAACTGTTATGAGCTTGACATTGACAGTCTTTTTGACACTGGCAGTATGAGCGTAAACAATGAGTGTTATTTTTAATTTAATGTATTTTATTTATTTATTGAAATATTTATTGCACACTCATATTACACAAACAGAAAGTTACATGTAGAGAAGATAAGCAAAGGGTACAGCTTATTTCTATTAGAAATTTCTTCCAGCAGACCCACTAGAGTGACAGTTTCGTTTAAGAAAGATAGACCTTGTGTGTACATAATATTATGTAAACTATAATTAAATATATAATACATATACATGTACGTTCATATATGTATATACCCATAAATAAATATAAATACATATGCAGGCATATTATAATATAATGTAATATATATTATATTTAAATGTATATTATATATTCTAATAAAAGAAATTATGTATATTAAGCTTAACTTTGATGTACATTTTTCAAGTAGTGTTCGTTGACATTAATTTAATTTAATATGTTTGTAACGCGTATTACATAAAAATTTTTTTACCTACACTTCTTCTCCAAATAAACTTTAACTACGCTAAATCTCGCACTCCTCCGTGCGCGCAATATTCTTATAAAGGAATCCGAAGATTTCACTTCACGTATTATTATAATGATGATACTCGTATGGTGACAGGTTATTAGTAACATCGTTCATATGTATAAGTTCCGTTTGTTAAAAACCCTATCCCTTGGAAGACTTTGACGACCTTCGGGGGAAGGTAGGTCATAGGAAATTAATTAATTACCCACTTAAATAACTGTATCTTGTAATATGTAAATACATATAATATTTCAAACGAATATGTAATATTTCACTCGGCTTTCATTACGCAGTCTTGAAAATGTTCATTTAATTTTTCTTGATTGGTTAAAAATGAGATTTTTTTACAATTAATTTCAATTTAATTTTCATTACGATAGTTTTTATTACGTTCTATAATGAAGCCATAATCACACTCATATAAATTCTAAGCATAACAGTACTTGAATAGGTACTCGTACTAAATGTTTAAATTTTAAATGGATTCTGTGTGTTTATTTTGTATTAAACTTCTCTTTATGTGTGTGACAGATACAATAGAATATACGTAGGTAACATAAGTTAAATATATAGTTAATCTTTTTAATGGCTTCAGAAATCTGAGTTTCTTTTACAATATTTGTTAAATTGAAGTAATAATCATCTCTTATTTAAAACTTCAAACCGAAGCGAATTTTCCAATTGCGTTCAAATTTGTTTAGGCCGGCTGGGCAAAGCTGATAAAGGAGTAGGTAAAGCTATTTCCACTCCGGTTTAACCATTCTCTGGTTTATTTAGTGGCTTAGTAACCTCCAGTTTGGTCTTGTTTGAACGGTTTTTAATCGTCTTATTAAAAAATATGTCATCAGTTTTTTGGAAATATGAACTTGACTAAAATGAAAGTAATCACGTAGATACTTACGTGAGTAATTAAGTAATTAACGTTTACGTATTTATGAAAATCCTTGAGAATGCAAAATATTTGAAAACACAATGATATTATATTGAGTGTGTGTAATTGTGTCAATGTGTTAGCTTTCATTGCATAAAGCTTAAGTATATTCAATAATCAATTCAATAGAATTTGACTATATATAGATTTGGATAAAATTTTATCCCAATTCGATGCTAAAAGGTTAATGTACATTTAGGTATGAAATATTAATGACTCATACTTCATTTACCTATAATGACAGGCAAATATTTATATGCCTCCTTGAAGGCAATGTATTGTTTATACATTTATCTAAACTTATTCTAATTGTCTCGTTCAAAACGTACTTTTAACACATTGTAAGACACATGACGATCTAACAATATGATCAAATTATATTAGTTAGCGCTTGTTTTTGAAATTAGATCTACTCGAAATATTGGGTCCTTACATATGAAATTGGCGTTTTGTACGGGAGGAATACAAAGTCAACTTTTTTTTGGTAAAATATATTTAATTAATCAAAGTATGCATCGTTGTTATCTATGCACTTTTGCCATCTCATAGGTAGTTCATTGATCCCTTTACTAAAAAAACCATGGGGGCGAGAATCAATAAACTCTTTGAAGGCGGTTTGGACTGCCGCATCGGAGTTGAATTTTTTTCCTTATAAGAAGTTGTCCAAATTCCGGAAAAAATTGTAATTTGTTGGAGCAAGGTCCGGGGAGTACGGTGGATGTCGCAGACATTCCAATTGTAGCTCATCTAAGTTAGTAGTTGTTTGTTGTGCAGTGTGTGGTCTTGCGTTGTCGTGAAGCAGCAGTGGCCTAGAGCGATTGACCAATTTCGGTTGTTTAGCAGCTAGTTCTTCCTTCATGGTTTGCAGTTGCTGACAATAGATATCTGCCGTAATCGTTTGGCCAGATTTTAGAAAGCTGTAGTGAACGACACCGGCGCTAGTCCACCAAACACTCACAAGTAACTTTTTCTGAGTCAATTTTCGTTTAGGGCAGGATTTGGCTGGGTCTCCAGGGTTCAGCCATTGCGACGAGCGCTTCCGATTATCGTACAGTATCCACTTTTCATCACAAGTAATGATTCGATTTAAAATCCCTTCATTATTGTGTCGGTTGAGCAAAGTAACACAGCAGTCGACGCGTGTTTGCAAGTTCGATTCACTCAATTCATGAGGTACCCATCGTTCAAGTTTTTTTACTTTCCCGATTTGCTTCAAGTGGATTAATACAGTTTTGTCACTTACCCCGAAGCCTGCAGCTATCTCTGAAGTACTTTGTGATGGATCCGCTTCCACAATAGCCTTTAATTCTTCATTTTCCACTTTGGTCTCCGGCCGTCCACGGGGTTGGTTCTGAAGGTCGAAATTTCCAGAACGAAAACGTTGAAACCAAAAACGTACAGTGCTTTCTTTTGCGACACCAGCGCCGTACACATCATTAATCCTTCGAGCTGTTTCTGCAGCACTGGTGCCACGGTAGAACTCGTACTCGTAAATATACCGATATTTCATGTTTTCCATTGTGCGGTAATAAACGACGCCAAAGAAAAAAATAATGAAGAAAAAACAACAGAATGACTGTTTTCAAAACTCAAATGTACCAGCTAAATGAATTTATAAATTTGAATTTGGAATTCTTAACCAAAGAGGAGATATTTCAGATCAAAGTGGTCAGTACGACAAAACGCTAATTTCATATGTAAGGACCCAATACAAGCGCGGTTATAAATGACTCATTTTTCATTTAAAATAATTTATAAATCCCCAAAATGTATAGTGATAAGGTTATGTATGTTCCACTACACTGCTTGGTGTTGAATGAGTATGGCCTGTCTCGATCTAGCAAAAGCGGATAAGAAGAACGAAGGGGATGGTCGATACTCTGCTACGCCGGCTCTACTGTATCAACTGTATCTAATGACTAATAGAATTATCTCATTGACGTGCTCAGACATTTTTAACAGGGTAGACAAAAAATAAAACTGGCTAAATTCGCCACATAAAGGTTGATTGTAAAAGTTAATGTGGTTTTTTGTAATAGATTAATTCGACAATTTATTTAATATTTAATTTGTTAAATTAATCATAAACCTTTAATAATCATGGTTAACAGTACTATAACCACTAAGATTTAAACTGTGGACATTTTCTTTTTCCACTTCTGGTATTGTACTACAGTACAGTTCTGGTATTGGTTAGAGACAGTCCTAAGTAAACACTCACCACCAACACAGATGCACACGTGTAAGTATACAAATCACGACTTTAGAAAAGCATTGAATGTGTGCAAATTCAGCTCTCCTTTGAATTCGTTTTGATAAAGAAGAGGCGAGCGGAAATTTTGGAAATGTGTTTTTGGTTGTGTCTATTTGTCTCCATGACATGTGCGCCATTGTTACAGACATTTAGTCTTTAGCCCGCACTGAGAGCTTGACGTGCGTGCTTCCTATAAGCACTTGATGAACGAATGAACTTAAACTATATGTAATATTATTTTTATAAGTGTTCCGCCTCATTAAAACTATTTTTATTGGTGTAATGCTCCAAAACTATTTTTGGAGTTTACTCCTTAACAATCGATTTTCATATAAGGCCCCCGGTATGAAAAAAATATGAGGAGTAAAATCTACTCATTGAATGACCTCGTTACGTTTTTTGTGCGCAACCTATTCACCTTTCACTTTTCAGTCGTGAGTACTAAGACGTACATAGGGTATGCTGCGAGGCAGCTTATGCATGTAAGTATTATGTGTATATAATATACCTATATGTTATTTCTATATAAAATATATAGGTATATAATATATACTCTACAGCGTCTTCAAATGATGAATATATATTATATATATCTAGGTCTCTCGGGGTGCTGATTACGAAAATTATGTTTATTTTCGAATCCAAGATGGCGATTATTATTTTTTTGGATAAATCGACATAGGTATCATATTCTAGGTTTCTCGGGGTGCTAATTACGAAAATGATGTTCATTTTCAAATCCAAGATAGGGAATATTACTCTTTTTTGGATAAATCGATATGGGTATCAAATTCTAAGTATCTCGGGATGCCGATTACGAAAATGACGTTCATTTTGTAATCCAAGGTAGCGAATATTATTATTTTTTAAAAATCTACATGGGTGTCATGTTCTAGGTTTCTCGGTGTACTGATTACAAAAATGACGTTCATTTTCAAATCCAAGATGGCAAATATTACTTTTTTTGGATAAATCGATATGGGTGTCCTATCCTAGGTTTCTTGAGGTGCTAATTACGAAAATGACGTTCATTTTCAAATCCAAGATGGTGAAAATGACTTTTTTGGATAAATGGATATGGGTGTCACATTATAGATTTCTCAGGGTGCTGATTACGAAAATTATGTTTATTTTCGAATCCAAGATGGCGATTTTTTTTTGATAAATCGATATAGGTGTCATATTCTAGGTTTTTCGGGGTGCTAATTACGAAAATGATGTTCATTTTCAAATCCAAGATGAGAATATTACTTTTTTTTGGATAAATCGATATGGGTATCAAATTCTAGGTTTTTCGGGGTGCTGATTACGAAAATGACTTTCATTTTCAAATCCAAGATGGTGAATATTACTTTTTTGGATAAATCGATATGGCTGTCAAATTCTAAGTACCTCGGGGTGCTGATTACGAAAATGACATTCATTTTGTAATCCAAGATGGCGAATATTATTTTTTTCGATAGATCTATATGAGTGTCATGGTCTAGGTTTCTCGGGGTACTGATTACGAAAATGACGTTCATTTTCAAATCGAAGATGGCAAATGCTACTTTTTTGTATCTATTAATATTGATATTTAATATTATTGTATACAGCGAAGTGAATAAAAATATATAATATATGGAAAAAACCAGTAAACTCCAGCCGTGCATCGGAGCTGACACACACACTTTCTTTATTAGTGTTTCGCACCAAAATCGGTGGAATGAAGCATATAATTGACCTCGAGGTTCGTGAGTCACACACGTTTCTCAGAGACTTTTCATAAACATAAACAATTGTTGAATAATGCAGTAGTGGCTATTTTCAGTTCGTCTCCAAAACATCACTTACAAAAATTAAAAACACTGCAGAGATCGAGAAAAAGGTGTACATCGAAGAAAAGTGGTCAGGATTACGAGTAAATGCGTTTTTACGTAACGCGAAATCACTAAACACACTACACTTTGCGGTTGGTACTGTCGGCACGGAACTGAGCAAGAACGTCTAAAATTTAACTGGTTCATTGAAAATTTCAAGAATTATAGAAATACCTGCTAAAAACCAGGCCCAGTTTCGCACGTGTATCTTCTTAATTACGAAAATATTTCTCTACTCCTAATTAATGTGAATGTGTTATACTAAAAAACCACTTTCAATTCATTTAGAAATTATAAGCAAATATAAATGCGGACTGCGACTTTGTTCTATGCTATTTATAATGTTATTTGTAGCTCTTAGCTTGTTCGTAATTATAATAGAAAAGTATGAGTAGGTAACAACAATCCGTTACGAATTTTTTTGATAAAAAAGTCTATCTCTGTATCAAATAACAAAATTACGTCATAATCGGTTCAGCGGTTTAGCATTTCCCATACAAAGTTCATCCCCTTTTCGCACCTTAGAGATTTTTGATTAAAAAAACTAGCCTATGTAGCATGGGTGTCAAACTATCTCCGTACCAAATTCCATCAAAATTAGTCAAGTTTAGCCTTGAAAATGTAAGAGACAGACAGAAGACAAACTTTCGCATTTATAACATTATTATGGATTTCTGTGTAGTTGGATTATCCAATAAACCTAACTGTGGCACTTGTACACAACTGCTTCTTCGCTCGCACCTGGAGCGGATCTACAGGCTGTTGGTATTTTCGAAACATTTTCAAATAGTTGCCGAAGTAACAGTACATACAATCCAGCTTTTATGCTAATAACATAAATACAATTACAATTTATTGAACTTTAAAAGTGTCTAGCGAAGGGTTTCCACCATGCAAAGTGTCAGGCAATTTGTGAAGTGATTTCTAATAGATCCCATAGAAATTATCAAAAATCCACTATTTATACTATAATGATTTTGGGCAGCAATTTTATAAACCTTTGCTACTTGTTCTCTGATAAAGCCACCGCGACCGAAGGTTCATAGCAGTTAATCGGTCTGACCTGCAGCAGTATACTTCCTCTGAAAAAATTTCAGTAAGATAAATATGTTTTCTGAAAATCGTTTGTGTCTGATCAAGCACTTTAAGAAATAGGTACTTTTGTCATCACGACCACTAATTATTTTGTTATTTTCAGTAACTAGTGCATCCGGAGCATGTAACGACAGTATACATTTTCTGCCATAAAATTATGTTTAGAAAATATTTGCTTTACTTTGGTTTAGTATTTGGTAGAGTATTGTTAGAGGTTTGGTTAGCACAAGTATAAAATAGATCTAGTACATATGATCTCTTATACATTATTAGCAATTTAAATTAATGATGAATCTAAGACTGCAAGTAACTGAGATGCCTCCTTTTTCTTTTATATTCTATCGATTGGAATAACATTAAGTAGGATATTTGCATAATGTGCGCTTCGATTCCGCACCGAGAATCTTTCCATCGCGTTGTTGGGGATCCTCTAATGAAGAGAAATGGATTTCATTTTTACTGACTGAATTGTTCTCAGATTTAATTTTTTTTAGTTTCCATTGAATCATTATTTTCAACTGTTACGTTACTTTATATATTTGAGTTATATCTTACATTTCAGACAAAGTTATATGGAATATATAAAATAATATTTATGCTTGGATAGACAATTAGAACTTACAGAAACAGAAAAGTGTATCGAACACTTTATTCCTCAGAAACTTGTAGGATATTTTAACGAGTGGAAAGTATTTTGGTCCGATACCGGTAGTTCTCGTTGTTGATGTCTGATGAACCCATATGAGAGTGCGTATTAGTTGTATGTATTTAGGCTTCATTTCATTTTGTATTCGGAGCGGACAGACCATCAGGACATACAAATCATATCTTGACACCATGCACTTGTGGCATAAGTAGGTATTTAGGCTTTTACGTGGCAGAGTAAAATCAGAGAGTAATAGGTTAAATAATAATATTTATTGTATTAATTGTCTTTACAATAAGAAGATAAGATGGTGGCATGTTTTTTGTATGCATATAATAAGTAGTTTTTTGATAAAATAAATAAATAATTACGTACCTATATTTACTCGTACTTACAGGTTTATGTGGACAAATATGCATGTAAATAAAGGATAAAACGATATAGATATAATTGCTATTACATAACAACAGCAACAATCACGTTAGCGAAGGAAAAAATATCTGCTGAAACGTATATCATAATATATTGGAAGAGTTCGGTTAGCAGCCAGCCGTGATGTGAACATCGTAATAGAGCATGTTTTCGGGAGCAAGTTAAGTGGCGGGTATTCCATTTCCTCGTAGACATTACAAGATTTGCAGAGATGACGTGTCAATATTCTCATAGAGTGCCTATTTTGCAATTTCTTTTTTTATATAAGTTTGATTGATGTAGACCGATGAATAGGTATTTAATATAATCGTTCTAAAGAGAGCAGTAAAAGTAATATAAAGACGATCTTATTTTACAAAGACTCAAAATTTAGTTAGAAACAAAGTTTCGTTCAAAGAATTTTACAAAGAAGATTCCGCTGAGTGTGATAATATAATTTCCGAGTCGTAGGAAAATGTCAATATTTGTTGAGTAGTTACATTGAGCTTCGAGATTGATGACGAGAAGTTTTTCACATGTCGTTGTTAGAGGCTTGACCCAAATAAACATGGCGGAAAAACTCTTGTCCGTTATTCAGGGAGTTATACTTTGGAAATTGAATTCCGCGCTCAGCTCTCTTTATCGCCTAGAGGTGGTCGCGGGGTCGCTTGCCAAATATCTTTGCTTTTCTTATTAAACGAAATGTGGCATAGCGTGGGCTGATTCAGTGGATATGTTCAGTTATTTACTTTTATGATAGTTTACTTTTCGTGGCAGCTAACAATAGCAACGTCAACAAACACGCAGAATAAACAGGAATAAAACCGGTTCGCGATGATAAAGCAGATTAAAAATAAGTTTGTTCTATTTTTTGGTACGGGACGCTACAGTGTGTTCATACTTCGAGTTTGTTGCTAAAGTTTCCTTATATCGAAGCCTGTTATCTTCAAGACCAACTATGAACACATTTATACCTAGTATTTTATTTATGTATGTGTAAAGGTAAACTTTTTTGTAACGTATAAGTAATTACAAACTTATTCATAAATTCATAACACATGCATTGGATTATAGTCATATATGTAAATAAAGTTGAAGTGTCTATCTGTAATTTCCAAATAAAGGCTTTTCTTAATCGTATATGATGGTTATTTGTATGTAACCAAAATACAAACAAGCTTTTATTAAACTTTTGTCTGTGTTTCTGTCTGTCTAATCTACAGTAATCAAGGGTAATTTTTATATCAGAAAAATAGTAAGCGCGGGTGAAATAGCGAAGCACAGCTAGTGTTAAAATAAACGTTTAGCCATACATAACAAAGGCTATTAGATAAACTATTCAAGCATATTGTCTTCTAGAGAGTAACTAAGAGAACAACTATATTTGCTTTCGTTGCGGATATTTGTGTAGTATTTGACGTCACACAAGTTAAGCAAACACGTCGATATTGGGGGAGTTACAGACAAAACGTATCATTACAATTCTGGCGGCGTGGGACCTGCAAACACGGGCCCTTATTGGGAACCACCTGCTACTGTTTACTCTGCCTCAGCTTCATACATATTTGAAGACTAAAATTGGTTAAATTCGACTTCTCCATTTATTCTTTTCTTCAGTTGTGACCTAGTTACCTGGTTAACTTGTATATGCTCGCAAGCGAGTACGTATACTGGGACGTTGGAACCGTCGGATGCATTACTTTATACAAACAAATTGTCACAGGCGGTAAATGTTTAGGATAAAGAAAATACTGAAGTACATTTTATACCCAGTGTTTATAAATCTGCCGCGAGTAGGTAGGTATAATTTCAAAAGAAAGCTTTGACTGTAACAAATAATTTACGATGTATTGTTTAAAATGTATATTTATATAATATTCTATGGCGCAGTGGTTCATTTGCTGCATCCAAATGCGGAAGGTTCCTGGTTCGATTCCTGGTCTGACTAATTTAGCGAAAGAATTTTTCTATATTGTCTCAGGTCTGAGTGTACTGAGAGACGTCCCTAGTAGTTAGCTAGTCTAGTTCTCTTGATATGGGTAATGATATTTGAGAAATAGCTTTTTTTATAGATATAAATCAGTACATACATATATATCCTAACGTTAATATTTACAAACTTAAAACCAAACTAAACATTATCTTAAATAATAGACTTTCTCAAAGTTGCCGCTTAAACAGCTCTCATTGCTTCGGGTGCCCTGAATTGCGTATTTATTACGTAATGTTAAAAATCCAATATAAAACGAATTTTAGATTTGTGTAGGACGTTTAGACAAGGCAAAAATTAAAATCTAAATTAAAAGGTAAAATCTGCGTATTCTTAGGGTGCTGTATATCTCATGAAAAATAGAACCCTTTATAGGATCTGTCTGTCACAGCCTATTTTAGTCGAATCTAATCAACAGAAAAATTTGAAATTTGGTACGTATGTCCATACGTCACCTAATTCGATATATGAGTTAGGTGACTCTTTACAGACGTGTAGCGTAAATAAACAAATTGTGATTTTGGAGGGTAACTTTGGGTGTAAATTAGAAAAAACTCAAATGAAAGGCCTGGGTTATGAGGAACAGAAATAAATATAGTTGTAGCAGAAATATTTATAGTTTTAAAATACATAGTTTATAAGATATTAATTAAAATATACTGAAATCGAGCATTCCCACTTATCTCTGACTTAATTAAAATTTAAAGAAGATGATGGAATGTACTAAAACACAATAATTACAACACAAGCTTTTTTTTTTATCATAATATCAAAGTTTTTTTAATTAAAAATAAGAAAAATGATAGAATATCTTTTGCCTATCTGCCTATTGCTTCTATCACTCGGTCGTCTACTTAGAAAGTTAGTTTTACTCAAGGACATACGATAAAATACACACATCAAAAGTGTCTAGGGATCAAGTACATTTTTAACTATAAAAAATTATCCAATTAATATTTATAAAATCTAGTCTTTCAGACTGGCTTCTTACTTTAATTCCTATGTTTAAGTTAACAACTTATTCCAATATTTTGTAAAAATTAAGAAAAATTACAATTTTCCAAATTGTGGTAAATTAGACTAAGTTAATGTCGTCAATTAAATGACAAAAAAAAGGCAAAAATGAGGATTTTTAAAATTTTTATTGTAAAGATAAAAAAATTAATAATCTGTGTTTCCACCATTGACACAAATTACACAATCACAGCGATTTGGCATGCTTAAAATCAGTTCATAAAAATACTTTGAGGAATGGCCGCCCACATTCTTTCTAACAAGTCGACTCAGCCACGCAGCCCGTGATACGATAGCGTGTCCAGATACGGCTTATGACGCTCTGTGTATTGCCAAGAGTGACAGCCACAGTACCTTGCCTGGAACCAGCTTGCAACATTCCGACGGCTCTTATGATCTTTTCTCGTGTCAAATGATGTCGTCGCTCCATATCGATGCAATTTTTTTCAGTTCCGATGCAGAAATTGTAATGGTTTTGTAAAAACGCTATTACACATTTTTATAGGAATCTTGATTGACAATTCATTTTCTATTTTTAATAAAACATTAAAGAAAATTCTTTATTCAAATAGTGAAAATCAATAACGAAAAGAATCAATAACGATCCAAAAAAGTTAAAATAATAATCCTCAATTGCGGCGATACTCTAAAACGTACTTGATCCCTAGACACTTTTAATGAGTGTAGATTGAACAATAGAAAACATATTAAGCAATTTTTTTTGCGATACCTACCACACAATTTTTTTTACTTATATGTATATACTACCTCCATACCATAGACAAATATGGATCAGATTTATAAAAAACATAGTGGGTGATGCGATGATTTTTAGTATGGAATCCTCTTCATACGAGTCCGAATCACTTTATTAGATATGTACGTATTACATATTATCTATGTTTATAGAATAGACGACGAGTAGATGTGATAAGCAACGTTTTGTGAAACAAGTGAAAGCGAGTGTGGGAATGATGAAATTTGAAGAGGCAAAAGAAGTACCATCTAATATCCACGATACTTGGCAATCTTCTCTGTCTACTACGTTAGAGATACAGTGCGATATTATATATGTATGCAGAAAGATAGAAAGCATCATATGTTTAACATTTAAAAGCATGTATTCTTCTCTAGATACTGTTACATTTATTGAAATACCTTTCGTACTAAATTCCTCACCAGTTGTATTGAATTTCTTAACAATTGTATTACTTTTTCAAGTCAGTGTTAAGCTTTCTATGTATGTTGTGAACTTGTGACTGATGTCACATGTTATTTTTAGTAAAGTCATGCATATTACATTTGTCTATAATTGCCGTACTTGTTTGAAGATTTATTGTTATTATTATTGTATTATCATTCATTATAATACAATAATAAAAATGATTTATAATATACAACAAACTTATTCAACACAAAACATTCCCTAAATGAGAGTTCATTTAGGAAGTGAATTATGGAGCAGAAATATATATTATATTTATATCTTGGACCAATGAAAGTTAGTATAATTTGTAAGTTCAATTATTTTCTCTGAAATTGTCTTTGAAAAACATTATTAAACTCTATTGTAAAATTCTGTTGAACAAAATATTGAAGTTACTTGATGGTTCTGCTGTGTTAAAGATTCTGTAGAAGGCGACGAATTGGAAATTTTGACGACAGAGATCTCCATTTTTCTAAATGATTACAAAATGTATGAAAGTGATATTTGGTAACCTGGTTCTTCATCTAACTGTCTTTATTTTGCCAGTTACATTACATGATTGTTTAACTTTTTTTAAAATGTCGAAGAAACCTCTTTTAAAACAGAAATTTACATTTTTCGGTCTAACGAGACCGACTTATTCCTTTAAATTTTCTGTGTAGATCAATTTAAACATACTTTTCAAAATGCCAGTTGGATTTTTTAAAGTTAATTATAATTTTGAATATGGCCGAAACTAAATATTGTTTCGTATTTGTCGTACCCTAGCGCGCGCACGTAATGTATGGGCGCAGAAGCTCTATTTTAGATTCATTATTATCACTGAGTCACCTTAATAACTGCTTTTAAATAATTTTTATGTGAATCTTCTCCTTCGAAAGCTTGCCTTGGTTTCAGAAACTTTGTATATCGTTGTGTATAGCACAAAATATTATAATTAAGGTTAGGTACGTACGTAAAGAAACGAATAATGTATTTTGTTTTCTTTCAAGACAAATATTTTTTGTTTAAAATTTTAGATGGCGAATACAGTTATAATTTTATATTGTTTGGTAAAGTGGAGCTTATTAACAAAGTTTCAAGCAATACACGTTATCACGGATGTTTCTGAAATATAGTCTTCAATTGTATAAGTTCTATCACAGTATAAATTACATAAATCCTATTTTAATGTCTTTAGTACAATTTTCGCTTATTACTTTAATGGAAGTAGATAAAAACTTTTTTATTTATATTCCATTAGAATTTCAATTTCTATTAGTCTACAGTGCCTTTTTATTTTTCAGTCTTAATTTTATTTTTAGCTTTGTAAAATGTAGGCGGCTCTCAGTAACCATATAATGTACTAGCATATATTGTCTACGTATCTATAAATTGTACAAGGAATACTGCCCACATACTGTTTTATGCTACCGTTCAAAATGGAGGGGTAAGGAGCGGCTCAAGAGTCTTATCTGTGATTCAGATGTCTCAGTTGAAAGCGCGTCCTATTGCATTTCTATTGCCGACTTTTAGAGAACGGCCTCGGCTTCATTTTGCCGCAACAATATACTTTCCACGTTATGACCTTATGAACAAAACATCTATCATTTTATCTTCATAACATCGACATACTTTCTGTGAATAATACAATCCTCCCTTCGCAAGGGTTACGTTTTTAGATTTAAAAAGGTAAGAATATTGTGAAAATTTAACACGTAGTATATAATGTAATCCCATTTCTTTTTCAGGGTAGACAGAGTGTCGAGGCATAACCATAACTTGACCTCAGTTTTGGCAACAAGTATGTTTGTGGATGACAAAGTGGAAATCATTTTAGTGACATGTTATTAGCTCTTCATCGACATGAGAATTTTTTAATAATACATATTAATAATACATAATAATACATAATAATACATAATAATACATATATGGCAACCAACATTGGCTGATTTGAACGGCTCGAGCGAGAAGATAAGCAAGCTGAGTACGTACTATATTTATTTTTCTCCAAGGTCGCACGGAGTATGAAAATTGACATAAAGAAAAACTTGCCAAATACTTTGAACCTAACAGTTTAACTTTAAACGTATATGTTTGAAATAGGACAGATTTTTATAGGACTCCCTATGAGTCTACTAATACAGTTACTGGGGTTTCTTTATTTATTAAAATAACATATTTTCAATTTTCAGCAAACAAATTTCACGCTTTATGTACAACTTTATATTTTAAATCGATAGAAATAGCGAACGAAATTACGAAAACGAACGGGAGAGAACTAGTTAGTTGGTTTTAACCACATGAACGCATTTTATTAAGCTTAATAAACGAGTCTACCAGCTACCATAATATACTAGTTCTCGCTTTTCATGTGATTTCAAAACGACTTATAAAAAGTACAATCGATGAGGGCGTTTCGGCAAACGTAACAGGAGGCAGTTTATGTTTGATATATTTTAGTTATAGCGAGTTATTCACCTATTGTAGTCAACTAGGTGTTTGTTGCGTAATCGGTATTTAGTAAGGCATCCAGTCTCAGCGCTATTTCGAGTCCCGGGATCTAATTTTCAAGACTTGGCATAGTCTGGAATTTGGTTTGGAGACTTCAGATATGTATGATTAAATCAGATAAGTATCAAATATGTAATAAACATTTACCATTTCGCCATTTTACATGCCATCAAGCGATCAGCGTTCGATGCAATATGCAGTAAATGAAGTTAAAAAATGCGCTAAAGCACAAGAAATGTATAAAGTAGGTACCTATGTGTATTATTTTTAGTAAATAACTTATTTTTTTACAACTATTAGATTAGTTGAGAGTTTACTGTTTGTACTCCTACATCACGAGTACCTAATGTCCGTGAAGAACAGAAGCAGTACGTAGGTTTTCAAATAATAATAATTCATTATAATAAAAAAAAAACTCGAATGTCTCAAATATTTTCGATACCGAATGATTGTATCTCGGTCTAGAAAATAGAATAAAATAACCTTGACACTCTCGAAATTATGCAACTCGAGCGTGTTTCGGAATGGAAGCCTTTTAGTGTTTGACACCTTACTCAGGCTAAGTTAAGTTGCGCGTCATTTTATTGATGGGTGAGCTGACAGTGGCTATAGAAGTCCCTGTAGTCTGTCTCTATGCTTTTTAACGACTGTTGCCTTATAAGGCAACAGCCGTTAAGTTCGAGGTAAAACTATTTGACTTAAAAACTCACTACAGCCACTAGATTGCGTCCATTAATTTATAGATATGTTGTAGATAGCTAGTTCCGATCTTTCAAATCTTTCAATAAATTTTGGCGAAAACGCCGAAATTTATTTTTCTCGTTTTTATCGAACTGGTGGGTAGCTATCTCACGTTCGTGGATATTTCCATTTATGAAGAAATAACATAAAGAATGAAATGTTAATAATGTATAGAAATCTATTCCATTTGTGAAAAATCATAATTGGATTCCCGTCTTACCTGAGTCACGTCCATTAGGTGGATGAAACGCGAATTAAATTGCAAAGTAATAAGAAGAGCATTGTATGCTGCTTTGAATAAGTGAGTATTATTATACAACTTTTTGTATACGATTTATGTGAGATAATTTTTATCTTTATATGTAGTTTGTAAAAGAATATTATAAAATAGAACAATTTTTAATACTTATATTTACAGTGTTATAATGTTATGAAAAAAATGATTAGTAAAAGCATTATATTCATTTCCCGGCCATATGAGTAATGACATGAATTCTGAGTACTCTGACTCGGTTTTTAGCTGGTCGTCTTAGTTTTCTTGTTTAATTTTCGGCAATTTGATAAGCGATTGTAAGTGGTTACAATATTACATATTTATTGAGAGTTTTTAAGCGACTTCAAAAAAAGGAGGTTCTCAATTCGTCTGTACGTCGTTTTTTTTTTTGTATTTTTTTTTTTGTATGTTTGTTACCTCATAACTCCGTCATTTATGAACCGATTTCGAAAATTCTTTTTACGTTTGGTAGATAATACTTCAGAGGTAGTCTCATTTAAATTTCACCGATATTGGAGCTTGGACTTCGAAGATACACTAAATACCACGACTTGGTTATAACCTTTATTTATATTGATGACTCTCTTGTATATCGTTGCGCTCCGGAATTAGAATGAAGTTAATTGCAGACCTGCCTTTGATATTTATTTAGGTCAAGATCACTCAAAAGGGAGAAAATAAAAATTATTCTTAAAAAAAATTAAACCGCCTTCAAAAAAAACACTGAAAAGTATAAAATAACTATCCTTTACTAATCAAAACCCAAGTACAATTAAAATAACTTTATAAATACGATACACATACCTATATAATTAAATTTGACAGTTATTGAAGTCGATGCCAAATCAATGTGCAACAACAGAAAGTCTATTAGTTTGTTGGGCTTGGCACCGACTTCAGTAACTGTCAAATTTAATTATATAGGTATGTGTATCGTATTTATAAAATTATTTTAATTGTACTTGGGTTTTGATTAGTAAAGGATAGTTATTTTATACTTTTCAGCGTTTTTTTTGGCTAATATTATTCATAGTACTTGCGCGACGGAGCTTTGCTCGGCGTCTTTTACTTTTGATTGTGTATCAGTAAAAAAAAATCCAAAGAAAGTCTGACTACGTTACAGGATTTGAACCACTGCCACTAGCCACTGTTATTGAAAAAATAAATTTTACTTCGAAATTACCAATCATTACTAATTAATAACGTTAACGCGTTCTTAATTGATTTACTTCGATTTATTTAAATTCCATGATCGTAATTTATGTAATTCCGGTTTAGTGGCAGGTTACGATTATTATTTGAGTACGAATGACATACTAATTACAGAAATGTACATTTAGCATATTTGCATTATTTATATATTAATTATTTTCGTTTAAATTTTTTCATTTTTTATTTAATTATTTACTTTTTAAGAATTAGATATTTACATAGAAAAAAACTTTAAGAAACAGGTAAGAATTAGATAGGTACGTTAAAATTAATTTCAAGTACCTAAGTAGATAGAACTGGGTGGGAAACAATTAGAATTAGTTAAGTCAGCCAGTTTTCTTGGTTATAGTGGGCTGACCATATCGGGGCGTTGGCTAGTAAGCTCGGTTCCGCGGTATATGCAATTAGACGCATTAGGCAAATGACGGATGTGGATACGGCAAGGCTAGTATACTTTGCGTATTTTCACAGTCTAATGTCCTATGGCCATCTGCTGTGGGGATCAGCGACACATATTAACTCCATTTTTATTTTACAAAAAAGAGCAATACGTGCCATCTACAGGTGAATGCACAAGAATCACTTAAAAATTATTTTAAAGACATTGATGTCCTCACCTTGCCGTCTTTATACATCTTTGAAATTATTATGTATACGAGGAAATATAGATCTGCTTAAAAAGAAAGGCGATATTAATGGTATGGAAACCCGAGGTCGTGATAAATTGTTTATATCAAAATTTTAATTACGTAAGTCAAATGTTTCATTTTTGGGTAGCTGCATTCGTTTTTATAACAAAGTTCCTCAGGAAATTACTCAATTAACAGAGAATAAATTTATATTGGTTATAAGACGTACATTGATTAGATTTACGTTAGTAACTAAATAATTTGTGGATTAGACAATCACACTAAAATAAACGATTTCATTGAAGATAAAACAATAGTCTGGAAATGATCTTCCCTGCACACGCATTTACTGGCATTATGAAAATATAGTATTTTAATAAACCTTTTGTAAAATGAAGTTGAAAAAATGATACCTGACTGAGTTTCTTGTCGGTTCTTCTCAGTGTCCAGATTTTGTATTTAAACCGAACTAAATTAGGTAAGACGTTCAAAAATATCTTGTAATTGGGTTTACTTGAATAAATCAATATGGTGCACAAAATATCTAATTTATGATAGAAATTTTCAGATTTGACATCTTTCAAAAAACTTTCTTGTTTCTGCTTTCAATCATTTAGTTTCACTTTTAAAGGTCAAACCTACTTTTTGTCACGCTTAAAAATAATCGTCTTTGTTGATGAAATCACGAAACTAATTTACCGAATTACCTAAAGGGCCTTACTGGCACGTTTCTTTTTAATTAGTTTGCAGAGAGGATTCTTGTGTCGAAATATTAGCCAGCCTGTCTCTGAGTAATGGCAAAGTGGCACTGTTTAATGCGGGTAACTCTAATTGGTATGCCGGTGCGGTTGCAGTCGGTCTACTGTTCTTATTACTAACGCACCTGTTTTTATTGCAATGTTCAGTAAAGCAGCGTTTCTGTTGGATATCACAGCTAGAACATGTATCGTTAGTTAGATAAAAGAAGAGTTTTCATTATTCAGATGTAATTAAAAAAGGTAAATCCAGTCGTTTTAAGCGTCATCCACTTTCATAGGTTTAATGAACCTTTAATATTCCATTGCAGATATTATGACAGGATGACTGTGAACTTGTTCAGATGTATAATACATGTGTATAAAGAGATTATGTAATCAAGACGTAATTAATGATCATTATGTACAAAACGGTGTTATGTGTATCGTATTCTATACCATCGTTTTGTACGAAGAACCATTGTTCTGTAGCTACAATGTCAAGGCCCTTGTGCCACCCGAGACATCAGCTTGGTGTAGACATATGACGCGACTATAACTATGTATTTACGTGAAGGCAAGACTCGGGGCTCTTTTGACGAGTGAAACAAACGTTCTTGCGTTTTGTGGTTTTGATGAACAATGTTTATAACTCATAATATATAATTTGTATTGATAAAGTTACCGAGAACTAGTAATGTGTTTTTTTATAAATTAATGACACTAAAAATAACGACTTACATTTCGTTTAACATTGAGATTATAGGGCCTAAACCGATTATACAATAGTTAATTTTAAAAACTAACATGTTGGATTAAAGCTAACGTTTAGGTGGAATATAGTTTCGAAAATGGACGAATTCGTGACAATACATTATTAGTGATTCTTGAACTTCGATGTATTCTCTATTCTTATCAACAAATCAATAAAATGTACAAATCAGTAAAATAACGTAATTTATAATTACGTCACGCTCCAATAACAGTTTAGCTGAGACTAGTGATGCAAGGCAGTTGAATGAATGTGAGCGTAGATGACGAGGCATAGTTTTCCTCACTCACTTCTCCTCACCTCATCTCACTGGGCGTTGTCTTTTTTCTTTATTTATTCTGAGGCTCTGTTAATTCGATGAATTTTAGAAGAATTTTATTAAAAAAATACTTACTTTTGATTGTCTGCAGGTTACGACAGTTAATGGGACTAAAAAATAAAACACATAATTACATTCAGATCATTCGATGACTCTTTATTTACAGAGTGATGAATAGTAGATAATATTCGGTGAAACGTTCAATACAACCAAATAATGTACAGATCACAGGAAACGTAAAGCTGACCAACGAGGCCTAATATCGACGTCTGTATACTAACATCCTAGAAAAATCTAGTAAAACGATCAGTCCCGTCGATGGAGATGATTTCTAAAACGAAAATATTAAGTAGCATAACTACATCATCTACATAGACGGGATCACAAATAACGATTTCAAAATTAGTTGGTATATTTTTAAAAATACAATAAAATTTTAAATTTTAACATATATTTATGAAAATGTTTACTCTTTACAAAACAATATATACAACGTTTTAGACAACAGTACGGCGACATTAACGTAACATAAATATTAATATACATATACATATGTATGTGTAGGTACTTTAATTCTATGCAGTCAAATCTATGACTAAGGCGTACACGTTTAAATTCGCTAAAATGATGAAATACAAAATTTAACCAACACGGTATGCGTACAACGAGAATTTAAAAGGATACACGCTCCGGGACATAGCTCTAATGAAATACAAATATTTATACCGTATTGTTTATGAAGGTATATTATTGCGTAATCATTGCAACTTGCTGGATATATGTAACACATAATACGATGTCTGTAGTTGAATAGTACAGATGTAACCATGGGTGGATTCAAAGGTTGATTTTGAGAAAGGAGGAGAACAGGATTCATTAGTAGGCGAATCAAGTCCAAGAAGCTATGCATTTGATAACTAATACTTTGATTAAAAATTTATATACAATGATCTATTAAATGACCTTTCGGTGCAATCATCATTCATGCTTTCAACTAAACTACTATGGGGACTATGGGGACATTTACACTCCCTTCCCCGGTTCTCTGAATACAGCCATGGATGTAATATTTTGATTGTCATGGAATTCTGAATTATTTACATTTTCATGAAATTAATTTAACGTGGCTATTTTGAACGAGGTTATGACGAACACTTTTTATTTTAGAATTAATTTTTCATAGTTGACTGTTATAACTCGGTCCTTATAATGATCAATATTTGCTTTTGAAATTAAATGTTTGCTGTAATTTACAAGCGACGGCGGTTTGATCTGCACACTTACACTGAAATTTTTGTGGTTTCAGAGCTGTTGCGCATGTACTTCAGATGAATATTGTTGATTTAGCGGGATCAAATTAAAAACTTTATACATTATTATACAGTGCAACAGAGCTGTATCTGTATATTGAAGAGATTTTCGAAAAACTGATTGGAATAGGCTTTTTATGCTTCTCTGAACAGACAGAAAACATTTTTATTTTTATTTGTCTGTCATTTTGTCTTGGCGCTCCGTCCTTTCTGATACCCCGTTGGGGATACAGTGTGAAGATGTGTATGTATCTATTTTATCTTTTTGTTTCATCTAACTTGACTGACAATCTATTGTATACATTTAGCTCTGCTTTTAGCTACCTACCACTGAATTCTGTGATTATAAGGCTGATCTTGATAAAATATAAAAAAAAAACAAATACAAAGAACTAATTTAAAATTTATAGTAATATGTTTTTATTATTATTAATACAATGTCATTCCCTCTATATCGATCGATCGATATAAAGTGCTTTCTGCCTTGTTCTACTCACTTTTATACCATCGACAGAAAAGAGGGGTGTTATAAGTTTGATGCTTTTTGTATAATGGGATCGAAGCTCTCGAAGGGGCGAACTGATTTGTACTATATACCTTTTTTAGCTTAAATGTTCAGTTTTTGAGAAAAGCAGTCCAGTTGTCTTTATGATCTTCAGTTCTGAATTGTAATTATAAAGATTTCATTAATCTTACGTACTTTTCGTTATTGCAGTTCTAAATTTTTTGAGTGCTTTTTATTTTTTGTGCCAGGGGCTTAAAGTTTAATTTTAGTTATCAGTTACATTAAAATGGGTACTTATTTTCCATTCGATTTCTTTACATTGTATTTTTTATTTGTGTGGATCAAAACAACAGTTTGTATGCTATTAACATACGTAGCGGCTCAGACCGCACAGCCATCAGCCGATAAAGTGTAGCGCGTATTTTAACATTTTACTTTGTTTCGAACCAGTAGTAAGGTATAATTAGTTCTAACACATTATTATGCTATGTGATTTTTTCTGAATTTCGTAGGCTATAGAAAATATTAATTGTTACCTATTTGCTTTGATTACTTTCTTTTTATTATTTTGTAGAGAGGGCACTGCAGTGTAAATTTTACGATTAGAGTAAATATAATACGAATTATAACAGTATTATAACGGTAGTAAGAATCTTTCAAAAGAGGATACGTATTGAAACTATTATTTAGTCTACTGTAAATAGAGTATTTATTTATTATCATTTTATGTCTTTTAAAAACTACATATTATGTTGTTTTTATTACAGTTAAATGTAAATAATTGATTCATTTAACGAGTGAAAGATTCAATAATAAATTTTTTTTATACCTTTTTGCTCAAATTAAGTATGTTATTTGCATTATTTTTAAAAATAACATATGTGGTTCTAACATAAATATTTTTAGAATTTGTGTAATAGAACGATGTATCCAACAGCAAAGAGGAAATTGACATTCTTGTTGGTGGTTGTGTTATAATACTGGCAAATAAAACGCGGGAGAAAATATCGAAAATACGAATAGATCCCTTGTCGTTTATTTGTAGTCAATAATAAAAATAAAACGGACGACGTAATACGAGTATCTTGCACATGAACCTCATAAATGAAGTCTAAAGTGTACAATTATACGTCATCGATCAGTCGCAATGAACAACGATATTTCACCTTGCTCTCGCTACGATCTATTTCAGTGATGGGCTGAATATGGGCCAGAACATGGGTAAAGTACGTATATTAAGCCGAATGTTGATTAAAAATACATCGAAACGCATATTCGGCGGAATTATTCGGTTGATTGTACGTGCACTTTACGGCACCAAATAACTTCTTATAAATATGTACGCATAGCTGTAACTTTATGTAAGGCTTTATATTCCCTGAAATTTTTAAAATTTTAAGTCTGGTAGAGAAGGGGGGGGGGAGAAACAAATTAAGTGCAAATAGCTAATAGATCAGTTCTAATTAATGCAAAATATGTGGGTTAAGATTGTAAGTTGCATTGTTTTTGTTAAAGTCTACTATAATAGTCGGGCAGCTAGACGGGTAAGTGACCTCATATCGTATTAAATGCATACGAATTCAAAATGTATGACACATTATATTAAGTTATTTTTTTAACACTTTTATCAAAAACACTAAAATATTGGGGGAATCACAATATTGAATTGCACAATTAAACTGAAAAATAAATAAATTGACAGGCTGAAACACTAATTGCCATTGCACAAGGTCGACTTTGCTTTTTGAGCTACAGAACCCAAAAAAGAGAAGAAATCATAGACATCTATTGTTTCAATGATATAGACTAAATTACGTTTTAAAAGAAGAACCACCTTACATACTTAAGAAAACAAGAAGAATGTACTTAGACGAAGATAATAGAAAAATACTACTGAGCCAATTCCAATGAATGCCATATCAATAATATAGGATAATGAGATAACTCACTATCTTACCTTACATTGATGATTTATAAATTTTTAATCACGTGGTATTTAACTAGTACTTGGCTTCTACAGTTTTTGAATGATCTTTAAAAATGTCCTAAAAATAGTGAGTCTTTACAGTTCAATCCACCAAATCTAATGAAGCTAAAATTATGATTTCGAAATAAAATTCTAAAAATTAAAAGTTTAATTAACTAATTCAATATTTAGTAACTACTCGGTAATTTCACCGAATATTTGGCCGAATGTTACGAACATGGATAAATATGCCGAGCGTGCTGAATAATTACCGAACATCGGCCCGTCTCTGGTCTATTTATTTCGCTGCTGTTATATAAAATACAAAGTATCCGCAAGTAGTGTCTTTGTGTCGTACCGTGATTAACCAGTCAAGTATACAATGTTCTAGTGTACTGTTTTTTCCTTTTTATTTCGGTGGTTGCATCTTTTCTTACACATTAATATTTTAAATGATTGACTCAATTTAAGGAGTTAGACATATGTAAAAGTAAATCTATTAACCGATGGATGCAAATATGATGTAGGTTTGTGGATTTGAAGAGAGATTCGATAACTTTATGAATGGAAAGAAACTATTTATACTATTCACAATATTTGTATTAGATGAATAAAATATGTCACAAATGCTTTCATTGTTACTAGTAAGATAGAATAGTCGTGAAAAATGTTTTAGGTTGTGTTTTCTTATGTAGTTAAGTTACACATAGTATGGGCCCGCTGCGATTTGAACGGCAGTCAAAAGAAAATTCGGAAACAACAATTTCGAGAGTACGCGGAGACTATATTTAAAAACACAAAGATGAATAAATGAATTGGATAGCGTAATTAGCTACAAAAGAACTGTTATTTGAAATTTATTTAAAAATGAAAATATTATTAAATATTATATTAACTTATATTTCAAATTACTTTCGATAAGTCCGTTTTAAATCGATGTTTATTTAATTCCTACTATTTATACATTTATTTATGTTTTCCATTTTCTTTTTTGTAATTATTATATACATAGTATATGCTTGCAGTATGAATATATGTAAGAACATAATATCTAAATACGTTCGATTTTGTGGTCGAAAATAAGAGCAACTCGACAAATCGCATATATTTAACAACTAAAACTATTATAGTGTCTACGTAGTCTAGAGATATTTATACTTATGTAATTTCGTTTTTAAACGTTGTAATTAGTAATTGGCAGTGCTTTGACTTCTGTACGAATTACAGTTTACGGATAGATAATTAACTTGTCTAAACATATTTGAGACTGAAACCATAAACATATGCCTTTGAAAAAGTTCATAGGTACGTATCATACAAACGTTCCGATTGTGTAAACGGATGGAAGAGTTGTATTTTATCGGTTGTAGCTCTAAGTATCAACGGATATTGAACGAATTGTTCTCGACTATAGCAAACGTAACACCAAGATCTTTCAGAAAAAGATACGACAAAGGCCTGTCCTGGTCGAGAGAAATCGCGTGTAGTGCAATGTTTAAATTGGTATAAATAATATAAAATTTAATGATAGTTATTTATTACAAAGTTGTAATATGACATGGTACAAATTCCGAACATTACAACAGTACCTGTACCTACAGTTACAGTCCGGCCGCAGAGAGAACGCTTTCCTGACAGGTCGTGATCGAATGGACGACGTAATTTAGAAATGGCGTTGAATTTATGATAAAAATATGTTGTTTATTTGTTCAAATAACGAATAATTATCATTAAAAACTATATTATTATGTCAACTGACAACAAATGTAATAATTTTGCGCCTAATTTAATGTTAAATAAATAAGGAAAAAAAAATATTTTAAATCCGTACTGCGCTGTTACAAGGTTGTGTGCCATAAAAACAGGCAATTGTAACGTTATCTCTTTTCTGTCTTTACACTATAATAATTGTTTTTTAAGATATTTTTAGTGTTGAAATTATATTAAATATTTCTGAATATTACTCTCGTATTTTTATTTTCTTTACATTCAGAAATTAGAAGCCAGACAAAAAAGTATTTAAACTTATGTTACTCTTTTCTCGAGTCGGTTGAACTAATAACGTAATAACAGCTACTTTTTGCCCATCAATAGTCACGACCAACTGACATACGTCAAGAACGCATTCTCTCAGCGGCCGGACTATAGGTACATTCAACCACATGATTCTAGGAGGCAACAACCATTTATTAATTTGAAGTTCGAATACTGCGCACCTACTCATAATCATGTATGACGTTTTTCAATGCTATCGGCACAAGATAATTCACACATTTTTATTGTAAACCTTTGTTTTAATTGCCTAGGACATTTCTTTACCTACGTAAGAATTAAATAAACTAAAATGTTTATTGCAACCTACGAAATTGGAAAAAATTAACAGATTAACAATTTACGAGATTTAAGGTAATGGTTTTTTACAACTTATTTTAATAAGTTTTGACTATATGAATTATGAAATCTATAAATGTTATTTTATCGTTTAGTCCATTCACAAATTGTCGGTGTGATAAAACTTAGAAATATACTAATTTGGAATTAAAATGCAAGACACATTTTTTAAAATGCTTATAAAGTCTTTGGAGGTTCGCGAAATTCTTGATTTACATGTAGTCTTTATTAATTATGTTTTATTGTGATATGTAAAATGAGAATTGTTCCTTTCAGGTGACAACAGTCGCAATCGTCATAATTCACAGGTAACCTAGGGAAACCTCATTCGTTCCAACTTGACATCTTTTAACAATAGATTTTGAGTATCGTTTATTTTATAAGAAGTATTTGGGAATCACATTTTATTTTAGTAGTTTATTTTTTAACAATTATATAATTAGCTTTAACAATTCGTATTTTTTGACGATCATATATTTAAAAGATTTGGATTTTGAGATTTTATGTATGCTATTTAACTACATGAGCAACAATCAATATAATATATATCCAACTTTCCATATCAATCTCTGATTCAGCTTCAGTATAGTTAATTGTGCATATATTTGCGCGAAGGTTTCAATATAGGTTTACCTAAACTTCGCAAGTTCGCAGTCACTAAACAAAGAATAGAAATACCGATAATCTATCTGGTATCTGTCGATACAGAGTACAATACATCTAGAGTTTCGCACTTTCGAAATCACTTATTATCCACTCATCTAATTTATATAAGAACACTTTTATTTCTTATTATTACAAGTATCGTAGTAGATATATACTTATTTATAAAAGAAAATGACTACAATAATTATTATTCATGACGACTTTTTAATGTGACTTTATCGATGAATGTCTTGCGAGCGATCAGATGTGCTCGTCCTGTACATCTGTCGAGAGAGAAAAAGAACATTTAATAAAAAAAAAAACATCAAAGCGCGTGTATACTTGTTTCGAGAAATAAATATCAAGTACATTATAATTTTACAAAAATACAAGTAGGTAACAAATAGGTATGTATAATATATGATATGAAGCTAAGCAAACAGTGACATTAAAGCGACATTTAATATGTTACATGTTTTTTTGTAAGCTTAGTTTTCAAAGTGGAGAAAGCGATTCATATTTTGTCAGACGGTATTAGTGATGTTTAAAATTTTCAAAAGAATATTTTTGCAAAAATACTTAAAACACTTCTGACACGTTAAGTTTATAATGAAAAGCATGTGTTTCTTATATATCTTTTGTTATAGTCTTTGAGAACGCCTTGTGCGATAAATATCTATTCTACTCTTCATAATGTTTAGAACTATGCTAAATATTAAGCGTTTGAAGAAGAACGGAATTATAGCAATAACATTCATGCAAGGAAATCTCGTTACTCAGCAAATTGGTTATATCACATTTACTACATACTAATTTCTGGATACCTACGTACTATTTCTCTTACATTTGAAATACGCATGATAGATTTTATTCAACATAGAAAGTGAAATACTCGTAATTTTAAAAAAGCGTGGAAACATTTTTGCTTGGAGCGCTCTTTCAACAACACACGGTATGTAGATATCTAGGAGCACAAGTACGTCATAATACATTCAGTGCCGAGTAGAAGTTACGACACAAGGGAGTAGCAGTACATCGGAGACAACAGTGCAACGTGAATGTGAGGAGATCATGCATGTTTGTTGGAATTAACACAAAACAAAAGGTTTACTACATAGGACTGACAGCTACTTACATGCTACCAAAGTAATTATTGTGTACACATTTGTGGTAACTGGAAAGGAGATAGTATTTTGACATTCAATGATCTTTTTCTCCTCAATGTCTTTTTAAAAGACATCATTTTCAGGGCGCGATATATATTTTAGTTTTTTAACTATAACTTATAACTTAACAGATACTTAAGTAATAACAATAGCTTCTATGTGCGTTATAACGAGATTTGACTGCATGAATTTATGGTAATGCGACTGAGGATGATAAATATAATAGTGGAAGCCATGAAATACAAATTGAGAACGTAAACATTCTCCGTAAATGTTTTGATATCTTATTCTAATTACGATTACAAAAATTAATAACATAATTACAAAAATGTTGACAATGACAATTTGAGCCTAAGTCTAATTAACTGTGCCAATAAAAATAATGTGTCGATTTGTAGAAGTGTTAATCATCAATATATTAATATTATATTACAATCAGTGTTTGTAATGGTTAACTTTTAATCGTTGTATGCTTAATTAATATACCTACCTACTATATTGGATTTCAAAGACATAGGTCAGTTTGAAAACGACTAATATAAACATCAAGAAAGCTGATAATATTATTTTTACTTACAACCGAGTAAAAATACGAGTCTAGAATAATTTTAAGAATAATACTAAGTCAGTCTAATAGGATTTCAGGTAGGTTTAGAACATTCCCACGAGTGCATAATCATGTATGTGCGTGAGGTAACTTTATAAATGTAGACATTGAGAATTTCAACGACATTAACAATAACATTATCACATGGGGTTGTAATTTGTCCCAAGAATATTACGAAATCTAGAATTTCACTAAAAAGTTAAAAAATTATTAAATTAGAAATGTTAAATATTTTATTCAAAGAAGTCTAGCCATGTCGATAACAATATATTTCAGTAAAAAGATATAAATATTTTGGTATAATTGTTTTATTAGAAATTAGAATCATTATTGTATGTAATCACATAATGAACTAGAGGTTCTAGAGAAATATCCAGTGAATCTCAGACTCACAGAATAAATTTTTTTAGATTGACTATATTAAACCAAATTATCATAAACCTTGCTAAGATTAAACAAAAATTATAGTTGTTTCATAACAAAGGTTTTCATAAAAAACGAAAACCTAAATCAATTTGGTGAAACTATGTTAGAAAATTAATTTCGAACATCGAAATGACGTCTCGTGTTGCAACTACTTATTTTTCGATTATAATAATGGCTTATTTATTATAATGAAAACCACACGATATTTGAAGTGATTTTCATTATTATATTATCAATGAGATTTTGTCTTTGTAACTATTATAAATCCATATTCATAATTTGTATGTAATACTCATAATTTTACGGTTTTTTTTAACATTGCAACAAGAATTGTAATATTCCAGTTTTCATAATATTTCTGGGAGGTGATTACTTATTGCAATCAAGGCGAGTAAACGTTATATTTTTGGCGCTTTAATAGATATCTATTCAAAATCATACAGGTGCGTAGACAGAGTAAGACTTGTATGGGTACAGGCTGTTTAAAGCCGTGCATGTAAGTTTAACTACCCGATTGCACTAAATATTTGATAATAAATAAGACAACCCAAAAATGTTCGCATGTACGAGTGTAGGTAAATTAAGAAATAATAATTCATATTTCTTTGAAGTCTAAAAATGTACGAGGTATATATCACAATTAATATTTAGTTACTTTTATGTTATGCCTTGGTTTTGCATTACTTAAATAAGCTTCAACATTTTCATATTATAAGAGTTTTCTTTTGTAATTACATATTTGGAGCAACTTGTGTACTATGAAGTATCCAATATTCGAGTAACGATATTATTTGGACTTAAATATATATACTTTTGCAAAGATAGAGTCATCCATGCGAGGATAATAAAATGGAAAATGATATAGAGATAGTTTTACTACAAATATTTGAATCGTAGGTAGGTTATAGTAATTGTTGATACACATACATAGGTTGAGAAGTATTGTTTGCAGTGAGCATAAAACTAAATAATAGTTACGTAAAGATTTCACCCAAAATATTGTTACTAAACTTAAGTATTTACATAGGTATTCTTTTATTTTGGTTTATAAACATACGTATATATTATAGTGAAAACTCAATATACTATTGTAAAAATATTGCAATAATAAACAATACTGTTTATTATTGCAATATTATTTACCTTAATTAATTAATCCCCATGATACAGGCTGCGCCTAGTGCGGAGGTCACTGTATTTAGTGTACCTACGGTTACTTGATTTTTTTTGGCAATACAATTTTTATTATTATTTAGTAATGTGTAAATATTGGCAAAATAAATGACCGCGTTGCTGAAATGAGATTACTATAATGTTATGTAATATCTAAAATTTAAATAGTTCATGAAATTAGAAATAAGTAAGTGTGAGATGTAAAACACCTTTAGTTGTAATTTTTCTCTACCTTGCAGATTTAAACATGAAACAAGTTCAAACTGGTTCCATTTTCAATTTAAAAAAAGATCCACAATTACAAAAACGTAAATTATGCGAGACTATTCTTGGATAATCTAATATTTTATGGGTACATTTTCGTGCTATTTTATTTTTATTCATGCTCTCTCATGTCCTTGATATAGTAACAAGTAAGAAGGACGCGGTGCTGTCTTTTAAGTTAGACATGTTATTTATCAATATATTATAGGTAAAACGACAGCGAACAACCCTGTAACGGATATCTATTGCAGAAATTTGTTAAAGATTTCAAACTTTGACCATTAATAACAAAATAGATTCCATCCATCAATCAAATTACAACCATTCACATGATGTGAGGTTCGATCATACGTAACTATTATTTATATATTTAAGAACAATGCTGGAGCTACAGCTCAGAGGTAGCTCTCTGAGAAGTCTAGGTCAGACACAGACGCTCTTGAGGAGCGAGTATAGTTAGTGGAAGTGCCGTAATCGGAGGTGGCAGTGGCGAGGTCGGCGAGGACTGGCGCCCCGCCACCGCCCGTACCTTGCGTGACTCCGTCTGCGGCTGCCGCTTCCCGCTCGGCCAATTTCTGTTTCAGCACCCGAATCCTTTCCTCCTTCTGTAACCATATCTCTTATTGCAGTCCAGGAAGAGTTTTATTATTTCCAGGAAGAAAGAGGAAGAATTAAGTCCAAGAAGACATTAATCTTCTTCACCATACGGGCTCCGTCAAATGTGGGAGTCACTCTAATGTTCAATGGATTTAGAATCGGTGATTTTTTAAAATAATTATTATTACATTAATTTGTTTGTAAGAGATCGTACTCCTACTGCATTTATCTTACTTTCAGTCGTTTTCAGGCATATCCAGGCATTACTACAAAAAAGTCTCAACCAACACCGCATTGTACATGGGCATTTTGAATGAGTTATATACATTCACACTGCCTACTAATGCGGACAGCACCGTTCGCTTTATTGCCAGCTGTTAACCGTATCTCCACATTCAACTCACATCTTCCATCCCTCGAAAACGCACTTCCCAGATATACAACTTCATATCACATTCATTAACTTTAGAAATATGTGCATTGTTGTCCTTGCGAACAAAATAAGCAATTTAGAAATATGCAGTATAACAAGGTGTTATTGTAAAAATGAAGAAAATTTAACTTAGATGGTTCGGGCATACAGAAAGAATGAGTGACGAAAGACTGACGAAGAAAATCTACAGAGCGAAAGTTAGTGGTAGCACAAGCCAAGGAAGACCAAGGCTGACTCATGAAGGTCAAATAGCGAAAGCACTAGCATACCTAGGCGAAAATGTGCGAGGAGATTTGAGGAGGCAAAAGAAGTATGTAAGGACAGCGATGTTTGGCGTTACGTCCTCTCTGACTACCCCTTTAGGAATACGGCGCGACGATGTGTTGTTTGTATTAATTTATTCATTTTAATTTTAAAAAAATATTTTTAATTCAAATTCTAACAATACTGAAGATATTCGTAAAATATCTTTATTTTTTATTCAAATACAACAGTATTAATGGATACAAAAATAAACTCTGATTAGAATCCTTAGCAATAAAGTATATAAAAATTCTGTTACGTCCTTTTTCATTAATTTATTTGATAGATTGATAATATTTTCTGAATTCAACTTAAGTACATATCTGTTAAATGGGACTAGATATTTGTATATCAATCAAATAATAAATAAAAATACACTGACCATCTGACAATGTCAAGTAAATACAATTTAGTAGTAAATATCTATAAAATAACAAAAGAGCTATTAAGGGGCTATTTGATAAATATTATTAGTACAACATTTTAAATATTTTATGGGGAAAAAATACCAGCACTTGACTTCGACTGTGTTCTCAAAAAAATTAAAATAAATTATTCAGCTAACGACGAATTAAATAAACTATAACGTTTGATACCTGTGCAATCAGTTTCTGTAATTCTTCATTTTCTTTAACGAGTTCTCGGTAACGCTCCTCATCGGCAGGTGCGGAGCCCGACCCCGAACCCCGGCCGCTCTCCACTCGCTCCGTTGGGTGCCGGATTACTTCGATCACCTACATTAGAGGTATTTCCGTAATAAAGATATCAAAGTGATCATTATCTTAATCTGTTGTCATACTCAGATGTCACTCATAACAGTTTATCGTGAAAAATCGAAACGTGGTTATTATTATTATGTTCATGAAATTTAATTTCAAAACACTCAAAATATTCCATCATAAATACACACATCAAAAAAGTCTAAGCAACATGTACGATTTTGAACTTTTGAACAATTTTTCCTATTGTAATATATTTATATTTCTTTTATAAATGATAACTAAGCATTTTTTGACGCATTAGTGACTAAAGCAACAAAATCCTTCATTTAATCACAGTAATTAACAATATGTGTACCGTAACATACGTAGTATAAAATAAAGTTAAAACGAAATTAAACTTTTCATGTTTTACAAAATTAAATAACGACATTTTTTTAATTATTTGGTATTTCAATACAAAGTGTGACCGCTTCTATTGTTTAAAACTTGTCGGCAGCGATTTTTCATTGAATTTATATAATTTATTCAGTTGTTGGGTTTTCGACACTCCGTCCAGGTTCTCTAGAGCACGTCTCTAGAGCATGTCCCATGCGTGCTCGATGCGATTGAGGTCTGGCGATTGTGCAGGCCACGGCAATACCCGGATATTTTCCATTGTCAAGTACTCTCTGGACCACCGAGCTGTGTGCGAACGCGCATTGTCATGCATCAGCGTGAAATCTGAGCCAAGACTTTGTGCAAATGGGTGAACATAAGGCCCGAGGACATTTTCAACGTAACTTTCAGCGTTGCCATCTACAAAAACGAACTCGGTTCGTCTGTTCTTCATAATACCCGCCCATACCATCACTGAGGAGCCACTGTAAGGGTGCACTTCCTGAACGAATCTCAGCCGTTCAGCATTTCCGGGAGGATCCCCTGTATTAACGTAACGCTGCCAAAGACGAAAAATCTCGCTCCTATTGACACCAATATGCCGAGACACCTGGGACTGATTTTTTCCCGCTTGTAGCAATCCTACAGCTCTTTGCATTTCATCAGCAGTCAAATGGCGTCGCTCCATAACATAAAAAATGACTCACCATTCAATTTTTTCAAAAACTGTATATCTCAAAATGATAAAAGTGCGATAAATACCAAATTTATCAAGCAACGAAAACACATGAAATCGGGTAAAAGTAATTAGCTTTTATTTTTATGAAAACAAAACAACCGAAAAGGTTCTATTTTTAAAATCAGTCAGTATATGTTTCCGAGAACAAAAAAGATTGTATACCAATCTACATTTCCAAGAAAAAAATAAAGTATCAATTAATAAAACATGCAGTTTCTGTAAATGATGCGTGTTGCTAGACTTTTTTGATGTGTGTATTTAGAAGTTATCTCTTTTGATAGAGTTAATAGCTATCATTATATAACATGAATTTATTATGCCATTTTTTAACTGAAGTCAACTGAAATTCTTTTAAAAATCCTATCGTTAAAGGCGTTAATACCAGAGCGTGAATTGCTGTCACAATCCACTTTTCTCTTTTCGTTCCGATTCTAGTCTGCACGTACACTAACGAAATCAATTTGGTCTTTCGAGGCAGTATATTGTGAAAATTCTTAGATAAATAAATCTATTTCCTCTATTAGTTTGCTGAAAAAGCTGTCAAGGAGTTACGTTGAGTTTTTTTCTTAAAAAGCTTCGTGAGTGTTTGTATCTAGATAATAATTTATTTGGCTTACCTTGGGAATAAATATCAAGGCCATACTGAGGAAACAACAAAAAACTATAGCGAGTGAGACGAAGGCGAATGCGGCATCCTGCTGACTGGCGATAACTAATGTCACTGGTGCGGTGATTAAGCACAAAACAACTACGTTGTAGATGCTCATGCCTACGTAACGAGAGTCATTGATCTGACGCACTTTTACTGACCGCGTCTCGTAAGCTAGGAATAATCCAAAAACCAGCACCAGTCCTTTGTATCCGTACATTACCCCTAAAAACGAAAAAGATCGTCAAAAGATAAAATAAAGTAAGCAGCTGTTATTAACGACTTGAAACTTTTTGTGGAATTTACGGTCACAAATTAGTCGCAAGAGACTTTGAAAATGAAGATTTATGAAACGTAATTTATTTGTTTACGAAATTCAAAATTACCTGGTATTAAAACTCATCTTTCGTAATTACATCTTTGAAATTTTATTATAGTCGTGGATTAGTAGTATATTTTAATAAACTATTTTGAGGTACTTACCGAGCCATACCGTATTATGTTCGCTTTCACAGTGTTCAAGTTCTGGACGAATGTGAACATCATCGTCATGATGTCGTGGGGCCTCTAAAGGAAATATTTCAACGCGCCTTTGAAGAGGGTCTCGAAGTTGCCACGCTGTTAGTAAAGCCGCGTCTACCATTAGCAATCCACCCACCATGGTATACAATTTCCATCCATGCATACGTTTCTAGAAATATAAACACTAAATGAATGTAAGAATGGACTATGTACTCGTATGTTAATTATTTAATTGCCAATCGCATATTAGTCTACCAGTCAAATACATTTATTTTGGTTCCCTTAAAATGATTAAATTGCTCGGTTTGGCATTTAGAACGGGCATCGGACGCAAAGTGTACACCCTCGTCTACGAAATCTATTTTATAGATAGGTGCATTGTTGCTAGCAGGGCTTTTCAATTCGGGGCCCGGATGCCCGGAAAGCGGCACATGTTTGTTATTATGTCCCCAATCGAATAAAAGATTGTATTCAATGAACTGTACCTTTGTATCCACTTTTGGTTTAGTCGTGTGTCTATGCACTCGCCATACTTTAGTGAACATAGCGCCATAAGCCATGGAGAATCCTGTAGCTAACAACCATGCTCTAGCGGCACATAAACCAGAAAAATGCTGTGGCTGTACCCATCGTCCATCTACTCCCAATGCCACGGCAGCGCCCAGACATATACAGCATCCACACAGCATTACAGTGTTACATGCTGGGTGTGACCACTGGATCACCCTGTCATTAAATACTGCAGAATTACAAACAGATTGCGACAAGTAAATGTTTATTGAAATTGAAACTGCCGGAAATATCGACTGTTTCAATTCTCATTCTCTCGCAATAAAATGGGAAAATGTACAGAGAATTGTTGGAATTCCTTTATTAAATTTATTCATATTTAGTAGAGGAAAATTAAAAAGAAGTGTACCTTCTGTGTCTATGCATGACATTAAAGAAGATAAGTGCGATCGCAGCCAGGATCCCGGCAATGCATAATGCTGTCATACAGGCAAATAATGGTAGAGATACTGTTCTTAGCTCGTTCACTACCACTGTACGATCCGGAGGCACTTTACCACCTGCCAATAGGGATTCCTTGTTTTATGTCTCACTCATACAGACGTATTCTTAATCGTGAAACGTTCTCTCGTAAAACTAATGTGTTATTTCACGAGTCAAAACCGTAGATGGTGGATATTTTATATCTGTTATTTTTCTTTTTAGCGTCTCGCTTTTCCTTTAAGTAACAAAAGAATTTTTGCTACTTTACGTTTAAGACACAATTAACTTAGTTATTATGAGCAGTGAAAACTTCGTGTTTCGAGCTCCTGCCCTTTGGCTATATTGCTTACCGGGAAATTATTAAAAAGAACATTTCTATTATATATTTTGTCAGTAAAAAATCTTTTTAAATTCGTAAATGTATGAATTTTTAAGGGGTCTTGTGAAATATTAGAGCAACTTTTAATATTTAAATTGGCTGTGGGAACTAAAAAGAGTCTAGATACTACTATAGGTATACTCTAGGTGTATTTCATAAGAGATGTACTTAATTATTATTTACTTGTTTAGTAATTGTCTAGAGATTTCTTATCTAGAGATTTAGTGTGATCACTGGGTGTTACGGCTCACGTATTACTAGTTAAAGTAAAATCAATTCAAGTAAACGCAATTGTAAGATATCTTTGAACGTCAAATCGACCTTAGGCTCTTACAGAAAACCTATACACCATGAGAAGCACCAACAAGAAATTCAGTCAAGTATCATTTTCCAACATCATTCTACAATAAGTTTATTAAAATATATTATTCAGAAAGCTAGTAAATGCATATGCACAGAAAAATTATTTGTAGACAATTGTTTTATCACTCGTTTATTACATAGCACGATTTTCTAATCAATGTACGTTTTATAACAAATCTTTGTCTATTTTCCGTTAATTGAGTAACTTTCTGCGGAGGGTTATTGCAAAAACGAATCGGAAATGAAAAACATTTGACTTATGCAATTTAAATTTTGGAATTGAAATTTATCACGACCTCGGGTTTCCACATCACAAATATCGCTTCTTTTTAAACTATATTTTTCCTCGTATACATTACATTTTCAAAGATGAATAAAGAGGGCACGGTGAGGACATCAATGTCTTTACATAATGTCTTTAAACACTAAGCATGTCCAGTGTTGAGAAAGTCTTACGCCGTTTCTTCTTACTACGTGAGTACGACAGTCACAATTTTGTCTTGCCGAAAGATAATTATAATTACCTATGTCATATGAGAACATTAAAATGTACTACAATACCTATGAAGGATTGCAATGAAAAAAAAAAGAAGATTATCTAAGGATTGTTATGACGGTAATTCTTTGTACAGGTTACTTTTTGTATTTATAAGCGATTAAAAACGGTAACAGAATAATTTCGGTTATTAAATAAAGGAGTTAACTGAAATATTGGGTCCTTACATATGAAATTAGCGTTTTGTATACTGACCACTTTGATCTGAAATATCTCCTCTTTGGTTAAGAATTCCAAATTCAAATTTATAAATTCATTTAGCTGGTACATTTGAGTTTTGAAAACAGTCATTCATTTGTTTTTTCTTCATTATTTTTTTCTTTGGCGTCGCTTATTACCGCACAATGGAAAACATGAAATATCGGTATATTTACGAGTGCGAGTTCTACCGTGGCACCAGTGCTGCAGAAACAGCTTGAAGGATTAATGATGTGTACGGCGCTGATGTCGCAAAAGAAAGCACGGTACGTTTTTGGTTTCAACGTTTTCGTTCTGGAAATTTCGACCTTCAGAACCAACCCCGTGGACGGCCGGAGATCAAAGTGGAAAATGAAGAATTAAAGGCTATTGTGGAAGCGGATCCATCACAAAGCACTTCAAAGATAGCTGCAGGCTTTGGGGTAAGTGACAAAACTGTATTAATCCACTTGAAGCAAATCGGGAAAGTAAAAAAACTTGAACGATGGGTACCATGAATTGAGTGAATCGAATTTGCAAACACGCGTCGACTGCTGTGTTACTTTGCTCAACCGACACAATAATGAAGGGATTTTAAATCGAATCATTACTTGTGATAAAAAGTGGATACTGTACGATAATCGGAAGCGCTCGTCGCAATGGCTGAAGCCTGGAGACCCAGCCAAATCCTGCCCTAAACGAAAATTGACTCAGAAAAAGTTACTTGTGAGTGTTTGGTGGACTAGCACCGGTGTCGTTCACTACAGCTTTCTAAAATCTGGCCAAACGATTACGACAGATATCTATTATCAGCAACTGCAAACCATGAAGGAAAAACTAGCTGCTAAACAACCGAGATTGGTCAATCGCTCTAGGCCACTGCTGCTTCACGACAACGCAAGACCACACACTGCACAACAAACAACCACTAAGTTAGATGAGCTACAATTGGAATGTCTGCGACCTCCACCGTACTCCGGACCTTGCTCCAACAGATTACCATTTTTTCCGGAATTTGGACAACTTCTTACAAGGAAAAAAATTAAACTCCGATGCGGCAGTCCAAACCGCCTTCAAAGAGTTTATTGATTCTCGCCCCCATGGTTTTTTTAGTAAAGGGATCAATGAACTACCTATGAGATGACAAAAGTACATAGATAACAACGGTGCATACTTTGATTAATTAAATATATTTTACAAAAAAAAATTGACTTTATATTCCTCCCGTACAAAACGCCAATTTCATATGTAAGGACCCAATATTAACACAATCAAAACGATTTTATTACTATTAGACTTATAAGAAGAAGACGGTTCCTTTTGTCTTACGAAAGACTGAGACCGAGTAGTAAGAGTGGCGCTCATGACACGCAACCATAATACCAACATAATTTAACTTTCGGTTAACCGTATTAATTCCGGTTAACCGGTTAATTCTATAACCGTTAGATTTCTGTTAACCTGTTAATATAATTTATACCTTACATTTTGGTCTTCTTATCAATTGTTATGGAATTGGCTTGAACTAGTTTGAACCTGGTATAAATCACTTAACAAACACCACAATTTCATTAGTTTAAAAACTTAAAAAGTGAATCTTTTTGCCTTATCTTTGTAAGTAAAACACAAATAGTATGTGATACATATTTTTAGTGTTTATAAATAATAAAAACGGATGAAGTAATTATCGCATACATACCAACCCACCGCTCTCGGTCTAACCACGTGAGGTTGTCTGCTTGAGTGTCATAATATCCGAGTTTCACATAGTGATTGTCCACAAGTTGTTCAATTTGAGTAAGTGCTATCCGATCGCCTTGAGAAGAGAACGCCACCAGGCCCTATTTATTAACATGATTTATTAACTTAAAGTGCAAAGAAATAGCATTGGCTAAATAATGGATAGCTAGTTTATGTAAATACATAAGCGTTACATAAAGCTAAAATATCGCGGAACACGTTCACTTACCGATACACCAAGAAATGATGTTGAATTTATGGCTTCGTAGATATCGTCCGCGATCTTTTTATTCGTGTAAGTAAAGTTTTTGAGGCTTAATCCACTTTTCTCCAACTTTTCCATAGTTTTATTGAATGCTGAAATATTTTGATAGATTATGACATGTTTTTAATCTATTATATAGATCCAGATGTTACATTACGGAGATCCATTTCATGTGATGAATTACTATAATTTTTAACTGTCTTGCCGTTATAGGCGAAACACGTGCCGATAAAAAGTTTTAGGTTTTGGACGGAAGATAACTAAAAACTATAAGAATTTATTACATGGCAAATGGATATGTAATTAAAAATTGGTTAAATATAATTTCGTCTTACAAATTATTAATGTTCTGTACCAACTATTTGATTGGTTATTAGCACAATAAAATATGAATAAACTTTTTGTAGACAACGTTGCAATGTTGATAACATTTCGCTAAGACAGACTTCATTAATAATCTGGAATTTTTCAGTAGGCATGGATAACTCAGAGAAATTTCTTGCGTCATTAAAGATAAATTCATTGCGTCAACTCAGTAACTCAAGTGCGTCCCAGTGGAAATATGATACGTGCCGAGTGAGTCGCAAAGCGCGCGCCACCCGCATCACGCATCCGCTGGTATTAGCACAGGCAGCATATTGTATACGCTGTGTTTTATGCGCCAATACATTTGAAATAAGTGAATCAACCATCCGGCACAGTGAACGGAGTTGGAGTAATTACACAGTGCAGTGCAGTGTTATCCATGTCTATTTTTCAGTGTTTTAAAAAAGTATTTACTTTCACGTTTTTGTATGTTTTTTTTCCAAGAAGTTCTTATAGGCTTTTTCTAAGACGTCCTTTCTTTTTCAAATTAGTTTCCGTAATCAAATTAGGAACGTTAATAGTTTCAGTCCATTCGTCCATCCGTCCGTCTGTTTGTCTGATTGTATGTCACAGGTCCACTTATACGTGTTATGCATATTACTGATAAGTATTATATGCGCGGATATTACATTGGCGGAGTTGACTCAGAATCCGAAAAGACGGATTTTGTGTGAAAATATTTTTTTAATCCCATAGAGTAAAAAGTGTAAGTATATATTATCCCATCTAGTCATATCTTTAGATAAGTCTCCTAACATACAATTAAAACCATTGTTAAAATTGCCTAAGGAACCCTGCGTTTGTGAGCGTGCCCTACACCGTCTTAGTCGTGTCAAAAACGATTTGTTCTTAAACCTTTGTTCTCGGCCTTCGATTCATATTTCATGTGACGATTTAAAAAAAAATTCTTATCGTGACTGACCCCCTGAAATATTTCACTTGAATGTTTTACGGCTGTGATGGAGCCATTATGTATTACATACATATAGCAAAGAGCTGTAGGTACGGCTTTTTATGTCGAATAATTTCTCGAGAAATATGCTTGTGGCAGACTAATAAGAGACAGACAGATCCCGAACTGACTTCGTATGTGTTCCGTATTACTATTACTGGTATACAACACTATAAATGTGTCATATGGACACATTAAACGACTTTTCGAAACACAATTTCCAAATAACCGTTTGTCTAAAATTGACATACGATTTTTTGAAAAACATTTCAATTCGTATTTTGTATATAATTATATCCAAAAAGTTATTGTTTTAATATTTTTAGTAAGTAATTTCAGTTAAACTGACCGTAACGTTATGTTTTTAAATAATAATAAAAACGGTTGTGGTACTTATTTATTTATATTATGTTCTCTACAAAAGAAACTCAAAAAATTTAAAATGATGTGTGGTTTTATAGAATATAGATTGGTTTCTATAAAGTTTTTAAAGAAATAAAAAATCACTAAATCGACTTATTAAAAAGTAATGTCAATATTCAAAACAGAAATTGACTGATCGTTATTAAATGTAGCTTCATACTAAGTGGTTCATTTTGTAGCGAAAAATTCGAAAATAGAAACTATAATATTATATCGAATATAATATTTAACTTTACGGATAAAATTGAATTCAAATGTGTTTTAAAGTCTGTAATTTGTCGAACAAAGTTAACAACACTTAAAAAACAACTTAAAGTTAAATATTGCGGTTACTTACTCATAACTGTTCAGAAATTACGTAATGGTATATGTTACACATACGTATATTACATATTTTAGTTATTCAATTAAGTATTATTCTCTTACGATAAAACATATACCTATTACATAGTTAGCTTCAAGATCAATAAGTTAAAAAAAAGTTAAATTAAATTAAAAACTTATCACATATATTCCTAAATAACAAAAATTAAGCATTTAAATACCTAAAGCTACGGCCCAAACAGCGTCATATGCTAAAGGTGCTTCCTGATAGCCTTCTGGAAACCTCTCCCCGTCTATATCGTAGCCGGCCTCCCGTAGAGCTTCGTTCAGCCGTGATCTGTTTGTGTAAGTAATGGTAATTATATAGCAGCTGTACTATTCACCTTGAAATAATATTTATGTTGAATATTGAATTATCGTTCATAGTAACTACTGTAATACAGACGTATGTGGTTTGAAATATTAATAATAGAGTAATATTCATATAATTAATGTATCTGTTGATGAAACTTCTACTGATTATTGGTACGTATCTACTTGTTTTGAGGCGAGATTTCTATTTATTAATGTCATTACAGATATTATGTCAATTAATCATCATTATTAATCAAAGTTGTTAACATTTCATAGAGTAGCGAAGGATCGCAATAATTAGTTTTAGTAATGGATAGTTTCATGTTTCTCATAAAAGTGGAATGATCGTCGAAAGTGGGAGCGAGGATATAAATACATATTATGAAGAGGAAATTGCCAAAGCTATTGCAGATTGGTGTTTGTATTAGTTTTAAAAACTATGTAAGGAATATTGCAGTGATTTTAACGGGTGTCCAAAAATTCACGCAAGATTTGAATTTTGCGCCATATGCACGATAAAGTGTTGCCAATGAAAAATAAGACAGCGTGACAGCTAATTGTTCAAAGTTATTAAAAATGGAGCGCTACACGAAAGAACGGCGTGGTTTCATACTTGAACAATATTTTTAAAATAATGAAGATTTGTCATCAACCGTGTGCAATTTTCACACAAAATATGGTCGGATTATTGAATTAACTACATCAACTGTGAAGAAATTATTTGAAAATTTCGGGGAGAGCCTTTAAATTTTTTTCTAGAATTTTTTGAAGTCTAAGTTTTATGCCAACAAGTCGTCCAAGCTAGTCTTGAAGGAGGAAATTGAGCGCTTTGTCAACGAAATTCGTCAGCATTTAGTCATAAAAATTTCGACAATAGAGTGTGTATATGTGCCGGCAAAGTCGTGGAGACCCGATATGGTATTCCATACCATAACCCTATACAGTACACTATGAAACAATAAAAAAAAATACAATTTTTATTGAAAACTTGTATTTTCCATTAAAATTACTTCTTGCGCGAATTTTGGGATACCCATTACTAACATAAAGATAAGTAGCTAAGTGCAGAACTCATAACATTTATATAACTAATCGGATCCGTAAGGATTTAATAATTAGGTGATTACTACTTCACCATTTAGTAAAGTTGCAGCTTGTTAAATTCGTACTTTAAATTATAATTACGACATGAAATAAAAATACGACCATGTTTAAAATTTTTAATGCAACGACATGTATACATAAACTAAATTACTAATGTTCTTATCCACGATTCCAAAAAAAAATATTATCTTTATGTATAACGCAAGAAGGAATTCCTCAAAAAGGAATTCTTTTGCGATGGAGACACAGATAACAATAAAGTCTCGTCACGATTCGCGATATCGCACATCTCTAGGCATTTTCAACTCAGTGTCGCGCGTCGCAAGAATAGAATATTATGTTCCGCCGCGTAAAAGTTGTGACAAGCGGTTTTACTCGAGGATCGGACCGTATGAATGTCTTTCACTCTGCTCTCAAAAGTTACAAAGGAAATTACTACAAAGAATTAGGTACACCACGGCTTAAATTCTTTCTACATCAAAAGTTACATTACCTACCTAATAATTTGAACTTTTTCTAAGATATAGGTACTTGTTAGTTTACATAATGTCGCAGTAGACGTGGCGCCTTACATAAGTAAAAAAATATTTGTAGAAATTTATTAATAACAAAAAAGGACATACATATGTTAATATTTACAAACTTAAAACTACACATTATCTTAAATAATAAACTTCCTCAAAGTTGCCGCTTAGAAAGCTGTCATTGCTTAAGGTACCCAGCAGACTGGCAGCATTGCCTCTTTGAATAGCCAAACTGATTCGTTGGCGGAAGAAGCTGCCAGCCCGGCGGTCTCCCGAAGCCGCGACCAGTCTCTTACAAATATCAGAAACCAGTCGATGGGCTTCGGTGCCCCAGGGACCCAAAGTTTCGACTGCAAAGGGCGTAAATATGAAAATCTCAGAGAGAATCGCATACTTACGCCGCTTCAAGTTCTCGGCAGTGCTGGCCGCGGCACCTGCTGACTTGGAAGTCGCCGGCACATGGGAAACAGCAAGTGTATCGACACAAGTGGCATCCCACACCAGCGATCTTCCAAGTTTCCAAGGAATGAGCGTCAAACAATCTGGTCTCCTGCCGTCGCTGCGCGCAATACCTACAGGCTCTAAGACTGCAGGAACGCCAGCGGCGACAAGAGCCCACCGAATGACGTCATTCAAGGCACCATGTCGTGACATGCGGCCCGCACTACGTAAACAGGATACACCGTGGTGACCTAGTACATCGACGATATCACCACAGCGGCAACGGTGAGGAAGGTTAGTCCTGGCCCCCAGACGAAGGGATACTATGAGAGAAATATAGAATATAAAGATATTAAAAAATGAGTATCTCAAAATTATATGAATACACTTTAAACAAAAAAAAATTAAAACAGTATTATAATTATGAAAATTTTCTACTAAAATTTTCATGTATGATACCTTAGGACACGTTCGCGAACCCCTTGGGGCTCGCGACTCTATCCAAAGGTGTCCAGGTACAAATTACCTAAAAATAAAAGTAATAGTTGCAAGGTCGATAAATAAAGAAAAAATACAAGTTGAACTAGATTTGAGGATATAATTGAATTGTAATATTAACCCGAACATCACAAATATAGTTACATAAAAGCAACGTTAACCTTTACATTAAATAAAATTCATGAAATAGGTACGTACAACATAAAAATAAATTCAATAAAAATAATATTTCGTTTTTTGTTTTATTATTAAGCGTCATAATAAAATTTTTAGGAATCCGACTTTGAAAAACATTTGGAAAAGTTAGATGAATAAAGTTCGATTAGGTACTTACCTAAAATCTTCTGAAGTCATTCCAGATATTGTGGTTTGGTTGGCATTCTGGTTCCACATAAGAGCTTCTGTTGTCAGATGCCCTTCAGCTGCTTCTCTCATTTGTTCCACTGTACATTCGATACCTTCTCGTTCCAAGTTTGTTTCAAACCAGTTATCTTCGTACCATCCTGGGAGAAAGACATCAAGAGTAGAGGGGAACTGATTGCAATTATTATATAACGTATGTAAATTACTTAAAAGGGAGAAAACATATTTTTCTTTATTTGTGTGTAACGTTCCGCCGCCCCGCGACCATTATTTATGTCTTCTCTTCTATCCATTTCCTTTGTCCTGTTTGTTGTGAGCAAAGCCTGAGGCAAACAAATGTGTGTTTGTTATGTCGTCTTCGCTAAGCTCGCGGGTAAGTATTTTTATTAAAGTTTAACGATATGTTTTATAAAAGGTAATAAAAGTTTTTTGTGTAAGGTATTATGTATATTAATATAATATATTTATAAGTAGCGCCACATTTACGTATTGCAAACAGTCATTTAGGTACGTGCGTGGGGGTGGGATAATCCTATTTTCCTCTGTTAGGTTAGGATTGGTTAGGACGATTCTTCTGTAAAGAAGAATCGTCCTTTTGCTTTTCTTTTTTTCATTTCAAAATAAAAACACTGAATAGCTCAAATAGTAGTCCTGAACATGTTGTGGAAGGGGACTTATAATATTAAAATACAAATGTATTTTCTAATCACTTTAATGTACTTTAATGTAATCACTAAAATAATATATTAATACCAAAAAGTACATACATACGTTAATATTTACAAACTTAAACTACACATTATAATATTAATACTAAAAGAACTAAATTTGACAGTTGACAGAAATTGATGTCAAGCTGCCAAGCTTACCAATTTAGTACTTTCCTGTCTTGTTTATTAGTTTGGCACTTTATATAGGTATTTGAATCATCTTTAAGAATAAAAGATAATTAATTTGTGAAGTGTTTTTATTTTTGTCGGTGTACTGTTTCTCTTAAACATGTTTTATATTTTGTCTTTTGAGTCATAAGTAAATGTCTAGGACAGGTCTACAACTAAGCTTTTTCAATTCTGGACCGGAAGGTTGAATAACAGGATATAAAAGGATCATCAAAATATATGAGCCATTGAGAAAATCTTTTGATCAAGCAGTACTCCATTATTTATGAGACCAGGACCCGGTTTTTAAACTAAGTTAAAAACTGCTGAACTAATCAATTTCAAATTTACACAGAGAGGCTGTAATTCTAGCCATAACATAGACCACCACATGCAAGTATCAAGTAAGCGGAGTCACCGATAAAATCTATTTCGATATATAAATCTGATAAATAATACATTGCCTGGAACCAAAACATTAACTGCTTTTTATAGGTCTCGAACAGTTTTATCGTTGCGGGTGTGTACCGCATAAAAATCTGCAAGCAGAAGGAATATCTCTTCAAGTTAGCGAATGTGTCGATTATTTTGATATGAAGTGATCTTTTTAGTGGCCAATTTTATAGGTCGTAATAAACTTTTATGACGGAAGAGAAAAGATTCTGCGTCTATATTAAGGTCAACCGGACGTTGATAACCTGCCGAACTTGGGGTGATGGCTGGCGGAATGCCAATAGCCGCAACGTATAACATCCAGGCAGATACCAAGCTTGAGAAGCACTTTGAACTGGGTAATTTGGAACTAGATTGTAATTTGAGTGTAACGTTTCATGTTAATTGTTATACACTGTAATAAGGTAAGATATTATTAGATACTAGCGGCCAGTTCTGACTTCGACCGGGTTGAATACATAATATATAACCTCTGAAAAAGGTACCTTTCTAATGCTGAAAGAATTATTCAAATAGGTGTAGTGGTTCCGGGGATTACCCTCCACATATAAACAATCTCTCTCTCTTTATAATAATATTAGATATTATATAATAGTATAGTATAGATAGTATAGACTACTAGATCATCGGTTGCTTCACTACGATTTCTCCATATGATGTCTCCGTATATGGAAAGAGACATAGTAGAGACGTGTCTTCGTCGTCACGAGTACTAATTGTCACAATGTCTATAATAGATATAATACCTATCTATAGATTGGTTTGTTTAGAATACACGGCTGTTGAAGTTTTCAGTAGCATCATCATCATTATAAAATATTACGTGAAGCGAAACCTTCGGATCCCTTTTTAAGAATATTGCGCGCACAGAGGAGTATGACATTTGAAGTTTATATGGAGAAGAAGTACAGAAAGTTAAAATTTTAATGTGATATGCATGGATCTATGGATCATATATTATATGTAAGGTCCTTGGATCGAACAGTCGTACAAAGTAGAGATTATCGCCAGAGTTTATATTATAAGTGTATTTTTATATTTACGATCGAATTTCCACCACCGGGCGACCTCTAGTTACAATTAATCATGAAACTTAAAAAATGTTTTAGTGTGAGTTTCAATGTGAATATTTTAATTTTTCTATTGGTTAAATCGAACTAAGATTAAATAGTTTTTGATTAATTCTGGTAACGAATTTAAACTTTTTTAACATGATGAGTATTTAGTTTCAATTTCAAAAGTTGTCGCAGTTATGTAGTTGTGTTGTAGTGAAACGTAACAAAAGATTCGATTTTTATATGTTTAGATATGGCGTACACTGACTTGATACTCTCAGAGATAAGGATTGTTAGAATTCATGATATATAGTTTTAATATCACACATATAGATGTAAGCACCGCGACGCTTGGTACTCCTTCCTCTCCGACTACCCCGTTAGGAATACAGCGTGAACATATATATGTAATATCACACAAAATTTTTAGCTGTTTACGTTAACTGGTCTCTGAGAAACACAACTGTTACAGACCACACTGTGGTGGTTCCATATGAGACCGCTTTGAGTGACTATGTTGAGTTTTATATCTTTATTTCATAATATATAAGTAAGATATATTATTTAGCCCATAAGATAAAATTCTTTAGTTAATCTAATGAACAGTCAGCTACTCATATCGCTCATGTCGTGAAATAAAACAGGGTTTATTATACGAAACTAGTATCTATAGACGATAGGTTAGCAATCTGTCACTTTGTGTTTCCAATTTGGCATCTGTACACTCAAATATTTTAAGACAAAACTGACGTCAATTCACCATACACCAAACACTCACCATACCTGAACACATTTTAAAAATTCTCAGTTTCTACTGCTAAGGACATTAGACAAAGTTCGAAGCAATGATATTCGAGGATAATATCGAAAGCCTTTAATCGTAACAGCAACCGCAGGGTGATAAGCTCTAATTAATTTACATCTAAAAATGTATTATCACCTAAGACGAATCTTTTTCGATATAGATACATAGGTACTACGTATACTATTGAGAAATGAGAAACAAGCCCAACGTTTATTTATATAAGTTATCTGTGGGCTTCATAATCTGTAGTTCTGATTTTAATTTTTGGTTAGTTAAATTGTTACAATGATTTATAATGAATTAAATGTTGTTAATTTTGTAATTGGAGACTTCGCTAAATGAAAAACACAATTATAATTTAATATTATCTTTCCCATTATACATTATGTCAATTATATGTCATAAATGGCTCCAAAATTTACGAGCTGAAACATTAATTCTTTGATTCAAAAGACAACCATTATTCCCAACAACAACTTCGACCGCTCACCACCCAATTCTGGTTCATGAATATACAAATGGTGTTTTATTGCTCTTCTGTTTTTAGTATTACGATTTACAATTGCAAAGGCAAACATAAAATAAAAAGCGATGGACGAAAACGCAGATGATGCTTGCGGTGGAATTGTGTTTCGTGTTTTATTTTACTCCCTGGGAAATATGTTCTTATTTCACTGTGCGAGAATTTAATACCTATATAGTCCCTTCGCAATATCCTTATTGATTTATATTGATATATGACTTTGTTCTAAAATGTTAAAGCTATTTCTCCACTTCTTCCAATCTCATGTTTATTTCCATCACGTTAAAAAACTATTCGTACTAAAAAATAAATGTAAATGCAAAATATATGGGGTTAGTTTTGAATTTATTTGCCACCCAAGCGCTGGAGCATTCATAAAAAGTATAAAATATCAAGGGCTATTGAGCAGGTAACCTAATTATGAAAAAAAATCCAAAAGGAAGATATCTCAAAGAAGACTTCACGTCATCGCTTTATTGATCAAAAGTAAACATCTTGTCGTTCTCATAAAATAATTGTCTTATGATAAAAATAGACCTTACTCACAACGTAGACATATTTTTGCCCGGACAAAAATAGGGCATCTGGTAACCCTTCATGCATGATGGAACACGTATGTTGTCATTCCTCTGTTAAAGCCATAGGGGCACGTGAATAATGTAAATAAAACACATAAATTGCAGAGAAACCGGTATAATTCGCAAACAAACTTTGGGAAGTTGAGTTCTACATAATAAAATATCTAGCGGTCCCAAAAGTTTTTAACTCCTACGTGTTTATGTCACTATGCAGCACAAAACATTTATTTAAAAAAATCAATATGCTTTTTGCGATAGCTAATTATTATTTATTATTTAAATATATCCCTAACGGGGTAGTCAGAGAGGACGGAGCGCCAAGCGTCGCGGTCCTTACATACTTCTTTCGCTTCCTCAAATCTCATCGTTCTCCTCACATATTTTCGCCTAGGTATGCGAGTGCTTTTGACATTTCCATTGGCTAACACTGGCTATTTGATGTTCATAAGTCAGCCTTGGTCTTCCTTGGCTTCATTCCTTTCACTTTTCGCTCTGTAGATTTTCTTCGTCAGTCTTTCATCACTCATTCCTTCCAAGCGCTCGAAGAATTTTTACAATAACACTGTCGTAAAACCTTGTCATACTGCGTAAACATATTTTTACAAGAAAAAACAAAAACTTGTAAATGTGCATTTCTTAGTATCTGAAAAATCCTAAATAAAAAATGTAATCGACGTTGTATTTATATTGCTATTGAAACACAATTACCGTCAGTAAACCTCCATACTGAATGATGCGTTGCATAATATTAATATAGTAACACTTCTGAATTCATATTGCCGGAAGTGCTGCAGCTGCGCTACCATTATTTAACATGTTGAACGTGTGTTTAGGGTATTACATAAACCTAATACGTAAAAGGGAATGTGCAATAGTGAATATACTGAATTGATATAATGCTAAACAAAAAAGCAATGCGTGAGAGGCAAACAGATTGAATACAGAATTATACGTTTCACGCATCTTATGAACGTCTTGGAAAAATTTATTTTGCATGTTTATCCTGATTCAAACATATTATGTGAAAAATATTGTAGTAGGTAGTGTTTTATATGACAACATACGTACTCGTGTACGTTTAATGTGTGTAATTTTTAATAAGTTAGTAGACGAAAATATACGTTGAACAAAGCTAATATTTATAACTATAGTAGAATGAAAACAAGGAAACATTTTTATATTACAGTGCTTTTACTTAATTTTCGTTATTTACATTTTTAAACTTCGTCATCTCAAGCAGAGTCAACCGGTGCGAACTACACACCAACCTCAGGCTATGCTGCTGGATTTTACGCGATATCATGGCTATGGCTAAATTTATTGGAATGTCCCAGTATTTGTACCAATACGTATCCTTATGTATTGATAGCTAATTTATGCAATGCTGGTCTTTTGATATTACCACTAACGTGAAGCGTCAGTTATTGTTGTCAGACAGAATACCAATTCTGCCATGCAATTCTGTAAAAATTCGAATCACCCAAGCGAGACTCGCTCGATAATTCACCCCACTTCGCATTCGAACTCACTTGACCTACAAATGGAATTCTCTAAACCAAACATTCTAGGAGCGAAGTGAAGTGATCTTGTAACGTAACACTATTTTGTAGGAACGGTGTTTTGAATTCGTGATTGCGAATTAAATTTTTTATGCTAAATAAAATATGTTTTCCAAAAATAATTAATTTGTTATCCTTGAAATGTTGTTTATAACTAATTAATAACAATATTAAAACAAAATTACATTATTTACAAACATATAATATAAAAAATCAATATACAGACAGATTCTGAATTTATTAATAAAAGTTTTATATAGTGAATTCGAACAATAGACGCACGGTAGCTACACTGCGATGTGTTCGTAACATTCATTCTCGAAGAGAACGAATAACATTCATTCTGCTAAAATTGTTTTTTTCACTCACCAGCGCTCACTCGTCTTAAATGTTCTAAGTACAAATATTAATAGAAAAACTATTCAACTATTATAATACGAATATACCAAATATTTGTAATTTTCTCCAACGTACTATCGTTTTGGAGACAATCTTTCTAAATTTATAATAGCGTAAAATTCTAAATAATACAATATAATTGTGAATTGAGTGTGATCTCGTACCGGGTAAGTTGTTGCAATGTGCATACCTACTTTTCACTATATTAATAATCATTGTTTGGCTTCATACATTGTAGGTTTGTTTTTTTAGTATTTTCATGTTTATTGCTGTTTGATTTGAAACTTAAATGCTAAGTAAATGTATCTAGATTATATATAGAACTAGTTCATTCCGAATATCTCATATTTTTAAATTATTTAAATCATACTGGTTGCATACCGTCATTTTGTTTTCACAACATTTTAAACTTGTATAGTATCATTCACTGTTTATTCTTACATAACGCTTTGTATCTACTGCTGTAAATTACTGCTAATTTTCATTATCTGGACTGCTGCATCACCCAGTTTGCTTCGTTGCTAATTGTAAACCTACCTTGTGTATATGATAATCGGCTATGGCAGTCCAGAACGAAGAAAGTACTTATTATAACTCGATCCACGCACGTTCCAAGAACTCCGTTGGGATCGGACTCTGACCCTTATATCTATATCGCAAACACCAACATCAGTCACCAACCAATAATCTACCTACAGCGCGGCTGTACGAGTTGCAACATCCGGCCATACCCAGAAAAAGAGGACAAGGGGAGTACGGTGTCGCGAAAGGACGGTGACCGCAGTAGATCTAAACTCATCGCTAGCCTGATCCACGACCCGATTATTTTTTGTTTCCAGATTATGACTTAATTATTTCTTAAAATAAATGTAACTAATTTTTGTCTTGACTTAATTTTTTTTTTTTAATTGAATTTTTTAACTTCATTTTTCTTAATATACTTATTTTGCTCCCTCAAGCTCCCCTAAGGAGCTGGAGGTGACAATCTTAGATGCGAGTTTATCGGGAATTGCTATAAGAGTAAACATCTCAGTCGATATTACCGTCGATTTGTAAATTAAGTTGTAAAAAACGTCGATATTATTAGTGTATTTTAAGTTCTCTGAAATAATTACGTTAAATAAAACTTGTTTTTTTGTTATATTAGATTGTCATATTTAGCGAAACGTCAAAAAATTCATTGACGATGGTATAACTCGCTGCCGCACTCATCGAGGCGGCGCTAGTATCTCTGTCGACTTAGAGAAAACCAATACCAACCCGTAGTTGACAATCTCACCGCGGATTCAGAAGTGAATTCGACTATATTGCGTTACAGAATCGCACTGCTGATCTAGGTGCCATTAATATTGACAGCGTACATTATGTTTATATAGTCTACATAATTATGTTACATTAATTTTACTGTTGTGGAGATATGTGTTGCTGCTTTCGAAATTTATTCTCGCAGTTTCATTCGTGTTAAATATGGTGTTTTGCTGGTATGAAAAGTAACTTAGATTACGCTTTGAAAAGTCCTCTAACCGCCAATAAAAGTACCGTAGAAATGAAAACGAAAAAATTAAAATCGTGATTGGGTTTTATTTCATTTCCAAATCAGAAACAGATATTTCAATTTTATTCATACTTTAAAAAAAGTGTTTTTGAGTTCCGGTAACGTACAAATAACCATATGAACTTAAGAAAAAGTTTTTATTTCTAAATCACAGATATACTCAATTTTATTTACGTACTAGCTTTTACCCGCGGCTTCGCTAGCGTTAAAAGTATTTATCCCCTAGGTATGAAAAGTATTTCATCCCCTTCAAAAACATTTCTGCTTAATTTCAACTAAATCAGACGTAGCCATAAAAAGTTTAAAGTCTCTTTATAGTCCGCTCAAATTAGACCAAAAAATAAGAGTACAACTACCTTAATTCCCACCAAGCTGAAAATCAGTAAGATTGTTTAAAATATGATTAAAAATAAAATTAGAAAGTTCCCCCACTTTCCCCTGTATGGAAAAAAATTTATTCAAGGTCAAACGTCAAAAAAATGAGTTTTTCGCGATTTTCAGCAAAACGGTAAGTTTTATCATAAAAATACCTCAGACAAAAATCGTAGATCATAAAATTATCTACAAGAAATGTATCAATACTTTTTTTTCTACGAGCCACCGTTTTTGAGACATAACGATTTAAAAAGTTGTAAAAGTTGTAATCATTATAATATTCATGAGTACGCCACGTATATACATCTATATTTGTAATATATGTTAAAATATTTGTTTGATGACATCGGGATGCGTAAAACACAGAAGTCTGCCATTTACGATTGTTTCGATTAGGTAGATTTTGATATTAACAACACAAATGCGACATACATCATTGACGGAGGATACTTACTACATCGCGTTGTGTGGGATAGCGAAGAAACATTCAACGTTATCTTCGATGAATACGTACAGTATGTACGTCGACATTTTGGTTCAAGAGTTACTGTCGTATTTGATGGCTATAATGATTGCACGAGAAATACCAAAGCTGCAGAACAACGTCGTCGAACTTTAGTAACATCTTCATCAATTGATATTTTATTTGATGAAAATATGACAGTTCCAACCAGCCAACAAAAATTTCTTACAAATACTCACAACAAGACTCGGTTCATTTCAATGTTGAAAGAAAAATTTACTGTTGAAAATATATTGGTAAAACAAGCTAATAATGATTGAGAATTGAAACAGCAATAGAGCAATTCAATTTGACAAATACAACTATTGTTGTTGGTTATACTAGATAGATAGACTTACTCGTATTACTCACTGCTCGAACTCCAACTGAAAAAATTATTTTCTTCTTAAAATCAGGAAAAGCTCAACATCAATCGGAAATATATTCATCAAAAAGTTTATCTACTTTTGCAGTGTCAAAATCATGTACTATTTTTACACGCAATAACTGGCTGTGATACGACATTTGCATTTTACAGGAGTAAAATAACAGTTTTCAAAATGTTTGAAAACATAATTTAGTTCAATGTGCTGAAGTTTTTAAATATAGTAATTCAACTTTTTGAATCGTTATATCTCAAAAACGGTGGCTCGTAGGAAAAAAAGTATTCATACATTTTTTGTAGATAATTTTATGATCTACAATTTTTGTCTGAAGTATTTTTATAATAAAACTTACCGTTTTGCTGAAAATCGCAAAAAACTCATTTTTTTGACCTTTGACCTTGAATAACATTTTTTCCATACAGGGGAAAGACGGGGAACTTTCAAATTTTATTTTTAATCATATTTTAAACAATCTTACTGATTTTCAGCTTGGTGGGAATTTAGGTAACTTCGAATGTCTAAATTGACCGGACTTATTACAAACTAATGAAACGTAACACTAGTTTATTTACCCGACGAATTTTTGGACAAAGTTGTTTTGTAAGAACTATATTAGTAATTAAAAACTGTTTTGAGAGATTTGAGACTAATAGAGACTAGACTAGACTAGAGATATAAAAAAAGTAATTTTGAAATTCCGTAAAATTTTTACGATTCAACCGAATTTATACACAAAACGGGGTTACTTCTGGATTTTTTATCCACATTCAACATTTGAGAATTTTAAGATAAAAGGTTGAAATAGCATATTATATCCAATTATCTAACTCTTAGTCTTTCTTCGTATCGAGATCCATGTCATCAAATACACCAATGTGTAATGTGCACTCTCGATGCAATGCTTCTTTTTTATTTTGGTTCTTACAAGATATTTGAAATGATTTTTAACTATTCGTAAAATGTACAGTGGGCTAACTAATTGTCTAACTTTAATTGCACTGAAAATGAATTATACAATAATTTCAAATTTCACTTTCATTAACGAACGTTAATAATAATAATAATAAAACTTTAATAATGGGAACGCCGGGAACGATCTTTATGCCTAATTCCAATGCAACGAAAGTTATGTAATAAGCTCGAAAAGTTAACGACAGAATTAAAATTACAATATATAAGCCAAGAAATTAAACGTACTCGTACATAACAAGTCTTGGTAAAAACAATGAGTAATTTTCGCAAATCACATGATTCGTAATGTCTGCTGAGAGTATATTATTATTTTAACTCCCGGGAATCGCTATTAAGTGTTACTCTAGATTGTACTCAGCACTTTATCTAAAGATTTTTTCTCACTTCTGTTAGGTTGCTGATTGTGGATGGCTCCCTCAGGATCATTTGGGAAATTCATTAATATATATTTCAGGTAATCCTAGGAGAATCTATACATCTATACCTATATATTGTATAAATGAAATTGAAGTGTCTGTCTATGATCTCGAAACAAAGACTTTTTCTTAAGCTTATATGGTTGTTGTCAGGTAATCAAAACCCAAACGCGCTTTTTTTAAATATTCGTCTCTCTATCTGTCTGTCTGTTTGTTTATACAGGCTAATCTCAGTAACTGTTGAACTGATTTTGACGCGACTTTCATCGACAGATAGACGACTTTTCAGAAAGTTATTCAGGCTACTATTTATATGAAAAAATACTAAATTTAACGCCGGTGAAATCACGAGGCATGGCAAGTCATTTACAATAAAAAAAAGAAAAGTTAACGCCCTATGTGCCACGCAATTTTGAGGTGGTTGGTTTTGCGAGACAGTGAGACTGAAATGTGGTATATGTACAATGTAAGTTGTGCGAGCGGAAATTGCCTTTTCGCTTATTTATCCGTCAAGGTCGAGGAAATATAAAACGACGTATTTATTTTTATCCTTCTTCATAAACAAGACCTAAATGAGTTTTCCGCGTCTAGAGCGCGAGGCTCAGCGTCACCGCCCTCACATTATATTCCCTTCATAATCCGGCTCTATATTATACGACTTATACAAGTCTCTTATTGCCTACCGTCGTTAATCATTTTAATGATGTGTTGTTTTAAATTTCATATTTTCCATGTCTGGGTATGTGTATGAGTTAATAAACAGAATCATATGTCACAGAGGTTAATAAACGACGCCATTTGTAAAGATTGTGCTCCGCTTATGTTATGGGTACGTTACGACGATTTTCATTGTGTACGGTGAATATGATAGGATACGGTAAATATTGGATAAATATTGCAAAACTGAAGATAGCAGATATGACAGCTGTCGTATCGTAAAGCTCTCAGCTTATACAGTAATTTGATTAAAAGTGTGTAAATACTTACCGTTTTCGTCGATTTATTATCCCATATACATACCATAAATAGCGCATTACAAATAATAGAGAAAATTCATTGAGGTACAAACTTTCCTACGATAAAGACCTATTATTTAAATTAGTGTTATATTTATAACGTTTAAATAATGGTTGTCTGTTTCAAATTTGGCGCTGTATTTCAAACTGTTCTTGTTTGTAGCGACATGCAATATGTGTACTTGATTATTATTGCGCGATTGCCTGAGACTTCTGCGGCTACAATTGTTTTCATCAATTGAAGCCCAGTTTAGTGGCAAGCGTTACAGAACATGGACAGAGTTCATAAGAGCCTTAGAAATCGAAATTACAAAAGGTTTACGAATTGATAAATACCGAGACGTTGAGGTTTTACCACAGCATTGGAAAGTAGTTGTCGAAAACGCCTACTTGTAATTAACAATTAAATAACTAAAGTACATATAGACACTTTTAAATTTTATACGTTTAATTGTACCAGCAAGATTGGTTCAGACAATCTATAATTAACTATGTTAACATACTGGTCGGTGAGAAAGAGAAAAATATGAAATGTGTCAGCTGCTTATCTATTTGTACAAGTCGTAAGGGCCGTTTAAGGGATACGGCTAAATATATTTTAATATAAGCATTTTATATAGTGTTCTACTTTTTCGTTTGCAAGCACAAAAACTTATTAGCCAAAGGGGCGACAAGGTGGGCTTTTGTTGTGTCTTGATGCTCAGTCCATCCCGAATGGAAAATAGCGTAATATTATATGTAAGCCAAGAACAGATTGTTTTTAATTTTTTTTTATGAAATATTAAAAACAAAATTTATTAAATAGAATACAACTCAGAATAAAAAATATTACGTATATTCGCAATAGCAAAGAAATAAAACAGTAAGTTAAAAAAATAAAAGAACACCAAACATGACTTTTTTAATATGTTTTACTTTAGTCATGAGCAAAAAAAAAAGTGCTCTCGAAAAACAGGGAGGGATGAGTATCTACACATTACTACACTCTACAGGTCTACAGGCTTTGTTATCCTCAGAAAAATATCGTTATTTGTTGGAATAATAAGAATAATACCGTTACAGGTATATTTCGTTTTTAGCAGTAATTTTTTGTATTTCTTTTGTGGTCCGTTCGAAACACTGAAATATAAACTCTAGCTATAACTTCTTAATCATTGGTTCAAGATAGTTCGATTAAAATGATATAATATGTCACAGGGACGCAAATACTCGTATTGTTGGGACCAAGTGTTGGGACGATATTAATGTGATGCATCGATAGGTTTTATTACTTTTGTAGATCAAATGAAACTGAAAATATTTGTGATGAAACTGAAGCTATCTACTGCGAATAAAATAAACTTAATTTCAAGCTGAATTCTAACTGATTGTACTCAATTATAGGTAGCGTCAATATTATTTTAATATAATGTTAATCTCAACGCATTAGTATTTCCCAATTCGTTGGTTAGTCTTAAAATAATAAGATTCTTGTGGCGTGATAAATAAATATGTATGGCTAATTTGTATCATTTAATAATTTGCAGTTTAAATAGTGTTTTTAATGAGTTTTGAACAACCTTGATTAGGAAATGAGATGAAGAGATCACAGTACGACAGGGTTGCGCGACAGTGTTATTATAAAAATGAAGAAAGGAATGCTAAAATGCTTCAGGCACATAGAAAGAATTAGTGATGAAAGACTGACGAAGAAAATCTACAGAGCGAAAGCGAGTGGTAGAAGCCAAGGAAGACCAAAGCTGACTTATGAAGATCAAATAGTCAGAGTGTAAGCTGACGGAAATGTCAAAAGCACTCGCATACCAAGGCAAAAATGTGTGAAGAGAATGATGAGATTTGAGGAAGCGAAAGAAGTATGTAAAGACCGCGACGCTTGGCGCTCCGTGCTCTCTGACTACCCCGTTGGGAATGCAGCGTGAAGATATGTATGTATGTATGTGATTAGGAAATACATATTAATGGATTTACAAAGATTAATGACCAACCCATCAAAAGCTAATCCCTATTTTCTGATTGTCCTAACCTTGTATATATATAAATATAATCGATTGTATTTTTCGTAATTATTAAACACGATTACTTCAGTTTTATTATAATTATAATCGATACTACGATGATTTATATTATTTATACTACACAATGTGTGTCGAACTATGGTTCTTTATGGCGAGAAAAGAAGAAAGTGTTGTTTACATCTATTTTATGCAATTTGGGAGTTTTAAAATACAAAAGTATATGTGCCTTAAAGTTTTGTGCAAGTGTTGAAAAATTCAAACGTTTGAATAAATAATGTGCAACTGAAGTTTTTGCGTTCATTCACGAAGTCTTTTTTGACTTCAGTAAAGCCTACTATCAATCAGTTTACTGGGGAACGTTAGGGACTTAGTACTTAATTAGAAGACAGATAAGTTAGATTATTATTTTACATCAGAGATACAATATTTTTTTATATGAAAATGGTAATATTGACTCTAATAACTATGTAACGGGTGGTCAGTATGTAAAAGAAAAGTAGAACTATGGTTAAAACACTTACCCTTGCAAAAAGCCTGAGATTTTTAGTTTTGAAAAAAGTGATTAGTCAGAGGCGCGTTTAAAGCTACGTCGGCGATTTTGCTGACAACTGTCACCTATCATGTTATTTGTATGAACGCTAGTATGAATCTGTACAAACTATAATTTGTGTTCGAATATTGGTAATTTTGAGCGAAAAATAGTGTAGGCGTAAAAAAGTTCTGTGACGTAGGTTGCAAGATGTTATAAGATCAGTTTAACGTCAGTTTAGTCCATCTAAAGTCGATCAATACGACCAGATTGACCTCAGACTGATCACATAATAATAATGCGTAATAATCTAAATGACATATGTCGAAACACCATTTGTCTAATTAGATATATTATGACCAAGTCACCGATGAACTGAGGAAAACCGATGAAAAAAAATAAACTCGTAACCTCCGTCTATGGTATCCAAGAACTAATAAAAATGATAGGTATATCGCGTACAGTGTGCAAGCAGTATCTCCAAAAGTATAGGTACAGCGTCTGAGGGGAGCGGATTTCCAAATATTGTCATATGAATCCTATCCCATATCCTGTGAATGCCGGTTTTATCTTTAAAAAAAGAAATTTAACTTGAAAGTGTTAATAATTTTCTTTCTGTAATAAAAGTTGATCACAGCCTTTGAATATTTTTCGTGTAATTACTAAATTGGTACCAAGAGTATCATTAAGGAATAAAAAGGAGATTAATGTTTTAACACTGACATCCCGATATACATATGAGAACCTTATCTATGTTAAGTAACATTTAAAATTATTTAAGAAGAACAGTGACACTCATAGTTTTAAACTAGAAATAGAGATAAACTATAATAATCATAATCATGAAAGTCGACATCAAAAAGTCACTAGCCCATTTAAGTATCTATATTTGCGTTATTAAAATAGTCCCAGTCGACATATAAAATTTGCCTTTAGATAAATACTAATCAGATTTAAAGAAAAATATATACACGAAATAAGATATCTGTATAGTTTGATGACAAAAGAGAAAAGAAAAGAAAGATTGACCTGCTCAGCTACGACCTGTCTCTCGTCTTTTTATATTTAATCAATACTAAGTATACAATAATTTGAATTTATTATGAGCAAATAATTCAAATCGTATAAATGACATTATGTAGATGACATTTAAAATGACTTGATTTATAAAGTTTGGTGTATGACATAATATATTTCTCTGTGATGATATATTTCAGGTGTAACTCAATTTACCTACGAAACAAAGTAATAGAAAAGAACAGTTAACAGATAGAACCGACATTTATAGCCTAAATATCTAAAAGTAAACTCGCCTCTACTCTTATTCGATTTGATCCATAATTTTATGATAATTTGTGAAATTTTTATTCATGTGTGATTTGTATAAATATACGATACAATTTTGCACATTTTATTAAATAATTTTCTTTACCTGTCTATGAAGTTACTGTTATTTTGTTGGTAAGCAAATAGCAGAATTAAAAAACTGTAATTACCTATAAAAAACCAGACGTAACTTTTCCCGTAAAGGCGGTGTTTGTAAACTTCGCAGAGCACGCGCCTCGCGGCCACTACGTAGAACAACCCGACGATGACCCTGGCGTCCTGGCGGCGAAGGTTGCGCACTGCGTCGCCCGGGTCCGACAGGAACGATTGCCGGGTCACGATCTCTATACCCGTCTGTTTGCAGTGCGCTTCTAAATCTTCCACTGTCTGTGAAATTATCTGTACTATTATAAAACAGTAACAGAGCCGTATATTGAAAATATTTTCAAGGGATTCGTTTATACCAATTCGAAGAAAATGCATAGAATTATATAATTCGATCGTATCGTTTCGTTTAGAAACAAGTTTATAACTTTTAATTACAAATAACATTTAATTGTCAAGATATCATAATAAGATGATATTATCTTTAAAATTATCTATATATATAGGTACTATTATAAAGAGTAATAGAACCATGTCCTTAGATTAAAAATATTAAAAAAAAACAACGTAGGCTTTTATGGTTTCTCTGATTTAGAAACACATATTTTTTGAATTTTTCTGTTCGATTGTTTCTTTATTAGAGATTCACCGAAAAATTGCTGAACATAATTATTTCAATGCCAACTTTTTGAAAGCTCGTCTCCTTGAAAGATTAGATTACCAGTTAGTTGATAAAATTGAAGGTATTGTATAACGTTTTTTTCGTGATAAGGGTGGTTAAAATCATTAAACTCTGAATTTATAAGACTAACCTTACTAATAGGCTAGATATACTCATATTTTCTGTAGTTCAGATAACATTTTAATAGTTGTATTTGAATTTTCGCTACTGGCATACATCTTATAGTATTGTAAATAACCAGATCTATATCTCGTTAATATTTACTTTAAGACTAATCTAAACTTTTCTCAGTATGACTTTTCGACAAGATGGCACAGTTCGTGGTTACGGTAGTCTGAACGATCGATGCAATTAGGTTGAAACTCACAATTAAAAAGGTATATATTTGCAAATATTATTTGTATAAGCAAATATCAACAAAATAGTAATCCGGTTATTTATAATTGATAGATTTTAATCATTATAATTTCGTTCAAACCAACGCCATTATTTAAATGCTTAACGTGATTTTTAATTATGCAAACAGTTTTAAAATGTAAACTTTTTCTTACATTTTGTGTGGCATTTAATTACATATGTGTATTGTGAACATTTTCTTGTCAGTTAGGCACATAGGTATACAGCAAGTGGAGGGAATAAAGAATATACGTAAATACAATATGTATATTTACTGACCCTTTAGTGTAACTTCGTTCTAATGGAACATCAAATAAAGATAAAAAGTTAGTGTCAAAAAGCGTTGTGCGTGAACGTTACGCTATAAAAGTGAATAAAAAATAATTTTTCCCCTTGGTAAAAGGAAAACAGGAGCGCAAGAACGCTTCAAACCCACTTATGCAGAAAAAACCGGGGTCGCTCTAATTACATTGAATCCAGCGTGAAAGGCACGGCCCCATTCATTGCGGCCAGCTACATACCCCTTGTTATACCCGCGTGCACTTCGTGAATAGCCATATTAATCCAAAAAAGTTTTAAAACTTTTATCTTAACAAATGAGACGACGTTTTTAAATCTTATATATTTCGATCTTGTAACGTTATTCATACTCAAAGGAAGGGATAAAAGAATGTTAGATTATTATTACATATATGAATACTTATTATCCTTTTTGTATGATCGTAAATGTAAATGTTACAGATACCACTATTGAATGATTTCACTCGGATTCAGTTATGACCTCTATCTGTGTCCGCATGCTTTGAATAAAACCGACATTTCCATAGTTTCACGCGAGACAATTCTACAAAATGGATTTAGAAATATAGACCTTGAAATTTCGACCTTTTGAAATTTATCTTAAGGATTATAATATAAATCGAGTGATGAGATGTGGCGCACGTAAAAAAGGGATGTGGATGTAGCGAAAAAATATATCCTACATAAAGAATAAAAGTCAATATCCGTGTGCAAGAAGCAATGCGGCCTACTCTCCCGAGGGTGATTATTCTCTCTTTATAGCCATTGTTACAATGTGTGTTAGCTACGCGAGGGTTAAACGCGACCGCCAATCCTAAACGCTTATTTAATATAATGGGTTATTGAGTCACAAATTGAGGTTTATTGTCTGAATATTAACAAATTTCACAGGATCCAGTTTTAAGTAAAGGTACTTGATAAAACCACTCAAGCTTTCATCTCTGAAATATAATCCATTACCAAATAAAAAATAGGGTCCAGTGTAATCGACTTAAATCGAGATTTTTGTATTTTCCTGAAATATGGTGATCAGTGATCATATTTTTGCTATTATTATGTTTCTATTACATATTATACTTTTGTTACTATTTATTGTTATTATATCAGTTAATAATAAATTATTATTAATAAATTATATACATGTATATACATAAATATTACTATATTTATTTACAATTCATTTTAAATCTGATCGTCACAATTTCATTATTATTCGATTTTTTTTTTAAATTATAAACTTCATAAATTTTTTGCTAGTGGGAATTACCTGCGAATCATGTATTTTTTTACTTTATGTGGTCAGGAAACTGCTGTCTTGTAAGTGCTCTTAATTTCAAAATCTAGAAGTTTACGTTGTGAAACTTATTAATGTAGCCGATGTGAGATACTTTAAACCACATCTTTACTACTAATAGAATATCGCATTGACTTTTTTTTTCATAAAAAGAGCGCAAACGAGCAAGCGTTTCGCCTAATGGAGAGTGACCGCCGCCTCCCATGGACACCCGCAACGTCCGAGGAATCATGGGTGCGTTGCCGGCCTTTAGGGAAATAGGGAAAGAAGGGGGAGGGGGTGATGGGCCACTGGCACTCTCACTTGCCGAACGAAATACAACAGATGCTGTTATTTCACGCCGATATTCTGTGAGAGGGTGCGGTATTTCACCGGGTCAGCCGGCCCTTTCGTCCTGCAATGCAGCATGGCTTTACTCCTCTGAAATGTGGCCTCTATAGTCTTTCTCACTTTGATGTCATATGTTTGTGAAACCGGCCTTTACAGCCTAAAATACTGCATTGTACCATCACGCCCAAAATCTCTATCTCACGCACACTGTTACAAAAATTTATGTATTACTTTTTCACTGGTGAAGTTAAAAAATTATTAAAAAAATTAAATTAATTAAAAGTTCTACCTACTAACGAATAAAGATTTGTTTGGTTCTTATGTCCGTTAAATGGCAACAGCTTAACAGTACAATCTTAAAGATTGAACATACCGATAGAGACGAAATATGTGTATTCCATATCCTTTCTATTATAGGCTTACGGCGCATATTTATTTCAGTCTAACAATTCGTGAAGTGTGAAAGATTAGTAGCAAATCTGTGCTTTAAACGATTTAAAAAAAAATTTATTAAAAAAAATTAAACCGCCTGCAAAAAAAACACTAAAAAATATAAAATAACTATCCTTTACTAATCAAAACTCAAGTACGATTAAAATAACTTTTTATAAATACGAAACATACCTATATAATTAAATTTGACAGTTACTGAGGTCGGTGCCAAGCCCACCAAACTAAAGACTTTCTGTTGTTGCACATTGAACGCTCGATCGATCGTTCGATCTACGGAGCTTTTGCTCTAAGTGCTTGTCCTTACGCTGTCCTTTTTTGTTAACAGAGTTTCTAGATTTTTGCTAATGTGCGTGACCAGGGAAGGTCACAGTACAACTATATATAGTTGAACATGACGTATTTTTATTTCTGTGAATACTAGTAGTCAATACACTTAAGATTTACGAGTATTTTGCAAATAATTATTTCACGACCGACTCATAAGATGGCACGAATTATACCGACAGTCGGAGGTTACCATACTTGATATAGCTAACTGTTCTATTCGTGGTTACGCTCAACGAGGTAGAAAGAGACACGAAATGTCGTTTGACACAGAGTGGTGAGAGCGGCAACTTCTATGGCTCCGTCAATTATGTAGTTTGGTCCGAGATTTTACCTATACAAGTAGTTTTTTTTTAACAAATTAAAAAAAAACTACTTGTATAGGTAATTTCTACAATGAACTGTTACGAGAACATCGTATTGTCAAGAACAGTCACAAAGAACATTTAAATAAATATCGACAGATAAAGCTTTCGTGTCACACTACACTCGATGTCGATACGAATAACTAACTGCCGATCGAATCGTCCCAGTCACGCAAGGGGTGATTCACAACACGGCATGGTGGCCTCACATAATCGCCCTCTTCGATGTCATTCCCTATTTATCGGTCTCGTGTACAATGTTCCTGAGAATTTACGTCACAATACCTATAGATGTTTACCCCAAAATATCAGGTAATCAGTGAAGACTATGGAAATGTAAAGATAACGCTTAGAAATTTATTTCAATTGTTGGTGTTATACCGATACCAAATAGTGTTTATTGATTGTATTATCCACGAGATTTCACACATAATGCGCAATATTGAAACCAATAGCAGAAGAGAAACTGATAGCCATTTCATACGAATGTCTCGTAGGTATTGTTATAGATTGGCGACATGAATAGTTCTGTGAATGGATTCACTGAATAATGAAATGGCGAATTTCATCTATCCGAGTAGCTACAACTTTTTCAATTCTTCAGTCTTGTTAAAGCATAGAAAAAATTATGATGGACTATTATTTTGTTTATGTATGTATATTATACTTTATAATATATATAAAAGATATAAGAAAAAAAATTGTACTTTTTGCAGTTTCAAATTCACGTTAGTTTAATTACCTGTCTCGTTGAATGACGGAAAAATGAATTCGTTAGAATGTGGTTAGAAACGATAGTATTAATTGAGTGAATTCCCACGAATGAATATTTTGCGTAATGTATTTGAATAGCCAAAATTATTGTTCGTGTTTAAATCTGGATAAGTCTACATATTATGAATGAATTAACTATGTGTGATTTGCATTTCCTTGTATTTAAAAAAAAATTAAGCTTAAAACGAAAGCCTAAGTCAAAATTAAGGTGTCCACAGCTTATTTTTTGACTAAATTCTATCATTACGGATATATTTAACCACATTTCTGGCAATTGGACTTAATAAGTCATTGTTTCCATGGAACACTTAGTATGTGTTCCATGGAGATTTAAAAAAATATGACATAATATCCCTTTTCATACAAAACTACTTACAACAAAATATGGTACTTTTAAGATAATATTTTTAAGATAATATTTTTATTTATTCTCTAATTAAGTGGTTGTAAACTGTAATTCTAATCTTAATAGATAGGTAATTTAAATATACCAATATTTACCAATTTAATAAATGCAATTTTGGTGGCCGTGTAAATTTTAATACTGCAATATTAAAAAAAAAAAAAGTTAATAACTAACTTAATGCACTTTTACATACCTAGTTTATTAATATATCAAAATTTAATATAAATGTATTATTCCTTAAAAGTTTAATAATAAAATTTGCCGTCAATATTAATAAAAAGTAGCTGTTGTCGAAATTCATCCAAATGTCTCTCTCCACTCCCTTATGAGAATCTCTGTTAGAGAAGATCAGTAACTAAATATTTTTGTATAATATTGTGTTATTATTAATAAAACGGAATAAAACGAAGTTACAAAATAGGTAATACAATATTCCAAATTCCCTCCAAGTTTAATTTACTTTTTTAATAAAAATAAATTTTCGAAACTTTCCTACTTTTTATTTCATGTTTACATTCCGTACCTAATTTTTTGATACTCATTGAAACTTCGTAGAAGTGTAATAAAAACCCATATTCTATGAATTAATGTATATTATATACGCTTTACTCACCGAAATGAAAACTTCTTCAGCTTGCTGTAATATGGCAATACGAGACCATCCGAACTTCTGCATGAGTTTTATTCTCGTTGGATTGTGGACTGTGGCTGATGGATGAGTTCTGAAAAGTGTTGGGAAACGCGCACGATCCGACAGCGCTGGTGATGATGCACCGTAGCATAACTGAAAATAAAGAAGACAGTTTAAAATCCATTATACAGTAGATGTATAATTATGATTTGTTTACTTTTATCTTAATGTAGTAAAAAAATAAAAACACAGATACGCCTAATTAAAAAAACGGAAGACATTTCTATAAGTGAAGAAGAACAGAAGTGTTAAACAGTATATAAATTACATAGGTAGTAAGATATTTATATTTCTTAGAAATATTTCGTTTTTAGTAGGCACAAATTGCAAAAACTGCAGAGAAAGTTACAGACGAGTGTTTTTGTAACAATGAAGGGTATAATAAAGTATTATTCAAAATAATTATGCCGGAAAGATGGACAGGATTTCTAACCCCCCCGGTCAACACGAAACTTCATTATACGGTTTTAATTAATTTACAATTTTGATGTGAAACCAAACACCATTTGTAATTAATGGCTATAAGAATTTCAAGAAACGTTTTACAATTTATTATATTTAATAACTGAAATGCGGTTAAACATAATCTGCTTAAATTTTAACATCTTCTAAATTTATAAAGAAACATTATTGCAAAATAAAAAATGCTCCGATAGCCACGGCATTTCATTGTTTTTGATGTGATTGTAAAAGTTATAATAAAATTCTGTCTCTGACACAGAGAGATCCTAACGAATCGCCACACTCTGGTCAGGAACTAGACGAAGTCATTAGTATGAAAGAGGTTGAGAAAGCGAGAAAAAGTCTGAAATGTGGAAAGGCTGCAAGAAATGATGAGGTAATGGCTGAGATGATCAAGTATGGTGATCCCAGGGTCTGGGATACATTCCAGCCAGCCATAGTGCCTCTCTGTAAAGGCAAAGGTTCCCTTTTAGATCACGCGTGCTATAGGGCCATCAGCTTGGTCAGTCTAGTAAGTAAAGCCTATACCAAGGTATTGACTGCACGTATGAAAGGCATTTCTGAAAGGTAATTGTGGGAGGCACAATGTGATTTTAGGAACGGTCTAATGTCGGTCTAGCTATTCGTGCTGTATTTGGATAGTTGCCTCCAGACATTGAAAGGTAATATGAGTGGTATGATATGTGATGGTACAGTGGTAAACTGCCTTTTGTACGCTGACGATGCTGTGCTTATAGCACCATCGGAACAGGAGTTGCAGACACAAGTTACGTGCATGAAAGAAAACTGTGAAGTGAAAGGATTGAATATGAATGTGAACAAAACTAAGGTTCTGGTGTATGAAAGGGAAGATGTACAGACAAAGTGTGAAATATGGGTAAATGGAAAACGTCTAGAACAATTCCTCTCTGACTACCTCGTTGGGGATACAGCGTGAAGATATGTATGTATGTCTAGAACGAGTGACCGAAATCGTATATTTGGGGAGAACGTTTTCGAGGGATGGAAGATGTGAGTTGGATGTGGAGAGAAGGGTAGCAGCTGGCAATACAGTGAACGGTGCTCTGGCCGTATTAGTGGGTAGTGTGAATATATCTAACTCAGCCAAAATGTTTATACACAATGCGGTGTTCCAACTTTATTGTACAGTAGTGAGGCCTGGATATGCCCGAAATCTAGTGAAAGTAAGATAAATGCAGTAGAAATGCGATCTCTTAGAAATATGTGCGGTGTCACCCTTGCGAACAAAATAAGCAATGAAGAGATAAAGACAGTAGACAATAGAAGAGACAGTAAGACAGGGTTGCACGACAGTGTTATTGTAAAAATGATGAAAGGAATGCTTAGATGGTTCGGGCACATAGAAAGAATGAGTGATGAAAGACTGACGAAGAAAATCTACAGAGCGAAAGCGAGTAGTAAAAGAAGCCAAGGAAGACCAAGGCTGACTTATAAAGATTAAATGGCCAGAGCGTTAGTAGACGGAAATGTCAAAAGCACTCTCATTCCTAGGCGAAAATGTGTAAGGAGAATGATGAAATTTGAGAAAGCGAAAGAAGTATGTAAGGACCGCGACGCTTGGCGCTCCGTCTCCTCTAACTTCCCCGTTAGGAATACAGCGTGAAGATTTGTATGTATGTATAATAAAATTACGAAAGTAATTTAAGAAATGTTGATACACATAAATCTTTACACTGTATCCCTAACGGGGTAGTCAGAGAAGACGGAACACCAAGCGTCGCGGTACTTACATACTTCTTTCGCTTTCTCAAATCTCATCATTCTCCTCACACATTTTCGCCTAGATATGCGAGTGCTTTCGATACATGTTGATAATTAGTTAAATTGGAAATTGGCATCGATGTCCTTAAAACAATAATTATATTTACTTATTTCAAATTCAGTTTTTCGTCACGTTAATTTTTTTTGTTTATTGTATCAAGAATAAAATTTATCTACCACTCTGTCAAGAAAGTACCGGGAAAAGATCAATAATACACGAAATGTTAGTTATTCATCCAAATTTATTTTATCACCTTCAAAGTATGCTCCTTCAGAAACGATACACTTACGCCAAAGAATAATCCAATCATCAAAACATTTTTTAAACGCTTTTTCCGGAATTGAGTTCAGTGCTCGCCGCGAATTCTCCTTTATGTTTTATACCGAATGAAAACGGGTGCCACGAAATGGTAATTAGAGTTTAGGAAAAAGAAAGAAGTCGGCTGGAGCCATATCTGGCGAATAAGGTGGTTGCTTCATGTTATTTGTTGAGTTTTTGGTCAAAAATTCGTTCACAATGATGGCCTTGTGCGAAGGCGCATTATCGTGGTGCAAAATCCAAGAATTTTCTTTCCACAAATCTGGCATTTTTCGTCGAATTTGCTCTCTTAAACGCCGCATAACGCCCAAATAATATTATTTACCGTTTAACCTTCCGGCAAGAATTCCGAGTGCACAACACCGCGATAGTTAAAGAAAACAGTCAACATGACTGAGTTTTGAACGATTTTGGCGTGGTTTTTTCGGTTTCGGTTCAGTTGGAAGGCGCCACTCCGAAGCTTGTTGACCAGTTTGCATGTCAAACTCGTAAACCCACGTCTCGTCACCAGTAACAATGCGTTTCATGAATGTTGGGTCGAAATTGACTCGTTCTAGCATGTCCTCAGCGACTCTTATGCGATTGTGTTTTTGAAGAAAATTCAGGTCTTTTGGGACTAGCCGAGCGGCAACATGTTTCGTACTCAAGTGATTGTTTAAAATGGTACGGATCGACTTGTGAGACACAGGAAGTTCGGCGGCTATCTTTCTCAAACTTGAATGAGCATTTTCAGTCACTATTTCCTTCACTTTTGCGATGTTAACTTCAGTTGCAGACGTTGATGGCCTACCAGAGCGAGGGAAATCTTCCATCAAATCTCGACCGCTTTTGAACGCTTTGTACCACTCATAAGCACGTGTTTTTGATAAAATCGATTCACCACAAGCCTTCTGTAACATTTTCAGTGACTCCGAACACGAAATTCCATTGACGATGCAAAATTTAAGACACTCTTTGTTCGATGTTTTTGTCCATTATGAAATTCGCAATATACACTAGAATGATATAACTAAAAACAGCACTGTATTTAATCTAAATAACAGATGCAACTCAAACTCCGCGCCAAAATGGAAAACAGTTATGCCAATCTAACAACAACAAAAAAACAAGAAATTTAATTTGGAACCATAAACAAATCATCCATTCCCGATACTTTCTTGACTGAATGTATATTAGGCGTTATGCTAAGTACTAATGTCTTGGACTACTGATTGTGCTTTTTTGTTTTCATTTATCAAAGATATTTTTAATAAACAAATGCATAATACTCACAACCATAAGGTTCCACATTTTAGCAGCTTCAGCGACGGTGGTACATACAGTCGAGCAACCAGCTAACAAAAGTAACTTTTGTGGTGGGTTGTACAGCAGATTGTACATCACACTCGCACCCAGGCCTGGTTCACACTGACAACAGCACACGACGGAGTTAAAAGGATACGTGCAATAGGCTATTAGACTGTCTTGAAACAGGTTTATTTTATACATTCGATTAAAATAATAAAACATCATGAACAATATTTGTGTGAAGAATATTTCTACACAGTATAGTGATGTTTATATTTGTCTAACTAGTCTTAGAGTTAATTTAACAATTAAGTTCAAGAAATAAGCAAATAGCCTAACATTTAAATTACGAATTTTACGCAAGATAAATGAAGTAACAGCCCTAGCGTCTTATGAAATGTAACTATACCGAAGTAAATTTACATTACTGTGCAGTTTGATGAGTATAATATTAAGTATTTGTAAAATAGGCTAGAGTTTTGCATTTACGCATAATATGAATTGCGTTACATCTTACATGTTAGTCAGTTTTAGTGTAGTGTTGTTGCAGAACATCTGTATGGAATTATAATCATTATTGAGACATTATAAAAGGCATTAAAAAAAGTGAAATTACAAAATTACTAGTTACACCTCAAAGCCAAGGAAATTTTCATCGAAATAAGTCATCAGTGTCTTTTTAAGGCACTTTCATCAGCTATCGTTACGTTGTTATCAACATCAAAGTGAAAGGACAGAATTGTCGATTTGTCCCCGAATTTAAATCGATAGAATGGGAAATTACTCTCAGTCGACTCGGAAATTCTATCTAATAAAATTTTCCTCCGTGAGCCATTCATAAATTCTCAATAATTGAATCGAACGTCAGGTTCACCCTCTCAGTTGCAATATCCCGAGCCTATGATTTCAGTTCATTTGGATTTATGGGCATACTTCTCCACTGTGGCCAGGACACGATCCTTTCTGTTAATTACAGGGTATACAGCTGGGTCGAGTTTTCACTTAATGGATTAGATAGGTACCAATCAGACCTTCGGATGATGAAAACAGGTTATATACATTAACTTAGATTATAAATTATATTAGCAATTTCCTTGCAACTTCTGGAGACGGAAGTGTTCATTAATGGTATATATACGTAAATTAGTATAAGTAATAAACTTAGTAGACGTTGAACCAATACCTTACTATCGTTGCTGTGAAGTCGAAGTTTGAAGCCGAACAATAAATCCGATCTTGCGTTGACATCAGCTAACGCGAGCTCGGCCGCAGGCATGCAGGCTTGACCACCTTGCCAGCCTCCTTCACCTTCCATTGGAAATATACCTCCAATATGGAGGTCATCGTCGCGCCGACCTTCACTGTGGTCACCACAGGCAGCCAACCATAGCATCAGCAAAGATCGAACTCTCACCGCGCCACTTACCCTCCGACCGATCCATCTCACTCGCGCGTACAATAATACACACTTGGCAACAACGAATAATTGCACTATTGCTTTGATTAATAATGAACTAATATTATAACACACTGTTCTAGTTCGTAAACTAAATATGTTATACACAGCAGCTTTTAATTTGACTAGCGGACGATTTGAAAAATTAAAGTTCACTCGCACTCGCGGGAGAGAAACGTTGGCATTTTGATATAAGCGTGATATCACCCGTAGAGATTGTAGACATAGCCTAATAAGCGTGAAATTTTCTATAAAACATGGCATCGGGGGTGGTTGTAGGGCTGGTCCGCATGGGGCGGGCCCCGCCGCCGCGGCTACCGCGCGACCCCTGGCGCGTTGCAGGGTCATCGCTCGCGGCGGGGACATGCCGTCATTGTTCACCTCTGTTCTCATTGTCCATCCTCTCTCCTGTAACAAAAAGTGGACACTTAAGTACTTAATGTACAATTCTAAGTTTACTTTGTTGGAAATAGTTTTTATTAAGACTTTGTATTTTTTAATTCAAATAACATTGGAGAAGTGGATTCATTATATGTTGTATTTCTAAGCCGTAGTTAGTCCTACCGCTCTGTCTTCACGTTACCCATAAACGAATTTCAATTTAATATTGACGTTTAGATTAGGCCTTGAGAAACTCGAGCTTGTGGCTTACAGCAGAGAACACAAAAGCGCAAGGTTCTCAACTTCTAACTTTAGAGTCCGGGGGTACTTAAATATCTATAAGTTATGCCTTTAAGCAAGAATTGCTGCTGTCAGTAACAAAAAGCTCGATAATAATCAGTTCCTCAAAGCGCATCGTTATGAAACGTCGAAGTTAATGATACGTGGCTTATTTTCGTTGTAATACGGCAATCCATTGTGAGAGGGAATTGGGTGTAAATGACTTGTGAATGTGTCCATAATGAGTTGGATAAACAATTATCACAAAGATTCTTTGTTATAATTACCGGTTACCTACTTGTACCTACACACATTCTTACAAAATTGTGCAAAATAATCTACATCTATTTGTTCCATTCTATTACTAATAATATTACTCTAGACGTCTAGACAATTACATGAATTTGTGTGACCCCCAACTAAGGTCTATAACTATCCAACAGTACAAAATAACTATCCTTAATTAAGTAAAACTCAAGTACAAAAATAAGTTTATACATACGATACAAAAATCTATGTAATTAAATGTAACAGTTATTGAAGTCGGTGCCAAATCAATGTGTAACAACAGCAAGTCTACTAGGGTTATGACAATTATAATACTTATGTTTATGAAATGACTACATGCAATTATCTTTTTACAGTAATTTTGGTCGTGAATTCGGAGCCAGCTGTCGACTGTGAGATAAAAAGTAGTTGATCGACTCATTTACATTAACGATAATAAAAAAGAGACTCTTTAATTTTGTGTAAAAATGCGTAGAATGCAAGATAAATATATATATATTTCGATACGGCTTGCACCAAATCACAGCATTCGTTCCATATTCAAACACAATGTTCAATTCAGAAGCAGTTTTTTGCCATTAACACATCCCGTGAGCACAGGTGCTGCTGCTTTTATTCGATTTCTTTATCAGTGCTTGTTAAGCCTACTTAACAACTATTTTGAAAAGTATTATTACTTTTCGTTCCTTTGTAATAAAGGAATATAGAATCTTCTAGCTGCTTTTCTTCCTACGCAGATTGCAAACGGAGTAATCGGTTAAGACTTATTGTAGGGAGCTTGTGTAGGTACCCATGGGTATCTTACTATGACACTATGATGTTTTACTTTCCTACTATGAGCTTTATTACTGAAAGTAACATCAAGTGATTTTGTTGCACCATAATACTTTCTTTGCCGTGAACGGGAAACAGTGTGAAGTCATTTATGTATAGTAAGTTATTGTCGGAGACTTTAGATTATATAGACTAGCAATGCAGTACTGAGAAACCGCTCTGTTATTTGAAGCCGATTGGCAGTAATTCATTTAGTCAACTCCTTCCGTAGATATTTTGATACGAATTAAAAAATATCCGCAAGCTGTGTGCATTTAAAAACTTGAAAATAAATTACGTTATGATCTTTGAAATTATTATGTATACGAGAAAAAATATAGATCTGTTTAAAAAGAATGGCGATATGAATGGTATGGAAACCCGAGGTCGTGATAAATTGGTTATTCCAAAATTTAAATTACATAAGTCAAATGTTTCATTTTTAGGTAACTGCATTCGTTTTTATAATAAAGTTCCTCAAGAAATTATTCAATTAACAGAGAATAAATTTAGATTGGTTATAAAACGTACATTGACTAGACAATCATACTATAAAATAAACGATTTCATTGAAGATAAAACAATAGTCTGGAAATGATGTTCTCTGCACATGCGTTTACTGGCTTAATGAAAATATTGTATTTTAAATAAAAAATGAAGTTGAAAAAATGATACCTGACTGAGTTTCTTGTCGGTTCTTCTCAGTGTCCAGGTTTTCTATTTGAACCGAACTAAAGTAGATTTGACGTTCAAAAATACCTTGTAATTGGGTTTACTTGAATAAATTGATTTGACTTTGACTTTGACTTTGATAAACGATCAATCAGGTAGTGTATCAGTATGAGAAGACGAAAAGTTCAGTGTAAGTCTACTTTGGTTATACACATTACCTTTTTACACAATTCCAAGCTCATCTCATTCTCCCACCGACTGCGATGATTTATGACTTACCGCCTACGACACAGGACCGTAATACGGACTATATGTTGAGGTCGCAATTAGATATTGTCTCGTGAGCTTTCACAGAGTTGCAACCAATTAAGTTATGCCTTCATACGAAAGTAGTATCTATATACAGGCTTCATTAGTTAATGACTAACTTTCTAGAACGCAGTTCATTAACACGGCCAGCGGGAGGTGTAAGTTCGTAGAAAGCATCGCGTAACGAAAAAGCGTTATGCCCCCTTCATTCGACTCTCAGCGACTTTCTCTCCCTGTCTCTTCTTAACACACGCTAGTTAATAAAGCAATGTGGGGCGGGAACCGCATGCACGTGGTTGGTTCGTTAGCTCTGTACATAGAATCACAGTGATCTTTCTGCCTCTTTCTATTATATACGAATGTGTGTATGCGTGCGAGTATCGAGATTCGAGCAACGAGCAGATAAGCCGCATGCGCGGTCAGTTGTGTAATCTCATACTATACACGAGGAAATTTTGTTAGAACTTATTTGTGTTTTGTTTTTGTTTTCAATCACATTATATGTTTTAAATCATACGTGTGTCTTATTGTCTCAATTTGGAATTAAGTTTTGAGAATTGTAAACTACAGCTAAGAAACTTTGTTCCTGACGGGAGTCCCCTGATCGCACACATTTTGTTTGTTGTATTTTATGGTTAGCGTAATTATTAGTAACAATTAATAATTACCAGTTTTTATTAATTAAAATCTATCTAAATCTGGCTATGTACATTCATCAAAGTAATGTACCCTCTCAGTAAATAATATCACCAAAAGTTTTGGAGCGTTGGGCCTTGGGTGCTTTATGTTTGAAGGGTACGGTCGAAGTCCACAAGCAAGCGAAACGAGCCAGGGAGCCCTTGTCACACTTTACAATACAATGTAACACATTGTATTGTACTAGTAAAGAATACACGGAAACAATAAAACGATGAGAAAACCGCAGTTGAGCTTTATTGCTAAAGTAATATTTTCCAGGCAACTTTAGGATAAGGGAACGTAACAGCAGACAAAAAATTCGCTAAGTACGAAACTAAAAATTTCGTGTTAGATTTTCTAGTGAATCACAAAAAAGACAGTTAAGATTCTTGTAGACTGTGTACTTTTATGACCGTTTTCGGATGGGATAACTTGATAGTAACAAAGAAACTAACAAGAAGAGTATGCACATATGTATAGAGAGTACAGTGTGAAGAGAGAAGAGTAAGAGCTATGATATTTATCGCTTTTACGAAATATTGAGCAGTGGTGTACCTAGGGCTTCAGGACAGGGCAAACCCGACATACATATTCTTCATTGTTTTTGTAAAAGTAAAGGGAAGGCTAAAATTTTGCAGATTACTAATCAATCCTGAGTGACACAACCGGTGGACAAGAAGAAATGAAAGAGATCACTTCCAGCGTTATCTTTCAACAAACCAATTTTTATCATATTTTGCTATTAAAAATGACAGGTGTAAATAGTTTATCAGTTCTTAACATGTTAATGTGTTATTTGTTGTTTATCCAAATTATCTAAAAGAAATCACTCTTATTCATGTGTTTTTGTAAATTCATGTGTCTTTTATGGCGCCAGTATAGTTTTTTAATTGTCGTAACCCGAACAATTCCAAATATTTTCGTCATTTGAATAAAATATACAGCACTTATAATAATAAGAAGTACTACCTACCTATAAACATGAAGGGAGAACGGGAGAGCAAACAAAAATCCAATCAGTTTCGTAAACTGATATATTAAATTGTCTTTTATACGAATTACTAGTCAGAGAAACACATTCATGAGTTAAATAGTTTTGTACACCGATTTATTGTCTTTTATGCAATTTAGTAGTCGAATAATACACAAATCAGGCGTAGGTTATAAGAATAACGAAAGAATGAGTTGTTTTCTCTATGCAAAGTTCAAAGATTTTACATTTTCAATGCCGATTAAAACTTGTATACACTTTAAGTCCTGACAATGAATAACTTATTGGATTTTTTATTACAAATTAACTCACATGATGGAAATTAAAAAAATACTTATCATTCGTCCACCGGCTCAAACAAATAAATATTAGGTAAAAACAATGACGTTGAATCACGTGAAAGGAATCGTATTCGTATCTTATCTGTCAATCTGTACAAAATTCAGTATGGAGGTCGGGCTTTTTGCTTCATACTAATTGCTATGTAAACCCTAGTAAACAAGCTACAGCTTTATCGAGTTTTGCCCATAAGAGAGAAAGAAAGGTTGTAAGCCACATTGCAAGCCAACGCGTGAGAGCGAGACGGCAGATTATATAGTTACGCAGTACACTGATTGCGCCTTGAGTGTCGAAGTCGAACGGCCGTCACGTGTTAGTCACTTATTCGTTGTTATGGTTGCGTGCAGTCATTTTCGTTTCGACGCGAATTTTGAAATTTTAAAACAGATACGGTTGAAATAGGATATTATTAAATGCACAGCAAATAACTTATCACCCATCAAGTTATTTACATCAATTAAATATTTTTTACATCAAAATAATTATTTCACTGCAAATAAACCATTTGTTGAACAAAACTAGTGCTAAAAATAATTCGAAAATATACATCAAATCTATAGTACATTTCTTCCTCTAGTGCTTGACAAAAAACTTGTTAATTGTACAGAAATATGATTTTCATATTAAATATACTGATTGCACAGCAAATATACCGATTGCACGGCAAATTAACCAGGGCGTCGACGCATCATACTCACACTCATAACAAAACCACTATTTTTGCAACAAGGTTCCTATTAAGCATTTCAAAACTGGCTCAACATTATATGGCTTAAAATTTCAGAAAACACGCTCGGCATATTGAATTATCATTACAATATACGCCTTATAAGAATACTTTCTTTGGGTAGGTTAGGTTAGGTAAGTGCATAAACCACAACGCGCGAGCCGAGCGAGCGAAGCGAGCGTGCCGCGGGAGCTGCCAGCGAAGCGCCAGGTCGGTATTCGCCTTATGAAATTACTCTCTTTGGGTAGGTTAGATGAGTAAGTGTATAAATCATAACGCGCAAGACATAATGTCTAAGATGACAAAAAAAATCGATGTTAAAGATTTGTTGCGAAGTGGTTATTAATTTGCATTGGTTGCATTTTTAAAAAAGTTTTAGTTTTAAATAAATAGCGATGCATCACGAACTTAACTTGTTACTAATATATCAATATTTTGAGGTGACTATTTTGCTGCGCAATAAGTATTTTTGCTTAGGATTGGGAATATTTTTTTATACAAAACGTCATTTTTTTGATTTGCAGTTAAATACTAGCCGTTTGAAATTAGTTTTTATTTTATTATTTTATGCTTGACTGAGCATTTTAGTAAGCCATGCTAGGCTTCTGGGCTTGTGTGAAGATACCGCCACTGATTATTGAGGTAATCGTTATTAATATTTGCTGACAATCAATAATATCAACTGTAGATGTATCGGTTTAATCGCAACTTAAATTTATATGTATATATTACTAGAGGGCGCCTGGTGGTCGAAATTCGACCGTAAATATAAATACGACCTTGTAATATAAACTATAAACTTATAATATAACTTTAAAATAAAACTTTTTGATTCAAGGAGGTTACATGCATACGACTATGATTACTAACTATTATGAGGGACTTTTTGGCGGGAACGGGAGAAGTGAGGTTGACATTTTGTTTAGATTTTGTATTTTTAAAATTTTTGGAAGTTTTAAAGTACAAAGGTAAAAGTATATTGTGTTTTAAAGTTCTGTATAAGTGAAAACAATGGAGTAGGTCTAAATAAACATGTGTAGCTGAAGTTCTCGCGCTCTTCCAAGAAGTCCTTTATAACTTCAGTAAAGCCTACTATCACTTTACTGGTGGAGTTTTACGATAAGAAAAAATCAATTTTGCTTCTACTTATTAATACGTGACATTGGCAAATGCGCTAAACTGTGCGCCACGCCATAAAGTAAAGAAGGAACTATTATGAGTTTGACGTTGACAGTTTTTTTGACATTACATGACATGAACGTAATTTTTTATTAAGTGTTTTATTTAACTTAATGTATTTGTAACACATGTTACAAAAAAAACGAACTTTTTGCACTTCTTCTCCATATAAATTTTAACTATGCGAAATTTCACACTCTTCCGTGCGCGCAATATTCTTAAAGAGGGATCCAAAGTTTCGCTTCACTTATTAATATAATGATCTAGTGTCCAAATTGTGAAATGATTTCAGTATTTACATTTAATGAAAAGATAAATTTTTACGCTGTAGGATTAAAAGTCTGCGAGAGTTAAATAAAAATATCATCTATTTTAATTTCAGTCGATACAGAACACTAAGTGTGCGTACCCGAGTCGCAATTAGCCGTGTTATTTCATTTTGTTGAAGGAAAATTAGGCTAATAAACCGCCAATGAATGTTAACATCATTTTGTAAGTTATAATTTGACTTGTATAGGTTAGCTGCTAATGAAGCGACTTGCTAATTAGGCATGTATCGAAAAAGATCGATTCGCACAAAATGGGTGCCTATGTACTTACTTTCGTTCGTTATGTATGTTTGGTTTATATTTATATGAGACTATCGTTTCCGGCTTTACATTATTTGTGTATGAATATAAAAGTCTTATAGTTCAATTTTCACCCTAGTTCCACTTATCCGTCAAACTTTAATATCGGCACGCGCACCTATAGGGTTCATGAGATAATACACTTTAAAATTAAAAACGGATTATACTTTTTGAAATGTACATGAATACGTGTATTCCATTAAAATCAAGCTTCGTTTAAACTGTTTAACCAACAATTTATGTATGTAATGTGTAGTTATGTTAGGGCGGTGATTATTATATTAATTAAGGTTAATTTGATTATTAATGTTTACATTAAAAAAGCCATAATAATAGATATTAATTAGCCTGTTAACAATATTAAGTATTGGGATAATGTAGGCAACCTGCGTTATTATTATGGTCAGACTACTGGTATTGGTCTGACCATAGACAATACGCTATTTAACTTAAATATACATGTATGACTCCGAATTTGGCCATCACTATGAGCGGTCGGACGGTAATCTAGATTTGACCGTAGCTGTGTGTTGTTGCTCGTAGCTAAGTAAACGCAGTATATGAGCTTTAATTAATTACTTGCTTTTCTTTTTAATCATCATGTTAAAAAGAAAAGCAAGTAATTAATAAAAATTATTATTTTATAATATTTTTATATAAATATAATTTAATTTAGTCTGCGTGAAATAATGTAATAGAGATATCGCAATGATATATACTCTATTAAATAATTGAGACCACAGTTTCTCAAACAGTGGCAAATGCATTGAGATCCAGTCAGTATATATTTCAGTGATAATTAAACAAAATGCCAACAAAAGACAAATAAAGAGACAAAAATATGTTTACTTTACTTTCAGAACAACTAACGTTATTATTAGTAAAATCTAAAATTATTTGTTGCTGTTTTATAATAGTAGATGTCTGTGAAACTTTGTTATGACATTTTTAGTGTGTATTATTTAGTTTAGTGTATTCAGTGTGTGTAGCTACTTACAATTAATAACTGCAAAAAGTTATTTCTAATATTTGACAAAACGTTTTTGTACAGAAGTAAAGATATTTCGTTGGTCAGTCAGCCAGCTCGCGTCCACGATCATTTTTCAAATGGCATTTTCAGATTTGCTCCCCTCATGACAATAATTCAATTCAGGTCAAAAGGTTTCAATTCTCAGTGATAAGGAGTAAGTAGGGTATGCGTTACCATAGGTTAAATGAATAATAGTTACTTTATACCTCAGTGATATGTACGTCAGCTTTCAGAAGAATTTCTTTTTTCGAGATTGTAGTTGCAAAAAAATCAAAGAGTAGTATTGTAGTAGTATAATAGTAGAGTAAGTATTTTGTTAAAAAAAATGATAATAATAGCACTATAATGTGTTCTTTTGTGTTAATTGTATTATACTTATTATTATAATATAATGCAAAATGTTTAAAATATACAAATATCCTATATTTTTATGCTCCAAGTATAAAAATACGTAGGTAGTGAAATGATAAAGTTAAATAATCAAGTCACAAAGACAAAGATTCAATTACAATGAAATTCTGCTATGAAAATATATACATGTGTTAGAGTGGAATCATATTGGACTTAAAGACTGTTCACTTAGCTGTCTCAAAGTGGACCGGAGAAGGGTAATGCAATCAGAGCCAGCCATTGCGGCAATTTCCTTGGAAATCACATAAAAGAAGCACCAGTGGACCGGTCCGACCTCACTTACAGCCATTTTCATGTTTATTTTTATATACATAAAAAGCCATTTAAAATATTAATGATGTTACAGCAATATTCTTAAAATATCAGCCGTATTAATTATTTTTCGTAAGTTAGAAGTTATTACATGTGGAGAGGAATATTTCTTTAAGAATGATGAATATGAATATAATAAAAATACCATATTCATAAGTATGAGTTACTATAAAGTAACTCATAAACTAGAGTAGTATAAACTCAGGAATGTTAGTCATTTGCTAAGTTTTCAAACTAAATGCGGAATCTAGTTTATTTTGTGCCAATAAAGTTTGATTTGACGTGTGCTTTTCTTCTGAAATTTTGTAATATTACACGATGCTCATCGAATTTAATTTCAGTAGGTCTTATCTTAATGACCGATCTTAGCACCGTTGGGATCCCTCTAACTTGTTGGAAGAGTCCTCGAAAAAAGTACACGATACAGTAAATGATATAATAAAATCGTTAAAATCAGGCTGACTCCATTAATATTTGATGAGCTTTATTCGCAGCACTGTATTGGATTACAAGTTTATTTCTCGTGTAAAATTTAGTCTAATGGAGTTCATAGTCGACAATTTTTATTTTATTAATGTTGCGTGTAATTGAATAATAAGGTCTCCAAAACTAATTCTAGTAATATACAGTCAGCATCAAAAGTTCAAACGATCAAAACAGTCTTAAAAATTCTGCTAAGTGCATATCGGATACGCATCAACTTAGCGTTCCGTAGCAAAGTCGAAGTCTATAATTTAATTTAATAAATGAAAGTTAAATTAAAAGTTAAAGAAAAAGAAAAAAATACTGGGCTATCAAGTAGAAATTTTTAGATAACGATATTCGCACCGCAATTGCACAACGAATATCACACGATGATAAAATGAATTTTTGTTGTACATTTTGCAGTTAACTAAATGCTCGATAGAGGCGGCGCTAGTGATTTGTAATACCACGTGATATTAGTGCTCGTTTTGAATAATAAACGCGTGAGATTCGTCTACGCCTACTGGGCTGCAGTAATACAAATTTACATCTTTGTGCTAAATTTTAGTTCAGTGGGCACAAAGATAATAGAATAAATATATAATAATAAATTGTAACATAAGGACCGACGGACAGACAGACATGACGGAACTCTAAGAGAACCGTAGAAAAGATGATAATATTATTATGGTTCATAAATTACTACATACATATGTACCTACATATGTTTCTAAACAGATGACAGGCTAAAGAGGTAGTTTACAATATACAATATTCATTACAATATACAATATATCTTTAAAGAAAATCGACTTTACTGCTTTCATTAAATTAAAGGGTCTTTAATGGGATCAATTGCTTATAACGCTGAATTATATAATATTAATATTTTTTAACTGTTATGTATTATGTAAGTAATTTAAGAATTTTACTAGTCCGTTCATATACCAATGCTTACCAACTAGTCTTAAAAGCCGAAAACCGAGTACCTTTTCTACATTCAGCAGGTGGAGTCACTAATTACTTTTAGATTTCACAAACAGAGTAATAAACTAGTGAGGTAAGCTCATAAAAATGTTCATTTACGATCTGGTTATGTCGGTCGAGGTATTATCCGTAACTGGTGCACTCTTTAACCGAGACAAGCGCAAACCGCGGAGTTGTGGTGAATCTAGAAACGCGTGTTAGGTGAATAGTAAAGGGATCATAATTAAATTTACCACATTACAGGTGTACGAGAATTTGGTTTCTTTGGGTAACTACGTCTATGACTAATAGCGAACTTCTCAACTCAGACGTAAGAACGCCGGAGGTACGTGTACAAATATTAGTTCATGTTCGTAACGTTTTACGTGGTACGAGGTACAAGAACTGTTTTCATAATATGGAATTCTTTAAGTAGGTAGATATGTATGTATTTTTACAAAGCGCTATATATTGGACATGAAATAATAAGGATGCTTATATAATATAGAGAAGAAAGGGAAAGGAAACTTATTAAATTGTATGATTTCTCGCAATTAAAGTGAACTCTACTATATTTATAATTGTCCCCTAATCAAATATGTCGTCACCAAAAATACAATTAAGAAAATAAACTATTAAGAATACTGTGTTTTTGGTTCATGCCTATCACGACAGATGTTACTCTGAAATCATTGATCAAAGTTTTAAAATGTTTAACAATTATTAGTGGTGATATGATTATGAAAATTATAATCATCACCACTAATTATAAAACGACCCTGAAAGAAGTTAGGGATGTTTAACGAACGTACCATTTTTTTGTAAAAGTTACAATTTATTCAAGTTTAACAAACGAAAGTTATTTATTTACTTTCGAAAGCTACGAAAGTAAAGGTTTTTTAAGGTTTTTTTAATTTGCAGTTAATGGCACGAGAGAATTCGATCGGAACTAATTTTTTCGCCTTTTTATTATACGCCTTTTTATTACGTTAAGTATATTTATTTTCTTCAGGCTCAACTATTTCTTACAGACGCAATAAACCGTTTTTTGTTTTTCTCTCAAATTGACTATTTACTAAACCTGACGATTATTGTCAATTTTTATACTGTTCACGTAGGTACTGCGCATACCTTATTTTCTATCTTATCCTATACTGGTATCAGCCTTTCTGGTGATCGTTCATTTTTTGCAACCATAACACACACGACGATATCGAGTGGATCGACCAATGAATCTTGTCACTTATTGTACTGTTCACATAACTACTGCTCATGTAGTAATATACGTAATAAAGGTATAAGAAGGCTTATATTAATAATCAGCCTTTCCAGTGATCGTTCGTTTTTCGCAACCATACCTTTGCACAACGAACCTAGCGAATCGACCGACCACATGCGGGTGCGGGCAGACCGGCATCATTCTTATCAAGGGACGGCCCTACTTCCAGCAAATACTGAATTACCCTTTTCTGGCGATAGTTACCAAAGGTACACGTAACTCTTAAAACTATATGTTTCAAGCGAAGTGAAAGCTGGAAGCAATATTATTTTAACCAATAGTATTTGAGATAGTTAAATTAATTGAGGGCAAGGATAAGTTGTAGGTTGCTTGAAGAGTATGTCATACACGTTATTTTGTACGCCGTTACTTAAATTGATCTCGTATTTGTTTTCAATATTTTGGTTGATGTATAGTTAAGGAGTACAAGTTATTGCGTAGTAATTTTATTGCAGTGACTAATCTTTTGTCGGTCAGTAAGAGAGAGCAAAAGCAAATGTAATAAAATTCCGACGATTTATTCCATTATGTGTCAGATCCTTAAAAATTGATAAACAAATAAAATTGTGAATAACAGTATTTGCAATTTATTTCCGAAGTCGAACACGTCGACATAATGGAGCTAACGAACAAATCTCATTGCGTTTTATTTTGTGACATTCCTTTTATTTCCCCTTCCATTATATATTTAAACAGTTGGCTATTGAAAAATTTCGCACGGTTTTACTGGAACAATAGCGAGGCTCTCTCGTGTTTTATGTACCGTCCCTGTTTCTTGGCAGATTGTAATAATGAGTGTGCGATAGCGTTGCAGCTTCCGCTTACATGCTACGTGGGGTTATTAAAGTCTTAATTATTTTGTTGTAAACGAGAAAAACTTAAAACAGGGTAGCAATTTTTAGTAAAGAAAGTTTTAAGTGTTAATAGTTTACGTGAGTATATTTTTTCAACAGAAATTTCTAGACATCCAACTAAATATGGAGATTTAACATACAAATCACATACCTACTTTGAAGTATCTGTAATAAAAAGCACTAATATTCGTGTAATGTTTGCCTTCAAATATGTACTATCAGTGATACTGATAAGTAAGAAGTCTTTTTCTCTACTTTTTGTGCAAACTTTGCTTACCGCAAAGGTTGCTTTGTTGAACTCATACATACTTACGAGTATATGAATTGATATTAGTCAAGTTTCATTTATTGGAGTGGAATTTGTTTTGTTCAAATAAGGATATATTTTATATTATATATAGTGTACGAGAGTTACGTGTTTACGCCCTTTCCAGTCGAAACTTGTGACCCTGGGGCCCCGAACCCATCGACTAATTTCTGGTATTTGTAAGGGACTGGTCAAGATTTCGGGAGACCGTCGGACTGGCAGCTACTTCCGCCAAATAATCAGTTTGGTTATTCAAAGAGGCAATGCTGCCAGTCTGCTGGCCACCCTAAGCAATGACAACCATCTAAGCGGCAACTTTGAGGAAGTCTATTATTTAAGATAATGTTAAGTTTTAAGTATGTAAAAATTTTATATTATATAAAATAAAATTAAAGGAAACACAGATACTGATCTGATATACATATTTGTATAATAAATTGGTGGCCTATATTATTATAAGATTCCTTTACGTGAAAATTTACTGTATTTTATACATGTATAATTTCAATACAATATTTAACAATATTTTGTTAGATCATATGATCTAACAAAATATTGTTAGATCATAGTTTTAAATCAGAAACTATTACTGTTAAGTCTGAGTTAAATTATACGCGTATAAAATACAGTAAATTTTCACGTAAAGGAATCTTATAACTCTTGACGTATGGAAGCCAGTTCAGGCATTGAGTGTCGCACTTTCATGTTTCCTTTCAAAGATTATAACTTCGATTTTAAACTTCTGTTAAAGAAATAGCATCACTGAAAAGATATGTAAACAAAGCTATGTTCGTAGCAAAATATGCTTTTCTAAAATAATCAGATCGGATGGAGGAGGGGTTGAAAGTCGTTTTTGGCTGTGCACTCGATATTTTAAAATCTCAAATTTTAGTGATGCTAGTGAAATATTTTAACGGTGTTATCAAAGGTTAGTGATTCTTCTATCCAAATAATATCAATTTATAATAAAACGATTTGTTAATTTATGTTGGCAAGTAACTAAATTAAAATCTAATTGTCATTTCAGATTGTCGAAGTACATGAATACGAAATTGAAACAAAAATTGAGGAAAGATCAAATGAAAGAGTGGGTAAAGAGCAATCTAGTAAACTCAATAAGTCATATTATGCCACAGTGCCACAGACAGACCAGTAAGCCTTACACGACCCTTATGAGGGTACCTGCAACTGTCATAGTGTAGTAATACAATATAATATAATGTAATGCAATGCAATGCAATGCAGTGCAGTGCAGTGCAATGCAATGCAATGCAATGCAATGCAGTGCAATGCAGTGCAATGCAATGCAATGCAGTGCAATGTAATGTAATGTAATGTAATATAATACGAGGGCTGCTATTTATGTATCCGGAACTGGCCAGTTACAGAACAATATTAAAAGAGTAATTATAACATTTAAAAATGGAACTCTTTTGCTGAAGAATACAATTTGTTTCATGTAGCTGTCATTTGTTTATCCTTTGTGGCGTCATTTTGAATATTGCGAGTCTTTATCACTATGGATTTAAGTCGTGAAAATTTTCGTGCTATGATTTATTACGATTTTCGGCGAGGGCTAACTCAAAAACAGTGCATCGATCAACTCACTTCGACTTTTGGGGACGAAGCACCATCGAAAACTACTGTGTATCACTGGTTTAGTGAGTTTAATCGTGGGCGGTCTGTGCTCACGGACGAAGTTAAAGAAGGTCGCCCTAAATCGGTTGTTGTACCTCAAAATATTAATGCTGTGCGGGAACTAATAATGCAAGATCGTCATGTTACATATCGCGAGACAGAGGCGTCTCTGAGCATAAGTATGACGAGTATATATAAAATATTACACGAATATTTAGCTGTAAAAAAATTTGTTCATGTTGGATTCCGCACAACTTGAGAATTTACCAAAAACGGGCTCGTGTCGATTGGTGTGAAAAAATGTTACAAAAGTACAATTAGGGTGCGTCAAAAGCTGTCTATAATATCTACACAGGTGATGAATCTTGGATATATGCGTATGATCCTGAAACTAAACAACAATCAACGGTTTGAGTGTTCCAAGATGAGCCGAACCCAACAAAAGTCATTCGTTCAAAAAGCACTTTGAAGCAAATGGTCGCTTGTTTTTTTGGTATAAATGGACATGTAGCTACAGTGCCACTAGAGGATCGTAAAACGGTTAATTCTGAGTGGTACACGACCATTTGTTTGCCAGAAGTCTTTGAAGAAATAAGAAAGAACAATCGACAACGCAGAATCCTTCTTCATCATGACAATGCTAGCTGCCACACATCGGCCGAAACAACTCGGTATTTGAAAGATCAAAAGATCGAATTAACGGGTCATCCGCCGTACAGCCCCGACTTGGCCCCCAACGACTTCTATTTATTCCCAACCGTGAAGAATAAATTACGTGGTCAACGTTTTTCGAGCCGTGAAGAGGCTGTTGATGCGTTCAAAATGCACGTTTTGGAGATACCTCAATCCGAATGGAAAAAGTGCTACGAAAATTGGTTCCAACGCATGCAAAAGTGCATCGATCATCATGGTGAATATTTTGAAAAGCAATAAAACTATAATAAATGCTATATGTTTGTTTCACTTTGTTATTCCGGATACATAAATAGCAGCCCTCGTATAATATAATATAATATAATATAATATAATATAATATAATATAGTATAATATAATAATATCCTCAGATATTAGTGTATTATAGTGTAGTAACTTTACTTAAACAGTGACTACGCTCACAGCTCTTCACTCAGCTCTTGAATATTCAGCGTCTCGATGTCAAATATAGACATTCGATTTTGATGTGAATAAATAATCAGATAATAGCATACCGTCCCGCGCCCCTTAATTTTTTATATAATTACTTAAAGCGTCATCTAAGGGCTCACTGATCTGTATTAAGCAGCTTGCAACGGGAGTATGAAATCGGCGTCAAAATTTGCAAAACAGCGCGTGGCCGTTAGTTTGTTATGAACATATGTGTAATGATTAAATCTACGTAAATAAAAATGATATGTTGTTCGTTGCTAAGCGTAAAACTTGAGTATGACTGGATCGATTTGACAAAAATTTTCTTACACATTCATAATATTCTGGTAAGGTTTTTATGGAAAGAAAAATCGGAAGATTAACCGGAAAATTGAAAAATTCCAGGATAACTGAAAGTGCTTTTTCTGTGAGATTTTTGTATGAATAACATAATATCTGAGGCACAGCAACGCATGGCCGGGAACAGATAGTACGTTAATATATGACTAGTATGTTGCCCGCGACTTCAGCTTCGTGGAATTTAACGGGATAATATACAGCATGTCTACCCTGAAGATTCATTCTAAATATTGATGAAAGAATTTTTGAAATCAGATTAGTAGTTTCGGAGATTACCTCCTACAGGCAAACTTACAAATTTTGTGTCTTTATATAATACTAGCGACCCGCCCCGGCTTCGCACGGGTAGACATTTAAAAAAAATACAGCCCATGTTACTAGCTGATAATGTGGTTTCTATAGGTGAAAAAAATTTTGAAATCGGTAAAGTAGTTTTTGAGTTTATCCATTATATACAAATGAACAAAGTTTACTTCTATAATATTAGTACTCGTATAGACAAAAATATTATTAGTTTGGAATATCAAGTCGTAACTTTGTTGTTTTGAATTGCAAGATGTTTTGATATACGTACTTACCTGTAAAATTTACAACATATTTTTCCTATGCCTGTATCGTTTTTTATTATACACCTTATATCCTAAGTTAGTGATGTTTAACTATAGCTTACGCCTTTCGGAATGATATTTTACCAGGGAATAAGTGATCTCCCTGCCAATGCGTACGTAATTCAATCTATTTCCTAGAGTTCCATATTCAAACGGTACCAACGGATCCTATTACTAAGCCTACGCACTGTCTATCTACCTGTTTGACCGTCTGTCCGTTCGTCTGTCTGTCAGTCTGTCTCACGTATCTAACTGGTAATAGGTGGCCAGTTGAATTTTTTTCAGAATATATGTTATTATGGCAGATATCCTAACAAACAATAAAAAAAAAAAATTAAAAATGGGAGAGGGAGGTAGCCATACAAGAAAAGAGTCTTTTTACAGCATTTTTTTTGGTTTGGTTTTACAGGAAAAATGCATAATAAAATATGTGCGAGCGAAAAATAAAAACCGTTTAAGCATGAGTTGGACTTGGGCTAAGGATTCCGCTCTAGGAGCCTGCCTTCACATACATTGGTATGTTTGGTGACCTAGATCTTGATATCTAAAGAGATTGAGAATTATGTAAATAACTGGATACACACAACTTCAACTTTTCATCTTAATATGCTCAAACGTGGAAACGCGATTAGGGAAAAAAATCTCGATTATAAAAAATCCAGAAAAATCTTTGTTTTGCATAAAAATTCAGTTGGATCTCCGATATTCTACATAATTTCGGAACCATATTTTACTACAATGTATAGGGTATTATTTCCGAATTCGTTGATTATTACATTATAATATCCCAAAAACTAGTTTTTTTATCGGTACTTTAGTTTGCTTGCAAATTATGTACGAAGACAAATGAGATTTCTCTGTTCTAAAATACAATCATATGGCTATTGCGACAATCAATCTTATTGCTTCTACCATATTTGGTTCATAGATAGACTCAGAATGAAAGAAAAGGCTTTTGATTGTATTTGTGTTTATTTTCCGTTTATGTCACATATTTCGATACTGGCACATTAACTCATGAAAACCTACAAAGGTACTTCACGTTGACCTAGAATTATGTTTGATAAGAAGCAAGACCTCACAGCAGGAAAGATCTGAAAATTATTAATTTGTAGTTTTATCACATAAATAGTTCATGCGACGACAAACTTACATTTGCAGTCGAGAATCGACCGTGATGGGAGAACATTTTTTCTGCTCCAAAGTTAAGTTTGTAATTATCCGACTTAGCTTTTCGTTAGAACATTGTTCGGGGCTTACCTTACCTATTATTTACGGAAAGTAGGTAGTATAGTACAACTTATCTATCAAACTTCTTAGGTACACTTTTATTTCGTTTTTACTTTAACTCATTTACCGCCGCCGTACTTAATTGAATACAAGAAAAGTTGTTATTGTAGATCAACGATTTTAAAATTGTGCAAATTAATATCGTTCGATTTCAATCAAGGGTAAATCCGCTTACGAAAATACAAATACCATATTACAATATTTTTTGTCATTCTAAGTCATCTAAAGTTACGCAACGAAAAGTTAATGCAGGTAAGCGTAATATTTTTTTTACACCGACATAAAAAATGAACACTGAAAACTACAAAATAATACTCTTATTTAAAAATTATTCAGTATATTATCAAAGTAAAAATATGTTATACGAGTGTACTCATTTGAGTACAGTGGCCACGTTTACATAAAAAATATTACCTACTTGTATTTTCTGATTCCTGGCAATTAATTAACTATGTTTCGAAGCACTTGATAGAGTTATTTAAGCCATCTTACAAGAGAGTGGTGATGAATGCGATTTCGCAGTTATATCGCCTAGTACTGGTGTGGTTACTGGTGAGAAAGTGTCACTACCATAAGATGTACTTACCTGGTAATGTTACGGTGTTTACAGGGCTGGTACTTTTAATGACTATGATAGCAGTGATGACGAACTGTTGGTCTCAAAACGAGTTTGCCGTCAATAACGACGATTAAACCCATTACAAAACTACGGACGAGCATTAAACTTAGTACGATTATAGAGCAAACTCTAAAGTAAAACAGCCAATAATAAAGACCGGCCAAGTGTAAGTCGGGCTTGTGCTGAGGATGCTGAATTGAAACAATGAAAATACAATTTACTTGATAAATACATAACACAAATGTAGTGTGTGATGGTATAGAATATGGATGTTACTGAGCTTTGACTCCGACTCCGAAAGGTAGGAACTTCCGATTGATTTTACACCTCCGGCTTCGACTTCAGCACCAATAATTTTAAATCGGAGGTTATAACGAAGATCAAAACGCAGAGAACGACTGCGGCCAGAACGCGTACTTACAAGATTTGACTTCGCCCGGGGAATCCCCTCACACTAGCGTTAACCGATCTGTTATTTGTTTTATTTAACAATTTTATTTAAAAACTAAACAATGAAGCTAGAAATAAGCGTTATGTGGAACTACTTTAGTGAAGTTGACACCAAAACTCTATTCGGCTTCCGACTCCTGCTTCGAGTCCGACTTCGATAAATTAGATTTAAAACCTCTGGCCTCGACTCCGCTTAGACCCACTTCCATAACATCCCTAATATAGAACCCACAAAGCACCAATCCGATTCGCACTTGACCACTTTTTCTTATCTGTTCTTAACTTTTCGTTGGTACTAGTTTTACGTCGATTTATTAGTTATTACGAGTCTAGTTTTAGGTTTGCCTTGAAGACAAAATAAGCAATACGCAGGGTGCAACAGTGCTGTAAAAATAAAGAAAGTAACGCTCAAATGTTTCGGGCACATAGAAAAATGGATGATTGACTAACGAAATCTACAGAGTGTAAGTGGGTGGTAGTTGAAGCCAAGGAAGACCAAGGTCGACTTATGAAGATCAAATAGCCAGATCGTTAGCTGACGGAAATGTCAAAAGCACTCGCAAACCTAGGCGAAAATGTGTATAAGAAGAATGATGAGGATGGAGGAGGTGAAAGAATTATATAAGGACCGCGATACTTGGCGCTCCGTCCTCTCTGACTACCCCGTTAGCAAAGAATATGTAGAAAGGAAGGCCGACTCCCGCCTCATGCGTAAAGGAATTGCGTACTCACGGCCGGATAGTCAAAGTCAAATCAATTTATTCAAGTAATATTGCAAGGTATTTTTGAACGTCAAATCTACTTTAGTTCGGTTGGAAAAGAAAACCTGAACACTGGAAGAACCGACAAGAAACTCAGTCACGTTTCAACATCATTCTAAAATAGTTATTCAAAATACAATATTCATAATTCATAAAGCCAGTAAAATGTGTGTGCAGAGAAAATTATTTCCAGACTATTGTTTTTTCTTCAATGAAATCGCTAATTTTGTAGTAAGCTTTTCCAACCAGTGTGCGTTTAATAACAAGTTTAAATTTCTTTTCCGTTAATTGAGTAATTTCTTGAGTAATTGTATTATAATAAAAACGAACACAGTTGCGCAAAAATGACCCACTTGACTTTTGTAATTTAAATTTAAGAATAACTAGCTGATCACGACCACGAGTTTCCATACCGTTAATAACACCTTTCCTTTGAAATAGATCTGATCTATATTTATTCTAGTGTACATTATGTTTTCAAAGATGTATAACGAGAGTAAGGTGAGTATATCAATGTTTTTAAAACGATCTCTCAGCGATTCTCGTGCATTTATACTGTAGATGTATACGTATTGCCCTCTTTTGTAAAATAAAGATAGTATTCATATGCGATGCTGATCCCCACATTAGTAGGCCATAACACATAAAGCTATGGAAATATGCGAAATACGCCAGCCTATCCAGGGCCACAGCTGTTAACCGTCTAATGCGTCTAATAGCATATATTGCCGAACTGAGCTTATTAGCCATAACGGCGATATGGTCCGGCCACTGTAATTTATTAATTATTATCTACTGCTAAATTAAGGAGGAGGAAAAGGAGTTGATTTGGCTAATCTAAATGTTTCCCACCCCGTTCTAGTCTATTGTGGATTCTGGGTACTTTGTATAGCGAAAATTTGACACAACAACAAAAAAATTAAACCGCCTTCAAAAAAAAAACAGAAAAGTATAAAATAACTATCCTTTACTAATCAAAACTCAAGTACAATTAAAATAACTTTATAAATACGATACACATACCTATATAATTAAATTTGACAGTTACTGAAGTCGGTGCCAAGCCCACCAAACTAATAGACTTTATGTTGTTGCACATTGATTTGGCACCGGAGCGCAACGATATACAAGAGAATCGTCAATATAAATAGAGGTTATAACCAGGTCGTGTTATCTAGTGTATCTTCGAAGTCCAAGCTCCAATATCGGTGAAATTTAAATGGGACCACCTCTGAAGTATTACCTACCAAACTAAAAAGAATTTTCGAAATCGGTTCATAAATGACGGAATTATGAGGTAACAAGCATACAAAAAAAAAACAAACTTCTTTTTTTGAAGTCGGTTAAAAATTAGAATATTGTTTGTGTACTAGATGAGTAGAGAAATCAGTTATCCAACTCAACTAATTGATCTTTCGCTTTCTTATACAAACAACAATGTGAAGTACACTGTAACACAATTAACATTTTAAATTCACATAGACATGTATACATACTGTAGAAGTACAGTATGTATATATGAATAGAAAATGTTGTTTGCAAACTCCTATCAACATATACTCTGCATATTCTGACTGTGAAGATACATTAATTGCATTCATTTAACTCATGTAACTTTGGTTACTGAATAATAGAATAGATGCGCGTCGTTGAATTAAGCTACGTTGAACTGTTTCGGTCTTGTATGATTAGATAAATAATTAGGGTTTTCATTAATTTACTGCTGTTGACATAATTATATAGTACGACATAAATATGTAGGTACGAGCGTGAGAAGGTACATATAACCAAACCTATAACCTAAACCTCAATAATGTAAACAGTAATCTGCATCATTCTTTAAGAGTTATATAATAATGTACTAAATAAAAATTATCAGTGTTAGCTAAAAGATATTGGTCAAATTATATATAAAAGATTCTAAGGGAACCCAAGCAATGGGATATTATGCATGTGATTCAAATAAGGGTCAAATATTTTTCTTAATAAAATTTATTACTTCAAAAGTATGCCTGTATTTATATTTATGATTATAATTTATTTTTGAGTAAGAAATTAATTTTTAAAAAGTGCAAAAAAATGGTTCTAATTTTTTGAAACGCGACTTCATCGGTCAGAGCGACTGTGACGTCAAAGTTTATGACAACTGTCACCGACAGCGTAATTGTTAGGTGTTTGCTTTTGAATGTTTGCGATTTAGTTCATTTTATAGTGATTTCATTCCACATTTAGAAGTAAAAATACATTTTTTTTTGTAAGAAAAATGCGAGATCTTTATTTGCTTGTTTGTTGTTATAGACTATGACGTCACACCAAGCGCTCTAAAATGGCGGGCGTTTAAAGTGCCCGTGTCGGTTGGCTATTTTTAACTTTTTTTTTAACTACTTTAAATTACTTTTTTAGCATTGAATATTTTTTTACTATTATATAGCATACATGCATATCTTCACGCTGTATCTCAAACGGGGTGGTCAGAGAGGACGGAGCGCCAAGCGTCGCGGTCCTAACATGCTTCTTTCGCTTCCTCAAATATCATCATTCTCGTCACACATTTTCGCCTAGGTATGCGAGTGCTTTCGAATTTCCGTCAGCTAACACTGGCTGTTTAATCTTCATAAGTCAGCCTTGGTTTTCCTTGGCTTCACTCGTTCGCTCTGTAGACTTTCCTCAGTCTTTCATTACTCATTATTTTTATGTGCTCGAACCATCTTAGCATTCCTTTCTTCATTTTTACAATAACACTGTCGTGCAACCCTGTCATATTGCGTATCTCTTCATTGCTTATCCTGTCCGCAAGAGTGACACCGCACATATTTCTAAGAGATCGCATTTTTACTAGTATGATAAATGCAGTAATTTATCATACTTTCACTCAATTTCGGGCATATCTAGGCCTCACTACCGTACAATATTGTCGGATCCAACACTGCATTGTGGATGGCCATTTTGGCTGTGTTAGAGATATTCACATTGCCTACTAATGCGGTCAGAGCAACGTTCACTTTATCGCCAGCTGCTACCCGTCTCTTCACATCCAACTCACATCTTCCATCCCTCGAAAACGCACTCCCCAGATACACAATTTCATTCATTTGTTCTAGACCCACTTGTTCCATGTACCCAAATCTCACATTTCAACACACGTTCACATTAAAAATATAAATATAACTAATACTAAATGGCGATGATGTCTGAATAGTCCCGAATGGAAGGCAGCTTGAATTCTAGGGGTATCATGATAATAGGTAGTATTATCGTTGGACTCCTCACGATGATTCTTGTATTTGCTTCTATTAATATATCTCCATAGAGAAATACTTCTATTACACACACATATATATATACATATATATACAAACTTCTTTTATATCAAGAGAATTTTGGCATAATACTATAAAATAAATATGCATTGACTATGTCAAATATAAAAAGTTAAAACTTAGGTCAAAACAGTAATGTTACGTTCTCTTTGGTCAAAACCGTGAACTGTGGTGAAAAGACATAATTTAATACACAATAATATAAAAAGTATTAGACGAATAATTTAAAATAAAGGTACATTATTAACAGGATAATAATACAGATTTTAGTATGAATACAGAATAAACAGATGTAAGCCTAAAGTGAAACAATAAGTGACAAAGTAAACGGAAACTTAACACAATATTAGACAAGGTCATAATTATTATATATTATAATACATATTAATAGATAAGAATTAGAGAAATATATATTTACTATAAAGTAAGGACCGCGATATTATGGGCGATCCATCCTCTCTGAATACCTCGTTAGGGATAAATCGTGAGGATACGTTATGTATTAAAAGTTTTATAATTGTTTTTTTATATTACCCTTCTCAATATACTATAACTAAAGCTAGTGAGTCAGATATTAGTTTAGGTAAAAAAAGATCGATGTGTTCTTAAATTCATAACATTTAACAATATATTATAATACCTATACATAAAACAATTCAAATATTTTTATTTGTCGCTAGTATAAAGAAAAGAGCAATCCTGCAGTTTACGACGTCGATAAGGTGTCTGGAGTACAAAGAAAATAAGCCGTCGTTCGTTCTGTCGCGGGCGTCGAAAGGAAAAGCAATTAGCTAGAATGCAAATAGCGAAATGTATTGTAGTGTTACACATTAACATACAAAGCGACGGCGCTCGAGGGTCTGGTATTTTCGTTCCCTGCTAGCTTCCGCTCAAAACTTACATTGTAAAGCCAAAAAATTATTGCTCAGTTTAATATAGGTAATAAAATTTAGGTAGGCATAATGAAAATTGATGTGTTCATTACAGGTCGTAGGTATATTTTTTCCAATTGACAGTAACAGGAAAATAGATTGGATTGTATGATATATAACGCTGAATTTATAAAAGGTCGACTTTTAATCAGAACAAAATATTCTACTTGCTTCATTTTTTTTGAAGCATCAATGGTTGGTTGCTTGGAAAGTGAAATCATACAAAGGTGATACGACTTTTTTTTTTCATTTTACCTGGACTACTGAAGTGAATGCATAAATTTATACCATTTCACCATTACGATGCATAATGCATCCATTTTCTAAGCTGAAGGTCTTATTCACGGCTAGATCAATTTGGGAAAAGAACTTTTCTAAATTATCCGAGGGTCTGGATGTTTCTGGATGCTTCCATAGTATAAGTCTAGTATTTAGTTTGGGGCACAATTAGCGTGTTTGTCTGAAGATTATTTACTTATTATTTTTCTATAAAAGATACATGTAAAAGTCAAAATGGAACCCAACTTACTCTCGTTTGTCCAAAAAATGACTGAAAATGTGGATACATTTTACTAATAGATAAATTGTGTGCTTCAAGTTAACTGTTCTTTGTCTAACAACAAAAGAAGATCGCTATCATCTTAACTTAGTTAAGAATTCATTTATTTCGCGTCGTACCGTTTCCGGCGAACTATTTGCGTTTCTAGACCGCTTCGATTTACGTGGTGTCATTTGGAGAAATTGTCAAATTAACCTGCCTATTCAACGATTTATTACACAACCCTGGACTCTTCGAAGTAATTTCGTTCAGCCCGTATTGACTGCGGTGTACAAATAAATCACTAATACAGTAGATTCGCAGATGGAATATTGTGAGAAATTGCTTTACCTCTCACTATGTAGATCCGACTTACCTATTGTAGATATTTCAATAGGCCGGTGAATGTCACATACGAGCAATTTGTTAGGATGTCTGAAAACCTTTGTTGGAAATGTTGTTTTTAGTGTTCCGTTCTAAATTTGGAAAAAAGGAACGCTTATGGACGATATTGGTGTCCGTGTGTTTTTCTCAGAGACTAAAAAAGTGATGGAACAGTGACAGTAATGGGCGCTTTTATAATTGAATGTTGAGCGTTTTTATCGTCACGATTTTACCGTCCACGATACAATAGGTAAGAAAAATGCTTCACTATTGTGTTGTGGAAAATGTCGCCTTTTCAACGTCAATGCCATGACGTTATCGTGAACTTTAAAAGCGTCTTCATACAACAGCATACATTTTGCGTTACTATTGTATCGTGGACGGTAAAATCGTGGCGATAAAAATGTTCAACGATAAATTATAAAAGCGAAAGCGGCTCTGGATATTCAGAATCACTTATAAATATTGTAATGTGTGTTCGGGAATTACTTAAATTCTAAGGATAAAGATAATAATATATTTATAATAATATTATTTTGTATTACTTTCTTTGTTCATCTAAATTAATCTTAGAGCAAGATAAGAATGTAACTATGTTTGTGTCTTGATGATCTTAGCATTTTAAATAAATAAAAAAAATGGTATATTACAAATATAAACCGAAATATAGACGCCAAAAATAAATGTTAATCTTCACCTATATAAATAAACTATCTTTTTTCACCGAAAAATTTTAAGTGAGAAAATATTCGTACGTTTGTCATCGAAGTTCGTGCTTGCAATTTCAATACAAATGGTTTACGTTACGATACGAAAGTTGTTCGTGCTCGCAAAAAATGTTCTTTTTACATACTATCGGAGCGCTCCACTAAATATCATTGCTTAAAATCACGATACGAATACTTTTTCGATAGGATTCACGCTTGCCCTATAGCTCACGTTTTAATATTGAGTACAATAAAATAAGTTTAATTCATTAGAAATCCACTTTATATGTACATTTAAAATATATATTTTGCAGTCTAATATTAAACTGAGCATAAATTTTTTAATTAGATGGTATAAAAATATTACACAAGCGCTTTCGGATTAAAGAGATTTAATTTCTCATAAGAATATGTTACATTCACTTAAAATGAGAAAATTTAATTTACAGCATGATTTTACAAATATGCATTTGACCAGAGTGATGACAATGGCAGACGCAGTCTAAACATACCCAATTAATAGCATCAGTGTGATTTTTCTAAATGCTTCTTAAGCTGGTGTTTAAATGTGGCTAAAGTTACCGAATCCTTAATAACTTCGGGCAAGGCGTTATATAATTGTACTCCCTCAAACATGATGTTTTTTTTACCATATTCTGTTCTTGGTGTGTTCAATCTAAGGCTGTTTTTATTTCTGAAAGTGTATTTAGTGTCTTCAATGGTAAAGTGTATCTGAGTGTGAATTGAATTAGTGAGAATTTTTCTAATAAGTATGCACGTGTTGTACGTGTACATTTGCTTTATGTTAAATAGTCTTGTGTTTTTATAAAGTATGCGGGTAGGTGTGAGGTAAGTATAATGATATAGTGTCTTTATTATTTTATTTTAGAGTGTTTGCAGTTCTTTTATATTTGTTTTTGATGCAGAGCCCCAGATTTCTATTAAATATTCCAGGTGAGGTTTTACTAAAGTATTATATATGGTGAGACTTAAATTTCGTGGGATACAAATGGCCATACTACGAATCATGCCAACAAGAGAAGATATTTTCGTTTGTAAAAGTTGTATGTGAGCCTTCCATGTCAATTTAGTATCAAGTATTAGACCCAAGTATTTTTCTTGTTGTGACTTGCGAATGGTTTCGTTATTAATGGTGAGACAATTATGTTGAGGAATTTTCTTATTTTTAGGAGCGAAGATCATATAAGATGTTTTCGAAATATTGATGGTTAATAAACTAAGCTGAAACCATTTGTGGAGTTTATTTAAATCTCGTTGTGCATCTATCATAATATCATGTATGGAATGACCAAAATAAAAAAGGCAAGTGTCAGCATACAATGTAATTTTCCCAGAAAGCTCGATGTTAAATATATTATTAACGTAAATTAAAAATAGCAAAGGTCCCAGTATTGAACTTTGAGGTATTCCACAAGTAACTTTTATTGGCTTACTTTCGTGATTATCAATCTTGACTACTTGATGTCTGTTTGTGAGATAAGATTCTAAAATCTTATATGCTGATTCTGTCACTCCTATATTATTAAGTTTTTGTAACATTAGATTATGACTAACTGTATCGAAAGGTTTTTTTAAATAAATAAATACACCAATAGCAACATTTTTTTTTCGATGTTGTTTTTAATTTCAGTAATTAAATCAATAGTTGCAGACAGTGTACTTGATTTAGCTCTAAAACCATACTGTTTATCATTTAATAATCTGTTACTGTCAATATATTCTTTCAGACGTGTATGTATTATTCTTTCGAATACTTTGGACATAACTGGCAACACTGAAATGGGTCGGTAATTGCCAGGATCGGCTCTTGTACCTGATTTATAAATAGGACTAATCTTGGCAAACTTAAGGCTATCCGGAAAAATTCCAAATTTTAAACAATTATTTATACAATTTGCTAAGTTGTCAATAATAAGTGGTTTTATACATTTAATAGTTTTTGTATTTATCCAATCAATCCCAGCACTAGTATTTAATTTTAAGTCATCAATAATTTTATTTACTTCGTCAATAGTACACGGTTTAAAATTCGAAAGTGTAGTTTTCTGTAAATGGGTTTGAGTGTGTGTTGGTGTGATACAAGTGTGTTTGTGCAACGATTGTGATATTTTATCAGCCAGAACATTACCAATAGATGTAAAATAATCATTGAAGCAATCACAGACTTCCAATCCATCAGAAATAATTCTAAAGTTTATTATAAGTTTTGGGGGAGTACAACTATTTTTAAATCTGTCATTTGCTATACTATTAATTAGGTTCCACATTATTTTAGGATTATTTTTACATTTACCAAAAGCATTAACATAATATTGTTTCTTTGCTACCTTTATAATTTCGTTTATTTTATTTCTTTCTCTTGTAAATTCTTCTTTTAATCTTTGATTTCCCGTCTCTCTTCAAATCTCTCCACATTTTATTTCTTCTATTTATACTGTTCATGATGTTTTTATTTATCCAATCTTTTTTTGGTGGATTTAAAATTTTATATTTTGTAATTTTACTCATATTTACATGTCTATTAACAAATTTCTCCAAGTTCTCGTATTTTTTATTTTTCTTATTAAAATCTGCTTCTAACATTTTTTTATAAAGCATAGTATAATCAACAGCTGTATATTTCATTTTTGTATAAAAACTATGATTGTATTTTTTTAGTTCGAGAAACACTTGCTTGTGATCTGATATTTCTGTATCAATTAAAGCTAGTTCGAAATAATTTTCCTTCAAGTTTGATAAAATATGGTCAATAATAGTGTCACTTGACGAGGTGTGTCGGGTACTATATCTAATATCTATTTTGTTTAATATGTCGTAACCTGCCTCATTTAACAGCTCTTTATATTTCCTACAGTACGTGTTTGTACAGAGTAAGTCGATGTTAAAGTCTCCAAATACCATTGCTCTCTTTTTTTACTCTATTTGTATTGAACAGTCTTCTATGAACTGATTTATGTTAGTATTAGGTGGTCTATATACTAAACCCACATTTATTGCATGTTTTTGTAAATAGATCCATAAATAATAACATCCATTCACATATTTTTCTTCAGTAACGGTATGCTTTAAACTATTGTGTATGTAAATTGACACTCCACCTCCAACTCCGTCATTTCTGTAACTGTATAGATGTGTATAGTTTGGTATTTGTAATAATTTAATATCAGATTCCGACTTAATCCATGTTTCTGTTAATAAAATCAAATGAACTGTGTATGTTAATGTTGTAATAATGCATTTTAATTCGTCAAATTTTCCGGGTTTCAATATACTTCGAACGTTAGCGTAAAAAAATTTCAAGCTTAAATTTTCCATTTCATTCCATTCCATTAAACTTTGTTAGGAATCTAATATTTGATAAGACACGTTATCATCATATTGGTGAACAACTTTTGAATAATTATTTATGATTGTTGATTGGAGTTTTTTTGAATAGTTTTTGTTATTGTTGGTAATCTTGGCGCTTTAAATATGAAATGAAGTAAAATGCGCTACGTTGGTCACTGCACAAGCGTTGAATTGAAAGTGACCTAGGTGTGGTCCCCGAGCCTCAGTAGAGTGGAACATAACGTTTGTTTTAAACACTCAGACTAGTAGGTACTGTATAGATATCTTTGCTTTTTTAATATTTTTGCAAAATTACTCATCGAAATTGCAATCTCCAAAAGCGTCATTCGGGTAAATTCGAAAAAGTCAGGAACATTTTCTTTGCTTAAAAAGAAAGCTCCAAGAACCCAATACCCAAGAACTTTGTTTTGCGGTTGCCAGTTTTTTTTTTTTCGACTGCCCAAGAAGGAGGGTAACGTTTTTACCTTAAAAAATGGCTTTAGGACAAACATTGTTTAGCGGTAGGCGTTTGGTAACAAGTGACAGTGAGGAACACTAATTGGTCAAGTATATCTTGCACTCTGAAGATTTTTTATACAAAAACAATCATTTTCGTTAGGTATTTATGACTATTTGTGACTACGTAGATTCTTGGGAGTTTATTAATTGAGACGTAAAGTAAAAATGCAGTTTGGTTTATTATATTATGCGTGTGTTTCGTGTAATGCTATATATATAGATTATAGAAGTATCAAAATCAAAAAGAAAAAAAAATTAAACCGCCTTCAAAAAAACACTGAAAAGTATTGCCAAGCCCACCAAACTAATAGACAGTATGTTGTTGCACATTGATTTGGCACCGACTTCAATAACTGTCAAATTTAATTATATGGATATGTGTATCGTATTTATAAAGTTATTTTAATTGTACTTGAGTTTTGATTAGTAAAGGATAGTTATTTTATACTTTTCAGTGTTTTTTTTGAAGGCGGTTTAATTTTTTTTAATAAAATTTTTTTATTTATAAATAAATATTTAGGGCAGGTCTGCAATTAACTTCATTCTAATTCCGGAGTGCAACGATATACAAGAGAGTCGTCAATATAAATAAAGGTTATAACCAGGTCGTGTTATCTTCGAAGTCCAAGCTCCAATATCGGTAAAATTTAAATGGGACCACCTCTGAAGTATTACCTACCACACGAAAAAAGAATTTTCGAAATCAGTTCATAAATGACGGAGTTATGAGATAACAAACATACAAAAAAAAAACAAAAAAAGACAACATACAGACAAATTGAGAACCTCCTTCTTTTTTTGAAGTCCGTTAAAAATAACAATTTGCTGCTCGCGCAAACTTCATTGTGTTGACATATTATATTACGTTAAATATTAATTATATTATAAATGTGTATATTATGTTGCAGCGTATTGGAACATTAGGTGTAGTAATTACAATACATAATATGTACGTTATACATACATATAGCACCTAGGTGCTCTTATTGAATACGTTTATGTTTTAGTTTCTAAAGGTCTCTCTAATTGTAGATATCACAGAAAATAGAAGATAGTTTTTGACCTATGGACGCAGAAATAATTATTCGTTTCAAATTAAGAGCGAATAAAGTATTGTTCTATTTTGTTGTTTCCAAACGGAAATATCAAAATTCAATGAATAAGTTCCGAATTATATTTCTATAATAATGGTTTCTTGCGTGTTAAAGGGTTGCAACTTGTAATGAAATCGGAGATAAAAAGCTGTGGTGTAAAAAAAAACGTTAGAGCCAGACGAATTTTGCTACGCTTTTGGGTATTCGCGGAGATTACAAGCATTACAACCCTGAGTCCCAAAGTAAAAAGTGTCACGGCACATTTCAATTACTCTTGTGACGTGTATCCTTCCGCACATATCTGAAAAAACCGGCTTACAAAATATTAAAACAAGCTGTGCGTTAAACTTTGACATGATCCGGTGATGCGGCATATTTTCACCATATCTGTTATAGCTCTATATTATTTCATTTCTTTTTATGTAGTCTATGAAGGAACTTTTATGGGATTACTGGCTATTGCCTGCCAATTTGTCCGCGTAAATTACATGAATATATACTACATGTTCTGCTATAGATGGCATAGTACAAACAACGTAATTAAATTGTAACTGCAGTCGTAAGCGTAACTAAAGTGTTATGTAGCTATACTTTATCGCTAATTAATTTATATCAAGTACTAATCTTTATTTTAACATTTGATAGTCAATTGTTATTTCCTTATTAATAGTAATTATTATCATTTATTCTTATATTTTAAAACTATAATTGTATAATAATTCGTCAAGTTCGGTCTCCGTAATATTTTTTCCATAAACATATGTCCTAATATTTTTTGATTGCGAAGTGTCAAAGTTCTGTGACGAATGACTGAGACAGATAGATAGACGGACAGATGGATAGATGGACGGACGGACTTATAAGGCCTCTATTTTGCTTTTCAAGTTACGGACCCTAAAAAATAAATCTATCCTTCGTTGAAAAATTTAATTACAACTTTCGACAAATGATAAACTGCAAGTTGTTATTTTTTTGACATTGACATAAGAGTGAAATTACAACTACCCCCAAAATGCGTATACGTGTGTAATTTTGCTGATCACTTGCCGCGCTATAGATTATTTCAAACAAACTTTGATTCCGTTTTATCCCTTTAAGGATAGAATTTCTTGATATCCTTTCTTAGTGAACTTCTACATCACGAAAGTTAACTAATTATAAATTTCAAATTAATACAATAATATATTTTCTGTTATATGTACATTGTAACTACACAAATCAATTTTACGTACAACACCTATTCATCATTATCGCTATTTAAATTATTATTATATTTGCAAGTAGTACAAAGTAGTAATATTACCTATTTTAAATTATTTTAATAACTTTATTAAGTTAAAATAATTTTAAATTACGAACATCAAAGACAAACTATGATTGTCTCTGATGTTCGTAAATTATGTTTATAATCTGTAGACATTTCCATAATTTTCCTTTTTAGAGTTCCCTAGTCAGCAAAGAATACTCATAGTTTCGCCATGTCCATCTGTCCATTTGTCTGCGGTTTAACTCAAATACTCTTGGTACAAAAAAGGTGTAATTTGGCATACTTACACATAATAATCTTGAAAAAATAAATAAAATCTCGAAAAAAGTTTTTTTTGTGTACTTCCCCTATCCACGTGAAGCGGGGATGATTTTTTCACTTTTTTATTCCATTGTGCGGGGTGTCGTTGGATAAGTTTTTCAAAGATCCATTTGCGAAATATTAAGCTTTAAAGTGGTAACTTTTGTTAGAGTCGAGTGTCCCCCCCATCAGCTAAACTGTTGTTTTTCGATATGTGAAAAAATTCATGGTATTAGCATACATATCGAAATTGAAAGGAAAACTATCATAGCTAAGTAGGCTTTACAAGTTAACGTGTAATAGTCGACCAACGCCCGTTTTCGGTCGTTATTAGTCGTTAAAACGTGAACTCAGTATGTTTAGCATACTCAGTATATCAAAAAGCCCCCTTCTAAGTACACATATTGTGACGTGCAACTACGGAATCCTACACTGCACGTGGTTCAACACGCACTTGGCTGGTGTTTTTATGGTAACGGACACCAAAATAACTTCATAAGTCATTGAGTGGACTTTTTGACGGGAACGGGAGAAGTGAGGTTGTCATTTTATTTAGATTTTCTATTTTTTACATTTTTAGGAGTTTTTAAGTTCAACAGTGATAGCATATTGTGTTTTAAATTTCCGTGTAAGTGGAAGGAATGGAGTAGATCTAAATAAATATGTGTAGCTGAAGTTCTCGCGCTCTTTCAAGAAGTCCTTTGAAACTTCAGTAAAGCTTACTATCACTTTACTGGAGGGGTTTTACTATAGAAAAAAACGAATTTACTTGTGATTCTACTTATTGATACGTGACATTGGCAAATGCGCTGGTCTACGCGCCATGCTATGAAGAAAGAAAGAAGTCATTGAGTTGAAACATAAATAATGACTGTTAATTAGGACAGTTTTCAACTTTACATTGGAACGTATAAGACAGTGGAAATATCAACGGCGTGACGACAGAGGGGAAAAGCGAACACGTGCCAGATTCAGCTTAAAAAAAACGGGAATGACAGCGATCAATACCATTCTTCGGCAGTATTTATTACCGAAAGCAATGCCGCTATAAATCTCTTCGAACATTCAACGGCTTCAAACGCTGTTCTTTTCAATTTAAAGTTTCCGTATATTTACATTACACGAAATGATTACAGTTATTTTCCCATGAACTGATTCCAATATTTATTTGGAAAGGGCAGGCAAGTTTAATTTTCATGCTTGAAAAGCATGCAATGTAATCGCGCACGGCAGGTTGACTTGAACTAATTTGGCAACCATTCAAACAAAAGAACTATCTATGAATGAAGAGTCCTCGTTACTTCGAATATCCGTGATTTTTATATTCGTCGCTTTGATTGTCATCTACGTTATTTTCAAAACATGGTTGTAATTAAACGATAGTATGTTATATACAATTATGTAATATCACAAACTTCTCTTTCACAAAAGTACTCGATTCTCTGGTGGTGGGACCTAATTATGTAGAGCTTTTGTTTATGAAAAATCCTGAGGGGTTTTCGTCCTCGGTGTGTTGTTGAGGGGCATTAAGATTTCCTATGGAACGTTACGGAGCACCTCTCTCGCTGTGCCAACTTAGGTACATCTTGGGGAGCGAAGGTCACTCCTCAGCATATATGCAATGCCATGATAGGGTACACGACAGATGCTGTCGTATTTCTCGACGGACAACCGAAACCTTTATTCTCATCGGCCACGAACGCGAAGATCCTTGTGTAGTCACTTTGTACGATAAGAGACAGGCAGGTGACATAGCAGTCTTTTCTCTGTCCCGGACTACAGGGCTGAATATCAGAGGTCTACATAATTGGGTTTTGTAAATGTTGAATAATAATGAACACAATTCAAGATGTTATATTTACTACATAGGTCGATGTTCATGAGAAAACTGTTTAATTAAAGTACGCTTTCAAGTTATATCGCATTATATTATTTATTTATTCCTTTGTATCAATGCTGGACTAAATTAAAAAATCAGACTTTCGAAATTTGAGCATTTTGGAATCTAGTGAAGGAAATTTCATATTAGAAACCTTTTCGCTTAAACTGTTTTTAACCTTTCATTCTTTTGTGACCACTGTAAAGCTACATATAAATTCATACATACCTGCCTATCAGAATTCACGCATGAAGCTTTATATGTATGTACGTAGGTATACATTTCTAAAGAAAAGGCAAGTGAAAAGGGCGAGTTCGACGTTTGGGTCGTTCAATTATATTTTCTTCCCGAATTCCAAACTAAAATTACTAGAAAAATATAAATAAGTATTCATTATACACATAAACTAGCTGTTCCTGGCCACGGTGACATGCGTTGGACAGACATTTACATTTTTATTTATATAGATATTACTATATAAAACACGCGCATATCTCAGTGCAAAGTTGTGTCAAAATTTCAAGTCAATCAACCGATTACTTTTGAGTTATGCGACCACAAATATAAGGAAATTGAATGTTTGTATACAGATATTGTAATTATCATAAAAGTAATATTTATCCCAAACAATATTTTGATATTTTCCCTACTTTAGTGGTTGTCCAAGAGACAAAGCACTTTTTCTTGTTATAAGGGACAACTTTACTATTCTTTGAGGATATTTTCGATTGTTTGATAATTCGTGTTCATAAAAGTACGTTGCTCAACATGATGTATAAATATGTAAATTATTATCATTTCTTATCAGTTACTAAGACAATAACACAAAAAAAATTACTCAGGTAACCGATCAGTACCAAAAATATTTGATCAACTCATCATATAAATTTATAAGCTATATTTCTGGAGATCAATAATATCTATAACTTTCTTTGAGTATATTTTTCTTATAATTTTTAATTAATGCTTTATGTACCCTGAAAGTTTTAAAGTACTAGGTCCAGTAGTTATAGAGATGAGCGGGAATGCTCGAGACGAGCTCGAACACCCAATAATGTTAATTAGTTTAATTTAAGTGGGTTAACAAGACATGTCAAGGTTGTACATCATTTAGTTTCTGAGATAATCAATTGTGACAGACAGACAGACAAACGATCATGAGTGATCATATTAGGATCCCGTTTCCATTCTAAATTACAGTACCAAAAAAATATGGTACCTATACTTGCTTTTAAAAAAAGTTTAAATCTCGATCAATATCGAAAAAAATACCTCTTTATTACGTCTTCGTCGACTGCTATATTAATAAAATCAATAATGTTGTTGAAGGTTGATATTTCAGGACGAAAATTGTCGTAAACTAACGTAACTTAAATTAAATTGAAATAGAAGACTAACATTACTCTTATTAGTGATATTTTTTATTACTAACATTACTTATTAATTTTTTGTCATAGATAATAGTACATATAAATTGTTAACGGCTAACTTCTCTGCTGACTCCCCATTGATTTCGACAAGGTTATTAGAATATACAGGTATATATTTCCCCCTTCTCACTGACCCTACTGTAGGTGGACCAAATTTAAACACTTTGCAGCAGATTTTGTGACCCCACATACAGCCTGCTACTGTCGGATCAAATCTCAATTTTGGACAATCTCTGAAATCCACACACACACCGCCACGAGCCCAGCAAGTCGACTTAGTTGTACCTAATGAAAATATTCGCATTAATTAGATAATACCAGCTGTTATCCGGTTCTTAGCAGCGGTTTCAGCAGTGTAGAGTTATTGAGAGGATTAAAAAGTATCCTGTGTCCTTCTTCCGGATCACGTGCATAATTCAATACATACATTTTTATTACATGGGGATTTACTGAGCAATAATGTCTAGAACTGGAACAAACGAACACTTCGCACTATGTTAAGTTTAATTGGCATTGAGATTTCTGCAGGTATGGATGGTGGCTGTTGTAAACTCTCTTATATAGCGAAGATACTTATCTTTAGAAGTGAATTACAGGTAGTAATCACGTGTATAAACGTAGAATGTTAAGCGAATGAAATAGTACACATGAATGAAAATAAAAACAAGAAGAGAATGAATGAACAAATTAAAAAAATACGAATTGACTAATAACGATTAATAGAGCAGAAGTATGGGTAGTACAAAACAAGGAAGAGCAAGGTTATCACGTGAAGGTTAATAGAATAGTGTTAGCTGACGGGAGTCAATGTAAGAATATAATGTTTGAGAAATCAAAAGATATGTGAGAAGATATGTATAGCTACATAAGTACAAAACTACACACAATTAAATAAAATGCGAGTCCAAATTTAGCACCAGTCTCGTGCTATGAGTATAGGTGTCACACAACAAAGTCGGGGAACACTCGGTAACACCCAGACTTAAGAAAATGAAAAGTTCGTTTTGTAAATTGGCCTGGCCGAGAATAGAACTTTTGATTCTCGGCCAGCAAACTAGTCAAAATAATGTAAGTGTGGATGTTATCACTTAAAGTAATTCCATTCCTCATATCATGTACTTTTTAATTCGTAAAATAGTATTTACTAACCAAAAGTCGGTCTTCCAGGCATGCTTTCAACAAATATGTCGTGATAGTTTTCGGGTAACTTAGGTGGGAGCGTGGATACCATTTCCCGAGAAGTAAGAATTTCCAGGCATGACATCAATACGACCAAAGTGAATATTACATACATATTTTTGGTATGCATTGCTATCATTGGTGAAGCATGTACGCAATGAGTTTTTATGACTGGCTTTTGAAATTGAGTATGACATTTTAATTAATATTTCACTCGTATTTTTCCTTATCGTGAAATAACTTAAATGAAATATACTTTAATTTTTATCAAATTATATCATATCTTCGAAGATAATCAGACAGTGGACAGTTATGGTAAATATTAAATAAATAAAAGACTAACGTGATTAATCTGCCTTTATTATTAAAGCTAAAGTTCGAGTGTTTGTATGATTTGCACTGTTCCCTTTATTTTTCAACCCTTTTTTTCCTTTCTTTTTTAGTTTCTTGTTTTTGTTCATATCAAGAATTCCTTTACCGCCGAATTCAGTATGTAAACTCCAGGGTAGAGCTAAATTGCCTATGCCTTTATCTCTCCAGTCGCGAACCCTGAACCGATTCCATGCGAAACAGCAAACATTCAATTTGTTTTTGCATCCAGGCACTTCAGTGAGGTATCTAAATCCGGTGCATAGTTTGTGGTTGATGCAAATACCACCGAGTTTCCAACACGGTGTGTTTGTTAATGATCCTGCATAGTAAAATTTAGTATTTTTGTATAACATGTTCAATTGTAACAAATAATTTTAACACAAGAATTTTAACACATATGCTAGTTCAGGTTAAGAGAGGGGGTTCCGTTGTATTTATAAATATTACACACATGTGTAGTCTTGTGACGACAAGACAACAAAAGCTGTTGTTACATGTATTGAAAAAGGACCAGCTAAGTATGAATCGAATTTGCATGATCATTGTTTCGTGCTGACTAAAAATAACCCAATTACGTTTTCAGACACATATCCTTTGATTACTAGAAATATTTTATTAGAACCTTTACCTTCTCACTTTTCGTACTATTTTAAAAATAAATGAACTCAAAAATTATTTGAAAACAATGTGAAATTTATTGTTACACGCACAAAGGATAATTTTCGTTTATAATTTCACGAACATCTGTTTAAATCTTTGTGTCATAATCCATCTGTTAGAGTCCTAAGGGGATAGCGATACCGTTATTTTGTGGTAGTTAATTAAAACTTTTTTGATTTATATGTATAATATTTCATACTTATCCAAGCTTTGGACAGCAATGGAGCCTTTCAACAAAAATATTTTTAGAATTTGTGATACACTTTCGAAGCTATTCTATATATTGATAACTATTACTCAAAAATACATCCAGGAACTTGTTTCGACCTTTGGCATGGTATTGGCATTAGTAAAATAATGAAATTATACATTTTTGTGTGTTAAAGACACAAAAAGTATTTTGTTTGTGGTAAGTAATAAGAGTATCTACAATATAACTATTGTAATATAATCATGAATATTAGTGTAATATTAATATTATATTTATATTAGAATATGACATCATAGTAAGCGTTATATATTAGAATATTTTTAATCATGAAAAAATATGAAAAATGTTTCTCGATTAGTAAACGGTTTTTACAATTCGATTATTTTTTTATAATACTTGATTTATTCATTTAATTTTACAGTTCCTGTGACTAAATTCTTGTAATCAGTTTTTTGCTTTATACAAAATACCATTAAAGTTGATGATATAAATTACCTACTTTTAGAAATTAAACACTGCCTTACTTCGTGAAGACGCGAGAGAAGCAAGAGCCGTGTGATAAGCGAGTAGTTCAGCTCTTAAATCCTCATATTCTTCATCCACTGATAGATCCAAATTAGCATCATCTCTTAAAGCAGTTATCAGATTTCCTACATCCTCTATATTTTCTGATGACGATTTCTCCTTTTCTTTTGAAGCATTGGAACACCTAGTACATATTAATAATATATTCAGTAACAAAAAGTGCACCATGGTACTAAAATTGCAGTGTTGTTGACAAAAAGAATTTGGATATTAAACACATTTCGTTTTTAGAGCGTTTTTTTATTGAGGCTACAGCACATAAATTCAGATGATAAGCTGTACATACCGCTGGATTTTGCAACCGTAATGTCGTGAAACAGAGCATAAATTTTATAGAATGTTTTCTCGCGGATGTGGATTATGGAGATATTGAAAGTTTAAATATTTCGAACGATTTTTATGTACGTAAAATCAGCCAAAATAAAAATTGATAGCCAGAGCTTACAAAGAAGGTTTGCATTAATGTTATATAAATATCTACAGCACGATTTGGAATCAAAGCTTCGAGCGAAGCCCTAATTAAAAGCAATCTTGAAAATCTCAGTCACTAACATATCGTCTCTTCTACATATTATTATTTAAAATTTATGCTTATATTGTAAACAAATATTTGAAGCAATAAATTAGTTACCTAGGCATTTCTAAGGATATATATAATACATATCGCAGCAAATAAGTCATGCGAATGAGTCGCTTAGCCATATTAAATTTGAATTAGACAAATTTTAATTTTAGGCAGAAAAATAAAGTTTTAATTGCGAAAAATTTACGTCAGACTATAATACATACATATCTTCACGCTGTACCCTAACGGGGTAGTCAGAGAGGACGGAGATGAATTGCCAGTTAATTGCACCAATTGTATAACCCCTGAACACTGCTATTAACACTAGTCTTGGTACTGGTGTTCACCCAGTACCAAGAAAGACTACACAGGCAATTTAGAAAACTTCATTTCCTAAGTGAATTGAAATAATACCACATGGTTATTTTAATAATAATAATAATATACTTTATTGCACACAAACCAAAAGACATAAAAGTTAATACAATATGTACAAAGTAAAATACAACAGGTGATCTTATCGCCAACAGCGATCTCTTCCAGACAACCTAGCTACTTATTTACCTAGCTACTTATTTTACACTCATTGATGAATATCAGTCTATACATTGTTTACCATTATGTCGATTTGTTATTATCACTTTCTGATCGAGAATCAAACTAGGGATTTTCAACTTGGAAGGAAAAGTATAGACCATCGTATCAACGAACCAGTCATCTGTTATCCGAAGAAAACCCGCAGTTACAAAAACAAAATTAACGTTTAACGAGTTTCTTGAGAAAAATTTTAAACGATTCACGTATCCAATAAAGTAGTGTGACGGGGACCTCGCCTCGGCCAGTACGGGACATACGACACGCGCGCGGTCAGCCATCCGAGCTGAATTATTGAATCCGCTGCCGTGCACGCGGAATCAATCGTGTACATGTTGGACGTTAGCTAAGTCACAAGCTTTTGTATAAAGCTTTTTTTCGCACAAAGCTTCAAAGGATATAATACTGAATCCATCTCTATAATATGCGTATGCCTGCCTGCCTTGTGTTGTCAGATTATACTATACTAGTGAGGTGTCCCGGCTCTATAGGTGCTGAATTTATCACACAAAAAGACACACAAAAACACATTACCATGAGTCTTAAAAAGTCCGTTGTGAAGGTTTTAAAATCGTGAAAATTAAGCACATAGACGCTTTGTGCTGTCAGCATCAAAATAGTTAATCAAAATAAACTCGTAAAGGTAAACAGAGCAGTTTTTCTACACAAATAATTCTGTCAACATTCTGTCATTATCTGTTTAGAAAAATATCAGTCATTTCTTTTTGAGATTTTATTATTAACTGCCTTTGATGTTGACTGTACTATGTAGTATTTTTAGATTTGCTTTTGCGTCTTTTGTTTTACTGGTAACAGAATTAAAATTATGGACCAAGGGTATATATTTAGCCTTGATATAATATATAAAAAAACATTACACAGAGTTTTCTGTTAATATACGGCCCGTAATTATCATTAGTTGTCCATTGAATAAGTATTTTTGTAATATGTATAAATACCGCTTTGCTTTTGCTTTAGGTTTGACTTATCTAAAGAGTTAACTCCAATTTTCTTAAAAATACAAACAGCTTTCAAGACATATTCGTATATTCGTATATTCTTATATGCAATATTATTTTATGTTATAAAAGCACAATATTATTTTGCCATACGCCAAGTTTATCCACTTACATAAGAATTTGTAAAAATATTATCGACAGCGTACGCCTTTGTAGAGAGAAATATAGCTGTTGAAGAAAAGGACTTGTCCTTATCTTGTTCAGTACAGTTAGCGTGAAGAAGACAGCAACTTGGAAATTTATTCAAAGTTGGCTGCTGCGGTTCTGAATAACCCACTTTATTTCTACAGTTTCCGCACATTTCCGTTCCCTTAGGGTTTGTCTAATACATTATAATAAGTTACGTATGTATATATTCGAAATCAAATAACTTAGCGTTAATTAAAGAGTTTCAGACCTTGTATAAATCATAATACAATATATTAAATACCGTATACAATATATTAAGTACCGGTTAAAAACAACGGAGCAATAATATTATAACTTACTATGTCTGTTGACCTCTCCAATAATTGAATAGAGATGAGACAGCAAAGTCTTTTGTCGCGCAAGTTGCAGGCGCGTGGTAATGGCTGATTCTTTGTCCTGCCTTTCTTATGCCCGTCTGAGATAGATGAGGACAGGCTATATAAAATGTCCCTACATGGAAGGGAACAAATTTAGAGAATACTTTCTTTTTACTTTTTTTGGGGAATGCCAAGACAGTTTTACTATGTCATGTTAGTTTTAACTGCAATTTATATGAGATACATGATTCATATATTATATTTAGGCATTTGTTGAATTGTTTTGTTTAATTTATTCATTGTTAGTAACGGATTCAATGACAAAAAGGCTTTACAAATAAAGAACATAACTTTATTCATCGACATAATTTTCTACACAGTCATCCCTTAACGAACTATTTATGAGCTGTTTGCATCTCAAAGAACAAAGGATCGTGATTAATCGTCCCCAGAATGACATTTAGCTCAGTCCACAACGTAAACAGCAAAGTTTTACTTAAATCGCTTTTGCAGCAACGCCCCTAATTGCGCCAAGTCAATTTTGACAGCTGATTGTAAGGCGAAGACAAATGGAAACGGACAGTGAGTCGTTGAAAGTAGGAGAACACGGACAGGATCGACGCGAAGAAGCGTCTGTTACGATTTGAGATAATATGGAAGATAAATTCAAAAAAACAGTATCATTATTCAGCTGGCGACTAAAGTTGTCTGAAATATAGAAAGCAAATTGTGTATGTACGTGCAAACATATAACATTCATCCAAGAAATTTTAGCCTAAAATAGATGGTCTTAAGATTTCTTTTGGACAGAACGCGCTCGAGATATATAGTTTATGTGTATAGACACTGTATATTATAAAAAGATTTTTGAGGGTTATGTACCTAAACATGTATGTTATGTTGCTTCTGTTTAAAATTTTTCGACATATTACGTAGATTCTATCATATTCTCAAACTAAAAGAACAGGAGTGCTATTCACAACACGTAAACATCCTTGCATCGGATGAAACATCCGTGAGCTTTAAATTGTGAATGCGCAAAGGTTGTTTGCATCCGATGATCACATACGATGTACGAATTTTCCATACTAATTTATGAAATTGGCATTCACAACTTCACGGATGTAAAATTGTGAGAAAGAGAAGTCCGATAACCTCTCGTTCTCAACCTCGACTTTAGCTGTCAAAATGTAATTTTGACACTTCGTCGCGTGCAACGTTGCGTACATCCTCGCGCTTGTGATCTGTCAAATTGTATGACAACATCCACGAGCGAAAAGCTACTTTCTATTAGACGAGTTCTACGATGTTAGGCTATTTTCTCGGTGAACAGTTAAAGTTTTGGAAGTTTTTCTTAAAATAATTAAAATATACTCTATTTTCAACGTGTGATACATGTGTCATAAAGTTACGTGCAATTTTATTGAACAAAAAAACTAATTTTGTGAAGGAAGACGCTTAGTATGGAAATTCACATCAAGATGGTAGACTTATAGTAGAAAAGGAGCGAATAAATTTAGCGATTTTCAATATCTTTTCTATACGCAAAATGTTCATTTTGCTGTTAGTGTTTGCAGACGAAGGTGAGGTTACCATGAATATTGCAATTGTTTTCTTGGATTGAATTTTATTACTAAATTATAATTAATGTTATAAATGATTAATTTCATAAAATTAGTAAGTACATGTAACTGTAGGTGCGATTACGTATATGATATAAAGTTATTTTAAGTAAAATTTAAATCTAGCGGTGAAAAATTGTGGTAATATTTTTTCGTACTAGTTTTGGATTGAAGCACACCCAGGCCACAATAAAATATCTCAATAGTCATATGTAAACAAAGTTATGAACAAAAACAAGGTTTTGCCATGTAGTTAACAATTTATATAGGTATTTATTTTGCTCTTGAGTACAAAATACAAATCTTGTCTGGATTATATTTGTGTTAGTGTAGTGATATTTTAGTTACCCGGTGACACTATATTAATACTAAAGCAACAAGATTTAAGTTGATATACAACCTATAGGTACCTACTGAAATTGACTGCTGTTTTCACATTGCTATATGAGCAAACTGATACTGACTTAAATAACCAAAACTTAAAACTGACTCAAATTTACATGCATAATCCTCCAACAACTTCACTAATCTTGTTTTGAGTTATAAACATTATATCTCTATGTAATCTAGTTAATACTTTTAATATTATTGTATTACAGGTAACTCGGCTAACTAACCTACCTAAAAAACATCATGTCTAAGGTTTGCAAGAAATCTTCCAAAATGTATATAATGTATTGAATAAGTTAAAAATATTTTAGAGATATTATTGAGTAAAGTAAACATGAGTACTTAATAAAAATAAAACATGAAATACAATAGGAGTTTTAATTACATGAATTAGCTGTAGTGTGATAATTGATAAATATAATATGAATCAGGATAATTAGATTACTGAAATAGGTATATTATATAGTTCACAGATAATAATTGGAAACTTCCAGATCGAGGCCATTTTATGTAGGAATTAGTATACTTTAAAGGTGTATCCTTTATTGTTTTCAATGTTTATTGAAGTTTAAAGTTCACTTTTAACTTTCATTTTCATCCCTTTTCACATAACTAACTTTCTAGTAGATAATACCTAAGCAGTAATTTTATTCAATATTAATATATTCACAACCTCACAAGTCACAATACCGAAAAATTAGTAAAACATTCAATGTAATTATAGGTAGGTACTCCTAAATCTAATTACTGGGTAATATTATGCAATACCATTACAATGAAGTATATGGTCTTAATGTCACAGTAGGTATTTATTATAAATTTATTGTTTTCTGTTTGTGATTGGTCTCTTTAACACCATCATTGCATTATAAATTAAGACTAAAAAGACTAAAGCATAAAAAATCATAGCAACACATGAGCAATACATTTAAACTACATAAGTATAGTAAGTACATAAAATATTTCTATCGCATGGAGGATAAGTAGGTACTTATAGCATGAAGGGATAAGCTATTAGCCTGCCAACTTACATCATGAATATACCTAAGTATGCATTAAATTGAAAATCGATATTTTAATTTTAAATAGTTTCGAAACACTGAGAAAGTAGGCATATAAACCTAATCTCTATAATTTGATTTTAAAATCAGTGTAATCTAATTACACATTACAAACTATTATACAATAAATTGTAGGTATGTGATAAATTATTAAAATTTCACTTGCCGCCGGTTTTAAATAAGTCCTTATTTCTAGCGGTAAATCATACAATTTACCGTAAGGGCGTTTTTTCATTGGCCGACACGATAACGATAATATCGTAGCCGTCACACGTAGATATTTTATTATCTTGAAACTTTTTGATTCAACGACACGGTACCAATATCGATGGCGACAAAACAAAAACAGAACTTTCATGTCTCAATGACAAACATTACACCTTCGAGATCAGTGCGTTACCTATAAAACTACTCGTATACTTATTCATATGGCAGACGACAAATTATATTTAGTTATTTAGTATATCTGCTTTACTTACGTCTAACGTATCTAACGTTGAAGGAACTTATTTAAAAGTCATTTTGAATATTAAACTGTTGAAAGTATAAAACTGTTCAGTAAAATGGAGTAGAGCGAACGACAGATTAGCGGGGAGGTGGGAGGATGGTGATGTTGAACCCACACTTGCACCATTGTGTAATTATGTCATACATTCTTGATTATATCGGGACGATTCTATGGAGAGCGGACGTAGTACTGACTAGGGAAGGCGATTCTCTCGAAAAAAGATCGATCTTCGAATCGATTCGACTCGAAGTATGAAAAATCGATTCATAGAAAACTCGAAGTCTAAAAAATCGATCTCTCGAAAATCGATTTTTCATCGACTTACTATATAAGTTTCTATTGATGACAGATATGAATGTAATTATAGAAAACTTGGAAGACGCTAAAATAATCAATCTAATCAGTTTTAATGAATTAAACAATTACAACTGTATTTAAATGTTACATGTTTAAGAACCTCTACTTAAGATAAAAAAAAATTATAATATTTAAGTTAAAAAATTATAAAATTCACAGTTCCTACATTCAACTCATTCTAAACAGTTTTATATTTCTTATCATAACAAAAATTATCGAATCTCGATTTTAAAGGGTAAAGTATCGATTCACGGAATCGATTCACTACAAAATATCGATTAAAATCGATTTATATGGTCAAAATAATCGATTCTTCGATTAATAGATCTCAGATCGCCATCCCTAGTACTGACATGTCGTCGCCGATCGCCGGCGACGATAAATCGGGGTCGCGTCGTTTAGTGAAAAAGCGTCGCTCCATAGATTTCTGTGCCCCGATATCGATGAGTCTGCATCTGCGACGATATATCGTTATCGTGTCAGCCAATGAAAAAACGCTCTAACAAATACTACTTATAACATTCGTTCTTTCAAATAGTAAATACCCGTTATTAGTATTACAAATAACAGCAATATTAAGAGCACTTGCATAACTTAGGCGAGTGTGTGAGAAGAATAATGCATAGACAGGTAATGAGATTTGATAAGGTGGAAGAAGTATTCAATGACCGCTTTGCTTGGCAACTCCGTCTGCAATACAACGTGAAACTATCGTATAAGTACGTATGAACGAGAAATACATAAATACCTACCCATTACTATTTACCATAGATTATGAGACCTTATTTGGTCTCATAACTTGTCTCATTTATTCTGTTATATTTATTATCTCATTCTTATTAAAAGATTAATCCTTGCTATAAAGAGAGACACCTAGTAATACAGTATTATTATTTTATGAAATTGGTTGCTAGTTATTTTATTGCAGAAAGGACATCGGCTTTGTGGGCGTAGATCCCTTTGACTTCCCTCTCAAATAGAAAAAACAATTTATGACACTGAGTAAGTAATCACTAATTGATGATTTTTGCCTGATTTTTGTTAATACCCATTTCTTCTTTGATGTAATAAATCTAAATCCCTCGTAAGAAAGTATTTGAAACGTTTCGATGTCGTGTGTGATAGGTAGATAATATATTTCAAAAACCTCAGGAATTGTAAACAACATATTTCGAATCATAGGGTTACAATGGATACTGTATGCTGTACGTCATCACTTATGTCATGCACCAGCAGACATTCAGCATACAGACTTAAAATATGGATATATCCAGTAAATACAATGTCCACGAAATGTGAGTATGGACACTTTTATTGTAATAAGAACATATTCTAAAACTAAATAAGAACTCATAACCATGAAGTTTTAGAACTACACACCTTTGTAAGTATTTATGTATAGGTAAATGAAATCACAACAGTATTGTTTATTTATGATGTACAGACAGGAACCTTTTTAAGGAAGTTAGTATTAACATTAATGATATTAATAGAGCTGTAGCTGTATGTAATATAATAAGTATGTATATTTCTAATAAAATGTTGACATGTATGTACATTTTCTGAATTGTATTAGTGGTATGACTCAGAAGGATAACAAATTAATGGTCTTTTTTCTTTTAAATATTGACCAGCAATGAATTAAAATTCAGTTGAATTGATTATTAGAAACAGTAACTTTTTCAATAGCTGCACATTAATTTTATTTAGGTAATGAATTTTATGCAACTTTTTTCTTACAGATACATATGGATACAGCTACTGATTACAATTTTATCATTGTTGTTGAGAAGTACGAACTGAGAAATCATAGCATTCAACACAGCTTTGTACAAGTTTCCACAACTTTTCTAGTCACAGAAAATTTTGTATTGATTGTTAAATAATAATTAAAGATTTATTAAAAGCAAGAGCACGTACATACCTACTGTCTTTTAATTTCATTCCTGATATAATTTATAAGTAATTTATTCTATGGCACTAACGATGAGAATGATTGATAGGAGTAACTACTAATATTTTTAGAATTATTAATACTTATTTACCTACAGAAAGTATAGAAGTACCCAGGTAAGATGTATGAAAACATTGTGTATAATTTTATGGAGATATAATTTGGAGAACTAAAAGAATAAAAAAAATGTACCTCGTTTATAAATGTTACCTTATGAACCTCAATTATAATAAAAGTATGCAGGTACAAAATAAGTAGATCAGTAGATATCATTAGTGTATTTATTTCATAATGCAAAGTTTAATAGCTACTTATTACATTTATATTAAATAAGATTGATAATAATTGTTTGTAACATGACTTCTATAGTATTTCAAAAATAGCACAAAGTTTTAGAAACCTATTTATATACATAAAAGTATAAATAAATATAACCTATACCAGTTATTATAACTTTTTTGTAATTCATAGGTAGTTTGTAATTCACTGGCACATGGTAGGCAGGTACATTATCATTTTTTTTTCTTTTGTTCAAGGTTTACACTTCAAAATACATTTTAACAATTCACTGCATCAACATTTCTCTTTGTAATCATCTCTATTTTTTTACATCATGATCTTGCCTTATAATACATAAAATGATAAGTGGATATTGGTTATTTCTTTGTATGAGAACTTGACACTGCCTCTCTTTTCATCCATTCCCACTGAAATATTAAAATAAACACCTTTAAGCTGTAGTTTTACAAAAACATGACAAATTACAGAGAATGCAGTTTCCCGCACTTTTTGTTTAATGTTTAGTTGGCTATTACAGCAAAATATGAAACACATTTTTGTCCTAACTTCTACAATACTTATTTATAAATGGCATTAACTCTTAAGTCTCACATTTATTTATATTTTTTTTAACAGAAACAAATGGATAGTTTGTAGGCTTTTGTAGGATTCGTAGGCGTCTTCGATCACCAAAATCACCATAAATGTCCATGAACTGCAGTTTTAGTCACATTAATTCCTTGAGAAATCTTTAGCACCATTTATTTCACGAATATGAGATCACTGTACAACACCGTTGCTTAAATAATATAAAGGTAAGTGAAGAGAGTACCTAACGATATTAATTGGGCATCACGACGCCATTTTGAAAAGTTATTGACAACTGACAAGTTGACGAATGACGTCTCCGTATGTAATAAAATGAATGAACCGGGAGTTGGTATTTAGTTTGATTCATATAATTGTAACATTACATTCATTAAAATATTTATACGTGTATTTTTACATTTTAAATAAGCTTTGTATTTAAACATCATCGGAATGATCAGAACAATTTTAAAAACAAATTTGTTTTTATATTATACTATTAAATTTCATTTTTACCACATGTGTAGGTTGTAAAAAGTTTTTGCTGCCAACTCCTTGGCTGTTACATCGTAGGAAAATCCTTGCGAACAACCGATGTAATTTTTCATCGATGTTATCAACGATGCGTTCATCCGATGTTTCATCCGATGTTTCATCCGATGAAATGAAGTTGTGAATAGCACTCCAGATTTAGAATTTTTCAAATTAAAATAATTTATTTGCATAAATAAGTGATTGTTACATGACATTTCTTTTTTACACATATTCACCATTTCTGGTATGCAAAATGGATCACAACATGTTAGGTATACTACTACATAAAGAAAGAACACACATAGGGGAAGCCCGGGCAATGTGAACATCCTAGACAAAGCGAATAATCTCTACTATTCCCAAATTATTCGTTTGCCATTAACCACTTGGCTATAGTAATGTTCGGCCATCTTAGCTCAGTTAGAGTTAGAGTTGGGCAGCACGCACTTTAAAAATGAGTATTGTGCGAGGGCCTCTTTTTGCAAACGTGCTAGCACACTGTGCTAGCACTATTACGTGTCAAAGTGCCTTTTTATAATATTTTGAACAAGGAGTCGAAATCAGTAGTTTTTGTATGAAATGAGTTAACCTTAAGAGTGGTCGTGTTGAGCAAAATGAATAAAGCAAAGCGGATATGGTATCCGTTCTGCCCGGCTTTTGCGATTATTTAGTTTCAATTTTATGAAATTCATATTTTGTTGCAGATGGCGAATAAATACAAAAAAAAGTAATGAAGGGTCTTGGAATAAAGATGTCGTGCAGACATGCAGAGATGCATATTAGGAGCAATACCAAACCGTAATAAAGCGAACAACTCGTAAACGGAAATTGCAAAAGTCGCAATTTTTAACTAGTAACCTAACAAGACAGAGCAAAAGGGAAAATTTGAAAAAAATAAAGTTAAGAATATTATTAAAAAACTAAATGTAGAATCAAAAAAGTTAAATAAAAAATCCATTAAAAAAGGTAAACAACCAAAGAAAGTTAAGAAAGATATTTTTTTTTTAGCGGTGTAATATATGTTGAAGACGATAATATTCCTATTAAAAATTGGATTCAATGTGGTGCCTGTCACAAATGGTGTCACGAAGAATATTCCGCTTTCGAAGGCATCGGAGATGATATTTAATTTTAATTTAATTTTTAAGATATTTCCTATAAATGCGAAGTTAAGTTTTTTCAGTTTATTAAGTTTAATTATTAAGTTTAACTTCATGTTTTCTAAAATTAAAAGGCAGTTATTTACTTTGCCCGAGCACCATATCTGCTTTACCCGAGCAGTGAATACTATCACATGTTTTTGAATTTTATTTTCAGTTACTAATTGTTTTACTTTTAAAATTCAATGATTATAATATATGAAAAAGTAATTAATAAAGACTGATTTTAGATATTTGTTTTGTTTTTCTCTTATGTAGCTTTTTTTTGATATAGTCTTGAATATCTTAAGATATTCACTTTTTTTTATGAAAGAGGGGGCAAACGAGCAAGCGAACACCTGATGGAAGATGATGACCGCCGGCCGGCCATGGACACCTGCAACGTCCGGGGAATCACAGGTGCGTTACCGGTCTTTAAAGAAAGGAGGGGATGGGGAGATGGTCCTCCGGCACTTTCACTCACCGAATGAAACACAACAGCAATAGATGCTGTTATTTCACGACGATATTCTGTAAGAGAGTGGTATTTCACCGGGCGATCCAGCCCAATTCGTGCTGCAATGCAGCATGACTACCACAACTTGGCCCGGACTTCCCCTATTTATAAGTCAATAAAACAAATCAAGTAGGTACTTCTGGACGGAATAAAAACATTTATCAAGTAGCCATTTATGTAGAGCTGCCTTCTATCACAAATAAAAAACTAGATACACAATCAACGCTCCAAAAATGTCCGAACCAAATGTGCGCTCAAATAAGTATTTGAGTGCACATTGAGTGAGTCACAGATTATGTGAATTATACTTTACGCACGAGACGTAAGATTGCATTTTAAATATTTTTTTACAAACATCGTTTCAATGTTATGCAAGAATTGTTTACAAGCTTTTATAACCTTATAGTTTGGCAGTAAGGTCTACTTTAGATTAACACAATGTTACCGATAATACTATACGGTATTAAAAAGATATACGTCAATTCGGGCAATAATTTCTTTAGATTTTACAGGAGATTGTGCATCTAGTTCTTTATTTGTGATCGAAGAGAGCTGCTCTCTAATATTATCCGGTAAACGATTATATATATGAATTAGCATTGTTGGATAGTTTTTATCATATATATTAGTTTTTATGCTGGGAAGTATCAGTCTGTTGGGATATCTGTTATTAGGCTTTTTCGTATTATTGTCATTTTTGTTTTAATTGAGTTTGGATGAGTTTTTATAAAATTAGTAATTTCAGAAATATACAAGTAAGGAAATAAAGGCTTTTCTGTTTGGTAACTTTGGTATCGTCATAGATTAACAAGTTACCAACGTAAAGTATCGTGTTAAAGCTACTGGATTGATTTAGACAAGTCGCGGATGCTAATGCTTTGAATATAAAATATAATACATCGCAAGAAAAAAAATGTTCCATTTTTGAAGTTACTGATTTCTTTTAATAAACGAAAAACTTTTTTTAAATTTAATTTCTACCGCTACTTATATACCTACATATTTTATATATGAAGACCGAAGACCGAAAGTAGACCCGAAGTCTCAAAGACCAAAAACGCTCATTGAACGAAAAAACAGCTCACAACGTGTTACAGTCTCTGTAAAACATTCATGTCACGAAATTCGGGTTATGGCTCTAATAAAAACGCCCATGACCCATTGTGGCAATCACAGAAAGACCACATAACTAAGTTTGTGTCATGGGTATCGTGCTATACGATCACAACGCATTATGACAATGAAGAAATGCCATGATGCTTGTATGGAACCATGATAGAATATGACGCACAGTGATTTATGTTATGGGTCTTACTTGTCTCGAAACTTTTTGGTAGATATCCTTGGGAAATATTTTTTGTCATGTAATAGTACCACACAAAAAAATTTACTACAAATATATACAATTGAAAATTTTTTCAAGTAACAGAAATATTTACACAAACGTAAATGTCTAACCTAACCTTCCCAAAAGTAATGTTCTTATAAAGCTCATTCTGTTCTCGAGCTTTGCCGGCCGCTGCCGCGGCACGTTCGTTTTGCTCGCTCGGTTCGCGCGTTGTGGTCAACACACTTTATAGAACATAGTCTAGATCTGTGTATAGGCACACGGCAGCTTTTTGTCTAATGATATCGAGGAAGTGACGATCATGTTGGAGAAACGCGGTTCAAGGTCTGATACTTTAAATGAACTAAATGGACATATTGAGGATTTAAAGAACATTTTTATCTTTTGCGAGTCATTGAATTTTTCGTTATGAAATTGTAATCTGAAAATATAAATTCTTACATTATTGATAGGAAATTCATGTAGTAATGATTCTTTTTTGTTATTATTTTAGAAAAATAAATGTAGTAAATACTTGGTTATCAAATTTTGTCTTGCTCGCTCATTGCGCACAAAAGTCATTTTTTATTAAAATGACTTGGAAAACACGTTTCTAGAATACACTTTTTTAGACTCTCACGGTTTGTATTCATTATAATAATAAATTAACGGGTTCTTACCGCGATATTAAATATTTTGAGTTTCCCGATATTTCGATGCTGTTACAAGCACCATGTTCACGAGTTACTCATGAACATGGTGCTTGTAACAGCATAATATCGGGTTATCGGGAAATATCGGGAAACTCAAAATATTTAATATCGCGGTAAGAACCCGTTAATTTATGATTATAACGTTTCTAGAACTTTACATAATATTCTTTTATTAAGATAAAGGACACTTACATCTTCGTTCCTTTTATTTATTTATTGTGAATCGTGTATTATTTGTTAAATGAACTTTATATAACTTCTTTCGATCTCACTTTTATGTGCGTATCGTTTTCATTAATCCGAAAATCAATATTATCTACATCTATCTCTAGCTCTTAGTGCGCTTACTTAGAAATTATATGTCTTATTATTATTATTTATCAATAGTAGTTACTATTGATCAGTCCGTAGAAAACCAATTTTATAAATGTAAAAATCGTTTGGAGATTATGTGTATTTATAAAAGCAAAACCAATGCAAATAGAGCTGTAAATAAATGCTAACCATAAGGTGTTATGGATCTTTTTAAAATATGTGTTATGTGTATTATCGTAACGTTATTAGTTGCCTCTTAATACTTATTAGTTAAACTGATAGTATGTATAGGTACATAACTAAGTAGTTAAACTGCCTTACTAATGATAATAGCGCGCAGCCGCAGTTCTAATGCTTTTTTGCGGACAACTTCTTAATTACTTTTATGTCAAGTTAGCGCTACGATTAGTTTGGTTTGCTACGTTAAATTTCAGCTAAATGTAATATTTTAGTCTTAATGTTCTGTTTAATTTTCACAGCTCCAAGTTGATGTTCGTAAACAGAAAGCAAAAGGTTTTTAAGTTCAGTAAATTATCTGATTTCAACAAGGTGGGTAACGTTAAACTGATCTTCACGAAGCCCTTAAAACAAACAAACATATTAAGCTTTTAATAAATTTTAATAAGAGTTTATATTTTAAAATTTTCGGCTTATGTACTTAGTCCATTTGAATTTGCAGCGACAGCTCATACAAAATGTATTAAACATTACCTTATTTTTAGGGTTAACACATAAATAAGTCTACGCTTTTAACATTTTCGACGATTATTGTCGACGTGGAAAAGTTTGGCTTCCATTATAGATGGGTTTTAAAGCCTATATGAAGTCTTTATAGGTTGAAATAAGTTCTATTGCTTCAATCGATGTGAAATGTAATATACTTTGGAGTAAGCATTTTTATGTACCTAATACTCATCCACATGTATGAATTAATAGCTTAAGTGTCACGTGGTGTTTTAGATAATTAAAACCACCCGTGATAATAATAAGGTCCCCATATACATTTATCATGTATGTAACTATGAGACATACAGACCTTTCATAGGTCATTGCATATTATTTAACTATAAATATGAATGTAGACATAATATTATTATATGTACACATAATCATAAATTAATGTCTATGAAACATCTAATTTGTAAGATTAAATAACATTTCAATTTCTTCCAGCAACTCGAAGTGTAATCGACAAATTAACTAGTGCTATGAGATGATTAATTGAATTTATATTAATTAAATTGTACCAATCTTGCGGCATTTGATAATGTGATCCGATAACCGCACTGTGTATTTGAATAGTAGGCAAGAAATATACATAAAAGTGTAAGATAACCAAGAGCCTATCATCGACCTTTAGAACCTCGAATTCAAATTTAAAAAGTTGACTGCGATCGTAAAAAATTTTCAGGAATACCCGAAAATATACTTTTAGAACCTTGTCAATGTCCAATAAAAGTCGTATAAGTATATTACATAATTATTAATTAACTATATTGTAACTTAACTAAAGAGCAAATTCTCGGAAACTAACGGAACTAAATCTCTACTTGGAGGTTTTATTCCTTTTTACAGCCAATGTTTGCCACTCAAAGTTCTCTATTTTATTACCAAATGTTATTCTTATTAGTTTGACAGAAACTTATTAGCAGCTAATTTAAGTATTACCACTAATGATTCATAAAAAGAAGTATTGTATTTTATTATTTTAAATGTTGTTTTTCTGTAAGAAAAATAATATTACTTAATGATGCACTTTTAAGGTTTTATTCAGGGAACGATCGAAATTTGTTTTCTTATTGCTGGTGCGGTGGTGGTTAATATGTGCGGTGTCACGCTTGCTGACAGGATAAGCAATGATGAGATACGCAGTATGACAGGGTTGCACAACAGTGTTATTGTAAAAATGAAGAAAGGAATGCTTAGATGGTTCGGGCACATGGAAAGAATGAGTGATGAAAGACTGACGAAGAAAATATACAGAGCGAAAGTGAGTGGTAAAAGAAGCCAAGGAAGACCAAGGCTGACTTATGAAGATCAAATAGCCAGAGTGTTAGCAGACGGAAATGTCAAAAGCACCCGCATACCTAGGCGAAAATGTGTGAGGAGAATGATGAGATTTGAGGAAGCGAAAGAGGTGTGTAAGGACCGCGACTCCTGGCGCTCCGTCCTCTCTGACTACCCCGTTGGGGATACAGCGTGAAGTTATGTTATGTTATGTTATGTATTGCTGGTAGGAGATATAAAAAGTGTAAAAATTTTGTGCAATAGCAAATACAAATGTAATTATTACTAAATTACATAAAAATACATGATATATAAAAAAATAAGAAAAAGATGTTGATGATATAAACGAAAATTTAATTTTGTTAAATATTTTTTATACATGTTTAACATTTTTGTTATAAGTATACGTATACACATCTGTATTTTGAACTGTGTTTTTGCTATGTACTGTGTAGACTTTGATTTCAAATCGAGGTTTGTAGAGCAAATTACTTAGTGAAAGCCTCGTTTCCTCTTAAGACTGATACACAGAAATACTCTTACTTGGAAAATATACGTTTCAACACCTGTATCTCTGGTACGTAACTTTATATGCTTGTGTGCGACCCTTTATTATCTGTAAGAGTCAACTGGGACTGCTAACAAGCAGAGAAAACTTATTTACATACTTTGTGTGGTTGCAGTTGTTTCAGAGTTTATATTATGTATGTACTGTAGAACTATAACAATAAGGTTAGAATAACTTATTGATATTTATTATTGTAATTAAATATGTCAAAAAATAGTCTCTAATACAAACAAATTGAGCAATTATAAAAATTAGGTAAAACTTCCATTATTTTATATTTCCATCTTACGTTTTATCATTTCCATTTGTTTTTTTTCAGATACTCTTAACAGATTAATCAGAAATTCCTATGTGCTTACAGTTGCGTTATGTTTAAAGATATCATTTTATTCGACAGTCAATTTATGTATGAAAAGCGTGAATGAGCAAAATCCGCAATGTCATTACAAAACAGTTAAGCAGAACAAAGCGTATTATGGTGCGGTTCTTACGCAAACATCTAAGGCGAAATACCAGCACGCAATATCTCTAGAAACAATATCACTCGTAATCAGTGTTGAAATATCATTGAGTTTGTTTTCATTTATATTTAAAGCGGAATAGAGATACACCTCGCTCCGTTAGACGTCAGGGTTGTCAGACAGTTGGTAAATATATTATTTTGGGAATACCAATGTATTATATTATTTCAGTCATAGGATAATTATTATAATATACTCAAATTTATTGCAGGAATCGTAGGGATATTTTACAATTGAAAAGACTGCAGAACTGTTAGTATACCCAAAAAATTTTAGACATAGTTAAATTAATATTTTCAAGGTTAGCTGTGTATGCTTACACGATTACATTCGGTATGCGTATATTATGCTTACATGTATATTTATGCTATAATATTCCGATAAGAATGTCTACCGAGATTGGAAAGGATTGAGCGCTAAACATCGCGATTCTTACATAGGGACCTTTTTTTCTCAAAGCTTATTATTTTCCTCGTACATTTATGCCGAGATATCTTCGAATACCCCCATTAGTATTTATCCAGAAGTGATTTGAATTTTTTTTTTTAATGCATTTTAATAATCGGTTATTTAATAAAATGAAAGTTTGTTTCTACGCTCTTTTTAATTGAATTCAATTTCAATTACATTCATAGTTTATTTTTTCAAAGTTTGATGATGTTGATTTTGAATAAAATACATTTTTATTTTGTTTGTGAAAACAAGCTCCATCGTTACCTCTGAAACTAAAAATTACTATTCTTTCATTAATTAATTATTGACGTCGTTAAGTTTATAATATACCTATATAGATTTGTATTATGCTTATTATTGTATTAGATAATGTTTTTTATGTACTTCGTTATGAATTTAAATTAAATGTTAATTTTTTTACAATATCCTACATAAATTACTTCAAATCACAAAGCAATATTCATACAATATTACATGTTTACATTTGTATGTAAGCAGTTATAACAACGAAATTGTAATATTGATTATTTTCAAAGAATTACACAAATAGCAACCCTGATAGCTAACAGCATTTCTCGGCTTCATTTGTCTTGCCACAACACTGCATTCAATCATCAAATTTGATGTTTCTTTGTTAGTAAAACTCAGTTCAAATAATAATTAAAATAGGGGGTTTTATTCATTGACGTACTGATTTCAGTACGTCAGTTTTATTGTAGTTTGATTCTGTTGCACATTATCGGTATCTACTTTGGTAATTTCTATAGATTCTATGTAAGTATAAAAGCATTATTAAAACTTTTTTCAGGATGTATGTTGGTGTTCATTTATCCACTTTGTAATTATTAGGAAAGGATAATGATACAATTAATAAATAGGTACACCTGTACAAATACGATGCAACTCTTCAAGCGATATATTTAAACATACAATGTAAAAAGTCGATTAAATAAATCAGTAAATCAAGTCAATGTCAAATGAAAGTTCTTAATCAATACATACGTTTTCAATTATTTATTTTCAAGATAAAGACATGCAATATTGCGTGCACGCTCCATTGCATGCTTTCAATTGCAATACGTGGGTAACGGAAACAAAAATTTATAACGATGTGCTCAGTTTTATTATTTTTTAATAAAGTAATTCATATTTGTATACCTAATCACTTACCTTTAAATTTTTCCATGTGGAAAATCGGGTTTATATGAAGTAAGAAAGGAATTACCTGAAATGATAAGACATCATTATTTTTTGTTTCAAATTCATGATCATATAATTCCGAAAGTCTATCTGCCGGCTAAACCGCTGAACTAATTTTGACAAAAATTGGTATGACGGTAGTTGAACCCTGGGGAAATATAGGCTACTTAAAAAAATTAACCCCTGGTAAGTCACTTGTTTTGTGGGCCACAGACTTAGATACAAGAAAAGAGTAGAATTTTTACATAATAAAAATTATGCCGTATAGTCTTCAATGGCCATAAATGGTCATTTGCGGTCACTTTAACGATCGGATTTATAGACAATTAACACAAATTATGAAGAATGACTTAAAATTTTTTATTCGTGACCTATGACCGAATCATAAGGGTTCCAAGTTTGACTACGCATCCATAAATTGCAGTTCATTTTTATTCACTGTTCTTTGGCACATTTTGCTCTTCGATTTTCGTCACTCGTGTTAGTTCGGAATAAGAAGATTACCGATTGGTATTCCGCACGTTTATCTTTCAATTTTGTATTGAAAATTGACAAAAACATCAATAGAAACTTCAATTTGCTGACTTTGTAGAGTCCATAAAACAGTCTATTACACGGCAAATTCAAAGGTTTTTTAAACTGTTAAACATTCACTTTCCACGATAGTAAATTTCTCACTGTAATATAATTTAATGTTTTGAACTTATTTAAAAAACGGAAAACTTCAGTCCAAGAACATAATTGCCACGACATGCTGCCTTGAATGACGTCATTCGGCGGACTCTTGTCGTCACCGGTGTTCCTGCAGAGACCGGATATCTTGACGCTCATTCCTTGGAAACTTGGAAGACCGTTGGTGTGGGACGCCACTTGTGTCGATAAACTTGCTGTTTCCTTTGTACTGGCGATTTCCAAATCAGCAGGTGCCGCGGCCAGCGCTGTTGAGAACTTGAACCGGCGTAAGTACGCGACGCGACTCTTTCTGAGTTTCATATTTACGCCCTTTGCAGTCCAAACTTTGAGTCCTTGGGGCCCCGAAGCCCATCGACTGGTTTCTAATATTTATAAGACTGGTCGAGGCTTCGGAAGACGGCCAGGCTGGTAGCTTCTTCCGCCAACGAATCAGTATGGCTATTCAAAGAGGTAGTGCTGCCAGTCTGCCAGGCACCCTAAGCAACAACAGTTTTCTAAGCGGCAACTTTGAGGAAGTCTATTATTTAAGATAATGTTTAGTTTTAAGTTTATAAATGTTAACGTTAGGATATGTACCATGTACTTTTTTGTTATGTTATAATAATAAGTTATTTTATTTACGAGTGTAAAAATAAGTTACCGGAGCGCGTTTGTCTGTTTGTATGTTTGTCACAGTGTAATTGGTTATCTTTTATTTAAGCTATTTCTCAGCCATTATCATAAGATAAAGTTAATTATTTTATTTTGACTAACACAAGGTATGCGACGAATATCTTGTGTTTTTTACACTTTCTATATTGTATTACCAATACAGAAAGTGTTTAGTCATATGTGAGGTCACATTTCAATTATTATGGATTTTGTATACTTATTATATGATAAGTCGCATGTTATTTTTTACCTATTATTTATGTACGTACCTATAAAAAGCAACAAGCAAGAATTGGATGTCAGCCCTACGGCCCAGAATAAGGTTATGCTGAGCCAGAGAATAAGGTTGTTCTTCGCTTATTTTAAGAGGCGACTAAAGAAGCTTTAGAGATCGCGGCCGATCGGATGGAGGGCTTCGGTCGACCATCCAAGCGACCTCCAGAAGGACTGCAGTGCGTGTAGTCTTCGCTATAGTGTTACTGTGAGGGTTCAGAGGGGTTCTGTAATAAGGATGAGTGATATAATTATATCGATATTGATGAAATATCGATATCAAGGTTCAAACTATCGATATTTTAATATCAATAAAGACAACTTTTAAACATCGAAATATGGATATTTTAAATAAGATCTCGTGATGTCGATATTTAACAAGATATCGTAATATTGATATTTTAACAAGATGTCGATGTAATGTCGATATTTTTACCAAGATATTGTAATGTTGTTATCATTGCATTTACAATGTCTTTTGCAATTAACGGAGTTAACGAAAAATTCAATGTCAATCAAAAATTCAATTAGAAAAATAATGTGTAAAAAAAACAGATCGTGCCAATATTATTTTACTGTAGCCTATTTAGTACTTATTACAATCAGATGTTGATAGTATATAGGTAACTCATTGTTTCTTGTCAATACTTCTGCGAAGATCAATTAATTTTTTTTATATTTGCTTTTTAAATTTAACATTTTACCAGAAAAAAATTTAATGTCTATTATTTTTTTCTTTATTTGACGCTTACGTTGCAAATGATCACGGTCTTCTATAAGAATACATTGTGTTAAATACCGTCAACATTAGAATATATCGATATTTTAAAATATCGATATTTTATCAATATTGCTCATTCCTACTCTGTCATTGCCCTCTCCGAGAAGTGCTTTAGTACAGCGCGACTAGGGCTCCGGTACATTCTATGGAAGTTTCTGCAGCCTCTTGACAATGTGCAGAAGTTTTGATGGCTTCACGCTCCATATTTTCCAGTCCCACCTCCAGAAAGAAGGCTGATTATTTGTGTACAAGATTCTCCTTCGAAAAAAATATACATAGAAATCTACAATATTGTACAGATTCAGGTGTTAATTTGCGGAAATCCATTTCATGTGATGAATTCTTATAATATTTATATCTTCTGCCCAAAATTCAACTGACTCATTCGTTGATTCGGCGCTGGTGAACTGGCCGAGCCTAATCTCTGGAATATCCTGGCGATGCTACGTTGAAGAGCGAAACACGTTAAATGGCTAAATATCATAAGATACTAAAATATATAAATATACTAAATATCATCACGTACAAATCTATACCTATGCATATTATGGTTTCAAAGCTTCTTAAGAATATTGTTATTGTTGGAAACAAATTATTTAGTACTTAATCCATTTTTCATTTCCGTTTTGTATTGCCTTCAATAACACCACTAAGTGTGCACTACGTTTTATCGATCGCTTTAAATTTAATGAATTCGTCGCAACACCACCTGACGATAACAAGAGAAACTCAAGATGGAATAGGACGTTCTCATTAAGGAAAGTCTAAAGTTAAATTAGTTGTTCCCGTATGTTAAGACGGGATGTAACAAAACTATTGCTATACGGTAGCGATCAGTATGCACGGCGTGTCTCACGACTGACACTGACAGAGTACGACGTTCTTTGGCTGCTATATTATGTGATACTTTCTAATACATCACGCATGTGTATAAAGAAATAAATAAAATAATAAATAGCTAAATTAAATACATATTTAATGTACGAAAATTTTATAGGTCAGCGGTCGTCTTTGTCCTCACTCCTAAGTTGCTTTTGATTGAACTGGGGCTTAATTGCGTACTACCATTGCCTGAAAATTAATGTAAATTTTAGACTTAGTGATGAATGTCAGTAGGTAAATTTTTACAATGGGTATGTACGAACCAATTTTCGTGGCTAGTATTAAACAATGGTAGTGGTGCAATTACATTCTTAAAAATCGCATTTGTATTGCATCCAAAGCAGAGGATTGGTAATTTGATAGACACCTACCTAATTATTACTTTTTTATAACTGTATAGGTATTTTTTAGTAGACGATAAATTTTGTTTAATCAATGGGCGACGGGCACAAGGAATATTAAAAGTCAATTTGATACACAAACCTTGTTTAAATGAATTCATAAATAAATTAAGACATTCATTAGTTTAAAGTCTAAATAAACAAAAGCCATGGGTTTTAAATGAAAAATGACATAAACGATGCCATATTTTTGTCCGCGCGGTCTCTAAATAAATTTCTTAGCGCAAATTAATAAAGTAAATGAATTATTATTATCTCAGAATGAAACATTTAATTTTCTTATTATTAAATTTGGTAACATTATATTAATTTGAACAAATAGAGTTAACAATAACTCGGTAAAGCACTTAAAATAATAGGTACGGGACAGCAACTATTTGGTTTGGTTGGTCCTTTTTAGTCCGTTGTTTCAAAATTTTGAACTAAAGTATAAAATAAAATATTTATTTTTAGCATGCTTATTTGAAATTGTTCGCGACGTGAAAATCAGTGATCGAAAAAGTGTTCGAGTAATGGGTTCGCAATACGCGCGAAATAGTGATTGAAAGTACTTATAGTGAGTGACGCTAAAGGACAGACACGTAGTAATAGATAGATTATAGTATAGAAATGTATAGCGATAAAAGATAGTAAGATAGTTATAGCAAATAATATATAAATACAAATAAGATATATGTTAACATAAACATGGTCGTAGAATATGGTTATAAATAGGAGAATAGTTAAAGAAATGTGCATACAGTAGGTATATACATACGTACAAGCTATATAAGACATAATTACGTATAGACATAAGAACTATGTGATAATTATAGACATCCCGAAAAACCTACAGGGAAGTGTTTTTAATATTTCATAGAAAATAATCTTTTGATAAATTACTTTTGTTCTTTATTTCCGCTGTATTAATTTCACGACAAAAATAATACACGTATCTGGCTTCTATTATTATTTCCGCTTTATTGCATGATTTACCACAGAATACTGTCAAAGATATGTCAAACTGTCGATTGAATTGGGGACTGAATTTTATTTAGTCTATAGATTTTCTTTTTCTCTAACAACGTTACACAATACAACACTTATAAAATAAATTCACTTCGTTCACAGGGAATTTTTCGGAGTGTATTTGACATATTATGTATAAAAGGTTGAAAAGTAAATACATAATTACAGACAGGTAATATTTTCATGTATATGCAATAGTTTTTATTTGTCTTTTTTACTGGATGACCAATATCAGGATTGTAAAATGAACATCTACAATATTCGTATCCATATCGTATTCAACCGGTTTTTTCAATGGGAGCCGAAAACCTTACCTGGCAAATATAATAGATTTATAAAAATGTATTAAACAGAAAATAGTAAAATTAAGAAAAGGCTAACGCAAAAAATAAACTTTTTTGTTTTTCGGTGTTTCAAGCTAAGTTAGCGAGCGAGTTAGTATGTTATGTACCGTTATTCTACTCATTCGGCGGAATCGTAATGGCATTAAAGGAGTGCGTGGGCTGGAAGTAATACATCACGCTATATCACCAACGAAAAAAATTGTGAGATGTGTGAATGTTAGGTATTTACTAACAAAGACAAATAGCTAGTCGGTTACATTAGGTGACAGTACAGTCGTAGAGATGGACATGATTATTTTAAGACAAGTGATGGAATTGGGTCTTGAACACTAGTATACTGTTATACACACGTAGTATATAATATCTATCTACTATCTATCTACTTTACAGTTTTATATACTGAAACAATATGGTTATATTAGATTTCAAATTACGAAGATGTTAATATTGCAAAATTTATTTTCCCACTAATTTTTTTGACAATCAAAAGTTTCAAACCACCATACCAACTGTAATATCTCAATCTGGTTTCTGTGGAAGCTTGTACTACAGATGATATATTATATAATCCTCCAGTACCTATCGTGACCACAAATCCAACCGAAACAATAACGAGCAATATCTAGGATTTCATTCAAGTTACAAAATATCGTATCCTAAATTAACCGGCTCTCTTATAGAAATGTCGGTGATCACAATAGATCAGAGTTTGATTGTACTCACAGTGAAACGATCTATATTGCCAAGAATATAAAGAATTAAAGAAAGTGTCTACTGTCACTCTTGTTTGCAAGAATGATAGGAATTCGACGTTACCTTCCGATAATTTTTCACGTTATAATATAAATTAAACTAAACACTATTATTTGCTTATGTGTATCATTATTATAATTCATGTATAGAGTAAATAATAGTTTTAGGTACTTATTCGGATTATTAAGAATTAACAATCAATCTATTAATCATTATTTGAGGAGGCGAAAGAATGTACAACATGAGGATATGTACCTATGTGCGTAGTTAAGAATCGACAATACAATAAATCTTTCCTACATGAGCATGTTATTTCGACAAATAGCAGTCCTCTTTTGTTCCAGATCAAAATTAACAACTCATGTATAGCAATACAAACAGTTCAATTTTAAACTTTAATACCTAAATATCAACTCTACACATTCTTTACTTATTATTTATACATATAGGTATATATCGTTTATAATGCTCATGTGCGCGGAAAGGGAACGTTTAGTAGGTTGGCCGTCACTTTAAATTGGCCGTATTATACAATCACGAGATAACACGATTGATGACGAATAGAAAATCACGAATTGCAGACGATGAGGATGGCAGCTCAAATTTTGAAATTGAAATTTGTATTCGTTTCAAGGTCCAACCGTGCAACCGTGAAGGGATGTTTCCTCATGTATGCAAAAATACATAAATAAGGCTGCTTTCATAATTATTTCTAAGTCATGCATGACAAAACTAAAAATAATAAGAAATTACAGTAATTAAGTTTGGTTAATTTCTGATCATTTATTTAAATATCACAAAAATAAAAAAATAAAATAAGGTAAAAAAATAAAAACAACTTCATCAACCAAAATAGAAACTATTCTCGATAATAATGCAGCGTGGAAGCTCATCGCAGCGAAACTCTTATTTTAAAGAAATTCCTACAGAGAAAATAAATGCATGCATTCCACCGAATGCGCAAAACATTCAAAACGCAAAAAGTTTAATTATCTTTCATTTGCGGCAGCAGAACGTCCAATATGTTTTTACATATTCAATGAATTTATATCACAGACATCCTGCTTCCTAGATCTAACTGAATGTACGCGAAATTCGATAAGCAGAATGTTAGATAGATATACAAATAAATTCTTTGCTGCGCACATTCTAACAAAAATCGTTAACAATTAAACTTAAAATGAATGTGTGCAAGGTGGTCTTATTGCTCAAAGCGATCTCTTCCAGACAACCTTTGTGGAAGATCTTTTATATGTAACTGCAATAAATATTCAGAAGAATTAAGAAGTATATAAAAGCACTAGAGACATATATCTCATCATACTTAGTTTTTTCTTTTCTACAATTTTCAATTAGAGTTTTGATAGTTGCTGAAATTTGCCGAAGTTCTGTTAGTCGTCTTATTTTGTAAGAAATTTAATGTAGATTTAGAAGATAAAAAAAAAAGTTTGCAGTTTTAGTGCGTAATATGGGTTAATCTATTAAAATGTGAAGATTTTTTTTTTCTTTTCAGCACCAAAATGAAACGTTTTTGTTTATAGGAATATTAAATTTTTTATGGTTGTTGTTTTGATAAGCTATCGAATATTTCTCACCATATTAAAGTTCACATACGCAAAATATGGCGGAAAAGTAAAAAAAACCTTATAATCGCATAATGATTGATAGTGTTCATGTAATCATTTTGCACACGTCTCAAAACAATATTTCAGTATAAAATTTTATATTTTCAAAGTAACAATAACAGTTCTCCATTCGTTAAATAACTAATAATATTGTCGTGACTAAGTTTAATTAATTAACTCGTTACAATGGCTCGGATTTCTTCTGTACTAGACGCGGTTTAAGTATCGTATTAATTAATAGCGATAGGGATTCTTTCAGATACTATTTACGAGACAACTTTGCCGATTCTTCTGATGCAAATATTACAAAAATTATAGCAAGTGTGCAAAAAAATTTCATTGTTCAGTTTGGAAAAAGTTCAAAATACACCTACTGATGAAGTTGATATCAATATGGACATTCGGCTTTGCAGTGTTGGATTAAATTTACGGAGCTTATTTTACATCTATCTTACAATCTAGGCTTCGAAAAATGGTCTGCTACAATAACAGAAAACAAAGAATTGAAAAAACAAAAGAAGACTTACGTTCAAAGAAGATTCAGAGAAGAACTTGATTTAAATATAGATAAACCTAAGCAAGTTAGCGGCAACACTAATGATGAAAACACAGCTAGAAGAATTTTTCCAAATTATCATTGTGCATCAGAAATCACTGGTGTGTGTGTAAATGAGAAACTGATAGAACGATTTTATATTTTACTGCAAGTTATGTCAAGTGGAAGAAGTATCAATACCACGAAATTTGGTCAGTACGCATTGGACACAATACAACTGTATGTTAATAAATTTCAGTGGTAATACATGCCATTTTCAGTGCATAAGGTCTTAATTCGCGGAGAAAGTGTATTTCGACATTATTCTGTGTTGCCTCTTGGACAACTCTCCAATGATGCTCAGGAGTCGCGAAATAGATTATTAAAGGTTCAGACTTCACCATGCAAAGAACTAACAAAGTTCTATACACACTTTTGTTTACTTCGGATTCTTATATATCGAGTTTAAGGAAACCTTTTTATAAGAATTTTCATTCTTATAAAAAGGATTTAAAGGTTTTCATTTTTATATTATTATACAAAATTCGGATAAATTTATTTAAATTTATTTTTTATATTAATATTTTTTTTACTAGTATTATTAGTATAGTTACTATCTCCCTGTGATACCTTTTATCAATTTCATTTTTATTATTCTTGTGTAAAAATTGTATAACATAGCTGTCAGTTTATTCCAACTTTCATTTTATTATGTACAATCATTCTTTTACGTTCGTTATTTTTTAAACTAATTAAAAATAACTTTATACAAATAAAGTGTATATTATTTAAAATATTTACATCTTTAATAGTTTCAGAAAAAAAATCATGTAAATTCTTGAAAAACAGAGAAGTTATAGATTTATGATACGAAAATGACCCGATCTTAGATAGACATGAACACATTCAACGTGACATGAAGACATTCAATCTGTGGTATCTTTTTGTCCTGGAGGTGCATTAAGAACCAAGTCGGTATTAAATTTTGCCACCCAACAATTTGTGTCGTGGAAATTAGATACACTAACTGTTATGACTAACACTAACTGCTATAAATTTTCATGTAAATAACGACACCTTCATTCGGGTTATAATATCGCGAGTGTAATAAGTATGATGGGCTTCGATTAATGTAATTTTTCGAACACAAGCTAACTAATAATTCTGTTCCTATAGAATTATTAGTTGGCTTGTGTTCTGTTCCTACAGATTATTAGTTAGTTAGTTAAGAATATAATTTAAAAATCACAGAATATTTTAGCTTTTGTAATTAGTTCTAGAAAATTGTCGCTAATTCTTTTGATACTCCTTATATTTTGTGATATAATTTAAAATAGTACTGATTATCAATAATAATTTTTGGACAATCTTCAATGTCACCTTAAGATGAAAATGCCACTTTTATTGAATCCAATTCATTTATAAAATCTATATACATTTTGAAATAAGTACGGAAACCAGGAAAAATTAGAAGTATCTACTGCATAAAAATAATTCACTTAACTTACATTTTCACATAAAAATATTCGACTGAGTCAGATAAAATAATAAGAATAGATGATAATAATAAAAATATTCTTATTCATTTTAATCATAGGCACGAAATTAATAAGAATAACGTAGTTTCCATGTTCGTGTAAATAAAACAATAATGAAACATTTACTTTGCGTACACATATCTAGGTAATAGGTATGTGTGTGTGATATGTTAGTATTGTTCTTAATATGACACGTTTTGTGCAGAACAAAAAATGATAGTTATTAGACTGATATTATTTAATTTGCTAAAATCTTTCTCACTATCTATTCTGATTGGTCGTAGCTTTCTCTTTTACGAATATATTTTTTTTTATAAAAAGTCCAACATCCGTCGTAGTTACTATCTGTTACAAATTTTCTGGCCATGTAGTGAACTCTTCTAGCTTTTTGAGTTAGATATTCTTTATTCCCCGATATTAAATGGATTTAGAAGGGCCTTCTATTTGAAGTAATGACGTATCCAGTCGTCGAATTTTACTTTCTTTATTGAATTTTATAGCAGATTTAATAAAATTTTCCTTTGAGAAAGTAGTAACGAATTCAATTATTATGGGACTGTCATCACTCTTGCTACATTTTTTCCGAAAGATTAATTTCCGATTCAGTAATGCTATCACCCATAACGTTACCCACCTTTTTCACCAAGACTTAGATGTATTTCTCAATTCAACTATAGTTGTACGAGTTTCTTTCCTACACAGCCACCGTTTATTTTGAATACTTAATGTGAAAAATTTTTAGTGGTTTTCATGTTCTAAATGTCGAAATTTGATCAAAACGTCCGACATATTTGCCGACGAAAAGGCTGAAGATTCTCGAATTTTTACATTTTGCTTCGACTTAATTTATTTTTCATTCTATTGAGTTTTGAAATCCTTAAGCCTTTGATTAATTTCTTTCACAACTACAGACTTATAATTTTTTTTTATTGACATTAACATATATTTTACTAAATAGAAGTTAGGCAATTAGCCCTTGATGAGGCTCCTCCTTTTTTTCGATTATGCAGAAGAAATCTGCACACAGATACCCAACTGTGAGAGTGACTGCATTCTGTGGGGCTATTATCCACCAAAACTCCTGCAGTGGTTGTCCTCGGCGCGTTATCAAAGAGCTCCGGGATCTCCTACGCAACGCACCGGAGCTCGCACTGTGCTGAAGAACTTCTTGGTAGGGTAGTGATCCTGCACCCTCGCATTGCTTAGATGCTGTCGTCCTTGTCGCTCGCATGAATGGACAATTGGCCCAACTGACCCAAAAATGTGTAGTATCATGTTGCGTGTGGTGAAATCTAGGGTGAAATTTATAGTTTCCTTGGTACAAAAGAATTTTTTATTCAAACTAACATGTAAATATATCTGCGAAACATCGGTACTTGGGTATAAAAATAATTATGATTATGATTTAACAATGATTATTTATGTTTCAAGTTTGACATACTGATGTGGTATTAACGGGTCCTACGCAAAGTTTGCGGAGTTAATAGCCCGAATTACGTAACAACAGACCACTTCGATCGATTAACCACTTGCTCTTCGCATCTGCAGCGCTGATCTCAGCACAAAGAAAATCTTTAACCCTTTCGTGGTTGAGATGTAATATAAACAGGCTATTTAGGATTATGCGAACACACAAGCGTCACCTTTGTGGCGAAAGTGGTTTACGTTTTCGGATCACTTTACAATCTTTTACGTGAAAATGTTTTGTGTAGACGCCTCAGAGCCAAAGGCGCGTAGGAAAGGAGGTATTTTTTTATTTATTTATTTAATTATTTATGTACGTACCTTCAATCACAACGAACTAGATTTACAATCTCCTATAAAACCTAAGCGAATTATTGTCCGAATTGACGTATATATTTTAAAATATACTCGCATGGGATAGAAACGAAGTTTGTTAAAAATAAAATATTTTAAATTCAATTTTACGCTTCTTGTTTAAAATATAAATCACGTAATACATTTTAAACGCTATTTACGTCATTTTAATTAGTTACGTGAACGTGACAAGGATAAGACATATTACATTACATTACATATCCTCACGCTGTATCCCTAACGGGGTAGTCAGAGAGGACGGAGCGCCAAGCGTCGTGGTTCTTACATACTTCTTTCGCTTCCTCAAATCTCATCATTCTTCTCACACATTTTCGCCTAGATATGCGAGAGCTTTTGACATTTCCGTCTGCTAACATTCTGGGTATTTGACATATGAATATAATTACTTCGATTATGTCTTGACCTCTTAAGACAATCAGAGTAATCAGTCGTTAGTATCAGTCGGCTGGCTGTTGCCATTGATTGGTCGCAACTTGAGGTTAAGAACCAGTTTTTTGAAACAAGGTAAAGTCAGCCTTGGTCTTCCTTGGCTTCTTTTACCACTCACTTTGGCTCTGTATATTTTCTTCGTCAGTCTTTCATCACTCATTCTTTCTATGTGCCCGAACCATCTAAGCATTTCTTTCTTCATTTTTACAATAACACTGTCGTGTGACCCTGTCATATTGCGTATCTCTTCCTTGCTTATCCTGTCCGCAAGGGTGACGCCCCACATCTTTCTATGAGATCGCATTTTTACTACATTTATCATACTTTCACTCGGTTTCGGGCATATCCAGGCTTCACTTGAAGTCTGTTCTGGTTTCAGACAGGGCTGCGTGATGTCTGCCTGGCTGTTCGTGCTGTATTTGGACAGTTACTGCCAGAGATTGAAAGGTAATATGAGTGGCATGGGATGTGATGACACAGTGGTAAACTGCCTATTGAACGCTGACGATGCTGTGCTAATAGCACCATGAGAAGCAGAGTTGCAGACACTAGTCACGTGTATGAAAGCAGATTGTGAAGCAAAAGGATTGAAAATGAATGTGAACAAAACTAAGGTTCTGGTGTTTGAAAGAGAAGCGGTACAAACGAAATGTGTGATTTGTGTAAATGGAAAATGTCTAGAACAAGTGAATGAAATTGTGTATCTGGGGAGTGCGTTTTCGAGGGATGGAAGATGTGAGTTGGATGTGGAGCGACGGGTAGCAGCTGGCAATAAAGTGAACGGTGCTCTGTCCGCATTAGTGGGTAGTGTGAGTATATCTAACACTGCTAAAATGGCCATCCACAATGCGGTGTTGGTGCCAACTTTGTTGTACGGTAGTGAGGCCTGGATATGCCTGAATTCGAATGAAAGTATGATGAATGCTGTGGAGATGCGGTCTCTCAGAAATATGTGCGGTGTCACGCTTGCGGACAGGATAAGCAATGATGAGATACGCAGTATGACAAGGTTGCACAACAGTGTTATTGTAAAAATGAAGAAAGGAATGCTTAGATGGTTCGAGTACTTGGAAAAAATGAGTGATGAAAGACTGACGAAGAAAATCTACAGAACGAAAGTGAGTTGTAAAAGAAGCCAAGGAAGACCAAGGCTGACTTATGAAGATCAAATAGCCAGAGTGTTAGCAGACGGAAATGTCAAAAGCACTCGCATACCTAGGCGAAAATGTGTGAGGAGAATGATGAGTTTTGAGGAAGCGAAAGAGGTGTGTAAGGACCGCGACTCCTGGCGCTCTGTCCTCTCTGACTACCCCGTTGGGGACACAGCGTGAAGATATGTTATGTTATGTTGTGATTTATTTAAAAAATAATTAGGTATATACCATGTTTCTGTAAAAAAACAGTATTCATAAATATGTATAGATAGTACCGATTGTACTTATCGGTACAAGATTGTACCGATGGGTATTGATGTATGCAAATTAAATTTATAACAAGCTCATACATACGTATCGTGAACATTAACTTTGACAATTTAGTTTTCACCGTAATATATCCATGTATTATTGAAACACCTGAGACAATAATATGCTCTGTACCTCTGTGCTACGTTGTAAAACTGAACATTGTTGCTGCTACTAATTTTAGGTATTGTGATAATCTACGAGTATCATCAATGTAAATATATAAAACAAAGTCGCTATTTCGATTTGTCTGTTTGTGCGTTTAGTTTTTTAAACTACGTAATATTAGATTTGCAGATTTTACCATCATGTAGAAAATTTCTTCTGGAAGGTTTTTGTATACATATGTAGATATATACAATAGATTCCGCTCGATCCGGGAAACCGGCAGGCTTATTATCTAACTTGCAGTCAGCATGCGACAGCCAAATATCGCGCAATATGTGCTATCAAAACCATAATTTGAATAAAACGTAAAACGCACTCTTCGCGGTAGATTTAGCGCCACTATACAAAGCGACTATACAAATTATAGTATAGTGGCGCTAAATCTACCGCGAGAAGTGCGTTTTACGGTCATGACGCAATAGACACGCAATCGCCATACATGACATAAATTTTTACTACAATTAGTCAACGGTCGCGCAGTGATCGCGTGGCTGCCGCTGTCTGCAAATTTTTAGGTAATAACCCCGTGGAGCAGCATGCTTATTACGTAACTAGCAGTCAGCATGTGACAGCCAATATCGCGCGATATTTGCTGTCAAAACGAGAATTCGTGTCATGTAATTTGTACAGTGGCGCTAAATCTACCGCGAAAAGTGCATTTTACGGTCATAGATACATGATACATGATACTAACTTTTTATTACAATTAGTCATCGGTCGCAAAGTGTTCGCGTGGCTTTCGCTGTCTGCGAATTTTTAAGTAATAACCCGCGGGTCGCTAATTACTAATATTGAAAAACGGTAGATGTAATAGTAGTAAAAAATACAAAGGTAATAAAAATGAGTTTTTGTAGGAGAGTACTCGTAAAAAAATAGAAAGTTTGAAATATTTTCGAATTTGGAAAACTGAAAAAAGTCTTTTCAAAAGCTCTGACATTTCTTAGGCTCTGTTTATAAAAAAAGGTACAACACGAACCATTACGAATACTTTGTGTTAATAAAATGTCTGTAGTAATCTGCATATTAATGGTATTCTATTATACGTGCCCTTAGCTTTTATAATTTCAGAGAGTTATTGTTTTAAAGGTACGTACTTGGGAAATTTCGTAGATATAAATAACAACCATATATTTGTTTTGTATTCATTTTATTTCTAATAATGAGATTTAAGAAATGTACTGTAGATTACACTCTGTAATTTTGTTAATCCTGATTAAATTAATTTATCGTGATGACTATCAAAATTGTCAAATAACTAATTAATTGTTAATGCACTGCAACCGCATTTTTATCTTTTCTCTGGCAGAGGTCCAGCAGTAGAACCATATTTAGTCCATACATGTTTCAATGCTGGGCCTTTTTTCACCACGCGGGTCCAGTGCGGATTGGTGTAAGTAGGTTAAAGTAGCTACTTATTGTATAATTTGCTGTACAATATGCTGTATCAATTAGATGGTTGTATTATTGATCGCGTCGTAAATAGGTACATTGATAATGATAATAATAATGATAATGTACTCAGACATTTCACACAGAGCCATCTAGTCCCATACTAAGCAGTACAGCGCTTGTGTTATGGCAGACAACTGATATAATACTTATATACATTTTTTTTGTAAATACATACATATTATACATAAACACCCAGACTCGGGGTGGGAATCGAACCCGCAACCTCCGTTTACTTTCCGAAGCGCTTAACCGTTGCGCCACGGAGGTCATCGAATTGAGGCCTATCGTATAGCAAGCTGTTATTATCTGTACTCATTTTTATTGCGGCATGCTACGCAATCTGCTTCTGTTAGCAGCAGATTGTACATTCTCGTGTATCGTGAATAACTGCTTTAGTGGCTGTTATCACTGGTATCCACATTCATATCCGCGGTAACGATTCTGACCCGAACTATTACAGTAGAATATATCTTCCGAAGCACGGAGATACTCGATATGTCCATTATAATAACCAGTTGCAATCCAATTTACCAAAATAGTAAACAATATTTTTGAGTCTTTTTTAGATAAAAGAAGTGTTATAAAGTGGTACAATGATTATATGACATTTTAATGCAAAGTATTTGTACCTTTATGGTTAGTAATATGGTATATCGTAATTTATAAAAGAGAGAAAATTTAAAAATTATTTTAACACTTCCCTCTGTAAAAAAGAATACTGCAAAATAATTACTATTAATTGATAACTACTTAATTGACATGAATTTGATACCTACCCTTTTATTTTATATAATCGCTGAAAATCATTATTCATGACGTACTGTGGATTTGTTGTTATTCGCACATATATTTCTTATTATTATTGTTTTTTACTATTGACATCCCTACTGTTATTCTATTTCGACATTATTATTCAGTGGAAATTGTGATTATTTTATTCTATACTACTATTTATAATAATCTTATTGGTAAAGGACTTTATAAAAATGTCTGTACAACACTTGTTTACAATTTTTTTTTATCGTTATCTCAAAAACTAAATGAAACGTAAATGAAACACTAAATTTATTTAACTTTTTGGCAAATGGGTTAAAACGGTCTTCAGATCACCCATTAAATAGATACCCCTTACAATGTTACTTAATGTTAGTGATTGCATCATAAAGCACAAACTACGTGCACTCTTAACACGTTCTACTTAGATGCTAGTATGGCATAAACATAATGATAAATGAGTAGTTACACAGAAAATAGACATTTGAACTATTTGCGCTGGAGCTTATAATGTTTCCATTCATTATTTACCATTGACAGATCACTCTTAAATACTCTCGTGAAATATGATAGAGCAATAGAGTCAAGAGACTGTTTGCTTCACATCGATCATAGCAGACTGTATCTTCGTAGTAGTGTAGACACATTGCTATTGGAAATATAATTCACATGGGGATGTTATCGTAGATGTGAGTTCGAGAAGATATTTAGGTATTTAAGTGTTCTTGTATAGTAAATGGCAGGGCTGAGCATTTACATTATTTTACTTGAGTTTTCTGTTACTTTGTACCGATGGTACCTCTTCCCCCTCACGCCTCATTCTCCCGGCTTACTTCAGTCCATTCAAATTATTCTTTCAAAGGATACTTCGCGTCTAATTAAGGAAATTGCCTCTGAATTTAAAACAAAGGTTCCAGGAATCTCATTATTTAGAACATTAAAGTATCTTTAATATCAAAATGGTAGATGGGAAAATAACAACAATTGTAGTGTATTTTTGTAGCTTAATTACAGTTAACGAAAGAACTATACTTACAGTAAAAAACAGTCAGTCATTAAATTGAAATAGAAATGAATTAAAGCAGAGTTTCGTAAAATTCTTGTCTTTAAATCAGCAAAACAAAACATATTTTCGTTCATGTCAGATGAATAACTAATAAAGAGAATTTATTATAGTACCTACTACTTACAACAATGGTCTACTCGTAAAAGAGGCGATCAGAAAATCTATTAGGTGATGAGTAAAAGGTAAAAAATTGGAGGGACATCAAGACTTAACAGAGCGGTTACTCGTAAGAGCTACTGTTATTTCTTCACCCGAAGACATTAATAGGGACTAGGGGTCGAGTTGCGTGTTTAGACACTGTATCGGCCCAAGATAAGATTAACTAGGCCGAACATTTCCTTAATCTCATAGTCTTGTTTCCTTTGTCCCCTAGATATTGACCCCTCTACATGTAATGTCGGTCTACAGAATTGAATTGCCACTAAATTGTAATCCGCTAAGATTTGACGGGACCGCAGACTCAGTTTTATGTTCGTGTTGAGTGTGAAACTATAACAACTTTATTTACTTACAATTTACTATGGTACATTTATCTTCTTGGTACTGAGAGAATGAGTTTTTATAATATAAAGTAATGTATAACATATGTACATTTAAATAAATATATTATATATTACTTTGTATAAAATATTACTGTTATGAGTATATTATATTAAAATTATAATATAAATACTTTATGTTATATTTATATTACTTTAAATATAAGTACACGTACACTCATCCCAATTACTTTACATTACGTACATTTAAATAAACTAGAAGTCGCCCTGTTGTTGAAATTCGAACGACAATATCTACTCTGTGCGACTGTTTGATCCAAGGAGGTTACATAGGTATATGTGATCACAAAGTAATGAGTTTGAAATTGACAGTCTTATTGACATTGGCAGTATGAACGTAAACGATGAGTGATTAATTTAATTTTATGTATTTCAAATGCATATTATATCAAAATATTAGCTTTCTCTTGTCCTTCTCCATAAAATCTTTAATTGAAATTTATTTAAGTAAAATTCACACTCCTTCGCCCGCGCAATTTTCTTAAAAAGGGAACTAAAGTTTCCGCTTCACTTGTTAATATATAGATATAAAATATTTAATTGAGGTGAGTGTACGTATACTTACGTTGACCTACGTAACGTTGATAAAGAAAATTTTATTTGAAAGCCAGAATCTAAACATAAATAAAAAACTTTTGGGTACGCATTAACATAGAGTTTTGTAGCAGATCGAAAAAGGAATATAAAAAATAGGACCAAGTTCTCATAATTTTTTTTTCCGTTCTGGTTTTGGGTTAGGTACTGGTGTCCATCTCAGTGTCAATTTTCAACTTGGTAAATGTAAGAATGACGGAATAAGTCGTCAGTCACATACGGACCGATATAGATATGATGAAATAAGGATGGCGTTTAAAAAGCCAACGAAAGTTACACTTGCGCGATACTGCATGATACTGGTCTGCTAAGAAGAAAAAGCACGAGTCACATTTGTTGCGAAATCAAGTTATTATACATAGAAAAAAAATGTGATTTTTCTGTCTCGGAATTTTCGCGATATTTGCTATAGAAACGGATTTAGCGTAGCAGAACAAAGAGAATCTTACGGTCTACCTACATGTATCGTTACGGCAATTTTCATGAACAATATTTAAATAATAGTGAAACTTTGATATCCAATAAAAATAGTGCGTAAATATATTCATTCTCTCGTAAATTTGCAGTAACAATGTTATCCAACGTATTTGTGACCTACATAAAGTGAAAACAACATGTTTTAAGAAAAATTTCTAGACACCGGAAAAACTTAAAGAAAGTGATAAAACACAAAAGGAAGCCTAAAAGTTAAACTGACTTTTGAAGTACGTGAATGTGAGAATCTATATAAGTGTACAGTGTGTGAATGGAAATAATTTTAAAAAGAAAGTCGATAACTATTACGAATTACAACGCACAATAAATTGCACCATCTAGCATATTAACAAACAGTTATAAAACGAATTCAGCTACCTATAACAAATTGAATAAACTTAACTCATATATTCATTATTAATTAATCAGCGTTTTGGATATTTGGCAACTATGGTACCAAAACCCTTAATTACACGTAGTCAGACAAACAAAGAGTTACAAGAACAACTTAAAAACGCTCTTTTACAACTGACTCAGTCCAAAAACCTCTCTGAACAACTATTGTCAGAACGTGAGGATAATGAAAAAGAAGTTCAATGTATCATAGGCAGAAACCAGGAGCTGAAAGCTCAGCTGGCGGAGCTTGATATTCTGTACATGGATGTTCAAGCAGAGCGGGATGAGCTACTGAGCTCTGTTGCTAAGATGGAAGACTGTAATCAGGGCTATGAAGAGGCTCTGACTCAAATCGACTGTCTCAAAAGTGAGTGCCATCAAAAGGATATGAAAATTACTAGGCTAGAAAATGAGGTGGATTGTTTAAAACTGAATGCTACTTTAGACTTAGGCCATTCAATTTTAGGTAGGAAAGTAAGTAAAAACTATTGCAAGATACCGCACAAAAGTTTCAGTAAAAATTATTTTAGAAAGTTAACAAAATTAAATAAAATCTTTTTTAGAGGTAAGAAATATATCAAATTGTATAATGTTGGCCACAAATTGCAGACAGTAAGGAAAGAACAATCTGAATCAAAAGCTTTATTATTAGAAATGCAGAAACGAAATAAAGTTTTAAGTAATCAATATGAAACTTATGTGGAGCAATTACAAAATCAAATAGATAACTTATTAAGTCAATTAGACGTAATTAAAAGTAGATATGAGTCTGCACAATTACTTATAAGTAACCAAACTTTACAAGTGGATGAATTAATTGAAATGGGTCACGAAAATGAGCAACGATTTTTATCACTTGTCAGAAAAAATAACTTTAATTGTCAGTGTAATTACTCAGTATCCTCGGAGCTATCTGCAACAGTCATGAACTCAACAGCTGATGACAATATAAATAAGTTAAATTCATCTTTTACACCTTTGACATCGGAGAGTCTCGCAGATTGTTTCAACGCCCCATTGCCTATAATTGAAAGCCCACAAGAAAATACAGTGATTTATTGTGACGGTATTGGTCAAGGATTTGGACATCTCTTAAAAAAAGAACAAAACCATTGTGTTATTAACTATTGCATGACAAATATTTCGTATCATTTGTTAATAGACAAAATTTTAAATGATAGATTGAATAATGTCTTGAATAATAATACAAATATAATTATTTTATTTGGAAATGGCTGTGAAATTACCAAAAAGTCTATGTTAAATGGTTTTGAAAAATTACTTAGTGTTGCCACCATAGGCATAGGAAAAATTATTCATTGTGCACTTCCATATTCCTGTACAGTAACAAAACATTGGAACGACTTCATATGTAGACTAAATTCATTTTTATTTCACTTAATAAATCGTCATCGTGACGCTTATTGTTTTGACTTTTTTGACACTAATAAATTTATTAGGAACTTTATTTTGACGAATGGTAAGCTTCGACTACCTAATTTTTACAAATGTAAGATAGTTAAATTATTAGCTTACAAATTATCTAATTTTACCAAATGTATTAGTTTAGGACAAGACATACCTGAGGGGACTACCTTAGTGGGCCAGTTTCCGATTACTAATTTAGTCACAATACCAGAAGGTAGGCTGTCTCCATCAGGTTGTTTAAACTAGTTAAGCCGACAAAGAGAAAGCCTGCTTATTTAGTACTAGCACATCAAAATATACAAGGCATTCTCGGCAAATTTCATGAAATAGAGCTATTTTTGGAAAAATTTGATGTAGATATTTTTTGTGTTACAGAACATTGGTTGTGCTCACATCAAATGATGTTCAGTGTCTCTGGTTATAGTGTAGTAAGTTGTTTCAACCGAATTTCTGCAATCCGTGGTGGCTCTTCGATATTAGTCAAACATGGACTGGTAGCTAAAAACCGCAAGGATATTATTGCACTATCGGTCGAGAGAACTGTAGAGATTTCAAGTGTTGAGTTGAGTTATACTATGCGTTTACCGTCCCCCTAACTCTGATTACAGAGAATTTGAAAATGTAATGGAAGATGTTTTTAAACTGCTGTTTAATTGTAAAAAAAGAATTATTGTTTGCGGTGACTTTAACATAAATTTGCTTGAGAAAAATAAGTTAACGTCTAAATTTCTATTATTTTTTAAATCATTTAATATGGTAAATGTTTTTCATGAGCCGACTAGAGTAACTTTGAACTCGGCAAAATGTTTAGATAATGTTTTTTGTGACTGTAAATGGCAAGATAAACAGATTGTTAATTCTATAAAGTCAGATCATATAGGTCAAATTGTTAAATTTAATTACAAAAAACTCTTAAACAATAACGAATTTTTTTGCAGACCAATTACTGATAAAAAAATTCATGCTTTTAGAGAAAAAGTTTTAGAGAATGCTCACCCACTGAATATGGAACCTTGTGTAAATAAAAACTATCAAGAAACATTTGACGGGTTAAATACTGCTTACCAACAGATATTCACAACTAAAAAAATTCATATGACTGTTAAGCGTACCTTCAATGACTGGGCTACACCAGGCCTTAGAATAAGTAGAAATAGACTACGAGCTATATGAAGAAAAAAATTTCAATCATAGTGAAAAATTTTGTAAATATGTACGAAACTATTCAAAACTTTTTAAAAGAGTATGCTCCATAGCTAAGTCTTTGGCAATCAGCAGTAAAATCTGGAATTCAGAAAACAAAGTTAAAACTACTTGGAATATAATTAATAGAGAGACTGGTAAAATACAACCACGAGATAATAACTTAACTCTAAAGATCGATAATAAAACCTTATCTAACAAGTCCGATGTAGCAAATGCCTTTGAAATCTTTTTTACTAATATTCCTATTTTAACAACGCAATCTCTAAACTCTTCATCTGTCCAATCTGAAAAACTATTGAAAGAAAATGTGACACGTAATATTGTAAAACCGTTTGTTTTTGAGCATGTAACCCCTCATATCATTGTTGAAACATTTAAATCTTTAAACCTAAAGCCTACTGAGGATAATTGGGGCATGTCAGTAAAGGTCATTAATTCAATCATTGACATTATTGCGCCTCACTTGGCTGTTATTTTTAATCAAAGTATAGACCAAGGAATTTTCCCAGATTTAATGAAACATAGCCGGCTCATTCCGTTATTTAAAGCAGGACAGCAGACTGATCCAACAAATTTTAGGCCAGTTTCCATTTTGCCTGTGCTTTCAAAGGTTTTTGAGAAAATTATGAATAAACAGTTACTTGTGTTTTTCATTTTAAACAGGTTGCTTCATAGTGAGCAGTATGGTTTTAGCAAAGGTAGATCCACCATCGATGCTGGAGCTAAACTGTTGGGGCATATTTTTGATGCATGGGAGCAGTCGCAAAATGCTATTGGTGTGTTTTGTGACCTGTCTAGGGCCTTTGACTGTGTGGTACACGATACTCTTTTACGAAAGTTCAAATTTTATGGTTTAGGAGACAAGGCATTGGAGCTGCTCAATTCGTATTTAAGTGAAAGAGTTCAGAAGGTTGATATTACCGGAGTTAAATCGAAAGGATCCATTGTAAAAATGGGCGTCCCCCAAGGATCGATTTTGGGTCCCTTTTTATTTTTGGTCTATGTTAATGACTTGCCATTCCTTGTGCAGAAACTAGGTGATATAGTTTTATTCGTTGACGACACTTCTCTCATATTCAAAGTTCCGAGGCAAGCCACTAATTATGATGAAGTGGAAAACATATTAGGTAAAGTTTTGGAATAGTTCACCGTAAATAATTTACTTTTGAATTCTGCCAAAACTAAGTGCGTTAAATTTATTTTACCCAACGTTAATGATTCTGACATTAATATTGTTTTGGACGATACAATACTAAACTTTGTAGATTCTGTTAAATTTCTAGGCATTACTATAGACAATAAGGTACAATGGGGTCCTCATATTGAATTATTGGCTGGAAGACTTAGCTCGGCAGCATTTGCTGTGCGTCAAATAAGACAACTAACTGATGTAGCTACGGCTAGAACTGTGTATTTCAGCTATTTTCACAGTATAATGTCGTATGGGATATTACTCTGGGGTCACGCAGCCGATATGCAAGCGATATTTGTTTTACAGAAAAGAGCGATACGATCTATTTATTGTTTAGAATCTCAAATTTCGTTAAAAGAAAAGTTTAAAGATATTATTACGGAAGATATTATTATATTCTTACGGTCTATAGTCAGTATATCTTCGAGAATATTATGTATGTACGTAGGAATTTACACAGGTTCCGAAGGGTGGGTGATATTCATAATAGGAATACCAGGTCTAGAAATAAACTAGCTATCAAGGGCTCTAGATTGGCAAAGGTACACAAATCTTTTATTGGGGACGGTGTTCGCTTTTACAACACTTTGCCTGAAGAATTAATCGCACTACCAGACATTAGATTCAAGAAAATTGTTAAAGCTATTTTAGGCTCGAAAGGCTATTATAAAATAGAAGATTTTGTTAACGATAAGTTGGTCTGGTCAAGTTGTCGTGCAAACGAAAAAAAACTGTAATTTTAGGACTTACGAAGAGGGCAATACTGTCAATTATTAGTTTTTGTTTTAACGTTCGAAAAATACGAAGTTTACTTCGAATAAAAATCTATTTTATTTTACTTATTTTATTATTATTAGAATGTAATATTACTACGTAATAAGAGTCGGGACTTACATACAGCTAAATAGACTCCAAATGTCAAATAAAAGTACCTAAAACAGACAATCTGACGACTATAAAACAATCAGCTATACCAACATAAAGAACAAAATAGAGACGTACCGCCTTACATTCAAATTTATCGATAGCGATTATAATTAGCGCGACATGCGGTACCAGAAATTGATGAAAACAATCTAAACACTGGTTTTGTTTAAGCACTAAACAAAACCAGTGACACCAGTTTATGATGTCTATTCAATAAAAATATGTATGAAATGAAATATTTCTTTCATAAATTCGTTGCGGTGTACAAGCAAGCATATGTAACGCTACGCCCGGTAGAGTATGCTCCTTTGCTCTAGAAACCTTTCCTCTTCTCCCTGCCACTTTGATAGGTTCCTGACCAGTTTCTTCTTTTGAGGACTACCGGTTGACTTTCACTTTCGTTTTTTTTGCTACAGGTTTTTTCCTTAAAACTGTAAACATAAAGAACTATTAGAAAATATTTAACTAATAAGTTTTAGGAAGTTCTTTAAAGTCAAAGTAAAATCAATTTATTCAAGTAAACAGAACTGCAAAGTGTTTTTAACGTCAAATATAACTACAAGTCGAAAAAAACCTGCACACTGAAAAGAACCGATAAGAAACCCAGTCAGGTCATATTTTCAACATTTTAAAATAAGCAAACTTAAAATACAAATTCAGAAAGTTGCCCTCAAAAATTATTAGGAAAATCTTTACAGTTTGTCATCCGAAAGTGGTTTAGCAGTTAATCTCTTTTTTTTCTCTTTAAATTTTTGTCAATAAAATACTCTTCGTGTACAAATTTTAATTTGTGGAGTTTTTCGATTGGTATTTTATACTATGTTCTTGTTTTGTGTTTTTCACAGATTTTTTACATCTAAAAAATAAAAACATCGATATCGACATTCATAAATGTACCATTCCCACACTATTTTTAATGAACGAAAGTTATACTCAAAACTAAAATTGTGAAATTTTATCCCGATAGTAAGCATTGGGGCTGATGAATTAGTTAATACTCTACTCAGCGAACTTCATCCAGAGAATAACTCGCCATAAATGTTTTTAAAATGTAGTCTTTTCTTTTGATTTCCAACCACATTTTATTTTCGTACTTCATGTTTGTTTACCCACTAATTACACACTAAATATTGCAAAGTTCTGTCAGAAGTTATAATTACTTAAATATTGATAAAAATAGTTAATTTTGTAATAAATTGGGCAATGAAACATTTACGCCGTTGAAGCAAAAAATTGTAAGTCGTGACAGATGACACTTTAACAAAGACAAATATAGGCATAAGTCTCTTTAATCTGGACAATGCATTAGAAAACATACTTGATCCGAGATAAAACACAAAAAAATAGCTCTGTTCCGTACATAATTTTTTTTTGTATGAAGTTCCGACAGACTGTAGCAGAAGTACATCACATTTGACGGAAATGATTACAATTCGATGTAGAAAAAACATAACCATTCCTTCAATTTTAGGCAAAAGTAATTGTAAAAATAATTACAATTTGTAATTGTTTGTCTAATTAAATGTTTTTACAGTTACATTGTACAATTACAATTTTTAATTGTAATTGTTTTTAATTGATTTTAATTATATTTTTAAATTTTATTATTATATTATATTAAATTTTAATTTTTAATTGTAATTGTTTTTACAATTATATTTTGTCCAACACCATTCCATCGGACACAGAAAAGTACTTATGCAATCATTTGTGCTTTTATTATTTTCACATACGAATTGGACAAAATCATTCGTCAGAATAAGAAAAAGCAACTTAAAAAACCAGATCAAAAAAGACACATTTTACATTCACTAATGATTTTTTCTCTTAGTATGAGATAAACTATGAAAACTGAAGAGACACATAACATAGAGCCTTTCGGATTCATGTCTATCAAATAAGGTATATTTTTTGGATTCGTAGTAATTGTAATAGGTATATACATAAATATGAACTTGTATTATTTAATTATATGTAATCTTGTATTTACTTATTTTCCGGAAATACCATTCTTTAATTATATCAGTTAGTTCTTCATAAAGATAACTTCATGGAGACATTTCGAAAATTTTAAGGGGCAAAATTTGTCCTTTGAAGTCAATGATGTTATAATACAAAAGAGGTAGATAGGTTATATGCACTCGAAAAGTGGCACCCCAAAACTTTGCTAATTAGCTAACCCGGACTTGGTCAAAAAATATGGAAAGTAATGTTACAGAACCTACAATGTCACGCAATGCCTATTGCGCATTCAAAATTCTAAAATTCATTCATTAGGTATCAATTCTTTTAATAATCTAAACGTTTTTTATAATATACACGATCATATGATGACGCAGCCACTCAGTTTTAATCATCGTTTACATTTATTAAAAGCAATAATATAATTCAATCATTTTCAAATTTATAATTAAAAAATGTTGGCGATATTTTTAAATAAATATGTTCTCATGTACATGATTCAAGAAAACGAAATTCGAAAAAAAGCAAACATCATTTTTTACTGTCTAATCCCATTAAGTATCAATTATATTTTTTTTAAATGTCTGTTCTGTAGCATTAATTACTAATATTCTATGAATTAGTCACGGATTCATTGAAAATGTAGTAAGTCATTGAAATTGACCAATCACAATGATTTAGAGAGATATGTGATTTGTTAGTTTGAAATGCAATTACGTTTTACATTGCATAGCGACGCAGTGCAATGTATATTTGTCTCACTTTGTAACATTGTAACTGGGACAATATTTTACTTGGATTAGTATTAAGGTAACTTATCTACCTCTTTTGTATTATAATATCATTGTTTGAAGTTCACAAGTTTAATAGTGTCTAAAAACGCCTGTGACAGATAGACATAGAGGTGATTAGGACTAGTAGTTCGATGGACACAGCGGCAAGTTTTTCGATAACGAAAAGTTGAACACTTATGGGTAGGGAATTGTATGCCAAAAATAGACTTTTATTTTATTTCAAATATGTTTAACATAAGGAGGTATGTAGGTAATACTTATCTTCATCCATTGTTATCTTTCTATTAACCCAGTAGTAGCAGGCTACATCCAGTATACGAATATACTTATTATTAGGTACATATAATATATATACGTACATAACTTGCGCCAATAATGGAAGAAATTGAAAATGGCGATTGGCTCGCACGTTATTGATAACTGTATTTTGCTGCGCATAGTGCGAACATAAACTTACATAATAAATGTTCGGTTTCAACTTGTAATTCAATTGCGGTCTTTGGACAAAGGTCTGGAAGCTTTTAATAATAGTTTTCGTATTATTATATTGTAAAAAATAACAAGTATAAAAATATATTTCATTTTATCGCATAAGTACTATTAAAAATAAAACTTCTGATGTGATCGAGTAATATTGCTCGTATCTTCCACGAAAATGATTATTATAATACGTATAAACATATATCCTCATGTTATATCTCCAACGGAGTAGTCAGAGAGGATGGAGTGCTGAAGAGGTATGTAAATATGGCAGTAGTTACATACCTCTTTCGTTTTCTCAAATGTCATCATTCAACTCGTACGCTTTTACCTAGGTATGAAAGTGACCTTTAGAAACCTTCAGCTAGCACTCGGGCTATTATTGTAATACATACATACATATCTTCACACTGTATCCCTAACGAAGTAGTTAGAGAGGACAGAGCGCCAGGAATCGCAGTCCTTACATACCTCTTTCGCTTTCTCAAATCTCATCATTCTCCTCACACATTTTCGCCTAGGTATGCGAATGTTTTTGACATTTCCGTCTGATAACACTCTGGCCATTAGGTCTTCATAAGTCAGCCTTGGTCTTCCTTGGCTTCTTTTACCTCTCACTTTCGCTCTGTAGATTTTATTCGTCAGTCTTTCATTACTCATTCTTTCTATGTCCCCGAACCATCTAAGCATTCCTTTCTTCATTTTTACAATAACACTGTCGTGCAACCCTGTCATACTGCGTATAATAATATGTAATAATAACCAATTACAATACCTTAGACCTACTCCAGCTAAGAGCGTAATATTTACGACTAGTTATGCCTCGTTGCTTCACCCGCGTTAAATTTGGTATTTTTTCGGTATAAAAAGCAGCCTATTTTACATCTTTAAAAGTCCTACCTATATGAATCGGTTTAGCTATTTCGGAAATTATCCTGGACAAACAAACAGATTGACAGACATACATTTAAAAAAACGTGTTTGGATATTGGTTATGTGCAAATAACCACAAAAGCTTCACAGATGAACACTTCAACTTTTTTATGTGTAGATGTAAACACGAAAAGCAGTACTTAAAACCAGAAACGAAACAAATAATTGGAAAAGTTCTCAATTATGTACCCATTTTCATTTTTTTTTTAATTCGACATTAAAATTTATAATAATATTATAAAATTCCAGTGAATTTAGCCGTTACTTTAATTGGCTTAGATTATAATATGCTATAGATATTAGACGCTATTGACTACACTTTGTACCAAATAGAACATACAGTATTGTATTGTTATTTCACTATTTAGTTTGTGTTTATTACACCATTCGATAGGTAATAATAAAATCGACGCACATAATAAAACAGACAACATTGTTAACTTTAATGGAGTTTCCCTTGACTGTGTAACACTTACTCTATTTTGCTCTAAGGCAAGGTTCACCCCTCATTATTTAAAAGAAGAGATACGTGTGAAGGCTCTATCGATTATCCATTTGGCCCGCTTTGTTCCCGCTAGCGGGATTAAGGGCAGACTTTTCATTCGACTCTTACTTAATGTTCTTGGAGAACAAAAACTCAGTACAATCCTGCTAAATAAACACTAAATAGGTGTACTTTAAATTGTTCTCTAAAAATTTCAACTGTCATTAAAATTGGTGAAAATGTGGATAAAATTGCTATTAATTTAAATAAAAAAATATAACGTCATTCAATTAAATGTTACTCCTTCATTAAAAATATATTAGCATTAAAAAATTTAAAGATGCTATTAAATATTCATAACCAATAAAAAATATAAGCAATCGTTTAAAATAGTAGATTGTGCTATGAAAAATAAAACTCTCTGTAACTATTAACTAAACAAATAAACCTGACAAGCCGTCAAACTGTCATTCTGACAATGACATGGCTCCATTTATGCCTTTTCTTTACGTTAGTATATTATCATAGTAGTCTGTGCTCTTCTTGGTGATCATACGATGATCAAGAAATCGAACTTAAAAGGTACGGCAAGAACTTTCTGAAGTGGTTCGAATTCTCAAGCCCACTTTACTCGCTCCGATAATAAAATAATAAAAATGGTAGAAAACCTGTCGTTACATCCCTATTTTGAGAATTTAGTATACTTCCTGCGTAAGAGAGGGTTAAGGGTGTGCAGGGAGAAGGGAAAAGAAGTAACAGCGAGACTTCTGACATCAACTTAAAGCCTTTGCAGTACAGTAGTGTCGCGAGTTTTCCGTTGTGAATACAATATATACCTACTCTACTTTTATAACACGTATTACACAAAGCTTGCACATGTCTTTGATTATTATTTACTTGCCATGTTATCTGGCCTGAGCCACGGCCCACGGCGAACGGATCTTATTGGTGTTCATATCATGTTGCCAACAAGTAGGTGTTATGAATTAAAAACAAATCAACTAAAACATTACAATAAATTAGAAAACATCTGGAAATAAGATAAATACAAGTAAATACCGCTTTCATTCTTTGCTTCCTTTAAATTCAAGAATGACTTACATTTTTGAAATAATATCCATTAAAGCAAGAAAACTGTAGAACCAGCGCGTAATGTATAATGATTACACTTACCAAACATTGATTGGAGGTGATGAAGGAAGAGTATCAAAATACAAAAAGACAACCTTGAATATCTTTGTCTGTCTGTCTTTTAGTCTATTCCAACGTGCTATCCGATAATGGGATTTTACGTGGTTTCCACAGGTTAATTAAGCTTGGTTTGGTGCTTTGAATAGGTTTTCTTTTGTCGTAATCGATTGACGGGAAGAAAATATATCCCGATATAGAACTTAACAATGGAAAACGGTACTTTCAAAACCTTAACCGATAGCTACTTTTTTTTTCAAAAGGCTGCATCACTATGGTTTAGTTAATAACAGGAAAAATAATAGATCAGGCTGATTATGTTCCGAATCGTGCTTCCGATATTTAAATGAAATTTGAAATTTAAAAAAGTAAATTTGAAATTTCACTGCAACGGCATTTTTTGACGCAAACAAGCCCTTTGGTTATGTTTTCGACCATTCCACCATCTCCAATGAAGCCCTGCATCACCTACAGCATTGTTCTGTTGTAGTGGTGACGCGATTATTCAATGGGGGGATACGCAAGGCACTTCCCGTCTACCTGAAAGCCGGGCCGTGTGATTATGCTGCCCAGAGCTGGAAAAGCACTGAGAAACTAGAGAGCTATCGGCCCATTATGCTGCTACTGATCATCTCTAAGATCGTCGGATGTCGCCAGGTGTTGGTGGCGTGCCTAGGGTGTCAAAATAGGGCAAGCCCGACATACGTATTCTGTATTTTTTTTGTAGAATAAAAGCAAAATTATTAATCATACTGCGACAACTTGCGCCATATACGAGGGCTGCTATTTATGTATCCGGAACTGGCCAGTTACAGAACAATATTAAAAAAGTAATTATAACATTTAAAAATGGAACTCTTTGGCTGAAGAATACAATTTGTTTCATGTACCTGTCATTTGTTTATCCTTTGTGGCGTCATTTTGAAAATTGAGAGTCTTTATCACCATGGATTTAAGTCGTGAAAATTTTCATGTTATGATTTATTACGATTTTCGGCGAGGGCTAACTCAAAAACAGTGCATCGATCAACTCACTTCGACTTTTGGGGACGAAGCACCATCGAAAACTACTGTGTATCACTTGTTTAGTGAGTTTAATCGTGGGCGGTCTGTGCTCACGGACGAAGTTAAAGAAGGTCGGCCTAAATCAGTTGTTGTACCTCAAAATATTGATGCTGTGTGGGAACTAATAATGCAAGATCGTCATGTTACATATTGCGAGATAGAGGCGTCTCTGGGCATAAGTATGACGAGTATATATAAAATATTACACGAACATTTAGCTGTAAAAAAAATTTGTTCACGTTGGATTCCGCACAACTTGAGAATTAACCAAAAACGGGCTCGTGTCGATTGGTGTGAAAAAATTTTACAAAAGTACAATCAGGGTGCGTCAAAAGCTGTCTATAATATCTACACAGGTGATGAATCTTGAATATATGCGTATGATCCTGAAACTGAACAACAATCAACGGTTTGGATGTTCCAAGATGAGCCGAACCCAACAAAAGTCATTAGTTCAAAAAGCACTTTGAAGCAAATGGTCGCTTGTTTTTTTGGTATAAATGGACATGTAGCTACAGTGCCACTGGAGGATCGTAAAATGGTTAATTCTGAATGGTACACGACCATTTGTTTGCCAGAAGTCTTTGAAGAAATAAGAAAGAACAACCGACAACGCAGAATCCTTCTTCATCATGACAATGCTAGCTGCCACACATCGGCCGAAACTACTAAGTATTTGGAAGATCAAAAGATCGAATTAACGGGTTATCCGCCGTACAGCCCCGACTTGGCCCCCAACGACTTCTATTTATTCCCAACCGTGAAGAATAAATTCAATTTCATTCGTTCAAAATGCACGTTTTGGAGAAACCTCAATCTGAATGGAAAAAGTGCTATGAAAATTGGTTCCAACGCATGCAAAAGTGCATCAATCATAATGGTGAATATTTTGAAAAGCAATAAAACTATAATAAATGCTATATATTTGTTTCACTTTGTTATTCCGGATACATAAAAAGCAGCCACACCTCGGAAAAGCAGTTCGGCTTTCGAGCTAAACAATCCAGCAGGCTTCGACTGTTAAAAGTATTGCATGATATCACGTCGCCTCGATTAAGGGGGAATATATCGTAGCCGTGTTTCTTGACACGGGAAAAGCCTTTGATCGCGTTTGGCATCCAGGCTTCTTTAAGAACAAGACTGGATGCCAAAAGTAAAAGACGGCTGTAAGCAGCTGTCCACGTTTACGACTCCTTGCGATGACTGTGGACACCTTTCTTAAGGATATTCCGAGTAGCAGAGGAAGACCTAAAGGCAACGCATCGAGGCTGGTGTCCTCCAAGGACACGGTGAGATCTATGTAAAGGGCGGAACGAGTTTCGCTCTGTACGCTGACGAAGCGATGTACAATGTCTTATTGACCGACTCGTACAGAGAGAAACCTACTTATTGTCCTAACATTCTACTACATTGTATATTTTATACATAGTATAAAACAAAGTCGCTTCCCGTCGTCTGTCCCTCTGTATGTACGCTTAGATCTTTGAAATTACGCAATGGATTTTATGCGGTTTTCATCAATAGATAGAGTGATTTAAAAGGAAGGTTTATACGTATCGTTTAATATTGTTTTGTGTTAATTTGTTGAAATATGACGTTAATAGTTCAAGATGTCGGAAAAATCAAGCCCACTGAGAGCTTTCATCGAAAATGCTGTCTTATTCTTTTGAAATATCACAAAACAGTGTACGATGGAATTGTTCCTCTTTATTAGAACTACTAAAAAGTCAGCAATGGCATATGTCTATATTATATGGATACCTTTCTATAACCATTTTAATGTTTATAAAAATTGTTACAAATTATGTGGAGTTCGGAAAGCTATTTAGACAGATACGATATTTATCCCTCAAATTCAATACTTTAGTTACCTTAAGCATTTCGTGTACTTAATAATTACCTTTCACATCATACTATTTAAATTAATATCTTATGAAATATCGTAGTATTATAACTATTGCCCAACAAAACTAAATAGCGCGTCGAAGGTCGCGCCTCGCCCTATAGCATTGTACGATTTGCAGCGATTACATGTGTTTATCGGAGCTCTCCAGCAAGGAAAATAAAAATAAAAACATGCTTTTCAGCGGGACACTATAAACCGCTCTTATTAGTGCGACTTTCAGAACGTTATATAATTAAGAATATTAAAATCTTATTTTTTCGAAGACATTGTAACGTAACACTATTTTGTAGGAACGGTGTTTTGAATTTGTGATTGCGAATTAAATTTTTTATGCTAAATAAAATATGTTTTCCAAAAATAATTAATTTGTTATCCTTGAAATGTTGTCTATAACTAATTAATAACAATATTAAAACAAAATTATATTATTTACAAACATATAACATAAAAAATCAATACACAGACAGATTCTGAATTTATTAATAAAAGTTTTATATAGTGAATTCGAACAATAGACGCACGGTAGCTACACCGCGATGCGTTCGTAACATTCATTCTCGAAGAGAACGAATAATGTTACAATTACTTCTTCTTGGTTTCTTCATGTAGGTAAAATAATACTGTGGACTATGTGGTAGATGATATATTTTGGTACCATACAGCGTGGTTACGCCATAGAGCTGTCGTTTACATCTCATGCCTTATACTAATTGTTACAGCTATTTATAACGAATATGTACGTGACAATTTCCTTTGCAGCGATGCAGATATTTTGTTAGTAGGTTACGATTATGCACGAGTTTACGAAGTGCTGTGTCAGAGTAATATCTGGCACAAATAACATTCATTCTGCTAAAATTGTTTTTATTTACTCACCAGCGCTCACTCGTCTTAGTTGTTCTAAGTACAAATATTAATAGAAAAACTATTCAGCTATTATAATATACCTAATATTTGTAATTTTCTCCAACGTACTATCGTTTTGGTGACAATCTTTCTGAAGTTATAATAAGCGTAAAATTCTAAATAATACAATATAATTGTGAATCGAGTGTGATCCCGTACCGGGTAAGTTGTTGCAATGTGCATACCTACTTTTCACTATATTAATAATCATTGTTTGGCTTCATACATTGTAGGTTTGTTTTTTTAGTATCTTTGAAACTTAATTGAATTGAATTGAATTGATTTGACACTTAAACGCTAAATAAATGTATCTAAATTATATATAGAACTAGTTCATTCCGAATATCTCATATTTTTAAATTATTTAAATCATACTGGTTGCAAACCGCCTTTTTGTTTTCACAACATTTTAAACTTGTATAGTAGGTATCATTCACTGTTTACTCTTACATAACGCTTTGTATCTACTGCTGTAAATTACTGCTAATTTTCATTATCTGGACTGCCGCATCACCCAGTTTGCTTCGTTGCTAATTGTAAACCTACCCCCTTGTATAAATGATAATCGGCTATGGCAGTCCAGAACGAAGAAAGTACTTATTATAACTCGATCCACGCATGTTCTAGGAACTCCGTTGGGATTGGACTCTGACCCTTATATCTATATCGCAAACACCAACATCAGTCACCAACCAATAATCTACCTACAGCGCGGCTGTACGAGTTGCAACATCCGGCCATACCCAGAAAAAGAGGACAAGGGGAGTACGGTGTCGCGAAAGGACGGTGACCGCAGTAGATCTAAACTCATCGCTAGCCTGATCCACGACCCCATTATTTCTTGTTTCCAAATTATGACTTCATTATTTCTTAAAATAAATGTAACTAATTTTTGTTTTGACTTTTAATTGAATTTTTTTAACTTCATTTTTCTTAATATACTTATTTTGCACCCTCAAGCTCCCCTAAGGAGCTGGAGGTGACAACATCCTGTAGTATAATCTAACCATAATACAAATATTATTAATCACTCCACACTGACAGCTCATTAGTATCTACATTGTACCCGTGCGAATCCGGGGCGGGTCTTTGGTAGGGTAGTTTATAAAAAAATCTTACTTTTTTTCAGTGACTAGAGTTTGGAGAAAACGCAATTGTATATTTTTACTTGATGTAGGCTCACATCCGTAAACAATATTGGTAGTGTATTACTATTTTGCTACTTTGCCCGTAAAGAAAGCGCGAGTAGATTATTTATGGCACTACCAACAGTTCGTCTCGAATCGCGATGCAATGACGTGGGACATGCAGCGCGCACAGGAACGCCTCTTGCCCTTGCACATGTATCGCACATTGGCCTCTGTAATCGCCAAATTATAACTGTTTCTATTAGGTACATTGAAACTGTAATTCCACATTACACTTTGTATACAATGACGCTTTATAAATCAAACTAAAATTTCATGCGTACGAAGTCGTGGACTCGGCTAGTTTATCATAAGGGTCTCGCGTTATGATGGTGATTGAGTGCGGTCAGTAAACGACACAGAAACGACTAACCGCACGCCTTTGTGCAGCATATGAGTTGCGCGAAAAGCCAGTACTGACAATGTAACCTATATCTATTCACAGATGTTGTATGGTTAACACTTGTGAATATAGGTAAATGAAAACATAACTGGGTAAATTTTAAATATTACCTAACTGAATGACGATAACTATTTTTAACTGACTTCAAAAAAAGGAGCAGATTCTCAATTCGGTTGTATTTTTGGAACGAATTTCTTTGACGCGGCTTGAGGGAAGTTTAATAATCGTCACGTAAGAAAAAAACGTGAAGTGGGGCGCCTGCGCGCGAGCGGCGCTAGGTTTTTGTTTTAAGAAATATGTGAGTTTCATTGTCACATTATTGCAATTGAGGTTTGACAAATTGAAAACTCCCGGCCGCACACGTTTATTTTTGTTTGTTACCTCAGAACTCCGTCATTTATCATTGCGCATCAGAAAAGAAGTTAATTGTAGACCTGTTCGAGATATTTATTTAGACCACTGGTTCCCAAACTTATTTTGTCTACTGAGTCGAGAGCTCATGCACTCGTTGTCTAAGATGCCTCCTAACTAAATGAAATTACAATTCACCCCCCAGGCCTCTACACAACGCCCCCATTTTTTTTCTGGGTCTCTTACCGCCCCCCTTTAGGCCTGCAGCGCCCACAAGGGGGCGTTATCGCCCACTTTGGGCATGGCTGATTTAGACCATGGCCACTCAAAAAGGAGAAATATAAAAAAAATATAGAAAAATTAAACCAACTTCAAAACAAAAACACGAAAAAGAATGAAATAACTATCCTTAAATACAAAAATAACTTCGAAAATACGATATAAATACCTAAATAATTAAATTTGTTAGTCTGTTAGTTTAGTAGGCGTGGCATTGACTTCAGTAACTGTCAAATTTAATTATATAGGTAATTGTATCGTATTTACAAAGTTATTTTTGTACTGGAGTTTTGATTAGTAAAGGACAATTATTTCGTGAATTTAAGTTTTTTTTTTTGAGTGGGTTAAATTTTTTATTTTTCTTTTTGATAATGAATCTCAAATTCTGTTGCTCTTCAGGTAACATAGCATTTTGATTAATATTAAAACAGAAGAATGTAAAAAGGAACAAGTATAACTTAAATATTAATTATGTTTTTAAGAGATGTTTTCATGCTGATTTAAAAAGAAAAGATAAAGAAAGAAAAGAAATACATTTAAAAGTCATTCAAAATTGATGAATGAAATGTAACTCATTCATTAAAAATATACCTGTCATTCATTCACCGTATTTTGTAGATAAATGAGACTTTATGGCGGGAACGGGAGAAGTGAGGTTGACATTTTTATTTAGATTTTCTATTTTTTACATTTTTAGGAGTTTTAAAGGACAACAGTGATAGTGTATTGCGTTTTAAATTTCTGTGTAAGTGGAAAGAATGGAGGAGATCCAAATAAACATGTGTAGCTGAAGTTTTCACGCTCTCCCAAGAAGTCCTTTTTTAACGCCTACTATATATCCTACATAGCCTACTGTTACTTTACTGGAGGTGTTTTAGGGACACTTAATGTTTCTCTAGAAGTCTTTAATATTTCGACTGAAGGACAACATTGTCCATGGTCAAGAATAAATTCAAATAACAAAAATTGTAGATAAATAAAAGATAAACATTTATTATATAAACTGTTAATATTACCCCGTTGGGGATACAGCGTGAAGTTATGTTATGTTATGTTATGTTAATATTAAATAATTTATCATAAATCAGAAATAGCAAACTTCGATATTGCGATCTATTAGTCCAAGTACTTATTGCTGGAAAGGGCATCAAGGTGTGTGATCTTGTCGCGCTTTGATATTCTGTCCACACCAGGGAAATAACGTCGAGTTATTATGCACGTATATAATTCAGCGACTTCAAAAGACGCGAGGAACTTTTTATTGAGATTATACACATATGTACATATACACACAGTTTGTTATTACTTGTGACGATAGTGTGTTTACTGTGTGTCTTATTTTTTCTGGCTTTACAAGGCCATTAGAACGAGCGCGTTTATCGCTTTTCCCATTACTCTCAGAAATGGGATTACCACTAAACACAAATAGATAATTTAATGCATGAGTTCCTTTATATATTCTCGTACTTTGCCGTAGATATGGAAACTTCTCGTATGATAGAGGCAATGTACTATAATATTATGTATGTACACAATCTTATTACCGTTACCATAAAAAAACAATAATACCACATTTGAATTTGGAACCTGTCATTCTCATATGAATATTCCATAGTGTTTTCTCATTTTCATGTCATGATAGACCTGGAACAGTCTTATGTAAAGTAACTTTATGTCTGAGAGACATTTTACTTTTCGCGCAGGAGTGAAGATGGTAGAGCACGAACGCTGCGTGGTCGCTAAACTGGTGACTTCTAAGTATTTGACTTTCCTCGTCCATGGTTATCTTGGTTATCAGAGAGAGTAAGGGTGCGGATGGTGATAGCGCAGCGGGTGCGACTAGTCGTGGCACCCCTCGAGAATTACATGGGAGCGCATTTTTTTGGGTTAAACTCGATTCTCCAACGTCGGAACCACTAGCCTAGATTCCAGACCGCGACTAGAAGAAGTTTCGAAACTCTAAGACACTAAGGTATGAGGTGAACAATGTGACATCGTCCGCGAATGGGGCGAGCTCTACATCGGGGACCCTTGGGATGTCGTTCGTATACAGCGAGTAGAGAGTGGCTGATAGTCCTGGGAGACGCCTGCCTGTTGGGACGTAGAGATGATAGCATCGCTTTGAATTTATTGTGGAAGGAGCGCTCTGACAAAAAATCTTGTACGGTATGTACAAGATCTTCCGGCGTGCCAAGCCAGTGCAGCTTGTACACCGTTTTGGCGTGGTGTCGAACGCCTTCGCGGATTACATGTATAAGTATACAAAATTATTATACGGCGTCGAATAGATACATCTATGTATTTAAAAATCGCCCATGTAAAATCACACAGAATATATCTGGATCAATTTCCACCGACATACGAGTCCATATGCCTGAGAATATTATTTATTTCAAAGCTGCAGCTTTCTGTAGTAAATAATCAAAGGCAGCTTTCAAACAAATGAAAAGTCTATGGGAGCTTTCGCAAATGCAGGGATTCGTAACATTCTCATCAACAGTCGTCTGACTGTTGGTCCCCGGCTACTAGACTTAACCACGAAGGTTAGTAATTAATTTTATTTTATCACAATAAAAGCTATTTTTATTGACAAAACTTGCATCGCAAATATAGTTATCCATATTTTGTCAAATCTAGTTTTTCTTTTCAGGTCATTAGTCTGTATTTTGTTATTATCTTTCATCATCATAACAGGTATACAAATGAGAGCATGGAAGACTTGTGAATCCTAAAAATGATCACTTGTGTACGTTAAAGATAAATTTTTAGATAAAATTATTGTATTTTCGAACTTATGTAGATACCTCTTTAACATAAAATTTTTAAATAAATCTGAATGTGAGACATTTACGTAATTAACATGACCTATATAAATGTTCCAACGTTTGTCGCGCACACAAATGGCAAGATAAGGTATTATTTTATTGGTATCATTATGTTATCACTGGATCAGTGCAATTAGCCGCCATCCTCAGTGATGTTCAAAGCAATTAGTCAACAACTAACGGATCCAGCAACTGATTTTACCTGTCGCCGTGCTATACCTAACATCGAACACTGAAATGTAGGTCATGAAGATATAAATCGTGTACGACAAATTGTAGGGTAGATCGGTGGATGTGGAAAAATCTAGATATGTTATTAGTATTGAAAAATCATCAATAAGAAAAGGTATGTACATTATATGTTCTTTTCAAAATTGAAGAGAAGCAAATGTCAGTTAATAATGGCAAACGAATTAAATTAGCAAATGAATATCATAACAATGAAAATTAATCAATTTAAATTTTTGAACCCGTTATTAAACATCAGATAAGAATTAAATCAGTTTAGGCCCTAAGGTCCTGATGGCATAACTTCGATGAACTTCGACTTCGATGGACATGTGGACATAAAAGTTCATTCCTTCTAGCCATTATAAGAATGTATGTCACTAACATTCATCAATGAGTTTAAAATATATTTATCAACCAATGAGTTTGTAATGTTTATACTGGAAATTATAAGAAATTCGAGGTCTGTGAGGTTAAGAAAGATATTGTAGAATAAGAGCTCCCATTTTATCTGTCCACGCAAGTCGTAAAAGTCGAATTCATACTAATATTATAAAGAGGTAAAATTTGTTTGTATGTAATGGATAAACTCAAAATCTACTCAACCGATTTCAAAAATTCTTTCACCTATAGAAAGTAATGATACAATCAGCGAGTAACATGAGTTACATTTTATTTAAAAAAAATTCTACCCGTGCTAAGCCGGGGCTGCTCGTTAGTAAAGAATAGTAGTAGTAGGGCTTTTTAACCCACTGTGTCTGTCTGTGTTTGTGTCTGTCTCTGTGTCTGTATGTCTCTCTGTGACATCGTGTGGCTCTTAAGTGGTAGGACTGCATTGTTTGTGTTTATGTTTTTTTTTTTGTTCGAAAGCCGTCGTTGTTGAGAATGTTCTTAGCTAAGTTTGATTAAAATCGGTCCACCCATACTCAAGAATCTTAACCACTGCAGCTAAACACGTCAAGTTCGATATCTGATAGTAAGGTCTAATGATGATCAGCATGAGGTACCTAAGTAGTTTTCTTTTATCTAACTTTATAGTGTTAAATAAAATTTTATTTAAAAATTAAAAATTCTTCGACGTAAACTATTTATAATTAGCAGGCATCTGCATAAATCAATAAATAACGCTTAATTTTTGTATTTTATTTGGAACATAGAAATAATAACAAAAAGACATAAAGTAAAGACAACAAATAAACGTGCTAACTAAAGGTATTCGAAGGTATTCGCTAACAATATACAACGCTTGGATAAAAATCGTAGGCCAGAAGTTTTTTTTATAAGAAGCAACGAATTCGGAATAAGTTAACATTGGTGCAATATACAACGGCTCAGCGACGCCTGTAAATCAAGAACCAAAGGAGGACTTGGCAATTGTACGCTTAATCGTCGTCGATTGATTGGAATGAAATAAATCTCTTTGGATATTTGGACGCAAATTCGTTAAAATTTCTGCTTACTCTGTTGTACGAATTCAAATGCTAGTTCATTTTCACTGAATTAACATTTAAAAGTTGTTTGATCCTAAAAATTTAATGAGATTTATTATATTAATTTTACTCAGCATGTCAGGAACATCCACTCTTGATTTGAGCAATTTTTAATAGATATATAAGCTCAGCTATATCTCTTCTTTTCAAGAGGCAAAAAATGATATTTTTGACTCCTATTTTCGTAGTCATAATCCCGACTAACATTTAAATTTTAAAATGTAGATATTTAAGCAAATGCTTTTTTACTGGTCCTATTCATCTAATGTAAATCTTGTATAGCGGATTCTACACTGGAAAAGCTGAAAAAAAAGGATGTCGTGTACGTTCGAAGAATGTACAATTTAATAGGCTTCAGTTCATAAAAGAACTAGTTGATCTAACAACGAAACCAAGCTTCTTGGCTACTTTTTATTAATTATACTATCAAATACCTGCATAATACAATTTTTGAAGTAACATATGGCGGTCAATGAGATCGAATGCTTTGCTGAAATCTGTGAAAGCTGTATTAACCTGAGCGCCAATGTTTATACTAGAAGTAACAATAATCAAAAATAATAAATTAGATATAGTGGACTCATTTTTGATAAACTAATGTTGTTTAGGCAAGCAGAAAAAAGAATGAGAAGAGTAAAGTAAGTAAAAAAGTATTCATAAATAATTTTTTCAATTTCTTTAGAAAAAATATACACAACGTAGAGATATGTACATAGGTCTGAGGTGTTTTACATTTGATTTATCCCTGATGTATATATTCATTAATTGCTACTCGTATATTAATTACTCCACTGACAGATCTAGCTAGTAACTTGGCAGTTATAGTTCACTTTACCCTCTTCATAATGTTTTATTTTTATGTACCAGTAGTATAATCGTTGGTGCGTCGAGGTCATGTGCCCACAGTATAGTATTTGTTTTGTCAAGACGATGGTTCATAGCTATGCTTGGATCCGATAAGTAAACGTCTGCCTAGCCCTAATAGTTCGTAATTATGGTGGTGATGGTGCTAACATTGAAAATTTGAGGTTCTTATTGGTAGCTTCAAATATCTTTTCAAGTTTATTTCAATACCTCATTCTAGAATGATATCATAAAATAATGAAATGAAATTAATTTCACATTAATGTATGTAGTTCCCGTAGAAATAAAGCGAGTGTTGAACTTCAAAACAATTACCACACCTAGTGTTCAACTTTCTCGTAAGTACATATGAAATCCATCAATTCATTACACTTTGTCAATAAACAAACAAACAATAAGAACTAGCAAAACCATTTTAGTCTGAGCCATCACGATTAATCTTTATCATTGTTAAAATAAGCCAATTATATTGCGACTTAACAGAGATTACTTTTCATTGAATACATGTACTATATCAAAATCCAATTAACAAATCACATTCTTATGTCGAGAAATTCAGTAGTATAAACTAGGGCGTATAATCATAATTATAATCACGCTGTATCCCTAACGGGGTAGTCACAGAGGACGAAGCGTCATTACATACATGTTTAGAGTAATAACTATCTAAAATATTAGAATCACAGAGTATTTGGTCTACATTTTATATGTTAAAAACGATGTCGTAAAAAGCGGTGTTCTTTATTAGGCAGTCATGTAGCATTCAGCCAAGACCTATGGACCTATGGTTTTGGTCGATATAACTAATATGTTGTTTTAAACGATGTCGTCTTAAACGGTTTTGACTATACATCGTGTGAAACCATTTACAGAAGACATAGTATCTATATAGGTATGTTCTTATTCGATAGCAAAGGAGCACTTAGGAACGGAAAGGCAGAGTGAAATCTTTTAATATAATTATATTACGGCACGTACACATTTACTCAAAGGATTTTATGTTTGTGTTGTCTGTTTGTTCTTTCGTCCCTTAGAGTATACATAAAGCAAGAGTTTAGTCTCAAATCAGACGAATCGGAGTCGATTAAGCAGCTTAGATGTTTACTTTCAATTTATTTGAATATAGAATTTACAAATTTCTGTCCTCTGCAAAAAAAATAGTAGCACAAAGTGTTCGGTGTATATTATTTACTGATCTAACTTTACTGATCTGACAGAAAAAGGAAGTGATTATTACTAAACTCACGCGTCCGTCCGTCTGTTACAATCCATTTACTGAGACTCAAAAACTATGTTAGGTAAAAAATATTTGAAAGTAAGGGAATGAATGTCAGTAGCTCAAAGGCTTTGTACTTTATAACAAATAAAACTATTCCTACAAAAAACAAAGGGTATATTAAATAGATACCCAAACTCGACTCGACCCTTACCAACCTTATCTCAGAAACTGCTGATATTAAAATTTAAAGAGAGTCAGGGTCTTACTTGCAATTTACAGAAAAATTACAACCAAATTTATGATTACAAAGGTCGCCGTTTACTTACCAATCCGGCATCCGAACAACACCGCCTTACTTGGAGTGGTTGGGATTTGTTATAAGAGCTTTCTATGCGTACATTAGGTTGTCCAAAAAAGATCAAAGTTGTTTTTTTTAACGTATACCCTCTAATTTTATTTGTTTTATGTTAAAACAATTGTAAATAAAATTTCGTGTAATTTGCAATCTGTGCCGACTTGCATCTAAAATTGTCAGTACTTGATTACTTAAACGCGCACGCCTATGTCTTAATGAGCTCTTAATTTCTTATTGTTTAGTCAGTTTACACGTTTTTCTTTATTAGTAAACATGTCGGTGAAATGACGTAGTTGAAAGAAAGATATATTATACCTAATAGGTGATGCCAAACATCAAGCAACGGCTTCAAAACTTCTTTCAAATAGACAAGTTCTCCAGGATTGTTTTATAATATTCGTGAAATGAATTTAACTGTAATAAGCGTTAATCTCTATACATATATCTACGGGGAAAGAATAGTCACAAGCTGTTCGGAAAGCAATATTGGAACTTGTGTCCTCCTTAAGCAAAAGCTTGATAAAGACATGTTTATTTTTGCTTGCCGCCGTCACGTGTACGAACTGGTGTTGAAAAGTTTATTCGTAGTAAAAATAAAACAAGTGACCATAAGCCTTGGCATTCCACTCTTAAAAAGTTTAGAAGTCATTGGGAAAAATCAATCCCCTTAAAATAGAATGCTACAGAGAAAAAGTCAGCTTTGGTTTTCCTTGGCTTCTACTAACACTCGCTTTCGCTCTGTACATTTTCTTCGTCAGTTTTTTATCACTCATTTTTTCTATGCGTCCGAAACATTTAAGTATTCCTTTCTTCATTTTCACAATAACACTGTCGTGCAACCCTGTCATACTACATAGGTAGGTGGGCTCGCCTAGGTATACGTTCGTAAACCTAGGCGAAAACGTGTGAGGAAATGATGAGACTTTAGGAGGCTAAAGAAGTATGTAAGGACCGCGAATCTAGGTTCTTCGCTATATATCTGACTACCCAGTTAACACTTCAATTTTCGTTTTTTATTCAAATAACTTTTTAAATATTTAACCTATACTTATGATTGCCTAACGTTTTTTGTTAGGCATTTTAATACCCTTGTCCAAAAAGGTTAAGTCATTATTGAGTTATTCGACAAAATTTAAACCAAGAATCGCCATCTTTGTGACGTCATAGCTCCTCCCTCCACCAATTGAGAAAGTGGCAACACCGTTTTTCTTACTCAGAAAAAACTACTGAATACGATGATACCAGTTGTCGATATAATACTGCTCAGTCCCACGTAAATCGTTATTTGACGACTTTATTCAAGTTAGCCTCCCTACTAAATGGTACGAAATAATCTGCGCAGGTATAACTCGATCCAATCCGATTTTCCATCATTGATCGAGTTTCTTCACACATTTTTATTCAATTCTGTTTTGTGGTGATTTTATAAACATCTGTCATCCGTGAAACATGTCTAATATCAGTAAAAGTTTCGGCTTTGTTGCCCATTATATATTCAGAACCGTCTGCTGCGTCTCTTAAACTTTTCGAGAGCTTTTGACTAGCGTTATTATAACGGTTCGGACGCAATTGGCCGCATTTTTTTTTGCGAAACTCAAGGCTGTGGTCTTAAAACTTTTTCCAAAGTTTGCTTTGGCGAATATAAAAAAGAGAAGCGAGCCGTAGGTAATTAAACATGGACTTATCATTGTTAGATGGAATTCGCATTGCGGTATTTAGGCTTTTAGAGGATATAATTTAATTTATGCTCGGGCGGAAACTTAAACAAACTTTATTATGCTTACCGCCATGAGTTAAGTAGGTATATGTATATGATATAATACTTAAAATAAATATTTGAATTCACACGAAACAAAAACAGTAAATATTAAATAACTTCACCGTTTACTTTTACATGAATGGCGCTGTTATTGCGTCCAATTTTTTGCTTTAATTTCCCGAACTCATTTTAAATATGAATAGAAGGAAATTCGTGTCGTGTGGTTTTAATACAAGTCATATAGGCTAGGTAATGCAAGGAACATGACGTCAGTGTGACGAGGGTTTCACAACTCGAGCCGTCGACAGAACGCGCTCCGAACGTTGAAAACGTCACCTAGCCATGACACGCCACGGAGCGACAGTGCACACTGTAGGTGACATAGAATTCCTACAAATATTCACAAATTACAAATAATGTGATAGGGCTGTTTTTGTACCTGATAGTATATTTAAAAAAAAGGACAAGCTGAACATTTTTAATTGCATAGAAGCTGAAGCGGCGATTTTTTAATAGTAACGCTGATAACGTAATAATTACTGAATGGAATTTGATTTATAGTAATAGCTTACATTTTTAATACATATATACTTAATACACACATACATACATATTTTCACGCTGTATCCCTAACGGGGTAGTCACAGAGGACGGAGCGCCAAGCGTCGTGTCCTTATGTACTTCTTTCGCCTCCTCTTCCTCAAATCTCATCATCTCCTCACACATTTTCGCCTAGGTACGTGAGTGCTGTAATAAACATCTAGAATACCTTTTATTTTAGGAAATAAGACAGTTCTCATAAAATAGTCATTTTTTCAGTCTAAATGTGACTTCTCATGGAGAATAAGACATCATTTACGATAAACTTTAATTTTATATAAATCTGTACTCTATATAATATATTACATACAATGAAAATGTTTTTTTTTAATCCTTCAATCACGTGAAAACTACTGAACACATCGGTATATGACTATGGCCATTCGACGCGGAATCGTTTGTTATTGATTTTGGGCTATTTATTTTTTGAATTCCATAGACCCTTCACCGTTTTTCAATAGGTACAAAAAATTGCATTACGTCCAGCGAAGCGGGCGGGTAACTGCTTGTATACAATAGATATAGAATAGTATCAAAAGATTAAGACATAGTTTGATTATTGTAAATCCATAGGCATTAAGTATTAAATAAATAGATTTTTTAAAGGAGAGGTTTCAGATTATAATCTTCTACGCGCAGCACGACTAGTGAAGCTTGCAACATGGGTCAATGGTCGTCCATTGACTTACATTCATAGAGATGCAGTCAGATTATAATATACTACGCACATCGCGAATAGTGAAGCTTGAAACATGACTCAGTGGTCTTTATAGACATGCAGTCAGATTATAATCTTTTACGCGCAGCGCGACTAGTGAAGCTTGCAACATGAGTCAATGGTTGTCCATTGACTTAGATTCATAGAGATGCAGTCAGATTATAATATCCTACGCACATTGCGAATAGTCAATGGGAGTCAACTGAGGAAGCGTGCTCGTCGCGACCCCTGCCAGCCCTTTTCAGAGCTGCAATTCCTCTTCTGTGCACACCATGCGGGACAGTGCAAATATGAATGCTAGGGCGTCCCCCGAAAGCGACGTACACCGGTTTGTCCCCGCTGGTGTGAGCAGAGTGCAGTTCGGCGTTGGGGACCGCCACCCAACACGCTGTGCACCTAGCGGCGGGAAGTGGAGGGAGGAGTGCAGAACAGCTGCGTGGAATGTGAGAGGTGAAATTGAAGAGAAGATGAATGAAGTGATTGATATTATGGAAGAAAGAAGATTGCATGTGTTATGTTTGAGTAAAACCAAGCGAAAGGGCAGTGAACTTGTCGACTTGCCTGGAGGGGGCATCGCTTTGTGGTCAGGTGTACCACAAGAAGAAAGGGGATGCCAGGGGGTAGGCGTCTTACTGTCCTCTTGTTTGGTTAACTGTGTAACTGAGTATAAGTGTGTAAACCCGAGACTGCTCTGGGTGCGTCTCAAGACAGGGTTGACGAGGTTATTTGTTTTAGTGGTGTATGCCCCAGTGTCCTCTGTCGGCTTGGGCGAGCTAGAGCAGTTTTGGGCGTATGTTAGGGAAGTTCTAGAGACGGTTGAGGAGAATGAGAGAATTATAGTGTGTGGAGACATGAATGGATGGGTTGGGACAGCTCGAACAGGATTTGAGTCTGTCCTAAGCAAGTATGGAGATAAGAGAGTGAATGATGCTGGTAGGATTGTGTTAGGACTGTGTATGGAAAAGGATCTTTTTGTTGCTAATACCTTATTTAAGCATAAAAGGATTCATCAGTACACGTGGGAAAGGAAGGATGAAAGAAGTATGATTGATTTATTCCTGGTGGACAGCCGGCTCAAAAAGCAGTTGATGGACACTAGAGCACACAGAGGAGCCGATCTGGGAACGGACTTTCTAGTGGTAACTAGAATAAGGGGTCTGTTTGCGGCATGGCGACATCGCGTAGTGTCCAAGCCTGCAGCGGTTTGTCGCATTACAAGCTGGAAACTCCAAGATGCGACCACCAGGAATGAATATGAAAGGGTATTATCCGGTAAGCTTGACGATAGATTGAAAGTGATGAGCGAGGATGTTGAAGAATGTTGGCAGAATCTTAGGGATAGCATGATCGAGGCTGCGAAAGAAGTGTGTGGAATGAATAAGATTGGTAGTGGTAAAAAGTGTGATGTGTAGTGGGATGATGAGGTGAAAGTGTCTGTGTATAAGAAGAAGAAAGCATGGCGGGATTACCTTGCTACTAAAAATGACTGTGGTATGAAAAATTTGATGAAAGATAGATATAAGCTGCAGAAAGCAGAAACGAGGCACTAGTTAAAGAGAAGCGTGAAAGGTGTAGGGTGTTAGACGAAAACAAGATGTCGCACAACTTCGAGGAAAATTCCAAATTATTTTGGAAAGAAGTACGTCAGTACCGAAGTGGCCCGGCACCTTGCAGAATGAATAAAGTGCGTTCGAAAGAAAACAACCTGCTTACAAATAAAAAAGACGTTCTGCAGCGATGGAGTGAATACTATGGAGAACTGTATGAGAGTGGCGACTCCGTCTCTGATACTGAGAGCGATTCTAATGAATTGCCACTCTCGGGCCAGGGACTGGAGGATGCCATTAGTATGAAAGAGATTGAGAAAGTGATAAGAAGTTTGGAATGTGGAAAGGCTGCGGGAAATGATGAGGTGACTGCTGAGATGATCAAGTATGGTGGTCCTGGGGTCTGGGATGCCTTCTGTGCACTCTGCAACCTTTGTTGGCAGAAGGGGGAGGTTCCAGAGGACTGGTGCATGGCAGTCATAGTACCTATATATAAAGTGAAAGGTTACTATCTAGACTGTGCGTGCTATAGGGCCATCAGCTTGGTCAGCTTAGCGAGTAAAGTCTATACTAAGGTATTGACTGAACGTATGAAAGGCATTTCAGAAAGATATTTGTGGGAGGCGCAAGGTGGTTTCAGGAACGGTAGGGGTTGTATGGATCAGATTTTCTCGCTTCGCGTTATCGTGGGAAGATTTCTGGATATCTGGAAAGTTTTCTGCGCTTTCGTGGATCTAGAAAAAGCATTCGATAGAGAAGTGCGGAAGAAATTGTGGAGTCTCCTGCCTATATGGAATATGGCGTGGAGGGCTCCTTACTGCAGGCTATGAGGTCATTATATCGTGGCCACAGAGCCTGTGTAAGGATAGACGGTGACATATCGCCCTGGTTTGAAGTCTGTTCTGGTGTCAGACAGGGCTGCGTGATGTCTGCCTGGCTGTTCTTGCTGTATTTGGACAGTTGCCTCCAGAGATTGAAAGGTAATATGAGTGGTATGGGATGTGATGACACAGTGGTAAACTGCCTATTGTACGCTGACGATGCTGTGCTAATAGCACCATTAGAAGTAGAGTTGCAGACACTAGTCATGTGTATGAAAGAAGATTGTGAAGTAAAAGGATTGAAAATGAATGTGAACAAAACTAAGGTTCTGGTGTTCGAAAGAGAAGCGGTACAAACGAAATGTGTGATTTGTGTAAATGGAAAATGTCTAGAACAAGTGAATGAAATTGTATATCTGGGGAGTGCGTTTTCGAGGGATGGAAGATGTGAGTTGGATGTGGAGAGACGGGTGGCAGCTGGCAATAAAGTGAACAGTGCTCTGTCCGCATTATTGGGTACTATGAATATATCTAACACTGCTAAAATGGCCATCCACAATGCGGTGTTGGTGCCAATTTTGTTGTACGGTAGTGAGGCCTGGATATGCCCGAAATCGAGTGAAAGTATGATAAATGCTGTGGAGATGCGGTCTCTCAGAAATATGTGCGGTGTCACGCTTGCGGACAGGATAAGTAATGATGAGATACGCAGTATGACAGGGTTGCACAACAGTGTTATTGTAAAAATGAAGAAAGGAATGCTTAGATGGTTCGGGCACTTGGAAAGAATGACTGATGATGAAACTGACGAAGAAAATCTACAGAGCGAAAGTGAGTGGTAAAAGAAGCCAAGGAAGACCAAGGCTGACTTATGAAGATCAAATAGCCAGAGTGTTAGCAGACGGAAATGTCAAAAGCACTCGCATACCTAGGCGAAAATGTGTGAAGAGAATGATGAGTTTTGAAGAAGCGAAAAAGGTGTGCAAGGACCGCGACTCCTGGCGCTCCGTCCTCTCTGACTACCCCGTTGGGGATACAGCGTGAAGATATGTTATGTTATTGCGAATAGTGAAGTTTGTAACATGAGTCAGTGGTCTTCATAGACATGCAGTCAGATTATAATCTTTTACGCGCAGCGCGACTAGTGAAGCTTGAAACATGATTCAATGGTCGTCCATTGATATCGATTCATAGACATGCAGTCAAATTATAATATCCTACGCACATCGCGAATAATGAAACTTGAAACATGAGTCAGTGATCTTCATAGACATGCAGTCAGATTATAATCGCCTACGCGCAGCGCGACTAGTGAAGCTTGAAACATGAGTCAATGGTTGTCCATTGACTTACGTAACTTATGTTTCAAGCTTCATTAGTCCTTTACTAGTCTTCACTAGTCCTAGTCACAAAAGGGACCTTTGCTTCGGTAATAATCGCTTCTTATAACATAAAATATGGTAGAGAATACTGATTCTTAAAGCTTTTTTTAAACTTTTCCATTAAAATTAAGAACTAATATAATAGAACGAATATATTTAAATGTTTTTCGGAAAATAGCTGGAAAATAGTGTATTTATTTAAGGCTGTCGATAAAATTATTTGTAAATAAAAATTCGTTTTAAAAATTGATCTTTTCTGTAAAATGTTATTATGTTCTCAGTATGTTCTCAGATGTATTATATGCGTATATTTTATCGCTAGATTTTTCATTTAGTTCATTGTATTGTGTACTCATAAAGAGGTTGTAGGCAATGTGCGTGAATTTCAGCTGTTCGAGAATGGCTTTTCGCTTCATGTCACGCACCACGCTTCCCACAAACCGATCAAGGATTAGGTTTATGTACAATTTCAACCCGAACCAATGTTAATCATGATTTGGAAATTCAATCGAGAAATAGAAAAAAAGGTAAATATTAGATTTAGAGTATGAATTTAGAATACGAATTCTTGGTGAAGTGATTTTATTTATTCAAATCTATTTAAATATTAATACCTCAAAATTACACAGCTCTTTTCAAAATCTAACAATAGGAGTATAATACAGTGCATTACAAGAACATCGTACGCATTAAAAATCAAAAATAAATAGTACTTATATAATAGGAATAATATTTTATTTTTATTAATTATTTACATTTTAAATATATTAACTTATTAAGGCAATATTATAATGTCATTTTAATTAAACCAAGACGACTGTGCTCGTAACGTTTGATATAAGGTAGCTAGGTTTTCATATTGTCAAAAAGGTCAAGGATTGTTTTATAATGCATTTTTAGTAATGGTTAGACAAAATAATGCCTATTCATTTAGTGAAAACTTAATCAGAGTGAGGCTGAGCGCCTGTCATATTGAACGACTGAGATAGATTGGTCAGAAGAATGGCTGGTTGTTAGAATGACTGACTTATTCATGTGGAGAGTAATACCCACGGCTATTTGCTAAACCAAGGGCCCTCGGTTCGATTGCTGGCCAGATCAATTTAGACCTTGACCACTTAGTACCAATGGCACAAATCTCACATTGTAGCCATACGATTGTTGTGATTTTTTACAAATTTAGTATTGTAACTTGAAATTATTACTGATGACCTATTTTAATCATAAAAGGTTCTTTGACATGCCTTGTAGGGTGTGTGGGGTCACGTAGAGGAAAGTGTAGCACATTAAACCTGAATATATAGACGTATGTAAATACTTATCATATATTATTCGTTTCTGAGAATAACGCGAACTAACAACTGTTTAATATTATATTGTTTTAGTTTTAACATGATTATTATTACTTCATACATGTTTATATACCTGCCAACTGGTATCAGTGTGAGTATCTGTAGCATGTTTGAAAACATTAATTTAAGTTTGTATTTGATGCTTCCACCGAGAATGGGTTTTAAACTGATTACCTGATGTGAAATGTTGAACATACTATGAAACCTTTCGAGGATACACACGAAATCTACTTGAAGAAATTATCGTTTCCTGTTAGAAGCGAGATACAGGTACTTAAAAGTAAAGATTGCGCTAACTCTTCTGTCATTATAATGTATGTTACTTACTATATTAGTGAAGCTGACGATCTCTTAAGTTCAGGTACCTTCTGTTACGTACTTACCTTATTCTATGTCTTTCGGTTTGCTTGTTAGAAATTAGAAAGAGGGAAGTACTTTTAGTAAGATATACATAGATTGTAGTTATATCAAAGAATATTATTTAATTGAATGTCTTCATAAAACTCATTCTTCGAATCCGAAACAACAAAATTAAACTCTTGTTATTGAATTGCATAAAGAGAAAATTATAATTTTTGGTAAAATAAGAAATAAATGATTTTAAATTAAGTAAGTTTGAACTGCTCCATTAAAATAAGTAAATCTATCAGTTCTACAATTTCTCGTAATAAAAATAACGATACGGACATTACAGAACAGATAACATCATTATGGGTAAGTAATATTTTACAAAAAGGGCTTACCGAGGATTTATTTATGTGTCGTTGTATTAAATAAATGTCAATTTTATACAGGTAAATGCAATTTTATTATATCTGCAATTACAATAAATCATTATGAATGTCACATGTTACTATAACTAGATAATTTTGGCGATGGGCTATCATCCTTTCACTGTCCGGTTTCCATTGCCGTCTATAAGTCCTATATTTATTGCAAGAAGTGGCGTTAAGATGCGATTGTGTTGGGCCTTGATGCTTTGATCTAAAGCCAAAATAGAGTCCCTTCAGCATATCACATAGGCTTTATCTTTTACGTTGCAGTAATCTTAGTGCGAGATAAGGGCCAAGCTTGCCCGAATGAGATTGATCAACGGCCAATTATTTCAGTGTTCCGTACCAAAATGTTAAACCGAACACTAGTAGAATTACTTCAGTGCCGCTCTGTTATCTGTTACCGCCACTTTTACAGGAGACTTATACATCCATGATATATTTTTATATGTAACACCTGTATTTGAACATTTGTTTCCTAAACCAGTCAACAGTGCCCCTTTCTGATTTCCTTTAAATAGTTTGTTTCATGTGCGGGTGGTTGGCCAGATCTAGGTATCATAGTTCCACATTGTGGACTTGAGTAACAATAATTGCATATATTAACACCATGGGGATTCCAGAATGAACTGTCTATCGTGTTATATGTGTATGTATATAGGTATCCATTTTGGGTCAGTCAATAGAAGTTGCGCAATTAGCCCTCAGGTCGGTACTTTATTGGGTGTGGCGCACTTTATCTTTGATGGGTTTCCACTAAAATGTCGAACAATAAAACTAATTAAATTAAATTAGAATAGTGTTGAATGTAAGGAAATAAATGTATGTGATAAAATAATAATAATAAAAACGAAAACTCTGCTGTCAACCGAGAACATAATGCTTGAGAATTAAATTATAAAGAAGATACAAGGTATTCGCAATAAGTTTTCTGGAGTTAGAGGCACCCCAGCATTATCGATTTTTAAATTATTGTCTATTGCTTGTGAGACTAACGTTAAATTGTGAATATTTTATGTCATTAGCTATTCATATGCCTGCTTCTTGAATAATCGTAGTCATTAAGCAGAAATGGCTGTTCTAAAATGTATAGGTACCTAATTGATAAAATTAATAAATGTCAGTGATAATATAAGCCAATGATGATGATTAAATTTCAATTCCATTCCATCGTCCTTACATATAAATCATAATTGAGAAATTATTTCCAGTTGCAAGTATCAGGATGTTTTTGTAATGTCTTATTTAAAAACATAACATAGTAATCGTTAGATACCTATATATCTACATGAGGTACTCATTTTATGGATATCTTATATCTCATAAAATAACCATTCTGACCCTAATGGCTTGAAAGGGGTACTATATCACTACCGAAATTGCTGAAAAGGCCTGCCATGGGTAATGAAATGACTAATATCTACCAATTGGATTGAATCGAGCTTATACTTATTGTATATATAAGGTGATATATATGTATATTATATATGTATATACATATCTGTTGAATATTAAGAAAAAGAAAAAAAATCTTTAAGGTGATAATTTAAATTTGCTTATCATTCACAAGAACAAAATAATAATGGATATTAAAATCAATTGCATGAATTTTAGGTAGTTTTTCATAAATATTAGCGACCGTATAACGGTATGAGTGAATAAAGCAATTTTTGAAACTGACTACCCACCCAAACAGACAGTAACACAAATGTGGAGTAGATAGATACTAGACAGTCACGACCAAAGTTTTGTGGACTGAATACTTAACTCGCTTTTGATATGGTATACAAAAGAGATTTTCATAAAGTTGGCAACGCTGCGATGCAGTTAACATAATATGTAACTTAGTGCGCTTGAATTTTGATGAAAGCATTTTAAGATGTCTGTTAAATACATTTATTTATAAAACACCACAAAATGTATTAGGCTGTATTGCTATCTAAAAAAGTTAAAAAGGTATTTCAGTAGAATGGTATGCAATTTCGGTAATGCTTAATTTTTTATATTATTTATTAATGGTATTGATAAATGTGATTATTTGGTTAAAATCAAACGAAATAAGTTCAGTAGATATGACTCAAATATTTATTTGCCAGATTATTTAAGATTTCATAAAAAATATGATAGTGATTTTATTACGACGATTTGGAAAATTAGTGTTTCCAGTTTGTTTCCAATGGTATGAAGGAGAACCTAAAAAAAATCCTAAATAGCATAAGCGTTGGAAATTAATTAATAGCGGGAGTTTTCGCATATCTTTCAGAATATCTTTTTAAATATTATGTTATTTAAAATTATGATAATATTTGTTGTATTCCTCACAAAAAACACAAATTATACCCCAAAACATGTTGTGACACTTGTAATATAAAGCAAGGTATTAAAGTCCATTATGTAGCACATAATGACTACCCCGTTAGGGATACAGGTATTGCAGGCTATGACAAAAAAAACATATTGCTAACATTAAGGTGTATTGTTCATTGCCGCAAAATTAAAAAATTTGCAATTTCTAGCAAGTTTCACCCTAGACTTCCCGGGCTACACATATAGGCTTGGACGTACACCGAGTGAGTCAGTTTTCGATTAATAATAGAAACAATATCGAGGCGAACTACAAGAATTACCACGACTACTGCCAAGTTTATTGGATAAAGACTGTAATACTGTACTGTATACTGTAATTCGAAACCGTTATCTGTGTGTGAAGCGTGTATCGTAAGCAAATAATATATAGAAAAGAAGGTGGACCATGTGTAGGGTTGTTAGTTATACATTTAGCACATAATAATAAAAAACAATGCACACTGATAACTTTTTCGTGTTTGTTAAATTTAATTTCTTGTAGTTATGTTGAAAAATGATAAGTTTATATGCGAATGACTAAAATTATTTAGGCATTTAAGGACATTATAATACGTTCGTTTATGTGATTTTAGACATTTTCCTATTTGCGACGGTGTGCAGAACGAATTAAAGACAAACTGAAGCGGCTGCATGTTCGCGTCGCATGCGATCGACATGAGAATATATATATATATATATATTATGGCGGAGTGGGCAAACGAACAAACGAGAAAGTAATCACCGTCGCCCATTGATACCAGCAACGTCCGGAGCATCACGGGTGCGTTGCCGGTCTTTTGCAAAGTTGTAGGCAATGGGTCGGGGTGAAATACTGTCCCGCTCTACTGAGCACAACCAGCTTTTTCGAGGCTAATTTAGCTTTACTTTCCAGATGGCCGCGAAACTGAACGTCGCTCGAGATATCGACACCAAGGACTCCAATAGTTTGCTTGGCATCAAGGGAAGTACCTTCAAAAGTGAGAGATACGACGAAGGGAAGTCTTTTCGCGGTTAACGCGCAAACTTGCGTCTTAGAGGGGTTGAATTGGTCTAAGTTTAGTCGGCCCCAACTTGAGACATGACTTAACATGATCTCAATATCAGTCACAAGTTTGTTCCGGCTCTCCACAACGTTTTCCAAAAAAATATTAGCACGTCCGGAATAAAGCGCATTTCCAGTACTGTCATCAGCATAGCAAAGAATGCCGCTATTGTAATGCAGCTTCTCATTGACTTGCAGAAAAATAAGAGTAGGAGATAGCACACGCACCTGCGGGACACGTCAGTGCATAAACCGTCTACTACGACTATTATGCTACGCCCAGAGAGGAAGCTGGCAACGTGCATAACTTCTCGGAGAGCCTGTAACACGGAACTGGAAAGTAGAGCCCCGTGTCACACCCTATTGAAGGCTTTCGCTATGTCCAGACTTACTCAGGGCCTCCCCCTTACTCTCGACTGCCTTCGCCGAGCGATGCGTAAGGTAGACTAAAAGATCACCAGCCGAGCGACCACGGTGGAAACTATACTAGCGATCACTAATCAGCTGGTACTCCTGTAGGTACCCGAGGAGCTGACAGTTTATAATTGATTCCATTACTTTGGAGAGTAAAGAAATACGTGTCGACAACACCGACGATTAAAAAGAATACGAGAACACAAACAGGCGCTCTCTAGGAGCACGACAGTGTTCGTGACGTCATTTACGGCATCGAGGATAACGACCAATGGCTTGCACCCCACTTTTACTGCGAGATTATATAAATCAAAACTGAAGCGCGCCACGCTTCTTTTTGTTTTTTCTCTTTTCGACTGTAGCTCGAAGTGTTTATTTATGTTAAATTAATTCCATTGATAAATGTAACGTATTTATTATACGTTTTTGAAAAATATATCGTTCGTATATCGTTCACATGACGTTATTTTCAGAAGTTATTTTTACTGTGAAATTAATGTTAAACGTTCAAGACAGAAATGTATACAAACGACTAACATAGGCCTTTCGTGCTTTTATCCACTACATGTAATTTTGTGCCCGCAGGCATTACGTTCTTTGTTTACATTAACTCGCTAATACGCAAAGTTAGCTTTAGTTTGTCAGTGTTGTCATGTGAACGAATAAACTTTCGTAATGTATATTATTTCCATTTGCTAGTAAAATTATAAGCTAAGGCAATCATAATGAGCGTTTTATGTTATACTGTATATAATAGTGGGGGCGGCCGCTACGGAGACTATTACCTCATCCAGTTACGAAATGTGTTAAGTTCATGACTATTTAGTATTTTAATGAATTTATTGGCCGATGTTACTCACAGCTATACTTTTACACTTTTTGATGTGAAAAGTTATATCTCTAATTAATGCATCGGCTATCGGCATCGGCTTAAGACGTTGTTAAAATATTATAAATAATTAATATATCGACTTAAGCCGGTGCTCATTGCAAAGTTAAGGCGACGTCGAGTGATGAGAGACTGCTAAAAGATATTAGATTAGAGGCGCAAGCGCCTTACTCTTATGTTATATCTATATTGAAAACAGGCATAAAATGAAATAACAAAGTGTGGGGTCTATGTTTCTACGGTCTACGCCCAACAGTCAAATTGATTCTACCGGAAGGAAATGAATTGATTTAATATTTGAGCGTTAAAATTGGACACTTAATTTCAATCGAGGCGCAAGTGTCTTTTTCTTATATGAATTGCAAAAAGTGATGAAATGAAACGACAAAGTGAGGTCCATATTGCTACAGTCTACGTACACAAATAAAATTGATTCTACCGGAAAAAATGATGGGTTTGGATTGAATGCCCGCACTTAGACTTCGCTTCAACTTTTTATTATTTGAGAGTCCAATTGTAATATTGTAGCTAGGTACATTTCGTAGTTAAACTAAAAAAAAAGGTGAATTATACGGCGACTTCGGTCGTCAATCTTATAACCTGATTATTTTCTGACTTTGACTTTGACTCGAATTTTTATCGTCAGAAGATCATTAGGTTTTATGCTAGTAACTAATTGATTAGTGATTAGGTGTGTATATTGTCAATTATGAATGTAATAAATTAGCGTATAACACACAACTTCATACATTGGTTTATTAAAAATATGCACATCATTTTCAGCTATGAAGACATTATTATTATTATAAAATTTAAAGTAATATGTAGGTGTGTGAAGTCCACTTAGATATTTTTTATTCGAACATCTGCAAAAGTAAGGATCTGTAAATATAAGGATGCTGTAATATGTATTAAAAAATATTTAACTACAATATTTACATAATCCTACTATTATGATTTAATAATATTATAAACGCGAAAGTTTGTGAAGATGGATGAATGGATGTTTGTTACTCTCTCACGCAAAAACTACTCACTGGATTTTAATAAAATTTTATAATAATATAGCTCATATATCAGAATAACACACAAGCTATAATTTATAAAGATATTGTGTGTCTTTCAACTTCGCGCGAACGAAGTGCCGGGAAAAAGCTAGTATATAATATATCTTCGCGTCGTATTTCTTTGGTCCCTACATTCCTCTTTCGCTTCATATTTCTTGTCACATACTTTTGACATTTCCGTATCCTAACATTCAGGCTATTTGACAAAAGTGTTGTATAATATTAACAAGAATTACGTTTATTTATAAATAAATCATTACATAAATAAATTAGCATTTTGGCATCAAAATAAACTATGAAGTACTAGGAAATATTTGGCATTTCGGTATTTTAAAATAACTTAGAGAAGGAAGGCACAGTCGATTAACCCAATATTTCGGGCAAGTGCGTAATTCTGAAGTGTGTGGGTCGATGGAAAGTGAAATGGTCGCTCTCGGTGTGAGGAAAATTTGATTATTTCGTCCTTTCTCAAATCAATACACTAATGGAATACCATTACAAATTTAATAATTTTTCCTTTGATCAATAAATACTCTATTATGACAATAATAATAATAAAATGATAATTAACTGACACATGTTTTATATTTTTCATTTCATCTATTCGAAAAACGATGCTTGATTCCTCGATAAGTGCGATCAAAATAGGTCTTAAAGACTTTCACAGAAGGCAGAAATGAATATAAATAAGGGACACGAGAGGTCAAATAAAAATATTGTATGAGAAATGTTACTGGCTGATGTTTACTTGGGCGGCGGTAGCCGTGCGCAAGAAAAAAAAAATTTAAAATTTTGAAATTTAAAATTTCTTTGTACTACTGTTACATATTATCGAATAACGTCTCTCATGGACTTTTTAGCGGGAACGGGAGATGTGAGGTTGTCATTTTATTTAGATTTTCTATTTTTTACATTTTTAGGAGTTTTAAAGTACAACAGTGATAGTATATTATATACACTACACTATACTTGACTACCCCGTTGGGGATACAGCGTGAAGTTATGTTATGTTATGTTATGTTACTATACTATATATTGTGTTTTATAGTTCTGTGTAAGTGACAAGAATGGAGGAGATCTAAATAAACATGTGTAGCTGAGGTATTCGCGCTCTTCCAAGAAGTCCTTTATAACTTCAGTAAAGCCTACTATCACTTTACTGGAAGAGTTTAACGATAAGAAAAAACTAATTTACTTGTGATTCTACACTATGGATTACTTATTAATACGTGACATTGACGCTAAACTGTGCGTCATGCCATAAAGGAAGAAGGAAGAAGAACGTCTCTCATTTATTTTTCTCATAGATGGGAATGAAAAGTAGTGTTTCACGCGGTAGCAATATTCAATTTTTACCTCGGGCGCCGTATATCGAATCCCTCGCTGCGTTCTAGAATCCTTCACTCCGCTCTGAGGACTTAAAATAGCGCCTCGCCGTAAAAATATTATTTCACTCCCTTGTTATACAATCTACTATTGCTCTCTCTTCCATATCTTTTATATTTATCTAAGTACTAAATTAAATCATCCGTAGTCTTACACTATAAAAAAAATCGGAAGCGTCGTTCATTTCCTCATCACAAATTAATTTATCAAAAATGTTTACTACAATAAATAATGGCTATATTCGTAGCGTCGTTAATCTCTTCTGAAAGTAGATAACAAAATGAACGAAGAACTTTTGCCGCGTAAATCATTTATAGCGGTGTCATGACTTTCCTATATTATAGATAACCAATAACTTCTTGTTAGACGACGGCAGATTTATTTCCTCCAATACCAACTTTGCTGTTACTAATTTCTAAGAAACAGAGGAACAAAGCTCAATGTGAAAAAATAATTTAGAGGAACCAACCGTCTCGTCCGTGGAGAGCAAAAGTTTTCCGATAATTTAAGTAGTTTACCACAAAAGGCACAAACTAGTCTCAAGGCAACAATAAGTAATGTTAAATGGATGAAATATTGTTGCAGACCCAAATATATCTACTTAAATAAAGAATGAAGGTATTTGTTATTTAAGGTTTAAAAATTAAACTAGCTTTCAGAAATCCAGACAAAAAGATGGTAAAACTTAGTGAGGTCCTTTCTTTAAGTTATGTACAGGAAATATGAAAAACAGGTAGTATATTTAATATTTTTAATAACAAAAAAGTTCATACATATCCTAACGTAAATGTTTACTTAAAAATATACATTATCTTAAATAATAGACTTCTCAAAGTTGCCGAATATCTTATCTCTTCCTCTGGGGGCCAGGACTAATCTTCCTCACCGTTGCCACTGTGGTGATCTCGTCGATGTACTAGGTCACCACGGTTTGTCCTGTTTACGTAGTGCGGGCCGCATGTCACGATATGCTGCGTTGAATGACGTCATTCGGCGGGCTCTTGTCGCTGCTGGCGTTCCTGCAGTCTTAGAACCTGTAAGTATTGCACGCAGCGACGACAAGAGGCCGGATGGTTTGACGCTCATTCCTTGGAAACTTGGAAGATCTTTGGTTTGGGACGCCACTCGATACACTTGCAGTTTCCCATATACCGGCGACTTCCGTCAGCAAGTGCCGCGGCCACCACTGCCGAGAACTTGAAGCGGCATAAGTATGCAATTGTGTTGACTTTGCAGTCGAAACTTTGGGTCTTTGGGGCCCCGAAGCCCATCGACTGGTATCCGATATTTGTAAGTGACTGGTCGTGGCTTCGGGAGATCGCCGGGCTGGTAACTTCTTCCGGCAACGGATCAGTTTGGTTTTTTAAAGAGGTAATGCTGCCAGTCTGTGGGGCATCTTAAGCAATGATTGCTTTCTAAGCGGCAACTTTGAGGATGTCTAATATTTAAGATAATGTGTAGTGTTAGTTTGTAAATATTAACGTTAGGATTTGTATATTAATTATTTATTTAAGTATTAATATATATGTATGTACAAATACATGCACAAAATTAGATCAGGTGGTGGATTCATTGTTTAAGCCGTTATCTAAGAATGTCTATAAAATTAAAAAATAATTTGTTGAATTTAAAATTTTTGAATCTGCGTATTTTTTGTTATATATATATATATAATATTCTTAAATATTTGGTATAATTTGTCCTATGAAGCGTTTGCAACTTAGTGACTCGAAAATAAGTATCACCCAAAACCGCGATAGAACACAAATTTGGATTTACTGCAGTGAATTCCTTCATAGACAAAAAACAAATAGAGAAAAATAAATATTAGCAATATATCAAATATAATTTTTTCTCAAATGAGCAGAAGCGTAATGGCGGCTATAAAAATTGGTATTGCTCGATATTTCTTTTTTATATTCCTGTAAAGCGTAACAAATATTTTGGAAAACGGTGTATTAGCACACATATATTCTATTATTTTATGAGAAAAAATGAAAGTAATCGTAACACGCGACCTCGCGTGACTCTATATTTTTAATTAGTGTTTTGTCACATTAGCAAAGGCCTACAAATGAAGTTTTGTCTTCCTTCTATATTCGTGACGGAAGTGAACCTTCGCGATAGCTCCGTAACAAAAAGTAATTGCTTAAACGATGGTAATAGGCCCAAAGACCTTTTCATCCCCTAATCTATCGTTAACTAAATACGGCTTAATTCCCTTTTATGGCACTATCACTGCTTTTAAAATATCCGCTTTAAGATATATAAAAGACTAGTGTTGATAATTTGTCTAAAAAAATAAAAAGCTTAACTTTCTTTCTTATCACCATATCTTTTTCCCCGCAATAGATTTTTGTGCTTTAGTAAAAAATGCTACAAATAATGAGATTTATGATTGGCAAAAGTGGCATTGTCCAACTGAAATAATAAATTATTCAACAAATTTTGTCCGATTTTATAAAATGGAGATTAGAGTGTATGTACTTTTTAGAGGATTTATTATCTGATTGATTGCTGAGCTGATTTTTAATCTAGCCTAAAAATTGCAATATTGCATTGCAGATTACGCAAATCTGAACTAAAATGGAAAGTACCTAGTTTTTCAGTGTATTTGAGATTCCGTTACGTCATGACGTAATTTTTTCTTAAAAACTCGTTGGGGCATCTGAGAGTACTGTCCCTTTAAAGTACATTTAGAATTTTAGAAATAACTCTTTTCGCTTAAAAAAAATGAGAAATTGTTATTTGAAGTATATAATTCTGGCAAATTAGTGGGTATTCCGACTACTTATTAATAAATCAACCTAAAATTTTTCTCTTGAAACTCGTTACGGCATCTAAAAATATAACTGTTTCAATTTATATCTCCTTTAAATGTTTCCAACATCTTTAGTCTTTTCTCAGAAATATCAAATACCCAAGATATTACAATACTTTGAAATGGATTTCGCAGACTTATTCTTTTGAGAAGCACTAACGAGTTTTTAGGACAAGAATTATGAGTTTGACATATTAGTGGGAAATAGACTCATAAAACATAACTAACAATCTCTGAGACAGAAAAAAAAATTTGCGGAGATTCAAAATTGGTTTAAAGGACAAGAATGCTACTTTTAAATGCTGTGACAAGTTTATAAGAGAAAAATTGCTGAAAACAGTGTCTATTTTTTTACAGAAAGTTTTTTATGCATTAAATCTGCATCTGATCTTGCAATTGTTCTATTTACTCAGGTTTGTGAAAAATTTTAAAGTAAAAATAAAAATAAACTATTTGTCGGTGTATTGAAGTTATGTGTGTTATGAAATCTATATACATAATTAAGTACGTTTTTTATTTTCCGAACAAAATTTTGCATTATTCTTTGTTAACTACCTACATAAGCTTCAATTTATAAGCTTACAAGGAATTTCGGGCGCTTCTAATGGTCAATTAATTGTCTTTTAGATATCTGAAGAAACGGCTTTGCAATAAAGTTACTTATTGACATTATTTTTATTTCTCAATCTATTAACTGAAATAATTTCTCTTTTTATTCACGAAAATAATAGCAAAATTAGGAGTTTTAGTTTTGTTTTACCTTTAAATTGAAACTTGAAGTGTTACATTACCCGATAACGGTTTTTTTTTCAATTCATTTGCTTGTGGTTTTTACCGTTTTCACGTGAAAGTCTTTTCGAAGTCACGTGAAAGTCCTTCACGAATGCCAGTTAATGCTTCTAGACAGTGCTTTTAGTTTGACTTAGTTTTAAATTTTCATAGGACACACATAGGTATTATATCACTGCGGTCTTGTTTGATCCTTAGTACGGCCAGCGGTCATAAGTGCTGGAAACTATAAAAATATTGGTATTAGGTACTTTATGATTGAAGAATTTACAAATGGGAGTAATAATTTTTGTTGTATAGTGTACAGGTTATTATATCACAGTACATTTATAAAAATGGAGTGATGTATGTACATACGTATATCTGTAAACATAACATCAACTCTGTTAAACTCAATAGTGTTTTTGACATTTTCACATAGAGATTAATAATACAAGTGTATGACAACGACTTTTTGGCATAAAATGCTTATCGGCGTAAGCTTGCTTGAGATTGTCTACGTGAAGGTTGCACGATAACCTATCCAGTAATTCTTCAGTTAAAAACGAACAATAACGAATAATAAATAAAATTCCGAAATACATATGAAATAATAAATAAAATTCCGAATACATACGAAAATTTTACTCGTCGCAGGCAATTTCGCGAATAGAATGAAAAGTGACAACTTTTATCATAACCTAACCAAAAATATATTCTACTTAAAAATATACTTACTCTTTCGCCTGAATGACTGTGCATTAATGTTATATAAATGATAAGTCTATTTTGGAGCAATATGTAAAGTGACATTTTTAAAGGCCAATTAGGTAATAATACACAAAAAAAAATTGAATAAACTAAAACTGCTAAACTGTGGTTAACGTAGTTGGTATTACAATTATCTTAATTCTTATGTGATAATGTTTTCATAAATATTGTATTGTAATATTGTTTGTTGACCCCAATAAATGGAAAAAAAAAGAATCTAAACTACAAAAATCTAAGTGACACTTGCAGTAAGCTATAATATTACCTGTACCTTACAGCTTTAAAACGGCTTTGTTTTTGCTTATTTTCTCAATAATAGGTGTTTTCAAAAGTCGAAGTGAAATATGTTATCAAATGGGTATATAGCTTGAGGTTGACACAAGACCAGCATTTTGTTTTCCATTCACCTTGAACTGTGTAAAACTGTGCGTGCTGTATGATCGTTCATTTTGATTAACTTTGTTATTAGTGGAATGAAATGATGAATATATTTTATTCTCAGCCTGGAAAAATCAATAGATATGTTTTTATATATTTTTATGTGTTAGCTACGATAAAATTAAATAGTAAGCTAGATACTTATAGCAATGGAACACCTCAAATTACTTAAATTATCGATTAATATACGTATTTAATATCAATTAATAATTAATTAATTTGTATTCGAACACTTTGTGCTGCAGTCGTGAAGGTAAAAACCAATAGAGAGCGCTCGAGTTTTGACTTGCATATATAATCTCGAGCGGTAGTGGGGAACAAGCCGTCAGTTGTTCTTTTCTATGACGTCGCGAATACCGTCGCGCTCTGCTAGAGGCCGCCAGTATTCCCCTTTATGTTTGTTCGTCGTGTTGCTAACATATGTTGATATAAAATTGTGCAAATATAAAAAAGTTAGAAATATATCTATAGCGAGTATGAAACAAAGTAGCAATCCACGTATTGTTTGCGTATTCGCTTATAAATTCTAAAGTTTTATTAGATTTCAATGCATTAAAGGTTTATATATATACGTAGCACTTTTAAGTCAAAAGAAGTGCAGAAATGTTGAAGTTTCGTAATGAATTTCCCATTCAAATGCGGGCAGGATGATAATCTACACATCTATACATATGTACAAGTTAAATTGAAGTGTCCGTCTGTGATTTCTAAATAAAGCCTTTTTTGCCTTTCTTAAGCTTGTAAGGTTATTTGTACGTAACCAAAACTTTAATACGTTTTTTTTTTAATTTTGTCTCTCTGCGAGTCCGTTTGTTTGTCCGGGCTAATCTCCGAAACGGCTAAACTGTTACATAATATATTCTTGAAATAAACGCATTAGCTTGCGCTGACAAGCCTATTCTCCTTTCTTTCCAACACTACGCAGGGGTTAATGGTGGTGTTTAAAAAAACGAGCTCAGTGCGTCTATTTTTCATTATTCTTGCCAAAATCATAGCAGTGGAGCTGCGGTAAGGGTGCACTCTCGAGCATTTAGCGTACTAGACTAGACGTCTTGCGATCAATTTTATAAAACAATCTTATCGATGGTTGTACTCCTTCCACGGCTTGAATGCTGCCCGGCAGGGTCTCCTGTGTTAGAATAACGACGCGAAAGACGACAAATTACATTCCTATTTATTGCAAAAGGCCATATACCTTAGTGATTTCTTCCCGCTTAAAGCATCCCTTTAGCTCTTTGCATTTTCAGCCGTCAAATGACGTCGTACTATGACGTAAACTATACTTCAGAAGTTGATACTCTCGAAAATTGATGTAGTTAATTTGCTGTTGAAATGACAAAATTTTCAATAACTAAGATTTTTGTGAGTAAAATCAAAACCACTTTAAATTCAAACAAAATAATTTATTTTCAATTTAAGGAATAAAAAGACATTTGTTACATTGTTGTTTTTTTAATACAATACAACCAGTATGTTTTTTTAAAACAATAAGTTTAATTAAGGAAAAAGAAAAATGTAACTTAAATTAATATTGTAGTACTTTTCATCAGACATAACAGTGTGTTGTTTAGACTTTTTTGACGTGTGTACTTCAGCCCAGCGCGAGACCGGCTCCGGAGATAGACCAATCAATCTACGGATTCACAATGTTAATTTCCAGACAATTGAGGGCAGAAAAAAAGATCGTGTAGAACAATAAATTCTAAGACAGATAGCGTTTTTTTTTCGCATTTAGGCGAACCTAACCTAAAAAATTCGCGAAAGTCCGAAAAACAGTTTTTGGCTAATAAATCAAAAATTTGAGCTTGTATCAATAAAAATTAAATAGAAAAGTTGTAGGTATTAAAATTATCTTTTCATTGATGTCTTGTGCATTATCGATTTTTGCCTTATACATGAAGAAAAACGCAAAAAACAGTTGAAAATCGCGTTTTTCATTTAATAATAACTTTTCGTCAAAGCAACTTAGTAACTTTACTCGGTGAAAATGTTAGTTTTGGCTATTGGAAACTGTATTTATTTTTTGCGCAAAATTTTGAATATTATTTAAGAAAATTTGATTTTTGTGAAAAAAAAACGTTTTCGTAAAATTGCTCGTTTCCAGATCTTCGCCTTCGTAGAACACTTTTTCAGCACTCTATTTCTTTGTTAAGAGTAGTACTATCATGCGCAATTTTTTAGAATTTGATTTTTTTAATTTGGAGTACAAAAAATTGCACCACAAAAATGTCAAAATTTGGAGGTTAGGTTTTTTCGCTGTGATTTTTTCAATTCAACATTTATCGTAAACAAACTACTATTTAATGAAAGTTTATATTTTTTTAAGAATTTGCAAAAAATTATTAATTTACGACCATCTAGAACTGAAAATTTTTTTTTTCTAAAAATTCCTGAGCATTTTTCATTTATTGAACGCCTACGAAAATGAGACAGATCGTTGTTAAATACCTACTGTCTGTTAAAAAAATATTTTTAATGTTTACACAAAACGGAACTTTCAAAAAGACCGCGTCAACTCATGTGCGCCGCGCACTAGCGGCGGCAATTTTGGTGCGTAAACTACGTCTTTGGTCTTTGTAGGTGGAGGGAATGCTGACACTTCTCTCGGATGCTTCGAGTTGAGAAACTGAGGATCAGTACAACAAGACTGCAGTAGCGTTCTGTATCACAGAAAACTGTGCACATCTGTTCGCTTATTCCAAATAGCACGGTGGATCTAATTGTGTGGTCGCGCCTTTGTTTTCATTCATCGGAAATTTTATGTCAGTACAACGAATTATATTGTATAACCGAACTGATAATAAAAAGTTTTTGATAAAATATTCGATCACAGCCATTTATATACAATAAAAATAAACTCGAGCCAGGAGCAGCTATTACCGCAGCGCCAAAATTGCGAAGTGGTCACCCCCTACTCCTATTCCAGCGGACAACAAGAGTATGAACGCATGTAAACGTTCTGCTAAAAGCTGTAATTGTACATTGCGTAAACGTCAAAAACATTTTTTTTATTGCGACTACTAAATCCTTTATCGGGCATGGTCAGAGCGGTCCAACACGCACTTCGTCAATATTTTGTTTTGGAATATGAGAAACAGAATTTGGTTGACAAAAATTAATGCACGAAATACAAAATAGCTTTAAAATTATTGCAAGTATGAATATCACATTATTTATTCATTATTATTATTGAAATATGTTTTGATATAGCAATCACCTAACAGAAGTAATTAATTATGTGGGTAGTTAGTCAAATTAGATACGTACTAGCAATAGTACTAACGTACAATAAAATGCATTCTTAGAACTGTAAACTTTTGTGTGTTAAGTTTCTATTTCATACAAAATAATATATTTACGTCTAATAAGAAAGACCAATCGAATACTTGTTCCACCTTGACCCCTTTTTGTAGTCCAATGCTACAAACAACCATTATTTTTGAAATGTGAAAATTTTTAAAGCACATTACATAATTTATTCAGATGTGAATACGGTTCCATTGTTGTTAGCCGAGTATATGGTGAAACGCGAATATTCTGTTGTAGCTACTTCATTGATTTAAATGTAGTATCATAAGATTACATAATACGTCTTACGTCTGTTTATGAGAAAGGAGCGATTGAGTGAGGAAAATATACACACAAATCGTGAAATGTCACTTTGTGAGAATAAATGGAAAGGATTTAGTTATTGAAAAGAATATTAGGTATTAAGAGAAGATATTGTTTTATCGCATTGAGAGTTTAGTATGTTATCTATAACCTAAGGTACCTGCGGGTAATAAGGCTTGTCGTCTAATAAGGCCTATGTGAGTAAAATCGTATTTACAATGAGCGCTCCCGCTCAAGGCAACACTCACAGACGCCTAACACACGAAGATATCTTTATGAGTTCACAAACGCGAAATATCCCTGTTCCCGTCTCCAGGATTGTATCATACATTGCGAGAGACGACCGCGCGGTACGAATAATAAAAATCGGTCCGAATCAGTCGCAAGTATTGATCGTCATGTTTCACTTATCTGTATACATTTGCAACGTAAAGTTCTTAATCATTTTAAGATTTTTTATAATAAATACTTGATAACGTAACGTGATTCCAATATTTTTAATTTAGTTTCTCTTACATACATAGTCGACGTCTATTAAGGCCTACCTAATTTAAACATAGATTTTGTTTTCCTCCTACATCATGAATCAAATTTTATTTGTTTCATAATGTATTTTATATAAATTTCGAGGTTTTACGAATGTATACAAGTGTGTGTAATTTAATGCTAATTGAACAATCGTTAGTTTTAATGTCTACGACCACGATGCCTATAGAACGAGCATTTACTCAAATAAATGGTTGTTATGGGGAGAAATTTTTAATATAATTGCTGCGTTTATGCAATTATTGATCTCAAGTATTAAATGTATAACGCGTAGTTTGATTATTTAAGTATATTAGAGCTGTAGGCTTTATTACCCTACCATACTAAAATAAGGCCTATTGGCAAGGTTTTCAATAATGTTTAATTTTGTTTTTGTTTATGGTAAAAAATGACATTTTCCCTTTATATTTTATAATAACTGAACTTTTAAACTAATTATTATTAAAGTGTGTTGATTATATATATTGGTTATTTTTCATTTAATTTCAAATCTTCCTTAGCTAGGCCTTAATACCCGCAGGTACCTTATTCTTTATTAACAATATTTAATTTAAAATTCTGTACAAAAATAGTTATAAATTGATATTTAAAGAAAACTAATTTTTAGATATCTATAACTTAAGATATTCGTTATTATCTATCTTCTTCTATCTCTCTTCTATACTACTATAAATCTCTAGCATCTATCTGTGATTATAAATTTACTGTCTTTCGTGATAGATAGTCATTTAAATACTCACTGACTTCTATTCTATCATTTATAAAATGTTTGTCTGTCTGTCTGTATGTCCTTTTATAACTGAAGAACGGCTTGACCGATCTTAATGAAAGTCGGCACATAGTAAGAACATGTGATTGTCCTCATGATAGGCTACTTATTTTTGTAGAAAATCTATCCCTAAGGGGGTGAAAAAGGATATGAAACTTTGTATAGGAAATGGTAAACCGCTGAATCGATTATGATGAAATTTTGCAGGGAGGTAGTTTGACATCAGAAAACGGACACAAATTACACTTCTTATCAAAAATCTACTCGCAAAGAAGGTGAAAAGGGAGATGAAACTTTGTATGGGAAACGCTAAATCTTGGTAATGATAAGTGCGGTAACAAGACTATCAAAAATACATAGGCTAATTATTTTATTAATAATCCGTGAAAAGGGGGACGGGAGGGAGGGGAAACTTTGTACGGGAAATGCTAAACCGCTGAACTGATTATAATGTAGCATGGATATAGTTTGACACCTGGGAACGGACGTAGGCTACTTTTTTATCAAAAAACCACCCCTAAAAGGGTGAAAAGGGGGATGAAACTTTGAATGGGAAATGCTGAACCGCGGAACCAATTATGATGTTTAGTACAGAGATAGTATGTGAGCGGAGACAGACGTAGGCTAGACGTAGACTTTTTTTCATAAACAATTTTTAAACATACTATATATACATGTATGTACATGTACATATAATCTAAACTAATCCTGGAAAGCCGCGAAAAAATTTTCCGCGCAGACGAAGTCGCGGGTACAGCTAGTTTTACTGTAAAATTAAAAAAGGCAACCACCTTATCGTATTAGTTTCGGGCAACTTTTTTTTTGATAACACCAAAGAACGTGTCAATAAGGTGTCCAAGTAAGTAATAAACACGACCTCTCTGAAGAAGGAAAGTTACGCATAGCTTAAAAAAAACGTTGCTTTAAAAAGGAACCTCTGGTCTTTGTGTAGTTTCTGATGGATTAGTAACCTCTGTTATATTCTCTGAAGACAGAAAAGTCGCTAAAGCATTTCAAATTGCTATCATAAAGTTGACACTAAATAGGTCAATGTGTCTAGCCTATAGTATTTCTGAATAAAGTATTTCTAAAGTTTTTCTGGACCATTAAAATACCTAACACCTGGATGTGCCGGTAGTTGAGCTCGCTCGTGAAAACCTTCCAAGCTCACTTTATTCGCTCCCGCGCAAAACGTCGACTCTTCCATTTCTTCTCCAGCCATCAACGCGAAATAGTCTGAAGTCTTTGGCGATCACTTCGCTATAGAAATTAAACTACTAACATACGTATATAAAAATAAAGTACACAGTTTCCTCCCAAAGGAGATTTCCGCAAACATTTTTATACAAAATGTCAAAGGTAAGTTTCGAAATATCTACAAAACTCATCGTTTGTTAATTTTATGTACTCGCGCAATGTCAACTAAAAATTAAGCGAAATACCCAGATTATTTATTAATTCTGCCTCAAAAAACATTACGGCAAAATTATTGCGTTTTAAACATACATCAAATATGATCAAAGCCATTTATATATACATACATACATATCTTCACGCTGTATCCCTAAAGGGGTAGTCAGAGAAGACGGGGCGCCAAGCGTCGCGGTCCTTACACTTTTTTTTTTTTTATGATGACTAGGTCCACGTTTGACTCCTACTGCACCTGATTTTAAATAGCAGTGGAGCCTAAGATGTAGCACGTGGATCTAGTAAGTGCCTATTCACTCTGGCCTTAAAAACTTTTAGGTTATGCTCGTCAGGAAACACAGACGCCGGCAGGGCGTTCCACTCCTTAGCCTTATTAAAAATGTTGAAGCAAAACGCTTAGTGCGAGTGGGTGGTACATTTCTTTCGCTTCCTCAAATCTCATCATTCTCCTCATCATAAACAATTCCTAGATACTCGATAGCTATAACGTACATCATGTTATCAGTTATAATAATGTTGTTCTTCCATTGGAAATCTTTTGAGAATTGAATATTTGAGAAAAAGCTATATTTTCCCGTAGATAAAAACACCTATTCTCGTTTTCGTTAATAGAAATTTTAAAAATATCTATAGGTAACTACAGAATTGGATGTCAGCTGTCGATAAGTTACGAGATGGTTTGTCGACTGATAATGTCAAAGCCCATATATATATTTTTACTTTTTCTGTCAACGAGTACGATCGTAGAAATTAGATTCTGAAAAGGACCGAAATTGGATTTGGAAAAGAGGCTGCTTTTTAGGTAATTCGTGTAGTTAAGGCGATGCATTCCATAATATGAAAAATTCTTGATTTCACTTTTGCTGTCCTTTAAAATTAATTTAAGCATATTTCAAATATAATTTTGTGTTACATTTCTTTGTTTTTATATTTCTAAACGGTAACGGTACTGGGCATATTGTTGACTTATTTTTCATGTGCCTTACCCACATTACTTATTGATACCTAATTTATTCCAGTTTATTAAACTAGTAGCCAACTATTTACTAATGTATTCTCATTTAAATTTAAAAATCCTACTTGTATAATTTTATATAATATACTAAACATTTTGTTTGAGCGTTAAACTTTAAGAACATTTTTTTTATTTTAAATTATATTATAAAATTTTAATTAAAACAAAACTGACCAAACTGTACAAAATTGACCATTAGTGTATTCTTTGGTTCTAAATTGTCACGAGAGATGTCACTCCGGAATCGTTGATCAACTTTTTAATAATTTGTCAACTGACAACATTGGTGTATTTTATACTCAAAAGATATAGAAACCGATTGAAATAAGTTTCGAAAACTGCAAGAAAAATCATTAACATAATAATAAAGCAACAGAAACCGTGTGTCTGCTGTAACACCTGAGTCTATACAATATGATAAAAAAAGAGTAACAGAACACAAAAAAGCATTTTATTTTTGTTTCTCTTTCAGTCTGTATGTACACGCCAATCTCAGAACCTACTTAACGGATTTAATTGCGGTAATCACGGGCGATAAAGCTTATTTTGGTGCAACATTTAGGCTTTATTTCATTGAAATCCAATAATAGTAAAAAAATTTATCGTCATTTAAAGCTGATTTTAAATTCGTTGCTCGCTGGTTAGATGTTCAGGACACAACAGGGGTGCGTAATAAAATCGACTTTCACGCGGACGAAGTTTCGGCCACCAGCTTGTAACTAAAATAACAGTATCTGAACATAATACAATTAATAATTTATATCACTTTTTCTCAAGATGTTTATCTGAAAAATAAAGTAAACCTAAACACAACAAGTTGTATCATAGGATATCGGGCAAACCACAAAGACAACCGCTAGTTAGCAAGCGTATTACCTCAGTTACAAGTTAGTCACGCGAACTCGCTTTTGTTAATTTGTCACACAAAATATGTAGGTGTGTCTGGTCTCGTCTACGTGCGACTGGTCGTAGTTCATCTCTACCGGTTGACAACTTCCTATCCTAGTATTCAGTAGTAAATAGATCACTTGTGTCTGAAATAGCTTAATTTTAGTGAGACGTCGTTAGTTATTTTGAATATACATATAAAATACGATACATGTGTCAGCAATGGCCACTTTGAAATTTATGTACACTAAAATTTAATTGATTGTGATAACATATTATGTAAGTATAAATTATATTTTCATGACCAAATCAGTATTGTTATATTATATATATTAAGTTTCTTTACTAGTTTTATTAATATTATTTTATTTTGTTAACTAAAAAAAATTATAATAAATGTATATAAAAATTATTGAAGTCAACAAAATCAAGTGTCGTAAAACTTTCATATCTTTTCGTATTACGAGAATAAAGTAAGAACGAATTTTGTTTATTGGGGATATTAATACCGGTCAGAAAGACATGAATTATTGTGGCCATTCTTGTAAGCAGGTCTCTGAATAAATGGAAGGACCGGACCGCAACCTGCAAAAGGGACCATTTACAAGGATTCACGCATAACTAGAACACACGCCGTTGTATATCAACGAATTTTTTGTATTGTTCGGCAATATGTTATTATGTTCGGTTACTTACGTTGGTTTTTTCACGATGACTTTAATTCTAAATTGTGATGTCCTAAACTCCTAACAAATGAAGTTTAATTTTACTAAAAAAAGTTTCTTTTTGCATCTACTTCTTGTGGGTGGCAAATAGGTATATGGGGGGTTATTCATAAACGTCGGATACTCAACTTTCCGTATCCGACAGGAAACTTTTGAATGATTTTGACTATACGCGATTTACAAAGCCGAAAACGTATTATATTTATATTGTATATATATCATAATATCACATTATATATAGTCGTATTCACAAATCCAAGCCGTCGGATTGAAATAATGCTTTCCGACGATCGGCCTTTCCGCCACGGAAAGTTTCCGACGTTTGTGAATAACCCCCCAGATCTCGAGAAAACAAAATAATTGTTTGAAATAAAATACGTAGAAGTCGGCGAATCAAAAAGAGTTTTCAAGAAGCTCAAAAACTCATTGTTTCGTAATTGAAACTCATTTTAATTAACAAACTTTTTAAAACGACACAGCCAGACATTCAGTTACTCGGTTTTTAATATACTTTTCTGACAAATAAACCCATGCGTATTTAGAATATATTACATATAAAGTTTATAAACCTAATATTTAATAGATCAAATACGGACTTTTTGGCGGGAACGGGAGAAGAGAGGTTGTCATTTTATTCAGATTTTCTGTTTTTTACATTTTTAGTTTTAAAGTACAACAGTGATAGCATATTGTGTTTTAAAGTTCTGTGTAAGTGAAAATAATGGAGGAGAGCTAAATAAACATGTATAGCTGAAGCTTTCGCGCTCTTCCAAGAAGTCCTTTTTAACTTCAGTAAAGCCTACTATCACTTTACTGGAGGAGTGTCAGGGACAGTCATTGTTTCTCCAGAAGTTACGTCATTACGCTGATGGTCTTATTACCAATGCCTTAAGAGATATAAATAAATAATTAATAGAAAAATACAGAAAATCGGTCTTCATCTAAAAATCGTGAAAGAACCGTTTTTACAACATTATATTTGAACATAAAATGCATGGTTGTAGTCTTAGAATTTAAGGTTAGTGTCGTAGGGTACTTACTGAGGTTTCTAGGTCCAGGTTACAAGGCATACAGTTAAAATAATCGAGATTCTTTTTTCAAATTGAGACACTCAAAACCACTACTTCTGAAAGATCATCTTTTATTACTTCAATGGGCGCTTACATAATTTACCATTAAACGTTTTTATCGTCACGATGTTACCGTCCTCGATACAATAGATAAAAAAAATGCTTCCCTATTGTGTCGTGGTAAAAGATGCTTTTGCAACGTCCACGGCATGATGTTATCTTCGACGGAAATTTAAAAGCGTCTTCATACAACTGCATACATTATGCTTCCCTATTGTACCGTGGACGGTAAAATCGTCGCGATAAAATCGTTCATCGGTAATTTATTAAAGCGGTCAATAGGCAATGTTGCACAATACTAGGTGAAATACGACAAAATTCAAACTTCATCGCTTCAACTAATTAAAAATCTCTTTTTGGGTACTTATGTCGCGCTGGTTTAGTTGTGTGGGTCAGAAGTGTGTGTAACGTAAGTTTATTAAAAAAGAAAAGATATATGCAAAGTTTCATAAAAGAGACGTTATTAGCTAGAACAAGAATTTTGTTCTTTTGCTCCAGTTTTGACATTTTTTTAAGTAATTTTTGGAAGTCACAACTATGCCCATAGATATAACTGATGTTTTCGGTATTTAATCAAATTCCAAAAGCAAAGTTTCACTTTACGAAATCTTATCTACCCAAAAACGACTTGTGGCAACTGCCACAAGTCGTTTTCGATGTTATTTTTTTTAACAGTTCGATAATCTTTTATCAAAAAACAAATTCTTTCATCGATACCTTGATATACACACATCAGATGTACTTCCATCGAAAAGTGTCCATAGACCTTCCAAAATCTCGACGTCCCGCCCATAATAAAACACTTGACAAGTGGCAACACTATAGACGTTAAAACTTTTAATTTTTTTAAATTCGAGTTAAGATGTTAAACAGATAATTAAGTACATATCGCAAAAAAAGTAAGTATTACTTATTAAAGATTACATAGTGATGGACAAGTGATCACAATGAACTGACTATCAACTCTCCATCTCATTTACTCCGATTGAAATGAAGTACATTATTTAAATTGTCCGTATACTCAACTCAACCAATAAGAATACTGAATACGGCTCATGACTTATTGTTCAGCAATCCTTGATCAGCATTTTAATACGTCATCTGCTAAATAGTTACTTCTTGACTTGACTTCACTAATTCACTTCACTAATATTATTATTGTAATTAATTGTATTTAATTATTTCTTTTTAAATTATGAAATGATTTAAATTAACAAATTATAACAATTTATGTTTTGATTTAATTTATAGCTGTTCATCCGATTGCGATGAAATTTTGTACAGAGACAGATTAAATCCCGGGGACGGACATAGGCTATTTTAAAATTAAAAAACGCGGACGAAGTCGCGGGCATCAGCTAGTTAAATGTAAAAACACGTAAGCAGTAGTTATTGTAACGTGCTTCCCAATATTTAATTTACGATCACAATTTGTCACGAGACAAAAGTGAAACTTTTTCAGATTTGTAATAAAATCACCATATTACGGCAAAATTTAGTCAAACCGTCCACAGGTGTACTTCTGAAGCGATGACTGTAAAGTGTAACTTTCAATTGTAAAAGAAATGTATTTATATAAGTTGTACAGATGTAGTGTGGTAAAATATTTCTTTTTTCTCATTTATCGTTGTCATGATTGAAAAGAATAGATAATAATTTACAAATTTTAAAGAAATACTCCGTGCTGACATATTTGCATATTTGTCACGGTGAACAGAATACATACCTAAAATGATCTCCACAACCCTTGTCCAATTAATAGGCATATCAAATTTTGCAACATACGTAACAATATGATAATTGCGAAACATTTTAATTAAATTTTAGGGAATTTTAAAGGGTCGTTTTGACACTTTATCTAGTTCACGGTTGGCGGCGTCTACTGAAAACTGCGTAATGGTCGACAGAGATAATGCAAGGGCCGGGAAGTAGGGGTCAGTACCAAAATTACAATTATGTTTGCAACCTCACTCGCTTTCCTTTCATTCGAATTTGCTAGTGGTCAGCGCGTCATCGTACTATCCCAATCCAACGTTTCCAAGCACTAACATAGGCCTAAACATGTAACAAAGACGACAATATTACACATTCTAACACGAACATGTCCATATTTAGATTACAATCGGCGATGGCAAGAATATCTACAGCGGACAACAGTAAGGATTCACGTTTAGAATCCCGTTCACGTCGTAATACATGCACAAACGCAAGCTTTAAGGTAAATTGTAAACTTGCCAAACAAACACTAGGCAAACGAATCGGTCTTCAAGCACTCTACCGGCCCGATCTATTTGAGACCCGGTGCACAACCACGAATAGGAAGCCACTATATATGCACGCAGTTGCTGATTCCCCTGACGATGCCCTGACTCGAGGCCCCTCCTCCATACGAGGTCTCTGTTCGTGTAACTGTATCCATAGGTGGCTGGTAACTTTTTTTTTTTTACAGCTTCCCCTAACTTAATTTATCAGGGACTCTTTTGTTCCTTAAATTTTTCTCCTCTCTTTTTTCCTTTTCTTTCGTGGTTTTCATTTTTCCATAACCATTCACTGCCTTACATGCCTTGCCAGATTTAGTCCTTAATTTTATATATTTATTTGTTATTTATTTATTCTTTTATTATTCCTCATTCACTGCTCTCCATTATTTTCTCTGTTTTACTTTTCCTCATTCTAGCCAAGGGTTTTTATTTTGCGTAGCCCATTTTTATCTTTATTTAACCATTATGAACATCTTTACTTGACAATTATGCACTTACGTCTATTTTTATTTTCTTATACAGTCTTTAGTGTTATACTTTTACAATTGTCTTACAACTATTGTTTACATTTGACATATTCTTATTTCGGCTGGTAAGTTTGATTATAGGTGCTAAGAATACGACGATAAAATAAAAATATGAATTCTCCATATACAATCGTGTAATAAGAAAAATCCACAGAGAAGTCCAAAGTAAGGGTAGATGAAAATTATATAAAAGAAAAAATATATTAAAAATAATAAGTGGGCCCCGCGGGACTGTGTTGCCGTTGCAACAGTATCGGCTCGGCTGGAGAAACCCTCAAGTTCGCCAACGCTAGGGTACCATCAGCACTCGTTCCAACGCGACCGGTGACATTAACAGCAAGAAGAGGGTTTTAGTTAGTCCGAGTCTAACACTGCTCAAATAACGAGTCCGTCTGATATTTTCCCTTCTCAGATACAACAAAACGAAAATGAAATTTTTTAAAAAAACCTCGGTTTTTTTAAAAATTTCATTGCAGATTGCAGACCAATGCTGAAGACGCCTATTCGATACAGTAATAATATTATTGATCGCAATTTTCACTTCACTTGAAACTTATTTCCATATTTTCTATTTTTTTAAGTTTTATATTTTATATTTTTTTATTTAAACGTACACTATGATTTATCAGGGATTTCGTGTATGTCGAGGTGTCGATGGTAGAAGTTGTTTTTTGATAAAAAGACTTTCGAATAGTTAAAAAAAAACACCTAACCTAACCGCCAGAAGTCGTTTTGGGTATATAAGATTTTATGAAGTACCTAAATCTTGGTTTTGGAATTTGGTTAATACCGAAAACAACAGCATGCATGTTTTTGGCTCACAAGAACTAGTTAATGATATCTGTTTATTATAAAGTGTCAAAGCGGAAAGCAGTTAGCCAAAAATTTAGCAAAGGGAGGTAAGTGTAACTTGAATATAGTATTATAAAAATCTTATGAATAAGAATTTAAAGAAAAATTTAATTATTCCTTTGGGTAAGAAATGTTAATAGAGATTAAACAAAGTTGCCTAAGAAATAGGCGAGATACCTTTGCCCATAGCATATCTTATCATATCATACATATATCATATCATATATATCATAGGTTATCTTATTTTGAACATGTTAAATGTTATCAATTTTTTTTCTGTAGATGTAAATGATGAAGGGGCGATTAATTATTTTATTCTCAATTACACTTACGTATATATTTATGCAATTTGAGGCGATGGTGAATTTTGATATACTTTTTAAGTTTAAGTTAAATTATGAGCCATGAATGTTGTTTTCTATGGAGATAATTGGTATTACAATTAGCAACAAAAACTTATTGTATAACTTTACTTATACAATAAATTTTTGTTGCTAATTGGCTTTCAGAAACATTGTGCCAGATTCAATATGCTACTTAAAAAACGCTGTAAGATGAAATCAACTTGCAATGCTATACAAAAATTATTCTGTCGAAATGTTACAATGAATATATTTTTGTGTTTTATGTTTCCGTTTACATTTTTTGACAACCATAATATAATATTCAGCGAACACCGTGGTGATATTATCTACCTACTCATTAGTATTGCTAAGTAACATTTAAAGTATCTTCTAAATGCAATGAAATATCATTAAATAAAAAAATTAAACCGACTTCAAAAAAAGTACTGAAAAGTACGAAATAACTATCCTTTACTTATCAAAACTTAAGTACAAAATTAACTTCTTAAGTCGGTTTAATTTTTTTTAATAATTTTTTTTTATTTCTCCCTTTTGAGTGACCTGGGCCTAAACACACATATCCAGGTCTATAATTAACTTCCTTTCTGATTCTGGAGCACAATGACATACAAGAGAATCATCAATATCAATAAATAAAGGTTATAAATAGTTCGCGTTACTTGGTGTAGGTATCTTCGAAACTGGGGCCGAGTGGTGTGGGTGACCCGCCACAGGGGGTGGACCAACAGGCGCTTATAGCTCCCATTAAGTGGAGCCTTAGCCTGCCATCCCAAGACCGCAGTGCGTAGACTTCATGTCTACACCCTTCTCGAGGTGACCCTGTTTCCACTGAACACTGCGGATCTAGACTGGAGAGTCGATAAACACTCCTGAGGGTGATGCTTCGGCGGCGCCTTCAGTACCGGGTCGGGGCCGATGAGGCTGCAGTGCCGAAAGGGCCTGGCCCGGACCGGGGGGGGGATGTCCCCATTTATGGGGACAAGTTGTGTTCCTCGTCCTCTGCGTGAGGGCGGGGGTCAGGTGTCGGGGTCACTTGCCCCTCTTTCAGGAAGGGTATTGTGACCCCGGAGGTGGAAAGAAGGAAAACTTTTAAAAACCCGTGAGGATACACGTAAAAATCTGAGGTGGAGAGAAGGAAAACTCGAAATGAAACCCGTGAGAAAACACGTTAAAACCAGAGGTGGAGAGAAGGAAAACTCGAAATGAAACCCGTGAGACAACACGTTAAAATCAAAGGTGGGAAGAAGGAAAACTTATAAAAACCCGTGAGTAAACACGTAAAAATCAGGTGGGCGTGCTGACGCCCCTGCCGTGGTGTAGGCGGGGTGCGGAAGCCGCCACTTCGGAGGCCTGGGGTGTCCTTCGGGGGAAGGCGCCTCATTAATGGCCTCGGGATGGTGCGCGCGGTTGTTCCCGCGCGCCTCCCAGGAGAGCGGGCAGGTAAAACTGCCCGCAAACGGAGGAGGGCCCGGCTCAGGCTGGGCATAGCCGCCGGGGTCGCGGCAGAATGCCAACGCGCTCCCGTTGCCCCGGCATCAAGGCTCTCGAGGAACACCGTCAGGTTTTAGTGGGTAGACTCGGCCTAGCACCCTAATGTCGAGGAGTCCCACATACCCCCCTGCCACCCCCCTACGGCAGGACGGGATGCATAAAGCATTTCCTGACGCAAAAAAAAAAAAAAAAAAAAAGGTATCTTCGAAACTGGGGCCGAGTGGTGTGGGTGACCCACGACAGGGGGTGGACCAACAGGCGCTTATAGCTCCCATTAAGTGGAGCCTTAGCCTGCCATCCCAAGACCGCAGTGCGTAGAATTCATGTCTACATCCTTCTCGAGGTGACCCTGTTTCCACTGAACACTGCGGATCTAGACTGGAGAGTCGATAAACACTCCTGAGGGTGTCACTTCGGCGATGCTCTCAGTACCGGGTTGGGACCGAGTAGGTAGTGGAACCGAAAGGACCCGGCCCGGACCAGCGGGGAGGGGGTCATGTTCCCCGTCCTCACAATGAGGGTGGGGGTCAGGCGTGTGGGGCCTTCGGCCCCGAGGTGGTAAGATGGAAAACTTATTAAAACCCGTGAGTAAACACGTTAAAATCAGGGGTGGGACCGGGCTGGGACAGAGTAGGAGGCGGAGCCGAAAGGACCCGGCCTGGACCCGGGGGGGATAACTTTGTGTTTTGCGTCCTCTGCGTGAGGGCGGGAGTCTGTCGTGTGGGTCGTCTTTCCACTTGCCCTTCTCCTTTGAGAGGGGTATTGTTGGTTAAGTGTTTGGTTCCGGCGTCCTTCGCGGAGGACGCGGGTCAAGAGGTGGAAAGAAGGAAAACTTTTAAAAACCCAAACACGTAAAACACGGAAACACGTAAAAATCAAAGGTGGAGAGAAGGAAAACTCGAAATGAAACCCGTGAGAAAACACGTTAAAATCAAAGGTTGAGAGAAGGAAAACTCGAAATGAAACCCGTGAGACAACACGTTAAAATCAGAGGTGGGAAGAAGGAAAACTTGTAAAAACCCGTGAGTAAACACGTAAAAATCGGGTGGGCGTGCTGACGCCCCTGCCGTGGTGTAGGCGGGGTGCGGAAGCCGCCACTTCGGAGGCCTGGGGTGTCCTTCGGGGCAAGGCGCCTCACCAATGGCCTCGGGATGTTGCGGAGAGCGGGCAGGTCAAACTGCCCGCAAACGGAGGAGGGTTCGGCTCAGGCTGGGCATAGCCGCCGGGGACGCGGCAGAATGCCAACGCGCTCCCGTTGCCCCGGCATCAAGGCCCTTGAGGAACACCGTCAGGTTTTAGTGGGTAGACTCAGCCTACCACCCTAATGTCGAGGAGTCCCATATACCCTCCTTCCTGCCAACCCACGGCAGGACGGGATGCACAAAGCATTTCCTGACGTAAAAAAAAAAAGAAAAAAAAGGTATCTTCGAAACCCAAACTCTATTACCAGTGAGATACATGTAGGTAAGTATTTAAAAGTAATTTTAAAAAGGTATCGCGAATACGTCAAACTATGTATTGGGTCCTTACATATGAAATTAGCGTTTTGTCGTACTGACCACTTTGATCTGAAATATCTCCTCTTTGGTTAAGAATTCCAAATTCAAATTTATAAATTCATTTAGCTGGTACATTTGAGTTTTGAAAACAGTCATTCATTTGTTTTTTCCTCATTATTTTTTTCTTTGACGTCGCTTATTACCGCACAATGGAAAACATGAAATATCGGTATATTTACGAGTACGAGTTCAACCGTGGTACCAGTACTGCAGAAACAGCTCGAAGGATTAATGATGTGTACAGCGCTGGTGTCGCAAAAGAAAGCACGGTACTTTTTTGGTTTCAACGTTGTCGTTCTGGAAATTTCGACCTTCAGAACCAACCCCGTGGACGGCCGGATACCAAAGTGGAAAATGAAGAATTAAAGGCTATTGTGCAAGCGGATCTATCACAAAGCACTTCGGAGATAGCTGCAGGCTTCGGGGTAAGTGACAAAACTGTATTAATCCACTTGAAGCAAATCGGGAAAGTAAAAAAACTTGAACGATGGGTACCTCATGAATTGAGTGAATCGAACTTGCAAACACGCGTCGACTGCTGTGTTACTTTGCTCAACCGACACAATAATGAAGGGATTTTAAATCGAATCATTACTTGTGATGAAAAGTGGATACTGTACGATAATTGGAAGCGCTCGTCGCAATGGCTGAACCCTGGAGACCCAGCCAAATCCTGCCCTAAACGAAAATTGACTCAGAAAAAGTTACTTGTGAGTGTTTTTGGTGGACTAGCGCCGGTGTCGTTCACTACAGCTTTCTAAAATGTGGCCAAACGATTACGGCAGATATCTATTGTCAGAAACTGCAAACCATGAAGGAAGAACTAGCTGCTAAACAACCGAGATTGGTCAATCTCTCTAGGCCACTGCTGCTTCACGACAACGCAAGACCACACACTGCACAACAAACAACCACTAAGTTAGATGAGCTACAATTGGAATGTCTGCGACATCCACCGTACTCCTCGGACCTTGCTCCAACAGATTACCATTTTTTCCGGAATTTGGACAACTTCTTACACGGAAAAAAATTCAACTCCGATGCGGCAGTCCAAACCGCCTTCAAAGAGTTTATTGATTCTCGCCCCCATGGTTTTTTTAGTAAAGAGATCAATGAACTACCTATGAGATGGCAAAAGTGCATAGATAACAACAATGCATACTTTGATTAATTAAATATATTTTACAAAAAAAAATTGACTTTATATTCCTCCCGTACAAAACGCCAATTTCATATGTAAGGACCCAATATATCATCCAGCATGAGAATATGTTGAAAAATTTGGATAATTGTATTTTTTTAATTATTATTCCTACAATAATCGATATGTAAAATACCCGAAGGGGAACAAGTACAACGGTCCCTTTGTTTGTTGATCAGCTATGGATACCTACAAAAGGGTAAAACAACATAAATATTGAGCAGAATATAAAATTGCTTTCATATTTTATACAGTAAGAAGTGAAAACTTATGTGATATTCTAATTTTAAAATATGTAATATATACGAGCGCGCTTGATGTCAACTGCAGCCGAGTACACTCGATTCAGCGTCACTAGCCCGAACGTGACGGTTAGTTTCGTTCACTGTTCAGAAGAGCGCAAGGCGCACCTATTTTATATTTGTATTATTAAATTATTAAAACTTTCGTGAGACGTTATTAACAAACTAATTATTGAAAATGACTATACTCACGTCCAATCGCTATAGGGTGAGTGGAATGAGGTCGCGGATGCGCCCCGTCTCGCACACCCTGATGAAGGACCTCCAATAGGTCCGAAACCAGTCGGTATATATACAGATTGGACGTGAGTACAGTCGTGTTCAATAATTAGTATGCTGTATTATTTTGGCTTATTTACGTTTATTGCAACAAACACTATTTTTATTGAAACATTAATTATGGTGTTTATTGAAACATGGTACATATTTGTATTTATTTAATTACCCATTAGAAATAAATAACTCTTTTCATTAGAAAACTTACTGTTTCTTTATAAAACTTCACAAAAGTAATAAAACGTTGTACATGAAAGCCAATATTTAAAAGTGCACATAAAATATATTCGTTTTATTGGAAATATGCTTTTGAAGAGTGCATATTTCATAATAAATCCAATATTTTCCACGACAAGTTAAACAACATCGGAGATATTTTCAAAGTTCCTCATAAGTTTTTTATTAAAAACGTTCGACAAACTCATGAATACCATACGTATTAGATACTGGCTTTCAGGTCATATCATATATACTAATAATACCATATATACTAATATGAAACTATAATTGTGAACCAACGAAATACTATATTAATATGAATTATTAATATGAGTTGATATTAACTTACACCTGGGACCAAGAACCAAATTGGACGGAGCATTTGTTCCAAAAGCGTGTCCGTTTTTTGTTGGCCGACGTTCTGGACTTTTACTAATGTGCGTGACTAAAGAAGAGTAACAGTGTAACAATACAGAGCTGAACGTGACATATTTTTATTTTTTTATGTAGTAGTAGTCAAAACACTTAGGATTTACGAGTATTTGGTTCAAAACTGTATACACCTAGTAAGATTTTATAAAAAGTGCGATCGATTAGGGCTTAGGGGATGGACATATAGGGTGCTGGGTCGCGGGCGACCCCCTCGTTGTGCACCCTGAGCGCCGGTCGCTAACTACTCGTTCTTAATGGGTTGTTACCGGGCGGTGGCTAATAGACCGGTGATGGGGGGTAAGGGGTTTCCCCTCCACTTGCCACCTGAAGGGAGGAAATGAATACGTCTCGTTTCAACTTGTCCCTCTGAGTAGCAGAAAAGTATTGTTGTGCGGCGTCGTGGTGTGTCGTTGACGCAACGGTTTTGGTGGAGACGAACCCGACGTGCACTAACCGTGCCCTCGGGTGTCATTGTAGGGGTGGATCACACCATCCACTCCTCCGGTTTCCGCAGAGGCACTTCAACAACCTCCTTTGAATGATGTTATGCGAGTACGTAGTGGTCTCTGCGTACCGACGACGGGCTTGCCTTAGTCGGCTGCAAAGAGAAGGAAAACTTGAAACAAACCCGTGAGAAAACACGTTAAACGCTGCGCATACCTGGGAACCTCCGAAGTATATACCTTTGCCCCTGGGATGGGCGACCTGTCATTCGTGTTCCCTGTAAAACGGGGACGATTATGAATGTTATGAACCCCATCAAATCAAAATATGACGTGGAAAGGAGTTCCGTAGATGGAAAAATGAAGGTGGAAGGAATAGAGGAAGAGCCAGATCTGTCCGGCTCTTCCAGATATGTTCAGATGACCCTTGGGTCATGGATGGAGTTGTTGGTTTCGCTCGGTCAAAGAAGAGGAAGAAGCGACCCAAGCAAGGGCAGGAAGAGATGAACTCCTGTAGTGAGTCGGACACTCCTGCCGCCAAGGTAAACACCGCTAGTCGTGGCGGAGGCCGTAAGTTGGCAACTGGTCGAAGTGACGGCCAGGCGAAGAAAGGATTAACCGTAGTGGAATACACAGACAACTAGAGGCAGGCCAAATTGGAAACTGCGTAGATCTCAAAGGAGCTCTGTCATAGTGGTTTTCTTACGATCGTGGGTGAATCTCATCTCACTGAGTTGGACTATGAGTGGTCCCATATTGATTTTGAGATACGAAAGGAGTTGGAAGGCTTACTCGCCGCTATATTACATGTGGCCAATACCTCCAACAATTTGAAGGAAATGTCTGTACGTGCCCTAAGATTGGCGACCAGATCACTTGAGATCGCAACGGAGGCTATGTATAATATAACCGCGGAGAAGGAAAGGCTTCAAATAAAAAATTGCCGCCTGCAGTCAGAGCTGACTAAGCTCCGCAGTCATCACGCAGAGCTTCATCGAAAATATGAGTTGGAGAGCGAATTAGTGCCAGTTACGTGCCAGGAAGATTTTACGTGTTCTATCATGGCAGAGGTAGGCACCTTACTGACGCGAGGCTGAAGGCCTTGTAGGAGCAACTGCTCCTGACAACGCGCACCTGTCAACAAGGTGTCGTATCAACAGGAGCCTCTATCTTACAGGAACCACCGGAAACAACGGTGGCTACCCAGCCTGGCCCGAAGTCGAAGAAGACAAAAAGGAGAAAAGTGGAAAATGCACCCATCAGGCCTCAGGCTGAGCAACAGCCTGAGACACCGAAGTTGGCGCCGTCCAACGTGGAAGGGCCCTGGACCACGGGAGTGAAACGGGGCTGCAAGAAGACCATGGCTGATCCGGTTTCTCAGCCAAGAAGAAGACGGAGGAAGAAGAAGAGGAGGAAGTTAAACCGAATTCCACCGCGGTTGTTTCATTTATTTTTTCATTCTACTTTAAAATTTTTAAGCCGACAACGGCGAAGCAAAATGGAGGGTTATGTTTTTTTCACTCTACTTTTAACATTTTCTAAAACCTGAACAAAAAAGTGTAAAGCGGCTCTGCAAATACTTTATCGAGAAATTAGCTGTTTATTTAATAGACTATAAACATTGAATAGTTTGTACGTAACAATTTCAGATGAGAATATTTTCTTGTTTCATACTTTTTAGAGCGTGATTTATCAGTAGTCGGGTTTTAGTTTTTGAACTTACTTTTTTTTACTAACTACAATATTTCTTTCATTTCGCAACATTTTCGTAATATGTAGATAGATTCGTTTGTGCTCATTGGTATATAGTGTCTGATGCGATGTACAATGTTGGGTCACGTACAGTAAGTAATTTCATTTTATCACGTTCATTCAAATAGTGCCAACAAGTGTATTCGGTGGCTGTGAATACAGATCATGCTTCTTTGTAAGTGGGTATTTTATTAAAAAACCAGTATCGTATGACTTTTACGAGCCAAAGCAGAAGAAATATGATGAAAAGTCTAAAAAGTTTAAACATTGTAGCAAGTGCCTCTACAGCTACAGTAAGTAAGTAGCTTTGCAGTATAAAAGTAGTAAACTAGGAATTAGATATAAAACATGAAGTGTTTCGTTAGGTTCTTAACACATTTTTGAAAAATTTCTCGCTGTTTAACTTAAGTTTAATCAAATTCTGCTACGTTAGCTCTTTTAAATCGTTAACATAATATTGGGTCGGTGCTTCAGAACAAGAGGTCTTCAAAATTTAATTACCTTGTGACTGAATGAGACATCGTAAAGGCTTTAATTACCGTGATTAGAGACCAAACTTCTCCCGATTGTAATAAAGTTAAAGAACAATTCTAGATAATGGTGACTGTGTTTACAAAAGGAGTTTTAACAATATTATGTACAAACAGCTTAAAAATATTATAAAGTGAAAATTATTTTTTATAATTTTGAAAGTTTTATTTACCTTCACCTGTATCTATAATAAGATTACATCAGAATAAGGTAAGTACCGATTTATTATTCGTTATCACACAGAAAAAGATTTTTGCGAAATATACGGCGAGGGCGTGACCGATCACCGTTATCGCATACTTAGGTATACTCTACTGTATTCTATAACATCTTAATATTATGCATTACTCGATTTACGTGGGTCGCACTTTTCCGCTATAGTAACATTTGTTATTCAATACACAGGTAGAAACTGAAACCGTAACACTTTTTATTCACCACGTGACTAGAAAGCGTAGTCAAAACGGGAGTGACGCCTTACGCAGCAAGGAACCACTCAGTATTTTATCTTCAAAAGTGCTTCACGCCAATATCCGAGAGCCCGTCCAGTGAAAGCTGCTGCATATTTATTCATGAGGAGCTGAATAGACAGTCCCTTGGAGCTCGCTAAACACCTCGTATTACAACCTCCATTACCCGCTCTTATGACGTATTTATGTTATGCAGGATTAAGTTCCCTTAAGACCCAATGTAAATTCAAATTATTCTGCGTCAGAGGTAATATGATGGGCTGTATTCACATTTTATATTGTCATCTGCGGATGTCTATTTGGGTCTATTATGTTACATTTATCGTGTAGACTTAATATAATTTTACACTTACCCCAACTACTAATGAATTATTTATTAGCCGCAGGACAACCAATAATCGGATTGCTTGAACTGGGAAAAATCAATAAGTTAAACGTATGGTTAAGTAGTAGTACTCGTATTAAAATGGTGATTTAGTTTATTCCCAGTTAATGAACGAGTTGAGCGGATGAGGCAAAGGTGACGAAATAAGGTTGAGATTTGTAAAGCGAAATGTTAGCCTTTAACATTTGGATTACGAATAACATATTTTTGAAATATTTTTGTTGGTTTAAAGAAAACGATAAACTTAATAGATAACAAATGTATGTAATCGCTGAATTATTAAATTCAATAGCATTTAGTTCATATTAAAAAAAAAATTCCGTCGCTCAAACGAGCGAGAAATGCGAAGAAATATCTTTATTTTCTGCTATTACATTGTACATTTTATTTCTGGGTTAATAATGTTTTGAGTTAATTCTGTTCGATAAAGTGTTTAATTGAGCATATTTCCTGCGCGCACATTTTTCTCCGAATTTATAGTTGTAGTAGAAGCGTCGATTTTTTAATCATCAAATATGATGTATTATTTACAACACCTTGGTCTTAAGTTTTTAAATGTTTATATGTCAACGTAATCCGAGTCAGACGCGAAATCGTTTACCTCACTACTGCTGTTTTAAATATGCAGACAGCCGTATTGATTGTCTCCAAGAATAACGCGCCTTCTGTCGTGAAACAGGCAGCCCGCCCGTGTTGCCATTACCTACCAACAACTCGCTATTTTTGGTCGTTAATTGTTTAAACCACACCATTACCACATTATCATTTTAAATTCCTTATGGAAAAAATACATTTATAATACTTAATTATAATATATGTAGAAAAATGAAACTTGATGTAACTTGATGAAAGTGTTCTTAACTTGGTAAACTATACTTTTATAGAGAATTTAACCCTGTTCTTTGTTATTAATAATAAGTTATTTACCTATAACTTATCCTAAAAAACTATAATCTCTTTCGGGTATCAACTGGTACACACTAAGGAAATTTGTATTACATAAACCAAACAGTCATTTATTTATAAATCGAGTGACTAAATGTTATTGTTTTTTCCAGTGACAATTATTGTGAAATACACATTACTTAGGTCCATAGTGATGAGTATTTATCGATTTTTTTCTCAGACTGTGCTTATAGTGATTAAATCATGGGCGGAACCAGAGCAGGGAACCACCCCTCAAAGGGTTAGGTGTGCCGATGATTTTTTACAGAACTTTTTTGCTCGTTTCAGTATCGATACGAATAAAATGTAAGTACTATTTTCAAAAGATTGTAATTTTAACTCATGCTTAATATTATAAGGTACGACAAGTTTTGTATTACCCGTCATGGTTTTTAAGGTTCCGTAGTCAACAAGGAACCCTTATAGTTTCGCCATGTCCGTCTGTCCGCAGCTTAATTCAGACTTTTGGTACTAAAAGCTGTAATTTGCCATAGTTATACATATTAATCGCGACCACGGTCACGCCGATAAAATTGCGAAATAAAATCTTAAAAATAATCTTTTTCTCGGATACCTCCCAATCCCATATACACTACAAAATATTGCGGGTATGTGAAGAACATCTTTCGATTCATATTAAACTTTATATTAAAATATAGTGTCCCAGCATCTGCCGGCTAATCCGTTATTTTTGGATATGTGAAAAAATTGACAATAGTAGTATAAATAACGCAGTTAAAAGGAAAACTATCACAGCTAAGTTAGGCTTTAAAAGTTAACAAGTAATAGTCGACTAACGCTTATTTTTAGTCGTTATTAGCGAAGTTATTAGCTGTTAAACCGTGAACTCATTTAAAATGTTCGTAGTATCAAAATGTAAATCAAGTACGCATGTTGTGACTGGCAACTATACGGAACCCTCACTGCACGTGGTCGACGCGTAAAGTTTTTATTATATCATTTTGGAGCCAGTGCTCCCCACACTTCTGTCGACTCGAAGATTGGATCCAAAATTGTAATCTTATTTTAAAAAATATTGAAAATAATTTTTGCATTACGTAAAGAAATACATTATACATAGGTATATATGTATAATGTATTGTTTATGTAGAATATGTAGATGAAATAGAAATCACAAAAAACATACTAACTACAATAAGTCCAAATTAAACACTTACTTGAAAGTTACAAGCGAAGGATGTTATCGAAAATGACCGATTTGATCAGACACTGAATATTCGACAGTAGAAGCAATTACTACTAATGATTTGTTTGATTTTTTCTTTAGATACATTTTACAGGAAAATGATGTCTACTGTACCTATATGTGGCGACAGGCAAATTAATGAATTAAGCGCAATATCTACTGTCATTATCAAGTAGACCATTTATAATGAAAGTTTCTGAACAAAGGGTAGGGTTACCTAACTGATAGTAATTAAAATTACAAAAGGAATTTAAGCGACCTCTAACGAAAATACAGACAGTTTTATTATCTCATCATCCATACTTTCATAAAATGTATGAGAATTTATTTACAAGAAATAATATTTTTAATTTAGATAGGTATCAAATATACCTTTCAAAAGAAAAGTTGCGTTATTCTCTGTATTGTTCGTAAATACAAAAAAATATTATTCTTATTATAGTTTGTAATAAATGCACACTAATCAATGCTTATATTTAATGCACTATAAAACTCACTAATCACTCACTAATTTTGACTATATTTTAACAACGACCGTTCGCGGATACAGCTAAAGGTATACTAACACTGATTGCACTAGGCTACTTCTATTTAGCAGCGCATGGCGGAGGCTATAAATAAATTATCTCTGACTACCTCCATTCAAATAAACTGTACACGATCGCTTGTTGCTATTTGATGACTACTACACAAAAACTAACGTCACACTCTTTTATAAAGCCTCACCGATACGTAGGCAAAGTATTTTGACCCTACTTTTGCTACTAAAATGTCACAAAATTGTCATAGGTGACTTATTGACGTGATTATAATGTAGTGAAGCTAACAATAAGGTCACTTATGTTAAAATGTCGTTACATTAAAAAATTAAATACATATTTCGGAAAATTTGTTTTGATTTTCACGAATGAACTAATAGATAACTCATTGATCATGGTTCCTTATTGGTTGTCTATTAGTCCTGTGAAAGGTTCCAGTAATTAGTATATTTTCTGCCGAATATTATACATGCAAGATCATTTACAAAGAATAGAGTGAATGTGGAGTGAATAAATGTATAGGTATAAGTAGGTACTATACATAAGTATACCTACATAATATTTTGTAATAGCACAAAGAGAAAATGAGGCATACATACGTACGTGTATGAAGGTATGTATTTGTAATTTATAAGGTGGGATAAGTTATTCATAGAATTGACTATCAGACAGGTTTATCTTTTTTCAAGAAATAGATCAAGTGATCTTTGGGCCTTTAATTTGAACTATTTAGTAATTTTATAAGTTAGATTTACATTCATGGTATTCATTCAACGGAGACGGTAATTCATTTTTGATTATAGTCCATGCTTATGTAGGTACTTCCAATTTTATCATCAAATATCACTTTGGAAAATTCTACTCAAAATGTGAATATTCTTCCATTTAAATCGATAATACTAGATACCTATGTAAAATAATTGTTTTTTCTAAAACTGAATATTAGCAGTTTGTATAGCAGTATTAGCATTATGATCTATTCCAACTTGTCTGTAGTAGGTACCTATGAAAATAAGGACATATTAGTATATATTATGTAAATTATTGTTTTACATCATGTAATAAAACAGATATTTTTACAGTCATTTCAGGTGACTGAATATAATTAATTAGTGTAAATAACTTTACCTACTAATATGTACTTATAGAAATATAAGTAGTTTAAGCCATCCCTGACAAAACGACAGTACGTATACTTCTAAGTATTTTTTATTTTGCCCACTTGTTTCTAGGTAAATTATTTATGTGACATTCGATTCACTGTCGGAGTCATCTAATTGCTTTAATCAAGCCGATTTAATACCGTACCTATCTGAGGCATCTAGCGCGCTTTATTGACCACATTGAAGCAAGTGCATTGAATTAAGTGCATTGAAGTGCGTTGAGTGTGTGCAATCAGTGCAGCAAGCAGAGGAGCTCGTGGTGTATAAAACTCTATGTGTAAAGTCACACCGAAGGTAGTATGGGCACATCATACATGCTGCAAATGTGCTGCATTCGATGTAACGTCTTAGTTTCATACAAGTCCTTCTGATTACAGCACACACCGCACATGCATTGCACCCACACAGGACCATCTTATGCCATTCAGGGGTACTTAGGCACACAGAGTTTAGGGGCAAAAGAGGGATGTTATACGTTTAATGACTGTCTGTCTGTGTTTGTCGACTGTGACGTTGCAGCTTTCGATAGAATGTACCGATTTGTATGAGGTTTTTTATTTGAAAACTACGGTTTTTGATAATGTTCTTAGCTACGTTTGGTGGAAATCGGCTCAGTTTAAATTTTATGTCGGGGTATTTTTAATTTTATATAATGACCTTGTCTTGTTGGTCATTATGGTTGGCTTTATCTATAAAAATGTTTGTGTCATGATTATGTGCTCTTTTAATAATGTAATTTACGGTGATGTGTGCAGGAAGCAATTTTTTTAAACTCATTAATGTAATTAGATAAGTATATAATAACAACATATTATAGGACTTAATTTGGGCATTTCGGAGCTCTCATGAGATCGGGGCCCTGAGCTCTTACTGCGGGCGACCCTAGACCCTAGAGTAAAGACGAAACAGCATCCTCATTCGAAGTGCCCCAAAAATTATACCATTGCAAGTCTAGGTCGTATTTGTTTATAATGAGTACACAAGAAATTTTAAAGATGAGCGATATCTTTGTCTGTAATACAATCAATTAAAATATGAAGGCCCAGGATATTATTGTTTAAAAACAATAACATTCAGTGTTTCGAGTTTCAAATGTTCTGACGCAGCAATAAAATAACTAAAAATATTGACATAGATTACTAGTCAAATTGTCAGCCCTGTGGAAAATGTACAGAAAACTCTAAAGTTAAAAAATAAAATGAAAATACAAATTATATATAATATTATAAGTTCAACGGTAGGTACATAGTTAAGACAGCGCGTCCAACCGGGGCCCCAGATTCGATCCTCCGTCAGGTCAATTTGGGAAGCAAACTTTTCTCAATTGGCTTGGAGTCTGAGTGTTACTGAGAGCTCCCTCGATTCGTTGTGTAATAGGAGTCTCGTGTGTAGTTTGGCATCATAGAATTGGTATAATTGTATGAAGTATAAAAAAAACTTCTATTATATGGGTACTGTATATTAAAATTTGATTGTAGCCTATATGTATATTTATATACACATAAATGATAGGTACTTACAATGTGAACGAAATACCCACTCACCAAGTGCTTGCCTACTTAAAACTTTAGAGGCAACCCCTATAAAATTAAGAATTAAGAACTTGAGGAATGTAATAAATTAGCGAAGTGTTCGTTTCCGACCTTCTTCTCTCCAATTTACTTCATTTGAATTAGAATTTAAGAAATTTTCAATTAAAACAACATTTTCAGTAAGAAAATTAAAACAAATTCGATGTTTGATATTTTTATAGTTTGGCAATCTGACTGATTCTGAAATTGTAATAAATAACATGTATGAAAATAAAACAAGAACCTCTTCATTATACTTTTGTGGAAATAAAAATACGTACCTATACAATTTCTGCTTAATTTTTTAAATGTGGTATTCATTTAAAAGATTTAAAAATATATATTATAAATAAGTAAGAATATTATTCTAAACAGACAGGTATAAACAATCATTAGTATCTTTGCTTATCTCTTTGAACTATTATGTATACTTAGAACTATTATGTAACTGCATGAATGTAAAATCTTCAGTACATAGGCAATACCGCGAACGGAGCATTGTACATTCGTATAATTTATTTAACAATTTATAACTTTTGTCCCCTGACATGTTTTCATCAAAATTGTGTGTAATACGAATACTATAAATTCTACAACTCGTGTTATTGTAGATTATGAAATTAATAGTATTTTATTAAAATATTATCTGTCTGCATAAGCTTATGCTCAAGCCTGGCGCCCAACGTGGGACACGAGCAACTGGCCCGTTTAGTGGCTGGGTGGAGCATGGTCGAAGGAAATTATTGATAATATCAACTGCCATACCTTTATTGAGCTCTAGACCTCATGGTTTTCGCCCCACAGCGTTCCAAAAATATCGATTCACGACGAATTCAGCATGTCGGTCGCCCTCTAGGGCAGACGGCTCTTCTCGCTCTATGTACACATAAGACACAACACGTCAAGTGAGATATCAAAACGTTTTCCCGCCACTACTATTTTAACACTTGTTATTTCACTAAAAATAATTCTCTTTCAGCTACAGAGCACGTTGTTTTTAGCACAGATTTTATCTTTTTATTTAAAATAATTCTACTCAAGATATGATTGAAAAACAGACTAAAAGTTTTATTAATGTGAATATTATGACAAACAATGCGCCAATCTCCCACGCCTACTCGACCTGACTGACTAAATTTCCTACAATTTCCCGGCGCAAGCCTTCACCCCTTGTAATCGAGCACGTTCGTAGACATATAACTACAACATTCCATATATGTAGGTGTTATGCGCAAAACGGACTCGTTCTAGGCATATTATATCTCAAAATTTTAATAATTAATAATCATATTAGATTAATATCTAAAAGCACTTGTGTTCAAATTTTAAATATTCAGGACAAAGCATCGTCAAAGATTTAATTATTAGCATAAAATGTCGTTATAGATTTAAGCAGGTACCTATCTGATTTTTTTACTCGCATGAGAAACATGTACTAATTAGATAAGTATTTGATTATTACATAAAAATATGATAAAAGAGCCCATTACATACAAAATATCCCAAAATTTGCATGTTAAGTTACGGTGCGTTCTCCTAAAAAGATTTTTATTTTTTACCTATGTTAACACTTTGCTATCAACAGCCAACAAAACATACCATGCCTTGATACCATGTACCTAACAATAGAAATAAGAAATGCATTTACATAATTCAATAATTTCAGTGTTAAGTTTTGCGACTTGTTTATTTATGTACCGTGTACATGTATTCAAATAATTAGGTATTTAATCTTTTTTCTCATATTATAATCGATATAATTTCTTCACTAATGGTATGTTCATTATAATAATGTCAAATAAAGTATTTTCAGATTTTTTACGAAAACGACATTTTTTTTATTTGATATTTGTGCTTTTGGGAGTTTGGGAGTGTAACTGAAGTTTGCTCATTCTTCTAAAAAGATCTTTTTAACTCCAATACAGAGTAGGTACCTACTGTTATTTTTTAGGAGGGGTTATAGGAATTAGAAACGAATTTAAGTACTTATATGAACAGTGACTCACGTACATTACAACAATATTGTGACGTTAGTAAATATTGTGACGTGGTTTATATCAATACAGTATTTTTCCAGTTACCTGGTTAGACTGATGGCTTATTACCAGTGCTTCGAGAATTTATAATATTACATTATTATATAAAATAATAATGTCAAAACTTAAGACTAGGCTGTATGATATCTTAACTTTGCCTTTCTCAAGTGGGATAAGGGTTTTTGGAGGGATTTTAAGGAGTGGTTGAGTGTTTATTTTAATTATTGTAAATGGTTTCTAATGAATATTGTGATGTATAATTGCCGTAATTTTGAGTGCCAAGTATCTACGCTGTTGTGCATGCGCAATAAGCATTTATTTCAACAATTTCACATAATAGTGAAATTGTTGAAATAAACGCTTATTTACTTAGTGGTTGAAAATTTTTTAGTGGCTTAGTCTGCTTCAGCGGATCCTATTAGAAAAATTTCCTTGATGTATTTGTCGCCAAAAGCTCCAAGAAACATCTAAAATGTATTACGTCGACATTTTGATGAAATAATATGAAGAAATTATCTATTTACTACTGAATACATTGGTTGTATGGGCTAAGATCCCTTTATCTACCCTTTTATGGGAGAATTGTTGTTTCGTGACAGCTGACAACTCGGGCTCACAGTGACGCTAAAATGAATTTGGCGTTCGTGCAAGACTGCAGATCGCGTTGTTTTTTTATTGTTTCCTGACATACTTTGTTGAAAAAAATACATGCAAATTAATTGTTAATTTATAAAGTGCCTGTTTCTAAATTAAACTAAATCGGTATGGCTCAAGCTGAAGATACTGAACTTAGAGACTTAGTAATAGAAGCTTTACAGAAAAATGGTTCCTTAGCCAAAATTCGGGCATTATTGAGGGCAAATATTTTTTTAGCCTTTGAAGACGAAAATGAAAACATAAAAAATAACATAAACTTGGATAATATTTTAAGATTACCTGAAGGTGTTTTATCTTTGTGCATTGTACATGAATTTTTGGAATTTTGTAACCTGAAAAACACGCTTTTTGTATATAAAGCTGAATCTCGACAAAACAAAGAATATAATTATGAAGGGAAAAAAGCATTAGGTGAGAAACTACATATTAATGAGAAAGACAATTTAAAAGAACCTATACTTTTGACACTTATACAAAATCTGTTAAAACCATTTCGACGAAAATGTTATGATCGAGGTGATGTTGGAAGTTCCATAAAACAAGAGCAAAATGGTAATTATAATGAGGACCAAAACTGCACTTACATAGTTCATGATGAATCGAATAGTGCAACGAGTAATTCTCAGTCAGATAATTCATCCGATGAAAAGAATAAACTTCATTTAAGACTTCAGTTGGATAACTCTGATACTGACACATCCAGTGACTCTACAAGAGATAAATCTAGTTCAGAATACATTCCCAATGAACACAATGTTTCCCAAAACTTAAATAGGATTGAAAATAAAAATATGTATGACGATGAAATACATAATAAAAATATTTTATTACATGATGAAGATAAAAACCAGAATGTTGATATTCCACATTATATACGTGATTTAAAAACACCAAACAACAGCACTGATTCAACATCTTATGTAGAGTTAAAGCCATATAATAGTTTGGAGGAAAAAATGTTGAATACTACAGGAATACCACATAAAGATATAGATGAGAGCGAACCAGTAAACATTGTATTATCAATACCAAAATCACAGTCACTAGTATCAAAGGGGGATATTGTACTGTCTGCAACAATGAGTAATGTATCATCAATATCTTCTCATGAAAAAGGCAAGACGGCATCTGTTGTAGTTAATTCAGAAGAAGGAAGAAAATCTGATGGAGATTCAGCAGAATATAGCCTTGATTTTACTTCATCTGAAACATCGAAAAATAATGATATGCCAATTGATAATACAAACTCAGTGAAATGTGTCCAAGATAATAATATATTGAATGATCTTAATACAAAGATATTGACCAACAGTCCTAATCAGAATTCAAACAGTTCACATAGCTCTGTTTCCATATCTGATGTTGCAGATTTAATTGAATATAGTGAAAAAAATCTATCTTCTGATAAACAAAAAGATAGTCATACTGATAAGTCACTAGAACACAGTGAATTTTTAGAATCACTAAAGAGTAATAATAAGTCAAGGGATATTTCTAAAAGTCTCCAAAAGAAATTTTCTGACGATTCTGCTGACTTTTCGGTTTCATCTGTACCATCACTTTCAAACTTAAGCCTTGACATTCACAGTGATTGATGCTGTAATTCCTTTGTGGATAAAAACTTTTATATTCTAAAAGGAAATATTTAAAATGTTAAAATATTGAGACTAAAGTACTATTTGTCAGTTCCTTTCTAATTAGACTTACAAGTTGAAGTAGTCTATTAGGCAAATGTAATATTTTTTACATTCATATTTTGACATTTACTATTTTAATATATCTGCATATTCTTTTCCTAGGGGCCATTCAAGTATTACGTAAGCACCAAAGGGGTGGGGGTGTTCTCTTTACTTATTTTTGATGACATAGGTGATGGGAGGACATCACCCATGTATTAAATGTAATATGTACTAAATAAATACTGCGTACGTAATCACGTCAGAAAAATTTATTTACTTTTTTGGATTTACTGCAATATTTAGTAGATTTTAATTTGCACAACCTTACTTTAATAGAACAAAATAAATTATCGGGTTAATCATTAATATATTAAGATTATAATAAATCAATACCATGTCAATAATTTGCTTAAATAAAAAATAGGGGTCTTTGCTCACTTTTGATGACGAGGGGGACAGAGGGGGGTTCATAATTATAAAAATACTGCTTACGTAATACTTGAAGGGCCCCCTAGGTATTACAACTGAAATCTGTAAGACCAAATTTTATTTTGGAAAAGGTTGTGCCTTATCTTACTACAGAAAAACTATAAATATTTAAATGGTTCCTTTTGTATCAGAAAATAAATTCTAGTCTTAAACATTGTAAAATTAAACTGGTTCCGTCCGTTTGATGTTTGACTTTGATGTTTCTGGTGGGATTAGTACTTATTTTAATTTATACACACTTTGTCAATAAACGATTTTACATTATATTTTATTTCAATTTGCTTTATTGCGTTTTTAAGGCATTCAAAATGGTAACCTACATGTACTTTTAATGAATACTTACATTTAGCAGGGATCTTATATTATAAATACTTATTAATAATAACTAATAGATACCTACCATCAATGCCAAATATTGATAGGAAAATTAAATAAAAATACAGAAATATAATCAATATTTATTTCACATTTTTTCATAAAGCATAGATTGTAGATATCACGTTTCAATTACGCACACACGTCAATCCATACCGAACACATCGTAACAAATCGTTACATACTTCTATACAAAAGTATTCGTATATGTTATAATGTTTATGGCGGTTAGTGTATCGTATAGAAAAAAAAATTATATTAAACACATTTTATTTACACCTAAATATTTTTATTAGGTACATGAGTTTTAATATGAAAATGGTATAAAAATTACACTTTCATATTATATTACATACAATACAATAGTAATACAAATGTAGGTCATAATATCCTAACTTTTGGAAAAATATAACAATAGTGAAAGCCACAATTTTCATTATAAACAGCAACAGCTCTACTCACTTGAATTATCTCATAAAAATGGAAAAATATCACTCCAGGCACTGTCATTATTTCATTTTCGTCTTATCAGAGTCACTTAGACATCCAACAGAAATCATAATTTGCAACAAAACTATTTTGGACAGAAAAGTATAATCTACTCTTGCTATATTTGCTATATCACAAATATTGCAGAGAAAATTCCTTTTAAAGTATTTTATTATTTATGTATGTGATTTTGCAGCAACGAAATATAATTGTAAATACATAGTTAATCCGCAATTAACATCAAATTATTTGTAACACTTAATGAAAATAAATATAATTTACATATGGCAACTATTTGGCTTTGTAAATTGCGCGATCCACACGTAAATGAGTAAAAGTGCACGCATTTACGTTTAGTTAAATGCTAGGATCAATGATCATAGTCGCTTGACTTTGAGGCACGACGATTTCCTAGGTTATCACCTATAGTTATAAAGCACTATTTTGTCATAATCATAATTAAAATCATAACTACTATATTAATAATACAATTACATATTTGCAAATCAAATAATCCTTTACTAAAAAATGTATAATACATATAATAAAGCATGCTCATGATGTCACTTAACAGTCCAGAGACTGCGCGTTATTTCATATAATTAATTATGAATTGTTACTAAACTCGTGTCATATTATAATTTTAGTTCAATAACATTTCAAATCGCAAAAAATAACGCGCGGTATCGGTTCATTTGTCAAATGATAGACAGATGCCTATTTATTTCAACATGAAGTAATTTAAAGCTCGTTGCCAACAGAACTGTCGTGAGTAAGATTCGAGTCCATGCTTGCATTGTCGGAGTCTTGACTTTGGTTACCGCTGTAGTTGGCGGCTTCTTGTAGGCGCATCAGCATATTCAACTGGAACAAATGACATTTTAAATCGCACTATCAAATAAACTATTCACATGTATATAAATTAAATAAATTACATTGTCATCACCAGTGATCGGATAATCGGGCGCTAATATACCTAAACTTCATTTTTATGCCTACGAAAGAATAATATGAACATGCCTTTTAGAATCCCGGATCCCGGAATCGTTTGAAATTCCTGATTGTTAAAAATGGTACCTGCATACGAAATAGTTAGAACTCGTTGTGAAAACGATATATTTTCTTTGAATAATGCTTACATACCCTCTCGTACTTTCAAGACGGCTGTTCCTTGTTAAACTCTCATTGTAATTTTATTTAGATTTTGATCTCATTCATCATTTTGATTTAGTATCTTTATTTTATTCAAAATAAGTTACTTATAGCTGTTTTTACAAAATTGTTTAATCCCGGGAATCCGGGATTATTTATTAATTCAGGAAGGAATATCCATATTATTCTTTCAAGAAAAGAAGTTTAGGTATATAAATAAGCGCCCGATTATCCGATCACTGGTCATCACTAACTTGCTCAAAATTTATTTTTATTGAAAGTATCACTGAAATGGGTTATGTACTTCTGAGATTTCCTATGAAAGAACAATCACTATCTATGAGCAATCTATGGTACATTCAGTGTACTAAGTATCTGGAAATTTCTGTAATTTATCAAGATTTATTTTATCTCCTCTAAGGTAGGTCCCATTGCTTACAATACGAATACTAGAGCTTCACCCAGTCCGCCTTACATTTTTCGTAGGCTCATCGAGGTATGATCTTAGTTCTATGAGTGAATTTTCTTGTAATGCTCAAGAAGCCTTTCTTGAAGTGGTAATTTTAAGTTCGGTAACAGGAAATAGTCAGATGGGCCCCTCTTAGGTGAGTATAGTGTTTGGTTAATGTGACATTTTAGCTAAAAACACTTGCACGATAATGGCTTTATGTACCGATGCAAAATAGACGAGTTGTAATTCAACAAACTTGGACGTTCTCGGTGGATACTCGTGCTAACGCCTCATGACGCCTAAATAATATCACTTATCATTATTATCACTTATCATTTATCCCTCTGGAAGCAATTAAGAGTAAACTACACGGTAATCTAAGAAATCTGTCGGCATAAACTTTTAATCTTTGATCCTCCCTTTAGATAAAATTCAGCTCTTTCGGAACCAGTCGTGCGATTGTGCGACGCGTTTTATGTCCAAAATATGTCAAAATATTATGAACGGATACTAAGATATTGTGTTCATCTCTTGAACCAACTCTATAAGATTCATACGTCGATTTTCGAGCACCGGCCTTATGATGTTCTTTCAATGTTTTAGTGCGTCATTCGTAGCTGTTGAAGGTCGACTAAAATAAGGCAAATAAAGTACCACTTCCCAACCTTCTTTGAATGATTTATACTACGGATTTGTCTGTGTTATTAACATACACGATTTGTTGTAGATCTTATGCAACATTTTGCGATGCAGTTACTACACGAAATTTCGTTTCAAATACAAAACGTAGGTCAAGCTCTTTATTCAACTATTTTATCCATTGTAAAAATTGCAGAGGACCATATCAGAGGGCTATAAAAGAATGATTCACTAAAACAGCAGTTCTAAACAGAGGGATAGAGCCAGACCAAATTTCTTGTAGTAATAGTCCAGTTCTAACAACATTCAGAATGAAAATTATATGTAGCGACATCTTTTATAGGCGTATTTTTGATGGTACATTACCGGATACTTTTTACCGTAATATTTTTATAAAACAATTATATGCAGCTAGATATTGTAACTTACCAAAGGATCTTGGTTATTATTTGTGCTAGAGTCTTGATTGGACTCTTCCATGCCAATTTCTTCTACTGTAATGGCTCTTAAAGTCTGTAAAGAAACAGCATTGTCAAATTTATGCAACAGCTCACAAAGCAAACAGCTCAGTGCCCGCTTCAGCAAGCGAGAAAAGCCAAGAGTACGTGAGAGTACGTCCTATAAACTCGATTTATTTGTTTCCACATAAAACTATACAATTTGATACAATATATTATTCATATTGTAAAAAATGGTAAAATATTTTCAAAGCTGTATAATTGGTAACTACGTGTAATTGGGCATTAGATAGCGTTATCGATCAAATTGCTAAATTATCAAAAGTTTAATGTATGAGAAACCATATTATTAGCATTGTGATTCGCGTAAAAGTGACATGTCAGTATTTTGATACGTCTCAGTTCAGTACAGTTTAGATAAATATTAATGGCAGATACATTCTTATTCAAAGTAAATAGTGTACAAGGGTATCTCTTGTTAATAATGGAGAATTCGCTACCGGCGTACAAGTAGTACAGCCCTCCACAGACAGCCGAAAATGCAGTCCATATGTGTTTGAGCAAGAGATCATCGTAATATAAAGCCAGTCAATCCAGCATTCAGTAACAAGTGATGTAGTGCTAGTACATACTACTGCGTTAGTGATAAAAATCATAGTGTGTCAGCACGGAACTGTAAACGTAAATTATTGTGCCCTTACTGCCGGTTCATTTATTGCACCGTTATTGTAGCTACCTATAAAGTAATAGCTTAAAATTTATGTCAAAAATGAACATTCGTAGTTGTATAAAAAAAGTTTGTATGCCTTATTCGATCGTACTACAATGTTTTAGCATACCAACTATTTTCATTTATTTTTTCATGTTAGTGTACCTATCGAGTAGCAGCTTTAAATTATGAATACATGAATATTTATGCTCATTTCTATAAGAAAATACATGCCGTGCTACGGTCAATGCCTATTGAAAGTACCTGGCCCACAACTTTGTTTTCCTGAAAGTAAAGCTCATCATTCGATAATATCATATTGTTACAATTGGACTTTAAGTCTAATGTACAAGGTCATTTATGGAATAACACGTGACACGCAACTTTCAGAGCTAAATAGATGATGTCTTTGGGCGTAAGTACTATCGATTGGTATCGATAGAATTAAAGACAAAAGCCAAATTGTAATTGGAAAAGTCTAGTGACGTGTCACAGAATCAAGCAAATAATTCACAATTGGCTAGCGACGTCGAGAACAATGTTTTGTAATATTAATAATGATAATTTCCTAGAAGGTTCTATGCCCTTCTTTTTCTCAGGCTATATACGTTATCACGCTTTACATACATTTTTTATTTTTTTTATTTTTTCGCTTTCCGCATAGTTACTCTCTTCGGACAGGATATTCTCTGGACGAGAAAGTTAATACTTAGAAGTGACACCCTTAACAGTGCAATGACCTACCATACCATCGCGTTCTGACCGCGTTGTGGTCGTCGTCGACCGCCATAGTACTCTTATCAGCGTGAATAACGTTCCTTAGACATAAAGTAAGTTTGTATATAACGTGCGTACGGCCCAACATAACGTACGCCTGTGTAGTAATCGCTCACGTTGTGCGCTGTCATATGAATTCTCTCCAGATGATATATAGACCCGATTCATGTGCAAGGCCGTTGCGACCGTCGCTCTTCCGTACATGCGCAAGGTAGACTACACTGTGATTTATTGGTTGCCACCATAATTCAAAACGAAAGAGGCATAAGAATACTTCTTTCACCACTCCTTCCTTCACCCGAACCCTTAATGACTAGTGTTATCGTACTCTCCCAAGATTGACGACATTACCAACTTTCGGTAGGCCCATATGTTAAGTGACAGAGATGACAAAATTATATAATACGATTGTCACATATAGAAGCTCGTAGTTATTGAAAGATGAGAGTGTAGGCTAAAGAGGTACGAGACGAGATCTATTTCAATTAGCAATACTCCGCTATTATTAACTACTACTAACTTTTCAGCTCGATTTTAGCATGTTAGTAGGTAGTTTTAAAAACAAACAAGTCTTACCACTACCACGATAAGTACACCTAAATGTTAAAAATGCGTCTTTATGCCATAGCGCTGCAAAGCCTAGTTCACGAGACGTACCTAAGCAATAAATGTTGCGTATCACGTGCTATTCCATAATCGTCTGTCTGTGTGTATGATATCAGATATAGAACTTTACTTTCAGGAAAACAAAGTTGTGTGTCAGGTGTTTTCAACGGGCATTGACAAAAAAGTTGGTGTGCCTAAAAACAACATTATATTACAATAACGGTGCAAAAAGTACACGGCATAAAAAAAATACACATATATTCGTTAGGAAAAATAAAGGAAATAAATTTCGACCCATCGCTACTTACATGCGAGTGATTAGGTTCTCTCCACGGGTACGTGGCTTTGACGTGTTGTAACGGATCAACGGCTGCGTGCCGCCGCCGCCCGTACAGCGCCACTCCCTCGCGGACCGCCTCGGACACGTACGGAACTATGCTGTAGTTCCACACATCCGCGAACCACGCCTGTTCAACATATTTATATAGCTAGACACCTTTTGTGATCTAATGAAGCGGAAGTTGAAGTACCTGCTGTATTTGAGATTTGAGGAGCCGTCTCAAATATGGCAACTTTTTGAGATATCTGATGGTAGATTTGAATGCGGATATTTAGAAAGGTTATAATTAAATAACGATTCGTCCCGTCATCGCACGGGTGGTTACTTAAAGTAGTAGTCTGAAACCTTGCTGAAGAACCAAACTAACCAATAGTGACTTGTCCGCAACCTCGTTGTCGTAAAATTGAAGGTTTACTTGCGGTTATTTAACACTCCTTTTCATCCCCTTAAGAAATCTTTCAATATCAGCCCAATACGTGTTTTATTGTTTAGATATTCTATTAAACAAAGTTTTAGGTACTTAATTATACGCTTTTTTTACGACACCCCTTTTTTAGCTGTTTAGGATTGAATTTCCAAAAATATTTTACTTATTGCAGCAGTATAGCACTTAGTGGTTGCCTACACTGTATGTAGAAACCCCTGTGCAAAATTTCAAGTATTAGACTCAGTGGTTTGGGGTAATGATGTTTTTTATATACATAGATTAATTTATCCTTTCTATTCTGTTAGGTTAGGTCAAAAAGGGTTGCTAAGTTCAAAAACTCCACGTTTCTCGCATTCTATGTGTAACACTATAAAATGACAATGCTATAAATTATCACAATATACTGTTTTTTTTAACTTGTCCCAGTTATATACAGTGAGTGGTATAAGGACAGTACAGATAAATTTGGAAGGGATAAGGAACCATTCGGTCTTTTTTTTTGTGAAAACAATTTTACCATTAAAAATGTTTTCATCAAGCATGAGATATCCATAAAAATTAGTAAAATTGGCAATTTTTTTTAATAATGCTGATCGACTCAATTTCTTGTAAACATCATTTCATTGCATAACAAAAACATCTGGATAGCAGAAGTTGCTAAAAAAATTTAATAAATAAAATTTTAAGCTACAAAAATAATTACAAGAATTTACTTCACGTTTACAGAACCCTAATCTGAATAATATTGTCAAAAGTCGGAGTGTCTGAACTGGTCCGTGGAGGACTCGTTGGGGGCCTCCTTAGAAGTTAGTAAGTTGCGGCTACTCAGCCAGTTGGTTCAACTTTCTCTGTTCAGCTACCGAAATACGTGACATATCCAAATATCCCTCTAACGATAATTTGATTTTATTTGCCTCGTTCATAGTATGGTACAGGCTGTCTGGAGTTACTAAGTCTATGTTAAAATATTGCAAGATTTTACCTGACTAGCTTCCAAGTCCATAGGGCAGGCCAGGAACAGCCTCGGGCCGACAGTGACGTCACTGGAGGAGTGCGCCTCGAGGAAAGCGTTGAGAGTGGCCCACACGCCGGGCAGCCACTCCAGCACGGCCGCCAGCGCGGGCTCGCGCCGCCCCAGCCGCAGCTCCAGGGAGAACAGCTTGCGCCGGAGGTACCTGTTGTACGCAGACAGATAAACCTATAGACTACACCATACACAGATTTTTTTTCTTCATACCATGGCGCACAGATTAGCGCATTTGCTAATGTCACGTGTATGTGGAATCGTTATCGTAAAACTCCTCCAGTAAAGTGACAGTAGATTTTAGTGAAGTTTTATAGGACTTCTTGGATGAGCGCGAGAACTTCAGCTACACATGTTTATTTACACCTACTCCTTTCTTTTCACTTACTCAGAACTTTAAAACACAATATACTATCCTTTTGTACTATAAAACTCGCATAAATGTAAAAAATAGAAAATCTAAATAAAATGACAACCTCACTTCTCCCGTTCCCGCCAAAAAGTCCCCACACAGATTTCATATATCGTAAATGGGTAAAATCATTAACTTAGTGTAAACTGGCATATAGACGAACATAGAGCTCGTTGATGAGTGACGATTTTTAATTTATCATTGTCACCTATGAAATGAACGATTCCCTTGATTTTTGAGATATTATGTAATATCACAATCACATATAGAACTTGAAAAATACAGTACTTCTTTGAAATAACACAAAATAATAAAATAGTCAACACCGTTCTCCACAGCGTGACGACTTATGATGACCTGTCGCGTTCAAAATAGGTTACAATAGCGTATCGTTCGCTATCCCTTTCCTACTTGTGATACTATCATAAAAGATTACAATCTCACTCGCATTCGTTGTGTCTATACGCCAGTATATACTAAGTTTATGGGCAAAATAAAAGAGGCGCAGCAAAGTATTGTGTAAGTTAAAGCGAGATAGACAGACGAGACACGCCATAGTACAAAATAACCCCAGCGTCAGTTATGAAACTAAATTTATCACGGTTATATTTGCAAAATCTCAGATAATTTTGTGTTCATTACAGGGAGTTAATTATGGTTAAACATGTGTGGTGTCCGGATATAACCCATCACAAAAAAAAATCTTGTTCGTATTATGGCTACCAGCTTTTTAAAACTACTTTTCCCCATACGGTATAAAATAAGTGAAGAGAAAATGCTGTGGGAAACTATTTCTATAGTTTCCAAAATAGTGATATATTAGCTAATTAACTTCAAAAACTTTAATTTCTTACAAATATCATTTGCCGATAAAAAAGCATTTAATTTTTACGCTTTCAGTTTAAAGACTTGCTTTCAATTTGTTATAAAAGTGCCACCTTTTACTTAGTTAATTTACGCAGTATTTGTAAAGTAAAATAGAAAGGAATGTAATAATTCCTTACTGCGTAATCGCAGTAACATATTCAGAAACAAACAGCAGAACACAGAAATAAATGAAATTTAACATTTACATTTTTACATATCTTCACACTGTATCCGATATAACGGGATAGTTAGGAAAGAGCGTCAAGCGTCGCGGTCCTTACGTATTTTTCTACAAAAATCTCATCTTTAAAAACCTCACACATTTTCGCCTAGATATGCGAGTACTTTTGATATTTTGTCAGCTAACACTCTGGCTATTTGATCTTCGTAATTCAGCCTTGGTCTTCCTTGGTTTCTGCCACAACTGACTTTCGCTCTGTAGATTTAATTTCAGACGAAAAATCATCATTCCTTTCTTCATTTTTACGATAACGCTGTTGTTCAATTTTATCATACTGCGTATTTCTTCATTGCTTATTTTGTCCGCAAGGGTGATACCGTACACATTTCAGAGATCGCATTTCTACTGCATTTATCTTACTTTCACCTTTCTTTCGAAGTTATAACTAAGTATTTATAAGTGTTTATGCAACATTGTTTTTATAAAAGTAGGTATGTAAGATGTGTTTACCATTTATTTGTTTATTGTTCTATGTGTACAGAAAACTGATTTATAAACATGGAGTGTCAATTAATAACTTATTAGAAATATAAGTACCTCGCCAAAAATCCCTTCACGGGTTCCATATGATTGGCGGTTAGAAGCCACCTAAAGTTGTGGTGTAATTGCAGGTTCGTCGTGTTGCAAGTTGCTTGGGACATTGTGCCTGAAATATCACATTATTATGAAATACAATATATGAGCAAATATGGTAATAGAAGAGGGCAACAGAGTTACAAATACCTACTTGATGAGAAAATGAAACATAAATTAATAACATGGTTATTGTAGGGTGTGATAATATCTATTCAGTCCGTCGTTGCGGTTAATGTTGTGCGTAGAACTTTGCTTGTTACGTTTTCTTCTGCTGTTATTATCATTACAATTTTGTATTATTGGCCTATTAGTATTATTTTATGCTAATCGGTGACAATATTCCACTAAAAAAGGTCAGTAGCTACATGATATGCTTTCTACGCCGTTGTTCATGTTTTTACATTTGTTTTTATGTCACAATTTCACAAATTAAGTTTAGAATGTAATCAGATATTTTGCAATATTATGTAACCACATTTAATCTCAAATTACCATGAGAAAAGCTGCAAGAATATTTAATGTATATTTGAACAAAAATTTGCGTAAAACTACGCTGAAAGAAAGATAATATAATCTATCTAGACAATCCATTTTTAAATGTTTGATGAAGTGCTTATGTGGATCTACTTTGGGTCTACTCAAAATCTTGCAAGCGAAAAAACACTGTCTAAGTTGATACACATTTTGTCGGAGTCATGCCCAAACTTACATAAATAAACAGCTGATTTAAGTTAAAATACCTTCTTTTTTCGATTAAAATGGCGATACTTTACCAATAATAACAGGCATGTTTCTATTGTCAGGTGGCAATAGCCCCGCAAATGCATCTCCCAGAGCTGACGCATGTTGTAAATTGTCCAAGACGATGACCGAAGGCAAAGCGGCTTCTTCGCCCGCCGCCACCGCCGCCGCACACTGCTCCGCTATATTGGCGAGGTAAGCTCGAAGTTCATTACACGATTTACGATCCACGCTGGAAAAATAAATATGTGCATACATAGTACATACATATCATTATTTATAGTCGATTGTTAAACGATATTTTACGTCGTAGATTATATGAAAAGACGTTGTAGTAGATTATATAGAAAGGACGTTGTCGAGGAGAGGTAGGAGGAAACTGTAATTGGAAACGTTTTTCGTTTCTCAGTGGGCAACACAGTAAACATTTTTATTTTCTTGTCTAGATTCGGTCTTACTTTGTGGAAATCCGTTTCATGTGATGAATTCTTATATAATTTTAGGTTATCCTCCGGCCAAAATTCAAATACCACTAATCCACGCGTCTTTCGCCTCTTAACGAAGCATCCTCAGCATATTCCGGAGATCAGGCTTAGTCAGCTAAATAGAACCGAATCGGTGATTGATCTCTAGAATATCCTGAAAATGCTTCATTAAACGGTGAAATACGTGTAGATTAGTTTTATAATTTATACATAGGATAGCTGAAATTTATAAAAATTCATCAGGTTTATATTTTCATATGTAATAATTTTAAATGGAAAATTAGATCTACAAGTACTAACATTAAATCACGTTAACATTTGATTTACTTACATACGCCAAATATTTAAATTAACTCACTTAAAAGTTGCCACAGCTTCAGCAGGGTTACCACGTCGCTGTGTTCTTTGCACATAAAATTCAGCTAGTTTAGCTGCCAAGTAAGATTTGCCAGTGCCGCTCGGACCGCACAGGATAACTCGCCGGTGTTCCGATAAGAGTGATACGTACCTGTGGCATTAGGTGAAGTGTAGAATTAAATAATTATAAGGTAAAGTGACAAGATGTCAACTATCATACAAGGGCTATGTTTTAAGTCAGTTAATTAAACGCATATCAACGTGAACACACTGTGGTATAAATTAAAATATTAGCCAGGTTGATTACAAACTTAATTAATTTTCAAAGACAAATGTTTAAGATGTTTGCGTCGCATGGGAATTATATTTTTTTCGTTTAACAAATACTTGTGAAAAATATTGTTGTAGTTGTATTTACAAACAAAACACAAATTACTTACCTATATACAATATTTTTTGGTATAAGACTATCGAACGCCAAGCTTCCTACGCCTTGCAAGCATATGTACAATGTGTTCACTGTTCCCACAATGTAGCCACAGGGCAATAATTCCGGGAAACCGATTTCTGGTCCGCGCGTCGCTTCACCCAAATGATAAGAAGTGATGGAATCCGTGTTTAATCCCAAGTTAGTGCCTGGGTCTATCCTCGAAAGGAAATCTTTAAATGTTTTCCTAACTATATAATCTAAGTTCTGCCACGTTGTCTTCCCCGATATGTAAGTATATGCTATGGTGAATTCATTACAGTTTATTGTCGAGTCACTATTATACACGTTTTTATAGGAATTACTGTGTGCAGATTTATTGCTTTTCAGACTATTTGTGTTAGACTTATTAGTTTGTGGGAAGTCTTGCGTCTCTGTTTCAGGACTATGATTTTGGGACATCCTTGGTGAGTCGAAACTCGGTTGTTTTTCAAAGTGATTATTATAAGAGCTTGACGACTGCTTCGCATAGAATCTGCATTCCGATTCTGTCAATGTGTCTTGTACTTCTTCAAAATATCTTTGGAATGTTTCAGGCTGTCCTAAGTAGACTGCTATGGCTATTTTCTTCCCGTCTGTTGTATCCCCTTGACTATCGGCAACACCTGTGACGGCAATACATGTTATATGAATATAAGTATGTTTACTATATTAGCAAGTTAAAAAGGAATTAAAATCATCGAAGCACTCCTGTTTGCTGGTACAGTAATTACATAAACTTTTTACACTGTAGTTTAACTATTAATTCGATAGAGTCATTTGACATTTTAACGTGTCAAAATTCTAAATAATGTGGCCATCTACGATAGCATTGTGTAATGATAATATAACTGAGTCGATATCGATTTAACTAAATGGATCGACTATTCTATTTTTTGTACTATTTAACAGATTTTCCTTACTATAACAAATATTTATATTATATTTTCGACGCTACCGCTATCTCATGAAATAATTGATCTAAAAAGAAGAGTCAATGAGTTTGAAATGAAATTCAATAGAGCTGTGGGGTAACCGCTACAGACTAATTAATCATGAAGTTAATACGGAGACGTCACTATTTAAAAAATTGCAAGAACTTGGTTATCCTGGAAACGTCGAATCACTCTATGGAATTAAAACTTGGACTATAGTTCTGAATTTCATCAGATATAAGTTCATTTTTAGTTGTAACTTTGACTATGAATAAATACTAGTAGAATCAAAATTACTAAGAGAAAGAGGAGGTGTAGTGTAGTAATAACTGATAAATAAAAAACAGCACATCAGAAAATTTTAGGAGTATAGTATATGAAAACCTTCAGATTACTAAAAGATTTTCTTTTTGAAATATAGTATAAGTGCAAAAAAAAATTACCTATGTCTGAATAACTTTCTCCTATTGCCAATTCACGACTTTTAGGCGGAGGCAAAACCGTGTTAATATCGTAGTCTCCACTCAACCTGTCTGTTGCACTAAGTCCATTTGTGAATATATCACTAGCTCCATTTAAAGCACTTAATAACGCTTCACCGTTGTCGTTCAATTCGCAGGCAGCTTTGTTGCCGTATATGGGTTCGACCATACTGGACTTAGGGGAGCCTTTTTTCGCAAAATCCATGGTCGGTGTAGTAGATATACAGTTAAAGTCCAAGTCTAAAGGTTGCGAGTGAATATCTATTGCAGTCTGGAACAAGTAACGGATCAGGGTAGACTTACATAATTGACTGATTTACGTCTTTAGACATCACGATGATTCAGAAATTAATAGTTCTAAATTAAATAACTGTAACCAAAAAAAAAAGTTAAAAAATTATAAATAGGAAAGATTGGATTCGATATTTTTAATATTAAATTATTATTTCGTTTTTAATCGCAATTTAACAGAACTACCCCAAATTGACATTTTGGGTAGTTCTGTCTTTGTCGCCATTGGCTCTTTGTCGCCATAGTGTAGTCGCGAATATTTATTGTAACTAGATTTATGTAATTATGTAAAGTATAAATAGACTAAACTTCAGTTAGAAATCTCAAATAAAAAAACAAAAATTATAAGTTGTAGGTTAAAACCTTTTTTACATATAAAACCTTTTTCGTTTGTAAAATGAACTTCATTTCCTACATACAAAGGTTTCTGAAAAGAGTAAAACCTATTTGAGATAAACAAACATAGCTATTACACAATAATTTTTCCGTAGTATATTCTTGTACAAAAGCGTCACTTAAACGTCAGACAACCCTTTTAAATAAAAAGATTTTGTCATAATTTTGATTTTTTTTGTTATTGAAGCTCACAATTTTTATGACAATGATTTTGTTAAAAAAAACATTCCTCAGAAAAATAAACTAAAATAGGCAAACATTTTAAATGAACATATTTCACTGAACTGAGCGGTCTATCCAAAAACCAGAAATTTAATATGTAATATTAGTTTTTGCCAACCACTATGTATTTTGGACATTTCTGGGATAACTACATCTCTATTCCAAGAAAAGCCGGGTAAGGAACTCTTATCGGATTTAAATAAAATAATGTACGTTTAAATTAGATTTAGAAGTACTTTTAGGTATATATTTTTAAATAGGCGAAATTGTGTGAAGAGAATGATGAGTTTAAAAGAAGCGAAAGAGGTGTGTAAGGACCGCGACTCCTGGCGCTCCGTCCTCTCTGACTACCCCGTTGGGGATATAGCGTGAAGATATGTTATGATATGTTATTTTTAAGTATTTCCTTAATTATGCTGGTTTAAGAAAAAATAAAGATGTACCTGTTTATCTTATGCACAGATCGTTAAAGTTCGCCAAGGGATAAGTAGTAACTTATTAGGAACTGGAGTAGGCAATAGGCTAGCCACCTGTCGCTATCAGGTTCCGCTTTGCCAATTGTAAGCCCAATTACTTATTGCTAGAATAATGTCCAAGTGTGGTTTTGTTTGGCCTTGTTGCTGTGCCCATCTCAAATGGAAAATGGAGTGAAATATGTATGTATTCTACAAGTTAAATACTATTATAATACCTGATGCTGTGTGGGCTGATCAGCTAAGCTGAACCTCCTGGGGTCCTCGCCTGTACCGCCGGTACCTAACGAGCTCTGACTACCGGCCAACGACCGTGACGTCACTAGCCTTTGTAGCCGTTCGTTATTATGCTTCAAATTCAGCATTTCGTTCTAGAAATACGTAGTTAAATTAGTTTACTATGGACCAAAATGCTCGTAGGCTCGTGGTGTTTTGATATTAGGTACGATTTCTGAGGTTAAGTAACATTGCTTGCGGTCGCCTGCTGGGTGGGTTATTAGTGGATGGATGTAGTGGGATTCCGTGTCAATCGTCTCTCTGTGCTTCGGAATTAATACACGTTGAGTGAGTATATGCAAACCTTGGTGTATTTGGGTGACCTAGATCTCGAAAGCTAACTTATAATTTCAACTAGCCAGGTCTATGTCATATTATTATTTAAGTCTTCTTTATTTTATTTAAATTATTTATTTAAATAATTATTTATTTCAATCTTTTTATCTCAGTTTCGCTCCACCGATTCACACTATTATTCCAGGATAGAACGAGTTATGAAATAAAAAATAGCATAATTTAGACCGAGAAGATGGATACTGCTTATCAACATCATGGAATTCTGTCATCAATATGTCCGGAGCCGGAAAACCGGAGAACACCACTATGTAGATGTCGTTAGTGTAGTGTGATGAAGTAACTGATGATAATAAAAATAAAAAATGTGATGAATAAGTGTGGGTAATTGCCAGCAACCGCACACTATGAAGACGACGCTCGTTCTCATCAGTCTGCCCGTGACCTTGATCGATGCAATCTGGTCGAGACGTTGGAATAAAAAAGATATTAGCTATAAGTATTAACACGACGTAGACCAGGTTAGTTGAAATTATAAGATGTATACAAGTCGTGAAAGATAAAAAATTTTTTCAAGATTCATTTTATTCTGAAACAAAGGAAAGACTCACCCTCATTTTGATGACGGTGTCCTTAAGGCTCTCTAATTGGTGAGCCGAGCTTAGAGCCTCGAGTCGAATATCAGTTAGCACCAGATCTTTCTCACGTAGCTGCCGCTTCAGTTCATCCACTAAACCAGAGTCATCTGGTTTTTCTACGAAAATGTATTTCTATCTAAATTTTATTTCAATAAAACTTACAATCTTTATTTAATGCCATAATATTTATATTGCATAGATTCAGGTGATTCTTTGCGAAATTTCATCTTATGTCATGAAGTCATATAATTTTTAGCTAACTTCGCCCAAAATTCCAAATTTGTTAATCGACACGTGTTTCTTTTCTCAAAGACGCTTCTTCAGTAAATTCCAGTGATCAAATTCGGCCAGCTAACTAGCACCGATTCGACACCGATTTTGGTGTTAGCTGATGGAAAAAAAGTGTGGAATTTTAGGCGGAACATAGCTAAAAAGTATAAAGACTTTATCACACATACCACAATTTTTCACAATTTTATATTTGACGAAGAAAATCTACAGAGCGAAAATGAGTGATATCAGAAGCCAATGGAGACCAAATCTGACTTATGAATATCAAATAGCCAGAGTATTAGCTGACGGAAATATCAATATATGTGAAAGTGTGTAAGAAGAATGTGATAAATTCCCAAAATCTTCAGCTATTTTCCGCTAAAACTCCAAAACCCACCAATCGACACGTGTTTCCGGTGCTGCACCGATTCGGTGCTGGTTAGCTGACCGATACCTATCTCTGGTATATCCTGAGGATGCTCCGTTGAGGGGCGAAACACGTGTCGATTGCTGGTTTTTGGAGTTTGAGCGGAAAATAGCTAAAGATTTTGGGAATTTATCACATGAAATGGATTTCCGCAAAGTAACACCTGAGTCTATACAATATGTAAGAAGAATGATGAGGATTGAGGAGGCGAAAGAAGTATATGTAAGGACCGGAATAGGTACTTGGCGGGAAAACAGCTGGAGATTTTAGGAATTCATCACATGAAATGGATTACCGCAAAGTAACACCTGAGTCTATACAATATGTAAGAAGAATGATGAGGATTGAGGAGGCGAAAGAAAGTATATGTAAGGACCGGAATAGGTACTTAGCGGGAAAACAGCTGGAGATTTTAGGAATTCATCACATGAAATGGATTTCCGCAAAGTAACACCTGAGTCTATACAATATGTAAGAAGAATGATGAGGATTGAGGAGGCGAAAGAAGTATATGTAAGGACCGGAATAGGTACTTGGCGGGAAAACAGCTGGAGATTTTAGGAATTCATCACATGAAATGGATTTCCGCAAAGTAACACCTGAGTCTATACAATAACTTGGCGCTCCATCCGCTCTGACTACCCCGTTAGGGATACAGCGTGAGGATAGTATGTATCTATTATATTTAGAAAACTATCTATGTATGTAGATATTATTGGGGTTATTTACGTTTTGAATTTTATTACCATGAACAACTGATTTACAAAAGAAATGTCATACCTCTACTTATTGTAAAACTGATTTAAATTCGAAATTTTAAGTAGAAAGAAAGATATCGATCTTCACACTAGCCAGTATTAAAAATCGGCAATTTCATAGGTAAATACCTAATATTCTTTTCGTTCAGCGTTGACGTAATCAAGTACTATTTTAGTAAGTAGAATATATAATACAACCATAGAACTCTATAGAATATTCATATATCTCTGAAACGTTGCCTGCACTGTGTACTTGTGTAGAAATAATAACTACAAACAAAGAGCTCCATTGTTTTAAAAGCTGTGATTCTTTATCAGCATTTATTTTTCGCATGTGTTAACAGAGCTTCTGTTAATGACGGGTTGATTTGAATATTTCCTGAGTAAATAATGAGTAAAATCTCACCTCGAGTAAATATTCGATCCCATTTCATAAAGAAATTTAAATAATCTAAGTTGCAATTTCTGTAGAAACTTCTGCACTTAGCCTTAATACTATTTATATATATAATATGAATAAAATACCTTTAAAAGTTTTAAGTAGATAAAAAGAGCAGAACAGAAGAATCAGTGCTTCTATATGTTGCATACATTACATACCTTTGGTTTGTTCAGCTGATTGGGCGGTTGTCTTTTCCTTCACATCCGCAAGTGCTTCGTGCGAATGTTCTAGACTATTTTCGTTGCTTCCCTCACGGATCGTGTGCGGATCGTCGTAGTGATGGGAACCTGACGAGCTATCTTGAGCGGACAGCTGCCCAAGAGACGAGTGCTTTGCTGTTTTCGATATCTTTGCATTCCGTGAGAAAGCCTTCGTGAACGACGAACGTAGCTGTGAAAAAACGTTACAATGTCTATTAAAGTTCCGTATCAAAGTTAATCAAATGGAATGTATATCGAATCGCTTCAATGTTTGTCAGTCAATCTGTCAGTCTGTCAAGCGTTGAGTACTGTACCTCGACCAAGAGTTTAGTTCACTATGCTAGCAACTGTTCTTATGGTGACATATGAGTATGTGATATTGGCTGGAGTAGTTATGAAATATCTGATATGTGATACCTTATAAGTACAGGCTGGCCCGAAATTTCGTTGGCAAACAAATAGTTTATACTCAATAGTTTATTTTTTTATAATTTACAACTCCTTTTCTATTTGTAACTAAAACTAACGTTTTTACTTTCTACAGAGTAGTGCAGATTTTTTTTTTCTTTCGTAATAAAATTTTATTCATTTTTTTACCCTCTGCAGTGCACAATGAAATAAATTTGTCTCTGAATCGTCATTTTAGTATAATTTGTTTTATTACAACTACGAGTAAATAAACAAATATAATATGTATAATAGAAGTGTTTGAATAAATAACATAATAAATAAATTAAAATTTAGTAAACTTATATTTTATCCAAAAATTTCATATTTACCTTCATTTTTAACTTTCATATATTATCTATTATTGCATTTACTATATATTACATTAACTATCATGTATTTTACGGTGTACCTATATCTCCAGAGCCCAGTTTTTCAACCTGGGGGTCGCGACCCTTGGGGGTGTCGCGTTGGTTATTAAAGGGAATCGCAGTCTGTTAAAAAAAATAAGACATATACAAAAGATTCGTTTATTAAAGTAATGAATTTTAGTGTAGTGTTATAAAATTAAATATTACCATGTAATATTTAATGTAATAAATGTAATAAATAAACTTATAGCTTACTTTGTTTAATTAAAATGATTAATCATGGACATTAATTAATTAGTATTAAGCGACGCTTGGCACTCCGTCCTCTCTGACTACCCCGTTAGGGATACAGGGTGAAGATATGTATGTATTTATTAATTAATGCGATGGTTGGCTTTGTTTCTCACTTAATAGTATTTCTATACGTCGATCATCTTTGCAAACACTCATAAGTAAATTATTTTCGAGTGATAACAGACGATTTCTGTAGTTTAGTTTTCAAAGCCAACATTGACGAGAAACCTTTTTCGCACAGGTAAGAAGTAGCGAAGGGTATCAATGTTTTCAAAGCTTACGTTACTAGGCTTCCGTACTCACATCTTTGTGCAAGCCAATATTTATCTAAATCTTGAGATAAAAGTTCCAGTTGTAAAGTTTTATCAGCCGATGAAGCAATGAGTTGATTGTGGGTTTCAGTTCGTAACTTGGCAGCTGCAACAATATTTTCATCAAACAGATTGAGAACCCATCTTTTCGAGAAATCATTGTTATCATCTCGAAAATATTCTAGTAACTGAATCTTTAATTCACCTAAATGCGTTTTCATTATCTCCAACAGGCGGTCAATAGCTGAATTTTCTAAATTCGCATTTTTGTTAAAATAATCAGAAGTTGCAGTAAATGCATCAAAATTTCGATTTTCAAGGAGAATAATCCAAATGCTAAGCTTCTTAATAAAGGCATTGACTTATCTGTCATAAGTAAAATGTTTTTGTTACGGCCTTGTAAACTCGTACTCAAGTCATTCAAATGTGAAAATATAACACTCGAATAAGGCAAACAGTAATAAAGTTTCTTTATCTTGTAAAAGTTCTAAAAACGAACTGTTTTGTCTGTAAAATAGATTTTTAATTCATCTCGCAATTTCCTTTCCTTTTTCCTTTCCTTTCCTCGCGACAGCCATCTCACTTCAGTATGGAAAAGCAGTGAGTTGTTTTTGACAGCCTTTTCTTCGCAGAGTATGGAAAGCAATCTAGTTTGCAACGATCGGCTTTTAATAAAATTACAATTTTAACAGCTTGTGATAAAACATATCGTAAATTGTTCAGCATCTTTTTTGCAGTAAGCGCATGTCTGTGAAGAAAGCTGGGCATCCATTCCACATGCGGCATAATGTCTTTTTATTTTACTATCACGCCACTGTTCTTCCTCCTTATCGCTTTCGCGCCATCAGTACACACCGCAATGCGTATATTCCAGTCCAAGTTTTCGTTTTGTGTTGCTTCAGTGAATACGTTAAAAAGTCGTTAACAAAACACAAAAATTGCGATAAGTTCGACACGTCTGTTGACTCGTCAAAATGAATGGCAAAAAATTCACAAAATTTAACTTTTTCAATTATTTGGTTGTGAATATCGATGGCCATTTCATTAACACGTCTCGATATTGTATAATTTGAAAGGGGTATAGTTTTAATTTTCAGCTTCTTCCGGACTTATCATAATATTGACCGTATCAATGGCAGCGGGTAAAATGAGTCCTTCCGCAATAGTATTAGATTTCCTATGGACTCGCAGTGCTACTAAGTAGAATGCATGAAGTGCCGCAGTCTCATTACGGCTGGATTTATTTATAGCAATTTGTTAATTTTTCAAAACAAATAACTAACGCTCAAAGAATTCTAACGGTTTGCTTTGTAAAGACGGGTGTCTTGTTTCCAGATGCCGGAGTAATTTTGAAGGCGTCGTGCTTTCCGCGGATAGTACTTGAAAACAAACAACACATTGTGGCTTGCCATCCAATGCAATAAATCCATATTTTAAATATGTGTCGTTGTATAACCTGGTCTTTTTCTTCACCTTTTCACTAGATTTTACTTTTTTACTGTTATTTATAAAAATTAAACAGTGGTGAATGAGATAAGGTCGTTGTTGTATGTACTTGCTTTCCTGTGCTACTTCGTTAAAAATGTAAATGACAATGAAACTCTGCCTCGCGTACTTTTGTTTTTATAATTTTTACATTTAACATGTACGAATCTGTCTAGCACACGTGTCACAGTATGTGCGGGCGTCTTATTTGACAAGTTCGTGCAAGTACAACGCAGGCTAAAACCTCGCCTAGACAGTTTTTTAATTTTAAACCCGCAGACAGGCGGGCGCGATTTACACGCGCGATAATTTATATTTGTAATGCGCGGTTTTGAGTTTTTATCGTCCGAGGGAGCCTTGAAAATTAATTAAAATATTATTACAATTATAATTTTATAGTGAAGAAGTCGCAAGACTTTATATTTAACTTTTTGGCTTTTTCGTGGGTCGCCACATAAAAATGGTTGAGAAACAATGCTTTAAAGAAATATACATCCGTAAATATTTAAATATTCCAGTTTCCGGACTAGGACAAAATATAAGTCATGGGTGTAACATTTTTCATGTCTACAATCCAACCACCCAACTTACCCATCCTTTCTTTTTATGTTTTTTGTCGTGCGGTGCAGATGAGCCACTGCTAAGGCTATTGATACTTGAAACACTGTCTGTTGACAAGTGCCTGGTGATGGCGCCGTTACCGGTTTGGGCGTTTCTTTGAGGTGACGATTGCTGTGTGTGCATACTGCTACCTTCTTGCTGTATATGTAAATAATATACGAATAAAACTTTTTGTATTAATATAAAAAAAATTAAAAGGAGGGTCCAGCCCTCCATTCAAGTAAATTATGGAGTAAATAATGTTTTACATGCACATTAATATTATTTTTTGTAAACTAAAATGGGCGTACGTTTGCCTTCCGTTTTACTTGACACTGAGGTCTAGCATTAATCACGCTTGCCCAGGAGATACGTCCATGAGGATTACGGACAAAATGTTTAGTACCCTATTAAAATTCTTATAGCAATGATATAAAAAATTAATAATGTGTAGGTACTATTAAATGACTAGAACACCTATTTTTTTTGTTTTTGAGAAGGGAAAATATACCCACGGATGCTCAGCCGGACTCTGCGCCGATTGAGTAGTGTCGGACTCGAACTGACATAAAAATTCTCCTCTTTGCTGTTGGCCTTAGTGGCTTTTACAGCGTCATTGGTCGTGTTGCGAATTAGGACACCTGGTCCTTCCAACAGTGCCATATGTATTTAGAAGTTTTTCAGTGAAGGTCGACTGAGCAGTCGACCTTCACTAAAAAACTTCGCTGAAACACAGTTTTTGTCCCAGTAAGCGGTCCACACAGTGAGCGGACAAACACACTAAACATTATAATCATGCTTATTTTAGAATCACAGAATTCTTAAAAGCCTATCCTAATATCTGTAATCTTCTCATAAAATATCTTGTATGTATAAACACGACTCTGTCACTATTTCACATGTAGGTTATACTACTTTATATATTATAGATTATACGTAATAACTAATAAGGTATAGAATAAAACGATAATTTAAATAAATTAACATTTTAAATATGAAACAATTCCCTATTTACGATATATCAGATAACTTTAGAAGGTATTTGACTAATTCTGATGATATCATTATTGACACTATGTTCGTAAGATAACTGCATTTAAATATAATAGTAATTTTACATACTTTTCTCGAATTCACAAGATCAAGTGACTTTTGGGAAAGCGATCACAAATTCTAAATATTACAATAGATAAGCAGTACTTCCTCTTTTATATTATAATATTAAATACCCCGTTAAATTTACGTGCAATGACCATAATGAATTAGGGTTATTGTACTTTATTACCGGTCTGCGTACTATATACCTACTATTAAAGAAATATATAATACGCAAAAATAGTATATTTCAGTTGAATGTTGGATTTCGAGTTTCGAATCGAACGCGCCTCTGTTTTGAAATGATCATTTGATTTACATTAATTAAAAATTGAATGGCATATGATACTTTTACCATAGACAAAAACAGTTAAATTTGTTTTAACTATTTTTGCAAAAAAAAATTTTTTTGTAAAAATAATTAAGTAACAAATAACATCTTTGTCTATTTTTTACTTATTTCATAAAATATAACATATATTTTTTTGAAGTGTGCTATATTTTTTTATAGACTATTCTGAAAATATTATAATCTGCCGAAGAAATGTTGGCAACCCTAATATAAATGTCACAATATTTTGTTAACACTACTACTATAACCAGGCTGGAAATCTTTCTAACTTACTTAGGAAGGGAAAGCGACATCCAATAAACAGAAGCAAATAAGGCAACGATGTATACACATTGGCATTAAATTGAACATCAATTGATTCGCTCCAGTTCTCCTTTCAATTCTACTTGACTCAACGACGTAACGTAGCTTATCCAAGCGTATACATACATATGGACCATCGGTTTTATTTAACCATAATTGAAAGAGGTCATATCTGTAGAAGTTTTTAATATATTGTAATAATCGAAGAAACTGCCAGACGTTTAAAATGAAATCTTTATGTTTTTTCTACTTATCGTTTGTGTTTTTTCTTTATAGAGAAACTAAACTATTTGTTACCGTACGGAATCATCTCCAATAAAAACCATGTTTATACATCGCATCTAATAGCTATAAACGCTTCTAGTTAGAACTATTAATAGTGTATGCGAGGCCAAGTGTATATTACTAGAAACATTGATAAAATCGAGACGATTTGATTTCCAATAAGCAATGATAAATAATACTTTTAATTACCTGACCCGTTACATTGACACCATCAGCACGGATTCCCATGGACTGCATATGGGCTGTGGTAAGCCCAGCCTGGATCGACTGCTTCCGAAGTAATTCGATCGTTTGACGTAACTCCGTCAGCTCAGAATCCTACAATAAGCGTTCTTTACACTATACAGATATATGCTTATTTACAAAATGTTAGATCAAAATTCGACAACTTTTGATTCAGTATAGAATAGTAATAGTTTATATGTTAGCGTATAATTGTTTACTTTTTAGTAATTGTCTAGAAAATATAACAGTAAAATATAGAGAAAACATTATATCTTATTGTATACATATTTCATTTCAAATTGTAATAATTTATGTTGCTATCTTAAATTGATATATGAAGGAATGAATGAAATGTGTGTTACCTTTTTCTCCGCGGTTGCAGTGAGCTGCTGTAGTCTTTGGGTCATATTCGATAAGCTCTGTTCGAAAGCTGATACCACGTGCGCCTAAAACAAAACGAAAATGTAACGTTAAAGATAAGATACAAACAGCCATAATTGTACATTATAAATGTACATAGATTGTTATAATTGCTAAATACGAATAAAATTTTTTATGAAAGTAAATTTTTTTGTTAACAATCACTTAAATAATGAAAACAAAACCGAAAGTTAAGAACACTTAGTAACAATGGAAACCGTTATGTTAATAATATATTTTATTTAAAATTAATTACTGTGAAAGTTTAATGGATATTTATAAGTGAAATTAAAACTTTTAGAATAGATAGCATTACACTTTTATCAGCCTTTCGATAAAGTATGGTTCATTTATGGATAACAATTCTTACAGATCATAGAACTGTATCCTTTCTGTTTGGTTTACCACGATAACGGCGATTTCAGTTCAATTAGTAATTAAAGATGACCACAAATCGACTTACATATTATTTCTATCACTTTATAGGTTAGTTGTTACGCGAGATAATTTCATATTCAGCTTTAACTATCGGAGGATAATAATCGGAGGGTATATACTCTATAGTTACGAGGAATTTATCGAATCGATATGGCCATAATGAGGGAGAAATTATATAACATTTTACTCTACTTACGATGTCATAAATGTTACTCATAAACATTCTATTAGCTTGAAAAGTGAATCATCGAAATAAATTGCTTTATAGACCGGTAATGTGGGGTGTGGGTGTAACTGGACACAGGACCCTTTGTTTGGTGCGTCACAGGAACGCACTCAGCAAAATTAAAACTGAGGGTAACGACCGCAGTCCCTGTCAAAAGCACGACGTGTTGTAGAAATCGTGAAACTATCACGTAACAATATGTACCTACTACGTTACATAGTTCGCTTCTGTTATTAAAGTGAAGTATCTATAACATAATAGGTTCAAAACTTTTATGAATTTTCACCTTTTTCTATTCAACTAGAACGTATTACGAGCCTTTTACTTCATTTCTCTGTGTTTCGTATTTATTATACAGTAAACTAGCCTTTGCCCGCAGCCATAGAGTAACTTATTTATATCCCGCAGATTTACTGAAAAATTGCAGTTTACGTTTTGAAAAAGATTTTGTCTATGCGAAAAATTTTAAATTTCGTGTTTACAATATTAGTAAGAATAATGAAAATGAGTAAGTAAAAAAAAACGCATAATTTATTTTTACAAACGAATACATTTTTCAGTAGGTGCATATGTAGTATGTACATTGTACTTGCAAAAAAAATCATAGAGAATTTCATTACGAATATAATAAGTTGGAAGGCATGTCAGTTGTCATAATTACTTCGTACGAGTATCTAGGCATTTCACCTGTTTGCAAGCAAATGTTGTTTAGTCAATAATTATAGCCAGTAATCTTCCAGCAATAATAGACCTTTCCGCGGAGCACCTTTTGCACGTGTCACGGTCAATAGTAAAAAAGATTAATGACTCTCGCAAACAGGTGGCAACTAATTATATTATAGACAGGTGCGTATACAGCCGCGGTTTCACTCGATACATAACACTAGGAATATGGCTATTGTTGCACAAAAAAATAATTCGCTGTTTACGCCAGATGAATGTATGTACGTACATTTTTTTCATTTACAAAGAGTGAAGATACATATTTATTTCCTCGAATACACTATCTGGGATATAAAACACATAATATATCTATATACCTACCTGCATTTTATTCCAGTAACAAATTGCCAGTTTTCTTAAATAAGGGTAAATAAATGTGGCAGTTTAAATACAAACCTCGATTTATTATTCATACTTATTTGAGATAAAATATCTACCCAACATTATAAATTGGATTATAATTATCATACATGACAAACATAAACATGGATTTATAATAATACAAGGTTTGCTTACCCCTAGAAAGAGACCAAAATTACTTGATTCGTGAAACAAGATATGTCTGTTTTAGATACATTGTGAATGTACACCAAGTAGAAAAACGTTTTAACTATTACATAAAAAGGGAGAATACATTATAAGTTGGTATAGCAATTAACTAATACGTTAGACTTACGTTCTGAGTACATTGCCCCTACAGTTTACCTTTCGTTATAGCACGCGATGCGTTGTTGTAGAGGGCATGTCTTATCAAATTTAATTTTCACTTAGGTGGAATAACATAAAGTAAGTTTTCTCAAGTTGACATGCAGTACGTAAGTATGTAATAAGCTTCAAATTAAGTGCAAAAATTAGAATAGTTGCAATGTTAATAGTGAGTCGTTCCCGACTCTCACATTACTTAATTTTTAGGGTTCCGAAACCCAAGACTAACAATGAGCCTTATAAGATAATGCATTCATAACGAGAGAAGATCGCGGGAAATTAAGTTTCGGATACATAATTAATGAAATGAGCGGTAGGTATATAGACAGTTAAATATATAGACAGTATAAATGTACTCAATGAACTCACTCTGGCAACAGGGAATGAGTACTTACCAAAAAATGTCAAGTTGGTAGGAATATATTTTAGAAGTTAAGTAGGTACAGTTCAGTGGTGGTACCTTCATATAAAACCAAAGCTTTCCTAAAATGCACAGTCAAAAACACAGCCTACTAACGTGTCAAGAATAAATATCAACTTCAAATTATATGAAATAGTTTTAAAAATTCCCGCGAAGTGCTTGTCGAACGAAAACAGTATAGGAAACTTAAAGAAATAAAACAGTTTTTGACCCCAAGTCGCGGCCAAGGCATAATCAGAGCAAAAATCAGAGTAATCACTTGCCTCACTCTCACGCGTTGACTTGCAACGGGGCTTGCAAACTATCTTTCTCTCTAATGGCAAAATTCGTTATAGCGTAGCTTTTTTACTAAGATTTATATAGCAATTAGTATGAAGCGAAAAGCCCAGCTTTTATACTGAACTTTGTACAGATTGAGAGATACGATAGTAATAATGTTCTGTGGATACGATGCGAATACAATGAACGTGATTCAACGTCATTGTTTTTACCTAATATTTATTTGTTTGAGCTGGTGGACGAGTGATAAGTATTTTTTAACTTCCATCACAAGTGAGTTAATTTGTATTAAAAAAAAACAATAAGTTGTTCATTTTGAGGACTTACAAGTGTATAAAAGTTTTATTCGGCAAATAAAATGTAAAATCTTTGAACTTTGCATAGAAAAAACAACTAATTGTTTCGTTATACTTATAACTTACGCCTGATTTGTGTATTATTCGAGTAGTAAATTGCATAAAACACAATAAATCGGTGATCAAAACTATTTAACTCATGAAAATGTTTCTCTGACTAGTAATTCGCATAAAAGACAATTTAATATATCAGTTTACGACTGATTGGGTTTTTGTTTGTTCTCCCGTTCTCCCATCATGTTGTAGGTAGGTGAGGTGGTACTGTTTATAATTATTAGTGCTGTATATTTTATTGCAATGACGAAAATATTTAGAATTGTTCTGGTTATTACGATTAAAAAACTATACAGGCGCTATAAAAGACACATGAATTCACAAAAACACATGAATACAATGATTTCTTTTAGTAATTTGGATAAACAACGAATTGAGACAAATTAATATGTTAAGAAATGATAAACTATTCACGCCTCTACATTTTTAATAGCAAAATATTATAAAAATTGTTTTGTTGAAAGATAACGCGAGGAGCAATCTCTTTCTTCTCTTTTTGTCCATCAGTTTTGCCAAAGTCATGATTAATTAGTAATGTATAATATTGGGTCCTTACATATGAAATTAGCGTTTTGTCGTACTGACCACTTTGATCTGAAATATCTCCTCTTTGGTTAAGAATTCCAAATTCAAATTTATAAATTCATTTAGCTGGTACATTTGAGTTTTGAAAACAGTCATTCATTTGTTTTTTCCTCATTATTTTTTTCTTTGGCGTCGCTTATTACCGCACAATGGAAAACATGAAATATCGGTATATTTACGAGTACGAGTTCTACCGTGGCACCAGTGCTGCAGAAACAGCTCGAAGGATTAAAGATGTGTACGGCGCTGGTGTCGCAAAAGAAAGCACGGTACGTTTTCGTTCTGGAAATTTCGATCTTCAGAACCAACCCCGTGGACGGCCGGAGACCAAAGTGGAAAATGAAGAATTAAAGGCTATTGTGGAAGCGGATCCTTCACAAAGCACTTCAGAGATAGCTGCAAGCTTCCGGGTAAGTGACAAAACTGTATTAATCCACTTGAAGCAAATCGGGAAAGTAAAAAAACTTGAACGATGGGTACCTCATGAATTGAGTGAATCGAACTTGCAAACACGCGTCGACTGCTGTGTTACTTTGCTCAACCGACACAATAATGAAGGGATTTTAAATCGAATCATTACTTGTGATGAAAAGTGGATACTGTACGATAATCAGAAGCGCTCGTCGCAATGGCTGAACCCTGGAGACCCAGCCAAATCCTGCCCTAAACGAAAATTGACTCAGAAAAAGTTACTTGTGAGTGTTTAGTGGACTAGCGCCGGTGTCGTTCACTACAGCTTTCTAAAATCTGGCCAAACGATTACGGCAGATATCTATTGTCAGCAACTGTAAACCATGAAGGAAGAACTAGCTGCTAAACAACCGAGATTGGTCAATCGCTCTAGGCCACTGCTGCTTCACGACAACGCAAGACCACACACTGCACAACAAACAACCACTAAGTTAGATGAGCTACAATTGGAATGTCTGCGACATCCACCGTACTCCCCGGACCTTGCTCCAACAGATTACCATTTTTTCCGGAATTTGGACAACTTCTTACAAGGAAAAAAATTCAACTCCGATGCGGCAGTCCAAACCGCCTTCAAAGAGTTTATTGATTCTCGTCCCCGTGGTTTTTTTAGTAAAGGGATCAATGAACTACCTATAAGATGGCAAAAGTGCATAGATAACAACGGTGCATACTTTAATTAATTAAATATATTTTACAAAAAAAAAATTGACTTTATATTCCTCCCGTACAAAACGCCAATTTCATATGTAAGGACCCAATATTTAGCCTTCCCTTTACTTTTACAAAAACAATGAAGAACATGTATGTCGGGCTTGTCCTTACTTGAAGCACTAGACACGCCACTGGTACAGTTATAATATTACAACGTATATGAGTCATAACGTATAACTTTGGCAAAACATGCTCCCAATAACAAAATAGGTAATAACAAGCGAGATATGTTATTACCTCATTATCAGATTTAGGACACATTTATAACCTAATGTAGCTTTTACGACACTGACATTCTCAATGAGAAAGATTACTCGTTCAAGTGCACTCTTCCTTATTCGGTCACACTTATCCACGATGCCCTTCGCTGTCCGCTTATGGACTCTACAGTCAATTTAATGTTAACGCCCTACATAATAACTACCGTCTAAACGAGCTGTCAAAATGCAATAGGGATTTAAAATATTTGCTTCATCATGATTTGTATAACTTCATGACCCGAGGTTAAAGTATCTGAATTTATTGAAGGCAACGTAAACTGAAAACAATACCCGCTCCATCACAAGGAGGTATGCAAGAAATGTCGTAGGTAGGCGGATACGACAGTGTTAGGAAAGTGTGTCGTTGTCCAACGGCAAGCACCCTGGCATCGCGCATTCGCAATGATATCTCACGTTCTCACTAAACAGCAAACGCTTTCCCGAGACCAACAGTATTGTAACAAATTGCAAGGCCATTGGTACACCTACAGTTGCAAGCGTTTTGACTCACTACCCACTCGTAGATTTATGGGAAATTGACTCCTACGCTATTCATCTTCCACTATAAAATCTGGATCACTTGAATTGGATACGTGGGTAGACTAAAACGGTAACTTGAATTAAATTTTAGGTAAATAAAAGCTTATCTTATATTATAAACTTTCTGATTTTATGCATAATATCTTATTTCATTTGACTATACAAATATTATAATGTGCATACAAGTTTAGTTGTGAAACATGTTAATAAGCAGTCTCATAGGTTTGAATGACATTGGCTTACTTTTTAGAATGCAGTAATATAGGACAGTGCATAATGTATTGTTGTAAACAGAAATGAAAGTTTAATAGAAACTATGTATAATTTATATTAAATATCTAAATAGCACATAAGTGATATAATTTTCATTAAAGTAGTTCTACTACGGGCAAGAATCTAACTCAAACAAAGACATGCATTGTCAAAAACTGATTACCATGGAGCTTACAAAACGGGTTTAGTATGGATTGCTCAAGTTCAAAGGTCTTCCTAGCGGCGACTACAATAATGGTTACCTGCAGAGTTATGATCACTCACGCTTGAACAATGCGAAATATTGCGTATAGCGTAGAGCGTAGACGAATACCTCTGAGGGTGCCTAATGATATCAATATTACACCTTACACAAATAACTTGCAATTTTTTAAAAATAAAGGATAAGCTATAAACAGAGTTGTACAATATATATTGTTTTAATCACCGTGTATAAAACATGTTTTTAACATAATGGAATAAAATATTAAATTTTCTTTTCTTTTGGAAGACTTCATTTATAAAATTACTAAATAATAGGCAAGTTGCTTTTACAATAAAACTGTAACCTGGTTGCTTGCTGGCTGGATGCCATCTGGTTGCAACTGTACAAATAAATAGTCGTAAAGGTTTCGTTCGTAAATGAGTAAACCTATAATTGGTCATTTCTAAATCGTAGATAGCCAATTTTATTTTGAGAATAACGTAGATGAACTCGAAAGTTGACCATATTTTTTATTTTATAACTTTATCGTGGGAAACTATATATTTTGTAATCAGTGAATGAGATTCGTGCGGTACGATTAAGTCAACACCTGACCAACCTTCTGACAATCGTTCTCAACTTTTTTGGTAGCTACGCAGGTACCTTTTTTTGTCAGGCATTCAAATAATAATAAAAACAGGTCCACATGCTGTAATGCATGCATTATATGTATATTTTGTGTAGTGTAAAAATACACTTGTTACAGAAAGGTCCCTTTTATAGATTACGTTAAGCACAAATAAATTAATAAATGAAAACTCAAATACATAATCTATGCGGAGATTTCAAAGCACGCGAATGTAAAAAACTTATATGTTTTAAGTACAATCAAGAAAATCGATAACCGCATTCTCACGATATAATAAGTTCCGCAGTACCTAATTGACAGCATTTTGATGATAAAATATCGATACGACCGCGAGGATAATGTACAGGGTTAAACTTCCCTTAATCGTTCTCTACTATTGTGAAAGTTCGTGATATATTAAAATATAGCTTTTATTTATTACTATTAATACTTGACACAATCGGAAGAAAAAAACAATGTCCTGACTAAGTAAAATTAGGGGAATTTTAGGCCACACCCTTCGAATGCGCTTGTTGCGTCAGGTGAAAAGTTTACGTTTAAATTACTAGTTAATTCTCCCCCAACTGGTATTTTATTATTTTTTTATTAACGGAATACCACACCTTACAATCAATGTATCTAAACAAACAAGTACATATAAACATCTATATATCACAATAAAATTGAAGTGTCTGCGATTTCGAAATACTTTTTCTTAAGCTTACATAATATGTGCATATAGGCACGTAACCAAAACCAAAACACGTTTTTTAAAATTTTTGCCTGTCTCTCTGTCTGTTTGTTTATAAACGGTTGAACCGATTTTGATAGGCAGATAGAAGATTTTTCAGAGAGTAATCCAGGCTACTTTTTATACACGAAAAATACCATATTTGACTCAGGTGCAATCGCGAGGCAGAGGTAGTAATTAATAAATACAAAAACGATGTTATCAGGTGCATATTCAGTTACTTATCTGCTTTATAATTAACACCTTCGAGTTTTCTTATGTGATCGAAGATTAACATGATCTTAATGTTAAAATTAAATTCTAGCGAGCGGAGGAACAGGTCATATTGTTATTTGACTAAACAACACAATCTGATAAAGAAATGATGTATCGCGATAGATAAGATCATCGTATAATTCATAACCAGTTCTGGTTACAAGAGATAGATTATAAATGTTTGATTATAATATTAAAAGCAATATTAGTAACATTTTCTTACCTCTTCGAGAATTGGACAACTTTTGTATCTGGACTTCTTAATAGCTAATTCCCACCAAGGTACAGGCGGCTTCGATCGAAGTATTGTTTGACAGCCAATTTTCGGATCATGTGATTCATACAAAGTTCCTAATGCACGTGAAGATGTTATGTTATCTTCTGCAGGTATACCGGTTATACATTCGCAACATTTATGAGGCCTTCTCGATAAAATATGCGGTCTGTAGTCCACACTAAATGAATGCCTGTAGTTGAGTCGTTTTGAGAATCCATTAGTTTCACTTGTAGACCTCCTGAAGCCATTTCTGTTATTTTGTAATGGCATTCTAGGTATTTGGTGCACTTCATTTAAAATACTAGGCTCATCATTCAAGCTCACATTATCAGTAAGAGGCGTATTCGGTTCTGAATGATACCCCATTTTGTTTCGTTGCAAGCTTCCGTAAAATGGATTTTCTTTCATACTTGATGTTCTTAGATCGATAGATTTAGGTCGTCGTAAATTCAGAGTTGCATATTTTTGTGGCGACCTATTAAATTTTGATTTGTTTGGTAAATCTTTTAATACATCTTCTGTATCCGTAGATGGTATCGTAGAATTGTCACTATAGCTTGATATAGGCCTGTCATTATCAGTAAGGTAAGAGGAGGACTCCGAGCAATTATCTCGATCACTATGACTCCTTCTACAGTCCGACGATCCCGTGGCATCGGTTCGTACGGAATGCTGCTCTAGGCCATCCAGGTTAGCGATATGTCGCTCATATGACTGCTGGTCGCCATTACAATTTGAAATGCCAATAATTTTACTTATTGCATCCTGCTCTTTTGTGAATTCTAAACTTTTTAACCGCCGTCGTGGCTTGATATCAATAGAATCATAATGGATTTCTTGTTGCCCATTTGTACGTTTCACTGGAGAACTGCTTTTTGAGTGTGGCGGAGTTACTTTGGCATAAATAGGTTCATTAAAGCTCAGTCGAGGAGGCTTCTCTAAAGATATAGTTCTCGCGCGCTCACTGGCTACAAACTGCACTTCACAGTTAGCGTCCAAAAAATTACTTTTAGGTGTTCTTTGTAAAGTAAAATACTCCGAATGTCTGTGAGGTATATTTGCCACTGGGTTTGGTTCAACCAAGTTCCTTATTTTTATTCTACTTCTTGGAGCACGAATAGTAGCAAATCCATCATGAATAGGAGAGCCATGATATGTCGTAGAAGTTGTTACCGCCATATCTCTTCCATAAGCTATTAATTTGCAATGGATATGCCATTAACTTGCATATTTGATTTCATGATTCGTATATTTAAAATACTCGTATACACCATCACAAAGAACCTAAAATGTTTTAATATTAAGTAAAACTGTAGTGTAAACTACTCGGAACATGTACTACTAATTTTAATTTTTCAATTTTAATTTTGTGAGAGTATTGGTACTTAGTTCATAATAACGATATAACAATATTTGATGGTAGTTAAGGACATAAATTATGAACATCTAAATAATAATGTATTTAGCTGTTATAAAAAACACTAATGAAAAATTCCCGTATTAATAATTTTCAAGCATCCGTTCTCATTGCCAAAACAAATCTAAAAGTTCTAAATTACTTGAATAATATACGTATATTATACCTGTAATTTCGTCCATGTGGAATTTAAAAAATGCCTATACATATATTTTCCCCAGGGCTTAATCTATCTCCGTTTGCGATACCGAGAGACTATTACGTTATATACGTTAACATTCGACCTACCCTTCCTTACGTAAAATATAAATTTTCTAAAATCCGTTCTTAGCAGACCCCTACATTATACAAACTATCACCAGACTAAAGTTCATGACCCTAGAGACCCTATGAGATTTCGTTATTAATCAGACAGTCAGTGAATCAGTGAGTGGTATTTGGTTTTGATATAATATTTACAAATACATCTACATATATAAAAATTTAGCTTCCATATGTTCGTGGTCACAAAACTCAAAAACTAGCTGATGGATTGACTTGAAATTTGTTCACAAAATAGCTTCTGGAGAGAAGTGTTTATATAAAAAAATTTAGCTTCCGTATGTTTACAAAAAATACCAAACTCAAAAACTAACTGAGCCATAGCGAAGCGGGTTCAGCTAGTTACACATAATATATGTACAATTTACATATATATATTTATGTATGCATTGTGAGATACATACATGTATAGGTATACATGTATGTACCTCACAAATGCACAGGAGTGTACCGATATGAACAGGAGTTTATTGTAGCATGTTTCTATACATAATGGCTAGGTGGAATATAAAAAGTACTTGACCTATATATGAAATATACACGCTGTAGCCAATGAAGGTTATATTATGGCTTCTTCAGTTGGATACTAATTCCAATAAAAGATTACAAGTTCAATAGATACCACTTGACAGACCACATTGCCCATAGATTAGAGATAAATGGAGCGTAGGACACATACATTTTCGACGTAATTTTAAAGACTATAGTTTTTATATCGAAAGCTATTATTAGATTACATGTATAGTCTGCAATTTAAATGACGTAAAGATTCGATTTGAAGATATTGACTTTCTAATGTAGGGTTTTTGTACTGTTTGTAACTATGCAATGACTATGCAATGTATTTTTTTTTTTCAATTAAATGTCACTGTTTATGGATTAATGATTAGTATTAGTGAGAGTATGTTGCTTATGTCTAATCTTATTACATCCGCTATTTCATTTAGGTGTATTACTATTTCCGCACAGATAACAATCTTTTTTAAATCGTTAATAACTTTCATTTCTAATTCATTTCAAGTTGTTGGAAAGTTATGAATATGGAATACTGGTGTTGATCTTTTAACAGAAATATGTACTTATTTATTATATTAACATTTTTTATTCCATTTGATAACGTTTTTATTCTTATTAAATATTCAGAATTGACTACTTGACTATCGTTTTAACAATCTCATTATACGGCTCAGGCTAAATAAAAAAGAAACAACACCGCCGCGAACAAACAGTGAGGCCGGCAAACTACGCCTCGCCATGTACATACAAAGCAACACACACACACACACACATGGAATCAAACTACGCCTCGCATTATTACTTTGAGTTAGTCTATTAAAGGGGCGTGTTGTAATTATAAATTACATTATTTTACAGCGAAATTGCCAAATTATAGGGGTAAAGGGTGCAAGAACCTGACCTCGAAAAATAAAAAGCATGATGGAATCACGTTTCATATGTACTTAAATAAGCTTAAAAACTCATAATTTCTATGAATCAAAATAAAAACTGCTTGGAAGACAAAATTTCAACAAGTGTTGCCATTAGTACGAGTTATAATTATTCCGATTGTTGGTTAACTAAGGTTACACGCTAGGTAACGTTAGTTGTTTCCTCATTTGCTTTAAAGGATGATGAGCAAATTGTTTCAAGGTGCAAATATATAAGTAACACTCGTGGGCAAATTCAGATACTATTGTAAAACTGTACGCAAGTTTGACAGTATTCTCAATGGCGCATTCTTTCGTCTTCTGAGCAGCTCGTGAAATATCAAGTAAGAGTTTAAGACGTTTGAAAAGTCAATTTATTAAAAGATGTCGACTATGTATTAGAGTTTGAGGTAGACAATTTGAACATTTATTATAATACAACACTTTTTTTATTTCATACAAGCCGTTTCCCGCCCGCTTCGCTGGGCGTAAGTGAAAATTTTGTACGTAATAGTACATTTTTGTTTGAAAAATGGTGAAAGGTCTATGGAGTTCAAAAAATAAGTAGCCTATAACCATCTACAACTAATTCCGCGTCGAATAGTCTTGGTCCCATCCTGATCGGTCCAGTAGTTTTCAAGTTTATCGCGGTCAAAGAAAAAAAACTTTCATTATATTTATATATATATATATATATATAGACTACCACTTGTTTCTTTAATAATCTTTTATTAATATCACTAAAGCATTAAACAATGAAAGACGATAAACAATGAGATAGCTAATGTTTTATTTTAGATCAGTGACTTCCGTGCCCCTCGTCGAAATAAAATTTTAATCTCTTAAGATTTTGGCATAAACTCTGTAGTGTTATACTATTTTTTAATCGGCATAAAATTGACAAGTTTTTGAGATCGTTTACCATTTTAGTTCTACATTTTTTTCATGAGAGCTGGTCAAAGTTGAAATTAGTGGTTTGACAAAAGTTTAAATGGATCAAATAACATTTTTTTTCTCGAATTTTATGCTAATTCTTAACCAACCATTTTAACATGATTATCTAAAGCAACCATTTAGGATAGCTGAGAAATAAAAAGAACAAGAATTGGATGATATTCCTAGCAATGGTAATAGAAAAAAGAAGAAAAAGTACGAATTTAAAAAAAAAAACAAAAAAAGTGGCATTATTTGGAAAACTGTAAAACTTTTATAAGAAGTATGTTATTTTTATTTGATAGATCTGGAGCTGAGCTATCTCCTGTGTCAGTCTGACATGTCATTTTTGGGACATAACCCAGTACATATAATGTAAAATACGCATCACCATAGTATCAAAATATATTACTAATAAAATAACGTTATCTGCAGAATAGCATTATCAATGATAACGTTATTTTTTTACAATAACTGGGGTACTAGGAATCAATATGGCAACACTGGCCTAAGTACCACACAACTAAAAACTGTAATGCCATTTGCCTCTAGCTTATTTTTACTATTTTTCTGTACTGTTGTTTAGAACCCAATAGCTCCTATTTTCTTAATAAATTTACAAGTTTTTAACACTTTCATTTAAAATTTTTAATACAATGTGTTGCGTATCTATTTCGGTTTTTAGAGCAGATTATTAACCGACATACATTTTACAAAGCAGTAGTACATAACGTACGTATATGTAAATACCTAATTACATTTATTTTGATGGAGTTACTCTTTTGATTTTGCTCTAATGAGATAAAATGATAATAAATACGTACCTACTGTTAGATACCAGTGACTACATTCCCTGGCTACTCAGTACTATGAGTCATTGTACTTTCGCGTTATGCTTACTAACTTTTTATTTATTGGCGCCAGAATGCTTTAGTTATTACTAGTGACCCGCCGCCCCGGCTTCATTCGAGTGAGATCCACTGTAGTATGCATATAGAAAAGCCTTCCGCAAGAAATTCTCAAAATGATGGTAAAATCGCATTCAAATTTATTGCGAAGTTTAAAAGACCTAAATACACAAACAGACAGAAACAATTAGCGATTTTGTTTTATATTTTTATAGATAGAATAGATAGATTCACGGCTACACGTCAATAAAAATTAAAGGATGAAAAGAATATAATGAATATGAAGTTTTAAATCAAGTAAATTTATTCCATAGATACATATTAATATTAGCAATCCGCCCCGGCTTCTCACGGGTAGAATTTTTGTGAAAATAATCCACAGCCCATGTTACTCGCTAATAATGTAGCTTTCCATAGGTGAATGAATTTTTGAAATCAGTTGAGTAGTTTTTGAGGTTATCCATTACATACAGACAAACAAAGTTTACCTCTTAATAATATTAAGTATTTGCAATCCGCCCCGGCTTCGCACGAGTAGACATTTTTTAAAATAGAAAATACAGTCCATGTTACTCGCCGCTGATAATGTATTTTCCTATAGGTGAAGAAATTTTTGAAATCGGTTGAATAGTTTTTGAGTTTATCCATTACATACAAACAAATAAAGTTTACTTCTTTATAATATTAAGTATATAGATTACATATATTCCATCTATATAAATAGTTAAAATTGAAATAACTGACAGTAGTTTCGAAATAAAGGCTTTTTTAAGCTCCTATGGTTATTTAAACATCAACACACAAATGCGTTTTTTAATTTTTGTCTGTTTGCCCAGGCTAATCTATGAAACGGCTAAATCTACTTTGTCAGGACTTTTAGTGGCAAGTATAGGACTTTTTTGAGTTATAGGCTACTGTTTATCTCGAAAAAATACCAGATCTATCGTGAGTGAACCGCGGTAACTAGTCCAGTTTAAAAAGGTTCGCATGTTTCTTATTCCGTTATTACTTTGACAACCAACTTATAAATATATAATTGGAATTTTTAACTCATAAACGATTTCACTAAATAGTATATATTCATAACTAACAATAAATAAACTCACTTGGGTCAATGTATAACTGAGAAACGTGATTACGGTCCACTTCACAACCGATTTGAAACCATTATGTTTTTATAATATTGCCTAATCTCTAAAAAGACAACACGCATGTAATAAAATCGTAATATAAAATGTAATATGTACATTGTACATATACAATATAAGATAATATAATTATAATATTTGTATATTAGACACTTTAGACTTCAAAGTTGAATGATCTAACATTTTTAAACCATTATCAACTGGTAGCTTTGCATTGAAATATAATTATAATGAATAGTCAAAGTTAGAGGCAGGGTAGTAGTGTTCAAACTGTGTTAGCCCATGTCGTTATAAAAGTTAAAATATAAATTATGAAGGGGCGATTGAACGACTCAAGTGTAGAGAAGGGCGTGCACGAAGTCGCTTGTGGACAATTTCTCAAACTTTATTCATCCGCAATAATTACAAGTTAACAGAGCGACAGTTTAAATCCAACATGATATTAGTTGCTGTATTGAAACTAGTTTACGTCTGTAATTTAAATCTGCAAATTTGTACATTATCTATCAATAAAACAATATGAGAATGTTATTCAAGAAAAATAGTATTGTCTGAATATCACAAACTTTATTAAATATGATTCACTATTTATTATACCAGTTATATATTTTTATACAGTTTACATTAATTATCGTCGTGACGAGAATTATATTAAATTCATTGAATAAAATACAACGTTACTCGTAACTAATTTTTAAGGTATCAGTGTAACTCCACTTTGATCTACATTTTGAGGATCAGTGACGGGCACAATAGAGCAGGATGAAGGTAATGTTTATATATACCGTTCTTGTTCTCACTAATGCAGTAGCATGTGCTTCCTCGCTCCGTAGCAACGACCTGTATGGTAGCTTTGCTTATTGTGTATTAACAGTGAGCTGAATACAATATTTTCATTTCACGGTCATTTCGTAACATTTCAATAACCCTAGTGTTCTTTGACTGACGGTTCGTAAATAAATTTCGATACGGTGCAATAGTAGTGATTTATCCGATTGTAATCTGATAACGGTACTTTGCCATAGTTACGCAATATAGACACGAGTAAATATTTACTTACGTTATGGGATTTCATTTCGTGTTATGCTAGTGGGTACTGTTATTTATTGTAATGAATTCCTATAATTTATAGCAAAAAAGACAATCGGTTGATTAACAACAAGTATAGATTTTTAGCTATCTTTCGCCCAAAATCTCAAATTCGTTTATCGACGCGTGTTTCACTTCTCAACGAAGCAACTCCAGGAAATTCCAGCAATCAGATTCTGTCAGCTAACTAGCACCGATTTCGGTGCTAGTTATCACTGGAATTTGGTGAGGGTGTTTCGTTGAAAGGCGAAACACGTGTCTATTATCAAGTTTCGAGATTTTGGGTAAATAGGCAAAGACAAAACAGTTCAACAGACAAAACAAACAGATGGTCTTTTTTTTGTTCAGTAGCTATAGATGCTTTACTGTTCTCAACAAAAAAAATTTTGAAAGTTAGTTATATTAATTAATACGTGAAGCGAAAACTTTGAATCCCTTTTTAAGAATATTGCGCGCATGGAGGGAGTGTGAGATTTGGCACAGTTTTGCGTGCATACTGCCAATGTCAAAAAGACTGTCGACGTCAAACTCATATCAGGTTGTGATCACATACATGTAACCTGTAACCTCCTTGGATCAAACAGTCGCACAGAGTAGAGATTGTCGCCAAAGAGTTTACACTATAAGTTTATATTATATTTACGGTAGAATTTTGATCACCGAGCGTCCTCTAGTTAAAAGAATTCGTCACATGAAATAGATTTCCGCAAAGTAACACCTGGATCTATGCAATAAGTTATGTATTAGTTACTAATTTGTATATTTTGATGTGCTATGAGTATACACAAAGTACATCTACGACACGTGTTGTAATGAGATCGCGACCCTAACGGTTTCTGCTGTCTCATTGTCGGCTCAACCGATCATGTGTGAGAATTGATTGTTTAGCGAAGCAATTATTATAGTGGCTATTAACTGTACTCGAACTGCATTCCATACTGCAAACTAACAACAACAATGTGCCTCAGGCATTGTAGCCAAAGGGAACAGGCTCACGAAATTTTAAAACAGTTAACACATAGCGTAGTTCACATAATAAGCTTCTGTCGTGAAGTCAAATGAGCTGTAGATAACAACATGTAACGAGATAAACAAAAAAAACAAACAAAATTCTCAGCGAATGTAGTTTAAGACAATTTATCCAAGAATATCATTCCTAACCAACGTCTCGTGTACCAGGTTACATCTAAATAGCCTAACCGGAAATTATACATGCTAAATAAAAACATGATTCGAATAATGCGCTTCTAAGAATCAAACTTATAAGGCTTAAATATTACTAATGTTATTGTCTACACGACCTCAAGCGATAGTCTCAGCGTGCCACTTTGATTTCTCCATTGTCCAATAGACTAGAAGAACATTTGCTTGGCTTTGCACGTTTCATGTATGTAAGTGCTAATTTAGAAAGTATATCTATCAAACTGGTTTTAGATAGTAAAGTTTTAATTTATTTCATGGAAAATGTACACTTATTTCATGTAATAACAAAAATATCATATTGTAAACACCAGTAAAATTTTATAAACAGCTGAGGACATGTACAAATGTTACATTAATGTACTACGTAACTAGAATAAAACTTACGAAAAATACCAATATTTGGTCCATTATGACCCTTTTGAACGGATTTTGTTGACGTTTATAATGCAACATCGTAAGTTGTTTCATAGGTTTTAAGTGATACACATACAACGTAATGTTGTTTTATAATGAGTGCAGAACCTTCGCGCAATGATACGCAAAAAGGATAAACAAATATGATAATAGCGATGATCTCAACAAATGATTATTATGCCATATGAATTCTAGAAGTGACATTAATGAGGATATCTCTACATGTTATAACTACGTCATAATACTGGATTGATATAATGAAATCAATATGTATATTAAAATGATTATCAACAAGTATATATACTTAAAATTGCTTAAAATAATACAAAAACTTCAGATTAATATGAAGTAATCTACACTAATATTATAAAGAGAAAAAATTTGATTTTTTGTTTGTAATAGATAAATTCAAAAACTACTCAAGCGATTTCTAAAACTACAAAATTCAAACGTGAATTGTACTTTATTTTCATAAAAAATTTTACCCATGCGAAGTCGGGGCAGAACGCAAGGAAATATATAAACTTATTTTTCTCATTTAACGTTTACTAAGTTTATAAATAGCATTCATTCAATGTATCTTTACATATCTACCGAAAAGTACCTACCTCTATATTTATTTAGAAATAGAATTGACAGTAACATTTTTACTACTAACAAAAATGTAGTCCCTAAAACAAATACATTTAAATGGTACCAATATCGATTATTATGAAAGTATAAAAACATGGATTTTAGGGATCAGCGTTCCAGCTTTGAAATTCGTATGCAGAGTGGTGAACGCATATGTCGTGCACATGGCCGGCACAAGAAACAAGAGTAGGTACACTTGATGAGATAGACATTTGATACGACTTGAACTAAGTGAGCACTGAAAACATATGACGTAGTTTTCTGCTCAAATTTTTAATTGCTAAAAACGCGGTCAAGGTACCTCATTAAACTGACAATTTATGAAAAATCAAGATGATAACATGATATCTGCTATAGTAGGTTGTGCTAACAGTACCGATTTACGTGTAAGTACTGCTAATAAAGAAGGTCGACCAATGAAACGACGTGTTACAAATAATGTTAGTTATCTTAACGGAAAGTTATAGTAAGTACTCGATGATAAAAGATTAGGTAGTGTGATACATTATGACGTTAATCGCTAAATATTATAGTAGTATTGATGTATAACTAAATGGCAAATAGAGTAGAATTTTTTTTTCTTTCTTTGTAATATACTACAATATCCCACTACTTTGAGTACTAAATATTTGCATGCTATGTCTTATGTAAAGGAAAACTTATTTACGTCCATCGGTGTTTTATGTAACTACTCGCATTCGAGCAAATAAAACATTATTATTAGCAGTAAAAAACTAAATTATCTTTGCCAATTTGATTTGGTCTGTTAAAGACGTTTAAATTAGCATAAACATTCGATTTCTATACATTACTAACAGCGAAACTGTCCAACCGAAATCCTAGTCAAACGGAAATAGTAACAACTCAGAGCATAAAAGAACGACAATATGATATGCGATATTAACATTATTGTAAATTAGAATACTTACATATACACTTATATAATATGTGAAACTATAAAGATCAGTTTAAAAGATGTGAATACACTGCGTGGGCTAGACTCACTGTTTGAGCTGGGGTTAACTACAAATATACTAAAAAAATAGACGGAGTCTTCATGGGAAAACTTTGTTTTCTATTTTCAAATAATGCAGTTGTTATTTTGAATTCAAGGAAAAAATGCCTATTATTCAAATACGGGAATATTCTAGTTAAATAGGATATATTATGACAGCCTAGTTGTAAATATAGCGGCGTACGTAAGTCAAGACACTAGACGTAGTGTAGAATTTTAAGGGCACTGACGCGACCTCTGACCTCTATTCTGTGCTATTGTCATGCTAATGGCAAAGACCACTGTTGCTGATCAACTGTGACGAAAACGTTTCTACATACACAGCTTGATACGCGAAGTTAAAATATTATAGAAATTATTTATTTAATAAAACAATCTAGTTATTATTCAAAATAACCTCAAAAGAACATAAATATCTTTTTAATGTATTTTTAAATGTCGAACGGTCTAAGAACCATTAAAACTGTCTATAAAACAAAAGTATACATAGCTTAATTTGTATTTATTGTTGATGAAACATAAACATACTATTTATGTGCATATTATATCATGACGAAGAAAATCTACAGACCAAAAGTGAGTGGTAGTAGAGGCCAAGGAAGGCCAAGGCTGACTTATGAAGATCAAAAAGGCAGTGTTAACTGATGGAAATGTACAAAGCACCCGCATATCTAGGCGGAAACGCGTGAGGAGAATAATGAGATTTAAGGAGGCGAAAGAAGTATGTAATGACCTCGAAGCTTGGCGCTCCGTTCTCTCTGACTACTTCGTTAGGGATACAGCGTGAAGATATGTATGTATGAATGTATATTATATCATTTTTATAAATACTGGAGATCCGGTCCAGTTTTGCCAGGCTGCATATTAGTTTTTACGTCAATTATTCTATGAAAGTATTAGGAATTTTTATAATACACATAAAATTCGTACAAATAGTTCTTGAGATTAGTGCGGTCATACAGTAAGACAGACAGACATGCGCAAGGGACGTTTTATATTAGGTAGCGAAGAATAGTTAGGAACAATGCCGTACATACATATTTAGATTCTTATTATTATTTAGATTCTCTAAAATAAGATATGTATTTAAGAAAGATTGTACTGTAATTAAAAAACGAAACAGACTAAAGTTGACGCATGACCACCGTCCGTCAGAGTGTTATCTCTACCACGTGGTTGACTCAGTAATCAGCACCGACCACCTAGCTGTCGTGTACTATGTTTAGTAAGAAGAGAGACGTTTAGTATAACTACAACTTGAGTATGATCCCTGGCTTATCCTTGTTTAAGTACTGTGCTACTGGCGAGGCGCTTCCTGAATAGATAGAACACGTCTTGTACAGCTTCCTTCCGCGGCAGTTTATCTCTGTGTAGGGTCTGTAGGTGTATCGGATTTACCAATTACGTAAGCTAATACCTTCAATGATTAAAAATAAATCGATCGTTTTTAATGGAAATTATTTACAAGATTCTGAAATAAGAACGTTCTCACGGTTATTTGATCAGTGATCACTCTACATATTGTCTGGACTTGGATGATTGCTAATAGTTAAAAATATTGTTACTTTGACTGGCCCGTTGGCGCAGTGGTATATGCATCTGCTTTCCAAGCTGGGGTCCCGGATTCGATCCCCGATCAGGTCAATTCAGGAAACAAACTTTTTTAAATTGACTTGAAGTTTGGGTGTTATTGGGAACTCCCCCAGAGTTCGTTGTGTGGTACCCATAGTACAAGCTTACTCCTTAGTTTGAGGTCACACAATCTGTGTAATTGTCTGGAGTATTATTATTCTATTTTTTATTGTAGTACATACATACATACACACATATCTTCACGCTATATCCCCAACGGGAAGTCAGGATCATACTTTTTTCGCTTCCTCAAATTGTTTTAATTTATTGTAGTGTACGACAAAAATGCGTATAGTCCACACGCAATAAGTTACATTACGAACATATTTATCGACGAGTCTTTGAGAGCTGGTTATTTAGTAAACGAGATTTTTCGTTCTTGTCAAGGACGATTTGGCGGTTACAAGTGACGCAATGTTAGAAGTAAACGTGTTTCGTATCAAAATGAATTCATTGATAAATCCTCATGAGGTCAACAGTATTGAGTATATTTAGATATTATGTATAACCTCAAACCGTATGTTGTTTTGTACATACATACATATCTTCACGCTGTATCCTTAACGAGGTAGCAAGAGAGGACGGAGCGCCAAGCGTCGCGGTCCTTACATACTTCTTTCGCCTCCTCAAATCTCATTATTCCTCCTGATGCGTTTTCGCTTAGATATGCGGTTGCTTTTGACATTTCTGTCAGCTAATACTCGGGCTATTTGATCTTCATAAGTCAGCCTTGGTCTTAGCTTGGCATTGTTTTGAACTTAACAACCCGGTTTGGCTTTAGCCCGTGTACTATATGGGTTAAAAGTACAAAAGCAATACACTAAATATTCTATTAGAACAAGCTAGAGACAATCTTTTTCCTCGATTTCGTTCACTAATAACCGTGAATGTTCGGCTCCCTTAAGTAACAGGACAGTTTTAAATATACGACCTTCCACCTACCCCTCGTCTAATGCAAACCATAACCAAATTGTGTCACAGCAGTGAAATTTGTATACAGATCCGTTCAGTGATTTTCAAGACTGGTACACTCATAGTACAGTACAGTTGTGATTATGTTATTCGGCATTACGTCATTAACTTTGGTTCCTTTTAAGTCAATAGTGAATAAAAATGGGTACTTTGATGCCTGGACCGTGTGCGGGGTCCGTCAGGCGGGATTATTACCTAAAAATTTGCTGACAGCGACAACCACGCGATCACTACGCGACCGGTGACTAATTGTAATTAAAAATTGGTATTACATATGAGGATTGCGTATCTATTATTCTATGACCATAAAATGCACTTTTCGCGGTTGATTTAACGCCACTATACAAATTACATTACACAAATTCTCGTTTTGACAGCAGATATCGTACGATATTTAGCTGTCGCAGGCTGAGTGCAAGTTAGGTAATAAGCGCGACGTACACCAATTGAAGTAGGTAAAAATCTATAAAAATATTATAAAGAGAGAGCGGATTTTGCAAGTTTGTTTATATGTGGAGGGTAAGAGGCAGTGGTCCCGGCACTGCACCCATTTGAAAAATTCTTTCATCACTTGAAAGGTACATTATTCCAGATGGACATAGACTATATATTATGTACACAACTCGAGCGAAGTCGGGACGGACCGCTAGTATTTAAATAAATACTACACGAATTTAACTGTTAAATTGAACGCATTAGATGATCATAATATGTAAAATTGTTTAAAGCACTCGCGCTACATTGAACAAGTGTTGAAATTGACCGAAATAAATTGAGTATTCACATCGACAGTTTCATTTGTTATTAGGTACATCTCATTAGAAGTGGTGTATAAATTGGTATAACACAGTTTGCTACGACAATACAGTAGTAATAAGGAATGAATGAGTAACGTCGAGCAGTAAATTACTATACTTGTGTTAGAAAAATCTTGTGCGACTGTATATATTTTCGTAAACGAACCAGTTCACTATGAGACCAATTAAATATCAGATATTAATATAAAAAGATTTTAAACAATACCCCGAACTAAAACATCCGTTGATTGTAGTCATAGCACTGACACTTTGAACTTATATACACATATGAGTTCAAGAGTTGTTGATATTTTTAATCTAAGTCATTTGTAGCGTGCGTAGAATACATGATAATCGCGCGTAAATAAGCATTTAATTAACTTAATTTAATGGTTAGACTTCATTCAATTACATTTAGATAATATCGATTTCTTTCCTTTTCCTGTATATTTATTACCATTACTTAACTTTATTTTTGTTTGCGGATAAAGTAATTAAGCTGCAATCAAGTTTCTCGCATGTTGTATTAGTTCCTGTTATCTATTTAGACAGTGACTATTCAAAGGTGAAATTATAATGTAACAGCTGCGATGAGCATTTCGTTGCATTTCCTGTTCATTTACTACTCGGTTCTACATTTGGCTATGATCCAAAATATTTGGCATTATTAAGATTTAGTAGCTTGTGTTGTGTGTATTTTTGTGTTTTACAGTATTTACCAAACAGTAAGCTAAAAAATACTGAATCCTTTGCGGACACCTGAGTTATTCTATAACCAACGTTTTACGAGTTCGTTGTCTTTGTTGTATAAACAAGCATGGAACGACTATTTTCTGCTCCCGACCAAAATGTGTTTTCTGTTGACGCTGTAACTCGTGAAGAACATAATACACATAGGTCTATATTGCTATCAACCTTTTTAGATACCTCATTGTCAGCATTATAAAAATATATTTTTGTCATATTATGAGACATGTATTACCTATTATTATCTCACTACGACTGCTTCTGTGATATTATATATAATACTTAGTGAATTCTTAACTCAAAATTTTATATGTATACTTAATAGTCGATTTCCATCAGAAACTATGTACCTATATCAAAGGATTATTGTAAAACATTATTAAGTACATATTCAAGAAAATTTACTAGCCCATTTAATTTATTGAACAGTACCTAAATTACGTAGGGGCGCTAGAGAGCCCTGGCCCGTCTCCATACGAATTAACCTCAATTGAAAGAGCCGAGGAGGCGCTTCGCTGATTGAAGATGTACTCTAACTACCAGTTACGCTCCTTGCTGTTTTCCTGTCATTTGAATAAATAAACGTTCGCGAAGAGAAATTTTGCTTGATTCTAAGTGTTTCATTAAATTTAAAACACCCAATGCACTTTCGTTTTTTATGGGACTAGCGTATCATATCAAATATGTTGAGTAGGTGCTTATTTGATAAGATAGTGACGATCGCTAATGTTCAAAGATAGTCCAAGGTGTTTTATCGTACGCATTGTACGACAACAATAACTAAAATGATAATAAACCGCATTCTAACTATAAACAAAATAACATTTACACAGTAAAGAAAGGAGAAGTAGGAAAGAAAAGATACATAAGTAAACTGTTGGCAAGAAACGAATCATGATAATTATATGGACGAAGCTACAATTGTACTATGATTTAAAGGTGGTAAACAGAAGATAACAACGTTTGTTGTATATATGGTTTCTAGAACAAAAATTATAATTCAATAGCTAAGAAAAAAAAGCTATGCCCAAATAGGTAGTATCGGCAAAAAAGTAGTTGGTCAGAAAATAGCTATAAATTAATGATACGAATAAGTAAACAAGGTATAATAACCATATTAATATGAATTAGGGTATTAGATGCTAACAATAATTTGAAAAAACTTCCTTGCCATAAAGTCTCATTAGTGTTTAGTGTATGACCACATACCTACTTAAAAAAATATTGCCTGTATATAACTTTATGTTTAACCCAATAAGGGAAGTTTGATTTACATCTATGTATGTAAAGGTATAAGTGGTGTCAGTGAGTTAAGTAGTCCTCAAATCTGTCGTTACTTCATAAAGTCAACAGTGAGAGAACTGTTAAGTAGAGGCTGCTCAAACTAGTCGATGCAAATACACAGTGTAGTATATCGACTTGATTTATTGCAACCATAAACATCTCCAAGACGAGACAAAAATAACCATAAAAGCTTTAAATAAATTTATTACAAGGACACAAATTACGCAATCTCTGAAACTTAGTATATTTATATGTACACGTTATACTAAGCATAAAAATGTTTTAAGTAATATAATATGTAATTTTATCTAAAATTAATGTCAAGTGATTTGTCAACGCTGTTAACGAGTTCTTTTTATATTCTTTATCTTAATGGGGTTCCAAGATAAGTTATCTAAATATTTCTCAAATCAAGGAAACAAAACAAAGACTGCGCAAGCTTTTAATTACGGCTGAGAAATTGGGTTAGACACACCAGCTGTCGTTTATATTATGGATGCTTTATGATGATAAAAAGTAAAGTTAACAAGTCTGTTTACAACTTAAACTAGCAGGTTTAAACATAATTATTTCAATTTATCTATTTAGTGTTCTAAGAAAGTCGCATGTAAAAAAGGCGGCAGGTTATGATTTCACCATAAAACACATCAAACAAGATTGATATCAAACGCTTGACCCCATAATAAAACCAGATCCGCCCATAAACAGATCCCTGTATGAGTATTTTCGTTTGATGTTTTGCTTATAGCGTTAGTTCGGTCCCGTGAAACATTTGACAGTTGGCGAGTTTCACTGTGGTGTCACCATTTATTGTATTGATAGTCCAATCAAATAACGACTGAAATCGAAATTTCGGTAATAAGGCTGAATTTTTGATATAATGTTCAATGCACTTCAAACAGGCATGTAAAATTTTAAAATTAACCTTCCGAATTCGATTAAAAAAAATAAAAGTAAAAAAGCCTAGAAAAACATTGTTTTCTAAATAACTCTACAATGCTAAGACATAGATAAAAATGTTTCCAGTAAAATTTTACGTAAAATTGCTTCTTTTTATCGTGTAAATTTTGTAAATATAACATCATTGGTGTAAAGAATTTAAAATTTCTTGAGAACGTCATAAAACCGTAAAAGTTTGTGTTTTTTGATCGAGGGAGATTTGAGTTTTAAAATTTTACATGCATGTTTAAAGTACATTTATGAACGAGTACATTTATTACATTGAAAATTCAGCCTTATTGCCGAAATTTCTATTACAGCGGTTATTTATCTGTTAATCAATGGACAGTGAATGAAGTGTTAAAAGATCAGTACAATTAACAGCTAATAATATAATCGTAAATTGCGTTACACATACACCTATAGAAGCCGAATGGTAAACATTTGAGGTTCAACGAAATGTCAAACGAAACGATTTTTTGGAAGTGTGAATTTGAAAGCGGACTTGACTTTGCAATTTGTCTCAGTGTTTTACTTTCTGAACATTTATTATATAACGAAAGAGAATTTAAAAAAAAATTACATTAAAAATAATATTTCGAAGAAAGATATACTACACAAAATCCGAACAGAATACGGACCGTCAATAATAGGGTCTTAGAAACAGAAACTAAGTAAAAAAAGGGGACGTGGTTACTGGTTACCTGCGTATGAATGGGTAGATAGTATATTTTAGACGTACCTACGTGTTTTCGTTCGCTACAATTGATTATATTTTTAAATAAATTTCGTTAAATAAAACTACATTCAATTATATTAAACTGTTTAAAGCCACCAATGTTCTAAAACTTTTCTGAATAATTCTTCAAATTGTCATATTATTGAAATATTGTTACAAGTATCATTTAAAGTTTAAATCGACTAAACAAGGCAATCTAAAAGCTAAATTACACCCGGATGTCTTGGCAACAAAACAACAAACCGTACGCAGACATGTTTGTTCGTACGAACTTCGTAAAAAATTAAGAAAAGCACTGCTGTGTTGAAATTAAGTACCAAAACTCGCTTTCAAGGCTCTCCAGGAGCAATAAACACTTGATAAATTTAAAAAACTTTATGTATTTATCACAGTTTTATTCACTGAGAGGTCCGACACAATTTATAAGGGCACAAAAGTACGTGCACGAGGGGCGCACAACAAACGGGCGTGCGTGCGCCCTCTAACGAGGTTTATAACATACTGCGGACTGTGTAACGAACTAACGAACAACGATACGGCATAGTAGTATCGTAGTGACCGATTGCATAGAATTTAACTGAGTCACGGAATAGAACCAAACCTGAACGAACCCGGATCACTAATCAAACTATAGTACAGCAATAATGCATGTTCTACTGACTGCAGACGGCGTTAAATGGAATGATGAGTTCCTATCTTTTGGTGCGCTTTCTACTTAGCTTTTGTGGATGATATAATATACATTAAAGGAACTGTTCAGTGAATTCAATAAATAAATAATCTAACATTAAAAATAATTGTGATCCCGATGATTGTAGATAATATAGCAGATGAGGCGGGCCGTACGTTATTATCGTACACAATAAGTTGTTGCGCAAGTATCACAGACACTTCTGTGGATTTATTGGTCGGTGGTCGTTAGCTCTAGTTACACTTGATAACGTCTATGGCCGTGCGGCGATATCACAAAGGACTATATTTTTTATGTGTATTGTATGCAGTGCAAACAAAACGAAATATAATAAGCGAATTAAGCCCTAAAACTAAAACCGTATTTTTACTGACTTGCCTTGCAAAAAAAAAATAACAAAAGCCCCTCACATTAATTTCTGTACACTTGTGAATAAGAAGCTCATTTGAGATGTCAACAATGAAGATTATTGCTGTTGCTTGATATTGCGGTTGCTTAATATCAAGAAATCGCAAAAGAACTTGACATTTAAAAGAAGGAAGTATATTAATCTTTCAACAGTAATTTGACGCAATTTCACAATAGCATTCAGAAAAGAACATGGTTACAAAATGGCAAGATCGACATTGGCCAATAAGTAATAATAAAAAATAAATGAACTATAGTAGTAACCGGGATAAGTCAAAAAGGGGCTTAAACGATCGATGCATCTAAATTAAATCGCCATTGAAAGCAATTGATACTTCAATCATAAGCTCATAACCGTTGAGAGCATTGTCACTATTATGATTCTTTCAATATTTATGAAAGACTCAAATTAAATAAAAATGTGGTTTATTGTGAGTGTATATAAGTACTTAATGAAATTTATTTATTAACGAGATTAAAAACATCCCATTTTATTCAACAGTCGCATAATGCATTTGAAGACGCAACACTGCCTGCATTTCGTGTGGCACTGTCATAGGTAGCGAGGGCACTATTTTTGTAGGACTAAATTCTAAATCATTACGAAATTATTAATATATTTTTACTGCGTAACACTTCTAGAGTTACATGCGTAAAATATAATAAATAAAAACAAATTCTCGCCAGTAAGTTTATTATAGTGATGTTGTAACACGCTGTAGCATCTTCCGAAACATAAATGAAATTCTGATATTATCGGTAATTTTCTACAAAATCTATTTATTTATTATTAAAATTAAAATGAATTTGATAATGTCGAAATACTAAAAGTTATTGAATTTCATAGAACCCATTTTTACTGCAATAAATACATAAATGTAAAAAAAGGCCATCTTCTCATGTGCCACGTAAAGTAGTGGTATCCGAAAATGTGACAAGTTAAGCACTGGATTGTTGCAAACTATATCAATTGATTAGTAAAAAATACATTTTGAGCTGTAACTTCGCAGTTTTCTATACAGCATGTAACATTACAATATTCTCGTTACATCACGTTTTCCTGGATGTTTAACAAAACCACAGTACAAGTAAGCATACAGTATGCTATCTCGGCAGTGTCCTAGAGATAATTACCTACGGTCGTTTGGTACGTAAACACGCAATAGGGCTACCGTACCGACTTGGACTGAATGTTTTTCTTGGGTTACTTATTTGATAATAGGTACTATATTAAATTGTCATATTATCTTTTCATTTTATATTATTGCAAATTTAATACGTTTTTATTTATATAATTTCACTAGTATTTTATATCTAGTTTCAAAAGTTTGTGAGTTAGTATGGTGGAAATGGACAAAAAAAATGCTTTTTTAAGTGCAGTATAATTAAAAATCAGCAATAAATTAACTAGATCATTATGATAATATATTTCCTACAAATTAGCAACAGAGAAATATTTCTGGTTTCGATATAAATGTATTCAAACATCCATACACTGAACATTGTGCTCGTAAACTTGATTGACATAATATTTAGTCAATAAATGGGCAGGAGCGTCTCATACCGTCCGACGACAACCGCGGCGCGCTCGCGACTGTCGTATGTCGAGATATGTCGAGATTTCGAGCGCGTTGTTTGGGAGCGTTTGTATGAAGATAGCATACTGTATGCTTACTTGTACTGTGACAAAACTGCCAAGTAAAGGCACAAAATGTATTCAGTGACAATAAATTGATTTTATTGGCAACAATCCAGTTTCTAAGTTGGCACCTTTCAGTTTCTTGGTACTACTTTTGGTGGCACATGAAAATGTTGCCTGTTTTTACATTTATGTATTGTTGGAATTTCAGTACCGCTTTTTTGTTGTTTCTTACTCAAATATACTCAAACAGTATTTCTTTACAAAAGTAGGACTTGCCAATGATGATCCACTTAAAAACGTCGATACAACCCCGCGTCGCATACAATAAACTAGTTCTAAAACTATACAATAGCGGTGTAGGAACAGCTACAGAGGTTTGTGCTCTCGCGTTGAATTATTTATGGCGGCGCTGTTTCACCAAGCAGTAAATTAGGAGAACAAAAAGAATCCCTCGACGGTTTCTCATTGAAAAGTTTGCTCTTTTTCTTTGTTCAGACGAATTAAATGATCAAACGTAGAAACATTAATGTGATTCGTCACCGTTACGTGCCAAACACTAACGAAGGAAAAGCATTAATCTGTCCACACATAGTGAGAGAACTCACTGTGATATCGTGAATCACGACTCTCTGAACATATTAAAGGCGCCTAATTAGTGTTTATTAATTATTCCAGCAAATAATAATATACAAATATGGGCAATATATTATACATACGAGGATTATTATATTATTTCCTTTTATCATAATAACATTAATAAATTGTAATCTACCTCTACTACATAGCCATTGGACATGGAAATTGATGGAAGCCTATTATATAATAATCACATGAATGTAAGTACATAAGATACAATAATATTGACAGGAATTATTCCGATTTTTTTTGCTGAATTCATATTATAAATAAAATATTTTTTCTACATCATCCATATTTTATTATTGATATTAGTTTTATTCGTACACTGTTTACAAAATATATGTATCTGTATATAAGATTTTTAAATAGGAAAGTGATTAAGTAACATATAACCTAACGGGTCTAGTAACCTCAGTTTCTAGAAATTTTTCGGAAAGAAATTCATAGCATACCTAGCCGAAAGTGAGAAGATGAACTCTGAGGGGGCGAAAGAAGTAAAGGCGGCGATGCTTGGCGCTCCATCTTCTCTAATTAATACATACACATACTTTAATCGATTTCAACGTATGAGGTATAATTGGATTATCATAATCCGGGCGTTGTTTTTTGAAAAAGTAAATATGGCATCTATAGTAAAACATACAATTAAGGACAAAAAAAAACTTTCGTTGAACACCATCACGACAAACATTAAAACGAGCTTAAGAGGCCATTTTAAAAATATATAACGCATAGCGCACAACTATGGTACAGACTACAGATACAGAACAATATTTTTCATAATTATTAAATAGAATGTAAAAAAATTCGATTACGTACTTGAAAGTTCGCCTATGTAGCTCAGTTCGAATTCGTTCATTATCTTCGAGCCCTATGACGACAACAATAAAGTTGATCTTTCGCAGTTGCGGTTTCACCATATTTCAATTTGCAAGGCCACTATATTACTAATTAAAAAACTGGGTTTAGATATTTGGGATATTATAATTACGTATCCACTTTAGTAAAAATCATTTTAATATTCTGTAGAATTTCGGAGATGCAACTGGATCTTTGTGCAAAACAGAGCTTTCTCGTGAATTTTTTTTATACAGAATATTTTCACCAATCAGGTTTCTTCGTTTAGAATTTCATAATAAAGACTTGAAGTTGTATGTTCCCAAAGTCTTCTTAGATATCGCGATCCAGGGTCACAAAACACTCCAAAGTTTGCATAGGCAGACTCTTAAGAAAATCTCGCAAACCAGATGAAATAAAAGTCATACTTTTTATTCATACCGGACTTGGAGGCCATAAGAGCAAGTAAGGAAAATTATACTAGCCTTCCAACTGCGGCGACGAATTCAGAGAATTAGGTACATCTATTTCATGTAGTTTGTAAGTTTTTGTTAAATACACAGGAAGATTTTCGTTATACGAGTTATATTTTTGTTAAACCAATTCCGGAGTTTGGGTTTAGAGATTTATTTACCATTTACCATTTCAATTTCATTTTATTTTCAAACATTACATAAAGGAGTCTTTTTAGTATAGGAAAAAATACACGTCAATAAAGTCGATGGCGTTTATCAGAGTTTATAATAGAAATTAGAAAAAAAATTATTTATACTTAAATGAATAATATTTATAACACAAACAAGAAATCTTAAGTACGGCGTTAATGTAATTTCACGTTAAAAGTAACAGGACCATGACCAAAGCTGCGGGAATTGTCAACCTACGAATAAGGCTATAAGGGCCTTCTGAATTATTATGTATTTAGAACTTCATATCTTGCACATTAAAACAGCGGCACTTCTTGACACACAGGTCTGCTGTTGACCTGATAAGTCAGGTCAACGGTAAACGGAGTTCGAAGTGGTCATTCGCCATATTTGGCGACCTTACTGAAGCTTTGTCACGCCGCATTGTATCACTACACAAGTCGAGAAACACGGCGAATAGAAATATAGAAATCTAAATAATAACAGATTTCTATTAGTATAAACGTATGTACCTAATACATATGCCGATTTACATCCATATAAATTCTTGTCATAGCTTTAACGTTTACATGTATTAAAAAAATCATTAAGTAGATATAAGTTATAACCATAATAAAGTAATAAATATATAATTGTGATAAATTCCCAAAATCTTTAGCTATTTTCCGCTCAAACTCCAAAAAACCACTAATCTATATATATATATGATTTACGACGCAATGGTAAACACAAAAAAAAGGCCAAGTGCGCGTCGGAATATGCACAGTGAAGGGTAGCGTAGAAGGGATGCACAATAAGTTTGAATTTTTCATAGCGTTTTTCAATGACACTGTGAAAAATAAAGTCGTAATTTTTGAAATACGGGTATTTTTGGTTATACCCGTATCTTCAAAATTACGCAACATATCTCATTCAAGCCAATTTTCGTTGAAAGAGCTTTTTATGTTCTACATATCACAAATGTCTGAATTTTCCACCACGTAATTAAAAAGTTCGAGGGAGCGGGGACATACGAACAGACGGACAGGACGAAATCTATAAGGGTCCCGTGTATTGCTATGTGGCTACGGAACCCTAAAACATACAAATATTTGTACGAAACGAATTAGAGTTATTAAGAATACCTACTCCGGAGAAAGTTAGTAGAATGTGATGTTATCGTAAATACAATATGGCGAATGCTTTAAAATCACAATATGGGTATAAATTGAATGAAGGGAATACGTTGGGGAAGGTTACTGTATGTGACGTGAGACTGTACATAGTAGACGTTGTCGTGATAATATATACTAGCTTAAATATACAAATATACATAATGACAACAGACACGCATACATAGTAAGTATTATATTAAGTGTACATATGGTAAACATATTAAGTATACATGTATGTCAACGGAAAACAGTTAAAAATGTGATTTTCAGGTGCGTGATTATTGTGTTGATCTTTCATCGAATTCCTTATGTGGGTATTATTCCAATGTAGGTATGTAATAATATGTAAAATATATTATAATATAGTAAAGTTATTTGGCTATGCGGTAACAAAATTTTAATGTTGATGAAACTGTATTATTCCAACTCAATAAGAGGTTAGCGTATATTTTGACTTATCTAATAGCACCGATTTTTAGCGCACATTCCTAACTGTTGATATGGGAGCGACACAAGCACCCCGCGGTCGCACGACAGACCTCAGCTTATCATGCTGACCCCTTACGAACTTGTAATGTTTTATTATTACTTATAGGTTTTGACATTATGTATTTAGCATTTAGATAAGTAAATAGTATTATAAGATAAAATCGGAATCGATACAGACTATTTTTAAATCCATCTGTTGAAAAAATTAACGTAGCAAGATATATGGAAGAAATTCAATTTATAGCTTCTTTAAACAAATATTAACTTCATATAAGAAACAGTTGTCAAGCAGCCGCCAAGTGGTCGTGTACAGTGTATTCAGATGGATGTAGTCAGAAATAGTTTAATTCTAACCTCGCCACTGCCATGTGCTGTCAGACTGACTGCATTAGACTACAGAAAGTAGTCTAATGCAGTCGTAACTAGTATAAATTATATTGCAACCACGAAAGATCATTGCCCTAGTCAAAATTATCAGTAAAATCAATAAGTTTGGTAGTAGTACGATTCACTCTTAGGTAGGGAGGTAAAGGGATCTTAGCCCATACAACCGACGTCTTCAGTAATATATATATATAATAGATAGTTTCTTCATATTATTCTATCAAAATTTTAGATGTTTATTGGAATTTCAGACGACAAATATATTGAAGCAGTCTTTCTAATAGGATTCGCTGAGGCAGACTAAGCCACTAAAAATATCTCAACATCACTCTACTAAATGTGCTTATTTAGTAGAGGTATTATTTGACCAATTTCACATAATATCACAACAGCGTAGATACTTGGGACCAGTGTTGGGCAAAGTAATTGTAAAAACAATTATAATTACTTTTTGTAATTGTAATTATAATTACTTTTTGTAATTGTAATTGTTAATTGGTTGCCTAGCAAAATGTGTTCACAATTACATTTTACAATTACAACTTTTAATTGTAATTGTTTTTACAATTACATTTTGCGCAACACTGCTTGGAACGCAAAACTACGCCAATTTTAGATCACAATATCCACTGGAAACCATTGGCAAATAATTAAAATAAACGCCCAACCGCTCCCCATAAAATACCGCCAAAAACTCTCAATAAGTTTAGAGAGAGCAGTGTGTGTGTGTAAAAATCAAGAAATTCCTTTATACATATGTATTTTAGCATCTCTATTCATCTAGTCTAGTCTATATATACACAATAGAGATTATTTATTCAATAAAATACATATATACATATCTTGACATTGTATCCAAAAAATACTTTGAGCGTAGATGTATGAAGTATAATATGATATTATTTCCATGGAACCAATTAGAATAGAAAATGTATAATATGTATGTACATATTATTTATACATATACGTAAACAAATTGACGTTAATTAAAGACGATTTTTGATTAGGGTAAAATATCCGAGTGAAAGTAAAAATACGATGTCAAGCAGTCCTATTAACCACAGATAGTAACCTATGAACCGCGACGACCACAAAATCGAATGATATCAACTTACGCTGCCTCAAAGAAAACTTAACTAAGCAACCCTAAGCTGCTCATCGAGGTAAGTCATCATTATTCTGTTTACAGCAGGTATCACGTTACAATGTGGGCGTCACGTTTAAACTCGTCAACAAATTCTATGAAATATCTTTTTAGATTCAAGATTTATTTAACATCTAATCTAAACACATCATAACAACTTTATTACATCAGTAGAGCCATAATTTCGGCTATATTTTAATTGTTAGATTATTAATACTGGAATTACACAAACACCTATATATAAAAAGTAACAAATTTAGTATATTTTTGAAAAAAATATTGATGAGAGTTTCAAGTTTTCTAAATCCTAAACATAATTTTCAGCATTTTTTTTCATGGCGGACGGAGCAAACGAATGTATGTGAGTCACCTGATGGAAAGTGATTACCGCCGCCCTTGGACACCCGCAACGTCCTCGCCTTTAAGGGACAGAGAGAGGAGGGAGTTGGCCCACCTGTACAGAGTACCGGTGCTGTTGTATTTCGTTCCGTGTGATAGCACTCACCGAACGAAACACAACAGCAATAGATACTGTTATTTCATACCGATATTCTGTGAGAGGGTGGTATTTCACCGGGCGAGCTGGCTCAATTCGTGCTGCGATGTAGCATGGCTCTACCACACAAGAACAATGGCAAGTTTTTATACATCGTTTTATTTCATATCGATTTGTCGTCTTAAGATGAAATAATATTAAAACAATAAGACATGCCTTTGCTAAACATAATCACCAAAATTTATTTTATGAGAAAGCCACAAAAAAAAAGATATTAAAGGTCTGAGGTTATGTCGATAAGCTATCAAGTTGAAAGTGTAATTAGGAAAGCTTCAGAAATATAGGAAAATCACATAATATGATGGAAGCTCTTTTATATCTTTATAAGATCGCTTTCATAAGAATATTCAATTAACGCACAAACCATAAACTCCATCAATAATACTCAGAAATAAGGTAATATACAATAAACATTTTATGTTTAGATATATGCACGTTGCCTGTGATGTCAAAATAATATCACAGATAACACTATTACCATTTTTAATAAAATGAAACACTTACAATTTATAAGTATTTATTCCTCATCATCATCTCTTTTATATACTGACAGCTCGTTTCATAATTATTAGAAACATTTCTGTCATTCTCATATCAATAATAATAGATGCATGTCTAACGTAGAATGTATGTCTTATTATAAAACTAAGTCCGTAACACTTCTCCATGAAAGTGATTACAAGCTTTAATTGATATAAAAAGAGTTCTTGAAAAAACATGAAAACTTCAGTTGTACACACATTTATTCAAACTTCCCAATTCCCAGCACTTACTTGCACAGAACGTTAGCACACAATACTTTTGTCCGTTAAACCTCCTAAAAATACAAAAAATGTGAAGTCAAAATGAAATACCAACTTCACTTCTTCCGTTCTCGCCAAAAACTCACATTATCGTTTACTACAACTATGCCATCTAAGAACTACTAACGTCATTACGAGTTCGTAACAACTTATAGTACCTACGCCTAACGCATTTTCGACTGAAATCTAAAACTAATAATAAACTAGAAACTAAAAATAACATAAACAGAGCAATATGCAAATAATGAAGACAGAGCAAATTCAAAACGAAACAAATTTTATGTCCCATTAAAAACAAATAAAGTGGAAAGCTTGTAGAAAGTGTACATATCAGTAGCAACAAACAAAGAATATGTTTTCACAGATAAAAATAAAAACAGAGCTTTCTCAATTAAGAATCTATTTAAATACATTATTTTTTGTTGGCTACTACAAGGAAAACTTCCACATAAGGGTGGAAAGTACCTACGACTAAATTTCGAACTTAGAAAAACGATCGGAATCATAATTACTTTCGTAAAATAAATCTGTGACATTTTTTAGTAATCTACGCGGACGAAAATAAAAACAAATGAGATTAAAATTATAATGTTCTGTTATTTCTTCGCGTCACAACTAAGTAAAAAATATTCTGAATTAAAATTTTAACGTCGTCCAGCATTTTAACTATGTTCTCTATCTTCGAAATGCATAACATCTATTTCCCATTATGTTACACTCTTAGTTGTTAGTTAAGGAATTCTCGACTGACAAAGATAATAAATAGCTGCTATTACTTACATTAGTCGTGAGTTGGGTAGTCAATGTATGAACCTTTTCTTTCGCATCGGCGAGCTCTCTTCTTAATTTTCGAACCTGTACAAAACAACGGTTTTTTAAAGAATTTGTGTGTTACATTATTTAAAAAAAGATGCATTAGTTTCTAATTTTGATTTTTAGTACTCTCATAAACATACAAGTGAATTAAGGTTTAAACATATTAAAATAATAAATAAGTCTGCTCATTACAAATAACAATAATCGCAGCAACATTTATCTTCTTCAGAGATGTTGTCGTTTTAGAATTTTTAGCTGTTTTGTTTCCGTAAGTTAAAATTTTCATTGTCTCTCTTTTATTATTATTTATTTACCACTAGCAAACCCGGCCCGTTTCACTGGGCGTTAGTTGAAGTTAAAATAAATTAAACAGTTTAAAAAAAAAAATTCTACTGATCCGGTCGCTACCAAACTTTACAGGAACACCCGCTAGGCCAATCTGAAGATTCCCTGAAAATTTCATCGAAATCGGTCCAGCCGTTTCGGAGTACATAAGGAACATACATACATACATCGCCTTTTATATATATAGATAGATTAACTATAGGTATTTTTGAAAAATAAAGTAGGCTGTACAACTGAACATATTTCATTTAAAATAGCAAGAAAAAACATTTCTTTAGTAAAAATTTAGTATGTAATTGAAAATCAAAGAAACCTTGCAAATCAAAAATCTTGTTACTGTCAGTTGATTTTCGAAAATTTTAAAATTATTTTTAAAAATTACTGTGGTATGACAAAAAGTGATGTGTGTGAACAAGTGACAAATTAATAATAATGAAATAAATAAATAATTTAATAATATTTCATACGAACAATTGAAATTCAGTTTTCAACAATACATTTTAAAGAATATAATGTGGAACATAAATGTACATTTGTACAAGCAATCTTAACTCCCGTGTATCGCAACGTAATTGTAAGTGTTGTTTACCTCATGTGCTTGTCTTTCTTCAGAACCTGCTCCAGCGGCAAGTGAGGAAGCAGTCGACACAAGAGATGCCGTAGAACCATGAACTACAATACGAAATGAGAATTAAAATGCATATAATTAAAAAAGGATGGTTCGAAAAAAAAAACAATATTCAATTCTTCTGTTACTTTACAATTAGATGAATGAATAGAATGACTATGTTACTGATAATAATTATTTTAAGTAAATACACGGGTTGCTCAACTATTTTTTGTTCTGGTTATTTGGTTTCGTAAAATATTTCTTTATTTATTGCAACTGTAAGTGAAAACGATAGAACGGTGAAAAGGAACGAAACGATTATACAATAAATAATGAGATACATATAATGGAGCTATAGAATTAGTAATTTTATCTACAAATCTCAATATTTAAAATAGACGGGTTTCTCTATAAATTAGCTTTTGTTATAAAGCACATATTCTTTAAAATTTTCCTGTAAAAAAACGGGAAACTTCAAAATTAACCGTTTTCACAATGTTTGGTTACAACTTCAATCGTTAAAACTTTATTGTGGTGTAATGGTGAAATATATGCTCGGGAGGAAATCTTGAGGACAAATGGAGGCTAAGGTTTAGATTGTTTCACATTGGGTAAAATTTTGTAAATTTTTTTGTAATTTTATACAAACACGACTTTTTTCGTTAGGTTAGGTCAGGTCTTCTTACTACAACGCGCGAGCCGAGCGAGCGTAGCGAGCATGCCGGAAATTCAGGGACAGCAGTGACAAAAAATAGTTGATAGACCAAAACAGAAAAAGTACCTTTAAGAAATGACAAATATGGCAACATTGATTTTTTTCATAAAACAACGGCGAAGTCATATTGGAAGTATTTAACTTTACCAAGTGTAATTCACAGTTAAATGGTGGTATTACATACCATCGTCATTTTTCTTCGAATAGTGATGTGAATGTCTAGGGGTGTGCATGACATTGCCAGGTTGGTGAGTAGGACTGAGTGCTGATCTTGGCGATGGAGACGGTGGTTCAGATACACCGTAATTCAAACCTAAAAACAATGATCATAGAGTTCATTTTGAAGAGAAAAATGTCGAAGCCTTTTATTTATTTATTATCTGTAGTTTATGTACATAAGCAAATTAAAAATAAGCAAATGCTTAAAAAAATATACTAAGCATTTAGTTATCGACTACGTAGTTTGCAAGATCGTGCGAATAAATTTTATTAACGACATTAAAAATCGTGTAATAAGTAATAACAGTATGATTACAATTTATATTATAAAATTCTCACCTTGTCCGCCCGCTCCATATTGAACAGGTAAACAGTAATAAGGTTCATAATCACTCTCTGAAGATCTTTGAAGCATCGACGGATACAGCTTCTCTGATTTAGTTGATCTGTAAACACATTTACCTTCAACGACTGACACTACTGTAGAAGCATGAAAGCTAGCACGTTACGACATGGCACATAATAATACCTATACAATACATACAGCAAACTGCCGACAAAAGCCTATCAATTTTCGAAAATGCCTAGCTTAATTTTACTATTTAAACAAAACAATAAAAGTGAATTTACTTGCTGTGTTCACTTGTATTCAAATGTAATATGTATTATCTGTTACTAAAACATAATTTATACAAAAAAAAACAATAAATTACCACAAGTAAAACCTACCTAAAATATAGTGTTAAAAATAACTTAGCTAAAATAATATCAAAATTAGCGTTAATTAGAAATGGCTGCTAATAAATAAATAGACAACAGATCAAAATTTGTTATGTGGAAATAAGCTGTGCCATGTTGAAAATCATGCAAGTCAGTCGGTAAATTGAAGCGTGCCACCACGAAGCGAAAACATGTATAAAGTTCCAACCGTGTGTGGCGTACCTTGGGAACGTCCTATCTCTGAGGTAGCTAAAAATTTCAATATTTAGTTTTATTTTGTAGAAATTATCAAATACCTAATTTAATGCAACAGGAAATGATGAAAATGAAGACAGATAGAATAAAATTATAAGAACATGATGGATGAGGTGTGTGAAAATGAACCTAAAACCACAATAATGTCTATCTTCTAGACCCCAAAAGGAAATAAAAACCATAATGTTAAATCAACGAGTTGTTAGTCACATTTTGACTGCAAATGCTGTATAACACGGGACCTTTCCATTGACCCACCTAATACTGTTGCTTCTGTTCAACCTGGAGCCCTGAGCATCTCGATGCATGATGAGCTTATTGTGTGTGAGTGAGCTGCGATGGTGTGAGTTAGGGGAGGAAGTGTGGTTTTGCGCCTGCGCTGAGTGCAGCGACGTGAGTGACTCCATAGACTCCCCTTCAGACAGGCGACCACTTGCCGAGTATGTGTTACTGAAATGGGCGAAACGAGATGTCGTGAATGGTGGCCAGTTGTGATTTCCTCCAAAGGAATTAAAATTTTATTAATAAAAAAAGTCAAACATCTTTTCATTTGATTACGTCATCAACTGACCACATCATGAATTGAAGATGCTGAGAAAATGGAACTAGTATTCAAGCATGTGAATATGATTGTTTTGTGTGTCATACTGAATAATAAATTTAAACATTTACAATAAAATACATCATTAAAATATTATTATTATTATTATACATATTAAATATAAATATTATTAAATTGTTGACACCATGACACACAAAATGCACACAACATAGTGATCAAAGAAATGCAAATGAATATAAACAGTGATAAAACAGCTATAGTACCTGCAATATTATGAAAAAATAATCATTTAGGTATTATAAATACACTCGTGTTATTAACACAACAAAGTTCACTCGTTTTCATACACCAGTTTTTGCCTTTAATATAACATAATTTATAAATTACCTGTGTCTCAGCCACGGAGCGTAAGGTATTCCATAATCAGATTTCACTTCAGAATATGTTTGGGTATCAGAAAGACTGCCATCACTGATTTTCATCCCGCCTCTTGGTGCAACTCTAAATAAAGCATCCAAATACAAAACTTTGAATTGAATGTAATTGTATTTACAACTAGTTGCCAAAAATAAAACAAAATCCAATGAACACACAAATGAAATAAATTTAAGTAAATTGCTGTGATAAAAGAGGAAGTAAACAAAATTGCCTTGTGAAGCACAGTTACGAAAATTACATTTTATTCCAATTAGGAAAATTGACTAAATCACAGTGATCTTGACCAAAGCCAATACATAAATGATTTCTATATTCCCATGAGTTCCAATGTAATTTTACTAAAATCAAATATTGATATTGATAAGAATGTTTGTATTAATATTCACTGACTGATAAAATAGGATTTCGAAAGTGTAGTCTATCATATTACACAATATCAACAATAGTTACCTACATAAATGTGTGTGACATTCTGGATTACTATGGAAAAATACACATATATAACTTAACCTCATACTGGTCTTCACATTGCAATATTTAACACTACACTAGGGACGAACAAAACAAACTAATTGATGTACATCTCAAGATCAGGGTCGGATTAAAACAAATTATTTTACAAATTTTTATAATCAAGTCTCATTCGCAATAAGGAAATACAACTTGTAGAATGTTTATTTTGAATTCAAATTATTCTGTTTCCTGCAATCTGTGTTATTAAGACACTGAGGTCAAGCTCAATTTTTATCACAAGTAGAAAAACAAATTATATCTACTTCATTAATAAGTATATTACATATTTTTGATGCTTTAATATTAATTTGATTTGATAGCACATTTATGGTAAGTACATCGTCAATTTATGATTTAAAAAATTAAAAAATATTTTATTATTGTACTAGTAGGTACATGATTAGATTTATTTTAAGTAAATGACTATTTACAGAAGTAGAAGTACATCTCTGTGTTTATGTCTCATAAAGAAGCTGGGAATTGCTTAATTGCTGTAGTCAGTTGAGCAATTAATTGTCTTTGTGAAAATTATACATTTATATTAATTGTCAGTGAGCTGTGAGATAGCATAATTTAGTTGCAATGTAAAGCAGTAAGTAGAAAGCTAAGATAAAAAATAGCTTTTGGTATGCATAATGTTACATTAACACACTTAAAAACAAAAAAGATCTGTATGAGGCACTATGCACATAAGCAAAACAAACATCTGTGAGAAAAACTGTTTTTGTAAAAAAAAATCTGTATAAATATTTACACAGCTTACCTGTGATGGTGGAATAATGCAGCAAATTCATGAGTTCCTGGTTTTGGTAAGGATTGAGAGCCCAGTAATCGTTCACGGACTGAAGCAGATAGCTGTGCAGCGGCAGTACCTCCCAGAGAGTATGATTTTGGACCAATTCCATTTTCTGCAACATTGTTTAATAATAGGTATATTATTGTCACATTTAATTATTTTATTTAATTATACACCACGAACAAAAATTTTTGCACATTATTCCTGATAAAAATTAAAAGTAAAACAATCTCTTTTACTACAAGACAGTACTACTTCAACCAAAACAGTGGAATAACAGAAAAAAGCACAAAACAGCTAAGAGATATAAACTGGTGTTAACTTATTTATAGTTATGAAATTTAAAAAAATACGAATTGTTTTATATAACTTTCTTAGATGTAGGTAGATTTGTAGGTTAAATTTAAAAACCTAGAACAGTTTCTTTTAAACTTACTATGTATTTGGAGATCTTGAGTGCAGGTTTGTGTACCGCCTGAAACTTTTACTTTCGTCCGAGGCACAGCTGAAACTTGAGCTGTTCTACCACCTATAACAATTTAATAGAAATAATTTTAATTAACAATCACTTTTTTAGTGATTATGAAACAGCTTGCGGTTTAACTTTGTTGTTATCAGTAGGTATTTAAAAAGTACTTTGTGGTTGTTGCTGGTAAGGTATTATATACTGGATATTATAAAAATATATATTAGATATATTATATACCTCTATAAAGTAGGTACCTACACATATATTGTTATAAGTATTTTACATTTCCAAATAACTTATTTCTTTATTTCTTCTGTAATTGAATGGCACCATCACGATTGCGAATATTGACGATGTTCCGTAATAGTGAAAATCACAGAAACGTGATAATTATGGCAAATTTGAAGAAGACTACAACAATTAAAGTAGGAAAATATAATTAATAATACAAAAAAAATTAAAGTGCGAAATGTAAGAAACTGAGATGACAATTTACAAATGACAATGACAGACGGACAATATTCAGTTTCATTCGGTTTTGAGGTTTTGATGCTTCTTCTTCTGTTTTATATTCTGGCAACTCGTGTCATATTTATTCTCGGTTTAGATTTAGATCATGAAGGAAGGATGAGACGTAATGGGCTGAGCCTGTGTGTAAAAAAATATAGGCTCAGCTTTAAAGCGTAGGGGTATATCAACTACACGTATGCCAGTTCGATCCTGACAGTCACGCGTATTATTTTACGAAAAAAAAAGATTTTCAGTGATTTTATAATAGAAAAATGAAGTGCTGTGTGGTTGGTTGCAAGTCGCATTCAGATGGATGCTGTGATACTCTAAAAAATATCACATTTCATGTATCAATTTATACAATATTACATCGACCGTTCTAGAAAGTTTTCTTGTTCGAGTAGTTTTTACTATTCGTCGACAGATGTCAACTTAATCGCCCTTTATAATCATATTTTGCACTCAGATATCGCTAAGCATATTAAAAACCTACTTGTTTACTCCTAACATTGCTCAATTGATAATTTAATTCATGAAATTGTTTGTAAAAAAGCGATGTAGCTTTTTTACACTAGCTATATCGATTCATTTACACCGAGTGAAGTGACCTCTGTTGGGGAATAAAAATTCTTGCTAAAACTGACATATCAGCAGGACCGCACGCAGGAGGTATACGTATTACAATAATACTAACGTATTTACGAATAGAATAGAAGTTACTTTACAAAACATTATAAGGATCACACTCTAGACGTATTAATACTAATATACTCTTTTATAAAAGCTAATTAAAGCCAAGGAAGATCAAGGCTGACTTACGAATATTTAATAGCCAGAGCTGTTGGCTGACGGAAATGTGAAAAACACTCGCATACCCAGGCGAAAATGTGTTAGGAGTGATAATGAGTGATGAGATTTGAGGAAGCGAAAAAAGTATGTAACTCTAACTACCCTGTTAGGGATACAGCGTGAGGATAATATGTTGTTGTTGTATACAGGATAATTTTTATATGGTTTTCATAAACTAATTCATTTAAGAATAACAATTTTTTGATAATGCACTCATATTTTGTATTTTATAACTAAGTTATAACGTAATAAATAACTAACCGAAACTAAATTACGCATATACTGGTGTAGCAGTTTTATAGTAATGGGAACTGCTTACATAGACCATAGAATGAAATTGGTCTAATTCGAAATTTTGAGATTTTGTTTTGGCAAGTTCCGACATTGAATTCACATAGAATAATAAAATGAATTTTTCACAAATACATGTTTAAATATTCTCGCGATATGTTGCTAATGGGACCGGCAAGTTTGTACTGTTATCTATTAAATTAAGTAGTAGGTATTTTTAAGTTTATTATTTTCATCCGAAATTCTGAAATTTTAAATTAAGTCGCTTTCGTTCTAAAGATGCGATATATTGTCTTACTAATAATAAATATGTAGCGACCTGGCGATGCTAAAAGTACTGAATTGCATTTTAGTAGAATATAAAGCAATTTGAGGAAATGAAAGAAGTATATAAGGACCGTGACGCTTGGCGCTCCGCCCTCTCTGACCACCCCTTTAGGGATACAGCGTGAAGATATGTATGTATGTATGTATAAAACAATTCGAACGCGTGGTTCCACCAGTCGCTTTCATACCATCGCCCTGCCATGCCACTTCGTGCTAATTAAATTGTGTAAGAAGAAAATAAAAGTTCGACACCAATATATAAATAATTTATTTGTATTTATAATAAATGAAGAGAATGGACACTAAGCAAATCCCTAAAAACACATTATAATTTCGTAAGAGCGTATCTAGACGGATTCCCCACTACAATCGCTTGTCAAGACTCATCTTTCGTGGCGCGATCTGTATTATCATTCTATTTAAATAAAGAGACAGTAACAGTTGCATGATGCGCATACAAACAAATGGTCAAACGTTAATTTAAAAATTGCTATTCTAGACCATTATTCGGTCCCCAACACACACGATACATACTTACATATCTTCACGCTGTATCAAACGATACGTTGTATTACAATAAAAAAATTTACACATGTAAAACTACATCTCATCCGCTTTACTGCTCCATCATAATATATATTATGCATTTATATCAATTTACTCTTAAATACAAATATAAGTGGTATTTCATAACTTAATGTGAAAATTTTTTAATCGTGCAATTTCAAGTTACCGATTAATCACTAAGTACGTCTCTGTATCAAGAACGTATTTTACTCATCTGGTGGTCAAAGTCAAAGACTACTACAACTCGCTAGATGGCGGCAGATTCGCAACATCCCCTTTCATTTATTCCGCGTCCCCCTCAACCCGCATGTTGTTACACTGGTTTGTATGAGGGAAATTCGTTACGGCGCCTCCTCTTCGTTTTTACTTCGTGGTTTGGATCAAGGAGAAACTGGAGAAATCGTAATATATTTGGATAGTCAAGTGTAATTTGTTTCTCCATCGGTTTTATTTGCCCCCTTTATCCTATTTTCGTCAAATTTTTACATGCTTCTAAGCCAGAATTTGACAGTTTGGGCGTAAATTTTACATTATTACGAGTTACATGAATTGCACAAAACCCTGTGAAACATAGCACTCATATCAACAAAATCGAAAAGTGAACTATTTGTATCTCAATGAATTCACTAAGGAATTCACTTAGCTACCTACTTGTCACATGTTTCGCACGGTTTTCATGCAATTATGTTTAGTAATTTACATACATACATACATACATATCTTCACGCTGTATCCCCAACGTATGTATGTATGTATGTTTAGTAATAAAATTTACACTAAAAATATCTGGTTAAAAACAATCAAAAATACAACGAATTCGGAAATAACTGGAATAAAGAAGACAGATAAAATCAATAGAGTAAGAAATCACACATGAATATCACTTTAAATTACTAGGTAGGTATATAAAAATAATACACAAAAATTAGAACTTTACGAGAATTTGGTCAGGTACTGCCATATTTCCCAATAATAATTTTTTCCTTCTACTTTCTGCTTGAAATATTACATACGAAATATAATTTATTAATATGATATAAATCCGAAGATGTTGTTTTAAAGTAAAAATCAAATTGGTGCGTGGATATACATATAATTTACTTTTTACCGAACTACGTTTCAAACATTTTGCAAACAGTAAGTATCTACCTACTCAAACGTTTTATTTCTTATTGCACTTATTTTACCAAAAATGGCAAAATAAGCCACGTAGGTTCACTTTTCAAATTACTAAGTTATCATCATCGTTAGTTTTACTACTTAATTGGTAAAGCTGGTTCAATTGAGGATAGAAAATTAAAATAAATATCAGATAAAAAGTATTTAACAATTAGATAAGTACATATCAAAAAATATTTAAAGGTTAGTCAGTTTTATCCTATTATTAAAGACCTTCAAAAGTTATCTTTCACATAAATTCTTTGTATATGATCTGAGCTGTTAAAAAAATTGTTGGCTAATGTAGATATGGGAAGACAAGTGCTATCTACACCCAATACAGAGATACCCATAAACCGTAATCCGCCCTACGAGGTTACATTGGAACCAAGATCTGAAACACGAGTTATTAATACCGACTAATTACCAAAACGGCGACGTTATTCTAGATTTTGTACAATTTAGGAAAGGAGTTTGCATACCAACTGCTTTGGTTAAACGTAACAATTTCTTTTCTACAACAGTTATTCAGAACCTTTTCGATGACAAGGCTACGATTATTTTTACACAACCATTTGATGTGACTGTGTCTGAAGGTAAATGTAATGAAAGACAAATTAAATTAAATGAAATTAAAATCGATGACAAATATCCGTTGCAGAATATTACCGACCTTTTCGATAAATTAGGCATATCTACATATTTCAGCACAATTGATCTTGCTTCCGGATATCATCAAATTTAATTAATAGAGATAAAACAGCATTCACTATTCAGTCGAGAAACTACGAGTTCCTACGCATGTCTTTTGGTTTGAAGACCGCTCCGGCTACATTCCAAAGGACCATGGATAAAATATTACGAGGTCTTCAAGGTCTTCATTGCCTCGTATATTTAGATGACATAATTATATATTCGACTAGTCTTCAAGAGCACATTTCAAAATTACGAATAATTTTCGATCGGCTAAGACAAACCAATCTAAAGGTTACATTAGATAATTGTGAGTTTCTTAGAAAGGAAGTGCTATTCTTAGGTCACGTCATCACTAAAGAGGGCCTTATGCCTTATAGCGATAAAATACAAGCGGTTCTCAACTTCTCAGTTCCACAAACATCCACCGAAATCAAAAGCTTCCTGTTTGGTTGAGTATTATAGAAAATTCATTAAAGATTTCACTAAGATAACTCAACCATTAACTTCCTGTCTGAAAAAGAGATATAAAATCAAAATTACGCAAAATTATATAGACGCGTTTGAAAGGTGCAAAGAATTATTAACCAATGTTCCACTTTTGAATTCCCGGATTTTTCCAAGCCACTTGTTATCACTACAGATGCATCAAATTTTGCACAAGGCGCGGTCTTGACACAAGGCCCAATCAGAGGTGACAAACCTGCCGCTTTTGCTAATCGGACTTTAAACGACGCGGAGACACGTTACATCACATTACAAAAAGAAATGCTAGCCATCATATGGCCAGTGAAACATTTCCGACCCTATTTATATGGAAAAAAATTCACCATATACACAGACCATAGACCGTTAGCTTGGCTGAAGACGATCAGTGAGCCAAACAGTAAGATCACGAGACGGAAGTTGCGTTTGTCAAAATTTGATTATGATGTTGTGTTCAAAAACGGTAAACAAAATAATAACGCAGATGCGTTATCCCGTATAAGGATTAATGTGTTAGGTGGAAGTAATGACGAATCAATGGAAGTTAACTTAGATAAAAGAGAACAGAAACTTCAGCAACACTCAGATGATGTAGTTAGCAACAATTGGTAGATTACAACATCGAAGTAATGAGTTGAAACTATCGCCACTTCGTGAAATAGTGGTAACTGATTCAGATGAGACTGTAAGCATCCCAGAGTCTTGAGGTAGACGATCCCCATATTCGATCCCATCCATGGACACCACAACTGCTACAGCTTTCAAAAAACCAAGCATTGAGAGTACCGATACTGTTCATTCTGCTCGCATTTGGATTCAGAAAATATGGTCATTTTACAAAAGGCCATAGGCAATAAGCCAAACCAAGTACTCATTTACACCTGGAAAAAAAATTAAATAGTTGTCAAAAACTTATCCAGACCTTAATCAGCACATATTAGAAGTCCATTTGCCAGAAGATAATCCGGAACTCAAAAAAAAATTTCTGTTGGAACACATGAAACCTAAAGTAAAACATTTCTTTTATTTTGAGAGTGGAATTCATAGAAAACAGTATTCAACTATTATTACATCGTTTTTCGAAAAGGATTCAGTTAAACTCTATGAGTGCACCCAACGGTTCATTTACGTAGAGGAAGAAGATGAGCAACGCCAAATTGTTATTAAGTATCATACAGGTAAAAACTTTCAAAGAGGTATTAAAGAAATCCTAGCACACCTTAAACGTACGTTTTTCTGGAACAACATGGATCTGACCGTGGCTAGTATTATAAATCGTGTGAACTGTGCAAAAAGATGAAATATGATCGGTAACCCTTAAAACTACAACTACAACTATCGTAGACACACACCAAACCATTTCAGGAAATATTTATTGACACTTTTACAATAGGAAAATTTATCTAAGTCATTAATGCCTTTAGTAAACTCGGTCAGACTTTCGAAATCAGTAATAGATTCACACCTGAGATTATAAGGGCATTAATAAAATGTTTTTCCTTTTATGGCATACCAAGCAGAATAAGCTCTGACCCTGGAATGGAATTTAACAATACTCTGATGAAAGAATTATTGTCCTTTTATAAAATTGACCTTCACATCGGAACACCCCATAATCCTAATTCTATGAGGCTAATCGAAAGGTTCCTTTCAATTATAATCGAAATATACCAAATAGCAAATTCTACTACGAGCAACCTCATTCAGATTGAAGAAGAAATTGCTCTTTACTTAAATGAGTCACGGAAATAATAAAACTTGGATAAAATTATAGACTTATGGTAAATTACTTCATAACTTTAAAATACACTATCTTAGATTAGACGAAATTCAAACAGCGGTTTCTTTCAATAAAATTGAAATATTAAATCAGTCTATTGTTGGTTCTGATGAATTATGATCATTACTGAAATGAATTGAAGAAAATCGTAAATTGCTCTTTCCTGTTAATCCGGAAAATGTTATTAAAATTGAACAATGTATAGAATTAAAAGCTTATATTAAACAAAGCCAGATTAAATTCATTATGCACATCCCGTTAGTTAAGGAAGAAATGTATAACTATTATAAATTGTTACCGCTACCAATTCTTGATAACACTAAAAGCCAGACTTCCTTATCTAAATATCCTTACGCTTTGACGACGTGGTCGAAAATAATACCCTGCCCTGAAGTGGGTGAAGACTATTTCCTTTGAGATGAAAAAGAAATTTCACCTCTAGGTAGTGACGACTGCATCGCTAAACTCTTACAATTTATCACCAATATCTCGAGCTGCAATCCGGTTCCAGTTACCATTGATGATGTCAAAATTGAGCTGATGCAGACAAATCGTTGGATGAATTATACTACAGCCGAAATGATACTTACCCAGGACTGTGACAATGAAATAACCCAAGAAACAATTCGCTGAACTTACCTTTAACGATTGGTGATGACTGCACCGTCAAAACTAACGAAATAACACCTATAACGAAATAACGAAATGTCTCCTAAGACATGAAACTATCGGAAGAGTCATAAGTTACGAAAAGCTTCCGTTAATGAAATTACTCGTACCAAAAATACTAAATTTATCGTAAATACACAGAAAACCTGAATGCATGTACAGGTACCTGAATCACTTATTGCAGAAAACTGAGAACGAAATTAGTAGTGTTAGTGAGTTTAGTGATAATGAAAGATACAAAAGTGCTTATAAAAGTGTTACCATAGGAAACATTGTAATTTGGTTAATTTTACTATTAACTCTTGTAACCTTAATATTAAGATATATAATTCGGAAAGTAAACTGTGTGAGTAAGGCTCGAGATAATCCTTCAGATAATCTCGAACTTAGGGAGGGAGGAGCTATGCACCCAGGTGTCGTCCTTAACAGAGCAAAGTGTCTGGTCGCCCACACAGTTCCGCTGTGCCGACTTATAATTTTACTTACTCGACACTTTTGAGTAACATATGTATTGATCATTGTATCGTTTAAGCCTCAGTCTGTACTTAATAATCATCTAATACACTCGCTTTATAAAAATCATTGTATTTTAAGGCGAGGTGGCTTCGAAATTGCGAGATTTTAAATGCATTGTTTGTAATGAAATATTAAAGTTTGATCTCTGAAAAAAATATATGTTAATTATGAGGATGTCGACGAGAGAAATATATGGGCTTCGTTACGTGATTTGTTTTATGTCATAGTATCAAAAAACATCACAAAGTTGTATTAGTTTAATGGTTTAGAAGTTGCTTCATATGAAATCTATCGACATTTACTTATGCGTTAAAAATTATACGTAAATAACTGTCATAACATTTCCAAGGGTAGAATGAGGTTGGATTTATTAATTTCAGAATCCTTATTTTACAATTCTAAAATATTAGTTAACTTTACGATTTCGACTTCGAGGCGTGTCAATTTCGCTCATTACAGTCCCGTCGGGACCATGTTAGAGGTAGGATCGCTGTCGGTTTGTGCGGCGCATTCATAGAATAAACGCGTGTAAAAGACATTCGTTTTCATTTCAAAAATTTAAATTTCTTCTACATAAAACGAAAATAAATACAAAAAGAACGATTTTACTTCATGAATATTTTACATAACTCGTAAGAAAATTGTATAAATAGCGGTAAATTTGACATTATGACATAAAATTGCCAAAGGCAATATTCTTCTATTTATAAACTCGATTACATTATTTGCGAAAAATAGTTCCCACATAATCGAGTAATTTTATGAAATTGACAATTCAATTATCATTGAATTAGAGGAATCAAAAATATTAAATTAGTAAACAGTACTATAATAAATAACTGAAGTTATCCAAGAATATTAATTTATGTCAATGTAACGCCATAACATAATTATGCAAAATTCTAAACTACAATTATAATCGATTATTTAATCCTATCAATAATAATAGCTGGCAATATGTATTTGAAAACATTTTACTGCAAGAAAAAATGTCACAGTGTAGAAAAAATGAAGTATAGCGTAATGCTAACGTATACGTTCATAATCCATATTAATATTAATAATGCGAAAGTCTGTCTTTCGGGTACGTTTTCGCGTTTAAACCGCTAGACCGATTTTGATGAAATTTGGCATGGAGATAGTTTTACACTAAGGGACGAACATAGGCTGAGAGAGTGAAAAGGAGGATGAAATATTGTATGGGAAATGCTAAACCGTTGAATAGATTATGACGAAATTTGTTACAAAGATATTATAAGATAATTTGACAGTTATTGAAGTCGGTGCCAAATCTATGTGCAACAGCATAGTCTATTAGTTTGGTGGGCTTGGCACCGACTTCAGTAACTGTCAAATTTAATTATATAGGCATGTGTATCGTATTTATAGTTATTTTAATTGTACTCGAGTTTTGATTAGTATAGGATAGTTATTTTATACTTTTCAGTGTTTTTTTGAAGGCAGTTTAATTTTTTTTAATAATTTTTTTTTTAAATTCAAGATGGCACATTAATTTTTTGAATGAAATGTCATGGGTATCATTGTCAAGGTTTCTTGAAGTGCTGATTACAAAAACGACATCATTTTAGTAATCTCGGTCGTTATCGTTATTTCGATAATGACATTTACTGAAAAAATGATGTCTGCAAACTTGAAATTGCAAATGGATGCAATTTTCATGAGTAACTTCATATATGACTAATGTCCGCCATCTTTGATTTCAAAATCGAAGTCATATTCGTAAACAGCACGTCGAAAAACCTCAAGAATAACGCTCACATCAATTAATCGAAAAAAATCATGTCTGCCATTTTACATTTGAAAAAGACGCCGTTTTTGTAATCAGTACCCCCAGAAACCTCGCAAATGATACTCATGATATTTCATTCAAAAAATTAACATGCGCCATCTTGAATTTGAAAACAGACGTCTTTGTTCTAATTAGTTCCCAGAGAACCTCAAAAATACCACCTATTATCATATTTATTAAAAAAAATAATGTCCGCCAAGTGCAAATATGTGTTGAAGTACCACACGTCAAATAACCTCCAGAAACCTTCCTTAGCGTATTTTATTTTATTTAATACTCATATAGTTGGTGTTGAACAAAAAAGTTATTTCCTAATATGCCGCATCCGCCATATTGGATTCATGATGACGTCTCATATATAAAAAACCACATGTCGTTTTTAAACAACAAAGTAGCCTACATTTGTTTTTAGGCACATACCTACTATCTCTGTATCAAATTTCATCATAATCGGTTCAGCGGTTTAGCATTTTCCCTACAAAGTTTCATCCCCCTTTTCACCTCTTTAGGGGTAGATTTTTGATAAAAAAAGAAGTCTATGTTTTTAATGGAAAAGGTTTATCTCACTATCCACTTTCATTTTAATCGGATCATCGGTTTAGCAATTCCCACACAAAGGTATATCCCTCTTTTCACCCCTTTAGGGGTAGACTAAAAAAAAAAGTAGCCATTGGCCGACCCTTGGTGTCAAACTATCTCCTTGGCAAAATTCATAATAATCGGTCTGGTGGTTTAGCCGTGAAAACGTACTAGACAGAGAGATTTTCGCATAAGTATGGATATAGTATGGATACTATAGTATCGATTAAAAATTCCCGTTAGGTATATTCACTTTATGGAAAGTTCATGTATGCTTCTACACAATAATTACTGACTAATTACTACACTGTGGCGTATTATGTGAGTTTAAATAAATTCTATTTTCAACACGCTGCACTGTCATGACAAACCCGCTGTACACGGTGAGACGCGTGCCCCCGCGCGGAGGGGAATACTACGCCCCGCCTTCACCGCCTCAAAAGTACAGTTCGGACGCTGGTACCGCGTCAACACTTTTTAAAAACGGTGTTCAGGTCTGTCGCATGAGTACCTTCTTTCAATTTATTGTTTTCACTAGCTTTGTATTCAGAAGGCTCAATATATTTACTTATTAAGTATTATTTTGATCTGCGGAAACATAATATGACCATTATTGTTAGAAATTAAAATGATGTGATAAGTAGGAGAGTGCTTCACTTTTCAATTCTGTTGCTCCATTTAGGCATTTATATTTTTTTTTCTGAGAATTTGGCATTAAGCGTAATACAGATGTAGGTAGTATTAAAGGCGTGTTCACAGGTGAATCATCAAACGATTTGTTTTCAATTGCATTACCGGAATGCCGGATATTGCTTGTTCATTTCACGAAATGTTGGTTGCGGTTTCGTCCGCATTAAATTTGATATTCTACCGGTATAAAAGTAGCCTTGATTATATGATATACCTAGTAGTTATGTAGATTAGTCCGGCCAAACAAACGAACAGACAGACAGAGAGCCAAAAATTAAAAAAGCGTGTTTTGGATTTTGGTTACGTGCAAATAACCATGTTCTAAGCTTAGGTTAATTAGTAAATAACAATTTATTTTAAAGAAAAATAAAACTTACTGTGTCCATGTTGAGATTGAGGTGTACCGTTAGGTGGAGGAACAGGTTGTTGAGGTGCACCATTTTGTCTTTTCACGTATCCAAAATTTTGTGGAACTTTCGCCTTATTGGATGAGCAAGTGCTGCCGTTTCCACCACTCGCTACACTTGACGGACGAGATGAGGCACCGCTAGGAGACTGAAGCTAAAATAATTTTGAAAAGATTTACTAAAGTAAATGATTACAATTTTATGTTATATTAACAATTACAAATTTCATTTCATTTATAGAAAAATACTTATAAATAGCCACCAGAGACAGTTAATATTGATTTTACCTGTGATCCCCCACTTCTTGACGAATGTTGGCAGGAGTTCGATCCAGGATACTGTAAATAAATGATTACAACTTACAATTTTTGTTAATACTCCTTCCTAAAAATATGTGTTTTGAGCAAATTCTAATTAACTATCTGTACAATAGCTAAAGACCCAATTACTTATTACATCTTCCGTATTAGCATTGACTTGAGGAGGCGAAAGAATATGTAAGGAATGCGACGCTTAGCGCTCCGTCCTCTCTGACTAGTGCGTTAAGGCTACAGCGTCAGGATATGAATGTATGTGTTAAATATTGCTAATTACTTGTGGAGGATGAGGAGCTATCCCCAATTGTTGAGCTGCAGTAAGTTTCTCCCGTTTGTGGTGTTGTGGAGAATGGTGACCGGCACGTCGCTCGCTTTTACGTCCATGAGAAGGACTCGGGGGCGCTGGTGCCGGTTGGTTCTGAAATTGAAAGTATACACAACTTACTTCGCAGGGGAGAGATCATTACTAACAAATAAGTACATATATATGTCTATTATAATAGGTATACTTTATGATTATAATTATTATTGTTCATAATAGTAAAACGTACAGTGGCTGTAAACTAGTTACAGGATTTAATATTGAACTATGAACAGTATTGACGTGTGTGTGTATAGATAAGTGGAATGAAATAGGTAGGTATTGGTGAGCGACTAATTCAAGTTCTGTGTATTTTTGTAGTAACACATGTCTTTGTAAGATCACCTACTAGTTAGGTTGAGCTCATTACGTATTACTTGGTATACCAGCGGAAAAAGTTTACATGAAAAAAATAATTTAAGCAATTCTTATTCCACATAAATATTTATTTATTTAACATGTGAATCACAGGTATTAATGGTGTTATAATACATTTTTCCGTTCACTGTGTTCCTCACTAAGGGCATACATAGATCATCATTATATTTAAAAATATATTATAAAGAAAAGAAAAGTAGGTGATGTATCTAAATAAATTTGTATATCTAAATAAATTTAGGTATTTGAAGGCTATTACTTACCAGTGGTGGTGTTCCAACTCCAGGCGAGTCGGTGTATTTCTTCCAAGTTGTATCTTGACGAGGAGGCTGTCGCTCTGTTTGCTGACCGCAGTCCGCCTTACTACGTGTGCGACCAACGACCCTGTATACGACTCCACTGCCGCCCTCCATGCCTCTATTTCGTGCAACACTTCGTCTGCAAATGATAAAATCTATTTTTATGGTTCCATAGCCAAATAGCAAAAACCAGAATCCTTGCTATCTCGTTCTATCTTTGTTTGTGTGTATATCACAGGCATTTTACTCTCTATTGAATTGGTAATCTAAATTAATCCAATAAATCCCGACAACGCAGTGCGTGATCACTTGTGTGCACTTGGCTAATTTCGTTATTAGATCTAACACCTAAAAATCTAAAACCCATCGAAATTCTAAACTAAATTAAAAAAAAATTATCATCCTAAATGATTTGACAGGTCCGCTATAAAATGTGACGAGGTTTAGGACCTGTCAAAGGTATCTGAATCAATTGCGTAGACAAATGGCGAAAAATGAAAACCTTGTTCGTTTGTCCGTCTGTCTGTTGACATGCAATCAAAAATAATGCAATTTACTCTGAGACTATTGGTACTTTAAAAATGAATTTTGGAAGGTAAGGTAAGGTTGTATATACTAGAAACCGCTATACAACGGCGTAGCGAAATTATGAAAAAAATAACATTAGGAGTGGCATTCCGTAACTGAGCGATGAAAAAAAAAACTCCTCCTACACATACCATAAGCCTGTGAGGTATATTTACTTAGGTCTTCAAAAATGTCATAAAGGATGAAGTGATTTTTTATTGGAACGAAGTTCTATAACACGGCTTGCGAGAGGTTTGAGTTGGTAGAAATCGTCACGTAATGAAAAAGCGTTACTAAGGCGCTAGGTTCGTTAGCTCCATACCTACATAGATTCACAGTGATATTTCTGTCTCTTTCTATTATATACGAGTATCAAAATTTTTTTTTGTTTTAAATCATACGTGAGTGTTATTGGTCTCATTATTGCAATTAAGTTTTGAGAAATGGAAACTGCAGCTAAGGAAATTCGTTCCTGAGGGGATTCCCCGACTGAAAAAATGAAAATGTCTGAAAAAATGTAAGGTAATCCGAGTAGTACTTTTTTTTATATAAGTAGCTAAGCATTTCCCACCAGACTTGTATCACTATGAGTAAAACTGATAGTAGAACTTATATGGGGATTTGCCGATTAAAGGAATATTCTGTATCCCGGCTACGAAATCCTTCGCTTTGCTATGCCTGATCCAACACACACTTGGCCGGTTTTTGTTTATTCTTAACACTCCATCAATACGGCTTTATTAAAGTTAAAAATTATTTTTTGGAGGAACCCGAAAACTAGGACTAGCTAGCATTAGTAGTAACTATGCTGGCAGATGAAGAGTCGTGGCAAGTCATGTCCTCCTTCTGCGAGACCGTAATAGTCCTGAAAGAGGCCGCCGAGCGGGAGCAGGAGAGAGAAGATACCGCTCGGAGACAATGATGCCAAGGCGGTGGTAATATGCGCCCTAAGCGGCTAGACAAGTGGCTAACGTTTTGTAAAATCGAAACACTTGCTGGAGTTATTGCTCGTCGAAAGTGCCATTTGGCTTCGTTTTATACGACGATTTCACACGACTTTACTTTTCGTTTGATTTACTAGAAAGTTAATAACGTTTGACAACCAATTTAAAATTTGTTACGCTAAATCACGCGGTATTTGTCATTATATTCTACTAGCGTTCACGACAATTGAGCTACTTGTCTAGGCCACCTGAACTGTAAGTCCTGTAGCCCGGGCGAGAGAATAAGGTTCGGCACAGCGCGAGACACGTTCCGGTGCGTTTCGTGGTAGTGTCCTCAGAGCCCCAATGACAATGCGCCTAGGAAGGCCAATGCAGTAGTTTTAGTGAGTAAAAGCCACACGACATAATCCAGTCCCACCCCAAGGGAGCTGGATACCTATGTTCAGGTTTCTTCTGCATTATTAAAAAAAGTCCTAACGTTTCACATCACATTAACTTTAGCACTAAGCAACGGCGCGGTGTAATTAAAATAAGAAAAAGTTTACATTTTACAAGATATAGACGAACTTTTAGGTTTTGAAGTAAACATTTTCAACGTATATTGGTCTATCAACTATTATTTATTTTACTACTGTACCTGAATTACTGATAAAAATTACTCGGAAAGTATAACTATATTATATTTAGCATAAAGCGAATATCTAACCCATCCATTTATCAAATTGACTTATAACAATATTCCGCTATTTTTCCCTAATTTTGTGCAAGACACAATTATTTTACTATTTTTTAAGGTTTTTTCGTTTTTAAAATAATTCCTGTTCATAAAGGAACCTACGTTGCTCAACACGAATTTGTAAACACGCATCTTATTATCGTAAATTATTATCTATCCCTTTATCTTTTTTTTCGTTATTAAGACAATAAATAAATAAACATTTTGACGAATAACTGATAAATATAAAAACTAATTGATCAATCCATCTATTTGTAATTAAGCTTTATGTTTGATTTAATGTCTATAATGTTAGGTCTATTAAGTTGCTTTTTCATATTATACATATGGGACATGTTGTTTTCATGAGTTCTCACTTTTCGTAAGCTATAATTATTTAAACTATGTACCTAAATATATTTGTATCCTTGTAACTTAAATAGCGATACAAAAGGCGTTTTACGGCTAACAAGGTCTGTATAATCGCAAGTGCCTAAATCAATCACGTCACAAAACAATTTACCATGAAAGTTTTGTGTAGTGGGTACCCACCCACACAGGTAAGACAGCATTCGCGTGTTTGTTTAATATCAGCCCATTGGTATATTATATCAGTGCACATTGGTAACTAGGGTTGTTGATATTATTACATTGTCGGGAATGGGTTAAGTACACATTTTAAGTTATTCGTATTAAACCTGCCTGTAAATCAAGAACAATTCTGAATTTACACTGGTGAACCATAAAAAAAAACATTTTTCATTAAATAATTTATTACATAATCACCTTTATTTTAGGTTTCACTAACTTCAGTATAGCTAAAGTTTATGTACGATTTGTCAATATTAAAAAGCTTCTTGAATTCCAGTATAATAATCACTATAAATCACGCACATAAACAGGCGTAGGTAATTCCTGGCTTATCTAATATAAAAATAGAAACAGCTTAAACAACCACTTCTTACTAACCAGCTTACCCATCAAACGCCAATTTTATTAATTTTTTCCTCGGTTAGCGGAGCTAATCCGTCAACGTAGTTCTTTAAGGCGCCTAAGCTAATTAGCTTCGGCCACTTCGTTTGTTTTCTTTACTTCCGTGTTGGGATGGAAAAGCGAAAGCGTCTTCTACACTGGTTTTTAGAGCAATGTTCTTCATTTAATTTAGCTTTACTAATCTCGGCTTTTAGTATTTGGAGCGGTTTTTATTAGGATCAATCCACAATTACTACAATAAGTAATTAGCATTTAATTCAATTTTATACTAATGGTTTAGGAAAGCATACAAAGGGGACAAGCATACAAAGAAACATTCATTTTTATACACCTATTATAGACTAGGCGTTAGCCGTCTGCTTCGCTGGGCGTAAATGAAGACTTAGTAATAGATGATTTTTGTTAATGATCGATATAATTTTTATTTTTTTAAATAATAAAAAATATGCTTTACATGATTATAAAATAAACGAATAAAAAAAACAAATGAATAAGCAAAAGCGCGACGTCTTTTGTTTTTATCAACGGGAAATAAATATTTATGAATAAGTTCATAAAAAAAGATGCGAAAAGTGGATGAAATGAAAAAATAAATAGTCTAAAACCATCTACAAATAATTCCTCATCGAATGATAAAAATCCTATACTGATACTTACGTTCAGTTTTTTATGATGGACGGACAAAGAAAAAAATCGTTTTCAACGTATATATGGTATAAATCGTATTCGTATCATATCTATGTCGATTATATATGTATATAGTAAATACATGTGTAGATAAGTACTTTTAAGACTTTAGATACGACGTAGTAAAATTTGTTTAAAATATGTTTAATAGTTTTATTTACGATTGTAATAAATCCTTTTACATATTTCGTTACATTACTTATTTGGCACAGAAACGTTATTGTTTGTTTTGTGGAAAATTACAAAATTGTTGCGATTGCAGAATTTGTAAATTCGTTCTAATTTCGTATGTACTCGTATATAGCACCTATCCCAATGTTTATTATTATAGCTACGAACAACATGAAAAATAAGAACATCTTTTGTTGCAGGGAGATCAAAGTAGACTGAAAGCAAAGCTATACAAACTCAACATGTGCTCAACACCAAGTTGATGGAACAAAGGCTTCCAATTGATGGCAGTTGATAAAGAGGGAGCCTGTATGGGGGTTCTTACATGAAGCAACACGTTGTGACCCAGTTTTAAATGTATGGAGCCTACCCGGCGCTCAGTTTTTATTACCTAGAAATGCATATAAATTCTTTAAACTACAGAAAAAGCACACAACAATATATAAATTTACTTAATACGTTCATACAGCAACGTATAAATACAAATACCTACATATAATCCAATTGCCCGAGTGCGATATGCATATAGTCTTATAATATAAACATATTGCATAAGAAAGGACGTATTCATAACCATCATTAATCACTTCTTATTGCACTCGTTTGAGATCAATAGAGTCTTTATATCGTAAAGTTAAGGTAATTTATTTTTAGTAGTTAATTCTTGTAAGAAGGCCACTATCTAAAATGTCATGCTGAGCAAAAAACGATTTTCTGAAGACTATCAATAAAACTATGTATTTGTATAATAAAAATACTAATTTTAGCTGTATATACTTATAATTTCCCAATTTTTTAACTTTATTCGTCATAAAAGCAATTGCGTCAAAAAGGAAACAGTTCTTTGGCAAATAAAGACAACATAGCAAAGCTAAGTGCTTCTTTTATTTTATAGGTGGGATAAGTAAACTAATTTATTTCAAATGTGGTCGAGACTTTGCCGTTGCTGGTTGCTGCACTGCCTTAGTTAACCGTACAGGAGATGGACTTATTTCGTTTACTCGTTTTCTGTGAAAAACACAGCTAAATAGTACTGAGATGGTATAGTAATTAAAAGAAAAATTACGTTTATTATACTGTGTCATATTATGTAAAATGTAATGGCATTGTTCTGCCGTCGTTTCAATAATAATATAATAACGAGACATTACTTATTACATATCGTATGTGTACATAATAAGTGTTCAAATATCTAAACGGCACAAATATTATCTCAGTTATGATCTGAAGTCTAAAGTATTCATGTTACATAAATAAATATCATTTAGTATACAGCTTTTACAACTAAAGTCAACAACGACGAATTAAAGGCGATAGTGGAAGCTTACGATACTTAATCTACTGCTGAGTTAGCAGCAGCTATCGATGTTAGCATCAAAACAATATTGGTCCGTTTGCGTCAAATTGGCAAGGTAAAAGAGCTTGATAAGTGGGTGCCGCATGAAGTGAACGATCGCTAATGCGACGAACGCGTTGGGGTATGCCTTGCGTTGCTTAATAGACACAGAAACGAAGGGATTTTAAACCGCATTTTCACTTGCGATAAAAAATGGATTCTTTTTGACAGTCGTAAGCGGTCATCATGTTGGTTAGACCCTAGTTCAGCATCTAGGCAATGCCCCAAACGAAAACTTACCCCTAGAAAAGTGATGGTTACTGTTTAGTTGTCTAGTGCCGGCGCAATTCATCACAGCTTCTTACCAAATGGCACGAACATTACTGTGGATGTGTACTGTGAGGAACTGGACACAATGATGGAGAAGCTCTCAAATCTCCAGCCAGCCTTGGTTAATCGCTCGTCCCCGCTAGACCTGCACGACAACGCTCTACCTCACAGGGCACAACAGACGGTCTCTAAGCTACAAGAGCTAGGGTTGGAAGTTTTGCGTCATGCACAATACTCACTAGACCTTGCGCTGACAGACTTCTACTTTTCCAAAATTAGGACAACTTCTTAGCAGGAAAAAAGGTCTATATCCGAGTGGCGGTACAAAATGCCTTTGAAGAGTTTGATGCCTCTCGTACACCTGACTTCTTCAAGAAGGACATTGAAAAATTACCACTGCGCTGATGATGATAATGCATCAATAGCATGGGTGCATACATTGATTAATAGAAATAAAAAAAATATAGTATATAAAAATACCTTAACTTTTTGTATACTAAACGGCAATTTCATAGGTAAAGACCTAATATATATTATAGCTAATTGTAATGTCAACAGAAACTTTGCACTGTTCTTTACATATAGGTATAGATCAATTTCCACATACCTATACGCAGGCGGCGGAAAAAACCGCCCAGTTACAAGTGTACTGCTTGCGCGATATGTATTCCGTACTATGAGTTGTTACCAACCATCAATCGCAAAAGAAAGTCGTAGAGCTTTCTTTTCATGAAAAGTATCTAATGTCATACATAGTCAGAGAGGACGGAGCGCCAAGCGTCCAAGATATATGTATTATCCATATAGTATATATATCTCATATTATCTTATCGTTATCTCTCATCCTAATCCAATCAATTATCTTCAGCATACATTCTAGTCTCGATATCTATAATTTATTTTCAATTTTTTCTGGTTATACTTTTAGCATAGAGGAAGTATGGACACGAAATCAACAAATGTTGTACGAAATACGCTCAATGAGATAGAAAGAGACAGGGAAATTCGTTTGGCACACGGTGGTAAGAGCAGCAACTTATTATGACTCCGTCCATTCTGTTTCTTGGTCCGAGGTGTTGACCTTGAAAAAACCGGCACACGCTAAAGGACAGAAAATACTTGTCACTTTCTTCTACGTTGCATGCGGATAAGTTAGTCTATTTCTTGTGTGAATGAGGTGAAATATATGGCGTTTATAGGTTTCTCTGTCTACGATTTTAGATAGATACCTGTAACGGGGCAGCAATTTTAACGTGTTCTTAGAAAAAAGTATTTAAAAAGGGTACTTCAGTGCAACGTGTTATAAAACGTTTTTTAACTTTATCTGCATACACAAAAATGGATTTTTTGTATATACTCGTATGTAATCGCTAAACTTAACACCGTTTATAAGACCATGAAAGTTGAGCACATATATATGTATTTTTTCATGGAGAAAGTTTTTCTGCTGTCCCCTTTGTTGTAAGTCACCACACCGCGCGGACGAGGTCGCGGGCAAACGCTAGTATAATATAAACCTAAAAGCTAAAATTCGTACTTTTGAATGTCTCTACCGTAATTAGCCCACCACTTGCTATAACTGTTTAATGTTCAGTTTTTCCAATTTACCCTCATTTCAGTAATTAGGCAAGAGCGATAGAGGGGTCTCATGAAGAAATAAATTATTGCAAATACTTAATTAGTCGATGCTGTATTTTCAATATTTCTGTTGGTAGATTTATATTCTTACACACCGACACAAAATTAATCTAGGTCTTATCTAGGTATATAGCGAGAGAATTTACTGATTTCGCTTTGTAGCTCGCCTGGCGTATTATACACATACGTATAGATGTACATAAGTATGAACAATAATCATAAGGATACGTTGATCCTCACTCATCTACCCCAAGTCTTTGCATGTCGGCTTTGTCATTTGAAACATTGGCGTCTTAATGAAAACTGTACGCCTAAAGGCGTGCAGTAATGATGACAGATTCAGAATGAAAGGAAACGACTCCTACTGCTCTCCTCATTATCTTTGAAATGAGCAGTCTACTCATCGTTATAAATATGCTCGTTATTATATAGCCACCTATTTTTTTCCTCTCAACCCGTCATTTTTAAGGTTCCGTAGCCAAATGGCTAAAAACGACACCCTTATTCTGTCCGTCTGTACGTCCATATGTCTCAGCCATTTTATAAAGATTGACTGAATGAGATAAAAAAAATAATGATTGCATTGCTCTTTTTGGACATGATATGTATGCATATTATTGTTTATAGTAGATATAATACAAGCTTAATAATACAGCAATAAATAAATTAGAAGAGTGTACACAATCTATTTTACACTTTTATTTTTATACTAACTATCCGCCCCGGTTTCGCACGGGTAGAATTTTTTTTTAAATAAAATACAGCCCATGTTACTCGCTCATAATGTAGCTTTAGATGTAGATGTACAGTATGTGCATCTTTTATAAATTACTTATGAAAAAAATTCACAGTGAAATGATTAATTACATATGTATGAATCAATACATATGAATGTAATATACATAATATGTACTCGTATTACTGAAAATTGCTTCCAAAAACCGAGCAGATTTCCTTAAAGCTCAATTTCAACTTGAATGCACTTCAGTCTGCTTTTGTTATCTACGGACCGTAAATTCCTTTGACGCCCCATTTATTGTACGGTTTGGATGGTAGTACTGCTCACCACCCCTGGTGTAATAATGAATAATGATTTCTATTATTATTAGTATAAAATACTTTTGTTGCAGCTAAACATCGCAATATATCACAACGAAACTCAAATTAAAAATACCTAATTTAAGTACATATGAACAAAAAAAACACATTTTACATACATAACATCCCTATGAACAATTATTTGGCTCTGCAGATCCTTTACAACAAGCAACAAGCTATTCATAAGCCAACTCATATCTATGACCTGTGCAAAAAGATAAGCAGGTGTCACTAGCACCTTTTTATGGTTCCATAGTAAAACAAGGGACCCTTATAGTTTCGCCAAGTCTGTCTGTCTGTCCGCGGTGTAACACAAATACTCTTGGTCTTGGTACTAAAAAGCTGTAATTCGGCATGGTTGACACACTAATCACGCCTACAAAGTTGCGAAATAAAATCTTGAAAAAAAATTTTTATTGGGTACATCCCTTATACGAAAAGCGAAGATAATTTTTATACTCGTCTATTTCATTGTTTGGAGTTTCACGTGAGTCACATGTAGCCCCCTTGCCCCTACCAGCTAAACCGTTGTTTTTGGATATGTGAAAAGTATTCACGATGGTAGTATAAAAACCATCACAGTTAAGTAAGCTCTACAAGTTAACGAGTAATAGTCGGCCAACTTATAAAATGTAGGATAAGTAAAAATTTCGTAAAAATTCCATAGAAAATGACTTAGACGGCCTTTATCCAATAAATGAAAACTAGGTGTATAAACTTCGTAATGTTGTAGTTAAATGTAAAAAATAAAGTAAACAAATAATGTATACTTAATGTGCTCATAATATCAAAAAGCCCCCTTCTAAGTACGCATATTGTGACGGGCAACTACGGCACCCTACACGCGCTACACGGACACGTGCTTGACCGGGTTTTGTTTTTTTTTATCTGCTAAACCAGCAGGGAAGCAACATTCTGTCTCTACATTTTATGACATACGTTATACTATGTTTTATTAATCGGTATATACATAAGTGCCTACACTAAGTCTAAACTCATGTTCAACACATTTACGAAAGTTAAAAGTAAGCATACTTAGACTCTAGTGAGCCCTAAAAAGAGTTTCACTGTCACCGGACATCGCTTCATTAATTCCATCTCGAGGGAGAGCGAGGATCCGTGTAGCAACTACTACTGTCTACCCTTGTCAAAAACAGACGGTAGTTTTATCCACATGTGCAATCGATGTGGAGATAGAAACATTTTTACTGTACCTGTAGGTAAAAAAAATTACTCATAATTTTACTGTTAGTAGAATGCTTTGAATATTACTGTACCGATCTGGTAAAGTAATACCTACCTCGTGCATTTGCAATAGCTCGATAACAAATTAACTAATTAGGCCCTTACACGTGAGAAAATTTTCACATTTAGCGTATATTACTGTAAAAAATATTATTACGAAAGCTAACTATTTAACGTTTTTGGGATAAATTAAGTTATTTAATATACTCGTATGTTACTTGTAAATATATTTGATTTCCAACTATTTCAAATACCTGACTTTCAATATCCCATCTAATTAATGGCAAAAATTCACCAATTCAGACTCGTCCAAATACGTAAATCGGTCAACTTAGACATGGAATTTTACTTTAAGTAACTACAACGAACTGACTCCATTAGTATATTATACATCTACCGTCATAACATAAATATTTGATACTATCGCAAATTGATTCGTAAGTATGTAATTTGCAAGCATATAGTGCATGAAATTTATGAACTCATGATAGACATTCTATTACTTGATATGTAATTTCTACTATAGAAAAATAGGTAGGTACTAAGTTCTTACTTAATAGGTGAGTATATATATTAGTTACTATATATGAGTACTTAGTACCCATCATATTTTCTATAGTAGAAATTATATATCAAGTAACAGAATGTAATGCAAATTAATTCGCTACAATCGTAGCAGAGGTACTATTTTTACTCATATTTCACACCACTGTGTGCTCATTTCAACGGAGTATAGGTTCAATTACCAAATAGAAATCGACGTGCGCCTTGATCAGGACAACGAAGGTAAGTATAGTACAGAATACAGAGCACTTCCGAGCCACTCGTATACAAAACAATCCAATCGATTTCATGATTCATTCAGTCAAAGCTCTTTTAACGTCGTAAAATAGGTATCGCACGATCATTTCTCAAAAAAAAAAAAACAGTCGAATTAAAGACAATTTTGTTATGACTGTATTATACACATAGGACTTAACTCATGCATTGGATAATTTTATCTTTTGTAAATAATCTAATGTGAACTTACATCGCAATTGTTCACCATTTGCGTAGGCAGAGGGCAGACATTAAATTGTTCTGTGAATTTAAATTTTTACCAGTCATGCGTGCACGTGTTAACTAATTTTCGTTTGTTCAAGAATGGTTGAAAAGTGGAGGTAAAACCATACATTATGTACTTGGATAAGTAAAAATTTCGTAAAATGTTCCTAAAGATCGTAACGTATGAATGCACCATAAAAATTATATTGTCTAGTTTATCATTGTTTCGACGGTAACTCTTGCTTTTGGTACCAGCAATTTAGAAACCTCACTACTTCACTGGTATAAATCCATACGGATAGATATAATTATCTAATTGTTTGATTATCAATCTGTTGTACCGAGCCAGTGCTAGATTAGCTAGGCGGATTAGTCTATAACCAAATAAAGCAATTACTTATGGCATGGCATCAAGTCTCGAGAGGCCATCTTGAACTTCACCGGAAAATATTTGTCGCTCATATGAAATCTGAAAATCCACGCGTAATACAATTGGCCAGAGTAATGAGATGTCATTGACCCGTATATGTCCGATGGTATCGAACTGCGTAGCGAAACGATCTTTTTCAAAATTGAAAATTGTAAACTAGAACTAGTTGTGCTCGGTCACTCGTTACTGTGACTCAATAGGTATTTTATTATTGCTCGTGAGTCGTGAGTTAGGGGTCCCGAGTTCATACCATAGAAAGAAGCACTTACAGTTCTTCCCGAATTTTCCGGTTTTTCGCAAAACTTCCGGTTTTTCTTTCCAAAAAACTTTAGTCGGACTATTACGAAAATGTAAATAAAAATGCCAAATCGGTCGTCTCGAGGTGATACAAAAAACGCATGGAAAAAAGCACTTTCGGTTTCTCCCGAATTTCACTATTTTTCGGGAAACTTTACCAATTTTTCTTTCCGTGAAAACCTTACTCGGACTATTACGAACATGTGAAAAAAATATTCGCCAAATCGGTCCAGCCGTTCTCAAGGTTTGTGCTTAGCAACTAACATAATTTCATTATTATTCATATAACAACGACTACAGGGCTCGACGCTTTATCAAAATTTTATTTATACAGAGATAGATATGCTAAGAATTGGAACTTTCACACTATTGTTTGCCAATTCTCTGTCCGAAAGGTCGCAAGTTGCATTTCAATAAATAATAAAAAAATATATGGTTTTGTTTTTATTTTAATAACTACGATCTACTCTACTTATTTCTTTCGTACCTATTCTAAGAACATTTTTGAAAGACCGATACTGATTTTCTAGCGTATAGGGGATCGTAGGCGTAAATTGCTTAGAGCATCACGTAGCCTTAATCCGGCACTGAATCAAGCATATAGTGTTTTACAGTTCGGAGCCTGAAAGTAGTGAGAGCTCGAAAAATCGACAACGATTTTACTACACTTTTCTGTTTTTATTTGTCACGAAATGTTCATATTTTTCATGTATTTTGGTAGTAGAAGATTGTTTATCAATAATATTATTCGCGCTGCAAGTTTAATATCTTCAACGGTTACAAATCAAAATCACTTGACGAATCCATGTTTAAGAAATACATACACACAAACACATCCTCACGCTGTATCCTTAACGAGGTAGTTAGAGAGGACGGAGCGTTAAATATCGCGGTTCTTACATACTTGCTTCTTTCACCTTTTCAAATAAAATTATTGTTTTAGCCTAAATTACTTACTTTTATTTTATATGAAACTTTAGGTGAACGTCTTTTCAACGGCAGACGAGAAATATTTATATCAAGAAATATATAAGGCGAACCTTGCGGGGGAAGAAGTACCTACTCGTGTTTCTACGCAGCGCTTTAGCCGTGCAGTAGGGGTGAGGGTTCTTTTCAAAAATATCAATTTTTAGATCGATTCATATCGAAGTTTTAAGAATCGATTCAAAAAAGAATCTATGTTTGAGAACTTGTTTGGATTTTAATTGCAAAGTCCAAAAAGATCGATCTTTTACTGTTTTTAATCCTTTATTGTATTTAATGAATAAGAATTTAAAAAATGTAGACTTATTTATAGTTAATTATGTAAATGCGAAGAGTTATTTAGCATTGCTCCTTCAATAGCCCTTTACAATTCACAGTTGCTCCAAATACATAATTATTAGTTTTAATCCAGGTATATACAAATTTTGCTTCCGTATGTTTGCGTTCACAAAACTCAAAAACTAGCCGATTGATTGACTTGAAATTTGTTCACAACATAGCTCCACAAAAAAGTGTCCACAAAACTCAAAAACTGACTGAGCCACAGCGAAGCGTGGCCGGGTTCAGCTAGTTAATTATAATATTTTTAAATTTTGTATTTAAATTAGATTTTTTTAAAGTAATCGCCAGATAGACATTAGTAATGATAAAAAATAAATGAAGAATAAAGAAAAACTAACAAATTATAATAATTATTGCAGTACAAAAGTTATCTACTGTCGCAACGATAATTTAAAGGCAAACGTACTGTTACCGGGGCCTACAACAACTGATGACCTCGATCATAGGCTAGTAAGTAATACGTAATATTTTTTTTATTTTATAAGTATTGCAACAATCGGAGAATTAAATAACGGTAATTGTAGAACAAATTGAGAGCAAGTCTTTGATTTAAAGTTCTTCTATAGAAGTTAAACATTTTTTGTTTAATTGACAAAAGAAGTTTTAAAAAATTAGAATATTTCAAAAATTAATAATCAATTATTTTGAGAAAATTGCGAATTCTGAAATAGCAATAATTTGATATATATCTACTTACACATAATTTATTTAAAAAAAAATTGCCATGGCAATTTCGCACTTCTACGGTTGCGCTTGCATCCTCATTGTAACAGAAATGACATCGAATCTCAATTTTTAAATGTCTGATACCAATTAACTTGATTATTGATTTATTATTAAAATTTTGTTATTGATTATTATAATTAATTTATATTATATACATAACAAAAAGTACATACATATGTTAATATTTACAAACTTAAAACTACACATTATCTTAAATAATAAACTTCCTTAATATAATTAATTACATTGAAATTATACCTATAATTATACATAAATTATTAAGATTATTATTGTTGATTAAAATGTCGATGATTCAACTCTAAAAGATAGATTCTTCGGTTAATCGATTTCAAATCTCTACCAGTGTCTCTACCGTGCATTCACTAATATATTATGTAGGTCAAACATCAAACATTGTTTTCGGGTTGCAAGAGACTGCTTGTTTTTAAAACATGTTTGTTGAACATGTTTGCTAACCATATTTTGTTACAAAAGCTTGCACAGCGGACTCGACTTGATTAGAAGTTCTCGGTTGGTTCTTTCCTTATCCATATACCTAACACTGACAAAAAAATAAATAAATATTACATTTGATTTGCAACAGAAAAGTGATTTCAACCAATTCGTTGTGTAAGTCTCTTTCGACGAATCCGTATAATATTTTATTTGAAACGTATTGTAGTTTGTAGCTTCTTAATCAACTATTAATAAGTCCTAAACCCATAACGCTAAAAAACATTACAGGTCATAATTATGTACTCGGAAGAAAAGGTAGCCAAACATATTTTTTAATTTTCAAGAACGTAAAATTTCCCTGGTTGGCCAATATATTATAAGAACTACATATGTAGTACTGTACATGCTATCATTAGGTAATATTATTTTTATAAATACCTCTCTACCCATCTTCAATAATATTGCGAATGCAAATAAAATTGAGGATCGCAGATTCGCAGACCTGTTAGGGTTTGAGGTTTTTCACCCCTACTAATAACCCTATATACGCCAAAGTAATAACCTTACGTGGATCAATCGTTTTGGATGATTAGTTTTTTTATTATTGCCAATATTATACGAAGTTTTATCTCTAGTTAGTGAAGTGTATGTTTGTTATACTTTGTCAAATTATAAGTAAAATATTAGCAATGCGATGGAAGTATTATCAGCAAAAAGAAAGCGAAATTGACCTAATAGAAGAAAACTAAAAAAGTGTGTACCCTTTTTTTTTATTGCAATATCTCATTTTACAACAGTAATAAAGAGAGACCGTTAAGAATATTCTAATAACCGCCAGAAAATAAGTAGTGCGATTTGCGGGGTGGTAGCCACATGTCACGAAGCAGCAATACATTGACTTCGCTAACTGCCAGATGCTCGCAAGGTTACTGCCTCGCGGTCAATAACAATAAGTGTGTATTGTAAGTACTTATTCAATTTAAAAAAATATGCATGTACTTACAACATTACTCATCATTCATAGAGATACTTATTCATAGATATAATATGTAAATAACATACGAAAACGCAACAAAATACGCATTAAAATTTTCTTACCATTTTCATCATCTTCTATGCAAGTAGATCGTGGGCCATCATTAAAAATTTTACGTAATAAATATTATCTATAAAGCACCGTAAGCTTACAAGGTCTACCGCGAAAAGCAAAGACACGTATAGCAAGGCAACACTGACTCTTAAATTAGTTGCAAAATTGTTTTGACGCGTTTATTAATTCCAGCAAGTTAAACTATGTCCAATAAATGTAATATTTATTGTATATCCGATCACACCCGGCAAGCGACACAAAAGGCACAACACATAATGGTCCACTACAACGTCTAGATTAAAACATTAACACTAACAATGAGTCAATATTTGAATGCAGTTCGTATGATTCGCGACGGGCGCTATCATTTACTCGCGACGGCCTCTTTGTTACGTGCGGTCCAGATCCATGGCGCCAGCTGTGATCCGGCGTGTTCGGTCCGCCGAGTTTGCGTCTAGCGCGGCGATCGATGCCGTTGCCAGCAACAGATTTACATTTTTCGTAGAGGAAATCGGGAAAGTTTGTCACGTGCGTCTTTAACGAGCGTAGTACGGCGCGCCCGCACGCCTATAAAGCGCGGCGGCGAGTGCCGCCCGCCCTGCCGCATGCCGTCCGCTGTCGACCTACCGTGCACTATGATACCCCACAGTTGTCGGCTGTACAGCTTACATTACAATTTACATAATCACTTAAACCAATGCGACGAAATTTAACAATGAGTTTTCTTCTTAATGTTAGGCTAAAATGTCCCTCAGCATATAGAGTACGACTCGAAATTTCACATAGACGTGACAAATTAGAATAAGTAACAAAAAATAATTGTTTTGTGTTTGTAGTAAATGATTAACAGGACCTATATTCTTCCAAATTATTAAACGAACGAATTGGAAAACATAACAGCAATATTTCGAAATATCATTTTGTACAAGAATGTATGATATTAAAGAGTGCTGTGTCGCAAGTACAATTTTATGATGAAAATCATTAAGGTCCCAAATGGTGCGATACTATTGGGGGTGGTTAGTGTCGAGGCGGTACTAAACAGGGTGATGCGGGGCAGGGTCGGCGTGAGACGTACGAGTATCGATTTTGGCCACCCCGCCCTCTCCCCTAGTAATGCGACAGTGTGAGTGCGCTGTGCGAGTCCTCACTGGGAGACCATAGGTTGAACGACGCGGGAATCGGAATCCGAATATTAACAAACGCTTATTCACTAGAATGCTTCCCCATTGTTTACCAAATGACGCGTCCAAATCGGCGCTTTCTATTGTCAACAGACAAATAGTACGAATCATGCGTGTAGAGTCGAAGAGGACGGAAATAAGTTTGCATTATGTGGCTGCACTCCAATGTGTAAAGCAATAACATCTTACTACATAGTCTTGTCTACGTCTTTCTCTTTATAAGTACCTATTCCTTAGGGGGATGAGGTTTACTTCCCGCATCAGTGTGATTGTGTCTTTAATTATGTTGGTTTTTCTTGTCCGCAAATATACTTATAAAATTAATTTCTAGAATACTTTAATAAATATAACGCGCATTTTCTTTTGTTTCTTTGATCTATTTAGTATGCCGTTCTGTAGAAATTTTGGGTATTATTAAATAGTACACGGGTCTATTATGTACATGGGTTTTAATGCTTTTTTAATTAAACCATTTGTCGCCAGTCCGTAAAACCACATACGTCACATCGTTACGTTATGTGTGAGAGCGAGGAAGGCGGGGTCGACCACTTGTGGATTGAAAGGCTCAGCCAACACTATCGGAAAATGGATTTCTTTAAGATATACATATTATTATATGATAGCTATATAAATAAATGGTTGCGATAAAGTTACACTTTGCACAGCAGTTTATAGTTCCATTAAAATGGTCAATGTTTTCTTATAAAAAAAAAGAAGAAAATAACACACGTAGGCTACGAAAAATACTAGTATTTTAATAGCTTCCATTTTCTTTTAATTATTTGTATGCTACATAATTATGTAACACTCATAAATATACATTTTTCTTCAATTTAGCTTCTACGGAAAAAGGCGGGTAAACTTATTTTATGCGTTCATGTATTTATGTTCCTCTCTAAAGCCTGAACCAAATGAAGTCTCGTAAAATTTCTATTCACATCGAAGATGACGTAGGTTATAGGAGAAGCATAGGACAATATCTTTATGTCATATAGATTACAGATTACTTACTTTTATATCATAATGTCATTATAAAGTATTAAAAAACCCCGGCTTTATTTTTCTTTATATTCCTATAAGTTTATATTTTGGGGACATTTGTAACTTATGCTGTAAATAGTTAAAACTTTAAGCGGTGCATACAGTCCCAAAGCTCAACGTCAAATTGGGAACGGAGGACAGGTCAGTTTAGAAGGATTTTGAAAAAAAATTATAAATTACATATAGTTTTTCAGTGTTACGCTATTTATGAGTTATTTACTGTTCGATTCAAGCGATTTTCGCGATTCTGAACAAAATGCCCATATCTCATAAATTTGGTTATTTACATTTTTTTTGGAACTCTTTAAATTGACCTATAACTCCGTTCTCGGTTTGACGTTGAATTTTGGGATTCTGAGTGTGCAATAGACTAATATCTGGCTGTAATTAATATAAACTAATTCTATAATAAACCCCTAACATGTACATAATAAATTAAGCGAAAAGACGAAAAATAAATCACTATTTAATTTAAATCTAGAAAAGGGTATATGACCTCTGTGACCAATTTGAGTTTCAGTTCATATTGAAAGATATTAAATAACATCTATATAATAGGTATATGTACCAAACAGTAATGTTATGGATATGAAAGTTCGATTCTGGATATGGATACGGATACAATATGAATAATATATTATACCGATATCAGTTACGGTTACGGATATGATATTATTGCGGATTTTCCGATAGTTTAGCTCCAGTTATGGATATTAGATTTTAAAATAAAAAAGGAATTGATACAAGTGTCATATTGATAGTTCCTGAAAGAATAATCATATAGTTTGACAACATAATGTATCTCGAAAATACGACATAACGAAAAATGTTAATTTGTATAGTGACATGGACTTACCTTTCGTCAAGCTGCTGAAGCTGAGAAGGTTGTTGATAGTTTATGCGGCGACCGTAAAGCGAAGCACCACCCTCTGACATATATCCATCCATAATATCATTATTTCTTCCACGATCCATTTCGCTAACGTTAAGTCTTCGTAGGCAGTCACCGTCAGACATATAGCCCGAAGCGATGTCAAGGTCACAGTAGTCAGGGTTAGCAATATTTGGTCCATAATTCATGCGCTCTCGCAATCCTATATTTTCGCGACCAAAATTTGCTTTAACTGTATTAGCGTGATGGGGATAGCCTGGTAAATTCTTTTGTGTTAAACTGGAAGTTCTCATAGGTAAGGTAAGATGACTGTTATAGCCACGCAACAATGGCCTCATTGGCATTACGTTCATCAAAGGATTTTCATCATCACCTAGAGAATTATCACGACAATGTGAAGGAGTACTAGATCGACTATCACCTTCTTGTTTTCTATTGAACTCTGTTAGTGTCCTGTTATGTTCATATAAAGGTTTTGTGCTACTTGAATTATTTAAAAGTCTTCTTTGAGCAGCCTCTTTTTCTGATATTTCGGCTTCATTAATGACTTCGTTTATGTAATTTGTGTTCATGTCTATCCTTTTGTTTGGGTTAATATTATTAGAAGCAGCTTTTGATATTTCAGATCCTGATTCACTAGAGGGACGGTATATAACACTACTGTCACTAGAATTTGAATGCTGTCCTGTTGTACTGTGAGTCGAGTTTGAATGCGAGCTCTCAGACATTTGTGAACCAACGTTATGACTCCCTTGATTTACCACAGGCATTGGAGAAACAGCTAATGTTTGTTTTTGAGAAATGTCTTTACTTAAATTAGATTGCTCTCTGCTAAACGGAAGTACACTTACGTTGTTAGTAGAATTTAAACTAGAATTGCTCTGGATAGGGCTTAATTGACTATTTGTACTTTTATTTAAAATATGTCTATCATCTTTTGATATTTTAAACGTTCCTTTTACTGCAGCTGTTGGTTTAGGAATTCCTGTGTGGCTTTGTAATCCAAATCCACTTTGAGATCCTGATGGAGTCTGGGGCTGATTTAATGTGTTCTTTGTTTGTGCGAGAACATTTTCATTACTTTTAGTATCCGCAAAACTATCTGGCCTCTGCTCGTTAAGTTTAATCTGACTGCTTGAGTGCTTAACCATCTTAGTTTCTAACTTAATTTTAGAATTTCTGGAGTGGTCGTCAATTTGATTTAATTTTGTATTACTAATAGATTTCGGCGCAGCTAGTTTTGATTCCTTGTCTCGTGCAGATAATTTCGGACTATTTCTTGATTTCTCATTGCTACATTTAACGTTGGTCTTATTTAAATTAGTTGAAGAATCTTTAAGAACTTTAGAATTAACTAACTTAGATTTTACATTCTTACCAGACTTGTCTTTCGATAACGTATCGCTTTGTTGTCTTAAATTTTTAGGTCCTACTAAATTAGAGGATTTGATATGTGCGTTCGGTGCGTTAGAAGACTCGTTAAGGCTTAAACTAGAATCAGATCTCTCACTTTTGGCCGATGAGAAACCACTGGAAGAACTGGTACGTTTCGATACAGCCGTACTTTTACTGTGTTGCTTTTCGTTATTCGGTTTATCTTTGTTAAATAATTTTAATTTATCCAGCATGGATTGCTTTGTCGGTGTGCTATTTTGATTACTCGCTGCATGGGAATGTTGTTGTGTTTGCGTAAATGGACTAGAGGGAATTTTGCTGCCGGGTGCTAATAACGATGAATTTGGCCGTGACCTGTGGTAATAAAAAAACGCAGGTTAAGACAAAAGTACACTAAGACCTAATATATTAATATAATAAAAATGGGATCGATTTTACAGAAAATAAGAATAGGTACTAATTATGTTTTTGTTTTATTTTTCTATTATGAATTCCAATATGAATAAAAAAAATTACCCAGAAGATGATGTGGGTGCTCGCGGTATGAAGCTTACTGTCCCCTGACCTAAAGGACTTGTGGATCGACTGGAGCTCGCTGAAAGGCCACTTTTGCTACCTGCAATGTAAATATTGTACTCGAATTATTTTGTAATACATTATAGCAAATGTTGCTAACGTAATACGAGAATAAACACACAAAACACGTAGAAAAAGTTTCGATATAAAAATTGATTTATCGATGTCAAAAACAATTTACGTTGTCTCTAATTTATCTCATATCAGCTGAATAAATATTATTATCATTGTAAGTTAACATCCACTAGATAATATTTACTGAACTTTTATCGCGGCGGCTCGGGTGGTCTGGCGTGCGTTTGCGCCCGCTACTGACACGACACTGCAACCCTAACCTTATACTAAAGTAAAATTAATTTTCAAGTACCTCATTAGTATTTGGTTTAGTTCGACGATCGATACCATATTCGTAGCGTATGGTATTAAAACTATTCATTAGTAATAGCGTCGGACCAATTAAAATTTAATTAGTCTGACGTAATAACATACAATTGAAAGTCAAATTTTATTAATTAAAAGTAGGTCATGAAATAATTTGCATGGATATTATGAAACAATTGTTAACAACTATACGATATGATAAATATAATCTAAATATACGAAAACAGAAGCTTTGGTGCTTAACCTGGTAAAGTATGAGAATTGAGGAGGCGAAAGAAGTACGTAAGGACTGTAATACTTGGCTTGGTGCTCCATCCTCTCTATCCCGTTACCCCGTTAGGGATACACTGTGAATATGTATGTGTGTAAAACAAAGAATATCACTTACACATAGGTTAGTATAGGTATACATCTTTAACAGAGTTTCATTTCTTAATATATCTAATATTTTAGACAAAAAACACATTTAAATAATAACACTTATTTTAGTACCATTTTGGTATCTACTTACTGTAAGATTCCATTTAAAAATATATTTTGGTAAGATCGTGGCTTAACATAAATAGGCACCTTTTGTGTAGTAATTTTCTTATAACTAAAGAACATAAGTACGTACATTAACTTTTCACAATCTGCGACATACATTAAGACTACACTCGTATGAAATATCTGGCAGTAATGCCGAAGCCGTTGGATTATAGATGAAATGTCAGCATTTCAGTACTGTAAGCTTAATTGGAATAAATTGGAGGAAATAGTGGCATTTAAACAGACTCTTAGACAAACACTGAACTTGTAACTTGTATGAATCGCAGATAGTGCGAAATGTTTAGATTACAGAACTGTCACTGGGATATACATATCTACACGCATAAAGTTGAAGTATCTATCAGTAATTCCGAAATAAAGGCTTTACTTAAGCTCATATGGTTATTTGCACATAACTACGGAGGACAAGTTTTTAATTTTCGTCAGTATGTCTATCTGTCCGGGCTAATCTTCGAAATTACTGAATCGATTTTGATGGGTCTTGACTTGCATGTAGAGGACTTTTTAGAGAGTAATTTAGGTTACTTTATATCCCGGTACAATATCCTATTTAACGCAGATGAAACAGCGTGCATAGCTAGTGGTTAATATAATTTTCTTACATCAGAATAAAGTTTATTGTTGATTTTATCCAGGTGTCCGTGAAACAATGCTCGCATGAAACTCTTATAGGAAGCTATAACGCGCGTCATCACTCATAACAATATCAATCAACAGTACATCCGTTCTTTATTTGGAACAAGAAGATCCATCATTTAGTCACCAAGCTAGTAATTTGATGTCACACATTTTAACAATTTGCTAGCAACACTATTGTGTAAGAATTAGAGTTGCTCTACAGGTCATTTCATTGATTGCAATTTGCGACTGATAAGTATTACATTTAATGTGTTATTATGGTTTGTGTTAACTGTAAAAATGTAGTTACTAAAATTATGTAAAAAAAATTCGTAAATGCTTTATTTTTAGTTTAGTTTTACACACTTAGAAATTGAAAAACTAAAAACAATAATTCTGTTCTCTTTCTATACTAATATGTTATATCTACGTAAATATTACAAAAATTACTTACATATGACAAAATAAACTTGATCGTAAGTATCGATATTAACTGCTCTTCTGGATTCAATTTAAAATGTGATTAATATAACACAGTAAACTTGATGTCATTAAAGTCGGAATATTGCTAAATAATTCGTTATCATAATTCAAAATAACGAGGTATCACTCAAATACATGAATACAATATTGGTTAATACAGAAACAGATAAATGGGCGTACACTCCGAGAAGTTCATGTCAACTGACAATGCATCTTGCGTCTACATCATCAAATTACTAACACATCTACTTACACGTGATAACGTCCGCGTTTGTTCAGAATAAATCTGAAGATTTAGTAGTAATATATTTCAATACAATTTCTAAATGTCCACTGTTTATTTCATTATCTATTTTTTATAATTTAAAAAGACATTATTTCGATGAATAAAATAAATGTCTTTTCCTAAAATGAATCGTGGCTTACTATATTGAGCGCCTTTAACGCTACTTTCTTTTTTCGATTACGCTAAACAACAATGATTTTATAGCATACATAAGGTAAGATACGTTACTAGCACGCTGAAGATGAAGCGTACAAAAGACTACAATTTAGTCTCTGACCTCAGCCGCTCTCGAATAAGTATTTACTACAGATAATACGCATGTGCCATTGAGTTCAACAAGCAAATGACAAATGCTAGCTGTTTTTTTTATTCTTAGTATTTTAATTACGCCATCTCTTTTATTTGTCAATGTAGTAAAATGTAATTTATTAAAAAAATTTTATGTGTGCGTTCGGAACTTTTTTTTTGTTGTTTTGTGAGCATGTAACGAATCTTTACTATAAAATCATTGATAAACAATTATATGTAATTACATCTTATTTTGGCGATGTTGGTCTGGAATAAAAAAGTCGGTAGATACCGAATAACTCCTTCATATCACATTTTATCTAAATCGATAACGTAATTTAGGCATTAAACTTTGCCATTATAAATTTCAATACAAATCTTGTTGTAGGTAAACAACGATCGATAAGTATATTATAGTTATTTTGATTCACACTGAAATTATTGTATAGATACGAGTCTATGGTCTTTAAAATTGACAGTATTCCAGAATTTGTCTCATCGTTGTTTTTGTAACAATCTTTTATATTTAAAAATAGACTTAATATTACAAGATTGCAAATCACGTCTTTTCACACTAGAAAGTAAAAAGTTCTTTCAAATTATTACATAAGTACCTATATTATAGACTGAACACAACTAAAGTTAACACAAACCATCAAAACATTAAAAAATTAAACATGTAAGTAATAATTAATAAATGTATCATTGAGTAATATGGACAGATTTCTTGAGATATGTATGATGAATATCTCATGTATATTGAACTTTATTATCAACATAATGTGATGTGATGTGAGCAAGTAATAAAGTTAGACTGAACGATGTTAAATTTCGGGATAACAGGGTAAGTATCTCAATAAAAAATGTTTGGGAATACTGCTTGTTTTGCGCCGCTTTTTCAGAATTCCACCAAATAATAAAATAAAAGGTGATGGCAAAATCTCACTCTTCTGTTACGTGCTATTATATGTGTTAACATATTATTTTTTAACTCTTATGTTACATAATTATATTAATTTATTTTTGAGATAAATTTTTAAATAGTAAAAGTCATAATGTAGGCTGTACTTAGATGCATAAATATCAATTTGAATCGCGATGAGGGAATTTCATTTTCTAAAATTGTATTCTATCCTGTGCTATTTATTAGTAAAATAAAAGTACAAAAATATTAGATTTACATTACATAATTATTTTCAAAAATTTTGAGATACTCTCGTTGCTCTATAGTTAATAATTGAACTTAATTACATCTCTCTCCAATAGCGCATTTAACAGTATTAACACAATGCACATGATAATTGTGAATGCGTCCATAATACTACCGTTAGGAACTCCAATGTTAACTTTTTCGTAACTGAATAATGTAGTAAAAATACACATTATTCGTATTTACATTGATGTGTTCAGTTTGCCCTCCTTATACATCTTTGAAAATATAACGTACACCAGAAAAATATGAACAGATCTGCTTGAACAGAAAGGTGATATTCGAGTTACAAGAAACCTACGGACGTGATCAACTAGTTATTCTTAAAAAATTACAAAAGTCAAGTGACTCATTTTTGGACATTTGTGTCCATTGTTACAATAAGGTTTCATAAGAAATCATTTAATTAACGGAAAAGAGATTTATGCCCGCTTTCACCAAAGTCCCCTAATACTCAGCGAGCCCCTAAAACCGGATAGGAATCCGCTAACGATGAAATTGAATGAATTTTATAGTACTTATATATAGTGAATGATGAGTGAACTATAGTGAAATCGGGCATTAAATTATTGTTGTTAAACGTACTCTGATTGGAAAGGCATAAGCATTCTACAGAATATACGATTTCATTGAAAACAAAACCATAGTCTGAAAATTATCCACTCTGCACATGTATTTACTAGCTCTATGAATATTTTATTTAAAACTCCTATTGTAAAAGATGTTGCAAAGCTGAGTTTCTTGTCCGTTTTTCTCAGTGTGCAAGTTTTCTTTTCGAATCGAAGGTACTCGTAGATTTGAAGTTCCCAAACGCCTTGCTAGTTTCCTTGAATAAATCGGTTGATCGAAAATTAAATCCAATCAAATAGCGGTAAATTATACAGGCCTGCCCGTACGTTCAACGAAATCCGGCTGCCCAGCGTTTTACCGCGTCACTGTTAGAGAACATCTTGACAATTGTTTCCCTAACAGTTGGATTGGAAGAGAAGGGCCTTGGCTTGCTCGATCGGTTGATTTGACACCAATGGATTTTTGTGTTTGGGGTCGAACCAAGGAGCTGGTTTACACTCATGAAATAATGTCTCAGGAGCACTTAATTGAAAAAATAGGTGAAGCATTTGAAAAAATAAAAACGGGTATTCTATTGAAAGTTACTACCGCTCGAGTGCGAAACAGAGCCCAAAAATGAATTACGAACCAATTACACTTCGAACACAAGTAATAAATTCTTTGATTGTTAAAAATGTTTTATTTCTTGATTTATTAATAATGTAAAAATAAGGCAATCGAAACTTTTTGTCCAAATAAAACTTCAGTTGATTTTTACTTTTTAGTTCTGAGAAATAGGCAGACTACGTATCTACATATGTGGTACACCAATCGAAAGAGCTTAGACTCTAAAGGTTTTTAAATGTTTTAATGTTTCAGTCTACATTTTTTTTAATATCTTTAACATAAAAAGTATTTTTATTTTTTGACAAGTTGCTAATTATTATTCAACAGGTTCCTTCTAATTAGTTACCTACTTTTGCCGATTGATATGATTGTATTGTTGTTTGTAGATTGCATGCATGTCTGTTTGCTGTCATGATCATGTTAGTGCCAAATTTTGGGAAATTTTCCAAAAACCATACCATGATATCCCGAAATCTTTAGATTTTATATTAAAGTAGCTTAGACATATGCCTAATGAGGTATTCCATCGCCCCCTCAAGACTTTGCACCGACCTTCCGAACATCCTATTATATAATATTATAACAGGTACTGTTTCGCTTAATTACAACGCCTGTTAAAATTAACATGCAAATGTAAGTACATAAAATAATGTTAAGGATAATTATAACCTACTTAGCATAAAGACATTCATCGATAAATTTTATTGATACTAGCTAATACCCGCGACCTTGTCCGCGTTTCATATTTTTAAAATAGCCTATGTCTTTCCCCAGGATTTAAGTTATCTTCACCCCAAATTTCATAGGAATCAGATGAACGGTATGGTAGTCCGTAAAATAGGAACAAACATTGTTTTTTAGATATTTTACCTTAGATTATAAAGTAGTAGGAGTTTTATCTAAAAAAAAACAAAAAGATACATACATATCTTCACGCCATATTCCTAACGGGGTAGTCAGAGGGGACGGATATTTACCAAAAAGATTGTTTTGGTAAATAGAATTTAAAGGGAACGTAATATTTATTAGAAAATTATAATCCATAAATGATATATTTAATATAAAATTATATAGCTAATATATTTATTTAACACAAAATCGTAATTCGAAAAAATTTAGTGGACATTGGTAAATGAGTACCTACCATGTCATCTATAAATTCATTACAAGCGTTTGAATGGGTAATAATCACATATTGAGTTAGCATAAATCGATTTTAACTGTTGTCTATAATTGATGGCCAAATAACACCAGTAGGTCGGCAGTAGGTATAATAAATAACATGTATGTTTTTCTATTTTCATTATTATTTTATATTTGTCAATATTTTAGATTATTAATTATAACTAGGTACAATTAAACACAATACAATGCGTGAGGAGAATCATGAGATTTCAGAAAGCGAAAAAAGTATGTACCTGTATTAGGACCGCGACGCTTGGCGCTCCGTCCTCTCTGACTACCCCCTAAGTGATATAGTGTGAGGAAATGTATGTATGTATGTACGTATATGTGTATGTATGTACGTATGTATGTATGTACGTATGTATGTATGTACGTATGTATGTATGTATGTATGAATGAATGTATGTATGTATGTATGTACCTATACTGTTTTACAGATCTCCATTGCTGCAAACTGTTAATTCGCATTTTACTAATTCGATTACAATAGGTATTTATTGATTATTTTTTATTTTTGACTGTTTAATCTTACCAGTATGGATTGGAGTGGCAGGCAGTGGGCGCTTATCAGGTGGCGTACGGCGCGCCGCCGCTGCAGAGGCCGGTAAAGGGATTGACGTTTGCAGCACCGACACTTGTCTGTAACAATAACAATAATTATTATATAAAAAAATGTAACAATAAAATAATAATTATAATGCGTCAGACAATACACACCAATCATCTGATTTCAAACTAGGGTATTCCCTGTGCTATGAGAACCAGACGACGACTACGGGGGGCATCTCCCAGTACACCCAGACCTGAGGCAATCTAGAAAAGTTCATTTTCTAATTTGACCCGACCGGGAATCGAACCCGGAAACTTCCGCGCTTGGGTTAACGTCTAAACCACTGCGCCATCTAGGTCGTCATCGTGTATCATACTCATTAATCGTGTCTGGGTGTACTGTATGCTCCTAGTACTCGTCGTCTGGTTCTCATAGTACAGAGAATGTCCTAGTTTGAGGCCAGATTATGACATTTATTACTCAAGAAAAAATAATTATACCGCAATTAATGTACGAATGAATTATCATTATTATTTACATTCGTAAAATACACAGCGAAATTAGAGTTAGAATAGGAAAGAACTAACTGTTATAATTAAGACCCTATCTAATAATTCAAAATAATGAACTTTATTTAATAGTTTATAATTTATTGATAAATAAATATTTTTTTCTATTTTCATTATTATTTTATATATTTTGAAATTTGTCAACATTTTCGCTTATTCATTATAACTAGGTACAATTAAATACAATACAATGCGTGAGGAGAATCATGAGACTTGAGGAAGCGAAAGAAATATGTATTAGGACTGCGACGCTCCTCTCGGACTACTCCGTTAAAGATACAATGTGAAGACGTATACAATGTATGTATTTATGTGTAATGATGTATGTATGTATGTACAATTCGCTTTACAAATTTGGTGTCAGAACAAATTTTTTAGACATATTAATATTTTTTTAAAACGTTCCTGTGGAACATGTGATTAGTATTCTATATTAGGGCCTAAGGTATGAAATTGCCGTTTCGTACTGAAAAATTGAAACAATTTTTTTTGTGGAATGCAATATATTTATTTAATCAAAGTATTTTCCATCGTTGTCTATACATTCTTGCCATCTCATCGGAAGATCATTTAAACCTTTGCGATAGAACTCTGGTGACCTGAACTCCACAAACTTTGTGAAGGCATTTTGTACTGCCTCCTGGAAAAAAAAATCCGTGCAAGAAATTGTCGAAATAACGGAAAAAATGGTAGTCGGTTGGGGTGAGGTCCAGCGAGTATGGAGGATGACAGATGGTTTCTAACTGCAGGTCTCGTAGTGTTTAAACTATTTCTCGAGCACTACGAGGTCTTGCATTATCATGGAAGAATAAAACAATAATGGTGAAGATCAATTGACGAGTCAGGGCTGTTTTGCTGGGACTTTCGCCATTATTGTTCGGATATCTGCATAGTAGACTGCTGCTGTTTTGCTGTCTGGCATTTGATTTGGTGTCAGCCATTGCGTTGTTCGCTTGCGACGATCGTAAAGATCCACTCTTCGTCACACGTCACAATTCGGTCCATAAACCCTTCACTTCTGTACCGGCTTAGTAACAATGTAAGGCAAGCTTAAACGCGCGTAGATCAGTTGATTTGCTGCAAATAGGTCAATATTGTGGGCATGCTAACATCAAATCATGCCACTAATTCCTTGATAATTTGATACGGATCGGCTTCCACCATAACCTTCAATTCATCGTTATTTACCTTAGTGGCTGGTCTTCCTCGTGGTTCATTCTTCAAGTGGAAGTTTCTATTACTAAAGCAGTTAAACCTAAAACTGGTGGTGCATCCGTTAGTCGTATCCTCTCCAAATACAACATTGACATTACGAACAGTTTCTGCTGCGTTAATCCCACGTTGGAACACGTACTCGAAAATTACTCTGATTTTCGCGGTATCCATCTTCACGTTAAAAGCTGAACGTAAAAACAAATGAAAGTCGAACAGTAAAATGTTATGATTTTTTTAAATTTAAAATGTTATAGTTTTCGTGGAAAAAAAGTTTCGCTCTGAAGTCTGACACCATGTAGGTTTAATTTAAATTTAAATTTGCCAACGCGTTAAAATGGCAATTTCATACTTTAACCCCTATTATGTGTACATATATCATCATAATATATCTTACTGTCACACACAATAATAATAAGTACTTACCTATTACATATTATTAAATTTTGTAATACCTAATAATGCCTATTATAGATTTTTTTTGCGAAATGAAACTTCTTTTAAGAATTTTTTTTAAAATAATAGCAAAAATATTCTTAATTAAATACCAACAATATAAATATTTGGAAAAACTGACGAAATATTGCTTTTCCATTATTACGTAAATAAAAAATTAAGAAGGCTGAAAACAGATTATATTTTTCGAATAATCCAAGTGGAAGAATTTTCATTAAAGGCATAGGTATCTCGTTCCCGTCATTGCTCCTGGGAACGAACAGATGAGGAGATCGCCCTTTCAAGGATAATTTTTAGGTAGGTACGTACTTGGCTATTAAGGTTTTTAGCTTCGTATAGGGTACGACAATGAGAACTAAACGTTTAATAAAATACACCGGGCTTGTACTCACATTAAAAATGTTTCAAGGTCTGTAAAGAGCTTTTTCTTGTGGACTTCTCGGCTGTTTAGACACTTTAGACGTGTGCGTAATTAAATCGATTGAGTTGCTGCTACTTCACAAAAGATGGCGGTATTTTGTTACACTCAATAACTTTGAACTTCGAAAACCGTACATATAGAAACATAAAGAAAATGTCATGTATTCCATCTTATCCATCTCATCTAACTTATTCTCATGCCATGTAGAAAGCAGTGAGAACGCGAAATTATTTTCTTTTGGGTTTTGCAATCAGGGCTACCTACCCAGCTTTCTTTACCTTTGTCATCTTACGGTATAAAATAAGCGGAGAGAAAATGCCGTACACAATTATTTCTCTATTAAATATTATATTCAAATATTCCTTCAGAAGTCACCTTTGCTGCAAATTTATAACTATTTTATAGTATTGAATATATGATATAATTGTATCTGGGGAGTGCGTTTTCGAGGGATGGAAGATGTGAGTTGGATGTGGAGAGACGGGTAGCAGCCGGCAATAAAGTTCTCTGTCCGCATTAGGAAGCAGTATGAATATACCTAACTCAGCTAAAATGGCCATACATAATGCGGTGTTAGTACCAACTTTATTGTTAGGTAGTGAGTCCTGGATATGTCCGAAATCAAGTGAAAGTAAGATATATACAGTAGAAATGCGATCTCTTAGAAATATGTGCGGTGTCACCCTTGCAGACAAAATAAGCAATAAAGAGATACGCAGTATGACAGGGTTGCACGACAATGTTATTGAAAAAATGAAGAAAGGAATGCTAAAATGGTTCGGACATATGGAAAGAATGAGTGATGAAAGACTGACGAAGAAAATCTATAGAGCAAAAGTGAGTGGTAAAAGAGGCCAAGGAAGACCAAGGCTGACTTATGAAGATCAAATAGCTAGAGTGTTAGCCGATGGAAATGTCAAAAGCACTCGCATACCTAGGCGAAAATGTGTGAGGAGAATGATGAGATTTGAGGAAGCGAAAGAAGTATGTAAGGATCGCGACACTTGGCGCTCCGTCCTCTCTGACTACCGCGTTGGGGATACGGCGTGAAGATATGTATTATATGTATGAATATATGATTTTTTTAAATTCTATTTCTGAAAAACATTTGCTTATGACACTAAAAAGTATTTCACTTTTATACAAATTTTAGTTCAAAAAATTCATTCATTTATTTATATAATCATTGCAGTATTTCTAATAAAATTCCAGAAATAAAAAATAATTATTATTATGTATTAATATCTAGAATAAATGTCAGAATATAGAAATGAATGTCATTTGACATTAACTTATTCTAGCTTTAAAAAAAATCGCATTATTAACTTTTGACCGCGACCTTATAAAGAAGCTATAAATTTTAGCCAACTACAATATCATGCGACCTTCAGCAAAGCTATATAGAAATCTATTTTCCATCTCTTATGGTCGCGGTACTGTGGAGTTTAATTAATACTCCATTTACGTCGAAAAGCTTTTAATATTTTTTTTAATGTGTGTGTGTGTGTGTGTGTGAGTACGATTCTTCCTTAGGAGGGAAGGTAAAGAGGATCTTAGCCCATATAAATATATAAAATAAATCTTCAGTAATAAATAGATACAATCTTCATATTATTTCATTAAAACGTCAAGGCAATACATTTTAATGTCTCTTGGAGTTTCTGGTGACAAATATATTGAGGCAGTCTTTCTTGTAGGTTCCACTGAGGCGGACTAGGCCACCATAAAAGTCTCAACGTCACGCTACTAAATTAGCAGTTATTTCAACAATTTCACAGTAACGCACAATAGTGTAGACACTGGGACGCAATACTACGCCAATTTTACATCGTAATATCCGCTAGTAATAGTTTGTAAATAATTAAAATAAACGCCCAACCGCTCCCCATAAAATCCCGCCAAAAACTTCTTTTTTTAAAATAATATTCCCCAATTCCTGGGAGGCAAAGGGCACTATAGTTATATCAGAGGGCACTATAGTTATACATGATGTCACGTCATGTCTTCCATATTCGTTATTAATATTAGTTCGTTATTAAATTCCAATACCTAGTACTTATTAGATGTAAAATTTGTTTTTTCTCTTATTATGTAAGTCTTTAACACTTCTCCAGTAAAGTGACAGTAGACTTTACTGAAGTTAAAAAGGACTTCTAGGAAGTGCTCGAAAACTGAAGTTGCATATATTATGTTTATTCAAATATTTCAATTCTTTTTACTTGTACAGATTTTTAACTCACAATATACTGTCACTTTCGTAATTTAAAACTTCTAAAAGAGCAAGAAATAGAAAATTTAAACAAAATGCCAACCTCACTTCTTCCGTTCCCGTCAAAATATACCGAAAAGCCTTTATATATGTAAATTATCCATTACAAATTCTCTGCCGTCTCGTTTTGATTTCTTTATTTGAATTCGGAATTAGTGAGTGACCATGAACAAAAATCGATCCACTCGACTTTATATTGGGTATACATATTATTACACATGATATTATGACGGCTAGATGATACAGAACAGGTCATTTCATGAAATGATGTTGTTGCTAGAAATGCTCAAACACGTATTATCTTAATTCTATATGATAGGATGACGACGTAATATTAATATTGATTAAATATTTTAAGAAAAGTTAGTAGTGAGCAGTACGATAAGTAGCTAACACATTTTTGCCTTCATGGAAGAATTTGTACATATCTTTTTAAGCAAGTGATAACGTTAAAAGACTAACGAATATAATACTATGGATTTTACTTTTTGATTATCTCGGGTTCTACATAACAATAATACAGGCGCAGTATCCATAACTTCATTGTTTCTAATAATTATAACATTATCTACATTTATATGTCAAAAGCATTCGCAGACCTAGGCGAAAATGTGTGAGGAGAATGATGAGATTTGAGGAAGCGAAAGAGGTATGTAAGAACCGCGACGCTTGGCACTCCGTCCTTTCTAACTACCCCGTTAGGATACAGCGTGAATATATGTATTATCCACATTTTACGCAAAAATAACTAAACATTTTGATAAGTCATTACACATGAGAACATAATACAAAATAGTTTAATTTGAAAGTATTGAACTGCTTGTTGTAGATGAAAGTATCTAAGTAGTTACTTGATGTATGTACTTAATCTATTTACTCGTAATAACAGTAGCCATTAGCACAGCTCAGCTATGTTCTAAGTATGTGAAATATTTTAGTAAGTACTTATTTCCCATATGACTTTGGTAAGTCGTGTGAGAAAATATTTTAACAATCAATCACGATACTGTTTTTAATATCCGAGTGTCGGTCTTTGTCCGATCAAAGCTGATATTGATAGTGGGTGGGAGCGAAACCTAAACATGAACATCTGGCGCATGCGCAACACTGAAGCGTGTCATTTGACATACGCGGGGAGGTTTTTACGCAATAGATACATATAGCGTAGGTACGCTACGATCTAATTTATTTAAAAACAATATCTACTAAGCTAACGCTACGATCTCATTTATCTAGGAACAATATCAACTTGCTTTCTTACAGGTGTTTTAGATCCATTCAATATTTTGTTATTGATAAATGGTTGTCAATTATCAACCATGGGGTTGATAACAGATATGTAGGTATAATTTATTAATAAATAATTAGGATTATTACCTATTAGTGTAAAGGTAGGTATATTAATAAACGATTAAATGTTTGAGAGAATTTTCAAATTCCCAATAAAAGTCCGCGAAAAATAGTTTAGAAACTAATTCTAACTATATGAATTAGTTTTGATCTAGTTCGTGAAAAATAATAATTCGAACTGACTATGCAAAAATATTCTCTGATTTTTTTGAGTAGTTTCACAATGACTCCTTGTAGCTTACGTGAATAATTGCAACTATAAATCCCAACCGGATTGGACTTCTTTCTTCCCATTGCAAGAATAGTAGGATACACCCAGTATAATAATGCTACCATTAGTTTATAGTGACACTGTATTAGTTTTATTTATTATTGAATCATAAATCGATTCTAAATGACATAATCTGGTCATTTGTGTTTGTTTGGAATATCTTAGTTGGCTATCGGTATCCCGACCATCTAGTAAATTTTTCTTAGTATTTGTCTATTCGATCCAATTAATTTAAAACAATTAACACAAATTGTGAAGAGTGACTTAAAAATTTTTATTCGTGACCTACGACCAAATTATAAGGGTTCCAAGTTTGACTACGCATCCATAAATTGCAGTTAGTTTTTATTTACTTTTCTTTGGCACATGTCGCTCTTCGCTTCTCGTCATTCCCGCACGTTTATCTTTCAATTTTGAATTTAGAAATGACAAAGACACCAACAGAAACTTCAACTTGCTGACTTTGTCGAGTCGATAAAACAGACACAGCAAATTCAAAGATTTTTTAAATTGCTAAACATTCACTTTCTGTGGTAGTACATACCTATTTGTGTCGTATATATAAAGTAATTTTTCTACTTGAGTTTTGATTAGTAAAGGATAGTCATTTTGTATTTTATAGTGTTTTTTTTGTAGTCGGTTTATTCTTGTTCTTAAATATTTTTTTGAAAAACTATCAATTTCAAACCCCAATGTATGAATTAAACTGTTTTATTATTAATTGTATTAAATTTTTTGACGGTCGAGATTTAGAGGAAAGTATTATTTTTCAATTCAAACAAACATAGTGGAAATTATACCACATATTAATGGCAACACTAAATACATTTTTAAAGTAAAAAATAGAAACGGAGCTTTTGTCGTCATAGTTTATTCATCGTATCAGTCTATTTAAACAAATTTAAATAAATTCTCGGTTTATACAAAGAAAACCAATTTCGTATTAAAACGTGTACCTTTAAATGATTATTTTTTGTACTTTAGTAAGTATATGTATTATGTATGTCATATTCACATAAACATTTTTTAAAACATTCGAATAAAATCCTGACATTGTCCTTTTAAAGAATTCAGGAACCTCGGCTGCCACGAATTCGTATTTTTATGATCTCTCAGTAGAGAATTAAAAAAATGTGGTCATACCACTACAGTTAGTGGTGACTACAATTGTTTACTATCTATTTGGCTATGGCTTAATATAGGTATCATATTATATAGACTTAATATATGTCTATGTAATATTATCTTTATTTAGAAATTTAAAACTATGTATTCTCTTAAATAATTGACTTCCTCGAAGTCTCCTGAAGCAGTCCCGACTAGTCGCTTACTTTTCGAAACAAATCAACGGGTTTTGAGGCCTAAGGTCTCAAGCTTTCGATTCTCAAGTCTTCGATCGACAAATCAAAAGGCGTAAATATAAAACACATACATTACATTACAATTACATATAGAATTTATTTTCAATAATTCGTACGTAATTACTCAATTTCCCTATCAATTTATTAATTAATGTTTGCAGAATTAATGTGTTATGAGTGTACATATATACATAATATCTATCTATGTGTGCTTAATGTTTATACCTTTTTACTTATTAACTTTACATTTCGCATGACTCGTGTATCCGTAGTGGATGCATTCCGGTCGGAAATGGAGGCTGTCGGTCGACGTATGCCCAACTCAATAACCGCTGTATGTACCCTGTTCACCTTAGCTACTTTGCAACAACAACAACCAAAAACAGTTGCTTAGGAATGTTATTTAAACAGAATTATAGAACAACTCGAATATATAATAAAAAACTATTATATATACATTCTTTTATCTATCGCACTTTCCTTCCAAGCTATTTCAGCAAAATGTTAATTGACTGGGATGGTATAAACTTTTAAGTTTTGACGTTGCAGTATAAATTACGAATCGCATTAATTTCCCGTGTTTTTAGGTATCGATTTGGATGGAACTGCAATACTAGAAGATATAGTCTACCTTATATTGATTTAGGCTATGCTAAGAAATAATAGGTTACCATGGAAATCTCAGTAAAAAGTGAATAAAGCCCCGGTGATTTTCAATAGTACAAATAATATATAAAGTACCTAACCTATCCATCTACTCAGTTAATTGAGTTTCCAAAGGTTTTAATATTTAAAATAGGGATAATGTGTTTTGATTGGAATTCAAAAGAGACATATATATATTAATCTGTTATATATGGTATATCCATTATGTTATGCAACGCGCACTGTTTTAATATGGTAGGTATATTAAGTTAAAATTTTCTTATTATGTTTAAGTACCAGTAAAAGTACGATTTTCCCTTAGGAGAAAAGGTAAAGGGATCTTAGCCCATACAACCAACCGACGTCTTCAGAAATAAATAGATAATTTCTTCATAATATTATTTCATGAAAATATTGATATAATACATTACAGATGTTTCTTGGAGTTTCTGGTGACAAATAAATTGAGGCAGTCTATCTAATAGGATCCGCTGAGGCAGACTAAGACATTAAAAAATCTCAACATCACTCTACTAAATAAGCACTTATTTCAACAATTTCACATAACAGCTAAATACTTGGAACGCAAAACTACGCAAATTTTACATAACAATATCCACTAGAAATTATTTAAAAATAATTAAAATAAACGCCCAACCGCTCCCCATGCCAACAACTCTGTTATTTCGTTTAAGAGCCCTTTGACATTTTTGTGCAAATCTGATATTTTGACACTAATTCTCAGAAACGTTAAATCTTTTAACATTCTGCTGGCAGTTTATAATAGATCCATTTCGCTCCTTGAATATTAGTGTTGCAATTTTTTATGTTAATTTTATAATATCTTACAATAATCATTCTACGAAGTCAGTTTACAAGTAAAATTCTTAGACACGGTACTTTGACGTCCTAATTAACATTGTTTCGACGAGTTCTATCAATTTTTGAAATTATGTTGAAATCAAGTACATATTCTTATTGAATGTTTGTGTTGTGGAAATGTCATAAATTTCTTCCTTTTTACAGAAAAAAATATTTAAAAAATATTGCGCGCTGAAATGGTCTTGTCCACTCGAGTGGCCAAGGGCATTTATGCATTTAATGCGTCGATACCATTAAACGTCATAGGGCTCTTAAGTTAAAATATTCTTAATTCGACTCGCGAAAAGAGTTCCGTACGATACTAATAAAATGGTAGAGTTCCAAACTTAAATTATCATGAGCTATAAAACTTAGAACTTTCAGTTATATTTTACTGTAACTTCAGATTTACATTTCCTGAAATTTTTAAAGCTGTTAAATATCGTTGAATTTGAATATCTAATTCATTTCTTCAATTCTCCTAGAAATATTTTGAAATGTTAAGTGGTACAAAATATATGTACAATGTATGTATTTGTATATATAAATGATCATGCCGAAATTTGAAGTTTCTACGTCACATAGTTTTGAAAAAAAAAGCGACTGCGATAGACTGATAGGCGGACGGATGCATGAATAATTTTACATGGGTTCCGTACTTCTTTGTATCGTACAAAACTTTAAAGAATTTAAAAGATTAGAAATAAAAAATAATTTTATGGGTAGGTATATACCTACTTAGTAGATACCTGAGTACTTAGTATCGATACTTTCGTTACAATACCGAGTATATTTTGTACGCGATACTTTTGTTTCGATACTATACTAGGTATCGATGCTTTGATAACGTAGTCGATACTATTTGGATTAGGTCTACAGATGGCGACCTGACTCTGACCTGACATACGCAAAACTTTGAAAGTATCGAGTAAATATCGATACTAATGTTTTTAAACTTTCACGACTTGTACACATCTTACAATATTTACTAACGGGTCTGTGTCGCGTTTATACTTTAAGGCTAATTACCTATTTTATCCCGACGTTTCGACCGGATTGCACCGACCGTACGCTACGAAGACGTCATTCATCCTCATTATCATTAGTCTACCCGTGACCATGATCGGTGCAATCCGGTCGAAACGTCGGGATAAAATAGGTAATTAGCCTTAAAGTATAAACGCGACACAGACCCGTTAGTAAATATTGTAAAATATCGACACTTTCAAAGTTTTGCATATGACTAGTATCTATCTATTTCTTAAGCTCAAAAAGAACGAATGAAAAAATGCAGTTACAATTTACAATACGTTATACAAAAATACAATATATTCATATTTAACAATACTTATATATTATGTATGCTTAATGCCGATTAATATTCTGGACTATAAAAGGCACGCGATGGGAGGAGGAGAACCCTACACGGCCCTCCCATCATTGTTTACATACTTTCTCAGTAACACGTCGAGATCAAAGATTAAACGCATTCTACTTTTACGATATCGATGAAATGTTTCACCGTAAAAGTGTAAGGCGCGTGACTTATATCAACTCCGTGCTCCGTCTGTATTTTTAGCACAACATAATTATACGAATGTTACACGTCTCTACTAATAATGAAACTTTGATCTTTAAGCTTGGATGTACTGTACAGTGAAATTGAACTAAGTACTGAATTAATTAAGTAGGTACTGAATTAATTAAAGTTTTGCTTTTTACTTTCATTCTAAAAATCACGCTCTAAAAAGTATGAAACAGGAAAATATTCTCATCTTAAATTGTTACGTATAAACTATTCAATGTTTATAGTTTATTAAATAAACAACTTACACGTAATATATTTTAATGTATTTAATACATATTCATAGTGATGTTCATAGTCGCATGCCACTTCGCCTTAAAGCTTATGATCGCTTCCTACTGTTAGAATGTATTGTTTTGTTAGGATAGGTGGCATATTTGTCAAATTATGATAAGTAGTTTAGAAATTAGAAAGAATGAGCGATGAACTGATGAAAGACTGACGAAGAAAATCTACAGAGCGAAAGTAAGTGGTAATAGAAGCCAAGGGAGACCAAGGTTAACTTATGAAGATCAAATAACCCGAGTGTTAGCCGACGGAAATGTCAAAAGCATTCACATACCTAGGTGAAAATGTGTGAGGAGAATGATAAGGTTTGAGGAAGCGAAAGAAGTATGTACTTAAGGACCGCATCGCTTGGCGCTTCGTCCTCTCTGACTACCCCGTTAGGGATACAGCGTGAAGATATGTATGTATGTAGTTTAGAAGTCATGACGGAACAGATGAACATACATACATACCCACATACATACCCACATACATACCACTCAAAGTCATAACGCTCCTTTTTGCTTCGCCGTAGTCGAGTAAAAAATAATACCTGACTGAGTTTCTTGTCGGTTCTTCTCAGTGTCCAGGTTTGAACCAAACTAAAGCAGATTTGATGTTAAAAAATATCTTTCAAATGGGTTTACTCGAATAAATTGATTTGACTTTGGTTTTCCGCATCGGTTCAAATCAAATTAATAAAATTACTTACTTATTTTAGAGATTTTAAAAGGAAGGTTTTTTAACTACGACATAATTTATACTTTCTTAAAAGGATATAACGTGAAAATATTTTATTAAAAATACCAATACATACCTCCTCACTTCTGGCGACGTAGGCAAACTTCTAGATTTTCTGTTTTTACTGTGATTTCGGGGGTGATGTCCTGAGTTTGTGTTACCCATATTTAAATGTCTATTTTACACTATTACATAAATTCGTCGTGCTATGGGGGAAATCACGTTTTCCAAAAAACATTTTGATAGTGAACAAAATATAACAGCGTCACTCTCTTATAGGTATTATTGTATTACATAGTTATTATTTGTGTAATACTCTAGTTTGCGAAAGAAATAAGCTGTGGAAAGCGGTGTTCTAATATTTTTTGGTATTAAAACTATTTTAATATTGATTAAAAACGTACTTTCTAAACTTTTATCTATTGTAATTTATTCGAAAACGATTGTTTAAGATTTTATGATAATATCATTACATCATTCAAACCGTTACATATTTTACACAAAAGAGCGTCACAAAAGCTTTGTATTACAAATTCATAAACTTTATAACATAAATACGTAATATTATGTTCTACGAAATATTTGAAAATATATTCACTAAGAAAATTATTAAAATAATTAACCCGAATAAGTACATAACTATAATTAACGGGTAATATTACCCCTACTTATGTTCTGGAGAAATCTCCAATTTTATTTAGGTATAGTATCAAGCAGAGATATATAAAACTAGGTATAATAACTAGTCACATATATACTTCAGTAAAGGATTCGTATTTTATTCATCGCTTCAACTAGAATTAATAATCGACGACGTAATTGTCGTACGAAAATACCTACAATCGACAATTAAGTTAATGATACAATAAAAGGACGGGGATGTGTAACGACCTAACGATTAGTTTTATTGTTCTCTCTTCGAAGAACAAGACAATGGAAAAAGTTTCTAAAAGCAATAATTCTTAATTTAAGAACACGTTAGGTTGATCTTTTAGTGAGGCTTATGTCTCATCGTCATTGTCTCAAGCCTTTCAGTTTCGAAAAATAAAAATTACTTTTTCGAATTACTCCAGATACGAAGCCACGAAAAACGCGAGGAAGAAATCGGTAAATTATGATCAAGATACAAAATAGATTTGTCGTAGAAATAAAAACCAAATTCATAACATGTGCTAGGTACTGTAAATAAAAAATAATAACTAAAATGATAAAGAGTCAATAAAATTGGTCTCAAAAACATTCGAAATAAATTGGGCATATTTAAAATAATGTTCTACTCATTTAGAACGGTAGTTTGTTGAGTAATTCGAAGTGTGTTATTGGTATTGGCTTACAGCAGAATAAAAACCACGACCACGGCACGGGGGCGTGATAGAATAGTGCAAAGGAACGTGAACTATAGCAGCGATTCCTAAAGTGGATTCCGCGGAACCCAAGGATACCGTGTAAAAGACACTAGGGTTCCGCGTGTTACATTGGTCGTTAAATCGTTGGAATATTATGGCTATCGTTATTTGTAGCAACATTATTTTGAACCAATTTTATACTATAGTAGGTCCTACACAATAAAAATGCTCAATTTCAGATTTATTAATAGTTTTTATAGGAAGAAGTGAAATAATTTCATTCATCATTTTAATCTTTATTTCGAATAATTCGTAGTAAAGGACTTTTACTCTTATTTTAAGTTGTATAAGGTATCTTTTATTTGTTATAGTTTGCTATGGCCTATGGGGTTACATAAATTAAAAGGGTTTTATCGAGTGTTCCATGGCCTTAAAAGTTTAGGGACCACTGCACTATAGAATTTAACTGAATTGTTGGGTTCGGAATGCTCCAACTTTATGCAATAAGCTAATAAGGATTTCGTTACAGTTTCGACATTTTTTTTTCTTGTAGTAGTAAACAGTAGTTCTTGTTCATAAGAAGATTAGAGTAGGTATTTTATCCGCTATGAAAGCGTTGGCTTCTGAATTCTACTTCCATTCAGTTAAAATGAAACAAACTTCTATTGACAATAGCACTGTCTCGCTTGTGTCGTCGCTACGAACGAGTAACATTTAATTACGTATATAATTTTACGTATATAAAGCTACATTAGCAGGTTCATATCAGATTTGGCTGAGCAGGGAGAGAAACAAGAGTAGTGAAGGTGAGTGTTGATGTACGTCAGATAGGGGCCCCTTAAACTTACACCCGTGTCACAAGTCTTGGGGATCTGCTCGGAGTTTCTCTCTCTGCCACACGATGGACCCGGCACCCGCACGGTGAATCCATTGAATCCTAAGAAGTTTATCTCTCTCTAATAACATTTTATTCCTTAAAAATAAGTCTCATATAAATGTATATTGTGCAGTCTAATATTAAACTGAGAATAATTTTTTAAATAACTTTTTATAAAAATATTACATAAGTGCTTTAAATATGAAATGAAGTAAAATGCGATATGTTCACTGTACAAGCGTAGAATTGGAAGTCATTGAAACTAGATAAATGCGATCCCCGAGCCTCAGTTCAGTTGAACATGGACATTGTTTCAAACATTCAATGTAGTACTACATAAATATCGTTTATATAATAAATCTGCTAACCCTTAGTTTCGGGCTGCTTAATTACTGTAATCGTCTGAAAATTTTAAATGATTCCTATATATACATATAAATTTTAGTAAAATAAGTTAATTTTAATACGTGACTTGAATACTAATAATAGAACAATCGTGATCATTAATACTCAAGCAACTCAGTCGTGCATCGTTAACTCATTGTTTATGTCTAATGCCCTTTTGTGTAAACGAGCTTTTTGTCAAAATAACACATCGATTGTTACAGCTTCTACATGAATTGTTATTATTGAATAAACGACCATGCTACTTTTATTGTTATCGTGACAAGTTCTATGTCTTCCTTAATATTTTATTCACTGTAAGTTACATGTTAATAATATAAAATTATCTATTACAAAATCTAAATGTAATAGTATTCACATAAACTTAAATAACCTCATGAAAACATGTCTTTAAATCATAGAGCTTTTCTGTTATTTTGTCGTATAATAAAACAATATCATGATCCAAGTGATCCAACACATACGAAGGTGTGAATAACATATTATCCGAGAACAAGAAATTGCGGTATGTGGAAATATAAAGCGGATAAATAATTCATGAGATTCACCTAAGCCCCGTGCCTTCATACAGGCATAATGACAATGGACAATTCGCATGAACGCGCAAAGGATCAGTGGCACCACTCGTGATATGTCAAATAGCAGTCGCGAGGGTTAAATGTGAGGGATTTACATGATGCATTGCAGGTTTACTGAATCAAATAATATATTAAAATTTCTTACAATTTCATTTTATAAGTTTAAGTTGTGATTTAACTAGGACGCGTCTGTCTGTAACCTGTCTAACATATTGTTCAAATATCGCCAGCGACAGCGTCTTAAACTCCTCACACACTTATTGGAGGAGTTGATATTAGTAAATCGGTGTTATTAGAATACTAAATAGACCCAGACATTAGTATGTGGATATCATATGAATTTTTTATATAAATTATTTGTAGTTTCAATCTATACAAATGCAAACTGCAAGACAGAATTAAAATTTTTAACAACATAGTTGCTTTCATCGGAGAAATACTAACATGGAAATGTTAATATTCTAGTTAATATTTCAATATCCCATATTGGTAACTAATAATTATTATAACGAAGATGTAGATTTTAGTATATATATTAATTTACTACTAACTGTGGTCCGTGTGTTTTACCCGCGTTACATTTGGTATGTTACTCATTACCTACAAGAGAAGCAATTGCAAACGAAAACTTTGTCACACATCAGACATCACAAGTTAATTATCAAACTTGAGATAAAGTACATAAATATTGCACGATATAACTTCTATAAGCAATCCATAGTATAATATTATAAATGCGAAAGTCTCTCTGTCTGTCTGTCTGCTTGGTTTTCACGGCTAAACCACCGGACCGATTTGGCATGGAGATAATTGGATACCAGGGAGTGAACATAGGCTACTTTATCTTTCAAAAATCTACCCCTAAAGAGATGAAAAGGGGGATGAAACTTTGCATGGGAACCGATTAAGATGTAATTTGGTACAGACACCTTTTGTATTAAAAAACCATAGTTTTCTTTTTTATCAAAAATCTAACCCTAAAAGGGTGAAAAAGGGGATGAAACTTTATAGGGGAACTTGATAATGCTAAATTCTTCTTCTTCGACTTGTGACGTCATCATAAATCCAATATGGCGGATGTTCTGTAAAAGGAAATAATTTTTTTGTTCAACAGAAACTATATGGGTATCAAATGAAATGGAATACGCAAGGGAAGGTTTCTGTACATGTGACGTCATCATATATCCAATATGGCGGATGTTCCATAACAAAAAATAGCTTTTTTGGTCAACACCAACAATATGGGTATCAAAAGAAATGGAAGACGCAGGTAAAAGTTTCTGGACATGTGACGTCATCATAAATCCAATATGGCGGCTGTTCCATAATAGAAAATAACTTTTTCATTCGACACCAACAATATGGGTATCAAATGAAATGAAATACGCAGGGGAAGGTTTCTGGACATGTGACGTCACCATAAATCCAATATGGCGGATGTTCCATAACATGAAATAAGTTTTTCCTTCGACACCAACAATATGGGTATCAAATGAAATGGAATACGCAGGGGAAGGTTTCTGTATATATGACGTCATCATAAACCAATATGACGGAGGTTCCATAATGGGAAATAACTTTTTTGTTCAGCACCAACAATATGGGTATCAAATGAAATGGAATGTGTATGGGAAGATTTTTGTATATGTGACGTCATCATAAATCTAATATGGCGGATGTTCCATTACAGAGAATAACTTTTTTGCTTAACACCAACAATATGAGTACCTCGGGTAACCTCAGTAACCTAAAGAGGTCAAGGAAAATTTTTCCACGCAGACGAAGTCGCGGGTACAGCTAGTTTAATAATAAAAGCGTATTTTATGAGGTGTTCAAACATTTAGCTCATAAATCAGACAACCTGTTCCCATAGTTGCATGTGACGGCCTAAATGAGTTGTAACCATTTGACTACTCTTAAGATGACAAATTTTTAGTTCAACATTGCCAGTCTCGACTTGTAGGTCGATGATTTTACTGGGATAAAAAGTAGCCTAGATTATTCTCTGAAAATTTCTCTGCCTGCCAATGAAAGTCCTGTCAAAAACGGATTAGTCATTTCGAAGATTACCTCGGGTAAACTAACGGACAGACGAACAGTTAAAAAATTAAAAAGAGTATGTTCTGTTTCTGGTAATGGGCAAAGAACTATTTGTGTTAAGAAAAAGCCCTTATTTAGAAATTAGACTTCAGTTTTGTTTATTTGTATAGATGTATAGATTTCTATAATAGATATAAATGTATTTGTGTAGATTAGAGCCCAGTTACGATAGTTGTAGCAACCGATCATAAAGTCAGTTATTTCATCATATTACTTACGTACAATGCCTAGCAACGGCGAATCGGTTTTCTCAGAAGTTGGGAAGCTAACAAGCTTGCACCGTCTAGTACACATACAAATACATAAAGCTATACGATATATATTTGCGCACGTTTCTGTTACGGCTATTGTAATAAGTATCTATTGCTAGGCTATTGTATTGTAATATTGAATAAAGGTATGTAGGTAGACAGCAGGTATTTAAAAAAATTCCAACAAATTACAACACGATTGTGACATACTCGTACAGGATTCTGTATAATATTAAAAATCTTAATTTCCAATAGTTTGTAAGACTTAGCTCGGAATCGGTTTAAAATTACCGGTTAATAAAGAATTGTAACTGTAAGAATTTCACGTAAAGTTTCTGCTCGGAACGAAACCGAACATCATTCCGCTTCGTAACCGAAATAATCGGTTTAACTCTAACGAGGCGAGTAGTTCTTAACCAAAGCGGCGTTCTCATTTGCGGAATTCTGAAGAGATAAAACAAATAATATTAATCAATAACGTTTAATAACGCTTATTATACACTAACCCTAATGAGAACTATATATCAAGTTAAAGTTCCATAATATACCGGTTTATACAAGGAACGGAACCGAAATATTTAGGTCATATCTACCAATGGCCAAACCGGTTTGAAAATTTAACCGGTTTCCGAGCCTTAGGGCTCATTGTTTTACAGGTACATACTTTTTCTGTAAACCTCAGGTAAGCCTTTATGAGATGAAATCTTATAATTTTCAACTATCATTCGCCCAAAACTTGAAACCCACTAATTGATAGGAGTATCGCTTCTCAACGAAGCATCTTCAGGTTATTCCAGAAGATTCGGCGCTAATTAGCTGCCCAAGTCTGAGCTCTAAGATATTCTGAGGTTGCTTCTTTAAGACGCGAAACACATGTCGATTAATTGGTTTGAAAGTTTGGGCGGAGAATAATTAAAAATTAAAATTCATGACACGAAATGGATTTTCACAAAGTTGACTATTATAGCGATCTGAAATTTTTAAACTTTTAAGTCCAGTAGTTTCAGAGACAAAAGGTGAAGATTGAATCCAGTATCAGCATATGGTTTTCCTTATTTTAAATTCCTTATGAATCTTTTAAATTGTTAACATGCACTAAGTATGTGGGTTACCAAATTATAATATTTTGCCAAACAAGTTTTTACGTTTCGTCGTTTATAAGAAAATATTGCTTTACGAAAATGTTTAGAAGTGTAATTAATTTATAAGAACATCCGAATATATCCCTTTCATGTAATTTGGTTTTAATTAAGTAGTATTTAATTAGTTAAAGTAATTTAGAAAACGAAATTATTTACACTCCGATTTCGTATGCATACATATCTTCACAAGGGCGTCGCCAGCTTATGAATAAGGGGGGGGGGGGGGGGGTCAATGGGGCAATATTATGAAGGATAAAAAATATGAACGCCGAGAGCATGAAGCGTTACACTTTGGAAGTCTTTGCCTCGATGACGATTGTAATAAGAACGGTTCTAATGTCAATGTATAAAACTTCACAAGCCCTCGACAGCACAATAACTAAATCAAACTTTTAAACACAGTAATAATTATTTATTTTAACAAAAATAATATTTAATTAAAACCTAACCTGCGGGGAGTAACTATACCTGCATTATACTCAAATATGAATTTTATTGTTTAAAATGTTTACAGTAATTAACGACCACGTCTCTTTGCTCATCTGTTTTTAAGAAGTATATTGTCACGGCCGATTTATTTCGTCATCTTTTCATCTAATGACTTGAAATTCGGTATGGAAGCGTACATTGATAACTAGAATCCAGCAATATAATATAAAAATTAAATAATGGATTTGTTACACTCAATTTCCTATTGATGTTTTTTTATTTTATTTTTTACTTTGTCCAAAATTACTGAGACTTCCTAAGTGAATGCCTGTCCGATAAGATCTTGCTCTTTTTTAAGATTTATAAAATACTAGCTGTACCCGCGACTTCGTCCGCGTGGAAAAACGTTTCTTAACCTCTTTAGGTTACTGAGGTTACCCGAAGTACTCATATTGTTGGTGTTAAAAAAAAGTTATTCTCTATAATGGAACATCTGCCACATTAGATTTATGATGACGTCACATATACAAAAACCTGCGTATTCCATTTCATTCGATACCGATATTGTTAGTTTTGAACAAAAAAGTTATTTCCTTCTATGGAACATCCGCCATATTGGATTTATGATAGCGTCACATATACAAAAACCTTCCTCTGCATATTCCACTTCATTTGACACCCATATTGTTGGTATTGAACAATACTCCGAAAAACCTAGAACATGACACCCATGTAGATCTATCAAAAAAAAATAATATTCGCCATCTTAGATTACAACATGAACGTCATTTTCGTAATCAGCGCCCCGAGAAACTTATAATGTGACACCCATATCGATTTATCCAAAAAAGTAATATTCGCCATTTTGGATTTGAAAATGAACGTCATTTTCGTAATTAGCACCCCGAGAAACCTAGGATATGACACCCATTTCGTCTTAATCGGTTCAGCGGTTTAGCATTTCCTCTATAAAGTTTCATCCCCCTTTTCACCCTTTTAGGGGTAGATTTTTGATAAAAAAAGAAAACTATTTTTTTTTAATAGAAGAGGTGTATCTGTACCAAATTACATCTTAATCGGTTCAGCGGTTAAAAATTTCCCATACAAAGTTTCATCCCCCTTTTCACCCCTTTAGGGGTAGATTTTTGAAAAATAAAGTAGCCTATGTTCATTCCCTGGTGTCAAACTATCTCCATGTCTAATTTTATCGGAATCGGTCCGGCGGTTTAGCCATAAAAATCAAGCAGACTTACAGGCAGACAAACAGAGACTCGCATTTATAACATTAGTATCCCCTATAAAGTTTCATCCCCCTTTTCACTCCTTTAAGGGTAGATTTTTGAAAAAAAAAGAAATCTATGTTTTTTAACAGAAAAGGTTTTATCTATGTACTAAATTTCGTCTTAATCGGTTCAGCGGTTTAGCATTTCCCCTATAAAGTTTCATCCCCCTTTTCACCCCTTTAGGGGTAGATTTTTGATAAAAAAAGAAAACTATTTTTTTTAATGGAAAAGGTGTATCTCTGTACCAAATTACATCTTAATCGGTTCAGCGGTTAAAAATTTCCCATACAAAGTTTCATCCCCCTTTTCACCCCTTTAGGGGTAGATTTAAAAAAAATAAAGTAGCCTATGTTCGCCCCCTGGTGTCAAACTATCTCCATGCCAAATTTTATCAAAATCTGTCCGGCGGTTTAGCCGTGAAAACGGAATAGACAGACAGACAGACAGACAGAGAGACTTTCGCATTTATAATATTAGTATGGATTTGTTTGATGGTTTGACGCTCATTCCTTGGAATCTTGGAAGATCGCTGGTGTGGGATGCCACTTGTGTCGATACACTTGTTGTTTCCCATGTGCCGGCGACTTCCAAGTCAGCAGGTGCCGCGGCCAGCACTGCCGAGAACTTGAAGCGGCGTAAGTATGCGACTCTCTCTGAGAGTTTCATATTTACGCCCTTTGCAGTCGAAACTTTAGGTCCCTGAGGCCCCGAAGCCCATCGACTGGTTTCTGTTATTTGTAAGAGACTGGTCGAGGCTTCGGGAGACCGCCGGGCTGGCAGCTTCTTCCGCCAACGAATCAGTTTGGCTATTCAAAGAGGCAATGCTGCCAGTCTGCTAGGTACCTTGAGCAATGACAGCTTTCTAAGTGGCAACTTTGAGGAAGTTTATTATTTAAGATAATGTGTAGTTTTAAGTTTGTAAATATTAACATATGTATGTACTTTTTATTAATAAAGCTCTAAAAAAGTATGGATAGTATGGATTACTGTTGCTTTAATTAGTATAAGATATGATGGGATTGATATTGTCATTATTATGCATGAAATATTTCTGGTTAAATATTTAAAAAAATAATTCAATAGTGAATTATCGATTATTTTTTTAAATATCTTACGATGCGACAAACAAGTATTACTGCTTTGAAGAATAAGCTTAAATATTACTTATCGACGTAATTGGATCGAAATGAACAACTTTTGATTTTCCGAGAAGCAGCCTTTTAGCGAGAGTTTTACCTTCTTGAAAATGAAGGATGATATATTATAATAAACGTTACGTTAGAAAAAGCTCTGAATTGCGGCCAGGGTGTGTGAGAAATTCTGGCCATAAATAAGTCAAGTCCAATGTAACTGGTGTGTCATGAAGACAGATTTATGCTATCCAACCAGTTAGGACTTACGATTGCTCTTATTTTAATGTTCAGAGATAACAACATAAAAAGGATTTAAATCAGCCTTTGTATTTAAATACTAATGTTTGCTTTCAAGGAAACGCAAATTAATAATATTATTTTAGTTTTATGAATAATAATATAATTTTATACCTGCAAATCATATTTATGTTAATTCTAAATCAATGTACATAAGTATATTGCATATGTGTATATAATTCCTATTTCCTATTCGGTGTGATCAAAATATCAAGAGGCACGGTCTATTACTTCTAACAATAATTATTTGGTCTCGTATAGACTCGGGTGTTACTTTGTGGAAATCCATTTCATGTGATGAATTCCTAAAATCTTCCTAAAACCAGCACCGAATCCCGATTCGGTGCTGGTTATCTGACCGACGCTGATCTCTGGTATATCCTGACGATGCTTCATTGAGAGGCGAAACACTCTTGGTGGTTTTTGGAGTTTGAGCGGGAAATAGCTAAAGATTTTAGAAATTCGTTTCAATTATTTGGTCTTATTTGGACTTACAAATGGCGAAACAAAACCAAATACTAGATAGTTACGGGTTGCTACTCAAGTTCCTTAAATATTACTTATTATTTTATATCGATATAACTTTATATAATATATTTCTATGAATAGTTATTTTTATATCTAAATTATGCTTTATTTTTACATGTATGGAATTTTTTTTTAATTTAATTTTCACTCTACTCGACTTTTAACGGATTGACTTAGACACCTCATTTTTAGCTGTATTCATAAAATAATAAATTATGTTATTTTCTATTCATTGAACTTTTAAATGCATTGTAAATGTTTTCACATTATTGTATGCGTATTGTAAATGATATGAATGATTCTGGTAGAAATAACTTTAGAGCATACATAAATAGCAACATCATATTTACTTACATACTTGTATGTACATTTAGGAGTAGACTTCTGTTGATTTGCATAAGAAGTTTATAGATAGCATTCAACCGTTTATTCAGAATGGGAAATAAATCTCTATGCAAAGAGAAACAGTAAGAAACACCTCTAGACCAGCGATCGTGATGAACTTTCACCTGACGAATAGATATAGGTCTATTCTATAATAATTATACACTTATGTTGTTCCATAAATAAAATTAACGAAACTTATGACAGCGATGGTTTTGTATATAATAAGAATAACTATCCAAAATCAAATTCATTTATAGAAATAAGTCCAGTTACATGGGCAATATTGAACATCAAATCTGGCAACAGCACGGTAAGTCTCTGTATCTACTGACAAGAACTGGCACGGAACCCAGTAATATATTGTTGCTATAGTGGTTCATGATTTCATGTTACGTAATTGTAAACTTAGGAATTGCCAATAGAATTTAAAGTTATTTTTAAAATAGTACCTACCTAATCAAAATTAGACTATAATTGTCAGGCTAAAATAGTTGATACATAGTATACATATTACACATCTTCACGTTGTATTCCTAACGGGGTAGTCAGAGAGGACGGAGCGCCAAGCTTCGCGGTCCTAACATACTTCTTTCGCCTTCTCGAATCGCATAATTCTTTTCACACATTTTTGCCTAGGTATACGGGTCCTTTTGACATTTCCATCACTGGCTATTTGATCTTCATAAGTCAGCCTTGATCTTCCTTGGCTTCGGCTACCACTCACTTTCGCTGTGTAGATTTTCTTTGTCATTCTTTCATCACTCATTCACTCATTCATAAAATAGTAGATAAATAATCTATATAATGAAATGTAGTGAACTTTGCTCTTCAATGTTTCCGAGAACACGAAAACTTTTCTATAATTCTAGAAAATGTACACGTAAAAGCAAATTAATTAAGCCTATACAATATCGTACCCGGCTATAAACAGGGTGTTTACTGTTTATGCAGTGAGGGAGGCGTGAACGACGTGCCGGAGATGTTGCGGACCCTGCCGGCATCGGATACAAATTACGTGAAAGTAGCGGACAAGGATATTATACTTTATACATACATACATATATCGAGATGTAATCTGTTACAGCTGAAAATTATTGCAATAAATATGTAAAAAATTATATATAATTCGAGTACGGTACATATTACAAAACTAAACTCGTCATAAACACAATGCTGTGACATAATAAAAATACATAAGTAACAGCTATGAATATAAATACATAATATTATGTCATGTACCTATTGTATGTTAAAAACATACTATGTTTGCAAATATCGAGAACAATTTAAAAATATATATATATTATATTTGAGATTATATTACGTTAACAATATTACCTTCTTGTATCAACGATTTATGATACAAAAATCGATATTTTGCCTACAAATTATTCCAGTTTTATTTAACTTGGGCCATGCATTATGGGGCATAATCTAATTTCATTATCGAGGGTGCATTAATAACAATAACAAAGGCATAGAATTCCAAATTAAAAAAAAAATCCAAAAACACTAGAAAAAATGCAATAATTATGTATCGATTTTGTCACCTTCATGATAATACATATATTATTATTACCTAATATTAATATTAGGTATCTCCTTTTTTTTTCTTCGTGGCATGGCGCACAGATTAGCGCATTTGCCAATGTCATGTATTGTATTAGTAAAGAAGGATCGTTGGCGTAAAAATTCTCCAGTAAACAGATAGTAGGTTTTACTGAAGTTTTATAGGACTTCTTGGAAGAGCGCGAGAACTTCAGCTACACATATTTATTTAGGCCTACTCCATTATTTTCACTTACATAGAACTTTAAATCACAATATACTTTCACTTTTGTACTGTAAAGCTCCCAAAAATGTAAAAAACAGAAAATCTAAATAAAATGACAACCTCACTTCTCCCGTTCTCCTTAACTACCTTTACATTATTTGAAAATTGAGTATACACAATTTTACTGATATCTATTTACTCATAGATATCCACTAAAATCACATTGATACATTAAACTATCTATATGATGTTGATATTGAATATTTTATGCAATATTTTATTTCAAAGTTTAAACGTCATGTATTACATAATGATGTACATAATATATGAAATGGTTAGGGAGCTGGTAGCAGTAATTATTTTGATAACATAGTGCAGCTGAAGTTTAAATGTGTAAAGACTTCACATGTTACGTGTATGTCGGAAAAACAAATTCAATATTATTGCCGAAAAATAATTGGAATATTATTACTTGTCAAGTTTTCGATTAACAGCCATTTAAAAAAACAGTAATCAAAGTCGCTTCTATACAAGACATAAGATTTATAGAGACCGATATAGGTACAGCCTATACATTCATATGACAATGCATATAATCCTAGTAAGTAAAGATAACATAAAATATTATATACATATCGCTATTTCTTCTTTGTCATCGATTTAGAATTTAGGCTTACGGAACCATATAGTAAAGGGTAGTCAGCCTATCGTCCATAAAAATTTCTAATTCTTATCTAATATAGAGTTTTATTACTTGCATTCCGTGCATGGGAAGACAAACAGATGATACGCTCTATTATGTTACGGAATACCTATCTTTAAGAAGGATCTTTCATAGGTGTATAAATGTATATAACGAATTCGAATGAATCAGTGTACATGTGATATTGTGTTTTATACAAAGAATCAAAGATTATACGTAACGTATTACGCGTAACGATTTTCTTGTTTCTTTAGATGTATTTTCGCTGAAACTTAATTATTAAGATTAATATGTATACCGTTTTCACCACTCAATAAGTTATTGTATAGACTCAGGTGTTACTTTACAGAAATCCACTTCATATGATGAATTCTTGAAATCTTTAGGTATTTTCCGCTCAAACTCCAAAAACCGGCAATCGACACGTGTTTCGCCTCTCAACGAAGCACCCTCAAGATATTCCAGAGATCAAACTTGGTCAGCTAATCTGCACCGAATTCTTCTCCTCCTTCTTCCTCGTGTCCGTGACGATTGGTGGTTTTTAGAGTATGAGCGGAAAATAGCTGAAGGTTTTAGGAATTCATTACACTCAATAGGTTATTCAAAATTTAATTCGGTAAATTGTTTTTACTAAAAGAGTTTTAAGCATTTATTAAGAAATATTTGATTCATTGCATTATTTAATTTAATTAATTAATTTCTAAATTAAATAATTCAGTAACATCCAAGTTTCATCACAATCGGATGAATGGTATAGAAACGCATATGGGACAAAGATACATTAATTTTTGTGTAAACAGATATACATTATATCCATTCGCGATAATGACACATTTTTATGTCGAGATACTTTATGTATTTCACGAAATATTTTCATTAGAGTACCCCACAACACCTGTGGGTGCAGGCTCAAGACACTAAGTCGGATTTATCACAATTTCCCCTCCGCGCTTTTGTGTGCCATTCATTCTTTGCGAAAACTTGAATGTCTCAGTGAATAATAATAATTCAATACATATTATTGTTTTAAAATACATTGACCTCAATGTAAGACATAATTCTATTACAGAGACGTTATCAAACCTTTCACTCATTGTTGTATAAGTAATATACAATAAGCCTCGTTTGTATGTTGCCGATGTCCAGACTAATAATTAGTTTTAATTAATAATAAATAATTAGATAAACTCCAGAATGAACAACTTGCTTTATTAAAGCGAAACAAATAATTGGAAATGAGTCTAAATAGAATCTTTTCATCAACAACCATAACGTAACGTAAATGTCATTTTTAATTCATAACCTTTTTAAGATTGGATACTAATATTAATAATAATATCTGTTATGTCATGAAAACAGTAACAGTTCTTTATTAACATTGATAGCTTTAATTAGTGTAGTTATTATTTACTGCTGTTCTAAAGGGTATGGTACTTAAATTATGTCGCAAATTAATACTCGGTTCTAAAATTCAAAGACAAGTCAAATCTATCACCACTTCGGAAAAAACATGCACTGAGAAGATTCGGTAAGAAACTTAGAATTTTTTTAAGCATTACAAAATCACAAAAATATTATGTCAACATTACATAATTTTATAATATTTTGTATGTATACGATTGGATGATCATTCTCAGACTATATTCCTCTTTTCGATGAAATCGTTTAGATGTAGTAAGATTTCAATTAGTGTTTTTCAATAACGAGTTTAAATTTGCTTCATGACAATTAGCGTAGCTTTTAGTAAATTAATAAAGGACAGCCTGTAGCAATGAAACACTTATAATATTAACATTTATCTGTACTCCGAGATTTGCAAGATTTGCATCATTTGAGAAGGTTAATCTTTTCTAGTGCACACAGATTGGTTAGGTACTCACTATCTTTATGCGCAGAATAGAAGTTATTTATTCCTACTATATCTTAAATATACGCAATTTGTTATCTTAGTGCATTCATAAATATTTGTATTGTAGTTAAAGGGCTCATGAGGCCCTGTCGTTCGTAGCTATGGGTTTTATCGATTATTTCGTGTGAACTATTGTTGTGCCTAACAGACTGGGGTGCAGAATCCTAGGGGAGGCGGCCCTCCCTCTCGTTTCGACAAACCAAACGGAGCAAACAAACACGTACACCACAATTTAGCTTGTTTTTTTGTGCCACTGGGACATCAATATAGAATACAGTTACATTTTTAAATGACATCGATAATTCATTTTAATTATTAGAAGTTAAAAAGTTAAAGGAAAACTAAGGTTCTGATCAAGTTTATCGTATACGTTTTTTTATTCTTTTGATACATTTTTTAATGTTTTGTTTCAAGATTGCTAAATCAGATGTTTATCCGTCACAAATATACGACAAATACTGAGTGAAAATACGAAAACGTTTAAAAGTCACAACAAAGTTAAACGAGCCGTTGAAATATTAATTGTAGAATATTACTTGGTGTTGTTAATACTTAGTGGACAAAGGTTTGGTTTCGGAAATATTCAATATTTTGTTCACGCAAGATATAATAAGGATTTAAGTACAAGTATTTTAAAATATATTCACACAATGTTACACTGCAGTATCTACCCTGCAGCAAGTTCACGCCTACACATTCACGAACTGGTTTAGTCAGATTAACGATAAAGCTGCTTAGCATACTAGCTATTCCTACAGAAATCGCAAATTCTAGTTAAAACACATTTCGAAACGTGACGTTTCGAAATTCAAGTGTTTTATTTGTTAAAGTGTGAAATGTTACGCGTAAATATTTCTCATAAATAAAAACTAATTAGGTGCTTATTCGACTCGCTCACAGATGGATCCGTAAGTTAAAATTTACGTTACGTTCACTGAAATTGTTAAAATTCTAGGGCCAGTACTTTCAAAGTTAAGGAGGAGAGAGAGATCAATCAAGACAAGTTCACGCGCGTGATTTCTAGTCTACTTCTAATAATCTATTTCTCCTATAAATATTTTAAAATGTTGTAACGCTACCTTAGTTTAAAGTTTGTACATCGATTTGCTAAGAAAATCAAAGGTTCCATTGAGTTTGTAGCATAATAAAAAGTTAAAAACACGGTAACTTAAGGTTTATATTGCGGTAACTACAGTTATTGAAATTAAATACAGTACTATTATTAATTTTATTAAATATTATCAATAGCGAAACTTAAATACTAGTTTCGTTAGTTATAAAATATACAATGCCGATTAATCTAAAAACACTTAAAAACGGCAATTTAGCGACGAAGCTGCAATATAACGAACGACTCGGACACGTAAAGAATTACTACAAGTTTTATTTATTATTTATATAAAAAAAATCAAACAGACTTCAAAATGGTGACAAGCATACTAAACTAGTAGACTTTCTGTTAGTGCAATTGGCATGGCACCGACTTTAGTAAGTGTCAATTGTTTCCAGTACGTACAGATACGTCTATTTCATTCATAATTAAAATGACTTCACGAAATTGTTTAGCTCAACACAGCTTGAGATTCTCAAACTATGCTGATGACATTTTACAATCGAGTGTATGAAATGCGAAAACTACGTAGTTTTAGGCTAACTACGTAAATTACTTAGGCTTGTACCTGCTTGGATACGTACCTAAGCAGGTACAAGCCGTACAAGTCTCGCCACTAGACTCATGCTGTCATTTGCGCCAAGCGGATGTCCAGAATAATTTTTAGATATTAAATAGAAAATTATACTGAATTGCTGACATTAATAGTCCCACTTATTTAAGAATTCCGCATAGGTGGGTTTCGATTTTAATTATTTATTAGCGGTCTGTATCAACAAAAATAATACGTAAATATTTACATAATATGTAGGTATTTAAAAGTACAAAAATTATTAAGCAAGCGTTATGGTAGCAATTTGAAGAGACAAAATATGTGCAAGGAGCTTGATGCTAGGCGCTCCTTCCATGACTATCTCGTTAGGATTACGACGCGAAAGTATGAATGTATAGCGATATTCTTGAATTGTGTACAACTTTTTAGTAACGATTTCCGCAATAATATAAAAAACGTATAGGATTTATAAATATTTGTTCAGAAAATATATTCAAAATAACTTTAAATTACGTAACATAATTAATAATTATATATTTTTAAACTTGACGTTCATTGACGTTTAACTTTTTTTTTAGTTTGTTCTCGTTCACGACTGCTTTCAACTCTCAAAGTTTACCTACAAAAGCAACATTCAATAACAATATCTTCTATGGTATAACTAATTTATTTTAGTTTCCGATAAAATTTTCTGACAGAGACGAACAAACCTACTAGTTATCGAAATGTAATACGCTCCGCGAGCTAAGAAAGAAACGTTAAAACTGTAGTCATTCATCTTATTGATCAAGAAATAATAACAGTATTTGGCAAAAAATAATTATAGAATTACTGTTCAGTGTAGGTGCTGCTTCAGTCGTGGGTGTCTCAGGACAAGATAACCCGGTCCACTCGACCTCGGGCGCATTCAACTTAAGACTCGATATGTAAAACGTAGGACTATCTGCAGTCTTGTAGACATAGACACATAAGACAATACTAATGACATACTGGAACATGTTACTACTTAATGGTTTTACCTACTATTTGTAATTAAGTAAATTATATTTCTTCAAAAATAAGCTACCCTTTTGTAGTTTTATGCGATAATAACTGGAAATACACACGTAACACTACACATTTTTTGAGATATGTAAATCTATTATTGTATAAATACAAGTTTTTATAACTAAAGAAAATTCGAAATAGTTCATTATAAAGTATCATAGGTATTATTGTATCATAAATGCTAATAGAAAAGATTTTAACGCGTTGCTTATAATTTATTGTCTGTTTATTAAAAATGTTGGACAAAGTTTAATAGTAAATATAAATTAATTGACAAATATTGAAACCCCGCAAAATATTTTAAAAGTTTTATCTTATATTATAGTAGTTAATAATGTCAGTTTCTTTGAATTTATAATAAGTATAAGTACATACAAACTACATTTAGACGTGTTTAAATACAGACTTAAACTTCATTAGGTTCATGTAAAATCACATTCGGTCTGTGAATCATGCATTCATTCAAACAAAACGAAAAGCTATACGAAGATATTCTTCATATAAGAGGTATACATCTAAAACGTCATCTCTCATTGCGTTCACTTAAATAACTCAGATTGGAACACCGCTTTACACATTATATAAGTACTCCGAAGTTTGCACACCATAAACAATAATCCATAGCACAATTTGTCACGGTCTCACTAACGATGTATCAACCGCTAGCTCGGGTGCAGCGAGCTCCGCGCGCGTATCGGCGCGCACGACAGCGTGCGCACGCGACCATTTCGTCCGCACGACAGGACCAAACAGTCGATGAAAGTGCGAGGGCCTTCGCCCCTTCCGAATCCATGATCGCGCAATGGGATGCAGAATACTTACTAGCTATAGCTAGTGGGTACGAAAAACCGGCGGCACGGGTGCCATCTGCGCCAGGGAGGGGCCCTTGCATTAGCGGGATGACATTATGCACTCCGTGAAGGGTTCGCTCCGTTCACGGCTTATCTCGTTAAATCACTGGACCCCGCAACGGTGAAATAGTATACACAGAGGCAAATGGTAAACAACTTCCTGGAGATAACTGCGATTACCTTTTGACGATCATGGTTGTACAGCTGTTTAGCTTACTTATTTCCCATTTCTGTTGACATTTGTTCTTTAGAAAGGTTACACGAAAATTGTGTTTCATATTTTAGTCATTTAAATTACACAATTTGTAATGCTTCCACGCTGCTCCTAGAAAGATAAAAACTGCTGATCTGCCTGAGTTGATCATAAAAACTGGCCAAGTCGATAACTATATACCGAATTTACTACATAACCTGTTCAATAATTTTATATAAGTCCAAGAGCGATGCACTGACGACATGTCAATACATGATTGTGCTTTGCTATTTGCAAGCTCAAATATTGATGTTCAAAAATATTGTCAAGGTGTGATTTCGTTATTCTTTAATGTTTTGCCCAGCCCCAACAGAGATTGCTGTAACTTTTGTACGGGTATTAAATGTATGTAAATTTTTGATTTCAAATAATATAATCTATTCATCTAGCTATTCTCAAAGAATGTTACTGTCATATAATGGTGGTTACCTCTTGCATACGTGTTATTATATTTCGTATTGTAATAATAAGAGGGTGCGTTCCGCTTTATATTTGCGTCACTATGAATTTATAGTTATTGATGATGACATCAATATCTATTACATTGCGTACGTGCTGTCTTGTATACGATCTGTTTATAGCCATTTTATGAATTAAAGCTCAATATTTATAATATAGCAATTGATTACACTTACGTTTAAAAAGTCACAAAATAAATAGATGCCTAAAACGATGAGTAACATGCGATTATTTCTTTGTTTGTCTATGTAAGTCCCAGAGGATGATCTCGAGAAAACAAACTTTACGAAACTAAGTAAATAATTGCAGAGACGTAGCTGTGGCAGAGTTATGAACATCTTTAGAATTGAAATCATAATAATCTATTCATATAAACAAAAATTTTAATGTTCGTTTCTTCGAAATCATAATTATTCGAAAGATTTTAGCAGATCGTTTAAAAATTTTAACATTACATCGTTTTCATATACTTGAAATACCTAATCCAGCCATTACAACGAGTGGCCGGGTGCAGTTTATTAAATAAAACGTTAAACAAAACATTCGTTAACTGCAACATAAGACATGTCAATACATTGTACATCTAAGTATAGGTACAAATATATACATAAGTTAATCGTCGTGTATTGGCTTTGTAATAAAAATTTGAAGCGTATATAAATAATGTACTTACTAAGAAAATAATCTATAAGTAATACACTTTTCATACTGGGTTGCTAGATGTTAAGATTTAGCTTTAAAAAGAACTGTAAGTGGGTATCAGAAAGAGGAACGCCTCAGCGCCTGCGAGCTCTGCACAGCTTTAGTCCATGAATACGCGAGTACTATGCCAAGGGGACCACTTGTAATAGTCATAATAGAAATTTATGTGTTATTCTATTAGTATTTATTAGTATATATAAAACAAACAAATACTAAAACTAGCGCACAGCCTTTATAACATGGGTATATGGTATAATATCCCGAAAATAGATTGCAATTTTGGCTTTATGTCCATTTTTACGTCTCCATTTATTAATTTTGTAATATACTTACTCTAAAAATAGAGTCTTTAAAATTTGTGTTATCTGTCTAACAACTAATAGAATCTTATTATATTATATAGAAGTATATTAACAAAAATATTGATGTACATAGCAATTACAGTACAGTACATAGCATACCCGAGCAATTTTTTTAAGTTCCTGATAGGTCATGCGTAAGGAATAAAATCTGTTTACACTTTTTAACTTCACAAAACGTTTCAACATATAAGTAGATTTATATTTATTGTATGGACATACATTTTATGTCACATCCTTAAAGTTCTACAAGATTAAAGTTCTGTTCCAATTCAATGAAAACAAGAACCATTAAAAACAACGCGGAAATGTTCCGCTGCGGTTAAGAATCCACTAATTCCCCATTCGCTTGTTAAACCAGATTAAACTATTCATGGAACTTCTAAAAACACCCAGTGATTTATAATGGAAACGTGAGAATATGAATTATATTTTGAGGTTCCTGAGATTGATGGATGCGCTGATTTGTACAGGCTAGAGATATTTGTCAACGCTTTACTCGAAATATCTGTCACGATAGTGAAAATGCCGCATCCATCTACAGGAGAATAGATATTAATATGAAAATAATTTATGGTAGCCTGGCAAAAGAAATATAGAATATCATGGTTATTATGCTAGTCTTCTTATTAGACGTCTTCTTTTTATCACAAGGAACTGCTGGGTTAACAACTTGCTATTATATGGTTCCACTTTGTCATCATAAGTAAACCCGAATACTTATTGCTAGAAGTTTTGTCAGTTTGTGACTATGTTGCATTGCGCTGTTCTGGCTATACCAAACAAAAAACGGCATGAAATCTTGTAGTCGCTAGCCTGAACTATAAAAGCAAAACTATGTTATTTACAAAATTAAGCATACCAAAGTATTTCCAAGATAACTAGCATGGATGAAACAAAGCACAGGATAAACGAGGCACTGAACTCATAATGCGTAATTTACGAGGGTATAAAAAGTGCAGTTTAATAAGTGGCATTTCAATGTGGCCCGTCAAACGCATGCCCAGACGATCGTAAACGTTGTGAGCCACTCATGCGAGGAGATTTTTCTATTAAAAAAAGTAGTTGCGTGTAAGCACTTTAGCGCACAACCCGAATAAATTGCATTTCAAAAGGAAAAGTTCAAAAAAGTAGGTATAGGTGCGAAGTTCTAAAAAAGTTGTTACGGAAAGCAAACATTGTTTACACTGAAGTCATTTAGTTCATAGTTGTCAAGTTTTTACGTAAGTTACATTGCCTATATTCTTACAATGCGTACTCCAATTTGCAAGTAAAAAATATAAGTACATAAATTACCGATTTTTATTATTTTCTTATTCTTATCATTCTCTTCGTTCTTTCAAATTGTTACTCAATTAAAATATAAAATTTCTTATAAACAAATGCATAGCAAAACATTGATTTATGATAAAAGGTATTTAGTAGTACGTACACGAAATTCGACTTTATATATTTCGAGAACATTTAACATCTTATAATACAACTATTAAAATATACAATATTGAAGACAACACTGCTTCAGTGTTGAAAAGAAATAAAAATTTAGGTGTCCAACCTCTCCAAGTTCCTCCACTTTTTGTCTTTCAAAGCAACTCTATGCCACACGGGTACAGTTTTATACTTTGCAGATACTATATGCGACATCAAAAAAAACAATGTTTACTCTGCCAAATATAAATAATTATTAAATCCTTATATTCTAAATAAAACATTATAGGTCAATGTATTCTACTTTGAGAATTATGTTTGTTGACAGAATAGATACTATAGATAGACGAATGCAGTGAGATTCGAACGAAGTGTAAACAAACGACGAGTGATGCAGTACGGCTGCCAGTGACGCAGCGCCGCTGGCCGTATTTGGTGTTCACAGAACAGATTTATTCACACACAAATGCACCGATACTAAGTATTATATCCAATATACTATAATAATACTATTATTTTTGTGTTAAAGGCGAGGGTCCTCGAATGTAGAAATAATCTAAGAAGGTGAAGAACGTCGCATAGAAGCCACGAGAGTCGATCGTCGATTAACAAAATTATGATTGCCGAAATGTTCTACCCATTTAATGACGATTACTTTGGTATATTTTTTATTACCTACAATCAATCACAACTCGAATGGTTTTTACCAAGTATAACTCGAATTAAATTCAGATTACAAATTCGACGAGTATTTGAGATTTTTTTAATGCACTGAATAAAAACAGATCGTATATCAAATGGCCGACATATTACAAGAAAGATTGATAAATGACATACATTTTTTATAGATTTGAAATATCTGTTGCGAATACAATGTTATACGCTCTCTACCAGAGGACTTGCAGGACCGCTCGCCTTAAATATCTGTTTCAAATGTGCTGTAGCTCTATGTATTTAGTTTTGCACAAAATATACGTCAAATATGCAACGATATATAAAACAATGTCTTATTTAGTTTTTGTCTTGTCTCAAAAAACTGCGTTGAAATCTTGTAGTCGTATGTATAATAAGAGAACTATGTTATTGACGAAACTAAGTACCCTGAAGTTTTCTGAATTCGTTGCCCAAATTTATACCCTTATAAAGTTACTTAGGCGTTCGTCTGTGTCTATCCGTTACTTGATTTTTCCAAAAATTATGCGACATAGAAACTTTCTTGGCATAGGAATACACATGATTAATGCATTTATAATTTGCATTAATTAGTACTTTAAACATATTCTTATATGAATTCGTCAATTACTTGGCCGTCATTATTCAATTATATTATTTTACACTAGCTGTGCCTCGCGGTTTCACTTGCCTTAAATATGGCACTATTCCGGTATAAAAAGTAGCCTAAATTATTTTCTGAAAAGTTCTCAACCTGCCAATGAAAGTCCTGTCAAAATTGATTCAGCTGTTTCAGAGATTAGCCTGGTCAAACATACAGACTGACGGATAGACATGCAAAAATTACAAAAAAGTTTGATTGTGTTTTGGTATAAAGGCCGTTATTTCAAAATCACAGACACACACTACAACAGTATTTATACATACAGATGTATAGATCGTAATTATACACCACTAAAAATATGTAGATAGATACCTACATTCATATATTTTATCTATAATTACGAAAACTATAATTTCCGTTAAATAAAAAGTACACAGACCTAACAAGTAAAATATCAGTCAACGCTACTACCCTCTAAATTACGTCCCCTATCTTACCTAATTAGCAACTTGAACTGCTTTACAACACCCTGTAACATAATATTCTCACTCACTTGAGATAACTTGCACTTATTATTGAAAGTGATAGATTATGATGTTAAATATAAGTGCATCAGAATAAATAATTTACATTACAACAATAATTTCTATTACGTTCAAGTTTACTTTTTCTAATTTAGATCACAACATTTTAAAAATTTATATTAATGGTTTCTGCAAATACTACTTTTAACCATAGATTATTGCAAACTTTAAAATTAACATAGAAACAAAAATATATCGCTAGCTACACTTGTCTAAATAAGTATAATATAGTACAACAAAAAACATATTGTGGTTTACAATTTTCATAATTTCAAGAAGCTTTATAAATATCTCTTTAATAATCAATATCTTTTAACATGGCGCTGAGTTATTATAACAAAAATAGACTTTGAAACTAAAATATATGTAATATTACTCTGGTCTCTCTCTGGACTCTGGCTGGTCGGAGGAGGAGAAAAATACAGAATGTGCGAACTTATTATCTTATCTCGCAAGCCTTCTAGGGCTTGCGAGGTAAGACATGCTTACATGGGTATAGGCGATGGACCAACAAATTGCCATTATCTCCGCTTTGTTCATTCCAAATGGGAGAGGGTACAAAGATAACTTTTGAAATTATGTACATATGTATTTTCATTAATTTTTATGGTTCTTGAGTACTTAACACCAGATTACACAAAAGAAAAGATTTTTCAAACAGTTTTTTTTATTTACTTTCTGTTTTGGTCGTTACACTATTTCTGTAGATTCTATGAATGCTCACGTAAAGAAATAATGACAATGTCATGTTTAATTGAAAAACTGTCTATGTGATAGCAAACTCTCCGTAATCTTTTAGAAACCTCATAAAACCACTACCTATGAACTTCATTGAAACTTAAATATCTCATACATACATACATTTCTTCACGCCGTATCCCTAACGGGATAGTCAGAGAGGACGGAGCGCCAAGCGTCGCGGTCCTTACATACTCCTTTCGCTTCCTCAAATCTCATCATTCTCCTTACACATTTTCGCCTAGGTATGGGAGTGCTTTTGACTTTTCCGTCGGCTAACACTCTAGCTATTTGATCTTCATAAGTCAGCCTTGGGCTTCCTTGGCTTCTTTTACCACTCAGTTTTGCTCTATAGATTTTCTTCGTCAGTCTTTCATCACTCATTCTTTCCATGTGTCCGAAACCATCTCATACATTTTAAAATGCTTTAATTAAATAATCGTAAAATGTGGTAAAGATTTGTCTAATACGGCAATTTGGCTATAACAAACTTAGGTTACCTAAAAATATTTCCCTAAAAGTTGAATTATAATGATTGTATGGCAAAACTGTCTATGTGATAGCAAACTCTCCGTAATCTTTTAGAAACCTCATAAAACCACTACCAAAACAGTTGACACGCTGTGCACCTAGCGGCGGGAAGTGGAGGGAGGAGTGCAGAGTAGCTGCGTGGAATGTGAGAGGTGGGATTGAGGAGAAGATGAATGAAGTGATTGATATTATGGAAGAGAAAAGATTGGATGTGCTATGTTTGAGTGAAACCAAGCGAGGAGGCAGTGAACTTGCCGACTTGCCCGGAGGAGGCATCGCTTTGTGGTCAGGGGTATCACAAGGAGATAGGGGATGCCAAGGGGTAGGCGTTTTACTGTCCTCTCGTATGGTTAATTGTATGACTGAGTATGAATGTATAAATCCCAGACTGCTTTGGGTACGCCTCAAGATGGGGTTGACAAGAATTTTTGTTTTGGCAGTATATGCCCCAGTGTCCTCTGTCGGTTTGGCTGAACTAGAGCAGTTCTGGGAAAATGTTAGAGAAGTTCTAGCGACGGTTGAAGAGAACGAAAGAATTGTTGTGTGTGGAGACATGAATGGATGGGTCGGGACAGCTCGAACAGGATTTGAGTCTGTCCTAGGCAAATATGGAGATAAGAGAGTAAATGATGCTGGTAAGATTGTGCTAGGACTGTGTATGGAAAAGGATCTTTTTGTGGCTAATACCATGTTTGGGCACAAAGGCATCCATCAGTACACGTGGGAAAGAAAGGGTGCGAGAAGTATGATTGATTTATTCCTGGTGGATAGCAGACTTAAGAAGCAGGTAATGGACACAAGAGCGTATAGAGGAGCCGATCTCGGGACGGACCACTTTCTGGTGATAACCAGAATAAGGGGTCTGTTCGCAGCATGGCGACATCGCGTAGTGTCCAAACCTGCAGCGGTTAGCCGCATTAAAAGCTGGAAACTGCAGGATGCGACCACCAGGAATGAATATGAAAGGGTATTATCCAGTAAGCTTGATGATAGATTGAAAGTGTTGAGCGAGGATGTTGAAGAATGCTGGCAGAACCTTAGGGATAGTATGGTTGAGGCTGCGAAAGAAGTGTGTGGAATGAATAAGATTGGGAACGGCAAAAAGCGTGATGTGTGGTGGGATGATGAGGTGAAAGTGGCTGTGTATAAGAAAAAGAAAGCATGGCGAGACTACCTTGCTACTAATGACTGTGGTATGAAAAATTTGATGAAAGACAGGTATAAGCTGCAGAAAGCAGAAACGAAGGCACTAGTGAAAGAGAAGCGTGAAAGGTGTAGGGTGTTAGATGAAAACAAGATGTCGGACAACTTCGAGGAAAATTCCAAATTATTTTGGAAAGAAGTACGTAAGATCCGAAGTGGTCCGGCACCTTGCAGAATGAATAAAGTGCGTTCGAAAGAAAACAACCTGCTTACAAATAAAAAGGATGTTCTGCAGCGATGGAGTGAATACTATGGAGAACTGTATGAGAGTGGCGACTCCGTCTCTGATACTGAGAGCGATTCTAATGAATTGCCACACTCGGGCCAGGGACTGGAGGATGCCATTAGTATGAAAAGATTGAGAAAGTGATAAGAAGTTTGAAATGTGGAAAGGCTGCGGGAATTGATGAGGTGACTGCTGAGATGATCAAGTATGGTGGTCCTAGGGTCTGGGATGCCTTCTGTGCACTCTGCAACCTTTGTTGGCAGAAGGGGGAGGTTCCAGAGGACTGGCGCACGGCAGTCATAGTACCTCTATATAAAGGGAAAGGTTCCTACCTAGACTGTGCGTGCTATAGGGCCATCAGCTTGGTCAGCTTAGCGAGTAAAGTCTATACTAAAGTATTGACTGAACGTATGAAAGGTGTTTCAGAAAGATATTTGTGGGAGGCGCAAGGTGGATTCAGGAACGGTAGGGGTTGTATGGATCAGATTTTCTCGCTTCGCGTTATCGTGGGAAGGTTTCTGGCTTTAGGTCAGAAAGTTTTCTGCGCTTTCGTGGATCTAGAGAAAGCATTCGATAGAGTAGTGCGGAAGAAATTGTGGAGTCTTCTGCCTGAATATGGCGTGGAGGGCTCCTTACTGCAGGCTGTGAGGTCATTATATCGAGACCACAGAGCCTGTGTAAGGATAGACGGTGACATGTCGCCCTGGTTTGAAGTCTGTTCTGGTGTCAGACAGGGCTGCGTGATGTCTGCCTGGCTATTCGTGCTGTATTTGGACAGTTGCCTCCAGAGATTGAAAGGTAATATGAGTGGTATGGGATGTGGTGACACAGTGGTAAACTGCCTATTGTACGCTGACGATGCTGTGCTAATAGCACCATCAGAAGCAGAGTTGCAGACACTAGTCACGTGCATGAAAGAAGATTGTGAAGTAAAAGGATTGAAAATGAATGTGAACAAAACTAAGGTTCTGGTATTTGAAAGAGAAGCGGAACAAACGAAATGTGTGATTAGTGTAAATGGAAAATGTCTAGAACAGGTGAATGAAATTGTGTACCTGGGGAGTGCGTTTTCGAGGGATGGAAGATGTGAGTTGGATGTGGAGAGACGGGTAGCAGCTGGCAATAAAGTGAACGGTGCTCTGTCCGCATTAGTGGGTAGTGTGAATATATCTAACACAGCTAAAATGGCCATCCACAATGCGGTGTTGGTGCCGACTTTGTTGTACGGCAGCGAGGCATGGATATGCCCGAAATCGAGTGAAAGTATGATAAATGCTGTGGAGATGCGGTCTCTCAGAAATATGTGCGGTATCACGCTTGCGGACAGGATAAGCAATGATGAGATACGCAGTATGACAGGGTTGCACAACAGTGTTATTGTAAAAATGAAGAAAGGAATGCTTAGATGGTTCGGGCACATGGAAAGAATGAGTGATGAAAGACTGACGAAGAAAATATACAGAGCGAAAGTGAGTGGTAAAAGAAGCCAAGGAAGACCAAGGCTGACTTATGAAGATCAAATAGCCAGAGTGTTAGCAGACGGAAATGTCAAAAGCACTCGCATACCTAGGCGAAAATGTGTGAGGAGAATGATGAGATTTGAGGAAGCGAAAGAGGTGTGTAAGGACCGCGACTCCTGGCGCTCCGTCCTCTCTGACTACCCCGTTGGGGATACAGCGTGAAGTTATGTTATGTTATGTTATGTTATGTTATGTATGGCAAAACAGGTTGTCACAGCGAGAGAGACTATAGTAGTCACATCAAGGGTACATCTGCTAGTGGTAGATCTGTGTTCATATGATTTGAAATTTTGAAGTTGATACTCATTCTTGACACGTTAGTATTCTATATTTTTGACTGAGCATTTTAGTAAGACAAACCAGGCTTTTGGGCTTGTATGAAGGTACCGCCACTGGTACTGAATTAGAATTAATAATTATGCAATTCACAAGTATTATTTTGTACATAAACTAAAACCGTCATCACAGCTATCAGATTGACGAAAACGGGCAGCGAACTAGTTATCCACAATTTCGATTTATTTTAAAAGCTGCTGATTTTACAAATATATACTATACATATCTTCACGTTGTATCCCTACGGGGTAGTCAGACAGGACGGTGCGCCAAGTATCAATGTCCTATGTCCTTACCTACGTACTTCTTTCGCCTCCTCAAATCCCATAATTAATTTTACACACTTTCGCCTAGGTTTGCGAGTGGTTTTCACATTTCTGTCAGCTAACACTTTGCCTATTTGACTCTCATAAGTCAGCCTTGGTCTTCCTTAGTTTCTACTGCCACTCATTTTCGCTATGTAGATTTTCTTCGTCAATCTTTCATCACTCGTCCTTTCTATGTGGTCAAACCATCTAAGCGTTCCTTTGTTCATTTTTACGATAACGCTGTCGTCCAACCCTGTTATACTCCGTATCTATTCATTGCTTATTTTATCCACAATTGTGATACCGCCCACATTTCTAAAAGATCGCATTTCTACTTACATTCAATTTCGAGCATAAGGCGTTATTGCCGTACAATAAAATCGGCACCAACACCGCGTTGTGGATGGCCATTTTGGTGGCACTTTATTTTACAAATAAAAGAACATTTATTGTATCAAGCTCTGTGTTCAATTACTTCGTAAGACCAAAACTGAATTTGCTCATCACTAGAGAAGAGCGGAGCAACAGAATCACTTTTTCTATCGATAAGTATTTCAGCTTACAGATGGCAAAGTGGAACCAGATATTGACAATTTGTTAGACCTTTAGTCCTATCCTTGGTTAATTTTTACGACTTGCGTAGAAAAATAGAAAGCTGTGTATATGTACCTATAGCTTATAGCCTTGTTTCTCACCTAGTCAAATATATTGATTTCATTACAACGGGAACACTAAACGAATTACTTATTCGCAATTTATGGTATTAAGTACTTATACATTTTATAATGACTTTCTTTATAAGTCTACTTAACCAACATCGGCATTCGTAGAGGACATGTCGGTGCACCGCAGCCCCCATACTTGGCAACTCCCTCTAAGGAAAGTGGTCCCATTGTATTTACCGTGTGACGCCGGTTGTTCACCTATAGGAAAAACTTGTGGAATTCTAAATGGTTGAACTGGTTTCATTTGTTTAAAAAAAAAGAAAGTAATGTAAAAATAATCATATATATATACCCATGTAAGAATTTTTTTAAATTGTCTCTGATATGGGGTGATATCTCTCTGAGTGGTCTTTGGTGACTTGCCACTTTGAAAAGCAATGAAATGTATAGAAATGGGAGCTTTTGAATATTATTTTTAGGGATTCCTGTGAAATGTGATATACATATTTAACTTATTAATTACAATATTGTGTTGTAGAATAGACAGTAAATCGTATAATCGTTTATTTATCTACACTGTGCTAGGAAAAAAAAACAGTAGTAGATACGAACGTCTGTATTATAGTAGCTATATATAGACATATTATGGACTTTAATATTTGTTTAGGTTGTCGTAGTTCTTTCTCTTCGTTGTTCAAACTAATATTTCAAAAAAAAGCATAAAAAAAGAATTGTAAAAACATGTTTCCATGTAAACATTTGAAGTTTAGTGAGGGGTTCACAAAATTACCATAAAAGTAACACGCGGCTAGACACACGTGCGAGCCGTCGGTACTCATTCAAGCAAGGTAACAAATGACAAACAATGGCTTGTTAGTCTTTTGTCGTGAGTCAAGTTCAGGACTCCTGACGTGACGTCCTCGTATTGTCTGCGCAATCAGGAAAGCATTGACCGGGAATTGGAAGGGTTAAGTACTTTGAAGTTACTTAGATACGCACAAAACAACCAGCATTTGTGTTAGCTGTGTTACCTCTAGACGTGAGTTGTTGAGGTTTTTGGCATCACCAATACGCAACCGATTAAGTTGTTTCGTTATTAAAACTAGTTTATCAACATCTACAAATCATTGACGAACTAGATGAGCAATGAATCAACAACACATATTTGTTTTGTGTCTTTTCGTTGAAGGAATAGGTTACGTTTTGTTTACGTTATTTTTCGTTAAATAAAAACTAGTTGAATCCGTCAACAGCTTTTATTTTTAAAGAAAACTGTTACTCGTTAGGCAGTGATCGAACGTAACTGTAGTTCATTGAACAACGCTCACCTCCAGTTAGCATGTTGTTTTAAAGCGAACATTTCGAAATTAGTATTCCTTGAACGAGTGATTAAATTATTGTTTAGGAGAAGTAAATCTAAAATAACATTTCATCGGTTGTTCAGTTTTGTTTTCAAATGTTCAGAAACTGGTTATTTCTAGTTAGTGCAAAAGTCAAGTTTACAATGCACTCGAACGCCTTTGTTTACTAACATAGAACATGAGTAAACCTAATGACGGGTATCATCTCGGCAACACGCCAGTAGAGGGCGCTAGCTACGAAAATAGAAGTGTCACTGGGCAGCCGAGAGTAGCTCTCAAGAATTATGGATTTTCCTGCGGTAGGCATTTCCGATCTTTCGTTCTATATAAACCGTTAGTTTGCGGACGCCATTTAATTTTTAAATGCAGTGGATGCGGTAGGTACGTTTTAATTTAGTCGCGTTAAAGCCATTTTAGACAGGCAAAGAGGAATAAACTCGGACGGACTCCGTCGCCCATATCTATAAATGGTGAGTTAGTGCAGGGTTGTCAAAAACAAGTGGATTTATGTACTTTCGTCAAACGTACTCTGATAATTCAATAGAATTGCCAGTAACACATATTATGTTTGTGCATTATACTAAACTACACATAAGTTCTATATTATGCTTTTATTCGCATGATTATTTTTCTTTAGTATTTATTAATAATAAACTTGGCTTATAAATCATTAACAGTGACAATCCTATATGGTTAATGATTATTTGTGTTGCATCGAATATATTAATAATTCACAAAAACCGAATTCTTATTTAATATTCGGTGATATCTCTGACGGAATAGCTGAATATTTGGCCAAGAGTAGTCTAGATCTATTTAAGGGGGAGCAATAGGCTTCCTTCTCTTTTAAATATTTGGTAATCAACCGATTAGTGTTTTAGTATTCGGTATTCGGATGGAGACAAAACAAAAGGCCGAATACACCGAATGCCAACTAGTAACCGATTGTTTGTTGGAACTCTATTATTAACAAATAATATGTTATTGGAGATTTGTAGATATCATTCAGAAATTCTGTGCAACTCCTACAAAAGATGAAACGTTTAAAACGATTTTCTGGATTTTCCTCCTGTGACTATGAATCTAATGTTAAAATATCAATAAAAAATAGAGCAAACGCGAAATTCGACCATCTTCGACTTTTAATTATTATTACATTTTTATTATTATTAAAATAACAGAAAGTGTTTAAATATATGAAGCTGTATACTGAAATGAAATTAGTTTGTAATAATTATATTTCACGGTCTAACTGACCGTGGACCATGGAGGGCGCAAGTAAAGCGAGCGAACGAACGTGACTACTGACTAGCAGCGGCCGCAGAGTCTCGGAATTAAATTTCTATTTTTAAATTAATGTAAAATGTTTTCTTAACTCATGATATAATAATATGCGCCACACTGAACACAGGTGTCATTCCTCTCTTTTTGGTTTGAACTTTAAAGAATTACATAGGTACATAATTGTTACTTTTATTCACGGTCTATCCCTAACGAGCTAGAATAGGTCAGCAGAGCTCGAAGCATCACAATGCCTATATAACTCATTTATGTCACAAAGGTACGCTTCATGCGAATGCTCTCGACATTGCCGTCAGCTAACATTGGAGTTAAGAGTAAAATTTAATTTTTTATCTTATTCTCGTATACTTATTTGTTTTCTAGCAAATATAATTATATCCATACAATTCCTAAGTAAATGTTATGTTAATAATATTTATTTAATAATAATAATAATGTATATTACACTTGTTAAGAATTAATTGTACTTTATTATGAATTATATGTTATTATTTCGCATTACATGCATTTCCGGTAACAATACGGGTGTTATTATAAAGATTGAAATGTATAGTCGTGTATAGCTGTTACATCGAGATGAGAAATCGTAGTGTCGCTGTCGCTCGACATCCAGTTCTTATCTCGAATATAAATGCTGTGAAATTAATTTATTCACTCCAAGCACGTTTAAAATTAGGCTCACGTTCTGAATTTATTTGCTAAGTTACTTGTATGATTAAATTATACAAAGGTTAAATAGACATAAGCACATCATTATTTTACTACATTGTTAGTTATTTTTTCTTCCACAAAGGTGACAAACAAGTATACGGTCTGCGATTACCGTAGTCCGCAGCCGTAGATCCGCAAAAAGTATCGATACTTTCGTTACGATACCAAGTATTTTCATACTCGATACTTTTGTTTCGATACTACATTAGATATCGATACTTTGATTGCATACTTGATACTTTTTAGATTACCTACGTCTAAAGACAGCTATCCGAGATCGAAAAAATCGATCTTTTAGAGTTTAACCCTAGAACCGTACCCATATTAACAAGGTCATAAACCGTACCCTGGGGTACAAGTGTATCCCATTGAATTAAACATACTATTAAAAGAAATTTATAATTTTCCTTAAAATAAAAAATATAATTGTAGTGTAACATGAATATCAGTCTATCAAATTACATGAATTTAGTATTAAGAAAATGAACTTTAAATACAATTATGGCAAACTTTTATTGATGCTCATTATATACAAACGATTTGCATATTGCACATTGATTTCGAGATTTTCGGTCTTTCGACCTCGGACATGAAAAATATCAACTCATTTTTTAATTTTGAAGGGCAGGCATATAAGGAGCCTTTTTTTAACAATAATACCTTCAATACTTATCAGAAGATTAGTTGCAAATTTAGATTAGTTGTAAATTTCGTTGCAAAAAAAGATCTTCAAGATGAGGTTCAATGAAATAGATTGCAAGAGCTTTTAGATATAATATATATATTAATACGTTTCGAATGTGAATCAAAAGTTTCCTAGTGGGTAGAGCCATGCCGCATTGCATCACAAATAGGGCCGGCTTGTCCGGTGAAATACCACCCTCTCACAGAATGCGTGAAATAACAGCATATATTGCTGTTGTGTTTCGTTCGGTGAGTGAGAGTGCCAGTGGCCCATCACCCCCTCCCCCTCCTTTCCCTCCTTTCCCTATTTCCCTAAAGGCCCGGCAACACACCCGTGATTCTCCGGATGTTGCGGGTGTCCATGGGCGGCGGTTGGTCACTCTCCATCAGATGACCATATGCTCGGTTGCCCCCTCTTTTATAAAAAAAATAATAAAACGCCTATATCAATCGAATTATTTCTTCAAACACAATATGTCTGTACTGCTCAGGTATTGATACATTTTTCTATGCTATGTGTGTTTATAATATGAAATATACAGTCAACAAAAAAATCACCATAAGTTAATTTAAACATTTTACATGCGCGACTCAGCTAAAGATTTAAAAATTTATGAAGAATTTTAGATCTCGGCTTCTGGATGGCACATGACCATAAAAGATATCCCAGTGTGTAATAGAAATGCGATTACGAAAACCACGTTCGAGTTCTTAGGCCTATCTTCCAGAACGATACTGAAGCGTGAATCTTCGCTTGAGGTTGAGAGTAGAAAGAAATAACAATATTCACCGTACGTAGCGGCATCCTTTTCTAAATGTGCTCAATAAGAGATTCTCACTTGAGTATCGTTATTTAAATGGACCTTAGAATAGTTTTCGTATGATGCTAAGCAAACGTTAAGACAGACAAAAATTCCTAAAAACTGTTTTCTCTTCTATTAATGTTATGTAGGTATACATAACATTAATAGAAGAATGTAATGTTAGTGTTTTATCTTAAATGTCTACAATGTACAGACGCGGTTCAGGTTTCATTTTTATTATGAATGTAATGTAGGTGCTTATTATATGTAGATATTTAAAATTTCTCCGATGAGATTGACTATAGATTGACGATTTTTTGAAAATCCACGCGGACAGAATTACGGGCAACATCTAGTGATTATTAATAATACGACCATTTTCGCAACAATACATGTGGACGTAGCAGAATGCAACGACCACAATACTTTTGATTCCATACTTTTATTGGTATCGATACTTTTGATGCGATACGTGATATCGAGTAAGCATCATTTACATATTCCCTAATTTGAAAGAACTTTTTATTGTTACATAGTACGTGCTACGTGCATACATATGTTTTAATCGTCACGGCATTTACATACATCTTTCGCATCCTCAAATCTCATCATCTCGTCACACACTTTCGCCGAGATGGGCTTTCATGGGCTAATATTTTTGAAATTTCCGTCAACAAAAGCTTTGACTATTTGACTTTTCGGGAGCTTATGATTAAGCTTCTACTACCACGCACTTTCGCTCTGTAGACTTTCTTCGTCAGTCATTCTTCACAAGTTTACAATAACACTTTCGTACAAACCAATGTCATTAATTATTACAAAATAACTTTCAAAATGTAGGCGAATGTTTCAGTTATTGATTGACCGTTAAAATATCATAAAATTATTATCTAGTAGGTATTTGCTGTCAGTTTGAGTAAAATGGGTCTGTTTACTTAAATTGAAGGTAAAAAAACCTATTTTACATTTTAGGTATTAATTTTATATAATTTGAGTACTAATAAGTAATAGCTACACGTTACACTTAGGTATATCATAATTTCAAATGAGGTTTTATTAAATTACATGAAACAGATTGTGGTAGATTTTTCATAAGTTTACTAAAGTTGAAAAACAAAGTTTAAAAAGGTTTGTTTTCTAAATGTGTAGATATATACTATTCTACGTAATTTAATTTCAATTAATCGCTCGATTGCCATTGCTTTTATGAAGTGTATTTTGAAAAATATTAAACAAAATGTTTTTTACGTCAAAATTACTTATAGGTACTAAAAAAATTCACAAGTTATAGTTATAATATTATTTAGCGCTTGGTTTAAAGCGCCATCTATTGCAAATATTGAGCATTTAGTATGTGAGATGGTGTTTCATAATTTTATTTCCTATTGGACGCTAGATGGCAGCAAAATATATGTTGACTAATTATTACCCGTTACCTAAGATTTGATTTTAATTATTTAATATTTTTATATCGCAGAACGTAGATAAAATACAATTAGGATAAATATAGAGTATAATTATAATTTATTAACCGAGAACAGCTTTGTAATAAATATCTGTGGTCTTCAATTATTTGTTATGAACGGTTTATTCAAATGTTATAAATTATAATCTATGATAGCCAGAACATTGTAGCCTCACCAATCAAAAAGCGACTCCAGGACGCTAGGCCCTAACTCTCATAACGTCTTTCGCTATTGAAACTATATTAATATTAGGTATAGTCTCGTAATATATCATAAATTAATTAATATATATGTAATTACTACTACACTTACCTGTTTGCTGTTAACGTAGTCATTTCGACGTTATTTCCACAAGCTGTTAAAATGTCATCGCCACTACTGCCACCTGTTATTCGTTGTGCTGAATTCAATGTAACGTCTTCATTCGAAGTTTTCCCAAGATTTGTAGCATTGCTACTAGATGGCGTAGTTCGTTGTTTTGTTGCTTGTTTATGTCGACTTAGAGCAAAAAATAGAGCTAAAACTGCTTTGAGTTTGGCGTCGCGGATATCTGCAGCCGATACTTGTTCCAATCCTTGCACTTTTTGAGCGTGAAGAAAATCCAAACAGCACTGCACGTTTTCCAACTGGAAATTAAAAAAAAGTACGAATTAGGTAAGCTATTAATTTTTAGTCATTAAGTAGGTACGCATTGCTTTTTGTCTGTAAACACTCACTTTGGATACAATTCCAAAAAGAAAAGTAAAGATTTATCTGAAGCAAAACCTGAACTGGGTAAGTATAGATATTATGTATTAAAACGTTTATGTTCTATCTCGTAAATGATTTTTAATATTTATTTCCGAAAATATTAGTACGTAATGAACGTAATGACTACGTGTATACACACGTAGTCATCGCTATGATATCTTACTATTCTTTCAATACCTACACATAATGAGCCAGAACTAATTCTGGGTCATTAGCCCATATAAGAAATATGTTACGTATCAGATAAATTACAAGAAAAGAAATAAATATTAGACCTAGAATCCTTTCAATTGAAGTCAACCCAAGTACTTCAGTTTAATTTTTATAATCAAACCAAACGTGTTAAAATATTGTACGGATGATTGGACACTTCGAGATCGTACGTTATATATTCGAAAGAGGAGAGATGAGTAAGTAATATATTACTCAACTATAGATAGTCACAGATGCCCTTGTGAGCATTTTCTGGGTCTTTACTGGTCAATCTAACTGAAAAATAGTATTAGACGTGAACGTAATATCTTCAAATTATTTTTACCTCCTTCCATGTCTTAGGGTAGTGTATAAAATCAAATTTTGATCAAAAATCTGATCAGACTTTTAACAAAATAGAAACTTCTATTTTGCTTAGATTCAGGTCCGCTAGATTTCCTTGCTATAGATTTCCGCGAAGGCCAACACTCGGTCAATACCGAGTGCTGACTGAATAGCTGACCGAGTCTGAGCTTTGGCATTTTCTGAGGATACGTACTGAGAAGTAACACTTATCAATAACATTGAAACTTTGTATGGAAGATAGCTAAACGATATACTACAAATTAATTTATTTATATTAAATTTATTATAATTACATTTAATTTTTTAAGTAAATTTGTATGTGTGTTGGGTTGAAACTTTGAGCGCAGATAGTTAAACAATAATTTTTTATTGTCCTAACAGTCAGCTTTGCAAATTTTCTCCAGCCGTAACAACAAAATCTTTCATTAACCTACATAACTTCACAGATGGAAAGTAATTTGACGCTACAAAATGGGTATACGTGCATAGCACGCATTTTGATTTTCAATGAATGTAACTTGTCACATGTCTATCATTATCATTCACACGAGTATTCAATCTCTTCCGAAGAACATACACATTGATTTTATCAGTTTTAATAGCAGTCCTTGAAGAAACATCAAGGACTTATGGTCACAAACATGGTGACCGACGCGATGGTATTTTTTGCGATGAGGCATAAATTATTATTGACACGTGTGACTACACGTCAATGGCTTCGATGTAAGGCATAATAGTTACTTATTAATATTGTTTTCCATTGCTACATTTACTACAATTGACCAAATGAAGGTTAACTTCTATAAAAACTTGTGAATTATTTATTAATATATGTTCGCATAGAATGAAATTGAATAGAATGACAAGATATTTTAATTCAAAAGATTGATTTTTTGTAATACAAGGAAGGAAAAACGGAAAGATATTTCTTTACTCTTAGTTTCTGTAAGTTTTAGAGACTTGTCCATCTGTCTGCTACAGTAGTTTTTCTAAGAAACTTGTAATAAGCATAGCAATACCTTATTTATAGTCCATTTGTATCGCAGTTAGTACTTACTTTAAATTTTTCACATAAGTGAAATAAAGAAGGAACAAATAATTGCCCATTCGAACTCAGGTTCGACCATTTCTCACAAATTATAAACGGCCTCGGCAAAGCTTTAAGTTTTAATATGTAACGATTCCGTCATTATATCGCTATTGACTTAATTCGACATTATAATTATTAGAAACTAATCGATAATCTCGCAGTACCGCTATCCATCTCGCGGAGTGATCATGACGCTCGCATTAAAATCACTTGTGAATTCAGTCCTTCATTATAAAGTGTTGTTTGGTCAAATAAAAGTATAAGCTTCAGCTTCCAAAATCGATATAATGACCTCAATGTCACTTAATCTATAGTTTGCTGTGGGCTTTCTTACGACACGACACGGGCCGGCGCCGGCCCTTACATGGCATGCCTCCTGATCTCATAGGTCACTGGCGCGACAAGCAACTACTGAGTCCTGGTCGACCGCCTTTTAAAACTTACCCTATTATAAGTTACTTGTAGGACATGTCACGTTCACGCGTTTATTCATAATATTACAAGATGTGTTATTTTATAGGGTTCCGTAACCAAATGACTAGAAATGGATCCCTTACAATTTCGTCCTGTACATCTGTCAGTATTAATGTTTTTAAACTTTCACGACTTGTACACATCTTACAATATTTACTAACGGGTCTATGTCGCGTCCGTATATCACAGCCATTATACTAAATGTAAGAAACTATTAGTACTACATAGAAGAAGTTAGGAAGATAGGTGTATATTTTATGAACCGTTATACAGTGACATAAGAAAATTAAAAAAATGGAGGTGCCTCCATACATGTAACTGAGCAATGAAAAAAAAAATTCAGTAAATGTAAAAAACATTTTTGTAGAATAGTAGTCGTAAAAAGTGTGCCGACTCTCGGAACTTTTTAAATATGAGCTGAAAAATCTGAAAAAATTTGAATTGTAAAACTTAAAAAACACTTTCGATTATAATTGCTTTGAATTAAATATGTTGTGTAGTTTCAGAGATATGAGGTATTTTCGGTCGCGCGCTCAGTGACCGCAGAATTAACATTGTTTTTTTCACTGTATCATTGCGAAATGCTATGAAATACAAACTTATTTTCGCTGCTGAGTATATAAATCTGGAAATCAGTGCTTTCCGGAATTATTGTACGGAACCAGAACGGAACCCTTCAATGCGCATGGATTGACAGGCACTTGGCCGGATTTTTAATTTACGGTAATAAAAATATTTTCGTGTTTTCCCATTTTATAAATACGATCGAAATATCTTGTTGATAATGCTCTTCTATTTAAAAAAAAACTAGAGGTCGCCCTGTGGTCGAAATTCGACCGTAAATATAAACTTATAATATAAACTCTTTGGCGACAATATCTACTCTGCGCGACTGTTTGATCCAAGGTGGTCACGTATACCATCGATCACAAACTTCTTCTTTTAGTATTATTGGCCTCTCGTGTTTACGAATTCTGCCAGTGTCAAGCAATCATAAAGAACGTCGCGAACATGCCAAACTGAATACTGTCGTCTTGTCTAAATACTACTACTGAATACCGATTTCATAATTATATGAAATCGCATCGAATGGAATGGAAAGAGATGAAAGAATTACATGGAGAAATAAAAGTAGTACCTACTGAACACTGATTTTTTATAAATTTAATTATAGATATCTACCCATTATGAACATTATGTATACATAATTACATAATACTGTATTATTTAATTCGTCTACTTTTTTAACCGAGTTCAAAAAAAAGAGGAGGTTCTCAATTCGGTTGTATTTTTTTTATGTTTGTTACCTCAGAACTTCGTCATTTATAAACCGATTTCGAAAATTCTTTTTTTTATTTAAAAGGATGTACTCGTACTTTCAAATTGGTCCTATTCAAATTTCATTGGTCATTGGAGCTTGGACTTCGAAGATACACCAAATACCGCGAACTGCCTATATGAGCTTTATTTATTTATAGTATTGATGATTATGTCATTGCGCTCAAGGATTAAAATAAGTTAATTGTAGACCTGCCCTAGATATTTATTTAGGCCAAGGTCACTCAAAAGGGAGATATAAACAAAATTAATGAAAAAACTAAATCACTGAAAATAAAAAAGTAATTCCTGAAAAGTACGAAATACTTTCCTTTACTAATCAAAACTCAAGTACAAACATAAATTTATAAATACCAAACCTGCCAAGCCAAACCTACTGAACTAATAAATAGACTTTCTGTTGATTCACATTGATTTGGCACCGACTTCAATAACTGTCAAATTTAAATAAATTTGACAGTTATTATACTATAGGTATTTGTATTGTATTTATACAGTTATTTTTGTACTTGAGTTTTGATTAGTAAAGGATAGTTATTTCGTACTTTTCAGTCATTTTTTTAAGTCAGTTTAATTTTTTTTTTCAGTTTTTTCTGTAACTGCAAGAACTTTGTTGGTGTGTCAAAATCAGTCGAAAGGTGTATTCCGAAATTAGACTATTTATTAATCGTGGGCAAAAATAACTATTTTCTCTGTTAATTTAACAACGTGACATTCTTGCTTTTCTTGTACATATTTACGTTATAGAGAAGACATTACTTTCTCTATTTTCAGAAGAAAGACCTAGTGAAAAATGAGTGATGAAAGACGCCAAGGAAGACCACGGCTGACTTATGAAGATCAAATAGTCAGGGTGTTAACCGACGGAAATGTCAAAACCACTCGCATACCTAGGCGAAAATGTGTCATGAGAATGATGAGATTTGAGGCAGCGAAAGAAGTATGTAAGGTCCGCAACGCTTGGCGCTCCATCCTTTCTGACTACCCCGTTGGGGATACAGCGTGAAGTTATGTATATGTGTAAGATCTAGACAATAAAATACCATTGGCGTAGCCTATTATGTTTTCCCAACATAGTCTTTAATAACAACGTATAAGTATTTTGAATATCAAAGCACGTAATGGTACATTAGGTTTAGGTAATTATAATAAGAACACGTGCGTATTCGATTGTAACGTTGTGTTAAAAATTTGAACTTTCGGAGATTTAAAATCACGATTTAGATTTTTAATTATATAAATTCTTTTTATGAATTCTGTTCCTTTTTATTCCGACCACCCTTCAAGCATAAGTCCATGTCTCAATACACCCATCATTGCGATAATAAATTTATCAGTCGTTTCAAAATATTAAATTTTATACATTGCAAGTACCTGTGTAAGTGCAGTCTGCAAATACAGGACGCGAAGATTGGTTTAAGCCAAAAATAGACTTGAGAAAATTGTTTCAATTATTACATTGTAGTCCATACGACTTGAATTAGGAAACCGCTCATCACAGTTACCTACTCTATTGCTAGCAAATCTAGATAACGAGGTCATTGTTTGAAAAGTTAATTACCTACTTGTATACTATTACAGGTCAATAAAATATCGTTTGCACCAAAAACTATCATTGTTAGATATTTTTTCAAATGTAGCTAAAATTCGTGAAGACAAAATGAGTGAAAAATTTTAAAATGTTTGTACACCTATAACTATTTTTCCAGGTTTTGTGTGTTAGTATGTTCGAGCTTCACTGAACTAATGTTGAACGGAATTCAATGCAGATTATATTGTTTGAAAGACAACACGGTCCCGGTTACTTAATAGGGTAAATATATAATTACGTTATCTTTGTAACAAGAGGTATATATACGTAGTGTTATTGAACCTTGAAGGAATAAGAGTAATCCTAATACAGCGTATTACTAATAAGTACCTACTTTTCCTAATCCGCATAAACGAAATTGCTAACAAGTAACAACTAACAAGAGCCAGTAATATCAGACCATAAAATATTACGATACTAAGTTGAGTTTTACGTTTGTCTCGTAACAAAAATCTACCTACATATATATTTTTATTGCTTAATATTTGTAGTTTTATTTTTCTATGAAATATATTATTATTTATCACGATTCCAGGCGAGCTGGCGACAAGGTTCTTGGCGTCAAATGATTGAAGACATTAGATGTAGGATGGAGAAAGTCGGAAAAAATGTACCGCATTTCTTTGGTTGTATAAAGAAAGAACTTACCTAATATTTTCTTGATAATAAATCTATTGTCTTTTTATTCCATAGTAGTAGTAGCTACGTACAACATACTAGAAGAAAAAAAAGTAACTTTATCTTCTGTTAATATAGAAATTATAGCTAATAGATACTTAATGGTTATCTTAACAATTAGCTTTAAAAATATCTACTTTTTATTTTAATATCTTTTCGCAGACTAAAAACGAAATTGACATAATTCAATATTTCCGTATTTGGAGTTACGATAATGTGAATTTTCATGTAAATTCATTCATAACCGTATTTACGCCGTACGTCCAAGAAGTAGACAGACAGATTCACATTATATCCATAATTATAAGTTAGTATTTTTAGATTCATTAGACTGCTCAATACTCTGAAAATTTGGATTCAGTATAGGTAGTATAACTTTTATCCGAAAAATGCGGTACGTTTACTGATAGTTGTGGAAAAATATCTGTGTAGAAACTACATAATAACCGAAAGATATTTACAAGTATTCAGTTACGACAAAATTTTTTGTACCTATCAACAACCACTGCTTACATAAAATTACAAATTCTGTTCAAAATATTAGATTTTACGAATTTCAATGCGTAGTACAATTTCTACTTTTCGTGCATTGATCACGCGTCAACACAACGAAGATTAGGGGATGCATTTCAAAATTAGTGAAAATATAGACAAAATTGCTATGAATTGTTGATAAAAATAAAACGTCATACAATAAAATGTTACTCCTTCATTAAATCGATTCTAGCTTCAAATAATTGAAGACGCTAGGAAATAATTATTGCCAATAAAGAAAAAAAAACAATCATTTAAAACAATAGATTGTGTTACATAAAATAACATTTTCTATAAACTAAATAAATAAACTTGACAAGCTGTCATCCTGACAATGCCGGCACATCCGGCGCAGTGAATGGAGTTAGAGGAGTATTATAGTCCTTGATGGAGTTGGTGCAATTGTGTAACGTCTCTTTCTAATTCCTAGAAATAACTCGGAAATACACCTACTAGTATATATAAAGTTGCTATATATACATATACCAACAGCAAAAGTTTGAAAAGAGATGGAATGATATAGAGATGTTTCAAGAATAAATTTCTCGACGTCAACTATTTACTTAGAGTGCGGACTTCTATTTTAATACTTCCCCTGGAAATAACTCGGAAATACGCCTACTAGTTTATATGATTGCTTAATCAGCAAATACCGACAGCAAGAGATGAAAAGAGATAAAAAGACTATAGAGATGTTTCGAGATTAAATTTCTCGACTTCAACTATGTCTTTAGAGTGCGGAATCCTGTTTCAATATTGCTTCTTGTAAAAAGCGGATTCCGATCTGGCGCCTCGCCGGCCGCTGCCGCGACACGCTCGCTTGGCTCGCTCGGCTCGCGCTTTGTAGTAAAAGGATAGGTCTTCACCCACAAAGCGCGAGCCGAGCGAGCGAAGCGAGCGTGCTTCGAAGCTAACCTAAGCGAGCTTAGGAAGCTAACCTAACCAAAAAAAGTGTTATAAATATATCGTCGTGTTTGTATAATATCAAGCATTCATTATTACCATTATACCAAATTAAAGTTTTAGTGATTGAAGTTGTAACCAAAATTGTATTGTAAAAACTGTTAATTTTGAAATTCAGCACTTTTTTAATAGCTAAGACCATTAATTTTAAAGAAGGTGTGATTTAAATCAATAGTAGCGAATTTATAGAGAAAACTGTAAATTTTTAATATTGAGATTTGTAGATAAACTTACTAATTTTATAGTTCCATTATATATGTCACGAAGATTATCGTGGCATCCTTTAATATCCTTGCCTAGGTACGTTCATGAATACGAAGCTACGACTTTTGTAGTAGACTTTTACAATACAAAAGAAACACGCAAATATAAAGCGATTTATACACATTTTTGCCGATACAAATACAAACAACCTGTTATTTATTATAACAACGTTTCAATGTTCTTTAAACGTGTGCTTCATGAACACGCTCGATCAGCATATAGAAAAGTGGTAGTGCGCCCATGCGCTTATGCCCGGTTACAATGATAAGCTGACAATTCTACTATATAAACCGCGTGTAAAAAGCTTAATAGATCACGAGTTGCAGCTTTAGTCGTTTAGTTGAGTTCTACTTACGAGGTGTTTATACACACATAAATTTACTTGACTTCCTTATTATAGACTTATAATGTGTATACTAGACATTAGTGACAAGAATAATTAGAATTTATTTTTTTTATCAATAAGTCTGTTCGAATCAATTACTTAGGATGTAGTAGTAAAATCAGTTCAGGCATCATTTCAGAGTGTTATAAATATAAATAATATTATAGCAAATCTTTGCTTGCCTTGAATTGATTTGGCTTCTTGAACTCAACGATATCTATTAGATATAATTTCTTTACCCGGACGAAATTGAAAGTATACACATTTATTACCATAAATATCATAAAACTCAGGGTTCATTATCTAAACGTGTTGTTTTATTCAGTATCGCAATTACTAATTGTGGTTTCGTGTAAAGTGGTATAAAACCGAGGTTACACCATGGACGAGAAATCGTAATAATATACGCCGGTGACCTATTGTCTAAAATTATTACGAAATAGGTAATTGAATGTCAAAGTATCGCTCTAAATTATGTACGGATTTAGTAGTTAAAAAATGGTTTAGTGTGACTTTCACTCGGTCACAAAGGATTCCGTACAAAATTTATTCGTAAATGTAAAATAAACACTGACAGACTGTGAAGTGTACGTCAAGGGAAACTTGACGTACACTTCACAGTTTCGAAACAACTTGCCCGTTGGCGTAAGGGCATATGCATCTACTTTCCAAGCTTAGGGTCCCGGGTTCGATCCCGGTCAGGTCAATTTAGGAAACGAACTTTTCTAAATTGGCTTGGAGTCTGGGTGTTACTGGGAACTCCCCCAGAGTTCGTTGTGTGGTACCCATAGTACAGTTTGGGGTCACACAATCTATGTAATTGTCTAGAGTATTTTATTTTATTATTATTATTAACTCACAGCTCATAAATCAAACAAAATTCACAGCATTTATTCAATCTGTCAGTAATTATTGTTGGCAACATTTTAAAATTCTATGACGACAAACTCTACTCTGTGCGACTGTTTGTTCACAAACTATTTTATGATATATGTTTGACCTTTACAGTAAATGTAGACGTTAAATATTTTATTTTATTTATTTGATTTTAACTTGTAACACATATTATAATATAAATTTTAACTTCCTGCATTCTTTTTGCATAAAAATCTAACTGTGCGCAATATGAATAAATAATATTGTAATATAAAAGGGATACAAAGTTTTCTCTTCAAGTATTAATGAATAGATTTATGAGACCTAAAACTTTCATTACATTTTTCTTGTCAATTTTAGGCTAGGCTTTATATTGCTGAATCTGGGTCAAATAGTTTGGAAGATAAGGGTGTGACGAAATGATCGAATTCGTATAGGTACCCAATTTTCCCCTTCTTTAATTATTCTATGAAAATAAAATGTATACCTAGTGAAAAATATGTATCACTGTAAAATTTCTAATATATACATTGTACAGTTTCTGAGAAAATCGACTATAACAGACGGAGAGACGGATGGACACATTAGTGATCTTATAACTGATTCTTTTTTTCTTTTAAGTTGCGGAACTCTAACAACACATAATTTTATGCTGCCCTTTTAGATTAAAATGGATATCGCTTATGACATTGACTATAACTTAATTCTTATGAGAATTTCGGAATTCAGAATCAGAATTTATGCGGTTTCTTATAGTCGGTTATAAAACACGAATTACAATTATGAATTATGTGTAAAGTATTTTAATCAAGTGTGTCGAGATAAAAGCACGTGCGTTTGACATGGCCTTAAGGTGTAAGATGAAACTGAAGGTGAAATGTTTGTCCTTTAGATAGGTATAGAGGAGTATGGTGTCATAATTTGTATTCGTAATATTTAGGTAAATATGTACTTTTATTGACAGCAGCGTCTAGGTGAAATTGTGTTATATTTTAACATTCTGTACAGTGTCTATAAAGAAATAGCGTAATGTCAGTGGCGTATTTACATTAAGGCCATTAAGGCCATGTCGCGGGGCGGCAGGCATCGAGGACCTGTTTCAGCCGAAGAGTCATCATTAATATATATGCTGACTTAACAAAATCAGTTAATAATGACAGTGTTATTGACAAAATTATCAACCAATTTGGGCATTGGAAAAAATTGTAAACATTAAATAACTGGTGTTTTTTCTTTTGTTTGACTTTTCTCATTATTAAAAGAAAGATTTTTGCTTTTTTTTTTGTTGTTAATTTATGGGGCGGCAAACCTTATACGACAAGGGCGCCGAATCCTAAAAGACGCCATTGCGTAATGTTACGAGCATACAATTGTATATATAACGCAAAATAATAAAATTAGATTCTACCGAAAAGTTATACATTTACGCCTATTAAAAAAAATTATCCTTTAGTTTAGAGTGGTTTCACATTTTAGTGGCTAAAAAATTCGTTATAGCTAATAAATAAAAAACCGTGACATAGATATTATTAATTGAAAACGCAGTTGCGTGTTACGGTCTATTCATTGTTTACGAGAAATATTGTATGCAAGTGCATCCCGTTATTCGGGCTTAGGTCACGGTGTACGAAGTGTATGTGTGTCGAGGCCATGTCCTGCGTGCGACTCATGTTATCTGCACGTGTGTAACACGCCCCTCCCAGTGAAAGCAGTTTAAGAAAATTGTGAAATATGCATAAGATAAATTTTTAACCGAAAGAAAAGGAGGTTCTCAATTCATCGGTATATGTATAACACACATTTTTTTAAATATGTTCGCACATAACTTCTTAGTTCATTATTTAACCGATTTCAATTACTCTTTTTTGGTGGGGGTCAGTATAGCTGGCATATGGTGGTCCCATATAAATTTCGTTGGTATTGGAGCTTGGACTTCCATGAATTCCATGATACACCAAATAATCGTCACGGTTTATTTATTTTGATGATTTTTTTGAGTTCCACAACGGAAAAGAATTTAGTCATAACCCTAAATATTTATTTAGACCAAGGTTACTAAAAAAGGGAAAAATGTATAATTTTTAAGAAAAAAATTAAACCGACTTCAAAAAAAAACACTGAAAAGTACAAAATAATTATTCTTTAAAAATTATTTTAGTTTATTTATTTTATTAGTTTAAATAGATTTGTTATACATCAAATAAAAACCAATTACGTATAACGATACGTAATTGGTTTTTATAATTTATATTATATAATTATAATAATTATTGGTATAAAGATATTAGGCAGGTCGTAATATTTGGCCAAGAGGTAGCATTTATTGTATAGGTGATGGTCTAACAATATTTTACTATCTGGTTCCGTTTTGCCATCTGTACATCCAAGAACTATTTGTTCACTGACTTCAAGTTGTGTTATTGTTGCGCGTACTCTGTGATACTCTGGAAATGACGTGAAGATATTTAATTATCTAACCAGTGTAACACAGAGTAACGATGTGCAATAAAAAATCTTCATTTTGACTTCAAAACGTTTTTCAATCTTATAAAGCGTACGAAATTCAACAAACATTTTCAACAAACATTCAAACATTTTTCGATTTCGAAAATAATGATTGAGTCATGAAAATGATTCCCTAATTCGATTTGCTTTGTACTAATTATATGTGAAACCGGTGAATAAATTAATGTTAGTAGTAAGTAGTGCGAAAAGGAACTATGTATTACCAAAGATTCAAAACAAAAAAACAAAAATAATCTACTGACAGTATTGACCACAATAACATATAACATTTAAACTTAAAAATACACTTTGTAGTTTATAACCCGTCGACATGTTATCGGTGTTATAAAGAACGGGCTGCGTAGAAACGTTAGTTCCATAAAGGGCTATTTGATTAGATAAAAAACCTTCCGAATTGGGGTCCGAGGGAAAGTGAAAAGTAGCAATTTAACAGGACAATAGAAAGAGACAATGTCACAACGTCGGATGGTCACGCGATCGGTTGTCTACTCGTAAGTGCCTGATATGTTATTAGAGCTATTGTGCTTTGGTTAAAATAACTTTAACAAAAGCTTATGATGACAGTGCAAGTATCCATTACAAGTTGTGTAAAATATGTAAGTAATATTAGAAGTAACTAGTGATGTGCCGAATCTCCGTATCCGTATTTGTTCCCACGGATAGCCAAGGGGAAAAAAGTTCCGTATTTGTATCCGTATTTGTTACTTTTTAGCGGATCTTTTATATTAACAAATTTCATTCAATGGAATTTTAAAAATGGGTAGCAATGAAATGTAATAATTTCATATAATTTTTTATTTTTTAAAATTACAGGTCTGGCATTTTTTATTGCAAAAATCATACAAATAATTATGATAACTATTATAATAGTAAGTTACCTCACTATGTTCACATTAAATAGAATTAATTTAATTGTATTCGAACGAACAAATGAAGTACGAAAGTTGAGGTCCGTATCCGTATTCGCGAATCTAGACACTAATAATCTGTATCCGAGTTCGTATCCGCGGATATACATTTTCCACAATCCGGTACATCTCTTGAAGTAACATAATTTTCCTTACCCACGATATAACGCTTGTATATTTTGTCATTTTTCGAAGTTTTTAAAGTTATTTTTGCTGATCTTATGTGAACATTCATATCATTTGAAGTATAGACAAAATAATAAATATTTGTAGTAATAGTGTTAGTTCATTTATTGCTATGGACTATAAGATCCCACCCAAGTCAATGTGAGAAACGTACAGAGCGACGAATAGTATGAGGGTGGTTAAAAATGTCATATCGCAAGTGTCACCTCAAGGTACCGGTCGTCTTGCCCCTTTAATTATAAAAGTGTTACAAAATTCTAACTGTGCCAACTTTGAATGTCATTTTACGACTAAAAAGTAAAACAAAATTTTAGTCTGAAAATTAAGTATGATATTTGACTGTAAAGGGATGTTCTTTGTAGTATTTAAACTAAAATTTTTGTTTCTAACTCATATGTCAAGTTGAGTTTAGTTAAAAATTATCTGCTTGTCATTAATGATTACAATACGCATTGTCGCTCTAATGAAAGAAATTAAAATTTTTTTTACTTCAGTACACAAAAAATAAACCACATAATATAGAATGAAAATAACCTCATTTTATGAGATATGTGCGTATGGTACATGTCATTTGAAGTTCAAATTTTTGTACAATATTATGCATTTTTGCTGTCAAGTGACAATAAATAAACAATTTAAATTAATTTCATAAATTAAATTATATTTTTAGAAAAATCGAACAAACTAATAGCTATTCACATGAAATTTCGCGAAATATAGTTACATAAATGTGCTCACATGGATGAGAGATTTAAAATGTTAATATATTAAGGACATAGGCTACTTTTTTTAAATTCCACGCAGCAGAAGTCGCGGGCAACAACTAGTATAATTATAATGTCAGTACTTACAACAAAAAAATCATAAAAACCGCAATTATTGTACCATCTTCTTCTATCTTCTATACTACTATAAATCTCTAGCGTCTGTCTGTACCTAATTATAATTTTACTGTAAATTTTTGTGATAGATGGCCATTTTATGACTCACTAACTTCGATTCTACCATTTTAAAAATGTTTGTCTGTCTGTCTGTCTATATGTCCTTTTATAACTGAAGAACGGATTGACCGATCTTGATAAAAATCGGTACGTATTAAGAACATGTAAAACAATCTTTAAATATACATGTCATCTAATCTAATCCGGATAACCCACAAAAAATATTCGCGAGTACAGCTAGTACTATTATAAATCTCTAGCGTCTCTCTGTAATTATAATTTTACTGACAAATTTTGTGATAGATGGTATGTTATAACTTACTGACTTCGAGTCTACCATTTTTTTATTTTTGTCTGTCTGTCTATCTGTATGTCCTTTTAAAACCGATGAACGGGTTGGCCGACCTTGATGAAAATCGGTACGTAGTAAGTACATGTGATTGCGTTCATGATAAGCTACTTATTTTTTAGAAAGTCTACGCCTAAAGTGATGAAATAGGGACGAAACTTTCTATGGGAAATGGTAAACCGCTGAACAGATTGTGATGAAATTTAGCAGGGAGATAGTTTGACATCAGAGAACGAACATACGTTACTTTTTTTATGAAAAATCTACTCCTAAGCAGATGAAAAGGGGGTTGGAACTTTGTATGGGAAAGGCTAAATCTTGGTAACAAAAAAAATTTGGTGCGGTGATAAGACTTTTTTTATCAAAAATACATCTACTTTTTTTATCAAAAATCTGTGTAAAGGGGGACGGGAGGGAGGGGGACGAAACTTAGTACGAAAAATGGTAAACCGCTGAACTGATTATGATGTAGTATGAATATAGTTTAACGCCTGAGAACAGGCATAGGGTATTTTTTTTACAAAAAACTACCCTTAAGGGGGTGAAAAGGGGGATGAAACTTTGAATGGGAAATGCTGAACCGACGAACCAATTATGACTTTTTATAGAATTTAAGACTTTTTTCAAAAACAATCTTTATACATACTACATTTATGTACATATAATCTAACCTAATCCGGGAAAGCCACGAAAAAATCTTTCGCGCAGCCGAAGTCGCGGAAGTTATTAATAAAATGTTTAACATAATCTCAAATAATAACTATTTTTATTTTTAAGTCACTATAGAGAAGTGTAGCAAATATGTTAAATGCTTCTTAAGAAATGTAAACCACAAGTGGAGACAAACATATTTGACGAGATAGGAAAAGTCCATAACATGTAAGTTTCATGAAAATTAGAATTTATATACCGCATACCCTATAACCAAAACTTAATTTGACTATAAACAAATACGTGGCTTTTTTCTTTTTTCTGTTATTTCCATGTAGTTCTCAAAAAAAAAAACAAAAGATATACCAGAATACATACATATAGAGCACGACGTAAAAGAATTTACATTTTACATGCAATGCAAGAATAGACTCAAAGTGTAGGTTTAATGATATTTTCTTAGCCTTAATAGGTGACAATGATAGTTACTGCCACGTTGTTATTTTAATTATTATTATTATACCGCAAAACAACATTCGTTTAAAATTTTATATTCGATTTTTCAAAATTATTTCAACGAAAAAGGTTAAATCTTGCGTTACACTGACTAATCGTTATTGTTATCGCTGTTATTGTCTCAGGTTGCAGTCCATTAACGGCTTTCCCTGTCCAACGCCATACTGTTGGTTACCTCGTTTACAATGTATGAGTACGTAGTCCCACAGTCATAAATCTGTCCTAACAAATTAGACCGGCTCGAGGCGCGGCCGATACCCGGCCGAAACAAATCTCAAAATGACTGAATTGTTTTGTGTAACGAGTATACACAACAATGTAGGTGAGTGGAGTGTCGATTGAGTGTCGTGAGAAATGTACAGACATTTTTCAAATATGTATGTGGGGTCCATTCACTACTTGATGAACTTTGAGTTAAAACGACAAAGTATATTTATATGAACATACTTTCTTTGTTTATGTAACAAGGAATTTTTTACAATTGAAATATTTATTAATCAAGTTAATTTTTAATCTCTAGTAATCTTTGTTAGGGGTTGACACCATATACTGTCTGCATCACATAAGTTTACTAAATAAAATTATTACATTATTATAATTTATCGTAAAAGAGCGTACATTACTCTATACTCTTTCCCAATTTGCAACTGCAAAGTGGGAAAGAGAGAGTTGGCGGTGGCTGTGTTGCTACAAAAAATGCTCTGATAGTGTTGCTAAGAATCTGTTCAAAAAGTATTTTTTAACAGATTAATGGAGAAGAAAATAGATCATGACATTTCGTCGTTAGAAAAATCAAAGTTTCAGTGAATTCAGCTATCAACTGAAAAAAGCTACCAATTTGAGCGTAATTAAACAAGAACGAGATGTTTATGAAATATTTATAATACATGAAACCCTTATAAATAAATAAAATGTTCACTCAGTATATAATATTCACTCAGTAGCTACTTGTAATATACTCTACATACCGTGTATGTAAGTAATTCATAGAAAGTTATTTTGAACGTAATTCATAATATCACATAATATGTTTTATTTTCTGCTTTAATGTAACCTTATTGTTTATCTAGGTTTATACGTCAGAAGGTAACTGTTACTTTACAATATTGCATTATAGCGCGAAATACTTTTAAGTAACCGCCGGAAGTTCGAAACAATGAACTGGCAATGGTTCTCTATCCATTCTATAGTTTCACCACCATGTTGGTCTACAGCCTTTGATTGCAATTGCTTTAGTCGTGGTACGACTAACAAAGGGCCAATAACGTACCACAAATTAGCAGAGAGTGAAAAATTACATAAAAATGTGTGATATGAATAAATATTTACTTATGTAATATGAAGTGTAAAGGTACGCAAAATCTCATGTCATTTCTAATATTTCTGTCTTTTTCTTAGACTACCCCTTTCATGGATACGACGTGAGGACATGTATATATTTTTAAAATTAGAAGATATTATCATAAAACATTAGAATTTAAAGTCAGAAATTCAGTCACATATGTATTACATAAGATTAATAAATGAAGATACTGCGCTATTTACGATCAACCCTCAAATTGTACACAAGTAATTTCGCCAACCGGGCGATTACTAATTATGTATTAATGTGTTTGTGTGTATTATCTAATATGGTACATAAGAATCACATCCGATTATGATGAAATTAGGTATGGAAATAGCTTGAATCTTGAGGAAGCCTATGTCCTTCCTCAGCCTATGTCCTCCATCACCTAATATAAGATAAATGGTTATATCGCACTAAGTCAATGGAATCACAATTGGCTGTAAAACCAAGTAACAAATTGAACCCTAGATTTTAACTTGTTATAAGGAAAAGAAATCTTTTATGCAGCTATACATGCTAACCTTTGTACATAAATTACACTGCACCCATTTAGCAACAATGTCGCTTTTTTTATCCAATATGATTGATATGGCCATTAATATCCGTTACTTTCTGATAAAGAAGTTATTCAGACCGATATACCTTTCATGAGACAGTGTAGGTACGTGTATTAAATAAGTCGATAGAACCTTCAAGCCGACAAGTTCAGGGTCAATCCAAAGGCACGTGCAATTGCAAACTAATTCGTTAAAATCCAACACATGTTCCTATACTGATATTGAACATACCGGCGACCCGTATATGGGCAAGGAATTATTTGTTAAAAGGATAAAACAACGGTTTGATTTATGAAGAAAAAATTCTACAATAGCAAAGAATTTTCTTTATTTTTTTTGTAATTCAAACCGTTGTTACGTCCATTAAAGTAGCTATCTACCTTATCGTTTTAATTTAATGGTTAAATTAGTTGTTACTAAACATTTAGGTACTGAATCCACTTAAAATAATACATGGAAATATTTGAAATTAAACGAATAAAAGTACTTTACTTAAAAGTATTCGTAAAAATTATAAAAAAGTTGAATTATATCAATTGAATATTTTTTAGGTTGTAAAAATAGCTTTTTTCTTTGATGAAGGCACCAAATTAACCAATATTTTTAAACGGAAGGATTTAAAAACTCGTTTTACTACAAAAATGTTAGTAGGTCTTCATCAGTTGTCTATAGATCTCTTTTTGTGATTAAACTGTGAATCCACGAAATACGTACATACGTTACATACATATATCCTCACACTGTATCCCTAAGGTAGTCAGAGAGGATGAAACGCCAAGCATCACGGTCCTTACATAGTTCTTTCGCCTCCTCAAATCTCATCATTCTCCTTATACACCTTCGCCTAGGCAAGCGAGTGCTTTTGACATTTCCGTCAGCTAACACTCCGGCTATTTGATTTTCATAAAGTCAACCTTTGTCTTCCTTCGCTTCTGTTACCACTTACTTTCGCTCTGTGCATTTTCTTTGTAATCTTTCATCACTCATTCTTTCTGCGCCCGAACGATCTAAGCATTCCTTTCCTTTACGATAACACTGTCGTCCATACCTTGTCATACTGCGTATCTCTTCATTGCTTATTTTATCCGCGAGGGCGACACCGAAATAATCCATTACGATTTATTTAAATAATAAATATAACTTTCTTAAATATGCATATAATATGCATCAGAGTATTTTCGAAAATCTTAAAAATATTTAACGATTATAGAAAGTAATGTCTTATTACGAATATTTTTTTTAAATTGCATTTTTACCGGACTACTACGAATAATACTAAAATATTCAACGGAGTTATTTTAATTACTCGCATCCTATATCTATACAAATACTATGTTTGTTTGTATGTAATAGATTTACTCAAAAATTACTCAACCGATTACAAGAATTATTATACCTATAGAAAGCTACATTATCAGCGAGTAGCATGGGCTGTTTTCAAAAAAATTTCCACCAGTGCAAAGCCGGGGCTGGTCGCTAGTAGTGAGTAAAATACATTATGAATATTTTAAAACAAAATTCACTGTTTCACTCTCAGGTATAAACGGTTAGATTTTAGTGAAAGAGATAGAAATATAATTTCCGTCATTTTACATTTGAGTGGGACATGGCATTGAAATACAATTAAAATACAAAGAAATCACGCCGAGACGCTGCGCTGCCGAAATTTCTGCTAGCAGTATGTTTTATTTATGCGTACATTATTTTCTATTATGTTATAAAATAGGCTATTTTTAGTAGACCTATAATTTAGGTACGATCTAGGGGACGAATTTGCAAAACTTGATAGTTCTAGTAGAAAAAACACAGTTATACCACATAAAAGTAATGATTGGATGAATATAGACCAGTAATCTCTTATAATCTAAAAAAAAGTGTTATGCTCAATATTACAAAATTACGCTAAAATATTAAAGGCTAACATTTGTTTCTTCTTGTTCGGAAGTTACCTACATGTAATAACTATGATAGCCTGAACGAAACCATGGGCAAAATGTAGTTCAAATACTTAATGAGTTTATTAATTGCATTTACTTAATAGTTATTTTTGCAACAGAATATTTTTAATTAAAGATGTGTTTAATTAAAATAAATAAGAATGACTACATTATTAATGTGTGACCGAAAAATGCATTGCAGATTTTTCTTATAATATCCGTAAAACAAATAAGTGATTAACCTATATCTAGGTTTTGTGACTGAATGTGGATGACTTACAGACTAGTGTTGCAGACGTGACAATTGTGCCGGAGACGTGACGCCGACGCCCTCTGATCTCATCACAGACTGTCGGAATCGACAACTAGATGTAATATATAATAAGTAGATACTTATTACATTAAGAAATAAATAGCACAACCTCAATGCTTTACTTCCTCGAAAATTGTAAGTTTTATTTGAAAGCGTATAATATTATTTCGCTGCGGATACAAATACGAATGATATTTTTATCCCAGATCCAAGTGGAATATATTTTTCATTCTATTTTTTAATGAAAAAAAGTACTCGTTGTATTTTTGTACTATGATTTTCTGAAATTAGTGGTGAATATAACATTAAGGTGCGTTAAAATCATACCGTTACGCCATTTTTAGCACTTGGCAGTACTTAAGTGCATGAGCTTGCAAAGGGCAAAGTGGAACCATAATATGAACTCTGGAATAATGTAAACTCTGGAATTTTTGAGTAATACTCGAAACACTCGAGTACTACTCAATAATTGAGCGTAACACTCGAAATACTCGAAACATATGGAAATTCCAAAAATCGTAACTACTATTCATTTCTGTTTTACCAATCAGTTACGAGTATATACATTTACTAGTAATTAGGCAATGTTATATTTTGACATTTTGGGTAGTATATTTAAAAGATAGATTTTCATTATTTATTTATTTATTCTGCACTCCTACCGCCATTGCTTGGCGCTCCGTCCTCTCTGACTACCCCGTTAGGGATACAGCGTGAAGATATGTATACTATATGTATGTATTTATTTATTTATTATTATGTAAATATAATTTTTATAATAAAGTTTCCAATTGCAACAATAATAATGAACATAATCATTGTTAATAATTTTTATGTACATATTTCGTATATGAGTATGGTTACTACCTAGGTTATAATATTTTTATTATATTTAAAGAAGCTTTTTATTTGAAATATCTTAAAATGCACAAATATAGCCGTCGCAGTAGTACAATAGAAAAATAAATAAGTAGGTATATTAAATTGATACGCAAGATTATTTTTAGAAAAATGAATCTGAATGGAATAATTTGAATATTAATTTTAGTCGACGAAAAACGCATTCTAGTGGTGATGCATAACTAATAATATTTTTCAAGTGATAACTCTAATTTAGTTCACTCGTGAGTGACTATTCACATTCTTTGAATTGTGAGATAATTTTGTTGTTTTATATTACATTGTAGCCATACTAAATTTCGTGGAACTATAGCTTATGAGTCTCTAATTGTACTGAGTAAAAACTGGTACTAAGATGAGATTGTTTTGAACAGTAGCTTTACTAAGATGCTTTTGAGGTCTGAGTCATACCTCACAACCAACGGATTTAACGGTCTATAGAAATAAGGAAAATGATGTTATTAATAGTGTGTATTTTATTGGAACATACATAGTAGGATCATAATTTATTAAGTATGAATTTTTCCCTACATTTTATAAACTTTAAGATCTACATTATTGACATACTGTGTAGTAGTAAAAGGGATCCCTTTGTTTTAATTTTATTTTTTTTTTTAATTTTTAAATGGCACCGTACGTGAGTACATTGCCAACGTCAAGTAAAGCGAGAAAACAATTCAGTAGATGATTAGCGCATTTGCCAATGTCACGCATTAATACAAACTAGTATACAGACACAGAATAAGTAGAATCCATGTAGAATCACAAGTAAATTAGTTCTTTCTTATCGTAAAACTCCTCCAGTAAAGTGATAGTAGGCTTTACTGAAGTTATAAAGGACTTCTTGGAAGAACGCGAAAACTTCAGCTACACATGTTTATTTAGATCTCCTCCATTCTTGTCACTTACACAGAACTTTAAAACACAATATACTATCACTGTTGTACTTTAAAACTCTTAAAAATGTAAAAAACAGAAAATCTAAACAAAATGACAACCTCGCTTCTCCCGTTCCCGCTAAAAAGTCCCGATCCCTTTGTTTAAAGACGCAGCTAATATACTTCCACAAAGTTCCATTGCAAATACACCTTCACTAAAAAGTTTACATTTCTTATAATTTATCACTAGTGATAATATATACTGTGTTTAAGTATACATATACCCATGTACTTATAATATACCTACTCAGTTATAAATTTCTTCAATATCGTATATAATTAGGCTTAACCTTTTTAAATATTTTAAATACTCAAAAGTAAGTAGGCAGGTGCCTTAAACTACACCTTATTATATTTAAATTTAATAATTCCCACTATAAATTTACTATACTTAATACTTCCATTCATTATCTATTGCCAACTTTAAAGTCAATAGTTTTCACATTACAATTTTTTACCTTAAAGCATAATTTTAACCTTGGGAAAAGTCATCGTCTCGATTATATAGGAGAAATAACATTGGAAAAAATATATCTCCTTGTATGGGATTGCATTTTAATAGAAAATACAAATGACGATTTCTCATTGTTTCAATTGTTTAATAACTTACTTTATAACGACAGATATATGTACATCTTGTCGATTGACCATTCCCCTAATCTCCGATTACTGACCCTACAGTTTTTAAAATTTCAGTGAATATGAGATGTTACCTAAAGCTTACAGGAAATATATAATGAAAGTACACGTCTTTTAGGGAAACCTCCAGAAATTAGGTATATAAGATTATCATTTTATAAATAACGTACGAACCCTCTAATGTGGGAATTGAACTCTCTCTTGGCTAATACCTTAATTATAGCAATTATCTTGAAGCTAGGCATCATGAAGTGTGTCAAAAAGTTAATTAGGGAAGTGTTCTAATAGTATTTAACGTCACAGGTCGTATTAATGTATTGATGCATTTACGCATAATTAAACATTTCCAAAATATTCCAAAAGCGCGGTGCGATCAATAGATGTAATCAACGTCATATCGAATTAATATTACGAGATGCGTTCGCTTATTTACATAATTAACTAGAGGCGGTTCAAAACGGATGACCTGTTTATACTCGTGTAAACCAACATAAAAAATATTGTAAAACGGTGTTGTTAATCATCGCGTCCCAGTTGACGTCTGGTTTTGGCGATTTTGAATAATAACATATGTTATTGTGAACGGTATAAAATCTGTGAAGCTTTATGACAGTTCAAGGAGACGACAAAGTGCGACTGGCGCCTTTTCTTGATTATTAGTCGAGGGCATAAAAGTAATTTCATCGAATCATTTTCACAGCTGCACTTGCTCCCGAAGATTTATCACTGATGCATGGCAAATTAAAGTTTTTTTCTTTTTAAAAGCATGAGAACAAAAAAAAAATAAAGAACAAACGTTCATGAATCCTTTTTCTCATTAACGATTCTTGTAATAAGTTTGACAATTACTGAACAGTTTAAGTGGAAAATGTCCACTCATTTATCACTTTCGTTTCCCCATAAAGAAGACAAATCTTTTGACATTTACGAAATTAACGGAGCCGGCAGATTGAAACATGACCTGAGAGTGTTGCTAGAGAGATAATCATTTCAATAAAATTTAAAAGATTTGAAATTTATTTTTACGACTAAATTGTCTCAATTAATATTTTTTACACTAACCTTTATTCGAGCTTCCAATTCTCTGTTAACTCGCTACTGAGAATCACATATTATTTAGTTGTCACTTGTATAAAAATCACTAAACACACAAATGAATCATTAACTATCCAAATTCAAAGTTTCCACGATACGTTTAAATAATCGATTTCAAAAATATTGTATAAGTTAACACAATTCGTGCGTATCGACGTGCGTCGGACTATCGTTTCGAGAGGTTCGACACAGCCATCACATAGCGAGGCGCGAGCGCGAATGAAAAATAAATGGTTAGTAGTTACTTACATACGAGCAACAAGTGTTGTAAACACATCGATTCAACAGTGAGATCGACAACAGACGGTGGACCCGCGGGAAAGAGTAAAAAAACAAACGGAGAAAATTAAAAGCTATCCACGTCAATGAAACACAAAAGTCTTTAAGAAAACTGGTATTATCCTATAAGGTATAACGGGTCCGCAAAGTGCGAACAATGGGCACTTGTACAATGTCATCTTGCAGATCAGAGATTTTTATCAGGGACTAAGCCGGGTAGGTCACGGCCAATTTTAAATAGTCGGGCGGACCTACTTAACTGCAACTTTTCACATAAGCACTTACTAAGCGCGGCCGTTATACTGAATGAGAAGTATGGGTATGGGTGCTTTTTATAAAATTAATACAATCAAAACGTTATGAAAACCCAATACTATTTAAAAATATGTACTACTCATATTAGGTATTTACAATATGAACTAGTTTTTGTAATTAAGAGTGGTAGAGCCAGCTGCATTGCAGCACGAATGGGGCCGGCTCGCCCGGTGAAATACCACCCTTTCACAGAATATCGGCGTGAAATAACAGCATCTATTGCTGTTGTGTTTCGTTCGGTGAGTGAGTGCCAGTGGCCCGTCACCCCCTCCCCCCTTTTTTTCTCCTTTCCCCTATTTCCCTAAAAGCCGGCAAGGCACCCGTGATTCCCCGATGTTGCGGTGGTCCATGAGCGGCGGTGGTCACTCTCCATCAGGTAATCCGCTAGCCCGTTTGCCCCCTCTCTTATAAAAAAAAAATAAACAAACGTACATACATGTATTTACAATATAAACATATTGTACATAATTTGTACCTACAAGGAAAGATTTTTTTAAGCACTTCTTATATGATAAAGGGCCTCGTATCACGGAAAACCGATTCATACCATGATTAAAGAAAAATATGTCCAATGTTGTATTTTTGTATTTTAGATAATATTAAGTTTCATCTAATGTCTATCTAAAATCTGGAACAAAGTGCGTAGTAATCGAGAACAAGATTTTGATAAATTCTTATATTTAGACCAGTTTGTCGACCTTGATAGTTATTTTTATCACAAAAGCAATTTTGTACCAAAAATTTATTTCACATTTTTCAATATATAACTTTTTTAATATAAAAACCATAAAAGACCGCAAGAAACATGTTTTTGCTTTCGTGTTTTTCATGTCTTTGTGATATACCAAGACAAAAAAGTTTTGTTTCGTAATGCAATCAGCAAAATTCCATTATAGGTATTAATACAATAAACCAATATACCTAATATAATGCGAACACACATGGACATATAACTACCTCATAATAAATCACTTTGTTAGACAAGCAAACAATTCCTCTGTTTGGTAACCAGTCATGTCGGCCGACGATCCATCACGGATGCTTCGCAAAAAACCATTATAAGTATTTAAACTATTTAATTTTTTGCTTACTTCTGGTTGAGGCGATGAAAGGTCGCTCTGGGAGACCAAGTTACTTTAAAGACCCTAATTAAATGAATGAAGGGCTGCTTTTGAAATGCTAACGTAGAAAGTAGCTACTTATTTTTTGTTTTTATAGTCCTCCTACAACACTATTATGGGTTTGTTTCTTATTCCAATGAACGTAATATTATGTATTTGGAATTGACATAAAATATTTTAATTACGCAATGGGAACACTTGAATAAATTACGGTAGTCTCGGAGTCTCGTCTAATCTAAACGAGTTTTATAAGTTTATAACAGATCTATGATTGGTGAAGATGCCTAGTCTATATCGAATAGAATCTATCAAGAGTGGCGCAAACATGTGGCATTTTGCTTATTATTATTTGAATATAACATAGAACTCTTTGTTCAAGTAAACTATATGTTACATAAGAAGAAACTGACTGGCTGACTGACATATAAACGCGAAGCACGAACCATTAGATCTTGAAAGTTGAAGTTTTACACGTGGGATCCTTACATAGTGGAGGCATCCGTATAAGAGATTTTTTAAAAGATGCAACGACTTCAACGTTAGTGTCTCCACCAGCAATAAATATTTAAGATTACAGCTACAAAATTGAAAACAAATAATCACAGATCGCTAGTCCGTCCTCACATATTATTTCTTCACAGAAACATATAACCTTTATAAATATATACAACTGTTGACGCGTCTGCTAGTTATCGTGTAACTTCTGAAAGACTTGACGAAGAAACGTCATATTCCCTTTGTTTTGTCGATGGGTGATGCTGTGCTAAGATCTTTGATCCATGCTGATATATAAATAATTACCGACTTTTTATTTATCCTCAAAATGAAAATAATAGTGTTGCCATCCCTTAATGATTGTGATTATAGCATTTATTATGAATATTATTATATCACTAAAAAATTGTACATGGAGATGAAGTGCAGTTTTTGTTTCTGTTTTTACTATGCCCAATTTCACTTCCCTAACTGATAAATAAATATTATACTAATGTGCATACACATAAGTACATGTACATGAAGAATAGAAATATTACAATTACATCATAGAAATATGGTACGTATGTGAAAATATTTTGTTTTAATGTTTTATATCACAACATTCCACAGGTCAATAACATAGAACAATAAGTAAAACAAATATCGAAATGGAACTCAATTGCGTGTGTTAGTTTTCCCTGTACTGGTGCATTTCCTTCAACACTTTCTAAAACAATACCCTAACTTACGATATAACGATTGCAAACAAAGGTTTACGAATGTACCTAGTAATAATAAATTATTATTTCTAAGATTAGAAATGTTTTCATGTAGAGTCAGAAAAAACATTGTTAGAAAAATTACATCAAGTGCGACTCGCGCATAAAGGATAATATGTATTTACCTAATGAAAAATTTGTGGTATAAATAGTTAATTTCTAAAGATCTAATGGCCCAGGACTCACATTGTGTTTTTATTGTAAAGAAGATAGACTGTACAAGACTGTAGACAAGATAAGCTCTGAATATTTAAAATTCTATAATCTCTGCATTTTGTTCTATTCTAAGTCTAGGAATTTCGGAAACAGGAAAGCGGAAATGGTTAACTTCTAATATGCAATCTTCTTCCACTTTTTGACCGACAAATAATTGAAAGAGTTATGAGTCCGCCTATACACGACACGACACGACACTAATTTGGTGCGTTTGATAACTTGGATCTGGATATCTAAGAAGACCGAGAGTTAGATATTTGGATAAATACAACTCCAATTCTTTACCTCAAAATCCTCAAACATTAGAGAAAATCTCAATAAATAAAATCCAGAAAAATCCTGTTTTGCACATGAATCCAGTTATATCTCTAAAATTCTATAAAATTTCAAAATAATTTTTACTATAATGGATAGGTTATTTATAGTATTCCAGTCTCTTAAACCAAATTTTTAATCGGTAATGTACTCTTCTTGAAAACTACAATTATATACCAAAACAAATTTTAAGACTTCTGCACTATATTATGATATGATCTAGCCATAACTGACAAAATCAACCTTATTGCTGCCGCCATAGTGCGCGGAGGTAAAGAACGAATTCATTTGCGCTGGGTTGCATAAGCAGGTTCTTATCCAATGTAAAACATAAACATGCAGGTTAACAGAATGTATGTATGCTAAACAAGTTTGTTTGGACGTTACATAGCTTCTGAAAATATCAGCGTGACAAACGAACACAAGAAAAAATTCGTGAGTGATCTGACGCGGGCTCCACTTTTCGTTTTAAAAGACCCTAATATAATGAATTATAGACATACTACAGTAACGTTACAATGTTATTTTTTGCAAAACTTCTGACTTTAATATATCCTAGATGTTTTGTCTTGAATAACAAAATGAACAAAATAAAATACTAAAGAAGATGGACTTTCTTCATGAAGCAATAAAATAATATTAACTGCTCTAAGACCTTGACAATCAATCCTCTCAATTATATTGTACAAGCTTAAGTACCCATATTGATTTCACCTCTATTCACAACTTCGTTAACTCATGTTTAACAACATGCCACAGTCAGGTCACAATTTAATGGCATTATTGCAAGGAGTTTTACGATCTTGTTCCTGTATTTAAGTATTGTTTTGTGGGTGGACCTAGTTCAATTACTTCTTATGAATGTAATTTTATACAGTATTTCTACGGAAGATGCCAATTAAACTTCTTAAGAATTGGGGGGGCTTTTTACGACTTCAGAAGCGAGTATCTCAGCAACTATTAACGTAAATAAAAAAGTCAATTTGAGAGCTCTGTAACTATGTATATCGCTTTTGAAGATCTATTTAAAAACACCCTATATACACAATTGTAAGCTTACATCGGAGGCTTAATTAAAAATACTCTACACAGTTTTAAGTATGCATTGTTTTTTTCTTCCCTCAGTTACTTGACGAGTGCCATCCCTAATTTTATTTTTTTCAAAAACTTCACTGAACCATTGTACAGCAGTTCATAGAATACTTTCCAAATTTCATCTTTATAGGACGAATATAGTTTCCGAATAAAATGGCTGTGACATAGGCATTGATGGCCGAGATGAAATCGTAAGGGATTTTTGCCATATGGCTACGGATCCTTAAAAATCCCGGCATGCATTTGCCTGTCTGACTGCGAACGAAGTCGTAAGCTGTTTACTGTTTCACTGTTATGACCTGAATTTCCCTTGAAAATTGAATTGAAATGTTTATGCTTATTAAAAATTTCTCCACAATTACAGGATCTTAGCGTTGACGATGCTAGTGAATCAAGTTGGGATAAAGTTTATTAGTTTGATATCATTACATCGTATGTAAATAACAAGCCCCGCTGTGTTTCTGGGTGCTTTATTTGTGTACATGATTACTATTGGCTGTATTGAACTTGATTTTTGCAGTCGTTTTGGAAAATGTCGTGATGCTCGTGCTATTTTTTGGTAGACGCTTTTGATTATTTTTTTGGAATATCTTCAGATTCGCTAGCTATTCCAATTTAATTACTATATTTTTTCAAAGTGGTCTTATTAAGACCACTTTGACAGCCCAGACAATAAAATAAATATTAAAATAAAATAAAGTTCCATAATTTTTGGGCATTATCAATTTGAAATAACGTTTCATTCGAATCGCGCATGTTTTTATGTAGAAAAAGACAAAGGGCAATTCGTGCTCAGGCGACTCAGCTATGAGAAATTGGTACCTAATCCTACAAGAGGTGAACTACTCTATAAAACTCCATAAAGTTAATGTGCAAACGACAGAAAACTCTTTGTAACAATTATTACGTAGGTAATTGGAAATTTAATAATGGCAAACGATCCGGCGCAGAAATGCTATCGCATAAGCCGCCGTAGTCCAACAGACTCTCAGCGCCGGCCTCGACGTTCCGTTAGCACGTTATCCCTTCCAAACCGGAAGCCGCCCTTTGCCATAGTATAGTCAAATAAGTGCCTTTTATTATTTCCACCGACATATACATATATATACTACTATATTAATCCACAGCAATGCGTGCCGGGATACAACTGGTTTAAAATAAAATTCTAATAACTTAGACCTACAAAAACGTTGTAGGTAGGTATATAAATGGATATTGATTTGTATGTAAATATGATGGTTAAAGGTTTTGTCGCTACAACGATATCATGTTCAGTACGGATGTGGTTATTAGGTAAGTATGTAGTTGGCCTCTCTGCCGCAAACCTATCATATTACTAGAACAGGTACGATTTCACGCAAAAAAAATACTTTGCTTACATATACTTTTTATTAAAGTATCATACCAAAACAATGCTGTATTATTTTACTTTTTTGTTCTTCTTATTTATAGTTAAATAATACTTATATATATAATACTTATTTATAGTTTCGTAGTAAGTAAGAAACTAAATCCAACAGACTTTGTGTGATAGATGAGCACAGAACAAGACCTATTCTTTGTGTGTGAGTGTAGAGATAAGTATTATATCTAATGTCTTTTAATAAAAACTGACCTTCGTTACATAGATATACTTTATCTATAAATATAATGCTACATGTTACTAAGTACATATGACATCTTCTTTACATACATATTACGTCTATGGTCAATAGCATAGAGTTTTATACATTAAAGAGTTAATTCATGCATAGAAACGACTTTAGAAGATAGTTCGAATCTACTTCATAAATACAATGGTTTTTGTCACACGTAATTAAATTATTATCATTTTAATAGTAATCAGTACTATCATAATGGTTTACAACTTGATTAGTTAAGTCGATATCACATTTAACTCAAAAATTGAAAAAAAGTATACTAAGGTGTAATGAGTCTAAAACACTGGTTCCCAAACTTATTTCGTCTACTGAGTCGAGAGCTCATGCAGTCGTTGTCTAAGATGCCTCCTAGCTAAATGAAATTACAAATCACCCCCCAGGCCTCTACACAACGCCCCCATTTTTTTCTGGGTCTCTTACCGCCCCCCTTTAGGCCTGCAGCGCCCACAAGGGGGCGTTATCGCCCACTTTGGGAATGGCTGGTCTAAAATAAGGAGGTTATGACTGAAAACGCTTAATTGAATGTAATTATACTTAATGACGAGCGGGAATAGAACGTCATGTAACAGCCTATACCTACTATAAGTCCCACTATTATAGGCAGCGTCTTCTCACACAAAGCCTCAGACCACCAACTCCTTTTCCACTAGATCAGGCAAGATCTACTTCTGCGAGTAGTAGAAACTACTACGCTGGCATAGAGAGGGTAACTCTCAACTCAACTCAAGCAGAAGGAGGACATGCTCCTTCTGCTAGGCCGTATTGGTCCAGAAGGAGGACACGAAGCGGGAGCGGGAGAGAACCGATTCCACTACGAGACAACGACGCCAGGGTGGTAGTAACGTACACCCCGGACCGTTACCCTATAGTCTGGGCCCAGAAATTAAGGCTACGGTATATCCAGCTTGTCGAACGAGACAACTTTGGGATAGCAGCTGAGCAGAGTGGGGAACCCTAGAAGAATGACAGCGCGTGTGGTCCACGGTGTTGCTACCATTGCAATAGTGCTAAAGGGGCCGCTCTGTTCCCCAATAACCGTTTTCGCATAGCATTAGAGGGGCTTCCGTGCATACCGTAAAATATCGGAACCCCTCGACATGTGTCGAAGCCGACCAAGGAATTTTTGTGGCTCAAAGTCTCACATAACACTCAAGGTTGGGTACTATTTGAAGCTTTCTACCATGTTACTAGAGAAAAGCCTCTTCTCTTAAATTAGGTGAGAAAAATATACAGCTCGTAATTCAACACCAGCCCAGTGCAGCGGCCATCGCCAGGAGTGTAGATGGCAAAACAGAACCAGACACTGTCACGTACTAAGCTTATCATCTATACCAATTTTCAATAATAAACTCTGTAACCTAGCACATATCTACGCCCTAAGCAGGAACATATTATCTTTCTTTCTCTCTCAGACTAGCATAGACGAGCACAGAAATAACCAGTACCGGTAACTTTACACGAATTCCAAATCACGGAGACGTTAGATATGGGTGCTACTAGATCACCCATCGAATACGTAACCGCGCGTTAAGTTACTCAACCTCAGTGACAATAACGAACGCCGAAGCATCACTACCCTACGTGAGGTTCCCTTTTGCTAGTTGTTATAAAGCACTCACAATACCAAATTTCCAATTATGTTGGTACATTTGTGATAAATATAATTTTGTTTGACTAGTCACACTTCGGACCAAGAATCAAAATGGACGAAGTTTGTGCTTTAAAAGCATGTTTGTTTTTGTTGAGCCAGTTTCTAGACTTTTACTAGTGTGCGTGTCTAAGGAAAGGGTCATAGTACAATACACAGCTGAACATGACATATTTTTATTTTTGTTAATACTAGTAGCTAAAACACTTAGATTTACGAGTATTTTGCAAATAATTATTACAGTAATGTACGTGATGTCGGTCATGAGCTGACACGAATTACGCTGACAGTGCGAGGTTACTGTTACGAGGTTACTGAAATTACCATACTTACTTCAGCTAACTTTTTTACTCGTGCTTACGCTAAATGAGATAGAAAGAGAGACACGATAATTCATTTAACAAACGATGACAAGAGCGGCAACTCATTATGACTTCGTCTATTTTGATTCTTGGTCCGAGAGTCATACCCTCTTAACGTGATCAATTTGGAAAGAGCTCCGTTTACACTTTAGAATTCGGGGTTTCTGGGCTATCTATCTTTATATCTATTTATTGCACATAAAAGTATCCATGTACGGCATAGCCACTACCGTTTATACCTGCTTAAATGATTTGTAAGCCTGATATCTATTTCTGGCAAACGAAAATATTCCTGCCGCTTTCATTTTTCAACGTGTTCAATAATAAACACAGAGCGCTCGGATATTCGAGTGTTTTGTTTTGACTTTCAGAAGATTGATTTTATTGGTTATGAGTTTAATAACAGTTTCATTGAAATCTCTTTTTGATGGATTTTAGGTATTCATAAATATCGTAGCTACGTAAGTTTTGAAATACAAAAGTTTATATCTCAAAGCTGAGAAGATGGTCAACTATGAAGATGACCAAAACTAGACTATCCATATTAATCGGATAAGACATACACGCACATAGACGTCCATACGTTCATGCACACGTCGTCATACACATACACAAATACACACACAGGCACATACCTTAAATATTGTAGAACAAAACGCGCAAATGAATATTGTCAATTTTCCGCTTCTTTTTCTTTGAGATACAAGGAATCATTCACCAAATACTCATATCTAAAATAAATCTACCTCTACACAAATATTTTTTTCTGCATATACACAAAAATAGGACATTTGGTCACTAAGACAATTATCGAATATCGAATTCATGACTTCTTGTCTCTTTCTTATTTTGAACAATGCTCAACAGAGAAAAGAGTATTTGTTATTTAAAACTTACCATTTGTTGTGGATTGCGTGGCTTGCGATGCGCTCGAGGTACCTTCAGCCCGGTGACGCCTTCCAACACATCAGCCAGCAGCAAGCCATCGGCGCAGTCCCTCGCGAGCCCGCCACCAGACGTGCCCGCGCGCCGCCGCGACCGCGCCCGCTCGAGGTAATGATTTGCCCAGTCTGTGTAGATCTGTACAGAAATTACACTTTATGTGTAAAGTTAAGTGGCGTTTTATAACTTTACAAAAAAAACCAGATATATCGTGCCAATACAGCAACGACAGTGTAACACTGTGCTCATAGTCCTGTACAATCACAATCTGCTATGTTACTTAAAAAGTTAAAACACATCAAAAGTCGACGTAATTTATGCAGCATAAAATCTAGTTTTTCTCAAGGAATCTACGCGTCTACAAAAATAGATAAAATTGAAGTATCTGTCTGTGATTTTAAAATAAACGCTTTTTTAAGCTTACGATCACACATCATTTGCACGTTACTAAAATTTGAACACGAGCTTTTTAAATTTTGGTCTTTCTATCTATTTGTTTGTCCGAGCTAATCTCTGAAACGGTTGAACTAAGTTTTGACGGAACTTTCATTGGCAGGTGGAGAACTTTTCGGAGAGTAATCTAGGTTACTATTCATCTTGAAAATTCAAACTTTGTATATACTATTAATAATATATAGGTAAAATGGTCAAATCAAATTTCAAATTACAAAATTGTGGCTCGTAATACATACATACATACCTACATATATTCACGCTGTATCCCTAACGGGGTAGTCTGAGAGGTGGGCGCGCCAAGAGTCGCGGTCCTTACTTCTCTCGCTTCCGTGGTTCATGATGTAATTACGTCATGAACCATGGAATAACGGAATAAATTAAAAATATTATTTTGTTTGTGCTTAAAAAGTATGAAAAATAGGATTTTTTGTCCAAAATACCGCTTTATAAGACAAGACTATTTTTGATACATTTCGACAAGTTATAAATTTAGTTGTGAACTAGCGGACCTGACAGACGTTGTTTTGCCTAAACGTTGAAATAAAAAAAAATGTGTGTACTTATGTACGCACGTAAGAAGCTGCTATACTTCGTTGAAGTTTTTAAACAAAACTGGCCACACATAAAAAATCAAAACTGGCCAAATATAAAAAAAAATAAACGGGCCGCTTAAAATGAATAAAATAAAAATACACTCTGATCTGTTTTTACAAACTTATCAAGAGAAGTGTAACTATAAAAATTTCATCAAAGTCGGTGCAGCCGTTTAGGAGGAGCTCAGTGACATGCACACGTACAGAAGAATCAAATATAATAATAATAATATACAGACATTTCACACAGCGTCATCTAGTCCCAAAGTAAGCAGCACAGTGCTTGTGTTATGGGTACTAGACAACTTGATGTACTAATGATTATGTACTTTTTTTTTGTAAATAAATACATATTATACATAAACACCCAGACTCGGAGCGGGAATCGAACCCGCAACTCCCGTTTACTTTCCGACGCGATTAGCCGCTGCGCCACGAAGGTCGTCAAATATATGTAAAGATATAGGTCATCAGTCTGTGTGATAGCGGTTAAATCAGATACTGTTTTAACATTTTTGGCAATGCTATTAAAGTCGAGAATAAAAAAATATTGTAGGAGTTAATAACCGTTACTTTAAGTGCAAATATACAAAGTCTAAAATCTAAAGTCATTCTGTTATGATTATAATATCATAACAAAATAACAAAAACAGCAGGTAACTTATTCTTACAATGTGATGAAGTATATACAAAATATATTTAGACATTTGTGGGAGATGAGTATTTTAAGTAAATCGTTAAATAAATATAATCTAGGAATTATTCTTTTGTGATTATTCATTTAAATACATAATAACTAAACATATAATTTTTTTCATTTAATAAACAATATAAATACGTAATATTTTCATTTCAAGTTGTCTAAAACTTTGCATTCTACATTTCCGCAAATAGTCACATCATGTTATGTATTGTATAATTTAAATCCTGTCATAAAAAATATTCTTACTTCTCACAAAGTACCAGAGATAAGACTTTAACGGCTTGGCGATACAAATTGGTACTAAACATTTAACGATTATTTTTCACATGAGCCCTTATGAAACACAATGTAAAAGTACTTACATCACTGAAGCGAATGAAAAAGTAATAAATCTTTTCTTTAAATCTGAGTCAGCATATAAAAATTTACGAACTTTCAGGAAAGCTTACTCTTTTCAATACCTAATAAAAAGTTTTCATCGTTGTGTCCAAAATATTATGGTAATATGGTAAGGTATGATGTTATTAAATAGACTGAACTACCTTGTATATTACAACTATCAGACTGCGTTTTATTGATTAGACAATTTTACTATTGCCTTCAAATTTCTAAAATCAAAAAATCAAGTAGTAGTAGTATGTAGTACGGTTCTCCCTTAGGAGGGATGGGAAAGGGATCTTAGTCCATACAAACGTCGTCTTCAATGATAAATAGATAATTTTTTCATATTATTTCATTAAAATGTCGGCGTAATACATTTTAATTGTTTCTTGGAGTTTCTGGCGACAAATGTATTGAGGCCGTCTTTCTGGTAGGATCTGCTGAGGCGTACTAAGCCACTAAAAAAATCTCAACATCACTCTACTAAATAAGCACTTATTTTAACAATTTCACATAACAGCACAACAGCGTAGATACTTGGGACGCAAAACTACGCTAATTTTACATCACAATATCCACTAGAAATCATTTCCAAATAAGTAAAATAAACACCCAACCGCTCCCCATAAAATCCCGCCAAAAACTCCAAAATTCACAGACAACCCGAACAATTGAATATACACTGATACTCACTAACAAAATACTTACTGATCAGCGACACGAATGGTAACGATCTGATAGCATATGTATGTAAAATCAGTAAAATATAAGACAATATGTGCTTTCGTAATGTGCTATACAGGAAAGAATATTATGTCAACTAACTGCGTTTTCGCCTTAAACATGAAAGGATTAAGTCATATTCGCGTCAATTTGCAAAGAACGAGGACAAGTGATGGAAGGCGACAGTCTGACGCCGGTAGAGGCGTTGAGACTAGCTAAGCATATCTATTTATGCCTGAACTAGACATATCTATGGCCACGTCGATGCCATACCAATACATACACATTGCGTACACATATTAAGACTGTCTCTCATCTTACTTGTTAATGGATCTGAATATCTTTGATTGTTGTTGATAGAACATGGATTGCTAGCTAAATAAATAACAAAATTATCAACTCGTATACATATATAATTGATTTAATCTATTTAAATTTCAAAGTTACATACATGAATATAAATGGATAAAATCAAAGTCGAAATTGGTTCTCCGTTCCTCAATAATGTCACTCATATTTAAATTCGAATAAAGGCAATGTGATTAAGTATTCACAGATTTTATCAACTAATCGAACAAGTTAATAGAATTATGACATGATGTATTGGTATTCTAGCTACTTCAGATAAGTGTCCCACTTCGTCTCAATTCGTCCTTTATCTACTGTCACACGAGTCTTTATTCAAATAGGTCCCGAATGGGTTTCGATAGTAATAAATCTCGCGTACGGGACACTTTATCGCTCTATCAGAATTATTGAGTATACGTTGTATCCGCTACTTAAATGAAAAATATTCACAGTCATGCCGACAGATGATATTAACTGAAAGATATTGTGCCACTTCACAGGTGTAATATACATGTATAAAGCATAAGAGTATAAAATGTAAATTACCAATTTAAATATATAAGTAAGTTTCAGTATCATTTGAAAGTTCTGTGTGCTGACTTATTTCGTCTCGATTTCGTTAACTTATTAACTTTATTAGTAACTAGAATGGAGTCTTGTAGATTATTCATTCTTATGATAAAGGACAATGGGCATTTTTATACGAGCACCGTTCCCCTGACCAACAGACTCAAAATGCATCTCATTAGAAACATTGTAGCAAGTTGGTAATTTTGTTTCTCTAATCTATTAGATATTCCAGGAAAATCGTGTTTTAATTTTTAATTTTTTTTTTGTACCTGACCATCCCCCTGACCAATAAACTTGAAATGTATCTCATTCGAAATATTGTAGCAATTAATAATTATTTACTAAGACGACATATAACAGACTGATGTTTGAGTGATATTGATTAATTGATTGATGTTTGAATGATCTGATGTTTCGAATGAGGTACATTTCAAGTCTGTTGGCCAGGGGAATGACGAGATAAAAAAAAATTAAAAATTTAAACACAATTTTCCTTGAGTACCCCATACATTTCAAGGATGTCGTCATAGTAAAGAATAATCAACTTGCCGCCAATTTTTCGAATGAGATACATTTCAAGTATATTGGTCAGATAGATGGTTAGGTAAAGATAAAATTAAAAACTGAAACACAATTTTCCCGGAATACCCAATACATTTCAAAGATGTCATAGTAAAAAATTATCAATTTGCTACGATTTATCGAATGAGATACCTTTTAAGTCTGTTGGTAAGGGGGACGGTGTGTCCATTGTCCTTTAAACGTCTGACTGAAAATATTTTACTTTCCGCATCTTGACAAACCTTAACTTTATAATATGTGTTTTGGTCTTCTTTGCTCTGTGATTTTGTGTCAATAATGACGTGTGCTAATAATTCAAAGAGCTTTTTAATATAAATCTTTCTCATTTGTTTACTAAAATTACTTAAATTACATAAATTAAATAAACTTATATAAATAACCAGCCCAAAATTGTAATTGTGTAAAGGAATAATGTACAGTAATTAACTGGTCATTGACGTTGCTAATCTAGTGTACCTAATAGTCAATGAGAGTCAGCGCGACTGACTCATTAATCTGTACACGAAATAGCGTCGGCGAGTAATTAATCGTTTTACTGTTATTTCCCAATTTTTGTTGAATTTAAAAATAGCATTTTATTATTACGAATGTTAAAAGCACCGAAGCGTCGTCAAGCTATATACGTGGTTACAAATATACGTAGTTGATGTGGTAATAAGTTAGACGAGTTCTAGTAAAGTCATACGATGAAGTCAAAACTAACTTTAATGAGTATATTTGATACACAATAAAAAAAAATTTAAGAAAAATTAAACCGACTTTAAAAAAAAACACTGAAATGTATAAAATAACTATATTTTACTAATCAATTAAATTTTACAGTTACCGAAGTCGGTGCCAAGCCTACCAAACTAGTAGACTTTCTGTTTGTGTCTCTGTATCTGTTGATTTGGCACCGATTTCAATAACTGTCAAATTTAATTGTCCGGGTTTGATTAGTAAAGGATAGTTATTTTGTAATTTTCAGTGCTTATTTTAATTGAAGTGGGTTTAATTTTTTTTTATAAAGTTTTTTGTATCTCCCTTTAGAGCGACCTTGGTCTAAATAAATATATTGGCTGGTCTACAACTAACTTCTTTTCTTATTTTGGAAGGTAATGATACACAAGACAATCATCAATATGATTATAAGCTGTAACTACTTATAAAGCTTATAAATAGTTGGGATTATTTGGTTTATCTCCGAAGTCCAAGCTCCAATACCAGTGAAATTTAAATGGGACCACCTTGGAGCTATACTGAATCCAGTCGAAAAAGAATCATTGAAATCGGTTTATAAACAAAGAAGTTATACCCGAACAAACCTAAAAAAATATATGTGTGCAGACGAATTGAGAACCTCCTCCTTTTTTTAAGTTGGTTAAAAAAGAAAAGGTATTGCGTCCGGAAATCTCTTTACCATTAAAGATTTATCCTGACTCTAATAATTCATCCTTAGGATTTTGTATCTAAGATGAGAAAAAATGAAAGATTATAGTTTCATAATGTCTATCTATTTGTGTGTTTGCCTCTCTTTATGTCACAGCCGACTTATTCTATTATTATTTACACCTGAGTTGAAGTTTGCCACAGAGATATAAACTGGTAACCCAAAACTAAAACCTAGAAATTTTTTTTAATAAGTAGTTATTTTGTTAATATAGAACACTATGCGATTTCTTCAATAAAATTTTGTATTCCAGATTATTTGTTACTAATTCAGTAAGCGTACCAATTCGACTCGTAAAAGCTTCATGAATTCAACTAAATTATCCCTCGACGCTTGCTTGTTTATTGAACCGTTTAATCAACGTATGAGACGCTCAAGTTACACTGACTGTGTGAATCTCTTCCAAGTTAAAACACAGGGTCAAAGACATGCAAATGGCTTCATTTGTCGTCATTGTGGCCATTACTATTAATTTAGATTGGTGAAATTAGTGTGTCATATTTCACCAAGAATGTATATGATGTTAGGCATTCGCGATTAAATTATCTTCTGTTTAATAATTGTTATATTTGAAATCTGTTTGGGGCAATTTGGTCTCAGATCTGGTAGAAAAAGAAAAACAGAATATGCGAGCTGGTTATCTTCTTGCGCGATCGTCAAAGTCGGCCACGAGATGGGACTTATTTTAGGGGAACTTGTCTGTACAAGTTCCTCTAAGAATTTGGGAAATTATGTATTTATTTATTGCGATGTTGAGAACGATTAGAGTATTTTTAGCATTGTTCAGAAATTTTGATGAAAACGCTCAAAACGTATTTACATTGCTTTTTTAATACACATATGTACATACAACACTCTACGGTGGGACTGCATAAATATCACGGTTTTCTAATTCCGGTCAACAATATTTTAATTACATTTATATATATGTATATAACAAAAATAACAAAAAAACAGTGTTAGCTTGAAACTTACTGCATGTTTTTTCGCATCTATGAGATTTATATGTTTATTTCCGACGGTTTTAACTTTAAACTGGGTTCAATTCGAGAACGTAAAATGTATTCGAAGCACAAACAATGTAACAAATTATTACCGTCAATAGAAAATTAAAATCAGCACTGAAACCATTATTTGTTTTCCGTAAAACATGCACACAGATACATATAATTCATTGGTTGCAATGTTTAACTATTTTACTTTGAAGTAAGTTTGTTGTTAATCTTTTTCCATGGCAGTTACCGTTATCAAAACATCTGTGTGATCTTAAATACATTTGATATTAATGTTTCCGTATCGACCAAAATTAATAAATGAAAATTACAAATTTAAATATTTATGACGGGTACTAACAGACCATCACAAAATTATAATTTATGCAAACATGAAACAGAATAAAATATAAAATAAAATGTTATTTGTGCAGCACAAAAATCAGCGACATCCCGTTTCCTCGGGTTCTGTTCCTCATAGTTTCTGAGACAGTAAAGAGTAAGCGTGAGACTATAAAATATTTGCTAATACTTGTGTTTCAAGTTTACTCTTTTACACCGAGCCATAAAGAAACTATGGAACACTCTGATACATACCTCTATAAAATGCGATCAAAATATTATTAATTAAAATATTGACCTCATTTTTATTATGAATCACAGTATCATCTTAGTCCGACTGTCATTTGAAAGCAAGACTAGTTATTTCATATTTCTAAATTAAAATGAAGCCTTATTTTCTCAACGTTAGTATACACACACGCCACACGTCAAAACACAGTGGTATGGTAGGTGAGGGTCTAAAAGCGGTAAGTGCGGAAGCTGAATGAGGTCGGGTAGCTTTTAATATCGCTGGGCGGGCAGGTCTCCAGGCACGAACCCAGGAGTATGATAAAGAGGTGACCATTTTTTAAGGTATTTTAAATAATATTAATTACATTAGATATATTACATTACTGCCTTCTTGATTTTGTATTAGTTAGATTAACGAGTACATATGGTAAACAAAGTACTCAAATAATAAATAACAGTGTATACGCAAACATACATACATATATGTTTACACTATACATACAGGGCAGACATTTACAAAAACATAGTATTTAAAAAAACATTTGTAAAAAAGTAAAAAAATCGAAAATCGAGTGTAAAAACAGTAAAAGGAACTAGAAAAATGTTAAGAATGCTGTCGTTTATAATAAAATGTTTAATATTCATAACTATTACTTATTTTTATAGTAGTGCCTAATGGAAAAATCTACCTAGGCTTTCGAAAATTCATGTTATTAAACCTTAACATGCAATCGGAGGCTACACCAGCTATCTAGGTATATAGGTACCCAATTCATAAAGTGACTTAAAATACCATATTTGTAGTCTTCGACTGCATGTTGAGATTTAACAGCAAAAAGTTTTGAAAGCCTACGTAGAGTTTTCTTCTAGAAAACCGGACTGTAAAAAAAGGTAAAAGGAATTAGAAAGATGTTAAAAATTATTTTAACAAGACGTCTACAATAACATTTTTAATATTCATACCTATTACTTATTGTTATAGTAGTGCCTAGTAGAAAAATCTACGTAGGCTTTCAAAAATTCATGTTGTTAAACCTTAACATGCAGTCGGAGGCTACCTCAGCTATATATATAGCTATATATGTAGGTACCCAATTCATAAAGTGACTAAAAATACCATATTTGTAGTCTCCGATTGCATGATTTAATAGCATGAATTTTTGAAAGCCTACGTAGACTTTTCGACTAAGCACTGCTATAAAAATAAGTAGTAAGTATGAATGTTTGTTATAAACGACTTGTTAACATCATTCTTCTAGTTCCTCTTACTGTTTTTACAGTCCCGTTTTCGATTTTTTAATGCATATTATTATATTTCGCTGTATAAACTATACCCCATACTAAACTATGCTAAACCCCATGCTAAACTGGCTTCAACATGCATTAAATATTGTACGTGACTATTGGTGTTATAAAGAAAATTGGGGTCACTACAGGAATAAACGCATATATATATACCATAATCATAAATACTGTTACAATAACAAAATACTGTAATATTACATTTGAATTTAGAATCTGTCATTCTCATACGAATATTCGTAATGTTTTCTCATTTTCGCTCCAATCTTTGTTAAATATTCTTGTGACATTAAAATAGACTGGAGTGATAAAGTGAACCGAATTGCTGTGATAGTATTACACAGAGTAGGTATGGAGCCACATGCGATTTTTGAAACTCTCCATCTGCTTGGTATTAGTCGAATGTTGGTGTACCGGGTTTTTGATAGCTATAATGAAACGTCCTCTGTTTGTGACAGAAAAAGTGCTGGTCATCCATGTAGTATTCGTACTAAAAAAAAAGGCAATCAAGGTACTGAAGGAAAGAATCCAAAAAATCCTGTCCGACAGCAAAAGATTTTATCTAGGGAAATCAATATAGCGCCCGGATCCATGTCGCGTATTTTAAAAGATGACTTAGAACTTGCAGCTTATAAGAGACGCACTGGTCATTACTTAATCAATAATTTAAAAATGAATAGGGTGGTAAAATCAAAACAACTTCTTAGGCGGTATGCATAGGGTAGTACACAAAAAATGTATTTATTGACGAGAAAATTTTTATTATCGAGCAACATTTTAATAAGCGGAATGACCGAGTTTATGCTCAAAGCTCTAGAGAAGCTTCTCAATTAGTCAGTAGAGTACAACGTGGACATTATCCTGCTTCAGCGATGGTTTGGTGGGGTGTTAGCTATCAAGGAGTGACTAAGCCATATTTTTGTGATAAAGACATCAAAACATCGGCCCAGGTGTATCAAAATACGATTCTTGGGAACGTAGTGAAGCCTCTTAAAAACACCATGTTCTATAACCAAGGATGGTCTTTTCAGCAATAGTCAGCACCAGGTCATAAAGCTCGATCCACAAGCGTGGTTGGATCCTTTCCTTTCTGACTTCGTCAGAGCTGAAGATCGGCCATTATCTAGTCTCAACCTTATTCCAGTTGATATTAACTAATGATCTCTTTTAGAGAGTATGGCATGCTCTAAAGTTTAGAGATTTTGGGACTCCAAATTATCATGGTGTTTAGGGTCTAAACACCATGATAATTTGGAGTCCCAAAATAGCATTCCATAAGATTATTTATCAGTGGCGAATTTTTTCAAGGACAAAGTGCGTGTTTCAGTCGATAACTGGCCATAACGTTTAAAGGAATTGTATAAAGGCCAAAAGAGATCATTTTGAACGAGCTTCATATTTTTAAAATGCTATTATATTAATGTATAAACTAACGCACCCTGCAGTCATAAACATTTTATGTAATAGAAAAAAAAGATATTTTCCTTGTAACAATATTTATGGCAAGACTAGGTATAATATATGTATGAATATACTTATACATAATATATCTATTTTTGCTAAGACACAAGAGGTAAGGTAAAAGGAAAAATTTTAATGTTTATACAGTAAACTTATCTATAAGTTAGTCATAACTGCACTTTTTTAAAACTGGAATAAACTGTATGGTTCACCTGAAGAATGGAACGGGTTTGGCGTGTGACGTCATCGGTGGAACCTTGAATGGAACGAGGAGCTCTTATGCATGTGGGTATCATTTTATCACAATTTTAACTCATCAAGAGCCCTTATATATAACTCCATTGTCACAATTAAACACTGACATTTACGCGTGAAAATATTTTGGTCACTATATTAATATAGTACATTTCTGGGTAACACAGTCACAACATAACAATTACACTATTCGAATATCTATCCAAAATCTCACTCACAAGCCGTTTATTAGCGAATGCCAGCGAAACATTCGCCCTCATATATTTCACTAAGCCGCCCATATTTTTCTTCTTCAAATCGTGTTTAGAGAGGTGCTGACACAATGAAGGATAGCAACCACTTTTAGTAGACCTGCTCAGCCCTAAAAGCAAACACAAGGTAAAAAGGTATATCGTACGTGTGTCACGGTTCATGAATGGATGGACACGCGCGTGGTACGATAAACTCTTCTAGGAATATTTACTCTACCGATCGGCGCCGCACGCCCACACCGCCGTCGAGTAGCGAGACGACACTGGGTCAAGACACGGTGCCAGAATAAGATCCCGATATTATGGAATGAGTAATCCGTCTAAAAGTGATAAGAATAGGTAGGTACTATTACTTACATGATATACCCTCATCCAATAGTATACTTTCCCAATAACACAATACATGCGATACACTAGCACGTCCCTACTTATACGTAGGTTTATAATATTATGTTAAAAGCAAAAAAATATTTGTTTTACAGAAGTTTAGATGATACGAAAATAAATGCCTTGATATTCAATACCGAACACAGAAGCTAACTTTTAAACGTTGTTATTTATTTGAATCTCGTATACCTCGGCGAAAGTGTATAAGGAAAATGATGAGATTTGAGGAAGTGAAACAAGTATGTAAGGACGCAATGCTGGGCATTCTATCCTCTCTGACTACCCCGTTGGCGATACAACGTATGGTTATTTATGTATGTAGGTAGGTACCTTTAAAGTAATGATGTGAAATCTACTGAATTATATTTTTGAGATTAATTATTATTAATTCTATTTTTTTAAATAAATTGCGACATTAGTGCAGTATAATATTATAGCGAAGGTAGGTAAATTGCTATTTGTCTAATTTTGCATAGGATATTTTCGCGTAGGCGCAGGCGCCGTTGGAATAATTATGTATATTGAAATGAAACACCTCGTAGAGGATCGAAACAATAGATTAGAACCGTTTAGTGGGAGTGAATATAATTCTCGGTGTAGATCTTATTACTTTTGTTTCTATTCCAGGTGATGACTGAGGTCAATTGTGTAAGATGAAAGTATTAATTAAACTGCTACATTTTTGTATTTGGATTTACATAGTATGTTTAATTAATCTCCAATATTGTATTTTCTGGGCACGTGCTTTACGTTTAATAACAATAACTTATAACAATAGCAACCATTTTTTTTTATTGTAACCATGTCACTCAAATTACGATCATGTGACAACAAGAAATGAAATGAATTTTTTGTTAGTCATTAAGACCCTTTTGTGTCTTAGGTATGCTAACTCCTACGTAGACTTGATTCAGACAATCGAAATTAATTACATTTCCGTCCTGCTATTATCTAGGCGTGGGCTTCTGTAATCTTAACTTCAGAGAACAATGGAATATAGACGGCAAAACTTACGTAGACATTTTTTAAACAGAGAAATCATTCATTATGGAATTATAGAACACGGTTTAAGTAAGACTCGGAAGAAAACGTTTAAGGCTTTAAAAATATACCATGAACAATAAATCGAAATTGCTTTGTTCGCAATAAATTATGAGAAGAGAAAATCGACCAATACGTCGTTATGACTTCTGAAATTCAAAACCGTAATGAAAAAACCTTTAATATAAAAATAGAAAGTAATTTTCTTCTTATTACACATTTTTCCTAATCTATGGTAGATTTCATGTCCAAAAATCCAGACCTGGGCATACTCGAACATTAAATTTAAACTTTGAATATTTCAAATTTTGAATAAATATATTAAAAGAGAATCCTTTCGACCTAGGTTGCGTTCTTTGAGGCTTATTATTTAATAAATGACATCAAGAATCATTGTTTTAGAAGCACATACATAAAAGTTACTATTTATGACCTTAACTACAACGTTATTGTTTATTTATATTGCAGAAATTAAGAATTCCACACAAAAGATTTCACGGCGGTTTTGGTTAGTAACCGCAAAATACAGTCAACAAAAAGAAACGCCTGAAAAGAGGACACGACTCGATTCTGACATCTCTTTGAACTTCGACTACTAATATTAAATCTTTCGACGTGAACCAAATAGTAAATATAGTTATCTTAATGACTGCTAATATCTCAGATATTTTCTAATTTATTTTTATTAGCGCTGTTTATAGTTATATTTGAAAGTCTTATTTATACAGACATCGTTAATTATTATATTTTTTCACTTCGTTTAACAAATAATTACAGAATAAATGAAAACTATTCACTTTGAAAAAATAAGTTTTCAAACTATCATTAAAAACTTAAACAAGCTTTTCAAAAGAAAATTGTTTCTCTGAAATATAATAGCATAGATTGTTTTAAAAATTCAATTATTTCTAAAACAATCTATGCGTATCATATTACAGTATATTATTCATGCTCGCAATGAATTTATAAAAATTTATTATTACCATTATTTCAGACAGTAGGTACCTATGCCTATACACAGTTGGAACTCCGGTTTAGTAAAAGAAAGAAATGGTGATTTAATTGAACTACATAAAAGCTTCATTCATAACTTACGCCTGAGTTACAAATATTGTGAAACAGAACAGTGAAGCGTAAAGTCATGTAAAAGCCATAAAAAAGTGTTGTTACACTCGCGGATGGACCGAGCGGCGTCCACATCCGATCCACGATTCCACGCGCTTATTTACACTGGCTGTCAAAAGTTCGACACACACCGTTTATTTATAACCACGCGGAAGGTGCGCCCAGGAGCAACGAACTTTTGTGACATAATCATAAAACACGACCATTTACAGTAACAATATGAGACAAAACATCCGTTAAGAGAACTTTGGATAACACTTGCCGTAAAAGGATTTAAACAGCTACTAAAAAATAATGCCACTATAAACAAATTGTTGTGCAGATAAAAGGCAATCATGTCATTTACGTGGAACAATAGCTGTTATATAAGTAAAAATTAAAAGTTTAGAAATTTAGTAAGAAAAGATTATTTAAAAGAATCGTACATATGTAGTTATTGTTCAGTATGCCACTTTGTTACTTATCCGGAAAATTAATTTTCATTTTACTTATCTACACTACTTTTGAGAAACGTCAACCATTTTTCCTGAAAATTGATATTATATCACGTTTATAATATCAATATTTATAGGTCCAAAAGAAAAATAATTTTTAAACAAAAACGGTTACGTTCTCATTTTTTCAACTGAGTGTATATTTTGTAATAAATACAAAAAATCTAATTACATTTAAAAATATTTCAAAATAATGTTTAAAATTTTTAATATCTCGTTTAGAAAGACTATTAGCATTATAAAAATTCAAAACTAGTTTAACACGATGTGTTGATTACATTACAGAGTCGTTTTACGGTACGTATCAGATAGTTTGTACAAGACATCAATCATTACCAAACACAGGGTGCGTTCCGTTATTCCATCAGATGTTTGATAAAAGGATCAATTGGCCTTGGATGTATGTAGGACGCAGATGTGCGTTGCACCGAACATACATTTTAATAGTTCGATACTCATTGTTGCGTGGGCGAATGCATTGCTGCAATGATTTTAAGGCTTTGAGAAATTACAAATATCAAAATTAGCTTACGTGCATTAGTATTTGTAAATCTATATTGTTTGAAACCATGTTATAAATTAAATATGTTATGACTGAAAAGAATTTAATTAGTTATAATAATTATAGACAATAATTACCAGTGTAAAAGTATACAAAATATGTATAGGTATGAACATACATGTACAATAATATGTATGTTTATATTGTGTCAACAGATGTATGAAGATATGTATGTTAACAGGTAATATTGACCCAATTACATAAATACATATCTATGTACGTAAGGTACAAGAATAGAGCTCAAATTTCAAAAATGTTGGAATAGAAGCGGCAATAGAAAATAAAATTGTATTGAATCACACAACATTCTTGGGTTTTTACAAAACAATTTCGAAACTAGATGATTGTTTAATATCAATCTAATTATGAAACAACATACTTGCTCAAATCATGAATAATCAGGTTTTTTATTATAATTTATTGCACTAACTTGTTAGAAATTATAATAAAAATATATTATTTGAAGAACAGAAAATAATAATATCATTATAATTATGTAATAATATTCCGTTAATATAGTGTCAATAGATATAGTGTTAATAATATAGTGTTACATAGTTATACTGTAAGTTCTGAGCAACTTGGCCGTTTGAGTTCATATTCACATATTACGTTCGTTTTGTTAAGAGGATGGTTCATAACCATGCTAGGGTCCTATACGTATAGTCCGTAGTCGTAATAGACTATACAGGTGTAACCATAAGACGCGCGACTCGTGATAATTATATAATTATAAACATACATGAAACGAAATTTAAAAAATTAGTCTTTATATATGTTAATTACAATTATTAAACAAGGTGGCCCAAAAGTTGTCACCCGATGTTCCTTGGCTTAAATTTTGTATATGAATGAAATACTTTGGTTCTGCTTTTGGATTGTGTTTATTTGATGTCTTACTTTTATTTCCATTAAGTCGAGAAAATGATATCGGCAAAGTGGCCGCCGCTAGAATTGATGACCATACGGACCCGATTTATGACATTTTCCATCACTCTTCCCAGAACTTCCGGCGATAGGTCCCCGCATTCTTGATGGATATTCTCTTTTAGGGCTACAAGAGTCTGAGGTTTGTTGATATGACTCGTGACTTCAAGAAACCCCACAAAAAGAAGTCTGGGATGGTTAAATCTGGCGATCTTGCCGGCCAGTGCAAATAACCAAAGCGAGAGATTAGGCGACCCGGAAATGCAGCCCTCAGAATTTCGGCTTTGGGTCGTGCAGTATGCGCCGGTGCTCCATCCTGTTGGAAACACATGTTCTCCAGTCCCAATTCATCCAATTGAGGAAGGAGAAAGTCATCTGGTCAATACTTCCGCCACAGCCGCGATATTCTCAGCAGAACGGCTGCTCCGAGGCCGGCCAGGCCTGGCAGCATCTCATGTTGTCCCATACTCTTCTAGGCGAGCGGCTAAACGCCGTAATGTTTGCCCCGTTGGTGTCGGACGACAGGGAAATCGCGCCTAAATTCACGCTGCGCCAACACCACCGACGAATTGTTCCTCAAAACAATCGAAACGATTCTTCCGCGTTTTTGAGGAGTATAGCGATTCATGTCTTGTTGGCGAATATTTTGTATCTCTTTACTTCACAAATTTCAAAGCAAAACTGACATTTGTCGCCAATTGCAAAAATTGTAGCATCTTCCGATAAGGTGATGAATTTTGCGCCACCTAGTATAATACAAATATATAATTACGTGTGACGGTGTGATACTTTTTCTGATACTCTCTTTTCAATTACTTTACACCTAATGCATTTTCAAAAAATTGGTAGTTACATTAGATAATTAATTCCCGTGCATACCTAAACTAGGTCAAGCTTGTACTTTAGGTAATTGGACTCCTCACTTAAGAACCCATTCGAGGATCACAAGACAAAGTAGAATGAAGTCAACTGGCCACTTATCGCCAATAGGATTTGCCTTGAATTCACATTTCGTTGAATTTTATAAATAGTACCCAATGTAGGTAAACGAACGAGTCGGTTGCTACATCGTAATTAGAAACCAACTTTAAATTTTTTGCTTTTGGTATTTACAGTTCATTGATCTATCTCGCTAATGATTTTATGTTTCGTAACGGAAATAAATAGTCTGATCCATTGTCAGCACTGAGGTGTGGTCGCCGATACCTAGAGCAATACACCTATCATTATAAGAACATTATTAAATGAAACATTGACTTAGTATACTCCTAGGCATATCAAAATATCACTACAATTGAAACATGTGCTTTATTTGTTATTTTTGTTTCGATACGCTTTTATTAAAAGCTTAAACTTGTATTATAATAAGTAGCTATAGTAGTTCTGTATCAATTGTAACATCACGCAGGATCTAATTAACTCTAGTTCAATTGATATCCAATTATATGTGTGCACCACATATACACGTGTTTAAACCATGGGACTACATGCAGTGCAATTAACTGACGTTAGAATGAAAACTTTGGATAGATAAAACTTAATTTCAAGGCTTTGAACGATTTATGTCTTTAGTATTTAGAACTTAGCAACTTTGAATAAATTTCAATTAGTTAAATATAATTGATGGAACATATGAATGGAAACTAATGTCCATAAAAAAAATTAAAAAATTTAAATTCGTCAAATTTGTTAGATGTAAATCAAAACAAAACAAATACAGAGAACTATGCTTCCCAGAAATTTGAATTAACACACGACAAAAGAAACACTTGTGACCATAGAATCGTAACAGAAGCGTCTACTCAGACGGCGTGACATGTACATACACGCTACAAATTTAGCCTCTCAACGGAAACTTGCGCGAAACTCATCGGAAATATCTCTCATGACCAGACACTGGGGACAGGCGAGAGGCCCGTGCGCGCGCGCCTTTCAGACTAAGCCAGTTTTACCGAAAGCGCTTCCACGTACGAAAGCTCCCTATTACTAGAGAGGGACGGAGGGCGGAGAATAAAGTCTGTCGTTAAAGGAAAAATCTTTTCATTCGAATGAGTGATTTGTAAATTTTCTCGAAAGCGATTAAGTATTTTACGTTCCGATTTATGTTCTGTTTTCGAAAAGTTGCGCTTTTACGCTTTGACTGCTTAATTACTTCCCTGATATTAAAATTACTGATTTATTGTCGGGTTATAAAATTTATTGCTTACTGTACTTTGTACTACTCATCATTTTAACACTACACAACGCAAACAAATGTTTTATCGATTTTATGGTAAATATAATAATCATGTTTTATAAAAACCGGTTCGATTTTGCTGTTTTGTCAACATTTTCAGTAATATAAGCAATTACAGTAAACAATATTTTTTACGGCTCAGTAATAAACCAGTCCTTTTTCCATGATAGAAGCAATAACGGAGTTGCGAATATATTTTTTTATAAAACACCACCAAGACACCATATTGTAGACGTAAAGAACTGCAAATATGGACAAATTTTTCGCATAGATTTAAAATTATACCATCGTAGCTACTTTAAATGAAAAAACTATATCGAGTATAGATTGTTTCATTTTTGCTCTAAAACTTGTTAAAACGTATTTCTAGCGTATTCCGACACGATGAAAGCCTCATAGCACCCTCGACCTGTCACTAGTCTTATATTCAACAAAAAATGTGGTCTTTTGTTAAAGCAGGACGTCTCGCGTCCGGGAAACCGACACTTGACCTACCGACGTATTTAGATCTTTTGTATAAGGATAAAGGGAAGCGTGACTTATCGTCTTCTGGTATAAAAAACTATGAATAAAACTTCGTTATTAACATAAATTACATTTGAAGTACACATTCTTTATTTCGTATAAATACGCAGTTAATAATATAATTTTAAATTTCATAGCACACAGGCACTGGTCCACAATAAATTTATTGTTGGACGCTTTATATGATATTTATCACACAATAATGTAACTAAAACCGCTGTTTCATTTCAATCAAAAATAAAACTTCGAAATCCGCGACCTAATTTTCTTAATTTTATACACAACTGAGTGCATACAGGTGAATTAAGAAAAAGTCGATACAGTGTTATTTTGGTAACGTTAAATGTTATTTTCGTACCGTTTTCTTAACGTTTCATTTTGTGCTGTGAACGCCCGCCGCCGCCCCACATCAATGAACGCGTTGCGCTACAACTTGCACCGCCCTACGATGAGATGTGTTCCGATTAAAACATCTTGATAGTTGATACTGGTTGTTAAATCAATTTTTTATATCAACAGAGCGGCATATGAAATTATAATTTCTTCGTAAAATAAAATTTTAGAAATAGGTTTGTGAACAATTAATTCACGAAACTGCTATAAAATAATATAATTTCGCGTTGTTCCCAATTCAAGGTGAATGGAGCATTAAAACAACCACCATGTCTTGAACTACTTCTAGCATTATTTGTAAGAGTTATTTCAAGTATTTGGATGTGCAGATGATTAGCTCTTCGTTCATACTAATTTCGTACGATAAACGTTTGGACGACTCTCAGGACTTGCACGGTAAGATTACAATGAAACTAATAAACGGAGAAACGATCTTCAGAACTTTTCGACCTTTGTTTTTATTGTTGGTATCTGTCACTAAACTCTAATCAAAATTCGTAAAGCCCGTTAAATATTTCGCACATTTGATATTCTCGTTACGTAAAGGTTGAAAAATCAAATAACAAGAGTGTTTACTGACAGAAAATTCTAAATCACTCGTATACCTAGGAGATGCTTGGCACTACGTCTTCTCTGACTACTAGTATATATATATATACCTACATAAAATATCTAAAACAGGAAATTTAACGCGATTATCTTTTTATTTTGGCTTGACGTTTCGACCGAGTTGCATCGGCCGTAGTCTCAAGCAGTTTGCTTGAGACCACGGCCGATGCAACTCGGCCGACCGAACAGTCGACCACGCGAAAGTTTAAAAGTTTATATATACCTACATATTCATACATGTATATATTCTAAGTACATAAGTAGTTACATACATATCATAAGTACATGAATTTTAATATTTCAACCTTTATTATATTACATATTTCAACCTCTGTAATTTATATAATATTAAATAAAATTAATGTATTATACTTATTGACAAAGATCAAGACTTCTTTTGTCGCACAGAGCCGCAAATATAAATAGGCGATCTTTTTTTATTTATGACTGTTTTAGTCTTAATGTGCAACTTTTTTATGATAAATTCAACTTTTATTACTGTAGTCAGTTACAGACGATTGAAGAGCAAAGCAGTAAGCGTGTATCTAGGTTTATTGCAGTACTAGTAGATACACATTTGTATGATTTTAATGATGTTAATTATGTGAAATGCTGACTACTTTATTGCATAACTTTATAACGGAAATATTGGTAGTTAATCTTCTGACGAATTTATTATACAGCAGTTGGAGCGTAATCAAATGAAAATGTGTTCAATCATTTCTTAAACGGATTTTTATTGGCATTCTTCTTTTTCATCTGAATAGAAAAAAATCCAGTCAAGAGAGTGTCTCTCCTATCTACTGTTTTTGTAAAGTCTCTAATGGGAGATTATTACTAATGAGAGTAACTAATACTCTTTAATAAGAGTCTGTTACTGAATAGCCTATTGGATGGAGCCGCTTTAAGATAAAATTCCTGTTTCATTTTTCATTTTTTAATTGACTTCAAAAAAAGGAGGAGGTTCTCAATTGGGTTGTATTTTTTTACGTTTGTTACCTCATAACTCCGTCATTTATGAACCGATTTGGAAAATTCTTTTTTTATTTAAAAGGACACACTTCCAGATTGGTTGCCATTGCCTCATTACATATTGGAGCCATTATATTGAGGGCCTTGGGGGCCATTGCCCCGATATGGTTTTCACGTCCCCGTGAGGGGGCGAGACGACATAACAGGAGACGGACAGAGAATACGGCTGTTGGCTGACATATTCGGATTGTAAGAATACTGCTAGGGTGTAATAATGATGTAACCTTTTCACTGTTCTTTTATAACTGATTGATATTGATACTGATAATAGGTAATTATATTCCATGTTCGATCTGTTTGCATCTTTTATTGTGTGAGCCCACAGTTTGTGCTCTTCAATAAAATTTACATATTTATTTAGGCCAAGTCATTCAAAAAGGAGAAATAAAAAAATACACCGACTTCTTCAAAAAAAACACTGAAAGGTACGAAATAACTATCCTTTACTAATCAAAACTTAAGTACAAAAATCCATATCCATACTATCCATACTAATATTATAAATGCGAAAGTCTCTCTGTCTGTCTGTCTGTCTGTCTGTTCCGTTTTCATGACTAAACCGCCCTACCGATTTTGATAAAATTTTTCATAGAGATAGTTTGACACCAGGGGGTGAACATAGGCTACTTTATTTTTCAAAAATCTACCCCTAAGGGGTAAAAAGGGGGATGAAACTTTGTATGGGAAATTTTCGAATCCAAGATGGCGATTATTATATTTTTTGGATAAATCGACGTAGGTATCATATTCGAGGTTTCTGGGGATGCTAATTACGAAAATGATGTTCCTTTTCAAATTCAAGATGGCGAATATTACTTTTTTTTTGGATAAATCGATATGTGTATCAAATTCTAGGTTTTTCGGGTGCTGATTACGAAAATGACTATCATTTTCAAATCCAAGATGGCGAATATTACTTTTTTGGATAAATCGATATGGGTATCAAATTCTAGGTTTTTCGGGGTGCTGGTTACGAAAATGACTTTCATTTTCAAATCCAAGATGGCGAGTATTACTTTTTGGATAAATCGATATGGGTGTCATATTCTAAGTACCTCGGGGTGCTGATTACGAAAATGACGTTCATTTTGTAATCCAGGATGGCGAATATTTTTTTTTTTGATAGATCTACATGGGTGTCATGATCTAGGTTTCTGGAGGTATTGATCAATACCAATAATATGGGTATCAAATGAAGTGAAATACGCAGACGAAGGTTTATGTGACGTTATCATAAATCCAATATGGCGGATGTTCCATAATAGGAAATAACTTTTACGTACAACACCAACAATATGGGTATCAAATGAAATGGAATACACAGGGGAAGGTTCCGGGACATTTGACGTCATCATAAGTCCAATATGGCGGATGTTCCATAATAGGAAATAAGTTTTTCGTTCGACACCAACAATATGGGTATTAAATGAAATGAAATACACAGGGGATCGTTTCTGGACATGTGACGTCATCATAAATCCAATATGGCGGATGTTCCATAGCAGGAAATAACTTTTTCGTTCAACATCAACAATATGGGTATCAAATGAAATGGAATACGCAGGGGAAGGTTTCTATGTATGTGACGTCATCATAAATCCAATATGGCGGATGTTACATAATTAGAAATTACTTTTTTATCCAACACTAACAATATGGGTATCAAATGTAATGGAATATGCAAAAGAATATGGCAGATGTTCCATTATAGAGAATAACTTTTTTTTTAACACCAACAATATGAGTACCTCGGGTAACCTCAGTAACCTAAAGAGGGCAAGGAACATTTTTCCACGCGGACGAAGTCGCGGGTACAGCTAGTAACTTTATAGATTCGATACAAATATATATGTAAGTGAATTTGACAGTTAATGAAGTCGGTGCTAAATCAATACGTAACAATAGAAAGTCTATTAGTTTAGTAGGCTTGGCACCGACTACAGTAACTGTCAAATTTAATTACATGGGTATCTGTATCGTATTTACAGTTATTTTTGTACTTAAGGTTTGATTAATAAAGGATAGTTATTTCGTACTTTTTAATGTTTTTTTTTGAAGTCAGTTAATTTTTTTTCTACAGAACATAAAAAGTCTCAAATAAGGTATAGAATCCAAATTCGAAATACATAAAACGACAAAACTTAATATGTATTAATATGTATTAATATGTATTAAGTTTTGTCGGAATAAACAACTCTCTTCAGTTGTCTTCGTTGAAAAGCGAAATACGTGTCGTTTATCAAGTTTGGAATTTTGCACGAGTGATAGCTAAAAAATAGAAGACTTCATTACATGAGATGAAATTGCCTAAAGTAGCACCTGCATCTATGCACATTGTTAACAATATATAACTATTAATAATATTATAAACACAATTTTAACAGAACAGCTTTCGGTCGTTGCTTCTGAACAGTGTTTCAGTATACATTATGCAGTGGTTCCAGTTCGTTTGCCGACTCTACTGTGTAAATACTTATTCAGCAAACTAAGCTCATGTTTGTCCGAACGAAACTTAACTGCATCCTGTTACGTTTATTTGCTTCCTATGCTACTAGTGGTTGAATTTATTCTTGTATAATAACATGGAAACGTATATCAAATCAAAAGACTATTGCATTTTTAAATTTTGCTATACCTATCTGAAATATTTCAACTAAGGATAACAACACATATCAATAATAGTAATAATAATATACTCGGACATTTCACACAGCGCCATCTAGTCGCGAATTAAGCAGCACAGCGCTTGTGATATGGGTACTAGACAACTGATATACTACTTATATAATTTTCTTTTGTAAATAGGTAAAATACATATTATACATAAACACCCAGACTCGGGGCGGGAATCGAACCCGCAAACACCGTTTACTTTCCGACGCACTTAGCCGTTGCGCCACGGAGGTCGTATAATGAAAGAAGTGTCAGAGTGTGTATGTAACATTTTGCACAATGATTCTCTCATGTGTCTAGTATGTAGGTATGTGTGGATATGTGTTTGCTTGCGTATGTGTGCTACACACATACGAATTGTTTCATGTGTGTAACAATTGGAGATACAGACATTTTAAAAATGTAATAACATGTAATGCGCGTGTAATGTACTTGGGTACACTAGCCATAGTATATCAGTAGAGCAATTCAATAATAATAAAATATGATTACTTTAAAAATGAATGTTTTTTAATAAAAATGGCGTTCCTTATAATTATTTCACTTAATTTACGAATGACTTAATGTAGCTGAAATTTTATTCCAATTTAACTTTAAAGAATAGAGTGATGAAGTTAATAATATTTAAGGATATTGTTAAGATAATCTACCCTTGTGACTATATAATTTAACTGTTTCAGGTAACATTATCAATGAAAACTCTCAATTGCAAAAGTTCCAATAATAATCCCTGTCTTGGATACGTGCTTAGTCATCCCGTCTGGAGATCCCGGTCAATATCTGGGGTTCGTTCCGATATTCCAAGACAACTAGATGCGACAGTAAATAGTATAAAACGCCGCAGTATGAATCACACCTGACTCACTGTCTCTCCTAGAGACTGAATTAAGCGTAACGTAAATATAACAGAACGATTACACTGGCTGTTGTGCAACAACACGGTTTTGTGATGCATAAATACAAATAAGTTTGTATGCATAATTCATGGTGCCTAAATACATTATACACATTGAGATTTAGTTTAAACATTCACGTAGTAGGCAGGCATTTAATCGTTTTGTGTATTTAAGTTGAAATATGAACCTCTAGAATGAATAATGCAATGACATTATTTAGTGTAGCGTCCCAAACTAACCTCGTCCAGGTAGATATAAGATTTAGTTTTAACAGCGATAGACTAAGGCCCGTATTCCAGAATGATATTTAAATATGAATCTGCTTGAGAATAGTTAGAAAGAAATGCCGTTATTCGTAGCATATAGCGACATCCCTCTCTAACTGTAGTCAATCAAAGATTTGCAGCTGAGTATCGTTCTGGAATATGAGCCTAAATATTCAATTAAAGTGCGCCAGGACTAACTTTTTCCCCGTATCAATTTTTAATCAATATGATTAATACAGAACAACAGTAGATTTTTCGGTTCTATACCCAAAGGATGCCAACAGGACCCTACAATTAAATCCTTCTGTTCGCCCATGCGTCCGTCCATTTGTTGCCGTCCGGTTGCATTGTCACAGGTTATGTGATAATAAGGCGAAACAGAGTGTTTTATTATGGCGACTTCCTAGCAAATAACAGAAAATAAAAAATAAAAAAAATTAAGTGAGGGGATCCTCATAAATAAGAGGTGTTTTATTTAAGGTTTTTTCGTTTTTGCTCTATTGTTAAAACTGTAATACTTAGACGCATTAAACTAGGTGTGTTTATTTGTGGTGCAAACTAAAACAAAAAATAAAATCAGTTTAGCCGCACTCGCACTAATAATTCTGAATGAACGAAAGCACGTTCTTTTTATAAATTAAAAAAAACGTGCCGGTGGGTGTTGGCCGTTGTCCGCGACTTCGTCTGCGTGGATTTTATTTGTGCGTCAACGTCGTCTGCTCTCGCATATCAAAAATAAAAAAAATTTAGTTGGAAAATGAATTCTGGATCTCCACAACAGCTCTACCTACTGGGTCCAATTATAGCAATCCAGGTGACTATCCAGGTGACCCCATAAGTATAATACAAAAAAAAATCATTAAAATCGGTTAAGCCGTTTACGAGAAGTAGAATTACAAACACACGCACACCGGAATTTTATATGTGTACGTACTACTATAAATAACTCAAATATTATATTGTGTACCACCAATGCGTGAACCCGACTCGCAGTTGGTCGGTTTTAATAAACATATTTTGGTAGTTCTGCAGAGAAGTAAACGCAGAGGACACAATTTTATACCTGGCGCTCCGTCCTCTCTGACTACCCCGTTGGGGATACGGCGTGAAGTTATGTTATGTTAAAGGTATAAAATCATTATAAGGTATCATTATAAGGTATATATATCATTATAAGGTATAAAATTCTTCCACAAGATTAATTTTTGTACTAAATAATGTAAGAAAATACTTCCTCTATTTCAGACATAATCATTTAGTAAATTGTTTAATGTTCCAAGGACTTTTAAGCGATATTTCACTCTTACACATTGTTGGTAATTTTATATTCATAGTAATGTTTTATTCTTACACATTGTTGCTACTTTTTGTATTTTTTTGTTAGTTTCAGAAATCGATCTAGTCGTGTTAAAGACACAAAATCATCACGATAATTCCTAAATAGCGCCTCATTCATACTCATATGAAATAAACTACATATTGAGTGATGTTATAAATTATAATTTGGAAAGCCTTGGCACACACTTTGACTCGTCTGGGTTTATTCTGTATACGACTCATTGTCGCTTTAAGAAATACAGTATCCCTAACCTAATGCGATTAATACCCAAAACTAATATCGTTAATGCTCAGCACCTGTAAGTCACAGTACATTTTCAGTACATAAACGCAGTCATACACAAAAGTCCGCAGAATTTTCTATATTATGAAGCGATGATTGTAGAGAAGAAAAATTAGTTTTGATTTATAATAATGTTAAAATGTTATTTAAGTTATAAGAGCATTTAAATAACTTTCGATATTATTTTTAATGCATTTATTGAAGTTTTATAAGTAATCTGTGTCGTACAAAATCATTTTTGTTACTGGAAACTCCCCCAGACTTTATTGTGTGGTACCCATACTACAAGCTTACTGCTTAGTTTGGGGTCACACAATCTGTGTAATTGTCTGGAGCATTTATTTATTATTATTATTATTTATTATTTTATTAATTTCCAAATAGTCTGATTATTCATACCCAAATCAAATAAAGGATTGAGTGTCATGTTACAACTTGGCAAACTCTGGCACGATTCGTTCTATATACGTCCCATTGTCGCCTCAAGAAGTACACAATACACCAAACCAATTCCTCCTCCGTGCTCCGCTTCCCGACATTGGGCTTAATTTATTTTTCATTTCATTCAATTTAGAGTTAACAAAGACCCCATATAATCAAGTTGCTATAATCACAAAGTAATAAATCAAAATAAATTCGTGTGTTTGAAACAATTAACTAAATGTGAGGCGGGAACTTGTAAACTTTACATAATTAAAGTAATATAGGTTTCAATAATTGAGCATTTAGAGAAAACGGAGACTGTGAAAGCTCCTAATGTATGTTTATTTAAACTCATTAATACTCATTTATCCTGAATCCTGAACTTTGAACGACGTTTGAGTTAAGTCCCCGAACGAAAAAAAATATTAGAAAGCCGTCTAAAGGCACACTTTTACACTTTCACACGATATGCGATATGATAAGTTATATATCTATATAACTGATTATTTTGTCGCACTGAGAGCTATTGTACTTTAACACAATTGCTTCTATACAAAAAAAATATAAATTAATAGTAACACTTTTTCCTCTATGAGAAGGGAGTTAAAAAAATGTTGTTACGAAAATGTCCGTTTTTTTTTTATTGTAATTTGTATGTAATTTAGTGTTTGAAACTGGGGACATACAAGTAGATGGAAAATTAATAATTTTTTTGTTTTTCTTTTACGCAAAAGCTACTAAATGATTAAATTCAAACTATGCACATGTGATCGTCTATCCGACTATTGTTTTAGCTACTATTTCCCAGAACAACGTAAGCGAAGCTGTGGATAAAGCTAGTGTCCTATACAAATTGAGTTATTTACGTCTACATATTATTAAAACTATCATTATGACAAATTTACATGTCTATTCTTCAGACATTTGTAATTAAAAGATTTTTATTACTATCAATTCGGCCTTGTCCGAGTTTATACAATTTATACTGATTTATTACGTATCTTTTGCTCTGCAAAGGATGAGCGATTAAACATTTTGACAAGACTTTGAAAGCATGAAATTGATTACAGTTCTGATTCAAAGCACGATGTTCAACGGTTGACAATTAACATGGCGAAAACCGTAATGAACCGTTAATGGCACGCGTGGCGAATATCTACAAAGTACGTATGAATTTTATGTGTTCTCGATTTGGAATATCCAAAACAATAATAAACTCATTGTCACTCAATACGAATATTTATCTCCTTGGTTACTTCTATTTGATTTTACATCTGTTATTATTCACACATATAAATCATAGTATACAAACAGACGGTCAGCTCTCTATTAACAATAATTTCGTTACCGAATGGAATAAATCTAAATTAGCGCTGCGACAGGCGACGCTTGTTAATTGACAAGCCGGGTTACTGGACCGCGTCCTGCCGCGTAACACCATACTATATACTCGTACCAATACGAATTTTTATTATATATGCTTACTTCCATGCTGGGCTTATAAGTGGCTTTTGGTTGCAACTACTGCGTTAATTACGTAAAAAATGTCATATTACTTTCTTAAAATCAATCTTACACTTTCAGAGATTAATGACCTTACCCTCCTTATAACGAAGTTAGAGTAATGATTTGTACTCTAGTAAGTAACAAAAATAAAACTCTTAGTCTTATATACAGTGCAATCTGTATTGAAATCCATTCAGTAGTTTTTCAGTGAAACTCGAACAAACAAACAGATAAACAGTTAACAGTTATAAAAATCTCAATCATTTTTTCAAAGATACAAACTCTAAACAGAGTCACCTCTGTTAGAATTTCATAATAGGACGTACTCTGTAAAGAGGTTCTATGTTATGTGACGAATTCTTAAAATCTTTATCTATTTTCCGCTCAAACTCCAAAAACCACCAATCGACATGTGTTTCGCCTCTTAACGAATGGTGTTGGTTAGTTGACCGAGTCTGATCTCTGGAATATACTGAGGATGCTTTGTTGAGAAGCGAAACACCTGTCGACTGGTGGTTTTTGAAGTTTGAGCGGAAAATAGTTAAAGATTTTAGGAATTCATCACATGAAAGGATTTCCGCAAAGTAACACCTGAGTCTATACAAGGTTCTGTATTCGTTTTTTGTGTATGTTCACCGATAACTATATCAATTGTGGACCGATCTGGTAAATTATTTTTTTGTTTGAAAGAGTCACACTTCAATTTCACAGGGAGATAGTCCCACTTAAATTACACTGGTATTGGAACTTGGACTGTGAAGATACACCTAATAACACCAAATAAAGCAAACTGCTTATAAGCTTTATTTATAATGATAATACTCTTGTATGCCATTGCGCTCCAAAATTAGTAAAGAAGTTAATTATAGACCGACTCTAGATATTTATTTAGGCCAAGGTTACTCAAAAAGGACAAATATAAAAAAAAATATAAAAAATTAAACCGACTTTACAACAAGAAAATCCTTAGATTTTCTTTGTAAACTGACGCCACTTTAACGTCCTATTTAACATTGTTTTGACGAGTTCTAACAATTTCTAAAATTATGTTGTGATCAAGTACATATTCTTATTGAATATTGCTGTTGCGGAAATGTCATAAATGTCTTCCTTTTTACAGAAAAAAATATTGAAAAAGATATTTCCACGATAAAGTGTAGTGATTAAACGTCGATTTGGTTCCAAAAAAAGCAATGACTTATAAAAAAAACGATATGAAATGAAACTTCATTCAATGTACAATATATGACAGAAATTATTTTTTTAAATTAATCGGTGTAATAAATATAATAAACATAACAAAAGATAAAAAGAAATACGCGATATTGACGCGTCTATCTCAGACCTGCGCGAGCGCTTGTAGAGTTAGGACCTGTACAAGAAATTTATGCGCTCTTCATAACGAGCGATCGCAAGCGAGGACATTAAATAGCGACCTGTATATATCGACTGGCTTGTTTTGATCCAGTGTTTACTTCTCTGATCCATGAGTCTATTATTACTTTCTGATTTCCTGCATTTTTTTAGGCATGTAAAATCATGCCTGCCTGTGTTTTAAATATAATCACTAGTAGTAAAGTAAATTGAAACATTCTAAAGCAATGCTAGGTTACAAGAAGTATTGCAAGCCGGGTATCAAGATGATATCTAGGAGTATAACAATCTATACATTACATACATCTATACATATTTTAACGTGAAATTCACAGGAAGATATGAAATTTTTCAATAATAAATAATCTGAGCTTCCTACTTAAACATTGAAAAACTTTACATATAATTAAACTGTAAGTCGATCCGCACCTGGTTATTAAAGTAAAAAAATTACTTAATAAAGTGCATATCATCACGTTCATCTTTATTAAAACGGTGCAAAGTTATTTTTAATTAGTAAAATTGATGTGATGTGATTAGTAAAAGATAATTATATCTAATCATGACTACGTAACTAGTGGTTTCTCGGTAACTTATCCTAATATTAGTAGTACTAGACAAGTAAATACTTAACTCTATTCAATCTTTACTTTTAAAATAGTACCCATATTAAACATAATAATATGTAACTAAATATTTGTGTTAAGGAATGTTATTGTATTTCCTTTACATGCATTTAACGCGTCGAGTAACTTAATACTAAGTACAAATATTAAAGGTATTTATTTAAAACGAAATAAAATGTTAACAAAAATCGAAACTCGATTCGGAAAAGTATCAAAATTATATTTTATACTGAAGTCGCTTCTTTACTCACACTGCAATAAAGCTACGAAAGTCGCACGCATACACGAGCGCGTCCGAGCGCGCCAATACCTAAATTGAAGTGCTTACGATGTGTCAAACGGCTCTTAAGATTTTATTAATATCTTACGCCAATAATTTTTGAGCTGAAATTTTAAAACGGTTCATATTATCTTACACGTCTTATTTTCTTCATTTTCCATGTATGTTGTATGCTAAAAAATCGGTCTATCTTACATTTTTCTGTTGCAAAGGTCATAAAAACAGATTTACGGCGTTACTAGGTGTAAAAAATCTTATACGACAAAAGCTTTACAGTAAAATATCTTTATGTGATAACGCAAGGTATGGTAAGAGGTTTCTTTGAAAACATTGATGCAGCAAATTCTATCTCGCAAAATGTCATATTTAAAAAATAAAATAACTGAAATTAAAACACATGCATTTATGCGGAATTTCTAATAGAAAAATTGTGTGAAATAACGTCCACCATGTCGAAAATCGTATAGAAAAAGATGATTTTTGCTCGCGGCGTTACGTTCGTATACAGAAAATTTGTTGCGGTTAACGAATGTTGCACTTAATATTTCAAAAGTCTTATTATTCATTATATACATACTATGAGTACTACGAACTATTTAAATTGTTACCACGATTTCTAATAAGCACATGCTGCCTTAGCATGTGTTTATCATAAACAATAAATAATTTAAAAAGATTACGACTTCATATATTGTATCGTTTAATTACCACTATAAAACAATTACTAAATTTTCCCTATTTATGAACAATGTTTTTCACTTATTTCTTTTTAAAACTACATTGTTCAATTTTATATCCATTTCCAGTCATTTTTAACACAATGGGATAACAAAAACATACGTTCTGCGCATTCATTTGGGTGGGTGATGCAAGAACAACAACGCGAATTTTTGGCGGATCCCTTCGTATAGCATCAATAGAGAGAACTCGTTTTCCATATAACATCGGGTGCATAACATTAGGTATGCTCTCAAACCACCAGCAGTGAAAAATCGAGAGAAATGGTCTGTATAATTTGTGATAGCACAAATTATACAATTTCTCTTTTCTTTTTCTTCTCTTTGCGTTATTAGAAAATGAACACATTTTACATACGTATATACAACGTTAAGTCAACTACTAGTCGAGGTGCACAGAACTTCAGGATGCAACAAAATCACATTAATATTACTCGCACTTTCTACAGTAAATAGTCAATACTTAGATTTACAAATGGCGAAGAACCACATACACAGAACCACACGGTGACAAGTCACCAGCCCAAGTCCCAAACAAGGTCTAATTTTATGCTCTTCTTTCTATTGCAGACCAACGTGGAAGTATAACACACACATTACTGTATCACAAAATTGCTTATTACTGAAAATGCATTGAGGTGTGATTTTTAATGCTTTTATATTTATCCAAACCCTAATGGAAAATGGCATGAGGTTAAGTACTTGTATATATAATATATAACTTGATTGTCAAGTTCTATTTTTACAACCATTATATGTCAAAGATCTCGGTACACCAAGATCGTTTCTTCAAAATTACACTAACATCTAGAACGCATTTTGATAAACCTTAACAATATTATGACGCTTATATCCACTTAAATTATAAAATCATACACAAAGGAAATCGCAGGCACAACTATTATATGCATGCACCTAAGATTTTTGTATAATAAAAATTTACATTGAAATTTAGGTACCTGCAAGAATTAAGAATGCGTATAATCCTCGAAAAAAGTAAAAGACTAGCTAAAATTATTTCTGCTGTACACATTCTGCGAATTCCAAAATGTTTACAAAGCAATTTCGACAGAACCCTGGACAAGACCCGCATATCCACAAGCACACCCGCCACCTGCGTTCAAACCGCGATCCGATCGGGTTTGATGTAATTTATTCGATCTCGACTGACGACCGACTATGGAATGATGTGATGTCACCATATATTTTCAGTTCCTAATCTAATCAAATACCTATCTAATTAAATTTACAAAAGAAATTAAAAACCGTTTCTAAATATCTTAGTTCGATCATATACATTGTATTTCTTTTACGAATACATATATGACTACGTCATATACGTATAACATTGATTTTTAAAAGTAGAAAATTTAGTTGTTTTTTCGTATACCTTATCTACAATGGTAGAATGTGCTTAGACATATCGTTTCTCAGTTAAAATATTATTTCCATTTATCTAATGTATCTATATAGTTCATCCATTTTTATTTATTTTAATTTTAAATAAGGATATATAATGGCTCCGTTATATCATATTACATCGATCTGTCGATGTGGAAAATCTATTGTGACAACCGTTCGGCACTTACTGACTATAAGCTGGATGTATTCGAATTTTGCACGTTTATTATTCAAGTACATGACCGGCGGACTACCAGAATCAAAACAAAAGACTAACGTCTAGAATTGAAATCAAGTTATATGATAATCAGAAAATTCCAGAATATCTACACCTCATATTTGGTACGGCATAGACGTGCTCTTAATATTACGAAGTAATCAAGTTCTATTCAAAGTCACTGCCAAGATGGAATGTTAATTTACGAATGCATTTCTAGCGCACAGTAAGTGGTGCGACTGTCACTTGCAGGTGATCTTTCCACCATATAGAGATGCATATATATATGTATTTATATTATTATTCTACTCACGTAAGTAACATCTTAATGAAAACATTTACTTTGCTTACGAGTATTAATTTCGAAAGTTAATCTATATATTCTCATCCATAAAAATGAATGTTTCTTTGTATGTTTCTCCTCTATGCGTTCCTGAACCATTCATTCGATTGTGATGAAACTTTAGTGAATTGTTCTGTGTATGTCCGCAAAGGTTTATGATTTATTGAATTTAATAAATAAAAGACTACGCAAACGAAGTCGCGGGCAACATTATTTTATGCAATAAAGTTCTTCGATCATTACTTGTAAGCGAAGGTAAAGTTTTACAAATATAACATAAAATAAATACATATTTATAGCTGTTTTAGCATATGAATGTTGATATAATATTTAAACTTACATGTCAAAAATATTGAGATAACTACGAGTATTTATGAGATGCATGTTTTTCGTAAACGTAAGACCGCTCTCGGTCTACCACTGTGAAGTCAGTTAACGCCCCCTTCGTACTTCCTTTGCTCCCTAACTACTTCCTTTGTATAATTAGGTGGCTAATAAGTCCCACTCTGGAACATTCAGTGAAATGGAGGGACCTCGATGAACACAGTACATGAAGCTGTCAATAATGATTATGGACCCTTACCAGAACACTTCGTTGCAATAATGAAGTACATAAAAGTAGGTACAATAGCATGACTACAACTTCTTATTATGAAATAAAAAGGTGCAATGTAGGCACCTACATTACTCAAATCGTCTTCTTTCTTACCCAAATATCAATGATTTTAAGAGATATTCCATTGTATCGTGATTGTATTAGGTACTTTGTGCAAATCCATCTGAAGAATTACCTAAGGATACTTCGTTGACAAGTGAAATACGTGTTTATAAAGAAGATTGAAGATTTGGTCAGGGGATAGCTGAAAAGCATATACAAAATGACGGCTAAAAAGATATTATGTGACTGTTGATTTGAAAAATATGTCCTAGTAAATATTTTAAAAAGCGGCCTATGTGCAAACTGTACTTTTATATGTTATTTTATATAGTATCTGGGCGACCGCGCTTTGCTCGGTGTGTTTTAGGTTTGATTGTATAATATAAAGAAAACCGAAAGTCGGACCACATGGTGGGATTCGAAACCGCGCACTTCCGCGTGGTAGTCCTACGCTCTACTCACACACACACGAAACAATTTTTTTTAGCGTAATTACCAATCATTTTTCACGGGTAAGTTTTAATTGTGTTAAAAACATATGAAAACGAATTTTCTCAGAATCGAGACCTAGCTAGATCAAGTTTTCCCCGCGTAAACCTCAGTATTGTAAATTTCATCGAAATTTACAATATTGAAATCGAAATTCAAATCTTTAGAGCCATTTTCAATCCAAATGTCCAAATATTGCTCGTAATAATATTTAGGATATATACCTATAGAATATAATACAAACGAAAAACAAACTTAATTATAGAAGTTTCTCTTAGCTAAAAATACTATCTGCCGCGAAACTATGTTACGGAACTGACTTATTGCGTAAAATTAAGTAAAATGAATCTAATATAATTTACGATAATTAATTTTCTGTTAATGTACTATATTATCAATGTTAATGATTTCCTTTTTTCAAAACTCTTTTGAGTTACTAAGTTTTGGAGACAAGACTGGGGACAGAAACTTGGTCGCGTATTTTCGAAAAACGACTTGAACTATCATGTCATATACAATTTTGAATTTGTGGTTTAAACAGATTTTATTTGATATTTCACGCGACGAGCTCAAAGAAATTTATTGATAATTTTCTATTAACGTCCCGGAAACTAAGCCTCACAAGTAAAAATTCAAATTATAAGTTCATATCTGTTTTTTCGCCACTAATTAACATAACCGTTTCAAATAATAAACAGAGAGACGACAACTGAGGTAATATCATAAGTTTTCGTTTTTCGCAATTTTGGAACGGAATACTAAAAACAAAGAAGAATGTAAAAACATGTTTACTTCACAATATTATCTCCATAAACATAAACTGTAATATACGTATTATAATAACCTGAGGGAATTGTCGATAGCAATAAATCTCTATTCGCATTCTATTGTCTCATAGTACATTCGTAACATCACTAGACACTTTGTAAAATAAGAAATGTATACGTTACATGTACATATATATCTTATTGGCGAGGGTGCATTTCTGATAAACATTGAAACAAAATTAATGTTGATTCGCAGCACTAAGACAGCACTGTATGAGTGTACGTGTTTCCATTTATTGTAGGGTCATCAGTCATCGCAATGAGTTATTTAATCCATTACATCAAAATGGTTAAATTTATAATCTAATTTCTAATCTCTTTAAAAATTATCTGAAAACGAGGAAGTCAGAAGACTAATTCTGAATTGTTTATTTCCATTTCTCTATGTTTCTGAGTACCTATTACTTAAAAAATAATGAACTAATAGAACTTGTGCACTAGATTGACATTTTAAGATTCTTAAATTGTACCTCCAATCGTTAACGACTTTTATTGAATTGAAGATTATCGTAATGTAAAGTTTGTATTACGAATATAATTACAATATAATAAAGACCTGTTCCCAGTAGCGGAACCTATGTATTTGACTATCTGTCATTCACATATAACAACAACAATAGAACATGATATCTATAATATTTCATAGCTGACAGCCCTAGCCCTGACCATTAGGGACGTTCAAGGATTATATAAATATTATTATATTTCCAACATTTGAGGAACTAAGTAAACTTTACTAATGAGAGAATGAAATCGCTATGAGAATTCTCATTCACTTCATAACGTGAGCGTAAAATACGTAAATTATATAATATTTACGTAAAGTATTAGAATGTATTTATATAAAGTAATAGAATAAGTGTCACCCTTGCGGACAGGATAAGCAATGAAGAGATACGCAGTATGACAGGGTTCCACGACAGTGTTATTGTAAAAATGAAAAAAGAAATGTTTACATGGTTCGGCCACGTAGAAAGGATGAGTGATGAAAGACTAAAGAAGAAAATCTACAGAGCGAAAGCGAGTAGTAAAATAAGCTAAGGAAGACCAAGGCTGACTTACGAAGATACCTAGCATACGCATACCTAGGCGAAAATGTGTGAGGAGCATGATAAGATTCGAGGAAGCGAATGAAGTATGTATGTAAGAACCGTGAAGCTTGGCGCTCTGTCCTCTCTGACTACCCCGCTAGGGATACAGCGTGAATATATCTATGTATATATGTAGTATTACAATTATCATGAAAACATTAATAGAGATTTATGAACGAATTAATACCTAATTACAGACTTATCTGTCAATTTTTAGAAGTGTGAACACTACTTTAAACAACGTCACTTAATCCAAAGTTATACCGGGATATGAATTAGCGAGCTTATGTTACCGCAGGGTCACGACAGATGTCACGTACAAGGTTGGATCTCATGCATATTCAAAAACTCATGTCATGGTCCCGTGAATTTTATCAACTTCAACGGCTCATGATTGCGAATAGGGCTCTTATTTCAACTTAACATAAGACCGGCATTCAGTAGTTTGTAGTAAGTCTTAAGTAAAATTCTCGTTCTAATTATATAACTCTCTGAAATTAGAGTCAAACAGATTTTTAGTTTCTACAGGTTTAATTAAGTATACTTAATATTAAAAAGAGGTAAACTTAGTTTGTTTGTATGTAATGAATAAACTCAAAAACGACTCAACCGATTTCAAAATTTATTTCACCTATAGAAGGCTATATTATCTGCGAGTAACACGGGGTGTATTTCATTTTCAAAAAAATGTCTACCCGTGCGAAGCCGGGGCGGGTCGCTAGTACATACATACATACATATCTTCACGCTGTATCCCTAACGGAGTAGTCAGAGCGCCAAGCGTTTGGACGGAGTATGCAGCACCAGCGCTTAGACGGAGCCCCAAACTTCGCGTTCTCCTTTTCTTCTTCAAATCCTATCATTCTCCTTACACTTTTTCGCGTAAGTATCCGAGTACTATTCAAATTTCAGACTTGCAATCTTTTTTATCTGTTAGCAGGGGGTTTTCTTTCCAACGTACTTTATTCATTATGCAAGGTGCCGGACCACTTCGGTACTTACGTAATTCTTTCCAAAATAATTTGGAATTTTTTTCGAAATTGTCCGACATCTTGTTTTCGTCTAACACAATGCACCTTTCACGCTTCTCTTTCATTAGTGCTTTCGTTTCTGCTTTCTGTAGCTTATTTCATCAAATTTTTAAGTATAAGTATTTCATCAAATTTTTCATAGCACAGTTATTTTTAGTAGTATCAAGGTAGTCTCGCCATGTTTTCTTCTTCTTATACACAGACTCTTTCAACTCATCATCCCACCACACATCTAGTCGCAGGTCGCTGGTATTATATAAAAAGACTTCGTTTAAATTATTTAAACGTTTCGATGTGAACTAAATAAACTTTACAACATGAGGCATATAATGTAATAAATTCATTTACAGAAATTCGTATTCTTATTTTCAGCATAGTACTGATAATAAATAATACATAGTATTATTTATCGAAAGAATTTTACGTAACGTCACTAAGAATTACATCCACATTAAACTAACACAACATTAGACTACTTTTTTCTTTACTTTTCCTTATACTATCGCGACTATTTTCATGCCATTTTGATATTTAAGTAAGTGCAATATATTCTAAACTAGAATGGCACAGTATAATAGTTCATTGAGTGCGCTGTAAGTAGAAAAATACAAAGAATGTGGGGGTGGTGTTACGGAAAATGCCCACGATATTATTGTCACGAAGCGAGAAGCTGGAGTGATAAAATAAATGGATGAGAATTGGTTATATCTCATGTAATAATAATATTTAATATTACTTAACAACATAAAATCATTCATAGAAAACTTAATATTTTTAATAACTGATAAATAAAAGTAAATTGACCAAGAATTTATGAACTCGTAATTTCCTAAAAACTGAAAATTTTCGTGTCGAGTTTAGAACGAAGCTTATTACATTGTTAAGAAATAACAATACTAAAAAGTTATCGAAAAATTTGACATCCGCATTTGTTAGGATTTTGATACACCAAAACAGCTACTAACGTTATAAATTATTTTAAAGAAGTTTTTTCCGAAAAGTACTTACGGTGTTTTTTTTTTAACTTTCCGAAATACAATCACCGAAAGATCGCCTTAGCTACCTTTACCACCCTTCAGCCGATAGACATCAACTGTAGATCAGATTTGCACACACAATTTTACGTTTTATAACTCAACCTGTTAAAACTCACCAGTAACCAAGCCAAATGTTCACTTTATGTAATCTACGCACTATTAGTTTGATTAAAGATTGCGAATCTATCGCTAACACATGTTATAAATAACATGGTTCTTATTATATAATTAACTTGTTAATCCAATATTTGTCCACACTGGATCTCAACAGACATCGAACAAGTAAGTGCAAATCCAAAAGTTGCATTTATTTCAACCAAGAATTCTATTTTGGGAATTTAATTACAACACATATGAAAACATCTATTTGATATGATATAATGTATGTAATGGAGATGTTATGCATATACTTATTAAGAGTAATTCATCAACAAAATCTTTAATGAGAATGCGAAAGAGGTAGAAAAGAAACAGTCTTATGAGTATGTATGTATAATTACGTATGAGTGAAAATGATGCAATAAACTAATTTTGTACTGAAAAATTTTAATGTTAATTTATTGCATATATTTAAAGTATTTAATATTTTGAATCAAATATTAAAATAAATGAACAGATAACAGATGTATCGCCATGATAGTTTTTCATCACGAAACTATTCAGAATAGCTTTGAAACTTCATTGAATTATGATTATGGAAATAAGAAAAACATCAATTTTTACGTAATATAATTTAGTCATATAATTTCTGACTATGAATATGTGTGTATTTTGATTGTAATTACCTCGATAGTAGTCTTCCCAGAGGCTTGCCATTTCATCAGATGTTCACCTTTAAGGGACCAGCCGGGCGCATAGCTGATGAGTCCTCCTCCCCCTCCGTCCGCAGCAGTCCCTCCTGTCGCGTTAACGTCGTTTACCGCCTCCTCCGTTTTCGACTTCTTGGGGCTTGTCTGAAGCCGGAAAAAGCTGCGCCCGTGAATCTTACAACTTTTCGAGGGGGAGAAAAAAAATGAGCTCTTTTTAGGTGATTTTTCTTGCTCCTCTGTCGATTTGGAGGTCGACGGGGTTTCTTCGAGTGGCGCATTTTGTTTTTCAATATTTTCTGCTCCACTACTGTTAGGTTTTGGTCCAGAGTTTTCGTCGGCAACAAATAAAAGCGTTCTTTGTACGAATGGCGTAGCTTTGCTGTAGAACTCGTATGGCTCGGGTATTTTAAAACTGGCCGGTATGGTTGTACGGTGCGATTTGGAAAATCGACGCTCCATGTATTTTCTTGCCATAGCATTCCAAAGATGAGGATAATTTAAATTTCTCTTTGATTTTTTTAAACAATCATTTTCAAATTATTCCACATCATAGGTACTAAGTATTAAATAAAATAATAATAATTAGATTTTGTACAATTCGATGGCGACTTTTCGTAAATTTTGAATACTTAATAAGGAATAAATACGAGATAGATTGTGTTAGTCGGTGCTTATAGCATTACGTAGATTTCAGCTACAGCTTACACTAAAATTTGTATCTACTGTGAAGATCAAGAAAAGTCGGGAATGAAAATAAACCGAGCAGAATAAATCTTTAGCGTCCCCTCGCATTGACAAGACGGTATACCCGTGAACTGTACCTGGCGGAAGAGATTTAAGAAATTAAATTTCGACTAGAACTGGAAGCAACATCCTTAAGAAATACATTACGAAACGTATACAGTGTATTAAGAATATATTTAATAAAACTTCAGATATTCTTAAGGCGACGCATTTATAAACAATAATGTAATCCAAAATAGACCTTCTGGTCTATTTTGGATTAAACGCTTACGGAATTACGAGCTTATGAAAATACGAGAAAGTACTTATTTTCGTTTATTTTAAAAACTATGATTAATTCTAAAAACTTCAACTATCATTTTCAAGAATATGTTTAGATTAAAGCTGTACAAAAAATTTAGAAACATAAATCAGTCCCGTTACTCCTAAAAATGTAAATCTCTGTTTTAAAAGAGGTTTCTTTGATATTGTTTTTTGTGTTACAAAAGATAACCAATCGTGTATCGCAACTGGCAAAATAAAGTCAATGAAATGAAGAATCAGGTTTATAAAATATTACTTACATATGTTTTGTAGTAACTTAGAAAAATTGATATCCCTGCCGTCAACATTTATAAATGCGTCGCCTTAACTTTAATGATCATCAGCGGTGATAGCTGAATCATCAAATTTCTCAGAATTTTCCCATTTTAAGCTCACGATAACATAATGATAAGCCTCATAATTAAATAGTTATCCTACGTAATAATCTATACATCTATATAATAATGAATGTTTTTTTATCCTGTATGCATTCCGATACCAATACCATTCTCCCGATTGTGATTATACTATGGTGATCTTATACGCACGCCTGCAAAGGTTTCAGTATTCATTTTATTCATAAAATTAAAAAAAAAAAAAAAATTTAAATTGAACAGTTACTTATTATTACAAAATCTACTCCTTTGATCTATCTATAACACGAGTTAATCAAAACCGGACATGAATTTATAAACTTTATAATATTGTAGAATAACAAATACGGATCAATATATGAGTACACACACACCAAAATTTTGAGTACGATTTTTCGTTTACTGACATTGACTTGTTGGTACGAGTAAAAAAATGAACCTCTAGTTAATTCAGTCAGCAATATGTTATATGTACGTCTAGTTTGATAAATCATTATTTCATCTCTGGAATTGTATCGTCAACATTACTATTATCATTTTATTTCCTATCAACGCAAGAAATTTGCGTAGTCATTTAAATCTTCAATTTACAAATAAAATTAAGAAATTATGATAAGTAAAATCATGAACATTTGAAACCACGAAAGTAACTGTATGATGTTATCTATTGCAGGCATACCGTAATAACATATCTGCTTGCTTTAAAATCTTGCTATATGTTCTTAGAAATGAAGTAATGATACAAAACGAAAATGAAGAATGTCGCATAATATTATGACGTAGGAATTATGAATTATAGATTTTTATTATCGTTAACACTGTCTCAATAGTAGGTATTAGAGGCTGAAAGCACTTAGATAATTATTATTAAAATGATTTGTCTACGATATTTTTAACTCTTCCAGTATTCAATATCTGGGATATTCCGTGCTACGGGTTGCAATTTTCACGCGGAGGCTGTACATAGCCGATCGATCGCTGTGCGTAGGTAAACATTGCCGCCCCCACTTCATAACTTATTCCAAACTTATTTTGAATCTTATTACTTTGTAACAAAGACCAGGTAGTAATAAATTGAAAAGTTTGCACAATTCGCTTGTTTGGGTCGGAACCTAGTCTAAAATTTTGATGTAAAATGTTATACATAATAATGTACAGTCAAGCAAATTATGGATAAGTTCAGTTATAATATGCATACAGTACAAGACATAACATAACTTCACGCTGTATCCCCAACGGGGTAGTCAGAGAGGACGGAGCGCCAGGAGTCGCGGTCCTTACACACCTCTTTCGCTTCCTCAAATCTCATCATTCTCCTCACACATTTTCGCCTAGGTATGCGAGTGCTTTAGACATTTCCGTCTGCTAACACTCTGGCTATTTGATCTTCATAAGTCAGCCTTGGTCTTCCTTGGCTTCTTTTACCACTCACTTTCGCTCTGTATATTTTCTTCGTCAGTCTTTCATCACTCATTCTTTCCATGTGCCCGAACCATCTAAGCATTCCTTTCTTCATTTTTACAATAACACTGTTGTGCGACCCTGTCATACTGCGTATCTCATCATTGCTTATCCTGTCAGCAAGCGTGACACCGCACATATTTCTGAGAGACCGCATCTCCACAGCATTTATCATACTTTCACTCGATTTCGGGCATATCCAGGCCTCACTGCCGTACAACAAAGTTGGCACCAACACCGCATTGTGGATGGCCATTTTAGCAGTGTTAGATATATTCACACTACCCACTAATGCGGACAGAGCACCGTTCATTTTATTGCCGGCTGCTACCCGTCTCTCCACATCCAACTCACATCTTCCATCCCTCGAAAACGCACTCCCCAGGTACACAATTTCATTCACCTCTTCTAGACATTTTCCATTTACACTAATCACACATTTCGTTTGTTCCGCTTCTCTTTCAAACACCAGAACCTTAGTTTTGTTCACATTCATTTTCAATCCTTTTACTTCACAATCTTCTTTCATGCACGTGACTAGTGTCTGCAATTCTGCTTCTGATGGTGCTATTAGCACAGCATCGTCAGCGTACAATAGGCAGTTTACTACTGTGTCACCACATCCCATACCACTCATATTACCTTTCAATCTCTGGAGGCAACTGTCCAAATACAGCACGAATAGCCAGGCAGACATCACGCAGCCCTGTCTGACACCAGAACAGACTTCAAACCAGGGCGACATGTCACCGTCTATCCTTACACAGGCTCTGTGGTCTCGATATAATGACCTCACAGCCTGCAGTAAGGAGCCCTCCACGCCATATTCAGGCAGAAGACTCCACAATTTCTTCCGCACTACTCTATCGAATGCTTTCTCTAGATCCACGAAAGCGCAGAAAACTTTCTGACCTAAAGCCAGAAACCTTCCCACGATAACGCGAAGCGAGAAAATCTGATCCATACAACCCCTACCGTTCCTGAATCCACCTTGCGCCTCACACAAATATCTTTCTGAAACGCCTTTCATACGTTCAGTCAATACTTTAGTATAGACTTTACTCGCTAAGCTGACCAAGCTGATGGCCCTATAGCACGCACAGTCTAGGTTCCTACCTAGCCCTTTATATAGAGGTACTATGACTGCCGTGCGCCAGTCCTCTGGAACCTCCCCCTTCTGCCAACAAAGGTTGCAGAGTGCACAGAAGGCATCCCAGACCCTAGGACCACCATACTTGATCATCTCAGCAGTCACCTCATCATTTCCCGCAGCCTTTCCACATTTCAAACTTCTTATCACTTTCTCAATCTCTTTCATACTAATGGCATCCTCCAGTCTCTGGCCCGAGTGTGGCAATTCATTAGAATCGCTCTCAGTATCAGAGACGGAGTCGCCACTCTCATACAGTTCTCCAAAGTATTCACTCCATCGCTGCAAAACATCCTTTTTATTTGTAAGCAGTTTGTTTTCTTTCGAACGCACTTTATTCATTCTGCAAGGTGCCGGACCACTTCGGTACTTACGTACTTCTTTCCAAAATAATTTGGAATTTTCCTCGAAGTTGTCCGACATCTTGTTTTCATCTAACACCCTACACCTTTCACGCTTCTCTTTCACTAGTGCCTTCGTTTCTGCTTTCTGCAGCTTATACCTGTCTTTCATCAAATTTTTCATACCACAGTCATTAGTAGCAAGGTAGTCTCGCCATGCTTTCTTTTTCTTATACACAGCCACTTTCACCTCATCATCCCACCACACATCACGCTTTTTGCCGTTCCCAATCTTATTCATTCCACACACTTCTTTCGCAGCCTCAATCATACTATCTCTAAGGTACTGCCAACATTTTTCAACATCCTCGCTCATCACTTTCAATCTATCATCAAGCTTACTAGATAATACCCTTTCATATTCATTCCTGGTGGCCGCATCCTGCAGTCTCCAGCTTTTAATCCGGCTAACCGCTGCAGGTTTGGACACTACGCGATGTCGCCATGCTGCGAACAGACCCCTTATTCTGGTTATCACCAGAAAGTGGTCCGTCCCGAGATCGGCTCCTCTATACGCTCTTGTGTCCATTACCTGCTTCTTAAGTCTGCTATCCACCAGGAATAAATCAATCATGCTTCTCGCACCCTTTCTTTCCCACGTGTACTGATGGATCCCTTTGTGTCTAAACATGGTATTAGCCACAAAAAGATCCTTTTCCATACACAGTCCTAACACAATCTTACCAGCATCATTCACTCTCTTATCTCCATATTTGCCTAGGACAGACTGAAATCCTGTTCGAGCTGTCCCGACCCATCCATTCATGTCTCCACACACAACAATTCTTTCGTTCTTTTCAACCGTCGCTAGAACTCCTCTAATATTCTCCCAGAACTGCTCTAGTTCAGCCAAACCGACAGAGGACACTGGGGCATATACTGCCAAAACAAAAATTTTTGTCAACCCAATCTTGAGGCGTACCCAGAGCAGTCTGGGATTTACACATTTATACTCAGTCATACAATTAACCATACGAGAGGACAGTAAAACGCCTACCCCTTGGCATCCCCTATCTCCTTGTGGTACCCCTGACCACAAAGCGATGCCTCCTCCGGGCAAGTCGGCAAGTTCACTGCCGCCTCGCTTGGTTTCACTCAAACATAGCACATCCAATCTTTTCTCTTCCATAATATCAATCACTTCATTCATCTTCTCCTCAATCCCACCTCTCACATTCCACGCAGCTACTCTGCACTCCTCCCTCCACTTCCCGCCGCTAGGTGCACAGCGTGTTGGGTGGCGGTCCCCAACGCCGAACTGTACTCTGCACACACCAGCGGGGACAGACCGGTGCACGTCGCTTTCAGGGGACGCCCTAACATAATCATTTCCGTTCTCCCGCATGGTATGCACAGAAGAGGAATTGCAGCCCTGAAAAGAGCTGGCAGGGGTCGCGACGAGCACGCTTCCTCAGTTGACCCCCCACGACTACAGTACAAGACGAAATACAAAACTCACAATTGTATAATTACTTGTCACAAAAACATACGAAACTAGATCAAAATGGCCACTGTGAAAAAAAAATTGAATAATAACTAAAAATCTACATTGTTAAAGTAAATATTTAAAACAAATAATTTAAATATAGTCCATTAAAGACACGCCTTAAAAATGTTTTTGTTGTATAACAGTTAATTACTCTTTTTGTTGTTTTAATTACACCGATAATTTCCTAACATATATTTTCCGTCAGCATTGTTTCCGTAACAAAAGAAAACACAGTAAACAAAACAGTAGAGCGAAGACGTGACCCTCTCCATTCGTTAACACGCACTACTGACTCCACTAGGATTTTTAAACGAACGATGGATTAAAGTAAAAGGTATAATCACATAGGTGTAAAACGCCTTTCATGATACATAATAATAATACGTGTATGAGGTATGAGTTATTACGACTACAATGATAGACTATTTGACGATTTTCAAGAAACTCAAATTTTATGAATATTCTACAGCTATAATCTACTTACAATGAACAAAAATCATCTGAGATAATCAATTTTCAATAACTACATAACTAAACTATCTCAAATGGCATTCAGAGCACTACATATTAGGTTTTTAAGTTTCAATTCATGAAACTTAAAATCTAATATTATTAAAATTGACATCCTTGCTCTACTTATTGATGATACGAAAATTGAAATACCTACTTCGTAAAAGTCTTTTTTTTTTTAATTCAGTTTTTATGCATTTGGAATAATTAACAAACATACCCATTATTTTATTGAATTGAATTGCACTAATTGTTGGAATACATTTGTGAACAAACTTTCGATGATTCCATTTCAAAATATATCATGAACTTATCTATGTGATGATCACAAATAATTTTCTTGGAGAAAAGAACTAAATTTAAAAAATTTTAAAAAATTTAGTTTTTTTCTAAATAGGGAGTATGAAGCCACGAAAATGCGAAAATATTACAGTTTCATTTCTGCCTAAAGTAATAGATATTTAATCATTATTGTATCGTAATAATGATGATTTTAAAGTAATAGCTTAATGTAGCCTATAATATTATAGTATCAGGTGTAATATAGTATTTATGAATATATAGTTAAATACAAATAAGTACCGTTAGGGTCTCCGAGTCGTGACTCCGATTATCTGTATCGGAACAGGCGGTCAATCGCCTATAATCCGAACCCACGGAATGACCTGCAGTATTGTCACAACAAATACACACATTCATGTAATATACATACATATACATGTATTAATATACGTAATTTGGTTATTTAGATACTATTACTCCGCTGACGTAGACAAAATATTATGTAAAGTAATGAGACATTTGGAATTTATTCTAATGAAAGCAACTAAATGAAACATTTTAAAAATAAACTAGGTACAAAAAAATAAAATGGGTCAAAGTATTAAAATACTTACGAAGTATTTATTTTGATCCATATACATGTGTTTGTCACTGAACTTCTCCTAAACGGCTGGACGGTTTTCGATGAAGTTTTTATGTTTGCTTGTGTGAGTCCTTGGATGGTTTATATTCGCAAATGGACCCGGTAGGTGATAGGTTTCTAGAAATTTTTTTTTACCCGCTAATAGCAGGCAGTCCAACGTTCGGGCTATATACGAGTGTCGTATAAATAACGATATTAGTATGGTTAAATATAATACATTATGATATACGCTCAGATAGTATGTATGCATGTTTCCAGCTCATTAAAATTTTAGTAATCATTTGTTCCAACTTATTAAAAAAGCAGTCAAACCTCAATAAATATATAAAACTCATTTCAAGCAGGTTTCGCAGTAGATTTTCTTACGTTTTCTAAAGAAAATCGTCTACCTTATGCACCCCCTTTGTAAATAGCTTTCACATTGGACCGCGTCGTGGGGGAATTATTACATTTCGATGACATGACGAATTCGAGATGACACACGAAGGGATCCCTACACTTGACCCGACGATACAGGAATAATAAAAAATCGGCACCTAAGAAAATCCGAAACAAAAAATAATAATGTTCCAATTTCACACTTTTTACTTTAGGTTTAAGATCTATAACCGAATTTGTAATTCAGAAAAAATATCTTTTAACCCATAATAAATCCCATTTAAATTCCGTCTTCGATAGTTTCAAATAATTTCAGTCCGTCGTTCGTGGTTTAGTTTAAAAATAGAATCGAGACATGTTATAACAAGTTGTCAAATCTCATCGTTTGTGGTTGCTTTAATAAAATCTTAAGTATTTGTTAATTACGTGCTTACTCTATTTATTTATACTCTACTTATTATTCAATATTATAGAGCTAGTGTTTTATGAACGTCATTAAGTTTACGTAAAATGCAATGTAAACTGTTTCTTATTTCGTTATTAATAATGGTGAACTAAATTTATAAATTTTTCTTTACCTTAAAAAAAGTAAGTTAAAATATCGATATTTCAAACCACATCCAAGATACGTACGAGTAGCTTCGTACACTGTATACACAATATCCCAATTCGGAACCGAAGTCTCATTTTTTGATATCAGTAAGATGACAAACAAGCATACGGCCCACCTGAAACCTGATAGTAAGCAGTTACCGTTACCTTATAGACGCTTGCAACACTAAGCTCTTATCTATTCTTCATTCACCATTACTATCTACCATGTGAAAATTCTTTTTTGTTTCTTTTATTACGTAATACGTAATTTTAATATATAATTACGTTCTTTAAACGGAAAATGAAACTTAAAAGATTGTCCGTCTGTTATTCAGTCACATGCGATTCTATGAGTATGTATCTATGTATGTGTTACATACAAAATTGATATCGAGTATAATGATAATATTCATTAGAGGATTAAAAAAAGGGCAAAAAACTCTACTGAGCAAATTCCTCCCTTCCTCGTTATCTTCGAAACTACTGGATTATGAATTCTAAAAGTTTAGAATTCTGAAATCCTAAAAGTTGAATATAAAGCGAAACCTAAAATTTACAGAAAAAATACAATGAAAGTTTTAAGAGATTTTATACATACATACACATACATACCTATCTTCACGCTGTATCCCCGACAGGGTAGTCAGAAGTAATTTTAAGAGAAGAAGCTAGGCGCTTCATCCTCTCTGACTACCTCGTTAGGAATGAAGCGTTAGGTCTTATAAATTTTCAGAAATCATGTATATATTTTATAAATCCTAAATCATCTAAATAAATCCTACAGAACTCTTTGTGTACGAATCAAACTCGTATTTAACCGATTATCTCATTATTTAACCCTATCCTGTAACACTATTCCTAAAATATTGCCTGCCTTAAATGGAATGTCATTATTTACCAAGAAACGGAATTGGAAATTCTCTTAAGAAGGTTAAAAGCATTAATTCTCAATTGACTCCATTACTTTCCTTTGTCTCATATTAAGTAAGTATGATATTTCTAATCTTCCTTCGAAGCGCATAGTTCAACGAACTATTTAACCGAAACTTTGGTTGATGTCAGTAACAAAATAAATAAGAATAATGGCTCGGGTACAACCAGTGCCATCAGAAATAGCGCCGCACCCCATACGCGCTGCGCGAACTTGACAATCTATCCGACATGTTTATTTTTACCACTATCTTATTGTATTCGGAAATATTCAGGAAGCTGAAGCAGCTTTGATGTCTCGATACCGAGAACAAAAAGCAATGTTTCATCGCAGTTTTTAATTAGTAAATTCATATTGGTTAAAAAAGGAAGCGACTACGCAAGAGCTATTGGACTCTACGAATAAATTCAGTAATACATTCTTAACTAACTTTGGTCGGAATACAAAATTTTGAGTAAACTAGCTACTTCTCGTTTTAAAAAGCTGAAAAGAAATCGATCAGACATAAATATTTTTAATTACCTAATAGTCATTGACAATCATTGATATGAACAAAATGAAAGATAGGACACGTTAGAACGTTGTTTAGTCTACATTTTGCGAATCACCTTGTGGAAAGTGATCACCTCCGCCCATGGACAACCGCAACGTTCGAGGAATCATGGGTGCGTAGCCAGCCTTTAGGGAAAGAGGAAAAGGAGAGAAAGGAAGGGGGGATGGACCACCGGTACTCTCACTCACCGAACGAAACACAACAGCAATAGACGCTGTTATTCCATGCCGATATTCTGTGTGGGTGGTATTTCATCGGGCAAGCTGGTCCAATTTGTGCTGCAATGCAGCATGACTCTACCACACTACATGTACAACACTGGAGACACTACTCGCAGTCCAATATATTGTGAATCATATTCATAAGCCAATGCATAGAATTCTTTTATCGTCGCCTTTTGGGATACCGTTACAGAAGGCAGAACGTACATACTCGTATTTAGAGAATAATGGTAGATCAAATGCTATATTGATTTTTACATCTTTAGATAAAGAAAAGTTAAAAAAAAGTACTAATTATGCGGGAAATTAAGTAACCGTTTTTCACAAAATGGTCCAACACCAATTCCTAAGTTAATGCTCTAATGTGTAAACCAAATCATAATAAGGTGTTGTGTCAAATGAAGTGAGTAAGTTACACGTAGAGTCCACGCGGCCCAAGGGTACCGCGGTAGGGATATAAGCTTGACGTAGTAAGGCAATGTCTGTTACATGAGTTATTGTTGTAGTTCATTGAGTAAGTAGGATAAACATGATTTATGGCGACGACTAGTTTAGCGTTCACTGAGTTTACATTATAAACACTATTCTGCCTGTTATAAAATAGATTTTACAGTATTGTTACAATCCTTTTATTTTCTACATATATTTGATTTGCATTTAAAAATGTAGTAAATGAATTGGTTGTTAGAATATCTATATAGTTGATTCCAACGGTATATTTGTTTCTAATAAGCGAAAGATTTGTACACTATATCACCCTAAAAATATTTTATTTGCCATGTGTTAGTCCAAATACTTAGTTAGAAGTATAGTGTCGATGGTGATTTTATTGCGTCTTAACACTGTCATTGACACTCGTTTATATCAATGAAACGGTATTAAAATTGATAAAATGGAATCTAGGGAAATGCAGATTATATGTACATATACATTCCTAAGAGTAAGATAGTCAAAACTAAAATTGCGCACCCATCCATTCATTTATGCCTGCATGATAACTATGTAAGTATACATTCAGTCAAAAAAGTATCGGGAATGGATGATTTGTTTATGGTTCCAAATTCAATTTTTAGTTTTTTTTGTTGTTGTTAGATTGACACAACTGTTTCCCATTTTGGCGCGGAGTTTGAGTTGCATCTGTTATTTAAATTAAATACAGTGCTGTTTTTAGTTATAGTATTCCAGTGTATATTGCGAATTTCATAATGGACAAAAACATCGAACAAAGAGTTTGTCTTAAATTTTGCATCGCCAATGGAATTTCGTGTTCGGAGTCACTGAAAATGTTACAAAAGGCTTACGGTGAATCGACTTTATCAAAAACACGTTCTTATGAGTGGTACAAAGCGTTCAAAAGCGGTCGAGATTTGATGGAAGATTTGCCTCGCTCTGGTAGGCCATCAACGTCTGCAACTGAAGTTAACATCGCAAAAGTGAAGGAAATAGTGACTGAAAATACTCATTCAAGTTTGAGAAAGATAGCCGCCGAACTTTCTGTGTCTCACGAGTCGATCCGTACCATTTTAAATAATCACTTGGGTATGAAACATGTTGCCGCTTGGCTAGTCCCAAAAGACCTGAATTTTCTTCAAAAACGCAATCGTATAAGTCGCTGAGGACATGCTAGAACGATTCAATTCCGACCCAACATTCATGAAACGCATTGTTGCTGGTGACGAGACGTGGGTTTACGAGTTTGACATGCAAACTAGTCAACAAGCTTCAGAGTGGCGCCTGCCAACTGAACCGAAACCGAAAAAAGCACGCCAAAGTCGATCAAAAATCAAAGTCATGTTGACTGTTTTCTTTAACTATCACGGTGTTGTGCACTCGGAATTCTTGCCGGAACGTCAAATGATAAATAAAGAATTATTTGGGCGTTATGCGGCATTTAAGAGAGCAAATTCGACGAAAAAGGCCAGGTTTGTGGAAAGAAAATTCTTGGTTTTTGCACCACGATATGTGCCTTCGCACAAGGCCATCATTGTGAACGAATTTTTGACCAAAAACTCAACAAATACCATCGACGAACCACCTTATTCGCCAGATATGGCTCCAGCCGACTTCTTTCTTTTTCCTAAACTCAAATTACCACTTCGTGCCACCCGTTTTCATTCGGTAGAAGACATAAAGGAGAATTCGCGGCGAGCACTGAACTCAGTTCCGGAAAAAGCATTTAAAAAATGTTTTGATGATTGGATTATTCGTTGGCGTAAGTGTATCGTTTCTGAATAATGCACTCAAATTGATTATCGTCACTGATCACTCAAATAGGTCTAAGTTCACAGTATAGTCACCACACGCACAAGTAAAATGGTGCAATAAGTACTTTTTCTTACACATCTAAAAATCTTTATTGAAGGGGTGCACAATTTTAGTTTATACGATCTCTACACACCTATATAGTACAAGATTTTATGTACGCAAAAATCGCTCTTTTCGATGTAATAAATGTATTATATCTAAAATTTTTTAATAACTCTTGCGTTTAACATAATACTGTCTGTATTCTAAACAGCTGTATACTCACATAATATGAAACTATGCAAACTATGCCAAACAAATTTCATAGCCACTACATCTTCTCCGTATGAACTTATTTAAAAGCAATACGCATCCCTTACACATTTTTTAATGTGATGAATAACCCATATAAACGGGCATGTGTAATTTATGCGTGCACGCTGAGGCATTACTTCAAATCAACACGTGATTAAAATGCAAATGCTTACCCTTTGCTGGACGGCAGAAGGGCAATTATGTGATCATTAACTGCAAAGTGAGGAATAAATAATAATACGGAACACACACGTATAACTTGGCATAAACCATCATATCGCCATACTTAATAGTGAAACATAAAAAACTACAGTCAAGTGATGTGAGATAGTCTTTTGTATAAGCCTGACCTGATATAATAACTATGAATTCATAATCTGAATTAATATTGCATATTCATTCACAACTTCCGGAATTGGAGAATTTCAAACAAATTCTGATTCTTTCATATAACAAATTTTTCTAATCTATCTGACGAGCGTCACGAATTGATTGAATATTTCATATAAGAAATAAATAGAGTTAATATTAATTATTATATACTAAATTTAAGATTATTCTATAAAATATAACCTACCTAACAAAGAAATAAAGACTTAATAAAATTGAATACAATCTTACACTAACATAACAATTAGACAAAAATATAAGTCTAATAATAAACAATTAGTTGGCCGTAGCCTTAGTCAAAGAGACCGCCCCGAATCGTACCTGATGCAAACGTGCCCATAACCCTTGCAGCTTTGCCACCTATTGTATCATCATCTAGATACCAGATGTTGAGTGGTGCTTTTAATGAAGTTATAAATAAACAAAATAATGAAGGACCCAATGGCTCACCCTGCTGCGCACCCACCTGCGATGCGATCCTTTGGCCGTTGAAATATAAGTTATTGAGGGTTTCGTAACACTGGCCAAGGAAATCGCATAATGAAAGGATTTTATTCCTTGCCTCGACCAGCATCACGCCTCTCTCTACACTGTTAAAAACATTTTTTATATTTAATTTCAGGATTATATCGCCGGCCCGCTTTGGGTCTAATGAGAAAGCTCGAGAATCATGTATAGCCGCTTCACATCCTAACGGAATCCCGAAGCCCAACTGATGTGAACCCAAGAGATCCGCCATCTGGCCTCGTACAACTTGACAACCCAACTTCGCTACCAAGCGACGTATAACGCTGCCCGCCGCGAAGGCGTAAGCTGCCTAAATCAGCTTCTGAACTTGCGTGACAAAAGCCAATAACTCTGGCCACATCCTCCACAGTGATTTCAGGACACTGAATGGAGTCATTTAGTGCAGGTGAGCAAATAATCAGTCGCAGCGGAGCTGAATATTTTTCCCGCAGACTAGCCAAAGTGTCGGCGTCAGCAGGTGCTAGGCTGCAGTCACAAGTAAGAAGCCTGACGGCCCCCGTCAAGTTTCCGTCGTACACTTTAGTTTCTATCGTCTTATAAAACGACGGGGGCCTTCTGGGGATATCGCTAGGAAGATACTCGAAAGTACCCTCGATATTTTTCTTTACATTAATGGTTAAAGACTCATTCCCAAATTTCTCCGGGACCCTGAACGCTAAGTATGAGAAAGAAAGCAAATCATACCAGTTATCTGCTGCGTTACTCTGAAGGCACTTTTGAATAACTACACTTAAGTTCTCGGCAGCCAAATTTCTGACGTCGTTTGGTATATGCTTTAGAACTTTTACATTAGCCCTATAGTCATCAAAACACTCCAGGAAATGTGCCGTTGAAATTACGGCAGGCTGGCCGCTGACGGTCACTGATTGCGAGCTAGAGGGAGGCGAGTGCCAACTCTGTTGTGAAGGTGAGTGTGGCAGTGTGTGTTCGGATCTGTGCTTGCAGATAATGTGAATCGTCAGCCCACGCTTAGTGGTGAACCGGCGTTGAGAGTCAATGAGGCAATGCGAGCACTTATGAAGCTACACCTGAGGTTACATCCATCGCGTGAGATTGAATAATTAGATATCCATTTATGTACCAAAAAAAAAGAAAACAATGCAAAATAAAAATAATAAATATAAAAATATTAACTTGACTAAATGTTATCAAACTGCAGGTCACAATAATCAAATATTCCGCGGTCATCTGAAAACGTCACAGGAAATGCTTGGTTTTTGAATATATCTAATATGATTGAACAAGCACCATGGAGACTTTTGATTCTCACTCCTGGACTATCCGATTGAGGTTGTGGATTGGGTCGGCAGTGAATTGTCTGTTAGAAACGGATCGGATCCTGGCGGTCCTGGGGATGATGACTTGCTACTGCAATTTTGTAATAGGCGTAGTGTAGTGCAAGTTCCACAACAACACCACGCACAGCAGCAACAACAATAACCAGATAACCACACGAATAAAAGTCACTATCTTCAATTAATCTATTTATAGATTGAAAACACTGTAGTTCACACACCAACATTTTGGCTATTATTGTTTAGAATTTAAATATTAAATTTGTAACATTGTAATTAAAATGTCATGTCACGTTGACGTTGTTATCATGCATAAGAATAAGGTGAAAAAATAGCAGGATACTGCATGTGTTAGATTAGTTTTTTAGATAAATAGAAAGCTTTGTGACATGCTTTATTTTGCAGTTAGAAGGAACTGATAGGGGTCACTAAGGGCGTAAGTACGACCTACACTTAGCCACTATGTTTTATTATTTTTTGTACCATTAACAGCGAAAAGTGTCAACATTTTATATTGAAGGAAATCTCGCACCTAATACAGTCCCTAGAGAATAATGTAATGTCTAAATGTTCTCTGGACTACTGCGTACAAAATTCCATAAAACAAATTTTTCATTCCTTGTATAGTAATCTAGTCATATTGGATATTGGAAAAGTTCCAAATAAAAACAATATTCATCTTTAGGACATTTAAATAAAAAAAGAGTTATATAAAGGAATAAATAGATTTAAAGACACGTATGTAAATAATTATCAAACAATTACTGAACATTACTTTTATGACCTGAAACACAAGGTTCGTGCTGTGGATACTATAGAACGAACTAGTAGAGCATCTTGTAACAACCAGAATTCGAAATAATTTAGAAACTGAATCGGTATCGAACCCAGAACTGTGGGATTTGGTTGAACAAGATAATACTTTGCCTTTGAATAATAATGTTCACCATATATCAAATGCAAGTCTCTTAAAATGCATTTAGTCATTTGAATATTATAATTATCTACTAATGAAATAAATTAATTTTAGAATTCCGTAAAATTTCGGTGAGTATGCTGAATTTTGTGGGAAATAGGGTTTCTTTATGGAAACATTTTTAAATTGTATTCTTACATTTGAGAATTTTGAGACAAAAAGTTGAAGGTCCAAATATCTAACTCTCGCTCTCCTTAACCATCGACATCCATGTCACCAAACGCTACCACCAAAATTAAACCTAATTTACGCCAGTTTATGTGTGAAATGCAGAGATAGACACAAAAATTAGTCACTGTTTTTCATTATGTCAAATAGGTTTACATGTACATAATTTAAAATTTGCTGCAGTTAATATGGACAATGAAATTCCTGTAGATTCCCTAATCGTCCATAATCTATGTACAAGTGCTTAGATATAAGCGTATGGTAGGGCATAAAAGGTCATTGAAGCGGTACTATTTCGATTCGAAATATTTGTGAGTTTAATGAGACGGACTTATCCCCAATAGGGTTGATAAATAATAAATGTAAAGAACGAAAAATGTTATTTTTTAAGAAAATAGTCGATTTTTTTAATTATTTAAATAAATCAAAATTTAAATAAAAGTAATGCAAATAAAAGTATTACAGGCAAATTAAATATGTACCCACCTGTATGTATATTAACGATCATAATATATTCACCAAAAGGGTCAGATATACACTTAACCAACACATCTGATTAAACATATATACATATATTCATGAAATAAAATTATTAGACAAAGTTACGACATTTCAATACTAGCCTTATACATAAATATTTTTGTTTAAAATAATCGAACAATTCTGATAACCCTAAATATCGATAGAATTCAGAATATCAGTTTAATGAGCGTTAACCCTTTCAGCTTTCAGTAGAATCGGTACCGGAACTATGTGTCTCTCGCATCCGGTACCAATGTTTCGATGTTTATAATAAAGTGGATAGATATTTCGAATATTTGTCTATTTTTAAGATGATATAGGTATTACTATTTATATTCTCGCATTTATTTTTTATATTATATCTTTACTAAATGTAGAACGGTTTCGTTAGTATATCTAAATAAGATTATTTTAGAATAATTAAAAACTCATTCAATCATTCACTCACTCACTCATCATTAATTTAACAATTAGATCCAATATTAAGTTATTTAAGGTACTTATTTACGACAAAGCTTCTAATCTGCAACTTGCTGTCGTGTAAAATGAATTTTTCAAAATAATTCTCTACGGCAAGATCTTTTGAAAATTGGTTGAACAAACCTATCGGCTCTGATGGTTAATCTTTCAAACCAACACTGACACTATTTCAAAGAATAAAACTTATTTCAGTCTTATTTTATCTGGAGACCATAATTATGGATTAAGGATTGATATCGATGTAAATTAAACTGGTAATATTACATAAGTACTATTAGTACCTATTAGTAACAATACATAAAATCTATTGTAATATTTCTTTGATATTTTTTTTTTAATTAATGCATGTAGTAATAAAAAATACGATGCTAAATGCACAGTTTGTAGTTATTCTGTTTCGTGGTAAATCACTCTGGCATATTTAAACCACGTTCACACTAATACTATTAAATTAATAAATAAAATTATTGTGTGTAATTCGGTGCGGGCGTTGCGTGTGCTGGCCGGGATTAGGTTGGTTGTAGAGGGCGTCTCGAGGAAACGCGGCGAGGAGCGGAGGGGTGCGCTAATCGCCTCTGACAAGTTCCTGATGAGGAACGCCGCTTTAGACACGCGTACATTGGTTTACATAATTTACTTTGATTTCGTTATTATACAAATACGTCTAAAATACGCACACAATACTACGCAATGTTTGATACGTAGCCGTACACTTACACAGGGATCTAAATATCTTGAAGCCTTACGCTAAAGCTTCAAGATATTGGCTTCAAGACACAACGCCACTAGAACCTTAACGTCAGGTAACGTTTTTTTTGTAACAACAAAATCGCAATATTTTTGTGGATTTTTTTCTACAAAAAAACAAGTGCGACTTCAATCAGCATTGTACTTTTGTAGTGTGCATTTACCTTTAGGAAATTAAGTAAATAGACGCAATTATATCAGCACTATAGGTAATGCAGAATGGAGATTGGATAAAGTGAAACGAATTTCATTACATGTATAATTTAATTTATTATAGTTTGCTACCAAGATACCATATTATTGTGCCAAAACTAACTTTATTTCTTTCATAATATTGCTACACCATTGTATAGCGGTTCATATTAAAATGCACCTACCTTCTCCATTTCATCTACCTATGTAGTGCCAATAATCTCCGAGTAAAAAACCGTTACAGACGGACAGACAAATAGACAGGACGAAATTATAAGGGTTCCGTTATTTGCCATTGGCTACGGAACCTTAAAAAACAGAAAACATGAATTATGAAGTAATTATTGGCTTTACAAATCTAATATACCTCAATAGTTCTAAACGATTTGAACAAATATAAATAACGAATAAATAGTATAATAATTGCAAATACTTAACTTTATTGGACGCGATGTCTTTGATATTTCTGTTATTCTATTTGTGTAATATGAGAGAATAATTTGCGAGATTTGAGGAAGCGAAAGAATTATGTAAGAACCGCGACGCTTGGCGCTCCGTCCTCTCTGACTACCCCGTTAGGGATACGGCCTGAAGTTATATATGTATGTATATTTGTGTAAATGCGGTATAAGATTAAATGTGTGTCGTGATACAATATACTGATTTCAATTTCTCTAATGATTTTGAATTGTATCTTTTAAAAAACCGGCCAAGAACATCTCGGACATGCATCAATTTGGGGTTTGATTTCGGATAATTCAGATGGAAAAATATTGTAAATATACAACAAATTAGGTCGAAAATACTCGTTATTTAATTTTTGTTTGTCATTTGGGCTTTGGGTTTTTGGTTTTGATCACTAATTTACGTCTTTGTAACAAATTTCAACTCAATATGTGAAAAATGAGTAATAAATTGTGTCACACCGCATATCGGGGGAGTATTCATCAACACCCAAAGTAAAAGTAAATTTAGAAAAGAAGTTAATTCCTAAATTATCTCTCGACTTAGAAGGTAGCAAGCGGTACTACTAAAGTTTCACTAACGGCTAGTAATAACTAACTATAAACACATAAACAATAACAAAATGATTGATTTACTTTTAATAACTTACTTTCCTCTGCAAGGTAAAACTGTCTTATTTCAAGACTTGTTCGAGTTACTAAATTAACTTCGCCGACATTATAATAAACGAGAGTTTGAAACTTGAGCCACAATAGTCAGGATACTTACAAATTTTGAAGTTGTCATGTATTCACGATAATGACAACAATATCGCCAAAAAGCAATTGTATTACATAGCTAGAATAAAAACGTCCTTAATACATACTAGGTATAACATAATCATGCTCATATAACCCATTCTGCACATTACTGAAAATTTTATCAGAATTATTTGAACCGTATATAAACAAACACGTATTCCAAAATATCTCAAAATTCTCCTGATTTTACTTATATTTTTTTGTCTACATATCATATAAATAACGAAGTACATAAACATCTTAATGTATTATTAACACGATTTGTGTTTAAAAAAAGTCGCCATTGAATTACCTTCTAACCACTTCTTCATTTATGGTAAAAAAGTAAATATTTTGAATACGTATGCATATAATTTTTTACAGAAAATCATACACGGTTTAATAAAAGCCACAATATATAATACGATATTAATGATAATTATGACATTCATTAAATCATGATGAAAAGGCTCTATTGTTCTACAATCAAGTTATCACTACTCAACTCACGGTATAGTCACATTTTTATAAGTGTTTTCAGTATAGTCTACGTTTCAATGTTTTGAGTACGTACGCACGCGTTACGTTCCCGCCTAAACGGGGAGGCTTTGGCGGCGGGCGGGCGTACGTCGTACAGAGCGCGCGGCACGCGACTGGGGTGGATCGATGCTAGCAACCACGAGCACGTCCCGCGGGGATGCAGATGCACGCACCCGATTAAGAAAAAATGCTAGATGTGGCTTCTTATTATTATAAAAATTCTGCAAAATTCATCACCCTTCTTTTTATTTATGTATAATTCCGTTATTTAGGTTAAATTATGTGAGACAATTAATGACGTTACATTTCCAAGATGCTTGAAAAGGAATCTTAATTTTAATATCGTTTAAATTATCTATCTTAAAACACAATAGCAAGAATTCTTCTGTCTAATATTCAAAATGAAGACTGCGCAGCCAGCGAGAAGAGTATCATCGCAGCATACATGACTATTATCCTATCGCTTGCACTGTCATGATCATGAAAGTTACAATTTTAACGAAGAACCTGCGACGTGATATTAGTACATAAACATAAACGAATTTTGATTTCAATAACAAGTTAATTTTCTTATTACACGTATCTGATGTCTTCATTAACAAATTCAAATATTGTATAAAGGAAAGAAAGTAACGCTAGTAGCCATGGTCTCCAATAAGAGATTAAACAGACAATATTTTATTCATTATAGTTCTTCTAATTTTATTTAATATCTCCAAGAAGTCACTTCCAGTTCATATATACGTCTATGCACAAAAACAAATTGAATAACTCACAGAAGATCCACGTATTCGGATCTGAAGCACGACGGGCCATCTATTTGAGGTGACTGTCCCTTTGAACAGGATTGAGTTGCTCGAAGTGCGTTTGGTGAATTGCCAATGCTTTTTTTACATACAGGTACGATATATCACCTGGCCATCAATCTGTTTACATATTACCTCCTCCTATTTTGGAAAAAACTAAATAAAATATGTAATAAGTGTTATTTAATATAATAAGCGTTTTGAAAGTAAAATATGTAAGACGTGTAAATAAATTAGTAAACATTTCAGTTTTTCTGAAAAGCTTCAAATATAAATAGGTACCTACTAGCAACTAAATATTAATTTTCAAATATTTTTAAGTATAATTTACTTACAAAAAACATGGAATTGATATAAAATTAACGACAATTTAACTACGTAATAATTATTTTTTATAGCATATAATAATTAATAATGTGTAATATAATATTCAATACGTCATTGCGTTTAATGCCTTACATAAAGTTCTAATCGAAAAACGTAAATGTCCACTAGAATATTTGTATCTATCGCACATTCGCTTCACAAGGTCATTTATAATTTCGTTCCGTGAAAATGCATTTCCGTTAAAGCTAGCTCACATTTCACAAGACTTGAGAGGGCGTTTTATAATACCTCAAAGGATTGTCTGAGTTCAAGATGAAACGACGTTTCCATGAGATTTCACCAAGAAATTGCTACTTTATTTTTCTAACGTCTAATGTATTCTGTTTATCGTTCGTCGTTCCTTATATACCTATCTTTTTAAAAATAAAAAATATTCACTTTTTTAATTTGTTTTTTTTTCAGTCACACAAAATTTTACATTTACTGGTTCTCACGCTAGTCACTTTAATTTAGGAGCGAAATAGATACACCTCATTTAAATCAAATTTTTAAAATTCATACTAACTAGTTATTTTATACCTCGGAGAGTCTAGTACAGAAAAATTAAGGCTTTCAAAAATCCATGTTATTAAATCTTAACACGGAGTCGGAGACAATGCTATCTTAGCATGTACCAACTAAGTTGATAATTCATAAACTGACCAGAAATATTTGTAGCCTCCGACTTCGTTCTAAAATTAAACAGCATCATTTTTTTTAGCCTTTCAGTGGAAAAATATTTGCTTGCCATCTTTAACAATATATTAAAACAAACAAGCCTTAAACCCCGTGGTTTAGGTAGGCAGTACACCTGCATCATTAGGACTGAGAAGTCAGAATTTGAAATTTAGTGGAAAAGTCTTTGCTCGAACTGATCAGTACTAAATTAAAATGAACAAAGCATTAAATCCAGACTCGATTCTCCAGTTCCAACTCCTCTTTTACGATACTGTAATGGTACCCCATTACAACATCAGAATAGAGGAGTTGGAACTTTAAATTTAGTAGAAAAGTCTTTTCTTGATATTTTCAATATTAACTTAAAATGAATAAATACTTTAATTACGCGTTTCAGGTAGGCACTACCTCAAAATTTTAATGTAGCCTATAGCTGATGCGCGCGACTTCGTCCGCATTTTTTCAGGATTCAAGCTCCAGCAATTCTCTCCATATCAAATTTCATCGCAATCGGATGAACGGATGAACCCATAAAATACGATCAAACAAACAAGCACTGATTTTTAAATATTCGATGACACTTTTCGGGTAAAGACCTATCGTTGAACCGTAAACAAATACACACACACACACACACACACGTGCATACACGAAAAATGTAACCCTCCTTCATGGGCAGTTGGGTAAGAACATGAAATTTTGTTACTACACCCAACCATCAACAACGAATTCTTATTGATTGCTATGAAACATTACTATCATTTATTGTATTACGATTTCATTTAAATATGGAGTTATCATTTTCTTATACTTCTTTTATGACCATAAAGTTAAATCAATATTGGATTTTGGTCCTGTTTTATATGATGAATTATTATAATTTTTAGCTATCCTCCGCCCAAAATTCCAAACGCCACTAAACTAAGCATACTCAGGAATCAGGATAATTCAGAGATTAGACTCGGTCAGCCGGTCAACTAACCAGCATCGCATCAAAGAATGAGTGGTGAGTCGTTCTTCATTCATTCGTTCAACCATTCGTTCATCACATGAAATGTATTTCAGCAAAGTAACACCTGAGTCTATACAATACGTCCGCTTTATTTTTAACCGACTTTAGAAACAAAGAATATTCTCAATTCAGTTGTATTTTCTAAAATTCTATACTTGAAATAATGTTAATTTAAAATAGTGTTACATCTTATTGCATCAATCACGTTTTCCTGTGCGTTTCATTCAAGTTCATTTTACAATATCGGACGAACATTATTCCTTACCACGGTAGAGGCATCTCATTTGACTGATTGGGCCATTTTTAGACGTCGAGTCGCAAAGGAAGGGCGGCGCAGCCCGAAATAGCGCAATCATACTAATTATCGCCTATGTCATCCGTCACTATGCCAGAGGGATAGAGATAAATTCCTAGGTAATTTATATGAAATCTCACGCCATGAATATGAAGTACTGATAACAGTCCCACATCTGATGAAAATTTTATACTTACTTATACCCACAATTACAAGCTGAGCGTGTAACCAAAAATACCCCACGTTTCAAAAACTATGTGATATTGATATGAAAATAGGTTGCGTATACAACCTATTTTATTCTAATTAATTTTCGATAAAAGTGCTTTATAAGTTCTACCTTACATTTTATCAGAATTTGCAACCCCATAGTTGAACATTTGGGGGGGTTTGGGGGAAATTTTTGCGACTTCAGGAGCGCATATCAGCAAGTATTGACTTTAATAAATGTCACTTCAAAACATCATTTTCGAAGATATTTTCTAATGATACCCGGGATATCTTATAAGCGCTGGATTTTTTTTCATTCCTGAGTTACATATTTACATGTTTGGAGAACCCTATAACTTTTTTTTTTAATTCACTACACCATTGCATAGGGGTTCATAGAATACACCCCACCCCTACCTTCCAAATTTCATCTATGTGGTGCCCATAGTCTCCGAGAAAAATGCTGACAGATAGACAGACGGACTGGACAAAATTATACAGGTTCTATTTTTTGTAATTTGGCTACGGCACTTTAAAAATATCCACTTCATTCTCAATTGTGATATTCCCGGATTATTCTGATTCGTTTAAAATAAACAAATAAGTGTTTTAATACAAATGTTGGCGTCAAATATTTCGAAAAGGTTCAAATCTAAGTTGCATACACAAAAGAAGGTTATACATTTTGAACTTTTGATTCAAAGAGCTTATTTATTAACCCCAAAAAATTCGAACTCCGCTTTTGAAGTTTGTCTATACTTGGACTATTACTCTTTATAAATGTTTCAAATTCTATACTCTCGTGGCAGTTTCTGTGAATAACGACTGTAATAGACAAACAGACAGCGAGGTAATTTCATAAGTGCTTATTCCGATTTTCTAAAGGAACTAGACACTACAAACGCATGAACATTATTTAAAATAAACTTCCTATGTCATGAAAATATGAAAAGACTAATCATAGCAAATACGCTATGAATCATATTGTTATTCCAAAAATGATCTAAACATGTTCATTTATAAACTTTCAGGACTTGTACACATCTTACAATACTAATTAACGGGTCTATGTCGCGTTTATACTTTAAGACTAAATACCATTTTTACCCCGTTTCGACAGAGTGGGGGTAGTTGCCAGAAACCGCACGCTACGAAGACGGCACTCATCCTCATCAGTACCTATGATCACGATTGGAGCAATCTAGTCGAAACGTCGAGATAAAAAAGGTATTTAGCCTTAAAGTATAAACGCGACATAGACTCGTTAATTAGTATTGTAAGATGTTTGTTTTATAATAAACTAGGTTCTTCTCGCGGCTTCGTTCGCGTAGAATTAGGACTATGCATTTGGATGACACAAATTACAACATGACAAAAGTAATTGTGAATGTCAAAAGCATTGGATGGTTGTCTTTGAGGGCGAGGACAATGTTCACCCTCTTATTTTTGTAAAATTTTCCTTGAATCTCTGTGACGTTAAAGGAAGCTAACTGTCGAAACTTCAAGTTCCTAGTTTAAGTAATCTCCGTTGGGCCATGATGAATCAATCAGTCAATTCATATCCTATTTTACAACGTTAGGGTATAACAAAATAGGTGTTTAATTATTTTCATTGAAGGGAAGATTTTTTTCCATACAAACTTTGGTTACAAAAGGAAGCTACTATCCTAATTTCATATTTCTAGATTTAGTACTTCAGGCTGGGTGATGATGAATCAGTCAGTTCTTGCAACGTAAATATTTCAAAATTAAAAAATAGCTGTCATACATAATTTTATTATACATGTACCCTATTTCTTCATTTGGTAATCATACTCTTATTACATATTACATCGTGCTTATATAATGTTTAAAAGTAGCAAAAAATACCAACCAAATAGCAATACAGAAACGTCTTGTCTATTAGCACTAACTAGAAAATGTAATTAACGGTAGTATGGCGTTTGTGGTAGAAGGCGCTCGTCCATAATGGTAGGTACATATAATAAAACCGTAAAAACTGTGTATGTACATTGAATATATTTATCAAATAATGAGTGTGGGCGCTATAAAAAAGAGTAACAGAACACAAAAAAGCATTTCTAAAATTTTTGTCAGTCTGTCTGTATGTACACGCTAATCTCAAAAACTACTAAACGGATTTTCTTGCGGTTTTCACAGGTAGATTAAACTCAGCTTGGGGCAACATTTAGGCTTTTTTTCATTGAAATCGGATGATAGTGAAAAAATTTATCGTCATTTAAAGATAATTTTAAATTCGCCGCTCGCTTGTTACACGTTTAAGGACATAACAGGGGTGCTTAATAAAAGCAACTTTCATGTGGACGAAGTTGCGGGCACCAGCTAGTATAGTATATAGATGCTGTTACAAAACAAACGAATAATTATTTTAAGCCATACTTAAAAATAATATTGTTCCATGAAAAAGTTAGAAATAATAATACAAGATGTTTATGAAAAACTCCAAATCTTGTCTTCTTTTTGACGATAATACATTTTTAAATTAATCAATGTGGACATATTCTAAACCACATTTTTTGTTATCTGAGTGTTTTTATGAGCTTTGTGTTCACACAGATTTACTTGAATTTAATTAGAAACAAAATTATACTTACTCGTAATTGATGTCACATGCTTACATGTCGTATGTTTTAGTAATTGTATGGTCTATTATATCAATAATAATAATTTTAAGATTTACTAAAACAGTTCAATAATAATCTGTTTATTACAGTAATATATCGTCGCAAGTATAACTTATAATACCGTCTACTATGTTGCTCAAAATAATATTTGGTAATATATTGATTTTTTGTTACTGTCTAAAACTATGTATCAAATTTTACATTTTCGTTTTGGTTAAAAATCTGATTTGCACTCTGTCGTTTGTTCGGAAAGTCATTTCGTTTTTTTGGTGGAAATGAAACACGACTTGTTTAGTGTATAAACACTTTAAATTTAACCTCTCAGCAAATTTAACCTCTCAGCAATGTCACGAGTTGTTATTCGGCGGTTTGCATCTATCAATGTCTTTTTTTTGTCTTCATCGGCTTCAACGGGCCTTCCAGAACGCGGGTGCATCTTCAACATCGAAATTACCGGAACGAAATTTTGCAAACCAATTTTGGTATTGCCGTTCGGTCAATACATCTTCTCCATACACATCACATAATTTTCGCCTTGCTTGAACTGCATTTTTACCTTTTCGATAGTAAAAATAAAATATCCCGAAAATGCTGCTTTCGATTTTTCATCTTTAATAGGGCACGAAACAAAAACTATTGCACGGAATCAAACAAAATTTTTAACAAACAAGCCTCACTACATCACCAGTCAAAATATATTATAACAATGCGGTTTTTATGTAAAAGAAATCAATTAAGTCATCTGTTGGGAAAAACGAAATGACTTTCCGAACAACCTGATATTTAAGGAAGTCTGTGCAGGATAGATGAAATTGAAATAAAATTATTAAACAGGATTACAGCGTCGATGGACGGGGCTGTTTGTCCAATTAGTAAAATACCCGGGGCTCTCAGAAGTTTGCTCAGAAATAAGCCTATCTTTAAGTTATTGAGCCCCATCATTTTCTTGTTAAAGACAATGTGTATCGTCTGTCATTTATTTCATCGATTTACTGATGAGTAGTTCATTATTAATATTAATGCTCTGTCTATTTGTTTTACTTTCACATGAACGCAAATAAGCTCGTCAACTTCAAATCTATGTAAAATGGTTATACCTGTGACCAAACATAGACTACCTTTTTCTGTTTCCAATATCATACGAGCGAAGCTGCAGGCAAGAACTAGTTACCTGTGACTGTTATTAATTCCATCGATTTACCTATAAGATGAAATATCATTATTTCTGAGCAATTTGAGACTAATAAGGACCAATCTTTTATTAACTGTCGATAATTAATTTTTTTTACGAGATATATCATGATATCGTAGATTTCATAATAACATAATATACACATACACAACAAAAGTGATAAATCAGTAGATAAATCAAAAACAATGATTATCGTACATTGAAATGAAAAAATTGGTATACAGGCACATGAAGTAAGTTATTGAGGTGTTGAAGTTTTATAATAACATACTGAAATAGCACATTATTTGAAAAAAGACAAAGTAAAGTTATACATCACCCCATTAAAAGCATAAAACAACGGTCTGCCGCCCTCACGAGCCATAACTCAAGCCGAAATAAAATAATTTATAACTCCTAATCCTCAGAAACCGGAATAAATCCCGGACGTATATGGACATTTTATTGTCCTTTATGTGAGCTGTTAAGTTTTTTAAATAAACTTACATAATTAAAATAATTTATTGAGTATCTCTACATGCATTTACTAAACGTATACTTTAGAATTTTACTTCTGTTTCAGACTACATCTGTTTCAGACTGAACATGCATACTTTTGTTTACGTTCTCTTTTATTTCAGTTCAATGATTCAGTAATTTTATAAGCCTGTGAAACAGCATCAATTTTTAGAGTTCCGTAACAAAAACGGCAAAAAGAAGAATCCCTATAATTTCGTTAAATCTGTCTGCTCAGGTTCTGTCCATATATCATATGTGAAAGAATTTCTGAAATCAGATGAGCAGTTCCGGAGATCACCTCCTACATCTAAACTTACAAACGTACAAACTTCACCTCTTTATGATATTAGTTTAGATTAAGTAGAAGAACATAGATTGAAGATCCAAAAATAGAATTGATAAATTTCTTAGAGATACATAGTTTTTTAAATTCCTACTCATCAAGGAGTGAAAATAGTGTACAAAAGATTTTGTCAACCAACTATAATTATAACTACTTATAACCTTACTTATAACCTTATACTTATAACCAGCCACCTATAATTATAACTACTTATATATAATATTTATAATGAGCTAATGTCCACAATTGGATCGGAACAGTCTTGGAGTTATCTTCTAATTGAATGTTATGATTATTATTTTAGTTCAACATATGTTGGTTACTGTAGTTTTAATTTTTATTTGTTAATTACGCTGTACTTTTAAGGCAGTTTTTAAATATTGTTTGTTATTTATGTATTTCTTGTTTATTATGTTTAATACAAATAACGCGTTTGATATAGTTATTAATTATTATAATTATGAACTACATAAATTTTAAAACAAAAACCATATAAGTACAATAGTAGTTCTGATTTTTTCGTAGCTTGTGTCTTATATTTGAAAAATTTCAACGATAGAGTCACACGAAAGGGTACTCAATAATGCATTCAGTTTACTTTGCGTATTTGCGAAGAAACAAGGGTACAACACACTCTCATGCTTTATTAATATTAGTAGAGATATATTCACGACGCGTGATCTGGCAGACGTTTGTAATATTTACGGGCCACTCGACTGATATATGAACCCTAACTTCCGGTAAATCTTAACATTTGGAAACAAATAGTCCCTGTAGATTTTTTGTAGACCTCACGTTTCTCCCTCAATCTGTACTACGCCCTCGTCTCATCACACACGTTATTAAGGAATCAATATTATTGCAATGTGTTCTCGTTTTTACGCACTGTAAATTGGTTACACTTGTACGTGAGAAAAATGTTTAATTAAATTTTCACCAACTTCCACTTATCCGGCCTACTTGAAAATTGGCATACGTACGTGATTCACTTAACACACTTTAACCACAGCGAAATTATTTGTTTCCTCTACTTTAACACTATATTAAAACTCTTTTACTTTTCGGACTTTATTTTTTTAAGTAATTATAGGACAATAATATCAAATTGTTTTAAAACATACATGTACATGTAACTTCACGCCATTTTCTATTCGGCGTGGTCAGAGTGTTCAGGCATGTCATAGTCACGCCAGTTTTAGCTGTAGCGGTTATAAATACGCACTCGTATAATCCATTATCTGCAATATATTTGTACATATACACGATCTGTTCCTCAACAGACTTTTGCGACCTGCGCAGAAAGATAAGCAGCTGACACACTTTACACTTTTCTCTCTTTAGTAGAAGTCTAAAAATGTAATGCCATTATATTATAACACCTATATTTCAATATTTATGCAACTGTAATAAATTCTCAGTAAAAAATATTAACGAGTGTTAAAAATAAATGCATACTTTTATACATGCATACATATATATATTCACGCTGAATCCCAAACGGGGTAGTCAGAGAGGACGAAGCGCCAAGCTTCGTGGTCCTTACATATGTACTTCTTTCGTTTCCTTAAATCTCATCACTCTCCTCAAACATTTTCGACTAGGTATACTAGTGCTTTTGACATTTCCGTCGGCTAACACTCCGGCTATTTGATCTTCATAAGTCAGCCTTGGTCTTCCTTGGCTTCTTTTACCACTGGCTTTCGCTCTGTAGATTTTCTTCGTCAGTCTTTTATCACTCATTCTTTCTATGTGTCTGAACCATCTAAGCATTCCTTTTTACAATAACACTGTCGTGCGACCCTGCCCTACTGCGTTTCTCTTCATTGCTTATCCTGTCCAGTGTCCACAAGGGTGACACCGAACATATTTCTAATAGATCACATTTCTGCTGCATTTATTACTGCTTAGCTTATATGCTTTTATAAGTTAAAAGAGTAATTTATGGATAATAAAAAATTAAACATTAGTTATTATTGACACATTATCGATAAAAAATCAATCTCTTCATACTGAAAACAATAAGCCCTAAAGGGAAAAACCGAACAAATGTGAGTCAAGAACTACACAATGTTTGACGTTTTTATGTTTACCGCGTATTACTTACGATAAAACAAAAAAAAAACGTTTAAAGAAATACGATTCTGGAACAGGGATTCCTTAAATTTTTACTTTTTGACTCTTTTTTATTATTCGTTAGGATATCCGTTATAATACCCCATTCCTGGAAAAGTTTTAACCGGTCACCTATTACGGTTTAAAAGATACAATCTTTTACACCGGTGGGACACACGAAAACGGACGAACAGATCATGGGCTTAGTAATACTCTCCCGTTTTCACCCTTTGGGTAAAGAACCCTTAAAACTAGATCTGAAACCCAGCTCTGGTTAACTTAGTATTTGGGAATGAAACTGTAACATAGAAAATATCAAAGCGACAGAGAGCAGAATGCGATAAATATAATCTACCCCAGTTCATATCCGAGGTTGTTAACCCACGAAAACTATGAATGTTTTTGGAATCGATTGCTCTTTTTTAGACTTTTATTTCTAAATGAGTAAATTCTGTATAAAAGAAACCTGGGATCTATCTCAGCTATATAGCAGTATATCAACCTACACGTTCTAAGATTATACCTAATACGAAGCATTATATGTTTTTTACATATATCTTACACATTAGTACTATATTTATTATAGGTACATTGGTATAGCAACATGTATATAAATAATTTTAACGCACCCTCACTCAATCGAGAAATAGGCTCTTTAGGGATCAAGATTTGTCCGGAAGAAGACGTGATAATGTCACAGACTTAGCAATAGATAGTATCGTCACTGGTGTATACACCAGTATATAATATACCAGTAGAATAAAAAATATGTTATATGACTTGGATTCACTTTAAGTAAACAAACAGAAGAAACCAATAAAAAATAGTTTTAAGAGCTACTAAATTAGTTTTATTTATTGTACTCTATTGTAAGGTGAGAGTAAAAGTAAGACAAGTGCAGTAGAAATGCAATATCTTAGAAATGTGTGCGGTGTCGCCCTTGAAGACAAAATAAGCAATGAAGAGGTACGGAATATGACAGAGTTGCATGACAGTGTTATTGTTAAAATAAAGAAAGGAATGCTTAGAATCTAAGCATTCCTTTCTTTATTTTAACAATGGTTCAGGCACATGGAAGGAATTAGTGATGAAGAAAATCTACAGAGCGTAAGCGAGTGGTAAAAGAAGCCGAGGAAGACCAAGGCTGACTTACGAAGATCAAATAGTCAGAGTGTTAGCTGACAGAAATGTCAAAAGCACTCGCATACCTAGTCGAAAATATGAGAGAAGAATGATGAAATTTGAGGAAGCGAAGCGATGTACGTAAGTACCACGAAGCTTGGCGCACCATCCTCGCTGACTACCCCATTAGAAATACAGCGCGAAGATATGTATGTATGTATGTATGTAAGTATTCGTTATTTTCGGACTTGAAAAAAATATCTTCAATTTCAATTAAATTGTTCGTATCATTTAAAATTAGGTACGAGTGACGCCATTTACCCATCAAAGTGAAAAAAATGCTAATCATAATATCGCTTAATTATAATAAGTTCCTTATAATAAGCTCTATCTCACGTTCGCGACTTACGCGGGAAGATAGAGTAGGCACATTAAATTTTTATTTCTCTTTTTTATTTATCAAAATACTTATAAAAGTACTTAAGTGTTAATAAAAACGTAAACATCAGAAAAAGACTATCTGGTTTATCAAAATAAATTTAAACATTTTTTGCCGTTTTTCCTATCTCGATACTATTAAAAGGTCTGCGTACAGAAGTAATTAGGTTAGGTCCCCTGCACAGTTCTGAGCTGCGTACCAACAGTGCCCGCAGGCCCCCTTTTGATTTCGCTTCAAAGCCATTTTCCTCACTGTTCTAACGCTATACCTATACAATTATTTATACGTTAAAGGTATTAAATGTAAATAGACAAGTATATACATTTCACTTATTTATACCGAGTAGGTTCAAATTCAAACTTAACCAATCTTTAATTTTACATACTAAATTATAAATGACTAGCGACCGGCTTTGCACGGGTAGAATTTTTTTTAAATAGAATATAGCCCATGTTACTCGCTGATAATGTAGCTTTTTATAGGTGAAAGAATTATCGAAATCGGTTTAGTAGGTATTGAGTTTATCCATTACAAACAAACAATAAAAAAAAATTTCTCTCTAATATTGCTAGCGAACCGCCGAGACTTCGCACAGGTACAATTTTTTTTTAAATTAAAGTACAACCCATGTTACTCGCTGATAATGTAGCCTAGTGTGTGTAGGTAGACAATTTTTTTAACAAAAAAAGAAAGTATACCTGTTTATAATATTAGTAAATAGTATAGACAAGGCATCAAGAGGCTGTGTTACAACCTAGATATCAACTAAAATTCGTACGGTCAGGCGACGAGGTTGTGCTTCGAGAATTAAACAGAGAGAATTATATAGATATGCATACATTTACATAATATGCTCACGGTCACGCCGTATCTCTAATGGGGTAGTCAGAGAAGATGAAGCGCGGTGACGAGCTTTGTGGTCCTCACATACTTCTTTCACCACCTCAAACCACACACACTTTCGCATAGCTTTACGCGAGTGTTTTTGACGTTTCCGTAAGCTAATACACTTAACTATTGAATCCTTATAAGTCAGCCGTGGCGATATTAAAATTAAATATTTTAAATTGAAAAGAGGCTTGTATTACGGGTACCATACAAAGAACTGGGGGAGCTCCCAATAACACCTAGACTCCAAGCCAATAATTCGTTTCCTAAATTAACCTAACCGGGGATCGAACCCAGGGCCCCAACTTCGAAAGTAGATGTTTTGCTACCGAGCTAAAGAGCTAATTCAATACTGACTGGACTTTTAAAAAACATGATGGTGTCCCAGTTACCTAACAGAATACAGAATATACGTATTTGTGTACATATTATGTTCCTACATCGTCACGTTCTTTTCATGAAAGTGGTGGATATTTGAAAAAGAACTATGAAAATATGAAGCTAATTTATACAGAGGAGTTGTTTTATAGTTTACACGTTGAATTAACTGACATAACTAGTAACATACATACATACATATTCTCACGCTGTATCCCTAACGGGGTAGTCAGAGAGGACGGAGCGCCAATGCCAACTAGAAACAACGTACCTAAAATTAAATTTATAACAATTTATTCATTTAATATAAGAACTAAGGAGCTTCTTGAAAAGTTAGGATTATATAAGTTCGTAGAGAGTGTACTTCAGAATTTCACGTCATATTCACAAGTCAAAATGATGAAACGTTTCCAGAGGCGGCGCAGGCATAAAGCGATAAAACCAGTTTATATGGAGGGCTCTTGTCACAAGAGGCAGCTTCGGTGTGTAAAGTGTTTGTACTCTTTACCCCTTACCCCCACTGGACTTATTAGGGTTACGTCTCTTTAGAGAACCAAATAAAATGTTATTACTAATTAACAAAAATAAAATTTGTTTTTGAAGATAATTAGTTGTGAAAAAATATTTATCCCATCAAAACCATAAAATGTAAAAAAATGCCAAGTCTTGCAATGCAGTTCTTTCACTATAAAAGTTGTGAGATATCATGTAAAACCAAGTCAGTTATTTTAGTTAGTGTCTATGGAGGCACCTATTCAACAACTTTTGTTATAAATTGTCATCTAATCAATTACCTATCAACATTTATAGTGACCGAATCAATATTAAACATTTTTATTTCTATAATAAATATAATGACTTGGCAATTGCACGGCAACAAAATAACATAAGAATAATCTACTATTTAAACTACTCCTAATCGAACATAGTGCTAGCAGGCCTAATTTATGCAATAGGTATGTAAATAAGCACAAAGCGCTCAGATCGCTAATATTAGGCAGATGTTATTACATTAGTTACCTTACCTTAACTTAGAATTTTTATGATCGGTGAGTGTGTCAGTGACAAAATTAAGAAAATTTGACTTGCAATAGTTTTTAAACTACGAGTTCAAATTGAATGTAATTTGGAAATACATCTAGTTGTATTATGACCTCTTAGTCACAGAAAATTCAGACTTGTAACGTTATCCGCAACTAAGTTACAGGGGGGTCAGGGGGTTATTCACAAACGTCGGAAACTTTCCGTGGCGGAAAGGCCGGTCGTCGAAAAGCATAAATTCAATCCGACAACTTGGATTTGTTAATACGACTACATATAATAATTATATATAAATAATATAAATATAATACGATTTCAGATTTGTGAATCACGTATAGACAAAATCATCCAAAAGTTTCCTGTCGGATACGGAAAGTCGAGTTTCCGACGTTTGTGAATAACCCGCAGAAGTGCCGTGAGTCGCTTCGAGAAAAGAATGGTACGGCTGTGCTGAACTTGGCGGGGCACTACCGTGCCCCCAGATGAAGTGTAACTATAAATCCTCATTACTATAGTTACCGCGAAAATTGAAATTCGAAATTTTAAAAATCGTCTCTAGAAAAACATACCAATTTAATTCCATTATCGCTTTTGTTCCGAATCTCACTCATCTTTAAAATTGATTTGTATTCTGGCTATATTAACTAGCTTTTGCCCGCAGCCTCGATTGCGTGTATTACGAAAAATTGCTTAAATACCCTACTAAGATCAGTTTTATATTTTCAGACTTTAATGGCACTATCTGCCCTTGTCATGGACCATAGGCTATAAATCATAACTGAAACCGTAGTCTTACAAATAGTGCGACCCGCATTAATATGTAGGTAATGGTTTTTAAACAAAGTTTGAACAACGAACCATTCCAATTATTTTTATTTTTACATTATTTCCATTTACACGCCACATCCACATATAATATTCAAAACATTCACCGTTTCAGGGTAGGAACTTCGCTGGTTCACGATGCTACTAGATTTGCTCGAAGTTGCTCGAAATAGAATAACACAAAATAAAGTCAAGATATTTTATAAGAAACAGTTGAAAAACTCGTATACTTTTAAAGACAAGACACCATTAATAAATAAGCGTTGCTACAGCATTTGCCGTAAATACATTTTTTATTTAAAAAGCTACGTTTGTGTTATTGCCAATATTCTGAATTGACTGCAGCGTCATCTATACAGGTCGATATATATATTCTACTCGTGTATACACTATCCTAAAGGCAATCATGCAGTGATTCCCACCTCCCACTAATCGACTGCACTGGATGCCATTTGACTAGTGATTATACACATTAAATTACAAATGAGGTCACGAATGCATTCCATCGCTTTTGTCTATTGAACAGTTACAAAGAAATTATTTATACCTATACTGAATAATAAAACTACTTCATAGTTTTGTTATTTGTTATTTATTTAATAATAATTATATAGTTATTATTTTTAGGTTATAAATACATAATTATTTATTAGAAGTGCGACCGACGGTGATTGACAATAAAGACTTAAATCAATTAAAATTAACAATGAAATTATCAATTTTAATTATAGTTCTGCCCCCTTATTCACAACGCTTCGAAAACTTTCCGTGGCAGAAAGGGCCGATCGTCGGAAAGCATAAATTCAATCCGACGGATTGGAAAATGCTATTCACAAACTCTAACGGAATCTCATCGGAAAGGACATAACGAATCCGAAAGAAAATGCATTTATGAACCATGTTACAAAATGGTAGAAATTCTATTCGTTTTGGTAGAAAATATTAGTGTGGTTTAAACGTATGACATTTTGAAATCACAATGTATTTGGTAAAATATCATTTAAACAGACACAGAAACAACTTAGACAAAGAAATTACATAGTCTTTTTTAAGATTAAACATTTTTGTAAATTATTTTACTTACATTCGAAGAACTAAACGGGCTTTATAAATACGAACTATACTGTCTGTGCTTATCGTCTGTGCGTTCAACAAGTTCAAATAAATTATACTAGATGTCGCTTAGTAAAAATTAATAATAACTACAATAGAAAGTACAATGGCGTTTTTATTTTTGATTGTTATTGTTTCTAAAAATACCTCAAATACCTCAAAGAATGTTTAGCTATTGATTGCGTAACTAATAAAATATGTTATAAAAATACAAGGCAAATTAATCCTTAGGCATATATTTAAAAAGGGCACGTTTGTCTAGAAGTCTAGATTACATACGCGGACGCCATTTGTCTAGATTTTCGACGACAGACGTCATCGATTATACACATATTACATTAATTTACTCGTCTCGGAAACGTTTTCGACACTAAAAAGTTGTCGGAAGCATCCGAAGGTTTCGTCCCGAAATGAACTGTCAAATCATGTCGTTTCGGAAAATCATCGAAAAGTTTCCTGTCGGATACGGAAAGTCGAGATTCCGACGTTTGTGAATAACCCCGCTGAACACCTGTTTTTCGCTGTATGCTTAAAAGAGTAGACAGAGAAGACAGAGCGTCAAGCATCGCGTTTTTGACACTTGCATCAGCTAACACTCGTTAATAATTGATCTTCATTCTTCTTTGATATAAAATAAATGATTAATTAAAAATATCTCATCTAAATTTAAAAATCGAAAATGTGTGGGGAGATCATGATATGAGATTTGAGGACGCGAAAGGACCTCGAAACTTGGTTCTCAGTCTTCACTGCCTACCACATGAGAGATACAGCGTGAATATATGTATGTTTCTCATCAAAATATTTTTTGTAGTAATACCTACTGTAAAAAATGCAGCTTGGATTTCAGATTTCAAAGTAAATAATGCGTAATATACCAAAAAATTTCCCCCTAACATAAAACAAGTAGCTACATAATACATTATACAAAACAAGTAATCGTAGAATCTATCATTACACATCATCAAACTCAAACAATGACGTCCATCAGACAACTCACACAACGGTTAGCGCCGCAATAATTGCCCATACATGCTAAACTCCTACAATTACAAAAGTGAACCCCTCAATGCTTTGTTTGTTATTTGTACTGAATGAGCCCATTTGGAAATTAACTGCACGATTGCACAACAACATATGTTATTATGGGAAGCGTGAAACAAAAGCCCGAAAAAGGAATAAACAAAAATAAGTAAAATTATTACGCCATCAAGCGTTGACTATGAAAACTGCTACGTGCGTTATTTCAGCTACTACACAGCTACTACAGCTACTTGACAAAAGATGGAACTAAGAACGCTTGTTATTATTTGAGTTCAAGGGTAATGTCAATAGATGGCACTACAATACACGCTACGCCAACTATTGAAATCGTCATCAAATAAAATGTGTCTAAAATATAGTAATGAATATATATAATATTGTATAATATTAATATAATATTTATATTTCGTGAGATTTTTTTTTTTCTGTATTTTACATTTTAATCTAATTAATATTGACTTAAATACCTGCTATTTTTAATTAATTACCATAAGTAATACATTTTAAGACATAGCAAACAATTATTACAAATAAAGTAAAATAAAAGTATTAAATACATAATAGACGCTGGTTTGCTTTCGTGAACTGTTACCGTGAAAAATGACCTTTCAGACGGAAGTTAATTTATGTCTACGATTTTTCGCGCAAAGAAAACCAATTAACAACTTCGCCTCTTTACCGAAACGAGTTCTTATACTAATTTGTAAATAAACACATTATGATTAGTACTTACCTTAATTTGTTCTGTAGCTTTTCTTGCTAACGCAGGATCGAGTATAACAATATCAAAATCTGCAACACTTTTTTTCGCTGTTTCACTGAAAGTTGCCGCATTAACGTAATAGGCAGAGGCTGAGGAGTCTTCACTAGTCTCCACTGGTGAGTTTGGAGATAATATACCACTATCAGTGTCACTAACGTTCACAGATTTACGTACAATACCTACATTTTCTCCGACTGGCGATTTTAATGGAATCTTGGACTTGTCACCACTCGGAGATTTTAAAGGTATTCTCGATCGTTTAAGTATTTCATCAGGTTTAAAACCTGTGTTCGGATCAAATATTACATAATTATCTTTGTCACATCTAACAGTATTATTTACAGTCACTGTATATTTTTTGTTCGGACTTAGATTTAAAAATGGATCTTCGCTATCTACTGGACTTTCAGGTATTATCGATTGTATCTTCGGAGTAATCTTCGGTACTGACTTGCCGTCAATAGTGCGTCGTATTACAGTGTCGTTAGTGAATTTAAGGCGAACGTATTCATTCGACACCGTCCTTCTAACAGGAGAAGATAAAAGCGGTGAAGGCTTGCCTTCTTGTAAGTTATTTTTTCCTTGAAACAAGTTTTGTATTCTGGGCTTATCCATTGTTTTAACGGGTGCGAAAGGCAGCTTTAACCTAGACGTAACTTTTTTCTTTTGATTACCAGTATTCAGCTCTACATTACATTCTTGCAAAGTACTCTTGTAAACAGGCAACAAACTGGATCTATTTTCTAACTTTACCAATTCTTTATTTGCTTTATTTTGTTTCACAATATTTATTGATCTATTAATTTTTCTTATAGATTCAGGAGTTTTAAGTTTTCTTTCTTTAATCTTTTTGTCAGATAGAACTTCAGCAGGTGAATTATCGTCAAGCTTTTCATATTTTGAAGATTCTTGTGAATTAAAAGAGGCTTCTCTACTGTTGCACAGAGACGTTTCATTTCGAGCATTGACGAACAAGTCGTTAACGACAGGATTTCTTAATATGTTATCTATGATTATTTCAACATCACTACAGTCAGAATTACTTTTGGATGACCTGCTCTCATTAATAATACAAGATATTCTTTCTTCTACTTCCAGAAGCGAATCAGATCTGTCGTCATCTATGCTCTTGGATGTTCCACTTCCAGAATCAGATGGAGTCTGTATTTCAAATATAGCTTCTTGTATATTTTGTGTTGTTGAATTTTCTGGACAGGACTTTCTTCTTTTAACCGTACCAGTTTCGATTGATGGTAAATCCCAATCTAAATTTCGAATTGCACCTTGAGTACCACTTTTTTTAGATTGTCTTGGGCTTGTCATTATTAAGAAATTGCATTGTTTTATTGTTATGCGACAAACTTTTTATCATGAAGTTTGTAATATTGTCCTATAATAACAAAATTTTGTACACAATGTAATTGTTGGAACAACGTCAGAGGCAGAATCGGATATGATGTGAAATATACCGGTAGATATTGAAGAAACATACCGATAGGAGCTAAGTGCCTATGTATTCTATGTGCCTACATATTCTAGCCATTAGTGCGATCGTACAGGAACATCGCAGGAGGGTTCGATTGTTATCTAATTACTTACTAGTACTACTACTTGATGCAGTTGAGAGATATCACAGGATCGCATGAGAGTTATATATATTGAATACTTTTTCTTTGATTCTAATTCATTTATAAGATTAAAGCTATACCTATGATGACTGCATTTATTGCCGGTTGTTTTGAGTGCAATTTTGTTTCAAACCGGTGGCAGATTTCACACTCAGCTTGCAATAAGGTTTAAATAAATTATGTTAAATACTTGAATATGTATTTTACCTAATATAAACAAAATCAAATTGTCGCAAGTCTCATGATATTACACTTCAAAATAACGTCCACGAAAGTATTATAGACCTCTTATTGTAGACCTATTACAGATAGGTGGAAAATTGCCCCTGATTGGTCACTAAATGGTCATTATTAATCAAATATTTTATTTAATTAGTCAGCATTACCAATTTGACTATTTATGAAGTTCTTAAAATTGCAAGCTCATCCACCATAATTTATGATGGCGTCTCAAATTAATTCTATACATCTCAAAGCTATTTCAATTGGTCATGATTCGATTACAATTCGTCAACGATATATGAGATTTAAATAATTAACATACAACTTTTAACGCCAGCTCCATCAAGTTAAGTTCTCTAAGGAATAGTTAAACTTTTAAAGTCATTCATACTCTGATAGCGTTTCAAATCACTTATAATTCTATTAATAAAAATTGGTCATTAGACTTCAATAATGGGTCAGAAATTGAATTTGATAGAATCCTGACATTATTTCTGACCTATTATAATTATTAATCTAATAACCAATAATTTAGTCCAATCGTAACCAACTGAATTGAAGTTGTATGACTATATAGAGTTCTATTTAAAGTGCGTCTCGAAACTTTCGAATGAAGAAATTGTATAGTATCAAGAGAAAGCTTATTAATTTGTAAAAAATTTTGGACATTTTCACATATTACATGTAAATCCATTTGTCTTTTGCAATGTTTGCTATAAAATTGTCGAAAGGATATCGAAGAATAGATATTTTTGATTTGCTATATCGACATTTTTAATCAATTTATTCAATTCTACTAAATCGACACATCGACATTAAATATCATGCATCAAAAACATATGAAAAAGATGTATTATGTACATCTCAGTAATGTCGAGTCCCGAACCAAAGTGTATGTACGGACTTAGAACTCAATTGCTTTATCAGAACATAGGAAATGCCTAAATCCAGCTGATTTACACCACTTATTTAAACTCGATTAAAGGAAAGGACATCTTGCTTGCACCATCTAATAAGTAGTTGGTGTAAGCGAGATGTCAAATCCTTAAATCAAGTTTAAATAGTTGGTGCAAGCCACCCTTATTAATTATCGATATTTTTTGCAATACAACTACTCAATTCAATATCGAAACTCTTTAAACACATATCGATGCGATACATATCGATACTTTTTTCAATTTCGACACCCCTTATTTACATACCTACATGAAATTAGACCAACTTTGTAAATCAAACTTCTTTATGAAATTGTTTTCCACCAGCAAATACTTGTATGAAATACACAATGTTTTTACTTTATTTCTACGTTGTTGTCTACGTAGAGACAATTTCTTATGACGTAAATCTATTCAAGACATCATAATTCAGTGTTAATTTAGATATGTCGGGTGTAAAGAAAAGAATTTCTTATCTACATAATAAGACTTGTAAAGTGTTATCCACAACTACCGACTTTAACTGCACCTATATTAGACTTCCACTAAATATTATGCCTATGTATGTGCCTACATTAGTTTCCGTAGTGCCGTAGACCCAGCCGGAAGGTAGTTTCTGCATTTGTAACAAGTCGCCGCAAAAGTCGCGTACCTACGTATATTTTCTTGAGAGCATGTGACTTTGAAATTTTTAAAAAGATTTAGCTCAATATATGCACATTAAAGTATATCTATTAAAGTATATATAATTGGTTGTACAGTGTGTGTGACGTAGGTCGTATCCGTTTCGCTGCGAGCTATTCATAATTTTAAAGCTGTGATATCTTCTAAGATATTCATTTTATTGGTATGCTGTACAGGGCAATTTTGATCTACATTAAATGCATTTGCATTTGCATGCATTTTAAACAATAAGTATTAATACTTATTGTTTAAAATAGCTTCGTAAATAACCCATTAGTTTTTAGTAATATGTAAAAGATAAAAATGGTTACTGTGGGTTATCCTTAGGAGATAGACATATACCAATGCAAACATTTCTGTAGACCTTTTTTAGATATACAAGTCCGTAGTACATTTTTTTTAGTTAAGCCAATATTAGCTAGGTAAGTCCCCAAAAATATGTTTTTACGACATTATTACAAATTGTTCAAATTCTCAGCTTTCCTCTACTATAATGTGCATGTATTATACATACAAATCTTTTGGAAACAATTATCTAAATGGTAATTAAAACCGTATCGAAATCCGTTGCGTGGTTTAGAAGAAGTTAACGGAGAAACAGACAGACAAAAACACCGACTTTGCTTTATACTATTTAGAGATTGGAGAAGAGATTAGAGATAGGCTCCACATAAGTTCCAAATTTTATAAAATCTCATATTTTGTACCTACTAGATTTCTTCCTCAGCTCCGCTTACACAGTGTAATAAAATGTTTAAATGAAATAGATTGGTTGGTGAAATATGTATGTACATTTAGAACACATATAACATTGGTTAGAAACATATTACAATTTTTATTATACTGAAAGTTAACAAAATTAATCGGAAACTAAACAAAAGACGTTATTGCATAGAAGATTATAACAGGTCGCTACTATCTGAAATATATTAAACAATATTTTTTAAACTAGTAAAAAGTTCTATTGCATGTACACGTTGACACTATCAGACTTTATCATTGAGTATAGACGACAAAGTCCTGTTCGTGGATGTAGCACATCGTTCCCTAGTGTCTCTATAGTAACCTAATTACCCGATAAAAGCCATAAATATTACACCCTAACAAACGGGACCGATCGATGACAAAAGGCTATTTCGGTAGTTTGGATATAGGTACATTGCATTTTTTAATTCTTTCAAATAATCTCTTAATATACTTCCTTTCTTCTCTTCTCACTTTAATTCTTTTTGAAATATTACAGCATAATGTATTGTAATGCTGTAAATCGTAATTGATCTCATCATTCTTTATTTAAAATAACAGTTCCTAAGGTAAATATAACATCGTCGATCGAACATGTATGTATAATAAGTACATATAATAAGAAATCAATGCAAAAGCATTCTTAGCTAAGTTATTAAAAATCCACATTAATCTTCTTAACGTATACAAAATAATTATCATAATCCGTTGATGTAGAGTCTTATGTTAACACTCTTGCTTAGGAACACTGAAGTTTACCTCTGTGCCAACCTTCGATCACAAGTAACATAAGTGATAATAATATTATTTTTAGTTGAATACATATATTCAATACAAAACATCTTACTCGATATGTATGAAACTATCTCTGAATTTTCTTATTTCAACCCAGAAAACACAAATTAATGAAATTTAGTAGGTACTTATAAACACAATAATAAAATTAGTTTATATTTATTTAATGCAAGAAAAATTCGCTTTTTTTTGTAATAAGTAAATATAGTTTCCAGTGGAAAATCCTTAAAAACCTCGTATCTCAGTATTAAAAATGAGGAACTTGTTTCTTTAGCCCAATGTATGACAGACTCTGATTTTAATACTAGCAAAATCAGTACTTATTTATTAAAGAGAACACACTCTTTGTTACTCACTGAACAACTATAGTAACAAACTAACATTAACTTCGAGGCTCGCCCGTTGTCTGCACAATTTAGGAGCACCACGCGTCCCTGTTATATTACATTATACGAACTTTCTAATTTGGTGTGTCGCTGTCTCTACATACCGACAAAATACTAAGGGTTGATGTCCATTACATTATTAAAGCAGTAAAATAAAGTATAATTATTTCAACTACAAATGAAACGAAACGTTTGAATTATTTTCCGAAAGTAATCATGTTCGAAGCTCATAAGTATACATTTTTTATGACATATAATAATGTTTCCACTAAAAGTAGCGCATAATGTATAGACTAAAAAATAGTTTAGTCACAAATACTTAGTACTATCTCAGATAGCTTTATACAATAATTTTCAGTCGACAATACAAGTAACGACTAAGGGAACTCAAACTTTGTTTCGTTCTAGACATTCTGTTACATGTGCATTTCTTTTCTTTATTTAATGGCTTCAGCTGGAACTTCGAATCTCTAACATTTTGTGCATCATTAATTTATTAATTAACACAACATTTAAATGTATAGTATTTTAATGCCAAGGGCAAAGTAAGTGTAAATTAATGTTATAAAGAGGTAAAGTTTGTAAGTTTGGATGTAGAAGGTGATCTCCGAAATCACACGTCTGATTTCAAAAATTCTTTCACCAATATTTAAAATGGTTTTACATATAGATTGTACAAAAATAGTTCTTGTGCATAAGGCGGCTCTTGTGTATAATTCACAAAGACATGTTATTACAGCGTTCTATTAACAGAATTTAAAAATTAGCTTAGTTATATTTGGATGTGATGACATACATTGTAATATCAAATGAGTTAATCAACTATTTTCTTACTGGTTGGTGATTTTGATACAAAAAAAAAATTATTTACTGTCGTAATAACTGAAAAGGATAGATAATCATTTACAAATTTATAAATCCATGTTGAGTACCTAATATACTTTTATGAACAGGAATTTATATATAAATGGATTAAGACAAAACAGTTCAGAACCTTTTTCTGCTTTGTTTGTTAACCGATATCCTTTTTTTTGTTTAGAAGCTATTGACGCGATTTAGTGTTGTCAATAAAATAATTTTCCCTTTTTAAGAATATTGCGCGTACGGAGGAGTATGAGATGGTATATATCTAGTTTTACATTCATACTGCCAATGTCCAAAAGACTGTCAATATCAAACACATAACAGTTAGTGATCATATGTAATATATAACTTCCTTGAATCAAACAGTCGCACAGAGGAGAAATTGTCCTCAAAGAGTTTATAATACAAGTTCCAAGTCGAATTGCGACCACCAGACTTCTAGTAATTATAAAATCAAAAAATCTCAAAGATTAGTAAAACTGTCCCTTGGATAACTGAAAATGCTTTGTCTTCTAGACAACCACTAAACTATTGAAGAATATTGTAATGCTGTTAAAAGGTAATTTGATATATTGATGAGATGGATATTAAGCTTTATGAAATATACAACATTTATGTGTGAAATCAATACGCTATACAGTTTACGAGTAATTTTTGTCAGGAATTCAAGGACAGCAGTGAGACAAGAAATGACAAGCGACCCAAATAATACTGACTTTTTTCAAAATGGGTTAATGTTACTCTTTGAAATATATCCTATCGTCACGTTTCGGTTCCCCCGTGAACAAAAACAGAAACTTTAACTGCCTGAGCCCACGCCCGTCTTAAGTGATTTAAAGGCTCCCTGAGACCCACCCGCGAAGTAGGTACCTAACTTTTACACAAGGGAGAACGGGTGTGTATTCGCACAAAAACAGAATCAGCCCATCTCTATCGTTTTTTCAGATCAAAAAGAAAATATGGTTGTTTAATTTCTTCAGTCAGCCCATCAGTCCTTATTCATTCGCTACTGGCTAGAGTCATACCTGTCGTAGTTCAAACTTCCTTTAGTGACTAGCGGAAGTTAAACTGTACATTTAAATTATATTGAAGTTTAAATTTATAGTAAACAGCCTAAGCCATTTTTAGAATTTGTAACGAGTGTTAGCTAACCGAAACGCTAAATGCATTCGCATACCTCGATGAAAGTGTGTGAGACTATAAGAGAGAAATATGTATGAAAAGAGCGCGATGCTTGACGCTTCTTCCTTTTCGTTTACCCCGTTACTGATATAGCAAAAAGATACACAATTTTTTTTAAATAGTGTACTAAATAGTTTGCGTTTAATTTTTGCTTTGCTTTTCAATGTAGGAAAAAATTGATTACATTCGTTTTGTTTGAAAATTAGATTTACACCATGAAAATATTCTAACAATTCTACTTAAAATCGAAACGTGAAAAGCGTAACCTCCCCAACAATATCCGACTAAATGGGTCAGGAAGGCGAAGTTTACGTCACAATTTAGCATTAGGGAAACCGAAACGCCATAAAGCCCGCGATATAAAACCGGAATTAGAGAATTATACCAGGGGTCTGCTATTTCGCAAAAACTGCTGAATACATGTTTTCCAAAGAGTAATTCTGCAAACGTTATCTAAAATTATTAAAGGGAATTATGAATTGGAGATATATCATCTACCGAATAATTGCATATGCTTAAAAAACAGATACAATATGTATGTTTATAGTTTGTAATTAATATATATTTATATTAAAACAGAAATATTTGAGTAATGGTTTTCTAGTCGCTTTTGTATATATATATGCACGAAGCATTTCAATGAATTCTTTAAAAATTAAATGACATACTACGTATGAAATAACATTCGATAAGTCGTAATTTTATCAACCAAAAAATCTGCAAATAAATCACCCCATTATTATCTAATTGTAGAGAATTAATTAAATTTTGCCTATTTAATAACAGAAGTTTAGTAAAATATTCATAGTCATATTTAAGTTTGATACAATATATAAATATAACAAATAAATATCTTAAAATTCTTATCATGTTATCATTTCGAAGTAATCAGTACTGAACAAACTATCCATCATGCTTAAGAAAACAGAAAAACCCACAAACATAACGCTACACACAATGGGGCGGCATCGTACACATTTTAGTATGGTATTAACACTGCAATATTTGTCGGAAAGAAATATTATTTGCATTCGTAACGCTGGGGCGGTTCCCCCACACAAGGGACTGGAATGCATTCCTGCACTGCTGTGCACTTGTCTACGCCGATGGCTTACATGCACACTTTCACATTTACAATATTGCACCAACAATACGTATCGTGTAGGTACGTATAATAATCATTGTTTAAATCTTATGATTCTATACGGATATCAAAATACCTAGAAGACTTAAATGGAGTCATGTATTTGCTTGAATTAAAATTATAACGAGCTTTTAATAAAATTTTCTCTTATCAAACTTAGATTATATTATTCCACTATAAGGTTAAACGTGGTACACAGTCACAAACAAAATTCATTTGTTAATGTCGTAAGAAAGAACATTTGTTTCATTTAAGTAGAAGTAAATATTGCTCTTTATATTGGTAGTATTCATTTAACACTTATTACTATATAATATAATACTTATTTTTACATATACTTTGACATATGCAAAATATTCTTCTTGAAAATAAAGAAAATAAAAAAATCTTGATGCTCTGTCCAGCCCGAATGGAAAGTGACGTGAAGAAGTTATGTAAATAAAGCTCCACTAACGGAATATCAAGACTACATACACCTTTAAGTAACAATAGAACACAATTTAGACAAAGTCGCTTTGTGATTCTAAACGACATATTTTATTTTACATTTATCTATTATATTCACTCTATATGTATGAAAGAGTATCGCTTTGCAATGCAAGAGGACTGTGTGACACAACGCTTCTCCACACACACTAATACGCTCATGCACTTGTGCAGGGGAATTTGCTATTAAACATTTAGATTAGATTTTTCGTGATCCATTTATCATGGTTTAATTGTAGGGGTCGACGCCTTTACAGTGATGAAAGTGGAGGTCATAATCTTAGAAGATTTAGTATGTAATCCTTCGATATCAAAGGATTACATACTAAATAATGAAATAAACTTTAGTGTGTTCTTAGTTCTTACGTTCTTGCAAACAAGCAGTCAATTTTTTTTTTATTTGGATAAACAAACTGTTGGCCTCAATCTTGCATATTTAATCGTCATTGAGTTTAAGGTATAATAATATATAATAATATAATAATAAATGCCATGCAATGCAATATATGCAATATGCAATAATGCCGTTTCATTGTGTATAATAAACTAGACATACATCATAAACAAATAGAAAACAAAATTATTTATTTTCAATATTCACTAATTGGGATTTGATTCTTTCAAGCAGAGCTATTTGCATCGAAATTCGTTCAGTTTTTTGCCATAAATAATAAAATATATATAATGAAATATATATATAAATATTTTATAATATGAAATAAATATTTATATTGCATAAATATACGTACAATACAATAACACATACTTAACACGTGTAATACAATGAAAGTTAACATGTAAAGCGAAAAGTATAAAACGTCTATACTCAAATCACAGTTCGAAATTCGTATCAAAGTGCATCAGGAGTCTAAATTCGATTTGTACTGAACCACCCCTTTAATTATTTTTCTTTCGGGTCACATACATTCCATTATCAAGGGATCATCGTTTATACCCGGCTTCATGCCATGAAAATGTTTTTCCCTTATGCTTTGTGATATTTTTTGTTTTCATTTCTGTGCCTGGAAATATGCCCTTACTACCCAGTAATGGTATTTACCTACTCATTCGATGCTTAATGTTAAACAAATAAAAAAGTTTATATTTTGCGCCTTAGAAATGAACTAACAGCTTATATCAAACATTAAAATAAACCGACAACCTTTCATAAACGGTAATTTATATTATTTTTTGCTCTACATATCAAAGTATTTTATGATTAGTAAATGTTTGTAATCTTTTCTGCTATATATCAGTGCCTAACTAAATACTACCATGAAAAATGACGAAGCCGTGTCCTTACAATGAAATTCTCTGAAGAAAAAAGATTTTCGGGACATTAATATACCGGTGTCTGTTTTTTTTTTTGTTATAATTTCACTGGAAAAAATTGAATGGATTTCGGTTCAAATTGGGCTACTTAGGTATGTATCATCATACTGTGTTTCTTATAAAGTTTAGAGGCTAACCTATAAAAATTGTTTGCTTTTTTATTTATTTCGAATTCCTTTTAACAACTTTATTTAAAAACGTCGTATAACATTCTAATTGAATACATAGAAAAACGACCCACACTGACTCGTTAAAAAAACGCGTGAAGCATGACGTTTCCCCACTCTGCCTCTGTAATCCGTCGGATATGAACCTCTTTCCTATTTATATGCAGATTCCATGACCGACCATAAGTTATCCTCTCTCGCTACCGGATTATATCCTTAATGACACCCTGTTAAATGGACGCTGTACTTGGGAAGGGTGATTTTTTACCTTATTAGAACTTTGTCACAATAAGTCAGACGAAATCATCAGAGTGGAATTAATTTATGTGGGGTGACATCTTGTTCAATTATTGAAATATGGTTTAAGAATTTTTGGTATTATTTTTATAATATGATAGTTGCTGTAGAATTCTTCAAGGTACATAATTCATACGCCATGGGATTGTAGTTATTTACGTTTAAAAGTTGGTAGATATTTTTTTAACTGTGACTGCTCTAATTTTTTCATTTGTGCATAATAAGTGTACGTATAATTTTTGATACGTCATCTTTTACTTCAAGTAATAAATTGTGCATTATAGTACCTAATACATTTCTAATTAAATTAATCCATTATATTATTACCTCTGTTTAGTTTAAGAAAAGCGAAGGGAGAACGATTATAAATTCTTGTGTGGAAAATTGCGGTTCAAAATTACTCACTAAGTAACCAAGTTCTGATTAAATTAAGCAATATTGTGAAGGGGAGATATGTTTCAGGAAAATTAATGAAAATATTGTCGAAGATTATTACAAAATTCCTACCACAGACAGCAATTTCACACGGCGAAGTAATACAATACTGTGTTATTATAAAACTTGTTTACTGCGCATATAAATATAGATATGTACAATAAAATGAATTGTTATTACGAGTAATACCTTCAAATGTACCCAATTTCTTAAGGATAAACTGGGTTATCCGAGAGTTTTATCCATAAAAACTCTGATGATAGGTCATTCTCAGTGCATGTCGAGGGGCTCCGAGTTTTCCTATGCAACAGAGTGGCGCCCCCTAAGCACTAGCATTGACTAAGCACATCTTCGAGACAAAATACTACGGTAACGCGGACCACGCGCGTTGGCTTCCTTCTTAGCCGCATGTGGTGGAGAACCGGAGCCCACGCTCCACGTTTTGCTCCACCAAGCAAAAGATACGGAGCGTTATCCGTTTCTCGGACTAAACTTATGAATGAATAGTACCTACTGTGACTGTAACAGCAGGCATAGATCTCACTGCTGAGTATAGTCTTCAGAAACTAGTTGAAAAAGATTCCAAAGAGCGTATTACATCACGAGAGCTCAGTTCGATTGATGGAGGTAGGCTAGTTACTAATCTACTGTCAAGAGTTTACATGTCGCCTTTTTTGATTAATTTTTAATTTAATTTTTACGTGAACAGGGGTACTCAAGCCCCTGGAAGAGGCTTGGTTATGTTGGACTTTTCCTTAATAAAATTCCTGTGATGGTCGTCTTCCACGAATAGTCAACGGACGGACAGCCGGTCAGAATAAATACGCTGTACTAAAAAATACCGTTCGTTATTATACCAAAATAACTTTGATCTATTAAGCTTCACATTAATTTTAATCGCATCAATTTGGCACCTGCGATATTTTGTAATATTTGAGTAACAAGAATGAGATAAATGGGTTTCCTGTGTGTAGTAGGGCTGTATATAAGTCTGATTTTAGTCTCGTAAGAGTCCAGTTGCCGAGCAGCCGTCGAATAGTCAAGTACATAATAGCTGTGATGAAGAATTGATGGTATATTCATAGTGATCAGTGCTTCTGTTATATTTCATCTTTAACACTATATAATCGTAATAAAGTTTAATAAACATAGATGGATAATAATAATAGTTTTATTCACTGCATACAAATACATAAACTGTTGATTACTTTTACAATACCGTTCCATCAAATTCTAATGTAATATGTCCGATTCTGAGGATGAAAAAGGATGAATCAACGTGTGCAGTTAATTCGAATAAAGGGTAAGGAACTGACGTCTCGCTTGCTCCAACTATTTAATAATTGATGCAAGCGAGATGTCAGTTCTTTAAATCGAGTTTAAATATTTGGTTCAAGCCATCCAAAATGTGTAATTTGTAATGTCGAATATACTAGACCAGCCATTCCCAAAGTGGGCGATAACGCCCCCTTGTGGGCGCTGCAGGCCTAAAGGGGGGCGGTAAGAGACCCAGAAAAAAATGGGGGCGTTGTGTAGAGGCCTGGGGGGTGATTTGTAATTTCATTTAGCTAGGAGGCATCTTAGACAACGACTGCATGAGCTCTCGACTCAGTAGACAAAATAAGTTTGGGAACCAGTGTACTAGACATTAATTTTTACGTGGAGCACTTTACGAGTGAAATCTACGCACTACTACACTATATACTATATACTCTAGTAAAAACTACTTCAAAATCCATTTCATACTATAAGTGTGCATAGATACAGTACAATATTATATCCTACTTAGGTATGTATTTGATATCATCGTCTCACAGTAAATCTCCAACAACGCTGTATAAATATACACATTTTCGCCTATGCAAATAATTCAGCCGGATCATCAATCGCCTGGATGTCGGCTTCAAGATAAATAGGTTTTCTGACAAAGACATGTTAGAACAACTGCAAAAAGAGTAGTGTGGACAGGCCCTTCGTTTTTGAAACATAGAACACACATACTTTCCACTAAATGGGTAAACGGTAACACAAAATAAACTCGCCACTTCTTTTTTTTGTCCGAAAATCACTAATGATCTCAGAAATTATATTAAAATATTTTTTTTACAATTTAAAATATAAAGACTAACTTAAAAAAAATATTTACTACCTAATACCACGATGCGCGCACACACAACCGAGTAACAATTAGTCCAATCAATCTACGGTTTCACTATATTAATTTCCAGACAATTGAGGGCAGGAAAAAAAAATTATCGTGCAGAACAATAAATTTTAAGAAAGATAGCGTTTTTTTTCCGGATTTTCAATAGCTACTCAATCTAAAAATTCGTGAAAGTCAAAATAACCGGTTTTCGCTAATAAAACAATAAGTTGAACTTATATCTAAAAGTTAAATTAAAAAGTTGTAGGTGATAAAATTATCTTTCAACTGATCTGTGCAGTATCGATTTTTGCTTTATACATGGACGCAAATCCAAAAAACCGTAAAAAAAATCGCGTTTTTCATAGAATAACTTTTCATAAAAGCAACTTAGGAAACTTGTTACTTGGTGAAAATGTTGGTTTTGGCTATAGAAAACTGTAGTTTTTTTACCTACAACCTAATACCACGATGCGCGCTCACACAACCGAGTAACAAAATGGTATTTTATTTCTTTACTTAAACTCTGTACAGCAATATTACGCATATGGATATGAACCACCCACATTATTATGTCTAATTCTTCTCCTTAGTATGTGTGTCTAATCAATCCAAATTCACCTGTATATAAATAAGACAGAGTAGGTAAAAATATATAAAACATATAGATAATTAACAAAAAATATAATATCACGCAACAGTGTGACAGAAGTGGCAATCCTACCGACAAATTATACAAAGAATGTAGGTAGAACCAGACTATTCCTGCCGAGAATCGTCTGCTGTGTGCTCCTCATGGAAGCCTACACATTCTAGGCGCAAATTAATACTGGCCTAACATCTGTTTATTTTAAATCGTAATTGTATTGTACATACATACATATCTTCACGCTGTAATCCGAAAATTCTATGTGTGGTAGAGCCATGCTGCATTGCAGCACGAATTGGGCCGGCTCGCCCGGATAAATACCACCCTCTCACAGGATATCAGCGTGAAACAACAGCATCTAATGCTGTTGTATTTCGTTCGTTGAGTGAAAGTGCCGGAGACCCATTTCCCTTCCCCCTCTTTTCCTTAAAGACCGGTAACGCACCTGTGATTCCCCGGACGTTGCGGGTGTCCATAGGCGGCGGTGATCACTTTACATAGAGTGGCTTCCTTGTTTGCTCCCTCTTTCATAAAAAAAAACAGGCTAGTCTGAAAGGATGGAGAGCCAAGCTTCGCGGTCCTAACATACTACTTTCGCCTCTTTGAATCTCGTCATTCTTCTCACGGATTTCCCCTATACATGCGAGTACTTTTGACATTTCCATCAGCTAACACTGAATGTGGTGAATATACATTTTACTTTATTAGTGTTTCTTTTTAATATGTAACACTTTAAATACAGTTAGATAATAGTGGTAGTGAGTCACAAAATGGGAATAAAATATACTCCAGTATTATATGTTATGATGCTACAATGGATTTAGGAAAGTTGTCAGTATTTCTATAACGTGTAGTTGTAGAATTACAGCAACGAGAATTTGATTTAGGAATACCCTCTAAAATGAGAAAGAGATCAAAAAAGAGTGAGAGTGAAACATGCTGTTAATATTTTGTCACACTAAACACTATCCAAATTGTTAACGTCAATAATTATTATCGGTTAACGATAACGTGCTTAGCTCTGCGTAATAATAATTACTACCTACAATAACTATAGTCGCAACCATTACCCAATCTTCAAATTACCATATTCCAGCATGTTTTACAGTCAACACAGACCACCATAATAAACACATTAGCAGTGATGGCGTCCTATAAACTAAATTACAACCGTTTGGTCATAAGCTAGGAACAAGATATACGCAAGGGTTTTAAAGGTCAGCGAGGTCATTTGAGCCGGACTGTAACTCAACAGGTATTACCGTGATCCAGAATGACCACTGCCGGTCAGACCATAAATTAACGTAACATTCGCCCCTGTCGACGATTTATGAACCTGTTAATGACCTGCACTCGTGATTACCGTATTTATGACATTGATAAAGTTAGATAACGGTACTAGGTTATGCACTTACCGTCAATTTTATAAAAATAATTTATAGAGTAATTTGCAAATGGCCTTACAAGAATGTAAATTAGGAACTATTATTAAATTTAAAAAAGGTTTTTTATTTAGTACTACCTGGTGCCCACAACTTCGTCCGCGTGGAAATCGGTTTTATTACGCATCCCTGTTTGACATCTCGAAAATTCAGTCAGCTTTGTTTGTATCTACTATTCAAATTTCATTCCTAAGGAAGAGAAACCAAACCAAGATTGATTCTAATGCGACACATAAAGAATAACTCTACACACCACGTTAACGGGTTTTCCTGCTGGGGCTAATATCATCAAACGCATTGTCATTTCATGAATATTAATTTATCTTTTCATGACAAAAAAAATTACAAAATTATTCGCATAATTTCCACTAACGTAAATACGAATATTCGTAACTATTACATAATATCTACATAGGTATGTACATGTGTGGGCGTCCAAGCAAAAAGGGTCCAGTGGTCGGCATTTAGTTTTCAAGATATAGTACGCAGTTTTGTAATCGGGATTTTTACTAATTATTTATTAATGTTCAATTGTCTACAAGTTCATATAGTAAATGACTTTATATGATGTTTGTAAGTAGAAACAAACAAGTAGAAGTGTGTTTTTATTTTAATCAAACTGTAAAAAAATGGTTTTTCTCAAAACAAGCTTTTTCAAAGTCAACTTTAAAATGTCTAAAAAAAATATACGCCAGTTTTTGAATATTTTTTTAATCCTTATTATCAATTGACCATTCTAAATTCCGAATCTAGTCTTAACTCAATACCCTACTACTGGACCCTTTTTGCTTGGACGCCCACATATCAGTACAGTATAGTATAATAGCATAGTAAAAAGTAATAAAGTAATAAAAATACGCATTTAATGATATAAGGCAATGCGTATCTTTTTTATTACTTCTGAAAGATAAACATAACTACACTAGCCAAAAAAAACTAATAAAAGCAAATTACCCTGCTGTGGATATTTCTTGCATTTGTATACAATTTACTATGATCGTGATAAAATGTTTTCCGTTTATGAATTTCAATATGCGCCGCGGGTTATCGAAGACAAAAAAAACCTTGTAATGCGAATGCTTGAGCGATAACTCTTTGTTCACGTTCTAATTACGTTGTACTTAATCGAAACTAAAATTATAGAATTGTTTCAGGCTACACAATAAGCTTACATTGTATGCTATTGTCAGTGTTTAGCTATTCGACAATTTAATATAATAAAAATGAACGAAGTATTAAGCTTATGTTATAAGTTCCACACAGTAAGTTGACTTAGGAAATAACACCTCACTACAAGCCGATTTAGAAAAGCACGTTCCTCAAATTGCCTGTCAGTAAATCGAACCTGAAACCCTAGACTTAGAAAGTAGACGTATGAACCACTGGACCAATTGTAACGAATTATAATCAATTGTAACGAATAACGAATTACTTTTTAAGTCTGGTGCTTGGGTTTGGAGTTTCTCTAATTATAACATGAAAATAAACATATGTATGTAGTAAGAAGCGTCATTCAATAAATTTGTAATAGCTCGCAATTACGTTTTTATTGAGATGGTTCGGGTTATTTAACAAATTTTATTTTGTCTAAATAACAATGCCACTGAAAGGTTACTACCATAATATTACAAACGCTTTCAGTCACTTATCCAAAAAATTATTAAAAGGTTCATTCAAAAGCTTTTAGAATGACATTTGGCAGTTTCCCCGATTGAAATGAAATAATACCTGGAATTGAAATTGGATGAGCTCAAATCTTCTGTATTGAAAAAATATATTTGTAGCTAGCGATCCGCTCTTACTTTGTTCTGATGGCCATATTGATTATGTTATAAAATCATCTTTTTAATATTTAAAATATTATTTTTATAGTATTACCACATAATCTGACTCCTAAAGCCATTCGTATATTTAGGACATTTCCATTACGGTTCCAGAAAAAATATTATAAATTGCATCTACCCTTTTCTTACCCTTTCATATACCTAAGTAACAACTTTTTACAGACATTGATTTAGCTAAAGATATAGACCGACATAAAACTGTGTAAAGCTCTTTTCAAATTAGACTCTAAGTAATGCAATTGCGAAAATCTCATTTAATTTCTTTCAATTGGTGGTCGGTGTCTGTAAACATACACGCAGACAACATTCTGTAAAACCAGAATTGGGTTCTATTAATAGTATTAACACCTTTCGTTTCGTCCCGATAACACTCGTTTGTAGTTGTCATATTTCGTAAGTATTTATATTATCTACATATGTATCTTAAACAAAAATAAAGAAAGTTAATTATTCCCTGACTAACATATCACCTCAAGCCGGAACCACCGCGTTATAAACTTGAAGTTATGCAAACACCTTGAAAATGCTTTTATAAATTTAACTCATAACATTGAAAAAGGTTGAAAGGATACCTACTAAAGTTAAAATGTAAAATAATGAACCGTTACATAGTTAATCACGTATTTGAATAATTTCGAAAGATCATTCCTTAAGGGTGTTTATGGGTGTCAACATTAATATGTAGAATAGTTATTTCCGCGTGGACAAAGCTAGTAAGTAATACTCCAGACGATTATATAAATTGTATAATCCCAAATTAAGCATTAGGCTATCATACAAAGAACTGGAGAAGCACCGAGCAACATCGATACTCTAGGCTAAATTTAGAAAAGTTCGTTTCCTAAATTGTCCTGAGTTGGGATGGAACCCGGGACACAGCGCCAACGGGACATACATACCAATTATTAATATTAGTTAATAAATATTACCCATGTATAACTTCATATTGATATCTTAATTCAAGTAACGAGTTATGCTCACAGCATAGGGTGCGTGCGTAATTCCAATTAAAGGAGCCGGATAATTAAAACAGGATATATTTACGATCGTTTAGACAACATGGCGCCAGGGGTGAGCAATAATTTACGATCGTCCTTGATTTTAACCCCGTTTCGTAACCGAACTTGAGTAGTTTTAGGTTTAATGTGTTTGACCAAGTTAGCGACATTTATAACATGTTAAAGAAGCAAAACTTCCCACGAAGAATAGCTCAAAAAAAGGTGTCACGAAAGTCACTATAAAAAACATTTGCAAAGCAATATCGGAAAGTGTTTTTACGTAATCTCAGCTTCCGTCCGTCCAGTGACCTTTTGTAATGATCCGATAGCGCAATAACTTGGTGAAATCTCTAAAAATTGTATGTCATGAATCCATACTAATATTACAAACAAAGTATGTCTGTCTGGCCTTCACGGCTACAACCGCTGGACCGATTTTGATTAAATTTAGAATGGAGATAGACTAAACCCAGGGGGTGATCATAGGTTACCTGATTCTACATGGATGAAGTGGCGGGCAAAAACTAGTTATATATAAAGTAAACTGGAGTAATAACTGAAAAGGCAATAGTGTACCTCTATTAAGTACCTACTTTAACACGAATTAATAAAATGTATTATGTAAGTACCTTTTTCCGGTCTCAATAAAGTACTAATAAAAAGTAATCTTTGAAGAAAGTATTTATTCGTATATTCGATATAGTATAATAGGTATGACATTCTATATTGTTGTTTATTATAATTCTCAAATACATACGTGATATAAGTACTGTGTGACATAATCTCTCCGAATAAACTGTGAAACCAATATTGTATTTAATTGGGATGTAAATATGTATGTGGATATACGTAAGTAACATAAATAACAAATGAATGTACATTGTACGTGTGTATTGTGTCTATACATACATAACTTCACGCCACCTATCATTAGCGTGGACAAAGCATCAACACCAATGCGTTAGAGCATTACAATGCTACTTGTATATAAGAAATATGCAACTTACTGGATGGCAAAGCGGAATCAGAGACTGTCAGTCCATCTCATATAAGATCCACTAAAGTCCACTTTTTTCGGTAACACAAAAGAATCCTGAACAAGTACACACCCTCTTGCAGTTGAGATAGGGTTATTTGAGGCTTTCACCCATTAAGTCTCCTGCGGTGTATGTAGTAAATGAATGTGAATGTAGTGAAAACACTAATCAATAAACAAATGACTGAATTTGAAAATAAAATTCCATATTCTTAAAAAAAATTCATTTGAATTTAAAATTTATTGCCGGCCATAGACAAATTACATTTCAAATGGCCAGTATTGTAGAACGGCAACTTCGTAGATAACCCATTATAAAGCGGCCATTATTAAAATTATATTATTATTATTATTATTATGAGATTTGAGGAAGCGAAAGAGGTATGTAAGGACCGCGACGCTTGGCGCTCCGTCCTCTCTGACTACCCCGTTGGGGATACAGCGTTAACATATGCATGTACGTATATTACTTATTTAAGACATAACTCTAAATCTAAAGTAGAGCTTGGGCCAAGATGTCAAAATATTTTTTCTTTGAGATCGAATGTTGAGATAACTTAATAGAATAGATAGACAGACAGACTGTCTATTCCATTAAGCTCAAGTATTTTTTGGAAAATTAACTCAAAGTCATATTTATTTGTATTTATTGTTTTAAAATTGCAAATCAATACAGTCTTAAAAAAATACCTGAGATATCAATGATATTTGAAATTATATTTTCTATAAATAAAAAATAAATTTATTATATTTTATTTTATCATGATAAAGCTCATTTAATATACCTACATTTATATTGTAACTGTCGACCCGCCCCGGCTTCGCACGGGTAGATTTTTTTTTAAATATAATGCAGCTCATATTACTCGCTGATAAATTGAATGTAGCTTTCTATAGTTGAAATAATTTTAGAAAATAAGTTGAGTAGTTTTGGAGTTTATCCATCACATACAAACAAACAAAGTTTACCTCTTTATAATATTAGTATAGACAGCACAAACCACTTGTTTTAGGTATCCAATAAAATATAAATGTACCGTCTTACTACAAAACATATTTTAAACATTGGTCTAACACATGTTTAGGTAAACACAGTTTTAGAGATAGACATAGTTTAAAAACATGTAAAAAATGACGTTAGCAAAGGCTAGTGTCAATATATTACAGCGTTTCAGTGCTTTTAGTCACACGTTAAACTAGCTCCAGCTTGTGTTTACATATAAACAGGCCTTTTTTGTCCCTTCTTTTTTGGGGGCACGCTAATTCTCGAAAGTTGTATTTTTTGTACCCCCTCCCCTTACCACTGTGTTTTGAGGAAAAAATCGAAGTAAATTATTTTTTATTGTTTAAAAACATAATATCTTTGGAAATAAAACGTGATTATTAAACGTATTAAAAAAAAATCCAAAAATTTTTGTAGTTTACCAAAATTGTTTTTTTTTCTTTTTTGTTCAAATTCTTTAATTTTTTCAGTTTTTATGGCAATTTTTCGATATTTTCGAAATTTCCTTCGGGGGCACTGCGTGCCCCCATGTGCCCCCACAAAAAAGCCCTGCATATAAATATAGTCTACGCCGTGTCTATCTTTTTTGTAGTAAGACGGTATATGTTTAACTTCAAAAGGGAAAGACATTGGCACTCAGAAAATAAATTATATGTTTTTATGAACATGAACAACAAATGTAACATGACCGAAGCTCTAGGAAATCTATTGATTTACCATCAGGAACGTAGCCGTTAATTTTTAAACACTATCCAAACTCCCTAATTCTCTACTATTATATACGCATTATCCTTACGCATTAACATTAAGGCTATTTCTAGAAAAACGAAAAGGGCGCATCGTTAAACGGTGTACCTTTACTTTGTTGTATAAGTAATTGTAAATATTATGGATAAGAAATTATTTTGTCTAATGAACGTATTCAATATTTAATAAATTGTAGGACACAAATGCAGTAAGAGCCAAAAATAATTAAATTAAACACAAGAATATAATATGTAAAAGCAAGCTCTGTGGCCTCGACAGGTGAAGAATGTAAGTTCTACTTCAGGGCCATTGCGTAACATCTACTGGCTAAAACTGATTATCAATTTAGTATTTCGCACTCACTGATAAATATCAGTCAGTAATCTAATAGTAATTGCGTAACTTTCATTGTCTAGAAGAGAACACACTTTATTTAATCCAACTATCTCATTACAAACAATTATCTAATTTATTTCAGCACTGAGTCCAAAATCTTATTTTTAATCTGCGGGACGCTAAAATGAACGAAATATTATGTCCATTTCCTATAGATGTGCACAATTAAGTTCCTCGTTCAATTTCATATGCTATTTATAAAGCTGCTCAGTTTCAAAATATCCAAAATCAATACTTCCTACTTGAAATATTAGGTGAAAGAAAGAGAGGGATGGAAATTGTGTTATAAATTCCGTAAGAGTATATTACCTATTTCAGAATATGTATCCACTCGCATTCTTAATAACCAACTTTACTAAAACAACGTACTATCATCATAAATATAAATATTATAAGCGACTGGTCGAGGCTTCAGGAGACCATCGGGCTGGCAGCTTCTTCCGCCAACGAATCAGTTTGGCTATTCAAAGAGGTAATGCTGCCAGTCTGCTGGGCACCCTAAGCAATGACAGCTTTCTAAGCGGCAGCTTTGAGGAAGTCTATTATTTATGTTAGTGTTTAATAGTTTTAAGTTTGTAAATATTAACATTAAGATATGTATGTACTCGACTGATGGATTGTAATAAAAAATATAGTGTAAATATTTGTAAAATTTTGAAACCTTTTCTGACGTATATATAATTTCTGTTAGTGGCTTAAAATTCAATTTTAATCATAAAAGTTATTTCTCAACAACAACAAAAAAATTTCTTATGAGACACTATTGAATGATAAACTTGAAAATTATTTTCATTTCTAAATCTTTAAATAGAATTATACATATATGGTATATACATATTTATTCTGCTACAATATTTATAATTATAAATACGGGGGAAGCATAATTTAAGACTGGATTCGAGTAGCGAATTTCTCCAACAAGCTGTAGTCTTCAATAAATAACACCAAAGGGTTCTCCACGCCCCTAAATACTGTTTGCTCACGCGACAACATTTTTAGACTGTTCTGCATTTGTTAACCTACACCGTTTAATACTTGTTTATAATTTCGTTTGAAGAATTTTAAAATAAAAAAAAATACCAAAGTGAACGTGAACTTAAACGCCCTTCATCTTCGCATTACTTCATCTAAGTAAATATGGATGCGAATTGGATCTCCTTTTGATTTTCAACCTCAAACAAGTATTAAAGCATACATAATAAAAGTAGAAAAAAATCCTTTGAAAAGTAACGTGCTTGTGTAATTCGAATTAAACACTACTGACTGCACAAAAAAAAAATTGGTTTGAAGTTTTTTTTGTTCACACGATTTGTATGAAATACCAAATTATGCACTAATCTTGTAATGTAAATATAATACATGCAAGTGCCACACAACGAACCAAGCATTTATTCAGTTGTATTCAAACTGTAATCCACCTTAAAAAACGTTTTTTTTAAGTCGACCCAACTCAAAATCGGATCATATTAGTAAATAGAGGTACTACTGGCTTCAGTAGTAACAGGCTATTCAAAAATTTTATTCAAAAATTTTGCAGAAAATCCAGATCTGTGTAAATATTTGGATTCAAAGGCAGAATTCCAGTGCATTGAAATCCAAACTTTGCTAAATCTAAACGTGCAATGCGAGTGAATATGTGTTACCATTGCAGCTATTTCATATGCACGGGAGTTAGCCTTCACTCATAATCCGCAGTCCTCAAAACATTAACTGGCACACCAATCATTAACTTTTCATGAACTCTCTGCCTCGGAAAAATAAATAGTGGTGGGATAAAATATCCGGCAATACAGATACATATACAGATTATAACTATGGGATTTTTACCTCTCTCTGCAGAGGTCAACTTGCCAACTTGGCGATTACTTTCGAGTGTCATTACTTTAACCTACTTTTGGACAGTGCTGACTCCTGTCTCATCTGAGTTGTATATGTCTGATGGGGCAAAACAATCCTTCAAATTGTCAAATTGGGAGTGGTTGGTTTTAACAGGTCACGGTCAACCTGTGGCCTGTTAAAACCAACTTGGCACATGTTCTATCTCTAATTTAAATTTAATTTTAAGATGTAAATTGTTTAAATTCTCGACAAAATTATTAAGTTCACCAACGGTTCCAGTCCAACAAATAATGATGTCATCCACATATCTGTAGTAGAATTTTATTCTCTTGTCCTTGATAATAAATTTATCTTCAAATGTATCCATAAATATATCGCCCATCAACGGGCTTAAAGGAAAACCCATGACTAGACCTACATTCTGTGAATAATATTGGTTTTTAAACTGAAAATAATTTTGTTTCATACAGAGCCTTGTCCGATATATGAGATAGATATGATAGTCTCATATTTCGGTGCACCAGCATATGGATTGTCAAAACGTCTTAATTTAATTATCAAAGAAAAATCCTCCCTCAATGCAAAATATAGTTTAATAAATAGCCTAGAATTAATAGACAAAATAAAAAACATAGCATTACCTGTAAATGCGATACTTATATCATTAGATGTTGAAAGTCTTTTTACAAATACTCAGTACGAGGAATGTCTAGATATTCTAAAAGAACTATGTAAGAAACGGAAACTACATCCTGGAGAGATCGAAGAAATTATAAAATTGACAAGACAATAATAATTAACAGTAATCTGTGTCATTCCTCATTTTAATTACTATGCGGAAACCCCAAAAAATCATTTGGAACAAATTTTTTACTACATATGGATGTTTCGCTTTTCGCTGTACTTGGCTGTTAAGTTTTTATACAACAATCAAACGAAGCGAGCAGTGTACACAAACCATAATGCTTAGACGGCAAGAATGGTAATAAAATGGTATGCAAATTTTAATTTCGGTTTTTGATATGTTTATTACAAAACGTTATTAAAGTTAATATCAAATAAGCCATATTTTCTTTTTTTAACCTATAGTATACATATAATATTATTAATTATACTTCCAGTTAATTCGATTTCAAATATAAGCTCATTATTACAGCTCTTTATTCTATTGATCTACATAATACTCCTTATAAACTTATATTCGCACTCGAAGTCATTATGCTCTAACAATAGAGACACAGAAGAGAAAGTAGAATATATAATGAGAAAAATGCAGTTGTAGAAATGAACTGAACGCTTAAATGGTTTTGTAAGCATGTCAGGTGCTAGAGCAATTTTCTCGAGCGAAGGCACGGCCTACAAAAAGAGGATAAGGTAGGGGGTCCAGACAGGACGCTGTTTGAGAAACGGTTAACCCAAAACCTTTATTTTTTATTGCCTTCTACCGTGCGTTATCTATGGATATTACGGGTAAGTGAGCACGTTTCACGTTTATTGATATATTAATGGTACTTCATGAATAACTTAATAGTTGCATCTTAACATGAAATTGGAACTTGAGTATAATCTCTTGGACTAGTGTTCAAATAAGAGATTTATTTTCGAAATTATAAGTTATTCATTCGAAAAACGTATTTTCAACCGAGTTCCAAAAAAGGAGGAGGTTCTCAATTCGGTTGAATATATTTTTTTTTATGTTTGTTTTATGACTTCAGTAACTGTCTTTAATTATATGGGTATTTGTATCGTATTTATAAAGTTATTTTTGTAGTTAAGTTTTGATTAGTAAGGGATAGTTATTTCATTCTTCTCAGTGTTCTTTTTTGAAGTCGGTTTAATTTTTTAATAAAAGTTTTTTTTTATAAATTAACATATTATTAAGCTGTAAAAACAGACACGTTACGCGTCTACCACGTAGCAGCCTATATAGTACAGACTATAGAGGTATTCAACTCTACGCTACTTACTACGAGGCTATACAGATATGAATGCTACTTAATGTATGTAGGCGGTGTCACATTGTCTTATCAGTTTGTAGTCGCCTCAAGGTATATGTTACTTTAGGATGTCCGGATTTATGTCTTACGCATATATACATACAAATATAAATTGCTTTATCATTCAAACAGATTTTAAAAATGTTTCTATGCAATACGTATCTGATCCTAAATCTGATATACAGTAGGTGAAACAAACATAAATCCGCAAAAAAAATTTGGTATTACGTAGCTGACCAAATCTGATCGCTGAAATTTTCAGAGGATGATTCTTTTAGAAGCAAAACAGGTTTCGATCAATAACTTTGAAACCTTGGGCAAAAGATAGCTAAAAAACGTTAAAATTCGTCATATGAGATGGACTTCTGCAAATTATCACCTAGGTCTATACAACATAATAAATAAATTGGTCTTTTAATTTTCAGACCAATTATGTAAATCTAAATTAGGAATTAAACTTGTACTGTAACAGTTATACTTTACGTTAGTAACTAATTAATCTGCTGTTATACAATAAAATAGAATAGAATAGACTCCAAGATAATAATTTTAGAAAATTTCGTTTCCTAAATTTACCTTAATTTAACCGATCTCCTAGTTTAATCGCATTTTAATATTTGGTACCCTGGAGCTATAGATTTGCCGCGCCATAATCAACAAAAAAAAATGATTACATTTCTTTACGATGCACAAATTGGTTGTCAAATTCGTCAATGACTGCCGAAATTAACGGATTTTGTTAATACAGCATCAGCATTAAGGATGGCTAATCAACTTGTATCACAAACTCGCAACGTACCGCCATAGGCCATGGCCCCATGGCCTTGAATCTGGGACTCGAAACCACTAATAACTAACGTAGTAAAAGTCGGAAAAACTTCACAAAGATTATACACTACCGACCGGTTATTTTTTATTATTGTAATATCTTACTTGTAATAAATAAAAAAAGTCTTAACAACCAACAAGGCTGTCATATAAAATGAATTTGGATATATGTGGGTACGTAAGCACATACATTGAGCAAATGTTACTAATAAAGTTAAAAGAACTCGTAAGTTTCAACGGCAGGAAAGAATAAATGTCACAGCTCAGTTGAATGTGTACCCTGGGGAAAAATAAACTGCGCAAACAATTTGTTTAATCAAAAACAAAATGTTACCCCCTCCAGTTACCTCTCATACCGCTTTCTCCCATCGCCAACTTTTGTAACCTGACACTTTTTTGTTTTTGTTTATCATTGTCGCGAGTGAACGAGATTTGTTTTGTCACGGAAAATTAGCTTTGGATGCCTGAAAGGCATGCAGTACCGTCGAAACAAACGACTTTCATGAACACTTTTGTATTCAACATACATATTACGCTCTCAATACTTTTTCTGGTAGAAGGTTGTTCACATGAAAACATTTGTAAAACATATGATATGCAAGTATTTATTACTAGCTTTTGCTCACGGCTTCGTTCACGGAAAAACACATAATATCTTTATAAATTATAGCTTACATGTTATTCTGATGTTTAAGCTATATTATTGTAGTTTCATTAAAATCCTTTCAGTATTTTTTGCGTGAAAGAATGACAAATATCCATATATTCATACATCCATCCTCACAAAGTTTCGCATTTATAATATTAGTAGGATAGTACGATGTATTATTCTGATGTATGAGCTATATTACTGGAAAGTTTCATCAAAATGTGGTCAGTAGTTTTTGCGTGAAAGAGTAACACACATCCATACATCCATCCTTACAAACTTTCACATTTATAATATGAGTAGGATTATTTTTAATTAATCCTAGGATCATTCCTAGGATTAATTACATACACATACGAAAGATAATCCATTAATTTGTTTGTTAGTAAACACTAACTTTTTCATATTTTTCTGACTGATTCTTTTACAGATACAGTGGTAGGACAGCGATTTCAAAGAATATATTCAAAAAGGTTTTAAAAAAAATTAACATAAATGTGTCATTCAATTTTAAGTAAAAGTTGTAATAGTTCTTTAGGTTTAAATATAGATTTCCAACATTCAGCTCTTTATGTCAAATAATCTCGGAGACCGACAGAACATTAAATAGATGCCAACTTATTTCGACAATATTGACTGACACCTTTGTGGAGTGCTCAGTACGATACGTCTGGTTTCAAGCCAAGGATCGAGGTTTAATGTGGTAAATGAACTTTGCTAAATTATCTTGAAGTTACCGAATGTTCTCTAAATTCGTAAAGTAATATACCTGTCACAGAAACCTAATACTTAGTATAAGTTGGTCGATTGGTCACTCGATTGGTCTCAGTATTCTTTTTATATTAGTTATTTATATTATTACTTTATTTACATTAACAAAAAGTACATACAATGTTAGCTGACGGAAATGTCAAAAGCACCCGCATACCTAGGCGAAAATATGTGAGAAAAGTGATGAGATTCGTATAGGCGAAAGAAATATGGAAGGATCACGACGCCTGGCGCTCCGTCCTCTCTGACTGCCCGTTAGGGATACAGTGCGAAGATATGTATGTAAGTATTAATATTAATTATTAATACGTAATGCACGCAAATACTAAGTAGAGATATTCCATTAGTAATAACGATTCCATAGTGTACGAATAATGTTATTCAGTATTGCTATTCGTTCCACGACGCACGGGTCACGTCTCCGTCCAATAATTCCATACCGACTCATCCCGTATTCGCTACAATTTTCACTTGAGAATATCAAATAAGCTGCATGAAAATATGTATGTATAGGTATTAATAAATTTCGGGCACCCTAAAGCCCTAAACAATGTCAGCTTTCTAAGTGGCAACTTTGAGGAAGCCTATTATTTAAGATAATCTTTAGTTTAAATTTTGTAAATATTAGCGTTAAGATATTATGTATGTACTGATTTATGTCAATATAGTATATTTATCATAAATATGAAGTATATTTATATATTTGTCAAACTATGATATTGTATGAATTGATCATAATAAATCTTCTAAATATTAAGTAACCTATTTAATCTGTGATATTAATACGTGAAGCGAAAACTTTGGTTCCATTTTTAAGAAAATTGCGCGGACGGAAGAGTGTGAAAATTGGTACACTTAAAGTGTATAAGGAGAAGAACTGGAGAAAGCTAATATTTTTATATAATATACATTAGAAATACATTAAATGAAATAAATCACTCATTATTCGTTCATACTGCCAATGTCTAAAAGACTGTCAATTTCAAACTCATACTCATAATAGTTTGTGATCACATATACGTAACCTCCTTGGATCGAACAGTCGTACATAGTAGAGATTGTCGCCAAAGACTTTATGTTATAAGTTTATATTTACGGTCGAATTTCGACCACAGGGCGACCTTTAGTAATTATAAATCGATAGCATACAACACAACCGTCATTTACTCATAGACGTATCAAATGCGACTATCGTAGTCATTATCTAGAACATGTTCCCTTTTAACTATGTTCAAAAGCAAACGTGTCGAAAATTGAACTAAACTTATTGGTAAAACCCTAAAAAATAATTTCAAAGACCTATTTCTAAAAACAGCACCTTCTCAATTTTCATATTAAAATAGGTATAATAGGACTCATTGAAAAACTGCATTTCTGAATAAAAGTTTTCAAAACTTATTCAAGTCATCCATTGAAATATGAATTTATATGAAATTATGAATAATTTGTCATAAAATGGGCTGGTACAATTTCCTTTTCAAATAATCTACTTAGAAAAAACCTTGTATTCCAATTTTTAAAGAGAAAGGAAATCTAAATTTGATTTTTTAACTATCTGCACAAAAGATCTGTGATATGTAGTTTACAATAAAAACGTCCTTTACCTATATACTCAGATAATGAATAACAGTAAATGGAAGAAAACATTTTCAAGTTATTCTTATGTTTATGGTAATTTTGTGTCATTTTCTCCTATCAAATACGAATTCAAAAATTTGTGTTAAGTAGATGAATCTTTAAAAAAAAATTCTTCAGATATTCTAGTGATAAACAAACTGAAAAAATGGTTATAGCTTTTAAGATGAATTCGGATTCCGCATCTGTAAGAACGACAATCTTTTTAAACCAAATATTCGACATTTGTTAGTATTCGACATTCAAGACGGGACACATCGTAGTGAGCATATAAATTACTGATATTTACCTATTGTGTATAAGTACACGAAAAGTACACAAAAAAATTACTAATCACTGTAGTAGTTATGGTTACAACCTATCATTATACATAAAAAGGAAGCAAAAGACAGATTCATAACAAACAATAGAAATTTTATGTTAGACATTCATTACGCTGCTTTCCGCTATAAATTGTAATAATTGACAAATATAATATAGAAATATTTATGTATATAATATTATTAATGCTTGCAACAATTATATAAGACTGAATATATCGATTATATAGAACCTTGCACTTGACCTCCGTGTGACTTATATTATATTATCAACTTAACAATAATAATAATATAGCCTGCGATACATAACAAGACTAATAACGCGTAATACAGTAAACGCTTTCATACAACAACGTCTTTATTATGTGGTAGAGCTCTGTATAACGGAACCATTTAAAACTCTATACACAGAAGTAGAAGTAGGTACAAGTCGGTTAAGGAGTGACACCGGTATTAACGGAGTGTAAGGCAAAGTAACTCTATCTCCAATATTACTTATTGATACGCTTAGATTCGTCAAAGTTTTACTGCACGTAATATTACCAAGTTTGCAATTTGATAACTACTCTATATATTTTTTACTCAGCAACTTTTTGGTATTATCGGCTGTAAAAAATACCAAAGCGTGAATAACAATTCTGATATTTTCACGATGAGTCACAATACAAAATCAGTCATCCATCATAGTACCGTTGAACTTTTGTTCTTGTGACTTGTACAATTCGTTCTTTGATTAACTGAATTTATAAACGGACATAATTTCATAAAAACATTATGTAAGGCAAGAAAATCGGAAAACTTGGTAGAAGAAAACCATCCCATTATCTATAAGCGTAAAAAGGAAACGGGAAAAACTCCGCAAAGAAAATATGACACACATAAATATTGCCGCCTTCAGACGATGTTCCAACGCCTTACGGACAAAATCTGATAAATCTAATTTATTATTGTGAAAGTTCTATTTATAAGTCACTTTTATTTGTTGAAAATCATATTTGAATGAAATGCAAGTTTAATGACATCACACTGTATGTTAGTGAACTGTCTTACTGGTACATTTATGTCAACATGTGATTACACGAAAGTACGTTTGAATTTTAAAATGGTAACACAATAAAGTTCGAGCACACACAGTACACTGTATACAAATAAAGTAGTAAAGTTGGTCCGAGTGGTGCACGTTAGAGGTCGCGCGGTACGTCGGCTTGCAGGGGCGCGCACGGCGCACTGCCGCCCTGAGGAAAACAAGTTTCCATTCCATGCAGCCTCCGCCCCCGCGCGTCGCGATGCGGTTAGGGTGATTGTTCACTAACATACCTTGGAAAATGCAATATGCAGGAAAAACGTCATAAAATTTCTGTTTTTTGCACAACGACACATATATTGTCTTTTATCTATGTATTGTCCAAATCAGTGTGATATGTGCCAATCATCATTTTGCGTAATCCTTAATTTCAAATTAATCACGATCTTTAATAACGATATTTATTTGCGATAATTTATTTTAGCATAATCAATTGTTATATTAGCATAATTTTGTATTTTGTTAGGTAAAAAACCACATTCAGATCCTTGACGACCTATGAATTCCTTTTGAAATAGAAAAAACCACATACATTTTAACGATAGAGATAGAAATTCTTTATGAACCTTTTTATAATATACAAATGTAACGATCTTATACTTTTTTATAGCCGGTCAGGAAAGTGGTTATATTTATAATATTGATTGACGTTACTACATTGTCTTTGCCATATAAAGTACATATGAAAAACTATTTTTAATTACAACATAGTAAAATCGCTGATTAATATAGGTAAGTTTAATAAAAGTCTAATGGACCATTGTCTTTAATAACGCGCATTTGCAGTTAGGTTCTATACATTCTTCGCTTTGATTAGATACACATATCTAATCTATTATCATATTACGTAAATTTTTAGAGCTTTATATTTTTATTTCTAATGTAGGAGAATATGAACAAAGTAGTTCAAAAATGTGAATTTCAGAAACATGATCTATATTTTGTTCATCATTTTAGATAATTCTATTAGAATGGAATCTATCAAGATTTTGTAGGTAGTACATATATGAATATATACTAACGCAGGAATAGATTGTCAACTATTGGAAAAGTATTTTCGCTATAGTTCGCTGCAGGAAGCATTTTCCACTTGAGCATTGTACATTTAATGCTCCATAGGAAACTGGGACAACCATTTAGATATATAGCCATTTAAGCGTTTTCACTCAAGTATTATTACACGTTCTTTGTTTACCATACAAGCATACCATTTCTGTTAGTTTATAATTACCGGAATAAAAATAGTATTTTATTGTAGACACATAAAGAAATTAACTGGTAAAAACCAAGGAAATACTTGATGTGTTTCGCGATAGCACATTTATTCAAAGTATCTAACAAACATTTGAAGGATAAAATACTACTAGATATGTATCTCTTTTCTAAAACATTAAATACCTAAACATTTCCAAAAACACACATCACATATTATTTAATTATAATATGTATAATTATAAGTTAACGATTCAAAGTCAATCCCTATTACAATTTTATTTCTTATTGACAATTGCTTCATATTTTTCAGTCTTTTGCATGGATAACCTTAATATTGCTATAACCGATATAAATGCGGCACTGGACATAGATATTGATTAAACAAGTATCTGTCTACTTCCGGACTGGTCTGCGAGAAAAAGAAAAATAGAGAATGTTATAATATGCCAGCCGTTTTTCTTCCAACGCAGGTCACAAGGGATAGGACTTATATAAGGAATATCACTTTTGCATTTTAAAATTCGTAAATGCACAAAAAGTAGATAATAAGGGAAAACTTAAAAAAAATGCCACTTAACGTGATTTTGGCAATAATTATCTAAAATTACACAGACAATAAGTTTTTCAGCTTATTGATTTGACACATCGAAATGCAATTTTCTTGAGACTTAATGTTCTGTTCACCCCTAATGAGGAATGGGGTTATATTATGAATGCATGTATCCACGTACATACATCCTCACGCTGCATTCCTGACGGGGTAGTCGATGAATAAATGTACATAATGTATATATAACTATTATCTGCCAAATCTATTAATGATCGAACAGAGTCTAAAACGCATAAGTTGTTTCATAGTAAACTAAGAAAGAAGAGGAAACTCCGTAACAAAACATACTAAAACTGGTCACGTAGCCTTCCATAACTCGAACTGACAACTTAAAGCTGAGGAAATAGCTTTTTGATCTCGAACTTACTAAACTTACAGATCGATTTAAACAAACACCAAACCAATGTACATACATACACAAACAGGACAGAAGTGTTAGTATTGTAAAAAACTGACGAGCTCATTGGTGTGGTCTAAGTGGAGGATCTTGGCTTCGATTCATCTACTTAAGTAAATAAATACTTAACATAATGCAATTTTGATAATTTCCCTTCAATACTTTATTTTATATTATACTCAATGTTCAAGACTCAGTTCAGTATGTGCTTGTGAGCGAGAATGTATGTGTTCGAGAGAGTGTGCATGTGTGAGTGGGTTGGTGCGGGTGTTACTGTGCGTGTAGAGTTAACTGCCACTGATCATCTGTTTTAACACTCTACTGGTTGCACAAATTACGACAGTGCAGTGCCGCAGTCATCCGCCCCAAACCATCACTTTATAAACTCACCCCAGATGACTTGTTCTTTATATGCAATTTTTAATAGGTTTGTTCGCCTTTCAAAAGATATGCCGCATTTCTATTTCGGTGTACAAGTAATTATTTCGGTGTACAAGTAGTTTAGGCGACGACAATCGCATCTGATTTACCTTTTGTAAAAAAATTTATAAATTTCTACTTACTTCGATACACCGTAAATACTAACCATATAATATTAGGTTTATTTTAATATATCAATTTTCATTTCCTTTCGCTCTGTCTATTATATTTTTACTAAATAAAAATCTGTCAAGTTCGAATCACATGCTTCTGCGTGTGTGTATTCTGTACGATCTAAACCTGATTTCTGAAAATATATATATATATATATAAATATATTTCTGAAAATTAGAACTATCGCTATGTTTTTCTATAAACTTTAGAAAAGACCTGATGTATCCTGAAATTTAAAAAATCTTGGTCCAACTATTACGAAAGGGGGTAATAATGATCAAGTCGATTACAAGCGCCCAATTTCCTCCTTTAATTCCATGAACATCTTAAAATAATAACGATTGTATAATGCGGTGTAACTCTTGCGGACAAAATAACCAATGAAGAGATACGCAGCATGACAGGGTTGGACGACCGTGTTATTGTAAAAATGAAGAAAGGAATGCTTAAATGGTTCGGACACAGAAAAAATGAGTGACGAACGATTGACAAGGAAAATCTACAAATCGATAGTGACTGGTAACAGAAGTCATATAAACAATATGTGTATACATAATAAAGATGTATCATTATATTACATTTCAATTATAGTATTTCTCGACTATGATAAAGAGACAAAAGGACACTGATCTTATAAAATTTGTTTTTCCCTTTAAAGTAAAATATTATAATATAAATAATGGACATAAGTTGAGATCTTACACAATTAGCCATTCGAATTTAACAGGACACAAAAACTATGTCTTATAGGACACTAAGTATACAAACGATACTTAAAGACAGGCGTCAGGATATTGGTCTAATCCGTAAGTGTTCTAATGTAAGCATTTTCGATAGGGGAGTACCGCCCTCCGACTTAAGATACAATGTGCTTGAACAGTTGTGTGATTCTCAAAATTTATTTCGGATTCAGTGACGAGTTTTGTTAAATAAGTTATAACAAATTCCATCCTTAAATCCTTTTCTATTTCTATTTTTTTCCTCTTCCTTTTTTAGCTCTAGTTTCGTAAATGTGATCTGCTTATTCGGAGCTAAAACGCTCTATCTACCCAAACTATTTCCACTATATTTAATTCAATATTCTGTAATGCTTGATTCAACCAAAGTCTTGAGAAGTTTTATGACAATGTAACTTTGACAAACTTCTTCCTTACTTGTAACAGCACCGAAAAATCGTGTCTAAAAACTTTTATTGGGGTAAAAATATTAGAAACAGCAGCGCCAGTTTAATTTTTTGGCTCTTGAAACAAAATGGGTCGTACATACAAATAATCAAGTACATCAACCGTAATGACATCTTTAATTTCAATTTTGGAAGTAAAATAGCAAGTTAAGGATTATAACACAGTTTATTGTCGCAAATAAGTAGCATTTTTATGTAACGCTTTGCTTGTAATCTTATTCATCATAGTAGCTTCTTTTTGCAGAATATACCAAATGTGATGTGTGGTGATCATAAATTGCTCGGTTTGATTAAGGCGGGGCGGTGCAAGAGATGCTGTGGAACCACCCTCGGTGCACAATGCATTGGTGCATCTATACGAACACAGGATGTTATTATATAATGTATTTAATTAAAAAAAAAATTTATATTATCAAAATATTATCTTTAAAAAAACCAAATAAAAATTGTATAGTCTGCTCTCTGACAAAAAAAAATATAAATACGTAATTTCCAGAATTAGGCCCCTGTATGATTGATTTTTAATCGAGACGTGAATCACTTTTGAATGTATTGGGTGACATTTGTTTTTTTATTTATTTATATTTAATATTAGACACATCATTTTCCACAATATCTACCTATAATTGCATTATTGGATAGTTTTAATTCCCGCAGAATTCCAATACGATTGCAGATTATTTGTAAATTATTCTTTGAAAGAACATCACCATATAATTCTGAAACAAACTGTATACTAAAATTGTTGGCTGCTTTCTGGATTACATTTATAAGAAGGGGATCGTTTATTACCTTTCGATTCAATGGTTTCTTAAACTTTGAGAATTCCCCATTCTGTCTGTATTTTTTTTTATAATGAAAAACCATGAATTATGATCTTTATTGAACACTACAAAATACATAATAAAAATATACTTATTTATTAAATATCCAATAGACAACGTATGTTAATTAAAATATATCCATTTTATATATTTTCACGTTCGTAAATGAAGACATTTTTCCATAATATAAAAAAATGTACCATACATCATAATAAACACATTTATATTACTTAGATATTGTTAAGTTAGATGAAATATTTTCGTATTAATATACTGCATAAATTTTTTCTTGTCATTTACATCCAGTTAATTTGTTTTACTACAAATATTTCATGCAAGTAGTACTAAAAACTATGAATAAAGAAACCTTATGAAATTATATCTTTTCTTATTAATTTAGAATCATATTTATTTTATTTTAACCGTATTTTTCTACATACTATTGTAGAGAATGCTATAACAAAAAACATTTGAGAATCACTGTTTTGTCGTGTGAATATAATCGAAGAAAACCATGTTCGGATTTGATGAAAGAATCAGGAAACTCCAAGAGGGTGGAGATGACGTCACCAATATAACACTGCGTCTTGCGTCTTATGGAAGGGAGATATTAGGTCCATTACTCATTCTACACGTTGACAAAAGTAAAAAGTACACAAGAAAAAAACAGAATCTACATCCACATTTGAAATTGCGAAATTTTTAATTGGACCTATTTCTGAAAATTTTAAACAATACTGAGAATTTGAATCAATAGTTGTGGGTGATGTATGTACAGATTCGTATATCTCGTGATTTAGCGCGTCGCGACGCAACAGCACAATGTGCAGGGGACAAAGTTATAGTTGCCAGATGGGCGCGTTTTGGTTGTATTCTCCCAATATTTCACATAATTTCTCGACTTCTGATAAAATAAAAAATTTCTCGACAATATAATCTTAACACAGTTTCAAGAACTTTTTGAAAGGATAGATTTAAAGTCACTTCAAAATTTGGTAAAAATGTCGGCGAAATTGCTATTCTTAAAATTTTTTAGACGTTATGAAATAATCATGTTCAATAAAAAAAAAATGGGAATAATTTAAAATATTAGATTGTGTTACAAAATTATTAAATTTCTCTGTAAAATAAATGAATAGACTTGACAAACTCTCAAGCTGTCATCCTCACAATGACATCTCCCATAAAGTTACGAGCGTCACGCGATAGTTCGAACCTCGGACCAAGAAACACAATGGACGAATTTTCCTGTCTTTTTCCTTTAACCACGAGTAAAATAGTTAGTTATAGTAAATGTGGTAACCTCGCACTGTCAGTGTATTTCTTGTCAGCTTATAAGTCGGTCATGAAATAATTCTTTGCAAAATACTTGTAAATATTAGTGTTTTGGGTACTAGTATTCACAAAAATAAAAATTTGTCATGTTCAGCAGCAACTGTGTATCGTTGTACTGTGACCTTCCCTAGTTACGCGCATTAGTAAAACTCTAGAAAGTCGGTCGTCAAAATAAGGACATTTTAAAGACACGCTTTCAGAGCGAATGCTCCGTCCATTGTGATATTTGGTCCGAGATTGAAACTTAGTTGCTAATATTAGAATTTGTTTTTTGTTACAAGACTTTGTAACAGTTAAAAAAACCGGACAATGAAGACTTCTAACCTAACCGTCTCAATTCGTTTTTGGGTAAACTATATTCCCTATCTAAAATTGCAGCAGTCAAGCTCGAACTGTCGCAAAATACTATGATAACAGTTAAAATTTTGTTGAGAAACTGGTTACTTTTAAAGTTTACCTTATTAGTGGGTAAAAGTAATGACATACGGAAACTATAAGTTTTAAAGTACATATCATATGAATGAAAAATAGCAAATCAATAGTGAAAAGTGTGTAAATATGATAAGTTCGAATTTTAATTAATAATTCTGTTGCTCATTCATATATATAAATACATAGATCCCTTTTATAATAGGTAGGTACCATATAATTCGATAGGTGGTTGGCAGCGACTATATAACATAATATCATTACTGCTGTCAAAGAAATATTTTAATGTCTGTCTGTCGAATGTACTTACGTAACTAAAACGAGTAAAAGTTTACTCCTAGAAATCATATGCAAAAGAAAAGTCGTAGCAAATAGTTACTGCAAGTATGTAATAACATTTGATTACGGACAATAAAGATAATTTTGTGCCTATCTTGATTGATTTGGAAATAAAAAGTTATCTGTTGTAACAAAAAGCCTATTTTTTGATTAAAAAACTTTTCATTCAAATTCATATGCCGCAATATTTATTTCTCCCGACAACAGTCCAAAGTCCCTATTTTAAAATTGTATACAGATGTTTCGGTTTTCCCACTTGCCAACCCTAGACTACGTGGAGATTAACCTTGATAGTTAATTGCGACAAATGGTCATTGAACCTCGAACAATGGCTTTCGAACATTGAAATATGACATTGTGTAATATGTTGTGTAAGGAAATAATGACGTTTTGGACTTTCACGCTATAAATAGATAAACCATCTAAATATAATTAGCCGTAGCCCGTGACTTCATCCGAGTGAAATTAAAAAAAAAAGTAGGCTACGTCCTACGTCCGTAAAAGTATTTCATCAAAATCAGGCTAGCGGATTAGCCGTGAAAACGTAACAGAGAAACAAACAGAGCATTGCAATTATAATATTAGTAAAGACATTGAATATGGATGAAATCAAGTCATGTTCAAGGATACCTATTTCATTTCACAATGCAATGAAAAAGAGCAATTTTTATATTTCTTTTAAAATTACAATGGACGCAGCTACGTTTGACCTCAGTTCTGCCTGATGGAAAACATTGACGAGATTGATTACGTATCAATTAGGACGCTTGACCAGAAAACACTTTTTTAATTCTACCTTGGATTAGAAATATACAAATTTGTTTAACTGAGGAAACATCGAGGAAACAAAATAAAATACAATATTACCTATGGTACATGACTGATACGTGTGTGGAGTTTAATGTATACCAATCATTTATTTTTTTATATGATATTAAGTATTTAGTAACTGAGAATATTCTACAACTGTAATCTCTCAAGATACGGAAATGACTATTATTTTTATTCTAAATGTAGCATCGTTACACGCCATCTATATTTTGGTACTTATCAGGGTGAAATCAGAAATGGCAATTTGTTGGTAGCTTGCCCTGTAGGATTTTTTTATTTCGCTACTCGATACTAGATGGCAGTAATTAAGCAAATTGAAAATACTTCATCTAATTACAAATAAAAATATTTTAAAGTTCTTCCTAAAGCTGCTAATATAGAAACAAGTATAAAAACTAGAACAAAGTACAACAGTTTAAAATGTAATCGGTACAATACATACCCCAACTGACAGTAAACCTAATAAAACATAAAGCGTATTATAAAAATAACAATTGTTGGTATAAGAAAAATATAAACAAATAGGTAAATATACCAATTAAGTCACTATTTAATCATTTAAGTATTAAGTCGTACAAAATTTTGTATTATTTATATATACAGTTACTTCATTCGATAAATTTCTGTAAAAATTATTATTGTTTTTAGTTTGTAATTTCTTTAGTAAAAACGAATAAATAATAATTAGGTTCTTTTTACAAAAATGTTTTTAACAGATATCAAGATAAGATATATTCATCCTTAAATATACCTTATCTCATGTTTCTACGGTTCAAGATCTTTGATTTTGTAATTACACTTTCAAATCTATGAGTCTAACAGCACGTTCGCAATTTCAAGTCTCTATAAGCTCTACAGACATCCATTTTGTTTCAGTAGGGCTTCAGGAGGCTCTCTGGGATCGTAAACCTTCTGTCCGCAGTTTAATCTTTCGGAAAATTTAAATCCAGATAAGGGATCGTTTCGAGTATACTGCAAAAAGGTTTTAATTAACTCAGTTCATATATTCTAATCGAGAGCACTGTTATTGTGTTTGTGAATGCTCACTTGTAATATTTTTATTTTAACAGCCAGTACCTTGATAAAATCAACTCTTGTATAGACTTTTTAGTGAAAACGAATAAAATAATGACTACGTACATAAGTATACATCCTCACGCTGTATCCCTAATGAGGTAGTCAGAGAGAATGGGGTGCCAAACATCGCCGTCTTTACGTAGTCCTTTCGCCTCCTCAAATCTCATCATTCTCCTCACACACTGTCGCCTACATATGAAAAGGCCTTTCACATTGCCGTTAGCTAACATTTTGGTTATTTGACATTTCTAAGTCAGCGTTGGTCTTCCTTGGCTTCTGCCGCCACTTACTTTCGGTCTATAGATCTTTCATCACTCATTCTTTTTATATGTGCCCAAATTATCCAAACATTCTTTATTATTATTCCTTATTCTTCATCTATTGTTGATTACACAAAAACACATACATAATATCTTCACGCTGTATCCTTAACGGGGTAGTCAAAGAGGACAGAGCGCCAAACGTCGCGGTCCTTATATACTTGTTTCGGTTCCCCAAATCTCATCATTCTCCTCACACATTTTTGCTTAGGTATGCGAGTGCTTTTGACATTTCTGTCAACTAACACTTTGGCTATTTGATCTTCGTAAGCCAGGCTTGGTGTTCCTTGGCTTATCCTACCACTCGCTTTCTCTCTGTAGATTCTCTTCGTCAGTCTTTTACCATTCATTCTTTCTATGTGCTAAAACCATGTAAGCATTCCTTTAAAAATAATAAACTTTTATGAAACAGCTCTTAGCAAATTGAAGATAAATTAACGAACTACAAGAAAGTTTAACTTGACGTTTTTGATTATCTGTCGTTAGTTACTTAACTTTTAATGACGTCAACAATTTTACTAAACTCTAATGAAACTTTAAAAACACAATCAAAAACGGTGCGAGTTATTACAAAGCACTTATGGAATCTAGGGGCACGGCAGTGCTCCCGCCAAGTCGAGCACAGCCATACCATCCTTTTCTCGAAGCGACTCACGGCACTTTTGACCCCCTGTAATTTCGTTGCGGATAACGCTAGAAATCAGAATTTTCAGTGACTAAGAAGTTATAATACAACTAGATATATTTCCAAATTACATAATTTGAACCTGTAGTTTAAAACCATTGCAATTCAAATTTCCTTAAATTTGACTTCACCGATCATCAAAATTCTAAGGTACTTCTAGCAGTCTCACAAACTTCAAATTTTGAATTTTAATTAGCGTTTAGCCTATACCTAAAGGAAGGAAAAAATGAAAAATACAAAAATCTTATTATTCATTAAAAGAAAAATAACGAATTAATTAAGTTAAAAAATTCACTGACATGCACTCACTGATCATCAAAATTCTAAGGTACTTCTAGCAGTCTCACAATCTTAAAATTTTGAATTTTAGTTAGCGTTTAGCCTATAAAGGAAAGAAAAAATGAAAAATCCCTAATTGATGATTTATTAAATGCTGCGATCGACCACATGCTGTTCGGATTTACGATTTTCGTTTTATAATTTCGATTGCTATTATTGGTTTGATGATTGGAAGGCTTAGGTACTTATTTATTTACTGATATTATTTGGATAATATAAAATTGATATTATTTGAATATTATTTGGATAATTTTAGGGCATAGATACCTTTCGGTACATATCTACGCTTTTAGGTAACAGCTAGCAGACAAGATGTATGACCCGAGAACAAAAAAGAGGACGACCTACAAAAAGAAATCAGATCCCATCAAAAACAAAAAATGTAAAAAAATACCAAGTCTCGCAACACAGTTCTTCCACTAAACAAAGTTGTGAGATCTCGTGTAAAACCAAGTCAGTTATTTTAGTTAGTGTCTATGGAAGCACTCATTCAACTTTGTTATAAATTGTTTACTAATCAATTACCTATCAACATTTATAGTGATCATATCAATATTAGACATTTCTATTTTCATAATAAATAGCTATAATGACTTGGCAATAGCACGGCAATATAATAACATCTATCTAATATTAGCGATATGAGCGCTTTGTGCTTGTTTACATATTGCATAAATTAGGCCGGCTAGCACTATGTTTGATTAGGAGTAGTCCATAACAAATAATTCTTTCATAGATAATTTTATATTTAAAGTTGCATTTGTTGGTATCTATTCTTGTTACAACATATGTGAGTATTTATTAATATTATATTGGCATTATGACGGTATATAGTTTTTTACAATATACTAACGACTCCCCCGGCTTCGCACGGATTGAAAATTAGAAAAATTATAGAAAAACACTTTTATGAAGTAGGTATTTCAATTTTCATCTCAATAACCGTATCGTCAGTAATTAGAGCACGGATGCCAATTTTAATATTATATTTTTAACCGACTCCAAAAAAAGAAGGAGGTTCTCAATTCGTCTGTATGTTGTTTTTTTTTCTTTGTTTTTTTTTCCTTTTTTTTTGTATGTTTGTTACCTCATAACTCCGTCATTTATCAACCGATTTCGAAAATTCTTTTTTCGTTTGGTAGGTAATACTTCAGAGGTGGTCACATTTAAATTTCACCGATATTGGAGCTTGGACTTCGAAGATACACTAAATAACACGACCTGGTTATAACCTTTATTTATATTGACGATTCTCTTGTATATCGTTGCGCTCCGGAATTAGAATGAAGTTAATTGCAGACCTGCCCTAGATATTTATTTAGGTCAAGACCACTCAAAAGGGAGAAATTAAAATTTTTATTAAAGAAAATTAACAATAAAAATAACTTTACTCATACGATACACATATTACTTATACTATAATTAAATTTGATAGTTATTGAAGTCGGTGGCAAATCAATGTGCAACAACATAAAGTCTATTAGTTTGGTAGGCTTGGCACCGAGCAGTAACTGTCAAATTTTATTATATAGGTATGTGTATCGTATTTATTGTACTTGAGTTTTGATTAGTAAAGGATAGTTATTTTATACTTTTCAGTGTTTTTTTTGAAGGCGGTTTAATTTTTTTTAATATAAATGTTTAGCTTTATGAATTACTAGCGACCCGAATCGGCGTCGCACGGGTAGAAATTTTTTGAAAATAAAAAACATCCCATGTTACTCGCTGATAATGTAGCTTTCTATAGGTGAAAGAATTTTTAAAATCGGTTGAGTAATTTTTGAGTTTATCCATTACATACAAACAAACGAAGTTTACCTCTTGATAATGTTATTATAGATGTATGACTGCAACTCTATTAAATACAACATGACGAAACAACCTTCGAATGTTTAAGAAAAATATACATAAGTATAGAAAAGTGTTAGACATAAATAGGACAAAACAGACTCTTACGACCGGTAGATTTTCACTTTTGCTTTACCATACATTGCACGTTGTCTCAAAACTTGATCAGTACTCATTCTTTTCGACCGTTCAGTATGTTACAAAAATGTCTATGTCCTTAACATTACACATATAACTTGGTAAGGCGTAACTGAATATAACAACGAAAGCTCTCGAGGCCCGTAAACCTGCGCCGGTCGTATCCGAGCCGTTTTATCTTTCGGAAAATTTGAATTCGGATTAAGGGCCACCCTCCTGAAATCTATGTAAACGTGCGCTAATTCAACTGCTCCTGAAAATTGCTGTTTACCGTAAAGATAGGAAAGATATTGCGTAGGAATTGGGTCAAATGTGTAATAAAAATAAAAACCGACCAAGTGCGAGTCGGACTCGGGCACCGAGGGCTCTGTACCACCACACGACGTATGTGTGTTGTGTATGGCCCAAAATATATGTCGGATTCAAAAACAAACTTAACTTTGCAGTTGAAAGACACGTTCTCCCATACTCTCCGACTGTAAACGTAAGTTTGTAATGGCAATATTACGAAGTTATAAACTTATAAAACACCTATTTTTATTTTCTACAGAAGTGTTACGAAAGTTTGACTTACCCGAGTACATTTTATAAGTTCGTCAACGATTATGCGTTAGCTTTTTAGTATCAAGAATATGTCAGTTAAATCGCGGACAGACAGACGGACGGACTTGTCAAAACTATAAAGGTTCCTTGTTTTACTATGGAACCCTAATTTAGTTAGTTATTTGTATTCTAAATCATCTTATAAATGGCAATTAAGTCAGTTATATGTATACTACTAATTTAGTCAGTAAATAACTGATATTTTGATAGTCACTAAATAACTAACTGATAGTATTTTATAAGTACATATTATTTTTAATAATGGGCAATGTAAACTATTAAATTCTATACCCTTAATAAGTACTCACAACATACAGAAAAAGAAGTTTTCTCCATTACAGCTAACACTGTTATACAACAGCCACCCAAAATAATTGTGATACAAAGTTTGTACACACGACACGCTCTGAAAAGCTCGACAAAGGTACAAAGGTGCGCGAGTGTGTGGAAGCATAGAGCGGAAAATTCGATTTTCCGCCAGCACCTTCTAAACACACTGTGGTCCACACATTAGGTGACTCGTCGGTAGGCCCAACCCTTGCAGTTTGCTAATCAAATTTACTAAGCCAATTTCCGGCCGCACAGATAGCCAAATCACAATATATTGCCATGAATGCTGATAAACTAATGGATGCTGATAAACCAGACTTATCTAACAGACGATATAACCTTTCGTAACTTTTTTAAATTACAATTATCCTTAACATCCTCATAAATATCTAAAACACTTATACACACAATTACATTAAATTATTTTTATTTATTGAAACTTGGCATAAGACATTACCAACCAAGTCATTAGACTAATTAATAATCAATAAGTAATTAGTTCACAGACTAAAAAAGTATTAGTTTCATTTTTAATAACGTACAATTTCTCTTTAACTTGTTTATTGAGTGAGTGAAACAACAATGTCTTCGCAATAATCTTCTCAGTAATCGGACTCCAATATAAGAACAGGAGGCGAGCAGTTTCATGGCAGATGTCGAGGCAATGTGGGTCGCTGCCTGATAAATGGTCGCGAACCCGGGGGAATATTGTATCTACGAAATAAAGGTTCTCTCCGGGAGATAAGGGAGTGCTTTGCGAATTAAACTCTAACAGTGAAGACGATAAAACGAGTATTACAGAGTAATAAGCCCTATTGTTGTTTCATACGTTTGTTCCCACTTATAATTTTAAAAAAACTAAATTCTATTTGCCCATATTAATTTTAGTTCTACAAAGAAAAAATTTTATCTTCGTCATCACTACCTTTCTCTATTTGCACAAATTATTACGTTTGTGTAATGTATGTATTTCTATAATTTAGTAATACATATACGTATGTTCAAAAATGTCGGGCACTTTGTTGTTCACAGTACACATGTTTCGCATTCGGTTAAACGGTGAAAGGAACTAATAGTTCAATGTTGGCGTTTTCTCGTTGCTCTTTTTGTTTCGGGATAATCAAAATGCGCCTTAAGCTCTGAGCTCTGTGCTGCATTAATAAAGGTAAGTACGTCCTTATGGGCAGTTCTGAAAAACTTATTTCGCACGTATGAAGTACATATGTAATGACAATAACAACTCTAAAACTACGTCCGCAAGATTTATATTAGTTTACAACGCCTATCAAAAGTGCCTTCAGCCTTCAAGAACCAGAAGGATTTTGCAAGTTCAACACTATATGTCAATATAAGCTTTATTACCTTCTGTTTTAAGTTCCCTTTTGAATAACAACAGTAAATCGCTTCATTTCAGTCATTTATTATTATAGTACGAAGTACATGCATATATACAGATATTTATGAGTTAAGTTTGCAACAGAGGCTATGTGTCTGAAGAAAATGTGCTAAAAACTGAAATATAAGATAAAATACCTACGAATGTTATTTAAAGGGTTATAACTGTAATAAATGATAATGGAAAGTGATCACTCATTTCTTTATTAAACAACACACATGTTCATACGTATGACGCTATAACATTGAATTGTTTCGGAAGAAATCAAACCACAGTGTGGAACACACATCTAAATCCAGGCGGGTTGTTCACAAACGTCGGAAACTCGACTTTCCGTATCCGACAGAAAACTTTTCGATGATTTTATCTATACGCGATTCACAAATCCGAAATTATATTTTATTTTGTAGTATTATATTTATATCATATATATGTCATATTATATATAGGTCGTATTCACAAATCCAAGCCATCGGATTGAATTTATGCTTTTCGAATATCGGCCTTTCCGCCACGGAAAGTTTCCGACGTTTGTGAATAACCCCCAGATAATCTTAATTTCGTCAGCTATTCACATTTTGTAGTCTACAACAAACTAAAAATATAAATAGCCATTTTTCGAGTTAATATTATAGGTACGTATAGTAAAAGGAAATATAATGACTACGTATATAACCTAATTCTGGAGGAAATGCTACCATAACATAACCAGTTAACATCTAAAGTACTATTCACAATAAACATCGTCCGGTGATGATTTATCAGTTGCAGTTGACGCTTGTGATCATAAATACCAAAATAGATTCACTCATTGATGTTTCATCAGACACAAGGGAAGATTGGTAAAATATTGTCAATAGAAAGAACTCTTTCGCCTGACATTTTTCACTTTCACAACTAAAACCTTGAAGAATTTCTCTTTTACTCACCTGTATGGTCTCATCGTAAGAATAACTGCGGGTCGCGTTCGCTGCGCTCATCTCATCAGCACGGCGGTGGCGGCGACCACATCTGTAACAAACGATATTATGTTTGTATACTTTAAAAATAATAATAATAATAATATACTCAGACATTTCACACAGCGCCATCTAGTCCCAAAGTAAGCAGCACAGCGCTAGTGTTATTGGTACTAGACAACTGATATACTACTTATATACTTTTCTTTTGTAAATAAATACGAGTACATATACATAAACACCCAGACTCGGGGCGGGAATCGAACCCGCAACCCCCGTTTACTTTCCGACGCGCTAAGTCGTTGCGCCACGGAGGTAGTCATAAATAAAATAAATCGAACAAGTACGCGGGATATCTAACTGCTTTTCTCAGTTACTTTTTTACAATTCGTCGAAATCCTTCGATCACAAATAAAAAACTAGATACACAATCAACGCTTCAAAAACGTCCGAACCAAATGTGCGCCCAAATGAGTATTTCAGCGCACTTCTATTTTAATGGTATTCGAAAACGCTAACAGCAAACATGTCAAAGTGCTCCCTCAAAAATTGCAAAAATAACACATCTAGAACGCTAGTTCTTATTTTCGTTTAATAAATAAATAATATTATTTACGTGTTCATTATTTCATTATAGTAATAACGTTACATAGCTCTTTTTTATTAAATTCGTAATCATATTTTTAAATATTGCCTGACAATATTTGTTTTATCCTTGTCACTTTCACGTAACAAATCAACGTAGCAACATAGCAACGCAAATAGATTATTTGAATTATATTTTATGCACGAGACGTAAGATTGCATTTTAAATATTTTATTTAACAAACTTCGTTTCAATGTCATGCAAGAATCGTTTAAGAGCATTTATAGCCTTATGGTTTGACAGTAAGATCTACTTTAGATAGACACAATATTGCCGATAATACTTTATGATATTAAAAATATATACGTCAATTCGGACAATAATTTGTTTAAATTTTATAGGAGATTGTGAATCTAGTTCTTTATTTGTGATCGAAGTCGAAATCTTTTTATGTACCTATGTTCAACGATTTCTCCGCCATTCATGCACCGATTTTGATGATTCTTTTTTATTTGAAAAAGTATATGTCCGGTGTAGTACTGTGTAAATATAATGACGGAGTACTGCTTGAACAAAAGAACTTAACGATTTATTATACGTTTTAATGATCTTTATTTAATGTTCCGATCCAGAAATGGAAGAAAGTTAATTGTAGTTAGTTATTGTAGTTGTTGCGGTGTACATTTATTTAGGACAAGACCAGTCAAAAGGGAAAAGCAATAAATTTAAAATTATTTAAGCCGAGTTTAAAGTAATAACACTCAAAATTCAAAATAATTATCATTTTCTTTGTAACTTCGAAGCAAACTAAACCAACCAAACTAAAAATTCAAGTACAAATATAACTTTTTAAATACAATATAAATATCTATATGATTTTTACAGTTATTGATATCGGTGCCAAACGAATAAACAACAACAAAAAGTATTTTGTTGTTGTTGCCGTTGTGTATCGTAAGTTCGTATCGTATCGTAAGTATCGTAAGTTCGTATCGTAATCGTAAATCGTAAAGCAGTATCGTCAGTTGTATCGTAGTTATAAAGTTATTTTTGCACTTAAGTTTTGATTACCTAATAAAAGTATTTTGTAATTTTCATTGTTTTCATTTTGAAATCTGTTCAATTTTTTCTTATGAAAATTTACGTATAAATGTTTAAGTCATTAAATAAATAAATCGAAGGGAGGCAAGATTCATGTGATTTAATTAGATGTGGTGACTCATAGATATTAATATAAATTTTAGATAAGCAATTAATAAACTTTCGGATTTTATAAAATCAAATTGCAATAACTTGTATCTTTGATCTTTAATCCGTTTATAATATAAATTAAAATGCGAAACCTTGCACGCCGAGGCTTGAAGAAGTAAGTGCAAATTATTTAACAGAAGCTCACCAGATGTTGGACCGAAGTTGCTAAAACTTGGTCCGTGTAGGGTTCATGAATAATTAAAAGCGGGGATAGCGGGGAATAAGAGCGATAACTCACTCGTCCTGTGACTTCATGCCTCAGGGTTGTTAAAACTTCAACCTTAAAAACCTTAAACATTAGACGAGAGAGTTAACATACTTTGATTTAATATCTAACTAAAGCATGCAATCTTTAAAAATTAGAATTATTGAACTAAAACACATAGAATAAAATAAATAAAATATAAAAGAGTTTTATTTATTGCAATGTAAAAAGTTATAGTTTAGTGAATAGAAAAAATAATAGTGTGCGATGTTTTTTATTCTGTCTAGTAATGAACACATTTTATTTCATGTACAAGAACCCCTCCTCAAGTGAAGGTGAGGGCCTCCTCCAAAGAATTCCATTTGTCTCTGTCTTGAGCTATTTGTGACCAGCAGGGACCAGCCATTTTTATAATTTCGTCTTACTACCGCGTGTGAGGTCTTCCCTTGAGACGCTTTTCTTGTGGGCCCTTCCACTCTGTTACCCTGCTAGTTTACCTTCCCGTCCTGTAGTCTCGCTACGAGCCCTGCCCACTTCCATTTTAATTTCCAAGCACAGCTTAACGCGTCTATGGCTTTGGTGATATTTCTGATTTTGACTAAAATACATATTAATAAAGATAATAAACGTAATATAATGTAAACCACTCGTAGTGCGGCATAAGTTTATGAATAGGAACACGTCAGAAGAATAAGAGCTTGATCTTCTCTGTAAACATTAATAAGTAATAAGTTAAATATAGATAAGTATATAAGTACACTTTATACAGTAATAATAAAATGCATTTTATAAAAAATATTAACTTATAATTCATTCATACAAAAAAAAATCATACACATTTCATGGCATATAAAAATAAATACATTCATATCTTAATATTGTTATGGGATATATTCTATAGATTCAGATGTTGCTTTGCAAAAATCCATCCTAGCAACCATCCCAATACTAAAAAGATAGCTACTATACATAATATATAACTATAATATATATTATAGCTATAATATATATAGCAGCTATCTTCCGCCCAGTTTCAAATTCGTGAATCGATACGTGTTTCGCTTCGCTCGACGAAGCATCCTCAGGAAAATCCATAGCTCAGACTCGTTCAGCACCCAGCAGGTATAGGTCAATGGCTAGCACTGCGGCGACACAATCGATTTCAAACATTAGGCGAAAAATTGTTTAAAAAAAAGTTTTATGAGTTGCTGCATCGTAATATACTTACTTACCGTGCAGAAAAACAGGACTAGCTTATTAAAATAAAATTTCGACGTTATAAACTCGATAGTATGCATTTTCCTTACAACATTGTATTTGTATACGAGATATTTTAAGACTGTTAAACAAATTCTTATGTTGGACAACCCTGTCCCAGGGTCGCCACTTGCCGCGGTCTGCTGTCACAAAATAGCACTCCTGTTGAGGAAGTACCGCTTTTTATGACTTAATTAGATACATCTCGGGACAGAACGAGTGCTGGAGCGTGGAAGTATGTACCTATACTTTATTGTTGAAGACGAAATTAGGTTAACGAGAACAGTAAAACGGGCCTTCTCATTTAGGGGTTTGTGTAAGTATACGTAAGTATTTAAGAAAGTTTTTGCACTTATGACATTATTACTAAAAAGTTTAAAGTACATATTTGTGTATTGTATTTAACATTACTTGTACTTAGTACCTATTAAATGTCAGTGGATAGTAAAGAAACTAAAGTTACATGCTACCAACTTTACAAAAATAAAAACCGACCAAGTGTGTGTCGGATGTCGGACCACGCGACTGCAGGATTTTATAGTGGGGATGTATTTCGTAGTTAGGATTCTATAGTCGTTAAAATTCAAAGTTAATAAGGAATTACTGTTATAATTGAAGTAATTGTAATGTACCTTCAAATATTTTTGTTTTAGAATAAATACAGATTGTGTTACGGTGATGTAAATAATTTAATTTAACTACGCTTTCGGTGTATAATTAATTTTGCTTTATGTTTATATTTATAAGTTTCTCATTTAAGTGAAATGTAAAATTTTCTTATGAGAAATAAAGATTCTTTAAACCTAAGTAAAATGTGTGAGGAGAATGATGAGATTTGAGTAAGCGAAAGAAGTATGTAAGAACCGCGACGGTTGGCGCTCCGTCCTCTCTGACTAACCCGTTAGGGATACGACGTGAAAATATGTATGTATAATGAATTAAGTAACAAATATTATAGTTAATTTAGCGTACTCTCACCAGATATATTCATTTAATAGGCAACAAAATTAACATTTTTATTTCTGTGATCGCTTAGAGCATAACCAAAATTATTCCATGTCTCGAAAACTATACGACATAGCCCTATAAGGCGCACTACATTCAATGTACACGTTACATATTAGTTTACAAATAAAAGGAAATAGTTGTAATTTTTATTTCTCACAACGTTGCGCAAAATGTACTTCTAAATAATGTGAGATTCAGTGTCTGCCGATAAATGTATTGCAGTCTGGCAGAACTTAGAATATAGTATAGCGGTAGTCATTTTTAAAACTAATAAAAAAATAAACTACTAATTTAAATAAAAAGTCACTTTGAAACCTCTATCATTTTTGAAGACTTATTATTATCTATAAATGCCCCACACGCTTTTGTGCCTAGGATTTTTTTTTCATCTTTGCAAATACACAATCTTACATCTATGTAATGCTCATTATCTCCTAGTATAATGGTTAAGACATACGGATGGACAAAACGAAACTATATGGAAATTATGATTCGCCACAAACAAAGCAACACGCGCACACATGCAATCAAACTTTGTCTCGCATTATTAATTTTAGCTAGTCTGTTACAGGAGTGTAATTTATATTAAAATATAAATGATTAATTTACTTAATTGATTGTACCGATACAATAAAATGAAATCATGCCGACAGAGGTCTTTGAAGAGCTCTGATCTGTCCTACGAGTGAAATGTAAAATTCAATTAAAAACAGTAACAGAATATGATATTGCCAGAGAAAGTACACTTTAACGCAATATCTAAAAATTATTAAGATTTAAAAACAGCATATAAAGCCAGGGCCGGATCTACCATATGGCTTTTTGGGCTTCAGTCCAGGGCCCCGTGGATTCAAGGGGCCCCCAGCTAAGTCAAGTCAAAGTCAAAAATAGACGATAATGCGAAAAAAATAATTTTATTAAATTAAATAGATCGTAAGGTCCTAAGGATCCTAAGGCATAATATATTATAATATAAATCAAATATTTTATTGTCTTATTTTTTTCTTAAACATTGAGTAATTAGGTGGGCCCCTAAGTAGTATTAGCCCAGGGCCCCCTAAACTCACGGTCCGGCCCTGTATACAGCGTTCATAGGTACAGACTTTAAACAAGTACCGTACCGTTTAACAGCTAAAAGCTAATGGAGTTGCATGGGAACCGCTATCTCCGTTAACAGATACGTTTAGTTGTAAAGTTTTGTTGATTATCTAAAGTGCATATGCGACTTGGAACACGCTGAATTTTCACCATGTAATGTAAAGTAAGTAATATACCTAGTTTTGTATATTTTTATGTTTTATTTAACTAGAAATTATATGAGCTGTCCATTGACATGGTGGTAGGGCTTCTACTTTCCAAGTCAGGGCCTTTGGTTAGATTCCCGATCAGGTCAGGAACCGTGTTTTTGTAAATTTATAATTGTCTAGAGTCTCTATGTCTCTATTTATTGTTATACTTTTAATGTATTAATTTTTACAGTTAGAATTGTACATACCTTATATATATTTGTTTAATAAACGTACATAGATAACTTACCCTATTACCCATTATGACCCATTCGGGGTGGATAAGCAACAGGGCGCAACAAAATCACACGTCGCCACTTGTAGCAATATATATTTGGGCTTAAAGATAATAAAATAGAAACACACAGTAACAGGTCGCTAACCCATCACCTACATCAGTTCCTAACAAGTGGGTAGTCAACTAATTAATCCAGTTACTTCTTAATTTATCAAGGGATGCATTTAATGGCACTTAAAAATTGCTATGAATTGCTAATAAAATATATAATCTTACACAATAACTTGTTACTCCTTCATTAAAAAGAAATGTCTTTTTAATGAAGACCTTTAAAAACATTTAAGACGCTATAAAATAATTATTGCCTATAAAAAAATAAACAATAATTTAAAATAACAGATTGTGCAATGAAAAATAATATTTTCTGTAAACTAAATAAATAAACATGACAAGCTGTTATCCTGACAATGCCGACACATCCGGCACAGTGAATGCAGTTAGTGCAATTGCGCGAAGTCTCTTCCTAACTCCTGGAAATAACTTGGAAATACACTTACTAGTACAAATAAGTTTGCTATATTTACAAATACCAACAGCAAAAGATGAAAAGACATGGAAGGATATAAAGATGTTTCAAGGTTAAATTTCTCGATTTCAACTATCTCCTTAGAGTGCGGACTCCTATTTTAATACTGCTCCTGGAAATAACTCGGAAATACACCTACTAAGTTTATATAAGATTGCTATATATATATAGATATATAGACATGAAAACAGCAAAACATGAAAAGAGATGGAAGGATATAAAGATGTTTCAAGGTTAAATTTCTCGATTTCAACTATCTCCTTAGAGTGCGGACCCCTATTTTAATACTGCTCCTGGAAATAACTCGGAAATACACCTACTAGTTTATATAAGATTGCTATATATATAGATATATAGACATGAAAACAGCAAAACATGAAAAGAGATGGAGGATTAAAGTGATTTACGAGATTAAATTTCTCGACTTCAACTATTTCTTTAGAGTGCTAACTCCTGTTTCAATACTGCTCTTGGAAATAACTCAGAAATACATCTACTAGTATATATAACACTGCTGTATTTAGCTTATAGAATATACCAACAGTAAAAGATGAAAAGAGGTAAAGATTATAGAGATGTTTCGGGATAAAATTTCTCGACTTCAATTATCTTATTAAGGTATAAGTTCAAAGCCGACTGCACGCAGCAGCAGCAGGCGACATGTCGCCGCGACACTACTGGTTTGTATATATTACTATGAAATACCTTCTTAAGCTAGCGACACGTCGTCTGTTGCTACGGGCCGAGCGGCAGATGACACTGTCGCCCGACCGCAGGTCAGTAGTGCCGCCGACATTAGAGAGTGTACACGCATTTTCTTAAAAAAAAAAAATGAGCTTCTCCGAAGAAGATAAATTGATAAACCAGGTGGCCCAATATCCCGCACTGTATGATGCATCACACAATAATTATTTTAATAGTGTCATAAAAGATAACATTTGGAAAAATATAGGGAATGAGTTAAATAAAAACGGTAAGTACCTATATTGTTTACATTTATTGTAGTTACCTACACAAATGTAGTGAGTACCTACCTATCTATTTTGAATGTTTATTGTAGTAGCTAGTTACACCACATTGCAATAAGTAGATATCTACCTAATCTGGTTAAAATATTTATTGTCATTGTATTAACTTAGCACAGTAGTAGTAAGTTCAGTGTTTGTTTGTGTGTGTTTATGTGAGTTGTATTATAACGAGAGCGAGTGAGATAGATAGATATACTTGCGACGTACATAAGTAGTAGGTACGTACACGCTCCACACAGGCTTCGCGTGTGTAGGTAAATAAAATACAGTTCTTGTCAAGTCGGGTATAACATTCAAGATGCGGTTTTTGTGATGTTGACATGGGTGTCGTTTGCAGGGTTTTTAGGACGCTGATTATGAAAAAGTATTTAAAAGATTCGATTACTGTTTATTTTATTTATTATATTTTACAAACTTACAGAACAACTAGTTATAAAACAGCCATTCACAAATGGTAATAACTAATAATCACATTTAAAGATTATACATAATATGGGTGGAAGTAAGTGTACGTACAGGTTGAAATTCCCTTAGCTAGATTAAGGTAATAATGGACAAGTGAGTTTTATAGCTTTGGTATATTTTATTACGTTCTATCTATAGTGGCTTCTTGCCATGAAACTGCACCATTTTCGCTGAAAAAGAAATCTTTAAGTTTGTCTCTAATTTCGAATCCGTCACTATTAGCAAATCCACCAAAACGGGCAAAGTTTATCATGTTGTCCATAGCATTTTCTTCATTGTTGTGGCTATAGAATGGCACGCTGTTAGGTTCAAGATAACCATCACGAAGAAGATTGTGTAAACAACAAGCTGTTAATATCAGGTCATCAACTACATCTGATGCTATAGCAATCGGAGTGTAAAATACTCTGAATACTTGGCTTAATAACCCAAAAGCATTTTCTGTTACTCGGCGGCCTCGACATAATCTGTAGTTATAAATTTGTTTATTTCTATCTAGTCTTGCCAGTCTTCTAGAATAGGGTTTCATAATGTAACTACTTAATGCAAATGCTTCGTCTCCAATCAGAAAATGAGGGAGCATTACATCTGTTCGTGGCAAAACTTTTGGTGGGGGGATGTTAAAATTATTGGTTGCTATTTTCCTTCCCATCAATGATTTTTTAAATATACCATTGTCAGATTCTTTTCCGTAAGCACCAACATCGACTGCTACAAACTTATAAGTTGCATCCACGATTGCTAATAGCACAATTGAAAAGTAGTCTTTGTAATTAAAAAACAACGATCCACTCTTTTTAGGTGCCCTGATTCGCACATGCTTCCCGTCAATTCCTCCAACGCAATTCGGAATATTCCATTTTTGCCAAAATTCCCGTTCAATGTGTTCGAAACCGTTCTGTGTTTCAGGTTTCATTAAAATAGGAACTAATTTCTGTCTCATAACTTTAAGAACTCGTTTCAAAATTTGTCATATGTAGCACTCTGATATGCGGTATGAAGTTGACAAAGATTTATAACTTTCTCCTGTGGCCAAAAATCTGTAACAACAAAATTTTATATTCTTATTATTTTTGTTTGCAGGTGAAGACTGTAAAAAGAAGTGGAAATCAATTCGTGACAGTTATATGAGGTTTAAAAAAAATACAAAATTGAGTACTGGCTCGGTTGCCCTAAAAAAATCGAAGCAAAAAAGACATCTACAATTATCATTTCTAAATAGTGTTCCACAACACAGAGTTGGAGGTTCTAATATAACTGCGTCACAAGAGGAACGTTGTTGATGTTGATGTTGATGAACAGGAACAAAACACGGTTTTATCCAGTAGTAATACACAGCAAAAATGTACTGACGAGGAAGTTCAAGTTGCTGTCGAAGCAACTGAAGAGGTGCCTAAAGTTGTAGAGGCAAGAAAATCTAAAAAAAAGAAAACTGATGACACATGTTTGAAATTATGGAAACAAAGAGACGAACAAAGACAGACACTATATAAAAATATTTTCAAAAGGATGGATGATGATATCGATTTATTTTGTAGACATATTGGTGAAGTTTTGCGTAATTTACCACCATATGAAAAAGCAAAGGCAAAGAAACATTTGGGTGAAGTTCTTTCAGACTACGAGATTATGACAGCGAGTCGTTCATCGGGAAGACGCACATCTTCAACTCTTTCACGTTATGATTCATCATCGAACGATCATGCATCAACATCCTCGGAATTGTATACGCCATCCCCACCATATAGTCAAAATTGTTCACGACATTCCTCTCCTATTTGTGGGGCGGCAGCGTCACCAGAACCAGGACAAGCGTCACCAGTGCCAGTCACGGCAGTATCATCAAGACTCACCGGAACAACCACAGCACCAGGCTATGTACCAGGGCCAGTACATTACACGTCTTATGCATACTCTCCTATGAGTTCCGAGGTAGTGTCACCAGGACCGACTGATTTATCCGTTCGGGTCAACGAAATCAGCCAAGAGGAAGAACATGATTTTGTTGGTGCAGTCCTGCATTTTCCATGAAAGTTCACATGGGTATTTTATAATACATATACATATAATAATAAGTAAATTACTTACGTTAAAAATAACTTTTGTTCAGCATTTATAGCACTTACTTTCTTTGGTTCGATTTCTTCTCGAACTAAACTTAATATAAAATCGAATTGTGTTTTATTTAAACGACAATACTCTCTGAATTCTTTTTCGTCCCTTTTCAAATGCTTATTGATCAGTATTGAATAACTGCCCTCACTTCCTCTGCATTTCAGCATAGGACGTGTGTCTTTTCGTCTTTTCTCTCTGTACTTGTATAATAAAAACAAGTCATCATCGTCTTCTTCCTCTTCTAACAAAAGATACAAAATTAAATCGTGATCGCTAATCTCAAACACGTCAGACATCTTGTCTCACGGATCACTCAGAACCAACTGGAATACGGCACTGCCGTCTGCTGCTACCGCCTGCAGTCGGGTTCGGAATCATGACTGCAGCGACATGACGCCACGACATGTCGTTGCGACATAACGCGGCGACACGTCGCCTGCTGCTGCTGCGTGTAGTCGGCTTCGAACTTGTACCTTTAGAGTGCGGACTCGTGTTTCAACACTGCTCCATGTATAAAGCGTATTCTCCGGCACGCTCGATTCGCTCGCTCTGCTCGCGCGTTGTGGTATACAGAGCTAACCTAATCTAACCAAAACAAGTGTTACATATATTTGTATCACTTTTTCGTCGTGTTTATACAAACTTACAAAAAAATGCGTTTTTTTTTTACTTACCTTATTCTGTAAATAAAAATGTCAAGGCTTTAATGTATTGTACTTTTACTCATATTATTCAAAAAGCCTTTAAATAACACTAAATAACAATACAAATTATACAATATAGTACGGCATTGAAAAATTTTTGGTTATTTATCAAGCCTTTTGTTTTTTTTTTTTTTTTTTTATCTGCTTCCCCCTAACATGGGCAAAGTTAGGGCCCTTATTTTTCTGCCATTCCAGTTCTCGCTTTTATAAACATCATCTGGGATAATACCCCTTTCACTCCAGCCTAACAGTTGATTAGCTATTATCTGAAATCTTTATTACATTAAATCACTTACTCTACTACATTTGTCTTATTCATTATAATATAATCTTATTTATACACTATTTGCTACACAAGTCATATATTTTCCTTAATTCTAATAGTATAACTGTAATTACTATTTGTCTTTTGTATAATTTGTCTTATCTCTACCTTGACGAAGACATTACAATCTTACTAACTAATATCACAGTATTTGTTTATTGTTTGTCATTTATATTATAATTTCTGTCTTACATCTAACTTATATCTAATATCACAGTAATTACATTGTCTCAATTTTTTATTATTGTTTACATATTTGCTTTATGTTGTCTTGTTAATGTTACAACAGTGTAGCTTATTTTAGTGCTATTTGTTACAGTTCATTTCGTCTTGTTCTTTTTAATAACTTTTGCTGCAATCTTTCTGCAGTACTTCAAAAATACTTTCCTTTTGTTTTTATCTATCATAATTCCATTTATTGTGTTGGGCCTAATCTCAGTCTCTATTTCTATTTCAATATCTAGTCTATCCTTGCTATAGGCGGGGCATTCACACAACACATGCATCACGCTTTCGCTCACATTCTCGTCACAGACGCACGCCGGGCTCTCCTTGCACCCGAAACGGTGCAGGTACTCAGAGAACCCCCCGTGGCCTGTGAACACTTGCACAATCACGCTATCCATACTAATCTTTCTCACTACCGAATGAGCTTTTGTGGCGTCCGGGAAACAAGCCTTTTGTTTATAAATGGCATCTCACTTAAAGGTTCAAATTAGTGTCATAAATCAGTTCACATAGGTTCACTCTAATTATGTGAACAGAGTAAACAGAACAATAATAGAAGAATATTATTGTTTGCGATGTGCGAACAATAATAATCTCCTATTATTTATTTTTAAGTGCTTTTTAAAAATATAAATTTTTAAAAAATATCATGATATTTTAATTCTTGATGGTTTGTATTGAAACAAACACACAAATGGACAAATTCTAAAAATGCTTTGTTTACTAATAACTAATTAGTATAACAATTGAGTCTATCATTTGCGAACTAGCCCATCCCTAGTTATGTTATAAATGTCTTAATTGCTACATTCGTTTACATTAAAGACAAAAATTTAAAAAAAAATAGGATATAGAGGTAGATATATGTACATGGACAGAATTGTATATCCTTAATATTATCTGCTACAGTAGATACCTATATTTTTTTGTAATTGTAATGTATGTAATACGTATACATATATAACATGAGCCTTCCAACAAAAATGTGACACGATAAAACTGAAACATTAAACCTATGTATGAGATCAAAGCCTTCAGTTGAATACTTTGAAAAAATGGTCGCGGCGGCATCGATCCCAGACTTGACATTCTCGTCACGGAGCTGCAAGCCTACTGTGCCGTTGTCATAGCAACACACCCGTCCAGGATAAGTTACCGCCAAAATAAACTTTAGGATCGTTTACACATTGTGCTACATGAAAATAGTAATTATGTGTTTCCGGGTCAACTGCCAATTTTAGCCCCTAATCGATTTAATGTTGGTACCTTTTTGTCTTATTTTAACGTATTACTTCCATTATATACAATATTATTATTTCCGTAGTATGTAAAGTGGGCCAAACGTAAAGGCTTAACCAAAATAAACATTAAGATCGTTCACACTTTGTGCTACATGAAAATAGTAATTATCGAGTGTTTCCGTGTCAACTGCCAATTTTTTTTACGAATGTAGCCCCTAATCGATTTAATGGTGGTACCTAATTGTCGTAGTTTAACGTATTACTTTCATTATATATAATATCATTTATCATTATTACGGGCTGTGAGGTCATTATATCGTAGCCACAGAGCCTGTGTAAGGATAGACGGTGACATGTCGCACTGGTTTGAAGTCTGTGCTGGTGTCAAACAGGGCTGAGTGATGTCTGCCTGGCTGTTCGTGCTGTGTTTTGACAGTTGCCTCCAGAGATTGAAAGGTAATATGAGTAGTATGGGATGTGATGACACAGTGGTAAACTGCCTATTGTACGCTGATGATGCTGTGCTAATAGCACCATCAGAAGTAGTTGCAGACACTAGTCACGTGCATGAAAGAAGATTGTGAAGTAAAAGGATTGAAAATGAATGTGAACAAAACTAAGGTTCTGGTGTTTGAAAGAGAAGCGGTACAAACGGAATGTGTGATTTGTGTAAATGGAAAATGTCTAGAACAAGTGAATGAAATTGTGTATCTGGGGAGTGCGTTTTCTAAGGATGGAAAATGTGAGTTGGATGTGGAGAGACGGGTAGCAGCTGGCAATAAAGTGAACGGTGCTCTGTCCTCATTAGTGTGTAGTGTGAATATATCTATCACTGCTAAAATGGCCATCCACAATGCGGTGTTGGTGTCAACTTTGTTGTACGGTAGTGAGGCCTGGATATGCCCGAAATCGAGTGAAAGTATGATTAATGCTGTGGAGATGCAGTCTCTCAGAAATATGTGCGGTATCACGCTTGCAGACAGGATAAGCAATAATGAGATATGCAGTATGACAGGGTAGCACAAGTGTTATTGTAAAAATGAAGAAACGAATGCTTAGATGGTTCGGGCACTTGGACAGAATGAGTGATGAAAGACTGACGAAGAAAATCTACAGAGCGAAAGTGAGTGGTTAAAGAAGCCAAGGAAGATCAAGGCTGACATTATGAAGATCAAAGAGCCAGAGTGTTAGCAGACGGAAATATCAAAAGCACTCGCATACCTAAGCGAAAATGTGTGAAGAGAATGATGAGATTTGAAGAAGCGAAAGAGGTGTGTAAGGACTGCGACTCCTGGCGCTCCGTCCTCTCTGACTACCCCGTTGGGGATACAGCGTGAAGATATGTTATGTTATGTTTATCATTATTTCCGTAGTATGTAAAAGTGGGCCAAACGTATAGGCTTTAGGTTTGTATAGGCGATGAGCTAACAACCTATCACGAACGAATCGCCTATTATTATTTTTATATAAAAGCCCAAATAGTACTTAATATTTGTATTTCTTCTTACTAAGTATTTACTAAATATTGAAACTATCTATTCTATCTATTCGATTCCCGTCCCGAGTCTGGGTGTTTATGTATAATATGTATATATTTACAAAAGAAAAGTATATAAGTAGTATATCAGTTGTCTAGTACCCATAACACAAGCGCTATGCAGCTTACTTTGGGACTAGATGGCGCTGTGTGAAATGTCTGAGTATTATTATTATTATTATCTATATTCGTAAAATAATACAAAAGCTATACATTCTTATTTTGCTGTTCTTCTGTCCACACCGAAAGGAAAATGACGGAAAGATATAATGAATCATCAATAATGAAATAGATTTTCCAGTGTAGGGTCAAAAACTACAGTATAACATTTATATGTCTAATGTCTGACTACCCTGTTAGAGATATAGCGTGAGGATATTTATATGTATGTATGTATATGCCACATATTGGGGTAGCCCTTATATACCAAGTTTCACTTGGGTACCAGGTATTTCCAAAAAATATGGGATAAGTATCGTCGTTTAGACAGGGTTAAACGAAATTTTAGTCATTCTTATTACAAAATTGTTTTTAAATTATATAATAACATATGATATAGTTTTAGACTTACAGACGACACCCAAGTGAAAAAGGTCAACTTAACAAATATCGGATATGCTAAAATATGACGCCCTTTTAGAAGTTTTCAAAGTAAGATATTAATAACTATACTACTTGGTGACTACTAAATACAGTCGGTAACAACAATATTATATTTTACCTATTGTCGGTTTAAAATTGAAGTTTCAATTTAGTTTCGATTTCGGAGCGAATCTAACGAAATGACTGAAATTGAACTTACGTTCCTGGATTTTCATATTGCTTACGGTAACGATCGACGTAGTGGGAAACCTTACCCCTCATAATATACAACAGTGAACAGTTTTTAGAGCAACAAAATTATTAATTTATCAAATAATCGTTTCAATAATTTGAATATTTACAATTAGCTAAAATCAACAGAAACTTGAAAAATATGAAAAATAAACCTTAAAAGGATGTTTCGGTTTAGGCCAACACTGAAACAAAAATCGAAGCCGTATTTCGGTTGTCGAACCAGTTTCGGTCACACATTAGTTGAAACTTTCAACTATTTAAATAAATAGATGGGTTGATGCGTAATTAAATAATGTGTTTTAATATCAAATTACGACAAACAGACGTTCTTTTGATGTGATGATGACAAGTAAAGGTAATTAATAAAAACGAAAATTTACAAAAAATTCCTTTTAATATACTATTCAATTATATTTAAAAAGTATGTACTAATATGACATAATAATTAACATTTCAATCAATTTAAATCAATAATTACTACTTTTGCTGACTTTACCCTCAAGTTAAGCCACTAACGTAAACAAATGAAGCATGTTAGAGGTGAAACAGGAAGGCCAGTTGTTTCCTGGCCTCTCGTTGGCTATTTATAGAGTTAAGTTTCGAACTTGTCATCATAAAGTAGACATAATATAAGCATGAAGCATAAAATTAATTGTATTAATAATGCATTTATAAATTGCATACATACACATACGTATATATCATATCTTCACGTTGTATTCTTCGAGGATGAAATGCAAAACATTGCGATCCTTACATTATTAAATTTCTTCCGCTTCCTCAAATCTTGTCATTCTCCTCGCACATTTTGGCCGAGGTATGCTGTTGAAATTACTGTCAGCTAACAGTCTGACTATTTTGATCTCCAGAGATTAGTCTTGGTCTTCCTCGGCTTCTGCTACGACTACTTTCGTTCTGTAAATTTTCTTCGTCAATCAGTCATCGCTCATTCTTTCCTCTAAGCATTCCTTTCTTCATTTTTACAGTAACACTGTCATCCAAATTGATATCTTTACCAGTCAAATCTACTCGTACCACTACTTTAGAAAATATTAGTAGTACTTACTGAAAAGAAAAGTAAATACTCAGTGAAGATTTTTATTAAACTGACAAAGATGAATCCAAAATTATAACTTTCATAGTTTTTACTTCTTTTAAATCACAGGTACTAACAGACAAATAAGCATTGTTGTTTCACTTTATATTAAATACGTCTACACGAGGAAGATTTTTCTTAAGTATTCTATCTTCATTAAATGTTTTTTCTTTTGTGATGTAAACTGTATTTAAAATGTTTGTTTTTGTAAGGAAGAAACAGTTTTAAACCGGTTTTTTGGATGGATTTTTAAAATCTCCGTATCCGAAAAATCATTAACTAGTCATCAACAATTTCAGCTTGTTGATGATAATGACAGAGAGTTATTGTTATTGATTATTTAAGAATCATCGGTTTATTGCAATAATCTTTATCGCCAGAACGGTTTATTCATTGCTGTACATATGTAGGTATATATCTACATGCTTTCAATTGTTTTTCTTTAATAAAATTCATTACACGATTTTTCATTTGGTATTTTTGATTTTAATTGGTAGTTCTAACTACCTACATACATAATGTAATAACCACAGAGAGCTTAAAATGTACACAATCCTCAAAATGAGAAATTAAATACTTTACCCCTGTTGTCATCGCTTGAGTGAGCACCACATCTCTGTTTCCAAAAGCACCTTCTCCAAACACGACATACAATAACCGCGGCAACGATGTCATAAGAGTTATATTTCATCTAAACTCCACTCAAATGTGTATGACGGTGATAAAATATAATAAAGTAAATTGCATTTTAGTACAAAATACGTACATAGAAATAGCAACGTATATATATATAAACAGTCGACATAAACTTGCAAATACAAATTTAGATAATTTGTGTTTTCAAAATACAATTGTTTATTGTGACAGATGGTTTACGTAACGAGCGAAAGACCGCCCTAGAAGCAAGGTACACGAGGAACTGAACGCCTATAGAACTGAAAGATGTTCTATATATTACATGTTATATTCCCTATTACTACCTACCCGCGTACTAACATAAGTAAAATATAGAACATAGTACTGAAATAATGCCCTCTAGTGTTGAATAGATAAACTATTGTTTTAAATTTGTGACATGAAAAAGAAACATTGTTACAAATATAACTTATCAAATACTGTTATTACAATCTAGTAAAATAAAATTACGAAATCTCCGAACCTTTTAAAAGAATGATAGCAACTTATTATTATAAAATAAGCAAATTTATAAAATAAGCAGTGAAATAATGGCAACACTATTACTATAAAGGAAACAAAAAGGAAAAACGTCAAACAAAATTTGACATTTCAAATTTGACAACTTCTAAACATTTACCAATTTTGTTTTTATATAATAAAAAACATTAGAAAACCAAAAAAAATTTAAGTTATGTACTCAATTTTAGTTCAGTTCGAAATATAATTTTCTTCATTTAATAAAACTGCTGCTGTTGGTCAAAAAAAATGGTTAAAATTTGGAGATTAGGATTGATGAGTTACGATACTGCTCAAAAAATTCAATGCACTTTAGCTCGGAAAAATTTAGATGCTTTAATCAAGGGTGTAGATGCTAACTACGACACAGTTCTGCTTCTTGAACACAAGCCTGTGTACACAGTAGGTTAGAATACATCTTACTCAAGCGTAACATTAAAAATAAATACATATTTGTAAAAAAAACCAGTCTACACTTGTGTACAGTTTTCAGGAGTCTCATAACTATTTCTCCTTTTAATATCTGCTTTTTGTCGAACCAAATGTATTTTGAACTTTTACAGGTATTAGAGATGATACACCAAAAGATGAAATATTAAGATTACAAAGTCTTGGTGCAGAATTTAGAAAAACAAATCGAGGAGGACTGATCACATTCCATGGCCCTGGGCAGTTGGTTGTTTACCCTGTTATCAATTTAAAACATTTTAAAACCAGTGTGAAATGGTATGTCAACAGTTTAGAAGAAACTGTCATCCGAATGTGTGATGAATTAGGTAATACACAGAGTTATAGTAATATATACACATATATTGTTAAAAAATCATAATTATAAATTAGGGAACTGTCTACATAGGTTCCACCACAGCTATGATTTAGATTAACTATGTTTTTTTTGTTTTGACGTTTTTAACTAATTTTTAGGACCAAAACTCAGCCCATGTAGGCGATGTTTTCAGTATTTTACTATTCAGATTCCAAAAGCAATGTTTCACTTCTTTTTACTAAAATTCTTTGTATCCAAAAATGGCTTGACAGGTTAGAACACTCTTTAGAACAGATTAGAAATAGCTCTGTAGTCCAATTCTAATTCGGTAGAGTGATTCGACATTTCCAGAGTCGCCAGTTCTTGCAATTCTTTATAAATGATGTCCCCTATATCATCCCCCTGTATCGACTTCGTTATTATAATCCGTAGTGTTTGGCCTGCAACATTATTCGCATGAAATCTCCTATTTGGATCATTCCTCTAATGAGATAACAGTATTTAGTTCTACCAAATACTGCCCTAAGCAATGTCAATGTATGGTTTTGTTGGGGCTTAATGCTCTTGAATAGAAAGTTACAACTTTCTATTTCTACTATACATAGTATTGATGCTATATTTTATTGATGCAATTACTGTGAAGTAATGATCTTGTGACTATCCCATTAGGGATACAGCGTGAAGATATGTATGTATGTAATAATCATCACTGTATTTGTTTTAAATGAAAATTTCTGTTTGTTTCATATAATTGTACAGTCTCATTTATTATTTACTACCAATTTCAGGTGTGAAAGCAAATCGGTCACAGTACACTGGAGTGTGGGTAGATGACAATAAAATTGCAGCTATTGGCATACATGCATCAAGGTATGTGACGACTCATGGCATATCAATAAACTGTGATAATGATTTGTCATGGTTTGACCATATTGATCCTTGTGGTATAGATGATAAAGGTGTCACTTCTTTAGCTAAAGAGACAGGTGGGCACTGCTCCATTGAAAAAATGGCTCCATTATTTTTACATAACTTTGAAAAAGTATTTGACTGCAAATCTGAAGACATAGACCTTAAATTTCAAGAAGAAATATTAAACAATGTCTATGGCAATTTGATGGCACAGACTGTTACATAATAATAATTAATAACCAAACTTTACTGTAATATTTAAATCTCAATATAGTACTATATTTAAAAATTTGTAGTCGAAGTTGTATACACTATTTATAAAATGTTTTCATTTATGTTATTAACTTGGATTATCTGGTTGTTGAAATAAAAATTAAACTTAAACTTGTACAAATTTATTCATTTATTAATAAAGTTAAATAATGAAAAAATAAATAGGAAAATTAATATTAAAAAATAAATAAGAAATGGAAATCTCAAGTTGGGTTAAGGGAAATGCTTTAATATGATTGCTTTTCAATATTATAAGATATTTGTATATATTACTGCACTAAATAAAATGCATAATTTTTTATAACCATGCAGGCACTTTGAGAACATTTACTCAGAACCCAACTGAAAGTTCCTGAATACAATCTAAATAATAATAGGATTAAGTATATTTACAAGAGTAAAATTATTCTAAAAAAATTAAATGCACTGGATATTACTATGGTACCTAACAATAATACATAATCAATATGAAAAGACATATTCTTTAAAAAAACTTACTTTCACTTATTACCAATAGCTACTTTTTACCATTTTTATATTAATATCAATTTGATTTCAGAATAGTCCCTTAAAATTAATATTTTTGTATACATTACAGAATACAGAATGGCCAAAAAATGGAACTGTTAATTTTTCAGGGATTATTCCAAACATATTAATAAAATAAATTTTTTTCTTACCTAATAAATAATTGTACAAAAAAAGAATCATATTAAAACTAAATGTTCTCTTAATTTAATAAATGCATTTCTTGAACTATCACTACAAAATTATTCTTCCTAAAGTGGAAAGATACTTGAAAATTGTTTACTAGTATTGCCATTATTAAAAACAATATTTTTCCTACCTTCTACATTTCATTGTCTATCTAATGTGTAATACTATTAAATAAATGCCTGTAAATGCAATAAGTTACCGCTAAGGTAAATACAAGAGCGGTGGTTACATGTATTTTAAATAATAAAAAATGAAACACTACTAAAACCTACTAATTATGTTTGTTACTGATCACTGAAATATCAGTATATTATGCGAAAAGTAAGACCCAACGTCGAAGTATTTAACTGGAATTTTGTTCAAAAATCAGTCATTAGTATCACATTGTCTCTTAATAAATGTGTTGAAATTCGAGACATCATTATTAGCCTCTAAATTATATTGAGAAGTTCTTATCTATGACAAGTGCTTAGGTGGCGTAAGCCATTTACGCATGTAATAACAAAAGATTGTTGCAATATACAGCAACACCAGTAACGCACAGGCCACCCCGAGGAGCAGAACTGATGCCTTGCTAGGGCATGGCTCCACTATTGTCACCGTTTTTTCTGTAAAAAAGAAAAGATGTACATAAATATATGTAGGTATGTATTTATTTATTTATTTAAAATAATCCACACATTTGAAATAAATGCTAACATTATTTAAAATTTTCTCATCAGATATTTTAGGTACTCAATTATTATCAATTGAATGCACATGTATGATGAGATGTATTATATTAAAAGCCTTAATACTCAGTCTTATGGCTGCGATAAAAAGCCTAGAATTCTAAGCAAACCCTAAAGTTCATCTGCACTACAATTTAACAATTAAATAAACTGTCAAAAGTCAACTACTAACCACCAAAGTTCGCCTCGGACGCTGTTCCTCCAGGCTTGTCAGAGCGGAGGAAGTCTGTGCTCTGTCGTTCATCACCAAAGTCCAAAACGAGGATTTCCTGTGAAATGTTCATATCTTCCTCCTGGTTCTGACCCTCTCCGGTCTCGTTACGAGGCAACGAACGTTTTTTCCTTCCCCAAGACTCCAACGACTCTCTGTCGGAATCACACACCGCCTGAAAATAAATAGTTACGTCATTATTGGAATAAATAAATTTTGCAAATTAGCATTTTGATTCTTTAACGTTAAGAATTACATGTTACGTTTTTCTCTCAACAAAAAATACTAAGAATAATGATAATTATATTAATCAGAATTATATATAATATGTTCGTTTATCCTGTCCTATCCATTTAACAGTACAGGATTTAGGACTATTGGGCATATTACGAGTACAATATTCCCCTATATGATATACCTACACCTACATCTATCTACCTACATTTTTATGAACGTTCGGGTTCTACGTTCATAAATAGAATAGAATAGAAAATTCTAATAGGTAATCAATAAAAGTGAAGAGTTTGTGTTCTCACTTATTTGTGATATAGACAATATTTATTGATTATCTTTTCATTAGATTCTTCAGTAGAAGAACCCTATACTTACAGGTTCACAAGGTCCAAGGCAATATTTAACATTGCACTGGAAAATGACGCCATATGATTCTGTAAATCTGAAAGCCTCATAAACGGATTGGAGTGCGTTACCGTCCGGAGTAAATGCTGGGAATATGGATTGATCCGTAGGACATCTGAAATCAGAATAAATATTTAATATTATTTTTGTATTCATGTGATGATTAACTTGCTGTAAACTTACTTAAAAATTGAATGATTTATCGTATTGGTAGCGTATTTACCCATCGTCGTCAATGATCTGGAAAGTGCTCTTCGAATCCTTAGCCATAGCCACACAGCTGCGCGCGAAGATGCCATACGGAGCTGTGAATAACGGTCAAGTTTCCATTTAAAAAAGAATATGCTTTTATAAAATCAACTTTTTACTCGGATAGCGATAATTGACTTAGTGTCAAACAGTGTCGACATCAAAAAGTTAATTTGATCTTTCCACATTACACATGAAAGACATAGTGTGAAGAGATGTATGTATATTCCATATTATATTTGGAAACGTACAAGAATATAATACTTTTTGTATAAACGATGGACTAAAATGGTAATCTTGAGCATTTTTTTACAATTAGCTCTGTCATTAATTGCCATCGTTCCATCTAACCAAAAAGTACGTTCTAATATTTTAAATATTGTTGTTATAAGTAAATATATTGTCACATTATGTTTATGTTTTCTTAATACTTTTGGAATATTTGTACATTCATCTTAGATAGCTGTGCCCACGGTAATTGCAATGGCGGGACCAACCGCATAATTCTAAAGTTGGCACTACCGAAAATGTATTATCGTGGAACGCTGTAAATCCCGATGGAATTCTAGAAATCGACCTTAATAAAAGATATTATTGTTAGTTTTAAATCTTACTGTCTTCCGGAATCTCGATACGGAAGGTGAGACGGTCGCCAATACGGACGGTTTCCACCTCACGCTGACGAGCGTCCAGTATGCGAATACGCGGTGGAGGCGCCTCAGGAGCAGCAGTGATTGATATCATTTCCGGATCTCTATAACAAACATTCGTCAAAAGTTAACTCACGTAAAAGAACTTATTGAAATTCCACAGACATTTTCATGCACATGAAAATAATGAACATGCTTTTGATAGAATAAGGAAATCCTGTCTCTTCTTCCAGTAGAGTAACTAAGGTTGAAACAGTTTTAGCAAAATTTCAGTGTCTAGTTTTGCCGAGTCATTATTTTACGCAACACGTATTTTATCTACTTTCAATTTTCCTTCAATTTTGTCATGCTCATACATACATAGATCCGCTGCAAACATTTGATGAACTTGCACAATATTTTCATTAGAGCATAAGTATAAAGTAAAATATTATGCTAGAAAATACATTTATATGTAGATATGTACAGTGTATATTTTATTGTTTAAATTAGGAATAAGTTTATTAGGGTGGCTTGCACCAACTATTTAAACTCGATTTAAAGATTTCCAAAGTGCAAGTGAGATGTCAAATCCTTAAATCGAGTTTAAATGTGCAAGTCACCCTTAGTGTTATAAAGTATATTAATTTAGTAAAGAAAAACTGGCCTAAATATTTCGTTTATACGTATATGAAGACATTATACATTTATTATCATTATATGCAACCTAGTGCCTTATTTATAAGTAAGTAGTATGTAACATAACAGCATTGTCATGTTACTTCATTGGCGGCAGTATGATCGTTATCGCGCTTCTACTAACTTCATTAAAAATACATACAAAATAGTTAATTGCTGTTTAAAGTGCTCTCCACGTCCACCTGCCGCTCCACACTCATGTGAATCTAATTGTTACGTGTTTACAATACAGACACGATATTGGGTCGATAGAATTTTAAATTGCTCTTTGCATGTGAAGGTATGTGTAGCGTTAGCCTCGTTTTTCATATTACATTGTCATAGCACGTATCTTCTCGTCTCTTCACACACTTGTATAAATTACTAGGAGCTATTATATCGAACTTCGAACTCATTAAGTATAATAGAATGAGTTACACAGTGTTATACTAACCTGATCGGTACCATTCCGAAAGTAATGTTCTTGGAACTCATGTCATATGTACATTTTACTTTGTAAATCTTATCAGCTTTTGTCATAACTACGCTGTGATGTTGGAGCACTACTGTGTTAGAATATACACCGGTCTGAAAAAAGTTACCGCAGTGTTATACCTAGTTCTAATTAATAAACAATAATAAAGAAAGTAAATCAACAAAATCAAATGCGATTTAGTATAAGGAAACCTCTCTAAAACGTATAGTCTGCTTATGCAAATGTTCACTAAAAAGAAATGTAATACAATAGCACACGTGCTCGCATGTCGTCAATAACATACTACCTTTCACAAGTATCACTTACAACGCTCTGAGTGTTACAGTCTTGTCCGGCCATAGTAAGGTCGAGTCTAAATAGATCACTGTTCACTACGTCGATGTTGCATGTTTCCGAGCGGCCTAAAGCATAGATACGTCCATTGAACGGCTTATTTGTACGAACTTGTACGGCAATTCTGGTGTCCTTGCAATGGACTGATACTGTGGAACAACGGCGGACATTAACATAAAATTACGATTATTTATATGGTTCAGGTTTCAACATGTACATGAAAAGAAATATTACCATCATAACAAGTGCCAGTTTTGTCGCAGTTGGCATCATTCCGAGTCAAGTTATTAGATAGGTTGGTATCTTGTTGATGTTCAATAGTGACAGGCAATTCACCACTCGTACTGGCAGGTGGTTCTGAAATGAAAATGAATAATAATTTTATTTTTAAACACGTAATTCCTTTGAATTAAAGGTTAACAGATCAAACCAAGTTGTACTTTCATTTCGAACCTATCAATCCTCAATGCATTTCTATTTATAGCCAAACATCTGATTATATTGTATGGAAGTTGATCGAGGCGTGCACGGGTAACCATAATCGATACAAGATTACAGTAACATGTTCGTACTGGTTGCGCGATCACTTGCATCGCAATTAGATATACAGGCTCATTCACACTCGCCGCCTCGTAACAATTCTAAGTTCACACGCTAGACACTGTACTCTCTAACTATCTACTACGTCAATCTTCTCCAACTAATTCCCAGCTCTTAAAATCTCATGAGCAACGAAGGGCAACATTATATGTGATTTACTGATTTGTCATTGTCATAGTTACAATGTATTCCTAATGGAACATAATGACTCCAATGCAGCAAGCAGCGGCAGTGTAAAATTAAAGAAATTTGAAAAATATTTTTTTCCTAATAATGACTACACTTATTATTCTATTAACGTTTTATTGCAATTCTTTGACGTGTAACTCAAATTCAGCTCATTGTTTTTCGTTACGACGGTGGAAAGTACGCCTAAGTATTGTTGAAGATAGGAAATACAATAGTGAATAGAAGAATCAGTTACCGAAACGCTTTGGGCTTTCGGTTAGGTTGTCAAAGCGTTCCGAATCGATTCGTTAGCATAAAGCCAACGTCTCGACATATTACTCACGACATTGCCTCGCCAATAATGAGGTGACGTAAACGAGTGATTTAGGTCACTGACCTAAGGCATCTGGACAAAGGAGTGTCGCACGCCCACTAACCGTCCGGCTGAGGCTAGTTCCTTTACCTAACCTTATACCTTTAGTATATGTATAAAAGTAAAGATATAGGTATGGCTTATGTTTAAGAAAAATTTTAGAAATTAATTCGCAACCGGCTCATTTATTAATTTGAGCACAAATTACCGTAGTATTTTGTCATTACAGAAAAGAATCAGATTACAATTAGAGGCACTATAAAATTGCTTTTCTAGATTCCATTGGCTCTATAAAAGATTCAAGAGCACTAACTACACCCTAATGATAGCTCTGTCTCACATCTAATGTGTTCTCATAAAGACGTAATAATACATGATGTAAGTAAACTACTGTCGTGTATATCCAATTTAAAAAATCGTTCATTCTTAATCATAGAGCATTCAAATCTCCTTTATTCAAACTGCCTTCAGGAATAATTTTGTGTTCAAGAGATAAGCAAAATGTTTTTTTCAATCCGTAAAGTAACTACCACGTTGTTTTAGTTTCTAGGATTCTGTAATGAAAATTGTATAGTTGTATTTGTCTGTCTGTCCATATGTCATAGCCAATGAATTCTTCATCATTCCTCCTCATGAGTTTAAATTTTGCACAAAGACGTCATCGGATAGAAAAAATTAAGTAATGACTATTTTGGACCCATTTCCCTTTGTGTCTTAACGTTAATTTATTTAATTGTATCAGAAATATCTCCCAGATATACATGATTGCAGTACCTATCCCCTTCGTATAAGCAAGAACATACGTAGTATGGCAGAGTTGGATGACGATGTTATCAGAGTAAATATAGTGTTATTGTAAGAATGCCGAAAGGAATGTTTATGAGGTACGAGCATACCTATAAAAAGAATAAATGATGAACTATTGACGAAGGAAATCTACAGAGCGAAAGTTAGTGGTAGTAGAAGCCAAGGAAGACCAAGGCTGACTTATGAAGACCAAATAGCCAGAACGTTAGCTGAGGAAAATGTCAAAAGCACTCGCATACCTCGGCGAAAGAGGAAAATGAGGAACATGATGTGATTTGACGAGGCAAAAGATATTTACATTCGTCTTCTCAAATCTCATCGTTTCGTATTTGTGAGGACCACGAAGCTTGACGCTCACATCTCTGAATACTCTACTGAAGTAAGGGATACAGTTTAAGGATGAACGTATGTTATTAAATTAAACTTATACTTAATCTGAAATTGCTACTACACCCCGATCCTGTTTTTTTCTATTATATCTGGAATTGAAGCAGGTTATAAATCGATCGGTTATTTCGGAATGATTTGAAGTTTCTTCGGACTTATAAGTATGTAATGTACAGAATTACACATTTGATTTACGAATAACTGCTATATTTTTTAAATTATTTGTAACTACATGTACCTCTAAAGATGCATTTATATCCTTATTACAAAGTCTAACCTTCCCCCTGTAGCGGAGTCGATGACACGGTCAACACCACCGCTCAGCATATTTGCAACGCTCCATCGGATTACAAAAACGGAACGAATTCCCACGCTCATTTTATATCCAGTAGTAAAATCATGAACTTGAAATTAAAATCAACGCAACGGAAATATTACGTAACCGCGTATTACTGGACATAGCAATCTATTGATATATCACTGAAGTTCAGTAATATTGTAATACATAATAAAATATGTGGTTACTTTACAGATGGTAAAGCAGTCGCTTGTCGAATTGTTGTAGGTAAGTACGAGTATCTATCTTTTCAACGGTAGTAAAGTGATAATCACCTAAACTAACATCTCTATATATATACAGAATTGTCATTATTATATAGCTGTAAAAGATTTATAAATAAATAACCTTTCACGATGGGCTTGCTAGTTGCACCGTATAATATTCTATTCTTGATGTCAATATTTATGCTTTAAGACCGCCCACGTTTTATAAGTAGGTTTTATTTTTAGAATAGCATTCATCCACAAAAAAGTATTAAATTTCCTTTCTTTTTTGCTTTTTCATCGAACGCTATCGAAATAGATAAATTTTGTCGGTGGCTTGTCGGTAGATTAAGGTTGCAGCTTGCAGGTCGGATGTGGCCAGATCAATAGGTAAGTACATGGTTTTTGTATTAACAACACAAAACCGAAATAGACCGTACTGTTACAACCATTGCGCTTTAGAATGTGTCAAGTCATGATTATGCACTGTTATTTTGAAGAAAGAATGTGTTAAAAAAACGAAAGTTGTATTTTCCTACCGTTGCGTGTTAACAGATAATATATCCGACGCGTTAGTTAATGATATTTAAATGTAACTATTACGAAAATATTTAAACATTATCAATTGACCAGTAGTTTACTCATACTTGTACGACGTAAGTACTTTTCATTACGAAAGGTCTTTCCCAAATTCAACTCTTAGAGAGTAGAACACGGGCTCAAAGTTTTTCTTTATAGAGAATAATTGTATAACTGTTCCATTACTTTGAAAATATGCGAAAGTGGGTAACCTAAAAGATGAATAATTAAACACGTATGGAAATCAAAAATGTTATCAAACACCGGAAAAGATGATAAATTATGGTATAAATAAAGTGACACGTTTCCACATTCACGAAGTCTTGGGACCCGCTAGTCGTTATTATAATTATAGTATACTGGCCTGATCAGAAACATTCGCAGATGACGATAACGGTCCCATTGGGTGGGTATCAGAGCAGGGTACCAAAGGCTGTATAATCACTAAAATGCCGTTACGTCCTCGGGTGCTCCAGCTACCAATAAATAAAGTGGTTTACTTAGGTACATGCATTCACAATCCACATAAATTGTGTGCAATAGAATTCTAATTACATGCTTCCTCGTTCGTAACTGCAAACGTTATCTAATAAAATAGTAATACCTAGTTATGTAGTTACCTTATGATAGAGGCTTACGAACACTGACCTCCATCAATGCCAATGGCAAGGCCGGCCAAGGCGATTTCAAATAACTGCCGCATTTATAGATTAACGATCACTGTTTTAAAAACTTTTAATTGATTGTCTAAATGACTCTCAATAAGTCCCCACAACAAGTAGTTTAATTTAATAAAACGATTGAATGAGAAAGTTTAAAATTACTGTAACGATAATTTGGATGACATGCTATTAGTACTTGACATGTACACGGATGTGACTGGCAGAACTGAATAATAATAAAAAAATACTTTAAACTCGACGTTAATATAGTGCATCTATTTTTTGGCGCTTTAGAAAAAGTCTCTTTCGGTAGTGAGTCAATTATCGGCAAATTAGGACTGGAGCACGACGAAACTGATCTCACGGGGCGCCGCAAAAAACACTATTCAATTTGCGTATGGCTACCGTTAGAACGCACGCACGAGTGCGCCGTCATCGCCGTTCGTCTCTGAAGTAGGGTTGCCAGATTGATGAACCGACTTCGGGACGAAACTTCATAAATAACAAGGAACGCTGTAACCTAGCCCATATGAAAATAAGAGTCTTTCTCTTTGCATAAATTTCAATTTAGTATATTTTGATATAAATAGAAGTTACAACATTTTTGTGTTTTGTCAACTTACATTCATTTTTACCAACCCTATATATGCGAACGTGACGCCTCACGAGTTTTTTTCATTGTAATGCAACTGTTGCCGTGATTCATCACATTTGGCTTTTGTAAACATAACTAATGAAATTACGATGACAACTGTTGGTGTTTTCGCTATGCTAGGTATACACTATACATACATACATATTTTATATCCGTGATAAATAATAATGTGTTGTTTTACCCATATCTCTGTAAATAAATATGCATAAAATCAATTAATTTCTAATCGCGTTGTATTTCCTAACACGTACTAAATATTAATTGTTTACGGTATCTACTTATTCAAATTTACTATATATTTGTCAACTCTTGGTTTAATAACTTTAATCAGTGTCACAGTTGTAGTAATGTCGTAATCATTCGTTCTTATAGATTCATAATAAAGTAAACATATTATATTAAGGATAGAATTTGTGCACAGCGGCACTTAGAAATGCCTAGATAGTTTATTATTTGTGCATGTTTTGCCTGATATAGCGAAAGATAGCAATTTTAATGCCATAGCTGTGAGTTAACGTAATAGAGTAGTCGGCATCCTGTTCGTTTAGACATAGCGGAACATGGCAGATAGTAGTCTAACCCAGTGTTAGGATAGAGAATACTCATTAAGTGTTACTTTCCAAGATTCCACTCATATTTTTTTTTAGTTTTATTTATGCACAAATTTATCTACAAACTTGGATTTTTTTTACTTAAACAATATTTTAGGAAAATTTAGCAAATCCTTTGAGAAGAAGCTCGTGAGATGAAGATCAAACTCTAAAATAACGTAAATATAATAACACTAACGACCTGCCCCGGCTTCGCTCGGGTAGAATTTTTTTGAAAATAAAATACAGTCCATGTTACTTGTAATGTAGCCTTTATATGTAAAGAATTTTTGAAATCGGTTGAGTAATTTTTGAGTTTATCCATTACATACAAGCAAAGATTACCTATGGATATAGCTACTACTACTACTACTATATATACATAAATATAACGTAAATATAGTAACATATATAAAAAAGTAGTTCGAACGCGAATGGACATACAGTGAAATCTGTTTCTTATGACTCCGCCTATATTGACCAACCGCTTAATATGAAATAATTGCAGTGCGAAGTTTGGTTTTCGTATAAAATTCTTTATAACAAAGTTTGGATATAATGGCCTCGCTTGTTCGCTTATAGTGACATCTGTTATTATGACCATTTTTAAGAAATTATGTCCGGTCATAGTGATCGACATGATTCCTAACACCTCTCGTTTTCGTGACCCATCGCGCCCCTTTCCCTACAACAACGTTTGAGTTAGATATAATTACAATTTGTAGTTTTTGTCTCTATTAAACTAAATACCTAACAAAACTCGGAAGTCGTTTATTTTCTAAGACTATGCTTTGTATGACGTCCGCTTATTATGATGTGTTTGTCACTTCCCTTTGATGTCATTATAAGCGGATTCTACTGTAAATTATTTATTTTATGCTACAGTCATAAACAGCATATCGATATTACGTAGAAACTAAAATAGTAATTTATGATATTTTTGTGTACGCATCACACAGAAACTGCTCAACGGACTTCAATGAAACTTAGGAGAATTGACAGTTTTATGCCCTGAGCTAACATCTAGAAAACTTTTTAGTCCAGGAAATAAAATAATTCCTGGGCACAACTACAGTTCCTTATAAAAATAATTAAGTACCTATTCAAATAAATACATACACATATATTTCATACGTACATATCTTCACGGTGTATCCCTAACAGGGTAACCGGGGCATTAAAATATTAACCTGGAAAACAAGTATTTCAAAGGGAAATTTTACTGTACATATGTATAACGTCCTGTTAATGAGTGAATTAAAAGATTTGTTAATGCTTTGTACATAATATATAAAATCTTACTGCAGAAATAGACAAAATTTTGCTTGAAATCGATTCATGTACATATCTCAACATTATCTCTTAATTTTCCCACGATCATTGTTTTATCGACCGGTGGTATCCTTTGTCTCATACAAGGCGCAACGGCATGAGCACACGTAGCTATTGACCCCAACCAACCTATAACTTGAATGTTACGTACCTACGAAGTGAAATATGAAACTAATAATCTAGCTAAATTACAATTGCTTTCAAAAACATATAAAAGTCTGCAATTGTTCTTATTTTTGAGAGTAAAACCAAAGTAATTATAACATTATTTTATTTATAATATGGTAAAAACCTTTACACAAAGAAAACATAATAGATCTATATAATCATTTAAATCTACACACATATATATTCGTTTATGTAGATATCAAATGAGGATAGTTTCTTATCTTATAATTCTATTTTTAATCTGATAACTTGCGAAAAAATGCCCTATTGTAAATAATACAGACTTTTCTCACGACGAAACGTAAGTAACAATTAACATCCGTTGTAGAATACTGCACTAATGGTGTAATTATCAAGATTCATATCGCTTTGTTGTTTAAAGTTATCAACGCTTGAGTTTTAGTAGATGCTTACCTCCAAGCCAAAGGTCATAGTGCTAAAAAGAACCATGAATTTAGTTAAACAGTCATAAGGAAATACAAGACTGAGTCAGAAAGAAATTTATCTGGCTGTTTTCATGCCAATAGCCTAAAAATTACACAAATTAGTACCCATCAAAAAAGTGGTAGACAAAGCCTAGCAACAAACTTTAAATCTCCTACCAAGACAAACGGGTATAGACACTTCGTAACGGTTTAAACTTTATAACTATCACATTAATATCTGTTGCAATACGTTTACATTTTTACAACTATTGGAAAAACAACCTCTGAAAGAATTACCTCGTAGATCAAAAATCCTGTTAGAGGATTCCCGATAGCGGTGAAAATAAAAAAACCGACACAGTTTTTCGGTATACAGAATAGAATACATTATACTTGAGAATTGAGTTACTATTGCTGTTGCTTATTTTGTGTTGTGATTTTAATACTTTTTAACACAAATACACAGTACGTAGTACATACTAATGTAAGTAGCAACAGCACAGTAGTTAAATGCATGCAATATCACACGAGATATAGTCTTTCAAGTCGATGAGACCTCTCATTTGTATTTATTTTGAGTGGCTCTACACCTTTAAACCATATTATTTATTCAGCATTACTAATTTTGTTTTAATGATGATTCCTAAAGCTAGATCAGTAACTTATATATCACAATACCCTACCTATCTCCTTCAGTCTGCACTGGACTCCAATTGACGTTTAACCTTTTTGTTGTCCGTGATAATTATGTTTCCATAGGCTAATAAAAATATGTCAGTCATAGCCGAAATAATATAATTATATAATATTATAAACGGAAGTCCATTGTCTGACAAGAGCGAATAATAAATATACTCAAAAAAAAGAAAAAAAATGTAATTTATGTGATCGACTCGAAAAGAAATTTTGACATATGCCTCGACATAAGTAAACTTAGTGCGTTCTGAGTATAGACAGATATTTTTTCTTACACCGATTTCCGCAACCCGTTAACTGAGACCTGAGACCACCGAGACTACAGATTACGCAAGAACATATCGATATAATGGTGTTGATAATCAGTCTCCATCTACTATAACTAATTGTTGTTGTAGCGGCAGCTTTGTTTTGATATAAGTATTTGATTTAACCGTAAGCATTTGTCTTTGTGATTGACGATTCTTAAATTTGTAGCCACTATAAATTTGTCATGAAACTAATCTTTCAACATGTGTATATGCCAGATCAGGACCAATTAATCAATTTAATAAATCTACCGTGTTTTTGTTTAATATGCAGCTTAGTTTATTCAAAACTAAATTTATTTGTTTTTAATATACTCTATTACAATTGATGAAAAAGAGCACTCCAATTGTTTTTATCTATTGATCTTCTAGAAACAGTGGTGCATAAAAAGTATTTTTTTCGGTTTAATAATAAAGGTACGTCATTACTATGTACATGTAGATAGCCCGTTATTACAAGTATATTTTTTACGTAGTAGGTACATAAAATAAGTTTACAATATTTTTAACTGACTTCAAAAAAAGGAGGAGGTTCTATGTTTGTTTGTATGTATCCTTTTTTTACGAATGTTCACCGATAACTTCGTCAATTGTGGACCGGTTCGCAAATTATTTTTTGTTTGAAAAGGTATACTTCTGAGGTGGTCTTATCTAAAAATTTCACCGGTATGGGAGCCAAAGTCAAGTACAGATCAAGTACAATAAAAATAACTTTACTCATACGATACACATATTATTTATATAATTAAATTTGATAGTTATTGAAGTAGGTGCCAAATCAATGTGCAACAAGGGAAAGTTTATTAGTTTGGTAGGCTCGGCACCGACTTCAGTAACTGTCGAATTTAATTATTCAAGTATGTGTGTACCTATCGTATTTATAAAGTTATTTTTATTGTAATTGAGTTTTGATTAGTATTGGATAAATATTTTATATAAATAATTTTTATCAGTGTTTTTTTTTGAAGGCGGTTTATTTTTTTAACTAATATTTACGAGCCTCGGGTACTGAGCCTGGTTTTACTTATTAAAGAAAAACAGTGTTGGATGAATAGCATAAGAATTATATATATATATATATAATATAATTATATATAAGAATTTTCTTCTTATATATAATATAATTATATATAAGAAGAAAAATATTAACATACGTACAAGCAACAAAACATTTGTGATGTTCAGAAAATTCAAACTCTTGATCAAAAGCGAACCTAAGAAGCATTCTAAAGTCCCAACGCGTAATGGCTCAGTATAACTGTACACTACTGCATCGCATTAACTGAATTGACAACAAAAAGTGCATTGCATCTGCGGCATATATGCATTACTACCGCCGCTTCCACACCCTCAGCATGTCGCTCGGTTACTAAAAATTCCAGCAATTCACCCGTTACGAATAGCAACACGTTCGCTCGACATACATTTTATTACCTATCAAGCCATAAAGTTATTCTACTAACTTTACAGAAATAGTGTAGCAAGCTAACAATTCCTACGAATCATTGCTGTGAAAATATCGGATAATCAAATGGTTTTAATTAGCGTATCTATTACATATACACGGACCACACAAGATTTTATTTATGCAAGCTTCACAGTATCAGGTACTGTTTGAAGTAAAACACAACTTTCATAATTTCTTTGACAGCCAAATATTTAATGTAATTCTGTATGAAGCATGTAACAAAAAAAGAAGAAAATAAGTAACACGCCATACATATAATATGTTGCCCTTACGTACGTTGCTTCTTTGCCGTCGTACAGTGTTCGCGTACTATGTGAAAAATATTACATTTATTTATTTATTCTTCATTGTACACATTATTCCTATTGCAGTTCCAAAAAAATATATAAAATTACAATTTTAGGCAATACAATTAGCGGTGTATTCGTAATAATTTCATCCGTTACTGAAATACAGCCTGAAAACCCCCATTGGGGTATACGCATTATTTTCGAAAATGGTTTTCAGGCTGTATTTCAGTAACGGATGAAATTATTACGAAATAAAAAAATACGTAAGATTTAAAATCTGTAACTGTACACGATCAACCCAATTTTACGAGAAATGGTGGGGATAACACTTGAAAATTAAAACGGTCATAACTCTTAAACGGATACGTTTTTTTCGATAATTCTTTTTGTAACTACATACTAAAGTTATGCCCTTTCATCCATTAAAGTAACTGTCCCGTTTTCATATACACCCTGTATAGTATTTCTAGTTGCAAATCTAAACTTTCTGAAAAAAATCATTGAAGTTAGTTTAATATTAAATATTATACAGATTGAAGACTTCAATTTATACGTAATTTTAAAATTTTGTACATCTAAAACCAGGCGAACGAACCATTTATCTAGTAATACCTAGAAATTACGATCATGTCTCAGAAACTCGTTACTGAAGTTAATTACAGCCAACCTCGTGGACTGTCATTAGCTAAGTTGAATGTTACATTATTTATACTCGTACTTTCACCAGAAAGGAGCAAATATAAATCACAGGACTTAGACTTTATCTCGGTGGGTCATAATATGTATAACAGTTCATAAATAAATATGATATAGTGTACTAGAAGAGAACAAAAGAAAATAAAGTTATTAGGTGTCTTCTATAAATGCAATGAAATAAAGAGGGCTTGATGTACTCTGAAATTGCACAATGGGATGTTTCACTAACTCGTATTGAATTCATAATTCTACTTTTGAGTCATTAAACTATCAAAAGGAACTTTTAAATTCCGATTCCCAATTAGGAAGTACACCGTACGTGCTGTACATAGTAAAGTTATCGCGTTTTATTTTAATACCTATGAAACATACTTTTGGGTAACGCTAATGAAGCGGAAAGAAGCATTGGATATTATCACTTTATGATTAGTAATAAAATTGAAATGTAAATTAATGACAGACCTTGTAATAAATAACATAATTTGTAACTCATTCACGTTACTTTTTCGTATCGTGAGGTAGAGACCTAATGTGAAAATTAAACATATATCTTAATAACCTAAGGATATCAAATCAGGTTAAATAAATAATTCTTTTAAAATGGCAACATACAACCTGATCTATGAGACTAGTCACTTTATGTAGACTTAATAAATATTAAAAAAATCTCATTTCATACCTGTCGTACGTTAAGTAAATTATAGCCGATGGTAATGTAACTAAAAATATAAGCATACAATTTTGTTCAATTTTATTTTTGTTCGTTCCATTATTGATCAAATTTTATCGACACATTTATCGTTTACAATACCTAATACAAAAAATGAAATAATACTGATTGTACGTGACTTTTTCATGCAACACATTGTGAATAAAAATGATTTTGGGTAATAATATTTTAGTTATCAGCCCGGCGATTGAATTTTGTGAGAATTTGAGTTTATAAGTATGGTTTTTACGAAATAGTGAAGCGTGAATGTCCTAAGTCAGTGTTAGACTGTTCCTCTACACTTTACACAGTCAAAGAACTGAGAATAAAGAGCGATTGCTCAGAACCCAACTATAATCTAGAACCATCCTATTTAAATTTCTTCGGAAAAAACGTTAAAACTTCCTCAAATATTAATGAAGAAACACGCATTATAAGAATAGAATAAACAAAAATTATATACAAAAATATACTTACTCTCACAGATGTTTTCAAAATATTTCCCTATTGGTTCGCCATCGTCGATAAGTGGTCTTTCCGCGTTGAGATACGCCGATGGTCCGTCAGGCAGAGTGTGATGATCTAGGTGATAGAGACGACAGTTATACGCAGACGAGTGTGGAGCCCCCATATACAGGAATGACCGGCACAAGAACTCAGATTCGATTTCACAGGCGAGTCGGCAAGCGGCTTCTGATGTTACCTGTCCAACAACCGTATTTTTATTATTTTTAAAATTATCACATGTATTTATGTACATATTTATTACATATCTTTTTATAACATGTTATGAATTCTAATAACTTTTACAATGTTTATCGACAGGTGTTTCCCTTCTCAACGAAGCTTCAGAATTAAGTCAGTTAAGTAGCACTGTAATTGGTGCTAAGAAGTTTGAGATTGTGAGCAGAAGATAACTAAAAATTGTATAAATTCATGACATAAAAATAAATTTCCATAAAGTAACACTTGAATCTATATATTTTATTACTGTTATATCATTCAAGTATTTTCATATTATGGACACATACTTTAAATGGTGATTGTTATAAATGAGATTTTTTTTCCTCTGTACAATTTATATGCGTTAACTAGATATGTCACGCGGTCTTGCCCGCGTTAAATTTTGTAATTTTCTGGTATAAAAACTAGCATAAATTACTCTCCGAGAAGTCTTCTATCTGCCAATGAAAGTCTCGTCAAAATGAGATCGGCTGTTTCGGAGATTAGCTCAGGCAAACAAACACACAGACAGACATAAAATGTAAAAAGCGTGTTTATCTTTTGGTTACGTGGAAATAACCACATAAATTTGGAAACTGCCTTTATTTCGCACTTCAGACACTTCAATGTTATTTATACTATTATACAGATGTATAGATACGTATTAATTCGTTTAGTACATATTTAGGGTTCTTTTAAGGTTAACTGAAGAGCTATTTCATAAAAACAAGCTATTCTTTAGATGCGTGTTACAATGATTAATAGTACCTCTTCGTTTTTATATTTATTTTACGTAATATTCCTAAGTTACTCAGAATCACAACAGAACACATCATAAAAAATAATAATTATCAGATTTCATTTTAAGTACCCATATAACAACGTGAATAGTTGTAATATCGTATTTAAAACAAACACAAAAGAAGTAATGAAAATATTATAATTTTAACGATAGTAAAAATAAAACAGAATTCGCAAAGGAATATAAAATGGACTGCCCACACAACTTCTTAGCAATTATGCGAGCTCTTTTAATAAAACTATTTACTCATTTATATCCTTTTAGTAACTTTAATTCCAGAATTAATTACCGGCTGTCAGCAGTTTTTTCTGTTTATAGCATGTCTCTCACCGTTCTAATAATATTTTAAACATTGTTAATTGCTTGTACATCATAATGTGGCAACTAAAAGTGAACTAATCAAAGAGTCATTTTTAGCCTGGTAACTACGATGCCATTGTAAAAAAAAAGAAATTACCTTTGTATTAAAGCTAAATATCACTAAGTAATTTTTCTTTATTACTGTTGTATACCTACACCGAAACTAATCTAATAAGGATTTAAATTATGTTGAAAAAACTCAATGTAATGAAACCATAAATCGATCCAAACTGTCTTTAATTGCAATTTTGATACAAATGAACTAAGTCCACTAAAATAAAAAATTCGTTCAAAGTAATTGTTAAATCAATACAGTTCTCAGTTAATCTTTTAGTCAGCCGTTTTATTATCTATTCCTATTTTTGATACAATGTTTGAAATGACATGAATGAAATAATTTTTCAAATCATATAACTAGTCCAATCAATCTACGGATTGGCTAGGTTAATTTCTAGTCAACTGACGGCAGGAAAAAAAACGATTGTGTAGAACAATAAATTCTAAGAAAGATAGCGTTTTTTTTCCGGATTTTCAATGGCGAACCTAACCTAAAAAAATCGCGAAAATCAAAAAACGGATTTTCGCTTTACGGTTTTAGCGTTTTTTTCCGGATTTTCAATGGCGAACCTAACCTAAAAATATCGCGAAAATCCAAAAAACGGTATTTCGCTAATAAAATAGAAATGTTGCAAATATTAAAATTTTCTTTCGATTGATGTCCTGTTCAATACCTATTTTGGCCTTATTTATGGAGAAAAATGAAAAAATTGTAAAAAGTCGCATTTTTCATTTAATAATAACTTTTTATCAAAGCGACTTAAACACTTGTTACTTGGTGAAAATGTTGAGTTTTGGCTATTGAAAATTGTAGTTATTTTTTCGGCGCGAAACTTAAAAAATTTGTCAAGAAAATTTTATTTTTGTAAATAGAAACGTTTTTGTAAAACTGATTTTTTTGTTTGTTCGTTTGCTTTAACGCTAAACGCTACCTTTCTTACAATTTATTGTTCTACACGATCATATTTTTCTTTTCCTGCCCTTATTTGTCTGTAGCATTTCTGTAGATTGATTGGGCTAAAATGACGCGTCACTTACAAGAGAACAGCATTATAGAAAAAAAAATTGTGCGATTTGAAGGAATATTTTGTTACATCCGTAGCGAAAGTATAGGCTAGAAATTATTTTATTTATCTTTAGGAAGACCACAGAAACAACTGTTCTTATGAAGCAGATCCATCTTTTAGTTGATACCATGTATAACATCGCATTCTAAACATAGATACCACGAATAATAAATACATACCTGCAATTCTTTATCGGTGTAATAATGCAGACCAGCGTACTGAGCCACTTTGTCCTCAGCCACGCCCACACGCGGTGCACTAAACACGCGCTGGCCCTTGCACGCCTGAGTCGCCTTCAGGCAGAGATTCTGCACAAGCACACAGAGACATTAAGTACGTATGTACATATACATTGAAAAACTTCAGTGTTACCATTTTTAATTACGTAGTCCACATTAATACATGAAAATAATTTAAACATAGCTATACTCAACATACTTTTTTCTTGGGCTACATACAGAACTATTTTTGTAGACGCAATATTAATTTAAGAGAATTAATGAAGAAAAATTTCCAACATACAATTCCACGGTCCGTCAAGTTTTTTAGCTTCTTTAGCGGGCCACTGTCGAAAGCTCAATGTACAATAGTAGGTTGAATATGGCTGATGTAAAGTGTAAATAACTACGTAAAACATTTTACGTTAGTTCACAAGTAAAAAATATTTCTAATATAATAGTTTATCTGACAGTACAACTCAGGTTGACTGGTAGAGAATGACACTTTACTTACTTTACTTTACTTTATTATTATCCAAATTCAAATTCAAATTTATTCAAATTAATACAAATTACACCTTAAAAATTTAATACAAATCTTAATTAGATTGGTTGTTGCATTTAAACAAAGGGGTGCAATGTTAGGGAGGTGTATTTACAGTTCTCTCTTTTTAGCGGCCGCTGCACTAAGCTCGAGGCTTGTATCGCAGGTGCCTGTGCATTTGTGAATATACCATGTAGATATTTAACGGGCACTACGCCTCTGAACTTTAGACAGAATTACTGCACATTGACATAGAACCACTATACTTGAGACCTTTGCCTTGAACTATGACTATTTCATTCGAATTTAAAAAATCAACATAAATTGTATAATATTGAAGTCAAAAACCAAATAATTGTAATTTTATGAAAGATAAAAAATAATACCTATTAATTTGATAATATGCACAAATAGAGATAGAAAATTACAAAGTTAAAATACCTAAGCTAAGTGTATGTGTATGTGTGTGAGTGGGTTTGGGTGTGGGTGTGTGTGTGTGCAAGCGTTCGTGCATGTGTGTGTGTGTGTGTGTGTGTGTGTGTGTGCGTGTGTGTGTGTACGTGAGCGCGTTTGTCTTAACCCACAACAGCCAGAAGGTTCTCTGTCTGCGAATAGGTTTGCCCCAATAACCATCTCCGTATCACAAATTTAGCCTTGCTGGTGGGTAGGTGTTTTAAGCCGCTGAGGTGATGACAGATTTTGTTATATAGGAAGGGGTGGAGGAACGGTGGGTGACGTTTGGCAAACGCTGATTGGGTTCTCTGCTGTGGGATTCTATACACACGACGAGCAGCTTCGTGAGTGACGACTGAGCCCATTATTCGCCTGTGTGCTGTAGTGGTTGTCTTCAGTATAAATAACTGACGCACCGTTAGGACTTTGCATTCCTCATAAAGAGCATCAGTGGGAAATTTGAACGGTTTTCTGAGCATCACCCTTAACACAGCCCGTTGAGCTCTTTCAAGCTCAAGCATTTTCGTTTTAATTGCACCACCCCAGGACAGATTACAGTACGTCAAAAGTGATTCAGTCAGTGCTTTATATACCACGAATAGAATATCTCTACTCGCGCAGAAGCGTAGAGATCTGAGAACATAAATAGTCTTCCTGACTCTTCCCGACAGCACAGTGATGTGTGATTTAAAAGACAAGTTTTTATCGATTTGCACTCCTAGGTATTTAATACAATCTGCGTTGTCAATAGCTTTACAACTGCATGTAAAATCACAGGAAGAACCACACAAATCCGTGGGTGGTGTCCCGCAGGTGTGAATGATTAGTGCAGGCAATACAGGAGGCTCCGATGCACGCGTTTTATGGAATGTTATGAATTTGGTTTTGCCCACATTCATAGTCAACAAGTTCCTACAAAGCCAATCAGTAACCAGGTTCATCCCCCTTTGGGCAGTACTGAAAACCTTCTCCCAAGAAGTGTCTTGAAAGAGAATCACAGTATCATCGGCGTAACAGATAATATCCGCACGTGGTATGGCCAGCGAAAGAACGTCATTAATGTAGATTACAAACAGCGTAGGGCCAAGTATGCTTCCCTGGGGCACACCGAACCTGACAGGAAGCTGACCACTAATGTACGCACCCACTCTAGTACACTGACTACGATCCGTCAGATAACTTCGAAACCAATCCAGGGCGACTCCCCTGATTCCAAAGCATTCCAACTTACGCAAGAGGATGATCGGGGACACGGTGTCGAAAGCTCTGGAAAGGTCGAGGAATGTACCCAGGCAGCATCGGCCCCGGTCTAATGAGTTGGAGACTAGACTAGTCAGTAAAACCACTGCGTCCTCCGCTGATGCACCACGGCGAAATCCAAATTGCTTGTCAGATAGTAGTTTGTTATTCTCCAGAAATGAAACCAGGCGCCTATTAACTATTTTTTCCAATATTTTGGAGAAAATGCCAAGCAAAGAGATTGGTCTGTAGTTGCATGGCACCTCCTTCCTACCGTCTTTATAAATGGGCGTAACAACTGCGAGTTTCCACCGCCGAGGAAACACGCCACATGAAAGGCTTAGGTTGTAGATATGAGTTAAGGGTTCCAGTATTAAGTGACGAATTTGTTTAATTAGAAACGGGGTGCACCGGTCAAGTCCTGGCGCGCTTTCATTTTTAACAGAGTGCAATAGTTTGTCTACCTCCAAAGGGTCCGTTGGAGACAAGAAAAGGGAATCAACCGGTAGCATTACGTTTTTGAAATTAGCGGCTAATGCTGTCTGGGAGCAGCCAAGGTTTGATAGGCTCTCTTCTGCGAGAATACTTCCCACATTACAAAAATATTCGTTGCATTGATTTAGTGACTGTACTGGACTTTGAACAATCGTGGTGAGACCCAACGCGTCATTTTTCTTTGTAGGTAAGTGACATATATCTTTGATTGTGTGCCACAGCTTTCGCGGATTGTGTTTATTTTTGAGGAGTTGTTGACTCTCATATTCTTTTTTCATCCTGTGTTGAAGACTATTGAGATAGTTACGGTATCTTTTGTATGTTATTTGACAGATTGAATTTGATTGACACTAAGCATTAAGTTTGCGTATTGCATACATTATGTAAAATGAAGAATAAACCTATATCTAAACTAATATTATAACTATATTTAGTCAATATTTTTCGGACACTTTCTTTTACCGCAAGCACATCAGACCGTAAGCATATAGATGATAAAAATAATTATAACTTTAATTATTAAAAATTATGAAACTGTGAAGACATTCCAACGTAAATTAGTTTTACAATATTATGAATAAGCTTTATTACAAATACATATACTTAGTTATTTAAAACCATTACCTCAAAATAGTCGGTCCCAGGTGTGTCGGTAAGTTGCACGAAATGTTGTCCAGTGCGTCGGTCCGAGTCACTCATAGAACACCGCATACTGCCGTACTCATACTCCGCCGAACGACACGGAAAACGTTTCTAAACATAAAATATGCATATTATTGGAGCATTATTGAAATCATACCTAAACTAGCCACTTTCCATTTCACTTTTTCCGAACCTATTGCAGATATCTTCATAATTAGCTTTCATTTAAAGCAAACTTTCATTTGCCCAACACGATGTCAATAAAAAAACACTAATCCCCGATATCTATCTAAATTGAATTTTGTGTACATTAACTCCGTAAGTAAACTTTGATTCTTGCAATTATACAAAACAGTGTCGACTCCTATATGGTATAAACATATTTTTCTAACAGATTAAGCCTTGAAATATGAATTTGGCCCTTAATTACTTCGTTGATGCTGATAGCTATATAGAATTTTACTAAATTCTATCACAAGATTACGAAGCTTTCCCGTAAATGTACGTAACTCTAGCACGTAAGAAGTAAGCTGTACGCTTTGCTCGTATTCTCTATTTCGTTCTTTATTTTTATGAATGATGTACATCCAATAAATAATTAAATTAAAAATTAAATTGGGTCTCAAAAGCTCAAAAGCTGTTAAAATTAATATCTAATGTACCTCCCTAGTTTGATTATTTATTTCTTTTGTTCTGATAATTATATGCTTCCACGCTGCACAGGGAGACAAACAAAAATGTAGAATAATATACCAGCTGATTATCTTGCAGCGCAGGTCATAAAACTTACGTAACTAAAGGATAGAACGGATAGAGCGTATTACAAGTAACTTTAAATGACAGACTAGCAAACTGTCACTCATCTGTCACTATATGCTTTCACTCTGCCATCAGCAAGCACTAATAGATACTGCTAAAAGTGTTTTTAAATGGAAACGGCGTAATGTTTCGAAAGTACGTATTTATATTGGAAAAAGCTAATTTATTTACTCGTAAAACCAGTCTTTATTATCTGTCATTTCTCAAATTACTGTTTATAACTTAATGTCAAATCGACCTACTCTTGAGTATTTAATTATGGTTACTTAAGACACTCCTTAGCCTTAAATTCTTTTACAGTTCTCTATTTTTAACTTTATTAATATTATACTTCTTCTCTGAACTGAAAGATTAAACTAAATTCCGCATACTGTAACATATTATGATAACGTTCCACTTTTTTAAATATTTTCGTGATCAAAAGAATGGTATAATTATAAAAACGAATAATACATTTCTAAAACTATTGATATTAGGAAAGCGCATCTTTTCATTATAATTATAACATAATTATAAACGTTATACATACTTTCATGTTATCGTAATAAAAAACATTTGCTTAAAATAATAAAACACACAGACATAAGAAGGACTCCGCGTCTTTTAATTCAATAGCGAAGCAGTCCACGTAAACTGTCTCGCCTGTTTGCACTATATACAGTAATATTATAAAGAGAGAGAGAGCGCGAATATTGTGACTTCGTGTGTATGTGTGAGGTAATATCCGGAACCACTACGCCTATTTGAAAAATTGTTTCCCTATTTGAAAGGTACATTTTCAAATGGACATAGGCTATATATTATGTATTCAACCCAGCAAAGTCGGGTAGGCTGCTAGTTCATATATGTCCTTACGCACAGATTTAAATCACATAAGCCGATTGGCATTTAATTAGAATAAACCATTCACACGTCTCTATGTCGGCTGCTCGCTTAGTTATGTTCAATAATTTGTCACAGAGCGTTGCTAAGGAGTAGATAACGCGGAATCCTTTTTTACGTTAACGATATAACACTATTTTCAATAAACCATTCTTTCGCATCATTTACGTTACAATATTTATTACTTTTTAAATCGTAGTTTTGTTTTAATAATAATTGCGTGATATTCGCTCACTTCTAAGTAAATAAAAAATCTGTGGATACGTACCTCGTTCAAACAAGCGGCAAGACAGGCTTCCTTAGTCGAAGTGTAAATTATGGAATTGTCGTGACCGCGCAAAGATTTGCCTGGTACCCGCTCAAATGCCCACGGCCGCAAGCATACGCTATCACTCCTTACTTGCAACTTTACCATGTAATAAGTGTTCACGGAACGCTGCAAATAAATACGTAATTAAGTTTAAAAGTTACCAACTGTCGCCATTTACATTCAAAGGCGTAGCGGGTGGGTTTAGTCCGCCCCACAAATAAAGAGAATCACACTGCACTGAATTTTTAATTAATCTTTCTGCTGCTCCGTCAGTAAAAAATCATTACTACGTTGATATACATCACAATTATACATGCACTGAGATATTTACGAATCATAATGTGAGAATATAGAAAAATATTTACGTTTCAGGTTTTACTAAAAAAGTGCAAAAATAAAATTTTTATTATACGTTAAAGTTTTCATTTTGTTTTTGTTCAATGACAACATCACATTTAAGTACATTAATTATAGACCTAATAAAAGAATATTAGTCGAAGTACATTTCTGTTTTTCTATTGGCATTTTCTAATTAGCCGTTGCCCGCGACTTCGTTCGCAGTTCGCGGTTCGTTCGTTCGTAGTCTTTTATTTACTAAATTAAATAATTTAGAAACCTTCTTGGACGTACGCAGAATAATTCTCCTAAGTTTCATCACAATCGGTTGAATGGTTTAGGAACATTTAGAGGACAAACATACAAATAAACATTCATTGATGAAAGATGAAAGAGAAATTGTTCTGCACTATTAATGCAAATAATGTTCACTGATTTTGGGAAACATTAACTTATCGAAAGTTTTACATCAACTTATAAAAACATCAACGTGACGTAAAGTTGAGCTTATTACAGCACCGATTTTTCAAACCGTAACAACATGAACGAAATACGTTATAAAAAGTAGCGTATCGGATTGCACCGTTGCATCATTATGTTTACTACTGCACTCTTCATTAGGCCCGAAAGCGATTGCATCGCTACGAGCCCGTGAAATAGTCTTTAAAATACTATAATAACACTTATTTCTAATATATTTTAAAGTAATAGCATTATACGTCGGTCAACTTATAAAGTAGTAAATTTCCTAACTGTTATTGTGAGTGATGAATGTACATGTACAATTTCTTAACGTTTAGATTAGATTACCATATAAACAGTTCAAGACCATTTACATTTTTTTACTTCATTAGAAATGATATTGTATTTTATTACTTGAACATGATTTCTGTATTATGCAGCCTTCAAGATCAGCAAACTAATTATGTAACTTCCATATCACTGGATGTAGAAATTGTAAAAATGATTGACGTTTAAAATGAATATGAAATGATAAATTTGGAATTTAACTTCATTCAATCGTAAAATTGGCCTGTATTTCATTGTTACTTCACAGATTTGCCTTTTATTTATAGACTTCTAAGGTAAAAAATAGTGCCATAACTAAAACACTAACAGAGTAATATACTGAAAATACGAAGTTTAAAAATGACTTCGTCTGCTGATATTTTCCAATCTTTCTATAGTGTGTAACACAAATCACTGAATTAATAACACAAAAATGTTTGAAAGTCGTTCATTTTTTATCGTCTAAAATCAGTGCAAAAACTTGTCATGAAAGAATATTAATAATCAATTTTCTGTACTATATCTATACCAATATCATAAAGAGGCAAACTTTGTTTGTTTGTATGTAATGGATAAACTCAAACACTACTCAATACATTTCAAAAATTCTTTCGCAATTTTTAAAAGCTATATTATTAGCGAGTAACATTCCCCGTATTTTACTTTCAAAAAAATTTCTATCCATGCAAAGCTGGTGCGGATCGCTAGTCTTAAATACAACAAAGTGTTTTTTTATGTTTCTGTGCTATAAGCTAAACTATATGCACTAATCTATTTTATTACGAAAAATCAGGCATCTTTTAACTATTAGGTATTAGTAGAATAGTAAGTTCATTAGACTTTACAATAGATATTTAAAAGAAAACTAATTCGACTTAGAATTTTATTACATAGAAACTCTTTATTAATTCCTCCAATACAACTAAGCTTTTGTATGTAAAAATTCAGATCAAGTCAGAAAAACAATAAATTGCTTTGAATATATAATGGATTTAAAATACATCATTTAAACCTGCAGTGATCACACATTAGGCACATAATAAATTTCACAGGAACTTTTTAATAGCTTTCATTTGAATTGTTAATGCAATCTCGGCATCAAAAGCTAATTGGCAATACCAAGGGAAGGATAGCCGTTATCTTTGCCTGGATTTATTTACCGGTTAGCTTTTCCTATGTAACGCTATGCGTGTCTTAAAGCGAGATGAATTTAAAAGCTCTAATAAACATTACTTAACGACTATTAAATATGCGTTTCAGGAACTATTTAGTTTCAGGTAGTTGAAAAAATTTGTTGATAGAAACAATAGTTGTTATATATTCATGAAAATTGTACAATATACAATACTACACAATAATATTAGGTAAAATTTTAATATAATAATAGCAGCCGAACGATGAGACTTTAATTATTATTGTTCATTTATATTGATTGATATACAAAAATCTAAAAAATTATTACATAAATTCTTCCGTAACTATAGAGATTTATTTAGCAAAATGAAACCATCTTAAAGAAGACCTATAAACGTACAAAAAATAGATAAATAGATTCTGTATTGCTTACAAATAATAAAAATATAGCGTACCTGTGGTGCAGCGTTAGGGTTGTTGGCATCTGTGTGATTCTGCAGTAAGCATCTCGTCTCCTGTACCGGTGTCAATGGATTCAATACAAAACTGCAACAAAAAATGTATTTCAAGTTATTTTCAATACCATTTCAGTTAACGAAATAAAATATCTCTCGTCATTATGACATTTAGATTATCATTGACTTAAATATACTAAAACTGTTACAGTTCTTGGATCTTTACGTACAAAAGACTTTAACGCGTACGCACACTTAGTGTTCTTTTGTTCTACAATGAATATCTGTATATTAATTAAATCAGGATTATCTTCATACGAACAAAATGACAGTTGAAGTAAACTTAAAATTTTTAAACTTTTTACCAAATTTAGGTTAAATATAATTACTAAGAATAAAAATTGTCTCTGTATTGTGAAAGTACGGTTAATAATAACAACATATAACATGCACATACTGAACTCTACAAAAAATTAGCGGTGAATAAAGCGTTAAAATTAAATCAATCGATTCTTTTATTTCAGAACTATTCAGTAACGGTAAGATCGAACGGTTCAATCAAATTCCTATCAATTTCAATTTCGAGCATGCAACTCGTACAAAACTCGGCCACTGTCTTGCAAAAAGGCAATAAAACTTCTAATTGTCTACCTTTTATTCTTACCGTTTCTTTTATAGTTTTTTCTGCAGACGAAAATAAAAGACGTTATCTATCGTCTACGATTAATCTTCCCTATATAAAGTTATATTCCAAGCGACGATCGTTTTTGAGACACTAGAGCAGAGCGCTTTCCGCGAATAAAACCAATTAAATTATTTAGGAACTGTTAATTACCTAAGAATGTCATCGAAGTCATTGGCTCCAAATTTTACTCTTGTACTGTCTAAAGTAACGGAATTCACGAAAAATTGCTTCATTTTTTGAAAAATAGCTTTAAATTATGTTACCAATGAAATATTACTTAACTGACTTCTTATTCATTATTTAGCGAATCAATCTTCTTTAAAGATTACTCTATGTATGACAATCTACTTACCGACTTTTTAACAGAATTAAATACTTTACAAATGCACACAAGCTTACAGTATGAATCCAAAAATAAAACGTGCTTTCTAGCTATGAAATGGACTATTACCGCAGAAAATGATCCCACTACATTGGCTACCTAAGACAGGAACGAGTTGTAACTCAATAGCGGGACCTCACTATATTTATTACCACCGGAAAAACGAAGCAAATACAATAAATTCTTGTTTTAAAAGACCGTATATGTTCACACGCTTTTTGTCATCAAGTTACGGTGTACTTTAATTTAATAGAATTTCTACCTTGTTTTGAGATGCTAATATTATAACTAAAATGTTTTAGCTTTTAGAACGTTATAATATAAGACCTTCGGTCACGAGTCTGTAGAGACATTCAGTTCTAGAGTATTTATCAATGTTGAAATATATGGTAACAGAAATACATAAATAATTGATTATAGTTTTTAGATTGTTCTTTCAATGAAAATTACAGCCGAATATCGCTTTGTGCTGTTGCAAAAGAGTATTTACTAACCAAGATGTTTTTAAATTGCTAATTAAAAAATATAAGCTCATGTGTAATCCTATATAAGACATGTACTAATACTTAATTAATTTTTACTTATCTAATACCTAAAAAATTGAGGCATATCTATTCACAAGCATAACAGTATAAACAAACTATTTAAAAAGTAACGGATATTTTCTAAATTTATATTATCGTTATTCGTTACGCTTGGCGCTAAAAATGCTTTACAACAATATTATTTACACAGGTAATGTTTAACTTCATGCTTCTAAACAGTTGCTGGAAATGCTATAACTTTGAATTTAAAGTAACTGCTTTGTTAGAAACAGCAAAGATTATTCAGATATGAAGATGATAAAGTACATATACTTTATCATCTTCATACGTAATTTAATAATAACAATAAGTTTTAACTGACAACCAGTAATTACTTGATGTGATTTGACGAAGAAATTCACAGTTAACACATGCCTGTAATTTTTATTTGGTCTACGTATATGTATAAGACATAGTAAAATTTTTTATTCAGCCCAAGCGAACAACGTCGATAAATCGATGAAATAGGTTCATATTATATTTATTTGAAATCTTAATGAATAAATGTAAAGTTTAAAAATTTTAAATACGGAAAGGAACTACTATGTATATCATTACGCTGTATCCCCAAAGGGGTAGTCGGAGAGGACAGAGCGTTAAGCATCGCGGTCCTCAGACACTTATTTCGCCTTCTTAAATCTAGTCATTCTCTTTACACACTTTCGCCTAGGTATGCGAATGCTTTTGACATTTCCATCAACTAACGCTCTCGCTATTTGATCTTCAAAATTTAGCCTTGGTCTTCCTTTTAAAATTAAAATACCATTTACACGCGTCTCATTATGTGAAACTTTATAGTCTGTACTAAATTATTATTGCATGTTTTTTATTCTAAGTTTGTAATAACTTACATTTGTGGAAATGTAACTTTAGAAACATTAGAAATTCGGAATTTTAGAAACATACTTTACGTCAATATCATTGAGATGAAATGTTTGGGACTCTTTAACCAACTACGAACACTTATGTTGCCAGTACGTCCTTTCTTCTGTCTGTGTGTTACGACTACAAACTGACAAGTCAATGGGATAATTCGAATGGCAGGAATGGGAAACATTATGTATTAGTATAGAAGAAAGAATTCAAAAAAGCGCCCTATCTTGTAACGTATATTGGATTTGTCTCCAAAAGTATAAAAGTAACTTGGGATCACAACCTAGGTACTTTTTTCAAAATGGTTCACATGCAATCGACCTCGAATTTCTATGTAATCTAAGAAAAAAATGAAAAGAATTTCCTGATTTTTAATTAGTTCTTTCAGTTAATGAATAACAAAAAAGTACATACATATCTTAACGTTAATATTTACAAACTTAAAACTACACAGTATCTTAAATAATAGATTTCCTCAAAGATACTACTTAGAAAGCTGTCATTGCTTAAGGTGCCTAACAGACTGGCAGCATTACCTCTGTATTTGCCTACGTATTTTTTATATCGTACAATGTAGCAAAATTGCTTTTGAAAAATTTTGGAAAACAATCAAATATACCAAGCCGAATTAAAAAACCCACATGATAGTGTAATGTGTAATGGCATGAACAAGATAAGATTACCTAGCTATACTTACTATGTGTAGTTCTTAATACATATAAGTATATATGTTCTTAATATATATAAGTAGGTATATATGTATTAAGAACTACATACAATAATTTGGCTTAATAAGAGAGATACTTAAATATACACATAGTAAGTATAGCTAGGTAATCTTATCTTGTTCATGCCATCACACTCTCTTGTGGGTTTTTTAACATTTAAAAGTCTATGCGACAGTTGAAATAGACAAAAATTAAAACACCGTTAGTAGCCCCTATGTTTTGAGATAAATATAATAATATTATATGCAGAATAGTAATAACATGCCGCTATTACTGTGAGTAGACAGACATCATGCGGAACATTCGCATTCAACGGAATTTCTTAGTCTCAGGAATAAAGTGACATCTGGAACACAGTGCTTTACAACTGCACTTTGGATAACGGACCCATTTACCGTTTACGTAAATATTTTGTATTTCTCGGCTTTGTAGGAAACAAAATATCTTATATGTGTATCTTAACGAAAAATTGAAATTCTTTTTATAACTCTATGTTATCACTTTAATGTTATCAAAATAAATTCCTCCGAAAGGAATATCTGCATAACCAAATGACAAACTCTTTAATAAAAATACGTATGTATATTATGTTCGTGAGCATTTAGAACTAAGAAATTAAAAAACATGTTACTAATGTATTCATTTCATTAAAGGTTACATATCATATTTTACTAACATATACATAAGAAACGCTCTTTACTTGAAAATATTATACATACTTGTCACAAGGTACACAATTTTAGTAGTCTAGTAAGTAAAGATACATGTTATATATTCTAGTTTTTTACTTCGATTACAATCTTAACGCTGAACATGATGCTTCTCTAGTAAACGAATATGAAGACCCGACTAAAATAGATTTGACGTTGAAACACCTTGGGTTTACTTGAATAAATTGATTTGACTTTGACTTTGAAAGAGTATACATAATGCAGACGCAATGCTGATGTTTAGAGGCATCTAATAAATAAGAAACAAGCAGTACCTTTGTAGCGTAAGTTACATTTCATGTCTCTTTTACAAGTGTGTGTATGTACGTAAATAATTAAATAAATAAAATAAATAAATAAACAATGTCATCCACAATAACCGGATCTCAACTCAACCTATTTTCCGTAACACAAAATCTACGGTTTAATTTACACTACCATTATAATTACACTCCACCATTTTTAGACAAGCGAAAATTGTTTAAGCGCAGTAAGCACATATACATTTACATAAACCACTGAAGCGCCACTATGCTGTTATAACTATTATACATTTCTCTGCTACCTACACATGTTAAAAATGCTATAAACGACCAACCGAACATAATTTCGATACAAATATACATGATTAATGCTGCGATAGAGCCCTCAGACTAATGACATCGAATATGTTTTGGTTTCAAAACTGCTATAATAAATCTTTTGAACCGTGTTATGTTATTAAAGTAGTAATTAAATGGTAGGTATGCGGACATACCTTCCGTACGGTACAAATCGATTTTGAGAACACTAAAGATAAATATAGCTATGAGAGTACGTAATACACGGTTGATTTTGATAGTATACATCAATCATACGAATGCGGGAATGTATTGACTAATCAGGTAAGGGCATATCTACTATTGTATGCATTGTGTGTAAAGCTATACACATCACGTTAAATTATCATAATTGTCGTCAATGTATGATCTGATAAAATTGAGTAAAATAATAACACATTCAGTTTTTTGTTACTACTTACAAACTCATTCGTATTAAAATCAATACGTAACTTAAGTATTTTGTATTGGAGTTCTAATTTCAACCTAAAAATAATACCTTAATGCATACATATCTTCACGCTGTATCCCCAACGGGGTATGGTGTATATACATACATATCTTTACGGTGTATCCCGGGGTAGTCAGAGAGGACGGAGCGCCAAGCGTCGCGAGTCTTACATACCTCTTTCGCTTCTTCAAATCTCATCATTCTCCTCACACATTTTCGCCTAGGTATGCGAGTGCTTTTGACATTTCCGTCGGCTAACACTCTAGCTATTTGATCTTCATAAGTCAATCTTAATACTAGTTATGATGAATATACCTATCTATATACAAATGAATATACAAGATATGCATGTATGTATTTTAGGCAAGTTCAATATCAATCACAAATCCAAACCCCGAAATAAAAATTAAGTCAGTTTGATTTTGAGAATGCGAAGTATCTATGCCATAACCATAACTATAATAGAATTTCAACATGAACACAATATTAAAAACAATTTAAGTAACTAAAAGTATACCATGAATCAAGTAGGTAATCAAAAAAGTATCAAACTGCTGCATTTCACTTATACGCCTGCACACACTTCTCAACATCGCATCCATCACTCCTCAAACGGTTGAAAATTGTAAAGTGGCCCGTGAATCATATCGCTGCATTTCATCTCACTCTCTAAATGCTCTAAAATATTTTGATCGATGAATTAGTAGCCAGATACATTTATCTAACCGTTTATGATAAATTAATAAATAAACATTTCAAATGATTTCGTAAGTATTTCAAATTCTTTTCGTTCTAATCCGATAGTAAGTAGATAAAGCTGGGATAACGACATTTAAAAAGTAAGTGATGGATTGTCTCTCCTCCGTGAAAGGTTTTAACAGCTAAGCAAGAGGTCATTCAAAAACTGACAAACGTGACGGGCACCAAACTGGAATGTTACAATTTCTCTGACTGAATCACGATCCTCGTAAGTATTTGAGACACTTAACCTTTGATTCGGTCGAATTGTATCGTGCAGCTGGGAGATATTCTAGTGCAAGCCTGTGCGGTCGTTTGCTCGCTGATACCGTAAACGTACCCCGAGCAGTCAGTGGCACACCGCGGTGAACAGTTACCGATTGTTAATATCGCATTCGTCCCATTCTTTTGTCAGATCGCTATTTCTTTGGACAGATTGATTTAAGATATGCAGTTGTGTTAGTACAATGCTAGATTAGGAGCTTGCAAAAGTTCCGTCCAGTTTAATTGAATACAGAATTGATTTTCGATTTGTCCCGTTCAAATTGATTTCGAGAAATCAAACGACTTAGATCGTTCGTGTTTGATTAGCACAATTAGCAGCATGTAGGTAATCAGATTTGCTCTTTTTTACAATTAGAATTATCTTGAATATACTGTAAGTTTATTTCCTCATTTACAAGAATATTCAGTATGTCTAAATAAACAAACCATAACAGTACCTACGCATAAAACCAACAATAGCAATGAAAACCATAGCCGTGTTGCGAATGGTTCATCGGAAATAATCTATTGGAGACGTATGCGATCACTTTTACTGTTATCCAATTTGGAGCGCGGCGGGCTCGGTTTCCGCTTTTACACGGTTTGTGGCCAGCGATTCTCGAGACACATTGTTATTAGTCAAGAGCGTGTCATTGAAAAGCCTCAGCCAGAGGACTTGCGGCAGACTGACACACATACCGAACCCCAACCTTATCTGTGCACTTTAGGGCTGTCACATGATATTAAAAACACTGTTTAAACTATTTCATATTAACGTTGACTGAATGTCAAATAAAACACAATTTATTATTCAAGAGTTAAATCAAAATTATTATTATAATAAACAAACCGAACACCATTTACATACATATATGTATAAACATAAAGTAGACTTTCATTCAACATTAACTGAAAGTTTAACTTTAGTATAAGTACATATACAGTTCAGTATCACGAACGAAAGTAAATAAATCTTTAGACATGGAAAAAAATTATATTAGGAAAAGGAATAATTTCTAATTTACTTATTATTTATTCGTATGTGCTCTCGACAGCCCTGTTAAATAATACTTGACTTAACAAATTGACAACACCCGCTAATACTTCGTGAATTAGTGAATCTTCCTGTCAATCGAAAACTTATCGCAGACATTTAGACTAGCCTCGTGATCTCAAACACGACACGTTGATTTTTATTTGTTTCGTGATCAGTCAAAGAATAACGAATCATGTATTGATTAAAATAAGTATGAGAAGTAGGTATTCGTTGTCCGATTAAAGATTGGCTTTAGTGGGTCAGATTGAAGGGTAATATAATGACGTTTCAATTAAAAAGCAATGGTTATGAACGGTCAAAGAAATCACAATGCTGAAAGACTATAAATCCATTTGTATTATAACAGCTGTCGGATTGATATTTTTAGAGTTCTGTAGCCAATCCCGAAAAACGGAACCTTTATAATTTCGTCCTGTCTGTCCGTATTTCACGTCCATCTTACTCGAAAACAATTGGCACTATGTAGATGGAAGATAGGTTATTCTATTAACCGCTATACAAGGGTGTGGTATGAAAAAAGGGGTGACATAATATTAATATATAATATACAACATTAAATGTGTTGTATAAAATATATTTGAATAAAATTAGGGGCGGTACTCTACATACGTGATCGAGGAGCGAAAAAATTCAAGTGCACATAAGCGTGTAGAGTATCTTATCTACATATTCGAGAGCTTCGAAAATCATGTAGACTCTATATCTAGTCCTCTAAATTATAGAGGTTTTAAAGCGACTTTTTTAAGCCGATAGTTGCCTGAGATACGCGCTTCTAAAGTCGTAAAAAGTATCTCTTTCCCTGTCTAACTTTTTAATTACAGGGGCAAAATTATGAAAAATTCATGATAGCACAACTCGAAAAGCGCTTTCGACCAAAATAACGTTTGAATAAGATATATTGTGTCATTTTTGACATATGGGGTATTTTCGGTTACATGCTCAACAACCATAGAAATAATATTGATTTGCACAGTGTCATTAAGAAACGCTATGAAATACAAATTTATTGTCTATCTACTGAATGCTTCTTTGTGTATGACCCGACACGCACTTGACCAGTATTCTGTTTCACCAATACCGTTTTTGCTTTTTGCAATGTCTTTTTTATAATGACATGTAATAATAATAATACTCTTTTATTGCACCATTAAAAGTATACAAATATATGACTAAAAAAAATAAAGGTTGTACAATTTGGGCGACCTTATCGCTAAAGCGATCTCTTCCAGGCAACCTTAGGGTTACAGAAAGCTTAAAAGTACATTTACGGTAGGCGATGCAAAATTGACATTGACATGAATACTTACTTCATTAAAAAAAAACAATAATAATAATAAAAAATAATAATAATAATAATAGTTATAATAATAAAATACAAAAAAATAAGTAAATAATAAAAAAATACACATACTATTTACATTCATAATAATATATAATATAATATATATAATAACATATCTACATATTACATAATACATGTTATACATATACATAATATACATATGGACACATACACAGACAAATGAAAAATTAAATAAATAAAAAAAAAAATAACAGCTAGTAGGTAAGATAATAAATTTTAAGTTGACGTTTAAAACTAGAAAGGGTGTTGGCACGTCTTACAGTAATAGGTAGGGAGTTCCATAATCGAACAGCTTGTACTGAGAACGATCGAGAAAAGAACTGGGAAGTGTGCAAAGGGGTTTCAAGACGAAGAGTTTCACTAGTTCTCAAACTACGTTCTTCATCGCTGCGGAACTTGAAGTTATCTTTTAAATATGTCGGTGTCGTGGGGTTAAATAAAACAGAATAAAGGAGGGAAAGAATGTGTGTGTTCCGGCGAAGACGAATAGGGAGCCACTTGAGTTGTCCCTTCTTGTCAACTAGAAAGAACATTATTAGAACTGCTGCTGCGCACTGCTTACAGAGATTATACAACGTAAAAGTTGTACAACTAAATGAGCCCGCCCCTGAATCTCGATACTTAAAAAGACTGAGTGTTAGATATTTGGATACATACAATTCTGTATCTTAAAATCCTTAAACAATGGACACACGATTGGATAAAAAAACTTAGATAAAAAAAAATTCAGAAAAGAAATTATTTTGCACAGAATTTCAATTACATTTCTGAAATTCTACACAATTTCAAAATGATATTTACCGTGTAATATAAATTGTTGCCTAGTGAATAAAGTTTACATTCGCTTATAATAAATACACGAATACACGAGAATGTCAACCGCGCGGCCGCCACGCAGCAGCCGCAAGAAAATTTTCGCGTCGTCTGTCTGCGCTGTTATATTTTTTCTCCATGTGTTATATGTATAATATGTTTTTGTAATGGATCTCTTAAGGTCTTTTAAATTGATACTCGTAATCGCGGGGTCAGATGTATTTTTAGCCTTTGACTTTATGTCTTACCATAGACAATATTATATTATTGGTCTTTTAAAATAACAACCTAGCTTATATACCCTATATGTTAAAATCGTTTCGGTGATTTCGACCTTGTTAGGGAATAGATATATGTACCTACATAATACGAGTACATATATTTTTTTCGCTGTTTAACTGCGTAAAAGTAATATTGTTATGTTTAGTCATCTGTAGAAAATTATGAGATTCTCATATAGCATCACTGATATGTGATGTACAAAACATAATGGATATTGTAACGCATATTTAAAAGTAACTTTTGCCCGCTACTTCATTCGCTTACATTTCGAAGAAACCGTCAGTCAAATTACTTTCTAAACATTTTCAGTGATGTGTCAAATATAACCCATTCTGACCTCGATCAAATGGACTATTATTCGAGTCTTTGAATAACATATGAGTACATAGCAGTGAGACATGTCTAAGTAAAATGAAAATTTCTGTTTATAATTTATGTTACCGAAAAGAATAGACAGGAAAATTGTAGAAAAATAGAGATTATTTTATTAAAAGAGACTGTAAAACATGCAACGAGTCTTTTAATTTTTACTCTAAAAGCGGCAAGAACTAACCAATCAATATATTTAATTTTCAGTATTTTTAAATCTGTTTAGCCAAAGATTACGTAAAATAGACAAAAGATAACTTTGCTTAATGTGTTACTTCATTCAAAATTTTTTTTTTGCTTAAATATGTCTTTTCATTAGATATTGTTTACTGTTACAATAAAGACTGCATTAGAATAGTTACTTAAAAAATTACCTAAAAGCTGCTGCCTGACAGTCATTTTCCTCCCGACACCATCCCTGACATTCGTATAGTGATAAATTCTTCACTGTGTAATACGCAGTGCCTGTAAAGTCGATGTCCGTTAATTTCTCAAATGCGATCCGACCTGTAACAAAAAGTTGCCATTGATATTATAAACGCAATAGCCCAGTGGGAAAATTATTTAGCGTAACTCTCTACGACCCACATAAGTTAAAAACTGAATTGCTTATTACAGAATTTCTAGATCGAAATTTATTATAAATTTGTGAACGACAACGGTTTAAAATTTTGTTCGAGCACGAGTTAAATATGTAGACCAGCAAAACTCCTTGCGCCAACTCAGTAACTCAAGCGCATCTCACTGCTCACTGCCGAATGAGTCGCAAAGCGCACGCCACCCAAATTCCGCGCCCACTGGCTATTAGTCCTGACAGAACGTCGATGTATTATGCGCCAATACATTTAGAATAAGTGACTCGGCATATCAGGCGCAGTGAACAGAGTTGGCGCAATTGGACGACGTAGCGCGGTGTTACCAATGTCTAGTCCACTTTATTGGGATTCTGTAACCAAAACGGATAAAACGAAACCCAAATAGTTTAGTCACGTCTGTCTGTCGGTCCATATATCACAGTCCATTTATTCCGTCATCTTTATACCTACTGAGCAGTATGGACACAAATTGATAACCTAAAACCAGTAATAAGTCTCAAAAATTGAAATAGATATCGGCTACTTTAGACACAATCATTTTTTTTAACGTTAATTTATTAAACAAAACTCCTAGTTTCTCAGAAATCACTACAAAACCCAAGTTAAAGCGCATTTAGCCGTTTTTATTCTATTGCAGCCCCGGATCTAAGGGGGGGCAACTGGGGGTACTTGCCCCGGGCGGCAGTTTCATGGGGGCGCCAAATCCTTGAAATATCGAACAAGTGAAGCGTATTTTCCAACAATCTCATAGGTTTTTATCAAGTAATCGAATCTTAATATAATATGTTTGAAAAGCAAACTTTTGTATTTGTCAGTTTTTCTTAAACACTGAAGAGGGGGGACGCCACTATCAAGTTTTTGCTCAAGTTCGAAAAATCGTAGATCCGGGACTGTTCTATTGTGATTGTAAAATAAATAAACATAATACACATTACAGATGTTCAATAAATCAAAGCTTTCACAGAACATATTTATAAAGGATCGTAAAATCTACACACATATTACTTTTTTCAAATTATCTCTTATAAATGAACATACATTCTTTGTAACCTGTTGCTGTACCTACATAGATCTTCCAAATATTCGCAAAGCTTTGATTTATTAAACAAAACTCAGCAGACGTTTAATAAATGAAAATTTACGAGGAACATATTAGCACAAATTAATTAGTTACTAACGTTCAGTAAAGATTCACTAAATCCATATTAAATTTTTAATATTAAGTATACCTCGCTAAATAAACATATATTCTTTAAAACCTGTTCCTTTACTTACACAAATCTCGCAAATATTTGTATTTTTATACAAATATTCCAACAGCTTAAGAGCTAAAATGATGACAAACACAAAGTTAGACAAAATTAAATAAAATAATTTATCTATACAAATGTTATAAATGCGAGTGTCTCTGTCTATCTGTGTCACATTCACGGCTAAATACGATAAATCAGTTTTGATGGCATTTGGTTGGACATAGCTTAAACCCTGAGGAAAGAAATAGGCTAACCTACTTCGTTTTTAAGGGTGGCTTGCACTAACTATTTAAATTCGATTTAAGAATTTGACATCTCTCTTGCACCAACAATTAAATTGTTCATGCAAGCGAGATGTCAAATCCTTAAGTTGAGTTTAAATAGTTGGTATAGGCCACCCTAAATTCGTCGAAACGTCTTCAAAACCAAATGCTTAAAATACAACAAACATAAGTATATTACTTTGAACTACCAATTACTACAATATATATTTCAAGTGCATATATGTATATTATATGTGTTATGTGTGTTAAAATATCTTTAATAAAAATAAACTTACTTAACGCAAGTGACGCTTGCAACAAGATCAACGTTACCCGCGCCAAACGCAGCACTTCGCCCTTCATGGCAACGAGAGACTCCACCTGTTTAAACAAAAACATTCATTAAAACTCTGTCTTTAAACATTTATGGCATATGCAATATACATAATATGCGTCTGCTTAAACAGAACTACAAGATGTTTCAAGTGTAACTCTACTAAGTGTTAAGCAGAGCATTTCTATCAAAATTAGAAATAAAATGACACAAATGCTTGTAGAAAGTTCTATAAAAAGCATTAAGTACTGGCGGTAGTGAAAAGCTCATCGTCCCAATTGCTTGGGTCGCGTGTATTCATACAAAACGATAGTATTGTCGCTTTATACAATACAATGGATAAAATCGAAAGCCGGTCAATGAGGCGTCATAATATTTTACGCATTTCTATGAATAGGTGTTATTCTGAATCAGATTTCTATGTTATATTTTTAAGTACCATTTATTAACCGAATATATTAAATTGGATTGTTGTTACTGTCATTGTTCCAATGAACACCGAACAACATTTTTTAAATATTACATTACAACTGAAGTGATCTTGACCTGCATTCGTATTGCTAATACAATTATAGGTAAATAATTTAATGTTCATCAAGTTATTTTCAATAGAACTTGTTGACTTTCGACTTTTATTATTACGCTTCTATTTGTAGAGGATTTCGAAAGTGTAGTCACTAATTCAATACTTATAAGTAAATATACTTTTTTTTCATTTGTGTAGAGAAAAGGTACTATATCACTAATTATTATTATTATTTGTGTCAGAGTAAATAAATATATTATGTGTATCTCTGATATGTACTGCAGTAGTGTAGATACAGATTAGATGTGTCACAGAAAAGTATTGATAACATTAAACTTGACATCACATTATTAAAATAAATTACAAAGTAGTCACGCGCCCGCTCAGTGGTTTTAAAAAAAAAAATCACTATAATATTTTTATGATCTCGGCGCTCCGTCCTCTGTCCTGTATGCCTATCCCGTCAGTGACATTTATTTATTTATTTTATTTTATTATAACTGAAGTAGTTATGATCGATTTACTTTTGTATGTTATTCATTGTTGTACAAAAAGTAGAAAATAAAAAAACTATTCGATACAACTTTCAGAAACTCGAGTACTACACTACACAATGTTCAGTACTACACACTTTGTTTTTAAAAAGAATAAGTTTAATATCATGAATTTTAATGTTTCGAAACAAAATTAATAATTTTTTGAAATCAGTGTGAAAATAGTGCTTATTTTAATGAGATGATGTCGGATTAAAAATACCATCCGTATATTCCTGTGACACATCTAATCCATAACTATGCTGCTATAATATAAATAACAACAATAATTATTAGTTCTCAGTATGTTATCTCAAAATAATATTCACTAGTACCATATAGTGCCTACATGTTAAACTCTACAAATGAAAAAGAAAGTATTATAGTCAACTAGACTTTAGAAATTCTCTGCAAATAGAAGCCAAACATTAAAAATTGAAAGTCATCAAGTGTACTGTTGAACACAAACTGATAAGTAATAAGTTATTGATAGTGATTTGCAATACGAATGCAGGTCAAGATCAGTTAGTTCAGTTTGAACTACGAAAGCTAGTAGGAAAGTCAGTGACACGAATTTTCATTTACTTTTTTGCATTGCAATATCGCTTTCACTGCTCTTTTATCAAGTCGAAATGAATGACCATTTATTTTGTGAACGTGAAAGTAACGCGATTGTTGTATACTTGGTATATCACAATACAACCGAAATTTAATTCTTATACATGGCTAATGAATTGTATCGCACAAAAGCCAACCGCCCGCTCGGTTTAATTTTAATCACGTGCAGTAAAAAAATTTTTGATTTCGTTTAAATAATTAACGCAATCGAATGTGAAATTGTTTATCTCAATATAGTCATAAAATTCATATATTTTAAAACATACCGCTATTTAAATGTAGGTTGCTTTCTCAACATACGCTACCACTTATAAAACAGCTTATTTTGAAATCCGGTTCAATTTAGCTTCAGTAATTTATAAACATCAACAAACGGAAATTATATAAAATGAATAAAATTGACATAATAAGGACATGTGTGAGAACAGACGACAATACTTATCAATTTAATGACAGATACATATGGAGATCGGAGGATCAATACCTGCAAGTGACTAAACGAGAACAGATATATTATATTAATATTAAAGTAATGTATTTTTGTCCCCATATCTAAAGAGATCTCACAACAAAACGGCCAGCGGAATTTCGAAACATTCTTTATGTACTCGTACATATACATATTTCAGAATACAGAGGTACTTATTAATAGACATTCGAACATGAGAAATAAAATCTATATGACGAATGTATCACAAATTCCTTCACATATCTATATTGTAAAACTTTCATTTTGTTTAAAAAATAATAATTTCTATTGGACTGAAATGCAATCAAAATTATTTGAGTCTGTAGTGCAGTGCTATAGAAAGTATTGGGTATACTGACACAATTACTCGTATAATAGATAATATAAATGACTTTATCATAGAATATAATCCTCTTGTGTTTTTTATTTGTAACATAAGTTCTATAAACACACAGATATTAAATAAGTTCTTTAAACAATTACGTCCAGACTCCGACATAATTTAGAAAATATTCGTTTCGCAAATTGATCTGACAGAATAAAACTCAGAATGCTCAACTTGGAAGGCAGATGCTCTAGCCACCGCGCCGAACAGTCATACGTTATTATATATTTATTCAGAAATACATTTCTTAAATATTTAATAAGCTATAGCTATTACAACAGTTCAAATCACGGTTTAAATGCCATTAAAAAACACTTAACTCCCTAACTTACAAAGTAAGTGATGTGTTACAACTTGTAAATTAAATGGAAATCTTTATAGTTTTTATTACCTATAGACATACAAGGAACATTTCTTTTTAAATATAAATATTTAATGTTAAGTGCCTTTATCCGATAACTTTAAACTTTCTTAGTAAAAAATAAAACCAAGGAAAAAGCTTGCTCTAAACTCTTGCCTGACCGTAAAGAAAAGTTAAAATAATTACTCTCTTATATGTTTAGAGGTACAACGCATAACTTTAAATTTTCGTGGAATATAACTAAAAATGTACTAAACATAATAAGTTAAATGGGATGGACTTCCACAAAGTAGAATACGAATTAATACAAATACATGCAATTTTAAATGAATGTAACTATTTTAATTTTTGTTTTTGCTATTTCGAATCTTACTACTAATTTATTCATATTTAAAGTCACTTTCATAAATGACACTGTAGTCACGAGTGTGGTATTTACCAAATTCGTTTGCAAACCATCCTACTTAAATTTTTAGCAGTCATGCTCGTATATGTCTGTGAAACATTTAAGTAGGTTTATGTGATGTTTATGTGATACGTGCTTGAAAAGGAAAACAACGCCCCAAACTGTTGATGTAGAACTCACATGCCATTTTAAGATTAGTAATTTAGAAAATAAACATTTTGAACTATTTGCACTTTATTTATCTTCCACTCACATATGTCATATGTATAGTTTTACTCAATTGCATATTTATTTTTAATAAGTAATTAAATAATTAAAAAATAAAGTCAAAATTATTCTCAGTGTATATTACCATATATATTATAATATACTAACGCATAGAATACACAGGTAATGAAGTAATAATCAAAAAGTTGAAATTATTTTAATGCATGCAACCATAAAAATTATAGTATACGCATTTAGATTATCCGATTAAATAAATTAGAAAAAGATGCATAGATGTATTTTTCTACATCTTATATAAATAACACTTCATATTTCAGTACACATTTTATAAAAACATTATATCCCTAACATAGAAAACTTTATAGTGGAACGTTTGACCCAAAGATAATTGTAAAAAAAGAACGTACATTACATTAAACAATAGCGTTGCGTGATCCGTTGCACTTCCTTAGACACATGTAAATTATAACAATTTGTCTAGAGACATGACCCACTTATTCCAGGTCATTTGGTTTAAGGGTCAGTAAAACAACTCGCAGTTCGGCACCGTTATTAATACATTAATATACGTAAATGAACGTAAATACTGCAGCACCCATGATCTTTGGATACGAGTAGACCCAAATTCTGACTTATTACTCATTAGAATCACTCTAATATCAGTTCCAGCCATGTGATGATATCTTTGCAAATATGCGCAAAAACTTCTTGTGTGGGAGGCCATTTGCAAATATTTACACAAATATTTCGTATTTGCTATCACTGTGTCGATTTTTTGTCGGACATAAGACACATCACACATCAAAAGGTACAATTCGCAAATATTTAGTCCCACACATAGTTTTTACGCGTCTTTGGAAAGATTTTCACAAAACTTTAATTTATAAACTAAAATAATAAATGGGGTTACATCCGTCGGTTGAATATTAAAAATGGGCGTTCCCCAAAGATCACTTTTGGGACCTTTTCTGTTTTTGGATTGCGTTAATGATCTTCCATTTGTGCTTAAAGACCTATGAGAGAAATAAGATTAATGTTATTTACTGATGACACATAATTATTGCTTAAATTAATTAGAAGAGACATAGATATCAGCGGATAGAATAGGACCTTGGCGGATGTCTCGAGGTAGTTCGCTGCTAATAGTTACCATAAATGCTTGAAATCAATCGTGTCAAGTTTTCCCTATCCAATGTATCCAAAATCCATAATAGACTATAACTGGGTGGGAAACAATTAGAATTAGTGAAATCAGCTACTTTTTTTTATTTAACAGTAGATAATAAGTTACAGTGGGCGGACTATATTGGGACGTTGCATTGACTAGAAAGCTCAGTTCGGCGATATGTGTTATTAGACGCATTAGTTAGTTAACTGATATGTCTACAGCTAGGCTGGTGTTTTTCGCATAATTCCATAGCCTTATGTCTTATCGCCTGCTACAATAGGGTTCAGCAGCGCATATGAATATATATATTCATATTTTACAAAAATGAGCAATACGTGTCAACTACATAATCCACTCATACTGTAGATGGCACGTATTGCTGAGAGATCATTTTAAAGACATAGATGTACTCACTTTACCCTCGTTATACATCGTTGAAAACATAATAGATATACACTAGAAAAAAAGATAAATCTATTTCAAAAGAAACTCTTGGTCGTGGTCAGCGGGTTATTCACAAACATCGGAAACACGACTTTCCGTATCTGACAAGAAACTTTCCAATGATTTTGTCTAAAGTCAATTCACAAATCCTAAACCTTTCCGAAACGAAATGATTTGACAGTTCATTTCGGGACGAAACCTTCGGATGCTTCCGACGACTTTTTAGTGTCGAAAACGTTTCCGAGACATAAAAATTAAATTATAATTTTGGCAAACAGTTATTGTTGGTTACTACTCAGATTACATTTAAATCATAAGGAAAGGATAACGCTAATAATTTGTACCGTATTTCGTGCCTTTTTTAAATACATGCCTAAGGATTAATTTGCCTTATATTTTTAAAACATATTTTATTAGCTGCCCAATCCATAGCTAAACATTGTTTGATTTTTATTAAGCGACATCTAGTATAACTTATTTGAACTTGTTGAACGCACAGACGATAAGCACAGACAGTATAATTCGTATTTATAAAGCCCGTTTAGTTCTTCGAATGTAAGTAAAATAATTTACAAAAATGTTTAATCTTAAAAAACACTAAATAATTTCTTTTTCATAATTATTATTTATGATATTTTACCAAATACATTGTCATTATGAAATTGTCATACGGTTAAACCACACTAATATTTTCTACCAAAACGAATAGAATTTCTACCATTTTGTAACATGGTTCATAAATGCATTTTCTTTCAGATTCGTTAAGTCCTTTCCTATGAGATTTCGATAGAGTTTGTGAATAGCATTTTCCAATCCGATTGAATTTATGCTTTCCGACGATCGGCCTTTTCCGCCACGGACAGTTTTCGTAGCGTTGTGAATAAGGGGGCAGGTTTTCTTTTCGAACCGAACGGAAGTAGATTTGACGTTCGAATACACTTTACAATTGAGTTTACTTGAATAAATTGATTTGACTTTGACTTTGAAATCTTCACACATATGGAACCAACATAGTAATATATAAGTATGTTCAGATGGAGTGGTAATAATGTAATGTATGTTCAGATGAAGTGTTAAACGGCAATGCAGATCTTGGCATATAATTGTTAGGTATTATTATTCCTTTATCATATATAGCACATTTCATCAAAAGATACATATCTACGTAATGTTACGCCTTTACCCATTCGGAGCAAACAGAGAAACAAGGCACAACAAAGAACACCTCAGTACTATTAATGACAGTATATAAATTTACATATAGCAAAATGGAACGAATATTTTTATAATCGAATTGTATAAAAATGTCAGCAAAGAATAATCTGTCAATCATGTTACCGATATATCTACTGGACCAGTGGTTCTTAATCCGTAGTCCACGAAAGCACCGAAACGGTCCGCGAAGTCAACCATGCGGACTGAAAAATCGCCCTAAAATATTATAATTATTGTGCATGTGCTACCTACTTTTTGTCTCGAATAACTTTATACGTGTTTTATTAGTAGAACAACCTTAAGAATCTATCTTATTATAATTTACATTACACTTAACAGTTGGTGGTCCATGGCAAGATAAAAAGGTAGGGTGTCTCACCGCTAAAAGATTGAAAGCTACTGTACTATCTAAATTACGTACTGGGAGAAGTAATATCTATCGAGATGTAATTTTATTGTACCTCTGAGATCTGTCCACCCTGATCAAGAAATGGCATAATGATATGTACGTATATATATTAGTTATTTCATAGTTACGTAAATAACAACTGTCTGACATACAGCTTGTGACGAATCGAGTAACGGTGAAACACTTTGGATTTTAAACGGGATAAATGCGTAAGAGGTACAAAAAACGATTAAACCGTGGAGATGTGTCTCATGTAAGTGCCCAAGTGTCACAATATGATAGTAACGGTTATATCACGATGAGCAAAAGCGTATCGCAGCAGTAACGCAAGTGCAGCCACCGTATACAATATGTGCTCACAAATTGCCCAATTTAACGGTATATCCCATTCGACGAGATTTCCGATTTACAACATTTCTATCATTGACGCAGTCATCTCACTAAGCGCACTCCTCGTGTCGAAAAGCATCGTTATTGTAACAGTAATTTTGAATTAAATAATCGTTACAAGATAATTAGAAGGTAAGAATGCGAACTGTTTATAGCTGTCATCAAGACTTCCACTTCTCTGCTGTCATGTCTCTACTGCCTCTATACAAATGCTTACAAATCGATATCTAATGAATGTATATTGACGTGATTTATTCATTTCTCTCTCAGAAAGAGCTATGTTCATAAACTCCATTTATTTTTACATACATAATTTAACGCCAATTCTCTTAAGAGGTGGACGGAACATCAAGATGCGATATAAATTATACAACTTCTTCTTGTACTATTTAACCGATGGCAAAGCGGTACCAAATCGTCACCGAATGCTAATCTACCGTCTAAACCCGTTCCTTTATGAAGAAGTATATAAATGACCAACGTGGGAATAAATGTAGGAAGTATATAAACGGCCAACAGAATTAGAAATTTAAACTACAATTTATAAGTAACGCATTAGCGTTACTTATAAGTTGTAGTAATTGAAGACTGTTAAGTCTTCACTATTTTACTTTTTCTGACTTTAACCATATTTATGTACGTTTTTAATCGTATGGAATTGCAAATGAACGGTTTAAACAATATATTTTCTTAACGAAATAAGAATAATTTTTTAAGAAACTATATTGAGAAAAATTATATATGAAATTTGTGGAGTTAATTTTTTTATAGCCTACGATTATTATTTTATAGCATCATTATTATATTTTCAAGTTAGTGTAATTTTTCAATAAACTGGTAACTTGTAGTGGATTATAGTATTTTTACCGTGATTAATAGAATTTTGATTGATATTCCTACCAATTATAGTGCTTTTAAATGCGTCTCTTATGCCGTATTCTTTAGCTGACTTTATAGCGGCGCGGAAAATAACAATTCTTACGTTATACATAATATGCATATACCAATACATTTTTTTTTCGTCTAAAACAGCATAAAATCGGTTCTCCTATTTCAAAATTATTTTAAATATTCTTTTCTGGATGTACTACAATACAAAATAAATAAACCAATATCTTACTATTTTACCCATAATTCAGTAACTAATACTTAATTACCAATTAGGTTACAAACTATTATTTCATATTATTTCGAATGAACCGTTCATTTTTGTTGTAATTGAAATGTATACGTAATTATTCCATCGACTTCAAAATAATAACGTGTAAAATGTACGTGAACACAATTAGTAAATAGACGTACTCGTTATAAAGCAAAGTGCGCATTATTCACTACCTTCACAAAAGTACAATATTCTCATACCGCTTTTGGATCAGCAGTCAAGTAATTTCAGTACAGAAGCGCTACAATCGGACCGCAATTATTTTACAATGAGGCTTTGTGCAATCAAACTGTACGTTCATACTTCCTGCTAGCTTAATGATTACGCATATGCTCATGAATATAATTAAATAAGACGCATCTACAATCTACTGAAGACGTATCTTATTAAGAGCATATGAGGCTATTATACTATCATTGAAGTATGATATAGAGTGTCTAAATAAACTACAGATAAAATTAAATTAAAAAAAAATTCAAAGGTCACGTTTAGATTTCGAAGCTAGCTTTTGCGTGACATTTTATAACGTAAATAAAGTACTACTCTGTCAAGAAAGTACCGGGAAAAGATCAATAATATACGAAATGTTAGTTATTCATCCAAATTTATTTTATCACCTTCAAAGTATGTTCCTTCAGAAACGATACACTTACGCCAATGAATAACCCAATCATCAAAACATTTTTGAAATGCTTTTTCCGGAATTGAGTTCAGTGCTCGCCGCGAATTCTCCTTTATGTCTTCTACCGAAAGAAAACGGGTGCCACGAAGTGGTAATTTGAGTTTAGGAAAAAGAAAGAAGTGGCTGGAGCCATATCTGGTGAATAAGATGGTTGCTCGATGGTATTTGTTGAGTTTCTGGTCAAAAATTCGTTCACAATGATGGCCTTGTGCGAAGGCGCATTATCGTGGTGCAAAATCCAAGAATTTTCTTTTCACAAATCTGGCCTTTTTCGTCGAATTTGCTCTCTTAAACACCGCATAACGCCCAAATAATATTCTTTATTTACCGTTTGACCTTCCGGCAAGAATTCCGAGTGCACAACACCGCGATAGTTAAAGAAAACAGTCAACATGTCTTTGACTTTTGATCGACTTTGGCGTGATTTTTTCGGTTTCGGTTCAGTTGGAAGGCGCCACTCCGAAGCTTGTTGACTAGTTTGCATGTCAAACTCGTAAGCCCACGTCTCGTCACCAGTAACAATGCGTTTCATGAATGTTGGGTCATAATTGACTCGTTCTAGCATGTCCTCAGCGACTCTTATGCGATTGTGTTTTTGAAGAACATTCAGGTCTTTTGGGACTAGCCGAGCGGCAACATGTTTCATACCCAAGTGATTATTTAAAATGGTACGGATCCACTCGTGAGACACAGAAAGTTCGGCGGCTATCTCTCTCAAACTTGAATAAGCATTTTCAGTCACTATTTCCTTCACTTTTGCGATATTATGTTGCAGACGTAGATGGCCTACCAGAGCGAGGAAAATCTTCCATCACATCTCGACCGCTTTTCAACGCTTGCCACTCATAAGCACGTGTTTTTGATAAAGTCGATTCACCGTAAGCCTTCTGTAACATTTTCAGTGACTCCGAACACGAAATTCCATTGGCAATGCAAAATTTAAGACAAAATCTTTGTTCGATGTTTTTGTCCAATATGAAATTCGCAATATACACTAGAATTATATAACTAAAAACAGTACTGTATTTAATCTAAATAACAGATGCAACTCTAACTCCGCGCCAAAATGGAAAACAGTTGTGCCAATCTAACAACGACAAAAAAAAAACAAAAATTTGAATTTGGAACCATAAACAAATCATCTATTCCCGATACTTTCTTGACTGAATGTATTATAATCATCAAAATTTAAGTTAAATTTTTGCTAAGCCTTTTCGTCAGTCTTTCATCGCTCATTCTATTCTTTCCATGAGACCAAACCATCTTAGCATTCCTTTCTTCATTTTTACAATAACACTGTCTTGTAATCTTGTCATACTGCGTATCTCTTCTTTGCTTATCCTGTCCGCAAGGGTGACACGGCACATATTTCTAAGAGATCGCATTTCTACTACATTTATCTCACTTTGACTTGATTTCGGGCATATACCGACCTCACTACCGTATAATAAAGCATTAATATAGCCTAATAAACTAGAAAAAATGTAGTTTTATGTCCCCTTCATAAATTACTACAGGACATAAACTATTGAAACCATTTTAATAAAATGTCGAAGGTACCTTAGGTCGTAATATTTTATGTCTTTATAAAACTTTTTTATTCTAATTTCAAATTTATGACATCGAATTCCCTTTATATTGTTTTGTATCTGAAGTTCCATGGTAAACAAAAGATTTTTTTTTATTTAAAAACAGCTTGAATTGTTTTGCTCTAACTTCATTGACACTAGTATGCTACACAATCAAGAAAATACACATATCAAAAAAGTTTAAGCAACTTCTGCAAATTTGAACTTTTTTACGATTTTTTTGAATCAATGTTTTTATTTTGGTTTTTAATTTAAATAAATTAAATATTGAATAATAACTTCATTTTCTTTTATTAGTAAGAAAGACAATTTTTTTTTAAAACCATTAGTAATGAAAAAACTATACTTTATTACATGTAACCTACAAACTGAACCAATTTACTTAACAAAAAAAATTAAACGGCATTAATTAATTCCTCAGTAAATGAATTCCAATGGAGAGTATGAACTCTTCAGCTATTTTATTCATCTGCTCTTGCTGCAAATGCTCCTAATGGAATTTTAGCAATTCTTGCAGCTGTCGTGTTGCCGTCTCCCTGCCCAATCTTTTATTACACGTCTTTGCAGTATGTCCCATGCATGTTCAATAGGATTGAAGTCTGGTGACTGTCCAGGTCGCGGCAATACCTGAAAGTTTTACCTTGCCAACCACTTACAAATATAGTCCTCCTAGCTATATGGGAGCGAGCATTGTCACGCGTAAATATAAAATTTGAGCCAAGGCGATTGGGATGAACACAAGGTCTTAGAACGTTCTCGATGTAAATTTCAGCCTTAATGTTGGAATTTAAAAAACGAGTTCAGTGCGTCTATTTTTCATTCTTCCTGCCCAAACCGCATCATAGTCGAGCCCTTAGAACTATTTCAAAGGTATAAAAATATTCGAATTTAATAATAGATATATCAACTGTAACGATTATTTATTAGAGCGACTGAGCTAATATGGAAATGTTAAATTATCAAATTGTATCTATCATAAAATAGAAAGCAACGCTTGACCCAATGCTTATATTTGACGAATCATTTCATTAATTGGTAACCGTGACCATCAGACGACGTGTAAACTGTAAGTCACGGTTATCCAGTCATAATAAATACCGACTAGAACAATTTAAAGAAACAATTTATGTAGGTTTATTTTCAGTTACATTAAATTATAATTTCTGTTCAGATTCCAAAAAACTGCTAAAAATATAGAAATATTTCATGCATATATAATTTAATTAAAGACTGAAAGACTGACGAAGAAAATCTACAGAGCAAAAGTGGGTGATAGCAGAAGCCAAGGAAGACCAAGGCTGACGTACGAAGATGAAATAGCCAGTGTTAGCTGACGGAAACTTCAAAATCTCCCGCATACCTAGGAGAAAATTTGTTAGGAAGATTTGAAATTGATTGAAAATTTATTAAGGACCGCGAAGCTTGGCGATCCGTCCTCTCTGACTACCCGATTAGGGATACAGCGTGAAGATATGCATATATATAAATTAATTATTGAGATGGATTCCACAAAGTTACAGATAAGTTTGAATAACACGAAATAACTCACGCGTTCCTTCGTGTTATGTTTAAATCTTAGAAAACATTATCTTGATATTAAAAATCTTAAACACAACAACAAAAAATTTTACCCACATAAATATTTAATGTCATGAGTGAATGTTCACATTAGTAAAGCAAAAATGACCATTCCCAAATAAAGATATATCATAAAAAACATAAAGAGGACAGAGGTAATCGAGCATCTGCCGCATACAAAAGCGGAGATTACAAGGAGGCACACTATCACGATCTTTTCATGTTGACCGCTAGGTCAGACTGGCACGTGCTTATACCGCCCACGACTACCATTAAGGGACTCATAAATAATAAAGGTATGCCGTTTAAATAATCTAAAATTTATAGTACTGCTTCCTACGTCAAAAATATGCCCTTTGGCACAGTGGCATATGCGTCTGCTTTCCAAGCTAGGGTCCCAGGTTCGATCCCCGGTCAGGTCAATTAAAGAAACGAACTTTCCTAAATTGGCTTGGAATCTGGGTGTTACTGGAAACTCTCCCAGAGTTCGTTGTGTGGTACCCAAGCTTACTGCTTAGTTTGGAGTCACACAATGTGTAATTGTCTGGAGTATAAAAAAAACGTATAAAAATGGCTGAGAAACCATTATAAATTCGCTAAATTTAGTATTTATATACCTAATTTTTTATTATTTATACAGTTAAAATTAACCATAATACTATTTAATTTCATGAAAGTATATTCAACATTAGGAAAATTACGCAAGAAATAAAAAAGCGCATTGAAAGATATTTTTAGGTGAATATATCTAGCCATATTATTAATTACACATACCGATGTTCAAGTACACCAGAAAGGAAGTAATAGAAATTATATTCATATAATATACATGAGATAATTATACATGATAACTTTTATATATACATATACACAGAGTCAGAATGTGAAAAGACGGATGTTTTTCACTGTTTCTTTAACATAGTCTTTTTCTTTATTATGCATATTTACAAATTAACTCCCGCAGTTACTATTCTATATATCGATTTAATGCTATCACGCGTTCAACTACCTATTCACTCAATTTACTGTATTATTAATTTTACGATGCTTATAGCTAGCATAATTATGCGCGTTGGACTTTTCCCGTATGTCACAAGTAGCAGCCTCACGTCACAATAGGCCGAACTTGACCGAGCTAACGGTACAGAGCGGCGCAGGCGCAAGACGCGAGACAATGCGTGTGAGCGTACCGACAGGTTGCTCGCCTGACCCAATTATCTGCTACAACTGGGCCATGTGTTTTCGAACGCGTGTGAATTTTTTTCTACTTTCACATATTGTTTGCGAATTTGTACAATCGTTCAACTAATATTGGTAAATTTTTTTTATGAAAACAATGTAAAAATTGGTAATAAAGGTTTACAAAAATATATTTGATAATATGCTATCAATTGTTATACATCGTAATAATCATTAAGACACACAGCTAATACAAACAATTTACAGTAAGCACCTGCTAAATATACCAAACATGTAACGATAGACTATAAATCATAAAGCTATAAATAATAACGAACTCCAATTAGAACCGAAAACATCGTGAAACTGCAGCGGTCTGTGCATCTAGAGTTGTAAATTACAAGATACAACCACCAGGAATAAATATGAAAGCGAAGTGTTCGATAAGCTTTACGTTAGCTTGAAAGTAATGAGCAAGGATGTAGGGAATGGAAAATGGCGTAATGCGTGGTGGGATAATAGAGTGAAAGAGTCAGTGTATAAAAAAGAAAGCATGGCGACCTTTCTGCAAAAAATAGCTGTGGTATGCCAAAAGCACTCGCGTACTTAAGGGAAAGTGTGTGAAGACAACGACGAGATTCGAAAGACGAGAGAAGTATGTAAAGACCATGATGCTTGGCGCTCCATTCTCCCTGACTGCTGCATAAGGAACATACACATCCTTACGCTGTATTACAGCGTAAGGATAGTATGTACATTATTTACATATGTAGAACAGAAAATTTACAGACAAGGCGATAATCTAAATTTTCACATCTTTAGTCAGCCAGTAAAGAAGTGAATGACAAAAAAAATATGAACTGAAAAACTAATGAATGACTGGGCTTACTATTTTTAAACAGCAGACTTCTATTTACAGAAATTCTAAGGCATAAAATACAAAACTAACGAAGCGTCTTGCGGGGTTCGCGTGTTTATCTAAGAGAGCTGTGACCGGAATGTAGAGGTTCGAGCGTGTCTCCCTCGGTCGCTAGCAGTCGAACATGCTGAATTTACTTGAGAGTTTATAAACCATAAGCGGCAGCGATAACAACTGTTTTATGCTTGTAAAAAGATAACAGTGAGGCTGAATCGCTCTTTACTACCTTTGTATATAATAAAGCAGTGGAAGCTGTGTGTGAACACACTAATCTCCAAAACTACTGAACGGATTTTCTCGCAGTTTTCATAGGTAGATTAATCTTAGCTCAGAACAAAATTTACGGTTTCTTTCATTGAAATCGGACAGCAGTGAAAAAGATATCATTATTTAAACGTTGTCCTTCTAAACAGCTTGATCGATTTCGATGAAATTTAGAATGGAAATAGATTAAGTCTCGGAGAAGGACATAGGCTACTTTTTAATTCCACGCGGACAAAGTCGTGAGCAACGGCTAATTTATAATATATAATAAACAACAATGCATCATGTGACGGTAACTTTATCTAAAATATTTATAATGTGTAAACATTCATACATCATTCTGATACAATCTAAGAACAAGGTTACAATATTATAAGAAAAAGAAAAGAACAAAAAATATTTTTTTAGCACTGTATATTTCATCTTCTCCAAAGTCCCATCGTATAAAATGGATAAAGACTATCCTTTCTGCACTCTTGACTTGACTGTATTTATAAGCAAATATTGTACTATAGTAGGTATATATATGTAGCGAAATTATTTAACTTTTTAAACTGAAATTGAATATTTTATTGCTAATCGTATTAGCTTACACCTTGCACGTGTAACTAATAAATGCACCACGATGTAGTTGACTGGCGGCGCATACAAGCCTGGCTGGTCGTGAAACCTCCGGATACAAAACGATGCCGTTTAAGAGAAAACGCAGCGAAACGGCTTGAAAAGACAGTCAATGTGAGAGTCGAATTAATTTTAACTTTGAAGTTTATGCTATTACTAAGTAAATTAAATATTCGTTCCAATGTAATTTAAATAAATATGTAATTTACCAAAATACATATTATGGTAAACATTAAACAGAAAATAATCTTAAATTATATAGTTCCGGAAGATGAAGATATTTATGAACTTTCATGCTACTTATCACTTATTTGCCTATGACAAGATATCAACTGTACAGACTACAATACGATATACAAATTGACAAATACAAATCGACTGTACAATGGAAAGTTATATATACAGAATTACTGTCCCTAAATAGGATTCGATTTTGAATTCAATTTTTAACTAATCAAGGACGAAAGAACAAAAAAATGAAAATACATACATACATACATACATATCTTCACGCTGTATTCCTAACGGGGTAGTCAGAGAGGACAGAGCGCCAAGCTTCACAATCCTTACATAAAAACGAAAGTTAAGTTATAATTTTGGCTATGACTACGATCCATAGTACCTACACACAAATCATTTACATGTTAATTTCAAATATATGATAATAGTGGTCATCACAAAGTACTAATCGTCTTTATAGTCTGAACTTTTCAAATGAGTCGTTTGTTAACTCCAAGATTATCTTTGACCCCAGCATAAAAAAACGAAGCTAAACACACTTGTCAATCATGTAACTGTTAGACTGCGTAATGCATACGATTCTCAAGCTTCAAGATACTCAAAAATGAATTATCTATGCTATCTAATGAAACATGTACTACATATAAGTACATACATATAAGTACTTATTGTAACACTCAAGTCTCAACACACTAACTAAACTCGTACAATCGTACGTGTTTAATTAGATAGCTTAGAGAAATCACTCTACAGTATGTTAAGACTTGAGTATTATACGCACTACGCAGTCTAGTCTAACAAGTTATATATATTATATTACATACATGCTATATGTAATAAAAAATAATATCCGCACAAATATAGAAGAAAATAGTCACAACATCTATTTACTTTATATTTATATTTATTTAACATTTATTTTATAATTAGGTAAGCTCCAAGTAAATATTGAAATATATATATATTCCAAGTAATATTTTTTATTTAACTCATAACATTATTCTAAAAATGAGTTAGACTATTATTTCTGTACCTATACTAACAATTCATTGAACAAAAAGCATAAAAAATAATTTCCGAAAACATTAAATCAACATGTAACAAATACTTCGCTTTTATTTTTTTACAAAATCACGACTGTAATCTGAATTAGTCTCCGGTTACCTATTCATCATAAAATCGTTGCATTTCTACTTAATGATCAGTACATAATTACATACATACTACATATCTTCACGCTGTATCCCTAACGGGGTAGTCGGAGAGGACGGAACGCCAAGTTTCGCGTCCTTGCTTCTTACGCCTCTTTGAAACTCATCATTCTCCTTATGCATTTTTGCCTAGATATGCGGGTGCTTTTGGTAATAAGTAATTATGTAGTTAAATTTAATTTATAAAATAACGCGACCTCGTAGTGCCGTTACTTTTAAGATCAACAATAAAATCTCTGTACCCTCCCTATTCTTATGTTTATACTCTTCCTATTCCGTGTGAAATATCAAAGTTTTTGTTTTCAGCCAGTACTTTTATATCTCGTATTGCGGCTAGCTGGTAATTATTTCTTACGGAAAAAACAAACCTAAAGCTCTCTGTTTCACACAATCGCGTACATGTGGTTATAATAACATGCAAGCCAAGGAACGAGCAGTATTTGCAACTGTAATATCCAATGACTTTAAAGGAGAGGTCGAGTAAAGTTCGTAGTTGTCCCACGGGTATTGTTGGGACCTATTATGTATCGCTTAATTAGCAATAACAAGATACAATGTATTGTTGCTTCAAACACAAGAATAATTTTGAAACAAAATCAAATGTGAAATAAAAATATGAAAATTCTGAAAAACTACTCGACGTACTAAAAAATAATAATAAAAAATATTCACTGTTAAATTAAATGTTTCGTTCGAAAACCAACGATACATATTTGTCACAGAAATTAAATATTTACCTGCGCTCGCTGCAAAAACGTCCTTGATGCTTCTCGCTCAGGATCTTATCCTGTAACAAGGTACATAAGGTTAATTACACATCTACAACATTTACGTTTTGAAATGTATTTAAGATGATAATGGGACTTTTTAGCGGGAACGGGAGAAATGAGGTTGTCATTTTATTTAGATTTTCTATTTTTTACATTTTTGGGAGTTTTAAAGAACAAAAGTTGGTATATTGTGTTTTAAACTTCTGTGTAAGTGAAAAGAATGAAGTAGGTCTAAATAAACATGTGTAGCTGAGGTTCTCGCGCTCTTCCAAGAAGTCTTTTATAACTTCAATAAAGCTTACTATCACTTTACTGGAGGAGTTTTACGATAGGAAGAAAGAACAAATTTGCTTCGAATGTGCTTCGTGTGGATTCTATTTATTAATACGCGACATTGCCAAATGCGCTAATCGGTGCGCCTTGCCATGAAGAAAGAAAAAAAAAGGTAATAATGTTTATTAAATACATCGTGAAATTCGTGGCACCGCACTACACACGTTGTAAATATGTTGCTAATAACATTCGCTGACAGTAATGTTTGCATTAATTGGTACAAAAGACAAACATGACACTACTTTCTACTGTCCTGAATTGATTTGTCAATGTAGAATACTCATTTGTAGACAAATCGCCCCTAAAAGCTACATGATCATGTATCAATACTCATTTCATTTTTAAGTAATATGTTGGGCGATCACATGTCAACTATCGCCGCCCGGTTTTTAGAAGACGTTAAGTCGATGTCATTTTTTTTATTAGCATTTTACATATACATACATATCTTCACGCTGTATCCCTAACGGGGTAGTCAGAGAGGACGGAGCGCCAAGCATCGCGGTCCTTACATACCTCTTTCGCTTTCTCAAATCTCATCATTCTCCTCACACATTTATGCCTAGGTATGCGAGTGCTTTTGACATTTCCCTTAGCTAACACTCTGGCTATTTGATCTTCATAAGTCAACCTTGGTCTTCCTTGGCTTTTGCTACCATTCACTTTCGCTCTGTAGATTTTTTTCGTCGGTCTTTCATCAGTCAGTCTTTCTTGGTATGTCTCCGAATCATCTAATCATTCCTTTTTTTCATTTTTACAATACGCCGTCGTGCAATCCTGTCATACTACATATCTGTTCATTGTTTATTGAGTACTACATGGGCTTGTATTATCATATGGCAAGCACTCAAAGTCCAACTGATACTAGAGCAATACACCAGTATCATACAAGATATGTACGTTGTTAACCGCAAGAAAACCGAACACATGCGTTATAGTTGTTCCGGCGTAGAAAACAACACACAGGCTCACTACCGAAGGAACTCCCCTAAATTAAATAGAGCTATTCGAAAACCTTGGGTGTATAGTTAACATCAAAGTAAACACAGAAAGTGATATAGAAAACAGAATTAAAGTAGGTGACGTAAAAATACATTTTATAACTAAAGGTACCGTGTATCAGCTCTTATATAGAATCTGTTAGACCAGCAATTCTATATGGATCTGGGATCCATATAGAATTGTCTATAATGTCGCACTGTCACTGCGGGATAAAAGAAACGCGAAGAACAAAAACAAAAAGTGAAAATACTGCGACGTGCAAGTGGTATCAGTGTCATGAGACTGCATAAAATCCAAAACAAATACATACTTTAAAGTAGTAAGTATACAGCGAAAAATGAGGGAGAACCGTTAACGCTGGTTTGTACACGTAATGCGCAGAAAGGAAGACCATGTGATCCAACAAGTCTTCGCTATACGGGAAGGCAAACGAAACAGAGGCTGCCCACCGACTATTTGGACACGAACCATCCACATGACTTGATGACGACGAGTTTAGCACCAGAAATAACGCAGAATCGCCAAGAGTGGCATTAAAGTATCAATAGAGCTGACCCCGGACAAGGCACAGGCCAGGGAATTTATTGATGATAAATGAAACTTTATTTCCAATCCATAGATATGTATATTTATGTAGATATATCTACTTAGTTTCAATAAAGGTCGACAAGTGTATTGTCCCACATAGGTACTAAGTGTATTCAAGGCGAATTTCGCATATTAAGGAATTAACTTCATAAAACTATTATATCATGAAAGAAGATTGGAACTTTAGGAAGACGCCAGTTGATGGTGATTTTTTGTTCTTAGTGTAATTTAAAACTTCTAGACTGACTACAATATTTCTTAATTATAGTCAAATACATAAATTTATTCACAGAGTTGTCTAATTAAATATAATTAGTAAATATTAACGTTAGGATATGTAAGTACTTTTTTGTTATTATTAATCAATAAAATCTAGAATAATACGATATTAGTAAATATGTTTTCAACAATCCGCAAAAATGGAGCAGCAGCTTATTGCAGTCCAAAATCGTAACGCCTAGTTATGGTCAATATTGTATATGTCGGTCAAAACTTTTTTTGCACCGTTCAAGCGACGGCGCTGCGACGGCGCCGTGTTATTCGAGTAGGTAATGATATGACATTCATCTAAGGTGACCCATGACAACTGGCACGCGGAGCTTTTAACACCGTTTTAACACTCCATTAATCGAACATTCGCTCTTTTGCTTTTAATTTTCAGTGATATATTACACAGTGATTATACACACAAGCTATTAAAAATAAAGATAAATCTATTAATAAAAAACTGCTACTAACATCGTAAAATTTTAATTTGTAATGTCTTATTTTGTAGACATATTATGACCATTTGTAAAACAGAAATTTTCATTTATTTTAAATAATAATAACTAGTTTGATAGATCTAACAGCTATGGGCTTGTAACGGAATTTCAATGAATTTGTCACTTTTACGGTAGATACACTTATAACAGCGTGATAATTTTCGCAAATCATTTACGTTATTACCCTATTAAACTCTGTGAAATGTGGTTATATCGCATTAACCTGACCACGCGCTCCGTTTTAACTTTAATTTCATCGTTTAAAACAGTAACGGTTAAGTTTGAAAGCATATTAACTGTTAAGACCACCACAAATGTCTCGTGGTACTAATATAAGTACATAATATGTAAGTACTTATTTACTTGTCATATCGTCGAATTGTAATATGTCACGTTCTAAATACCGCTGTTGTCCATTTAGATCCAAAATATTTACGTAAAATATCCACAGCATCGAGTAAAAGCTTACAATACGTAGAGCTAACATAAATAAACTACAAATAAATTTGAATACAAGTCTGTTTATCTGCACAACGTCAAACGGAAATGGTTACAGCGAACTATATCGCCGGCGGCGTTCATGCAGTTCCAGCCAATTCGCTAGGTAAAATAAAAGGAGATTCGGTTTACTTCGTGTCGACTGCTTCCCCTTTATCCGGTGATCGGGCCGGCTAGACAATGTGGTGGTAGGTGCGCGGGCGCATCGGGGCCAGGGGAACGGGGAGACGCAAGCGCAGTGCATGACCGCGGAGGGCGCAATGACCTTGTGCGCACATTCCGTTCGCTCTTCCAAAGGCTCTCGGAGCCCTCCTGCCTTTCCCGACTCTATCTATTCGCTATAAACGTGAAAGAGCACGGTGTAATATTAGCACAACGTACATATGTATATCACTTACTTTTTGTAACTATACAATTTTATACAATTTTCTAAATAATGTATATTTAGAAAATTGTATAAATATTTGAACTAGAAATCAGTTAATAAAATATAACAAATAATAATTTCAAGTTCTTACAAAATATTTGACATACAATGTTTTTCAAATAGACAAAACCCACGTATGTAAATAAAATTAACACAAGGAATTGGGTCAACAACCTTTAGAAAGCTACCTTCCTACCTACACACAAATGCCAAACGAACTAGATCAACAGAAGACTTAAACAGTAAACATTGATATATGAAACCACGTGCTTTACTATTTACGTAACACTTTTGTATCTTTACGAACGATAATATATTACGAAAAAGTTATAAATTGTGCCATAATTGGGACGCAATTGTGACCAAAAAGTAACACAAAATGTTATTTGGGAAAGTTAAGTAGATAAAAAATCCTTTTCAATAACACTAAACTGAAAAGCGGTTCTTAACGTCAATCTTTTATATTCTTCAAAAAATTGTGAGTGACCTTGTTCTTCTCATACTTGATTATAACGGATTCTAGACCAAATTATCGGAAAACCACGACAACCGCAGAAACCGTTTGGAATATCTCCAAATTGGTACTCAATAACTGAATGCTCTCGACCTACGTAAATAAATAATGTATTATCCATATTCATTCATTATTCCAGAATGATCGTACGCAATATTTTGTTATGAACTCTTTTAACCTAATATTACATTCTTACCTTCAGATCAAAAAAATAAGAGTGAGTCAACAAAGTGAAAGAAGATTGCAATTAATATAAAACATTTTACACAAATAAGTTCATTTCATCTAGTAACACGTTCTGTTTTAGCATAATTTCTATACAAAATAACGTCGAAAAATATATTTCATTCTTAGTAATTGTTACAAATATTTTAGAAAAGCTTAATAATATTTTTTCAATCATAGTTTCCAAAATTTTGTGCTGAAACCACTAGTATCCCCAAAACCATTGGGAATTGCAATACCAATTCATTTAACTGAAATAAGGATTAATTCGACAAGAAAATCCGTTATTAAATGTTTGCATACAAATCGGTGATCCATAGATCACCGAATATTATATGTTACATTGACTATTATATTTAATGTACTGTAATGTAATGTAAATAAAAATTAGGTTGTCACAGTATTCGTACCAATAATATAGAGTTGGTGTTCCATTATTATAGTTGGTATGAAAACTTCTACGCTAGTGTGGAAAACGGAAGGTGCCCTAATTTTTGTATAAATTAGTTCTTGAGCGATATTTCAGTCTCCTTTAGAAGTGTATAATCTGTAATATTTTCGGAGACTAAGTACGTATTTAATCACTTTCGATTATGTTTATGTTTAAAAATAAATGAGACGCATAGCGCTAAACGAAACGCAGTTAGGTAAAAAGTAAAATATGTATGTCATATGTAATTGTATATACATTATTTACTTCAAAAACATCTTCAAATCTGGATGACTGAATACATTATATTGACAATACTGTTTTAAGCAGAAAGTAAAAATGGGTAAAAAACTCAACATCTAATATGGCAACAACAAACGAACTCATTTTTATAATTCTAATTTTTGATTTATTTCTAAATAATAATTGAAAGTGATGTTCATGTGTAATATGTTACTCCATCGGTTTTATTTGCTTTCTTTACTTTATTTTTGTGTATTTAAGCCAAAATCTGTCATTTTGGACGTAAATACACGAATTGTAAGAAAACAATGCGCGACATATAACCGCCATTGTTAGAATGATGTAACAAGTGAATTCACCTACTTATAAACGCTTCGAACATCAAAATTCTGTTGCTCCACCTATATATTCTCCGCCAATGTATGTTTTTTATCTGCGTGTTATTCCATCATCGATATAGTAAAGGTTTCTACAATAATGGTTACAACGTTAGATGAATTACAAAATTTTAAATAATTTTGTCTATTTCGCTAAAAACCTACTGTACCATATCACTTTTATCATACTTTTATATTGTTATGTACATAAAGGTATTACAAAAGTTTCGAGACCAGCTAATTTATAACTTTAAGATCAATCAATATAATGCACTGAAATAGTAAGCGCTCATCAGAACTAGTTACATGTTTCTAGTTGTACCGTCCTCTCTTTTAACCACGCGAAGTGAATTCGATAGGAGTATCGAATTCACTTCGCGTTCGAGGAGTCGAACGACGACATTTTGCCATTCTTACAACTTTCGTATTTTTAAGGTAAATATGGACAGGTTTAGACAAATATGGATTAAACGATTGCTATTTTTATCCACCATGCTAGGCCAGAACGAAACCTAAGCCAAATTATACTAAAGAAAATGGTTTGAATAGGCTACTATATATATAATACTTAGTAACGTAAGTTCATCAAAAATTTGATAAATAACCGAATAAGTAATACAAATTTGAAACTTAAAGAGTTACAAATATTAAAGACAGTATAAAATTTCTGTTTATTTACAATTTCAGAGAGCGTTGACACCATGCAGTCGTGACCTGTTCACTATTAACTAAAGAAGTTTTAAAAAAAAAAAATAACAATAATAAGGAGTATCTCTACTTTTGCCTTTACGTTGGACTTCGTGGTTAATTTCTGTGTGAATTCCGTGTTTGACTTTTTTGCTGAAATATTTACTTTATAGCTTTCATAGCTTTTAGCTTTCATAGCTTTCGTATTCAAATTATTTATACAATATCACCCATAGTTTTACGTAATAAATACTGGAACAATTTCGCAAAATGTTTTTGGAACAGTTACTTAAAATAGTAAATTATTTAAATGAATAAAAAACGGCCAAGTGCGCATCGAATCACACACAATAAAAGGTTCCGTAGTTGGAATGCACAATATTAATTTAATCGACAGCAAAAATAAGTTTGTATTTCATCGCCTTTCTCAATGACATTGTTAAAATCAGAATTATTTATACGCTCGCTGAGCATGTAAACGCAAATACCCCATACGTCAAAAACATATTGAGTCTTATTCAAACCAATTTTTAATGAAAATGCTTTTTTGTCTTTCTACTATCTTGAATTTTAAAAATTTTCCACCCCATAAATAAAAAGTAAGAGAGTGAAAAAATAATGAAAATAATTGCCATTGACTTAAATGTAAAAGTCGCATTAAAACCAATATTATATCATTTCATAAGTTCTATTTAAGATACTCCACACGCTAATGTGCGCTACATTTTTTTTTCATCCCTTAGTTACATGTATGGAATGTCACTTAATTTTATATTCATTCGAAATTTCACTACAACATTTTCAAACGATTCATACAAATTGAACTAATTCCACATCTATATAGTGTGGAGTCTAACGTCTAGTGGTCTCCGAATAAAATGGTCGTGATATACGTGACAAACACACGGACAAGCAGACAGGACAAAACTATGAGAGAGGCCATTTGACTTTATAACCCTAAAAAGAAAGATTTGCTTGTAATACAAATATCATTTAAATAATAATAAAAAAATATATGTAGGTTAAACGAATCTATTTTCTATTTAATAAAACACTAGTTATTAAAAACAACAGTTTCCTTTTTCAGCAATAAGCAAATTACATACAAGCGTCAAACCCAACGTCAGAGCATACGTAATAAGCCGTTTTTATGCCACATTATTACTTATAATAGTGTTGTTATAATAGTATAGGGACACTCGTTCAACCAGTTTGTATTATGTCAATTACGCGTGCCTGTGGTGATAGACGAGTTCTACGACTCGATCGGGTTTTTTTATACTTCAATGGCTTTGTGGTAGTTCAGACTTTTTCCGTATATATATTTTCCAATCCAGTCATTATTTATTCGTATATAAAACATATTGTCTCAAGAGGCTAGAAAAGATAAGGTCAGTAGTCATTAACGAAACCGAAAAAATATTCGATATACGATGTAAAATATAAGTTATTTGCTTTTAAACTCATGGATACAAATTCCCTCTCTGTCACTCTTAGCGCTGAGCCATGTCACTGCGATATTGTGACGTCCCTCTGTCTTATCTCCACTTTGTTCCCACTACTGAAGTTTTAAGACACAGTAACTCCATTTCTATTAATGAATTTCATGTTGTTTTTTCACAATTGCATTCAGAATTTTTAATTATTTTAATACAATGTATAAAATATATCTTTTAGGAACAGTTATTTAGCATGTAATGTACATAAGTGGCGCTACAAATATTTTAAGAAGGATTACAATATAAAAATAATTATCTTGTACCTATGTATTTATATAGAGATAAATGTATTAACTAATAAAATAGCTCAGCGTAATCAAAAAAATAAAGTTGTTCTAACAACTATTTACGAGTCGTAATTTTCTCTTAATTAAAATCTACAACCGTTAGTCGAGGCTATTCCCGCGCTTTTATGAAACCATGTACTGACGTTACCTCTATGTTAATCCATGGAAAATTCAACTATAAAAAATTATAAACGCTACATAAGCATGAACAATTATTACTGAAAATTATTATACCTACCTTTCACAATAATAATACATGTAAAGCAATTTTACGAAAACTTTCAACGAATTTAATCACAACGAGTTTTGGTTTAAAAAGCGTGTACCTTTAATTTCCAGTCACCATTAATTTATAGTCAGATGCTACACTAATTACAACAGCGAAAATATTTAAATTTAAATTAGGCCAATTTTATTACAAATTATTTTTTATTCTCGTTTTGAAATTTTAATAGTAATACTTAGATACACACATTCCAAGAGGACTATATTTCAAATCGATAGGTAATGTGGACCCATTACCTATCGAAATCCATTCGCATTTCAGTGGTGTTTTTACTCTTATTACTCAACTTCACACTTCACTACTTGCAGTAGATTCCTCTTTGCTGTTTATAAATCAAAAACACAATATGAACACGCATATTGTCCAAACTAACTCATATAAGTAATATTACACAGGATTTTTAAAACGTAATGTCTCAAATATTGCTTCAGATATACATATATCTACATAATGTTTATTTTTTTTATTATTAATATTGTAATAACAATGTATTATTTAGGAGGACACGTATGATTAGGATATAATCTATCTGACTATTTCTCAGCTATTTGTTATATTTTTTTTAGTTTTATTTTTATAGTTTATACATACGTAAATACATATCTTCACGCTGTATACGTTACGGAATAGTCAGAGAGGATGGAGCGCCAAGCGTCGCGGTCCTTATAGTATATTTCTTTCGTTTCCTCAAATCTCATCATTCTCCTCACACATTATACATTTTATATATGATAAACATAAATCCTTCTCTCATATGAACCTTGAATATATCTCAAGTTAGTCGTAAAGTCTAACGTTATCGCGATGGTCGCTTAATCTTCGAGATGTTATCTTACGTCCAGTCAGTACACTTCTGTTATACAGAGACCAACCAACTTGGAAGTTGGTCCGTTAGCATTCTTTTCGCAAACAACAGCCATCCGGCACGCCTCGATATGCTATTATACCGAATTTTACGCCTATTACACTCAAAATGGGTATGTAACACAAGTGATTGGTAGGTTAACACAATTAATTTTTTGTTTCAAATAACTTTCACACTTCGAAAATACCATAAAAAAGGACACAATATGATACTGATGAAACAAAATATATTGTATAGATAGTAGTAATTCGCGGAAATCCATTCTATGTGATGAATTCTTTTAGTTTTTAGCTGTGTTCAGCCAAAAATCTCAAATTTGTTAATCGACACGTGTTTCGCCGCTCCACGAAGCATCCTCAGGATATTTCAGAAATCAGATTAGGTCAGATAATAAGCACAGAAATTGGTGCTAACGAGTTTAAGATTTTGGACAGAAGATGGTAAAAGTTACATGAATTCACACATAAAAATATATTTCCGCAAAGTAACACCTGAATCTGTACGATACATTATATTACTTTATATATCTCTAGCGACCCGCCTCGGCTTCGCACGGGTAGAATTTTTTAATATAGAATACAGCCCACGTTACTTGCTGATAATGTAGCTTTCTAGAGGTGAAAGAATTTTTGATATCGGGTGAGTAGTTTTTGAGTTTATCTATTACATACAAACGAACAAAGTTTACCTGTTCATAATATTAGTACATATTTAAGTATTATATGAAATACAAAGAGATTTTGAAATGAGAAACAGAAAATGTTTTGCTAATACTTTGATGTCATTAACTAATATTTGTTATATAAATATAATAAATGAAGATGATTTCTGATAGATGAGAGGGGTACATTATTAATCACTAGGTGGGTCTTCTCAAAGCTGTGTACATTCACATGAGAAATTAAGCAGGAAATAAATGTTTTGTGTTTTTAATGTTACTAATAGAATAATAATAATTAATTAATATTTTTTTTGTTACTAACATTATTTTTAAGTTATTTACTAACCAATTCTATGAATCTTTGTTATCTGAAAATAAATGTTTTAATAGTAATAATAAATATAATACGATTAATGGCATTATATTCAAGGATATCCTTTAATATAATATTTATAAATACTTGTACAAAAAACAATGTAGAGGCAGCCCGTTGATGTCTAAATAACGACGAGGCGACTGTAGTTACAATACGTATATCACGTAGCAGACATGCTTAATAGTTACAGGCATAATGACACTTTCTAACAATTTTCTGTTTTGGTCTTGATCGCTTTTTGTATGGGGGCAATAGAAAGTAACGTCATGTTTATTAACTTCCTTTACCGTTCAGTGAATTAACACATATTTTTGATAATTACATGTAAGAAACTGTATTACATGCGTCTGAAATATTATTGAAATACGTCATGTTTTGGTCACGTGATTTATTTGAATGACCGACTCGACGCCGCCGTTTAGAACACAGATATTAACATTATCTTATTATTTCCGCAGAACTGGACCCAATTCTATAGGAAACTTGCATCAAAATGATAATGAGATATTATGTACAAAATTAATTAATAAAACCGAGAAAAGTGCTTCATTAAACGATTTGAAAAAAATTATAGGTTTTTTTACAAAATGATTTTGTTTTTAACTAAGTAAAATGGAATGTCATTTCGAACACCAAACATCAAGTAGTGACGTCATTTTATCGCTCACTCATTCACGGCTTGGAGTAGAATGTGTTTTTTGGTTCAGAGTTAGGTATTAAGCGTTGTAAACATGAACAAATTAATAAAAATTGGCAAAAACTTTATTAAAGCAGTATATTCTATAACCTTGCTAAAGTTAATGTAGTCGTAATCAGGTGCCTTTAAACCAAAAATACTGTCATGTTACACACACAGCGTCACGTTAGGTGACTCCGCTTTTCGGTGCCAAATTTTTAAGTAGAAATCTAATTCGATCTAAATCTAATCTTTACGTTTATACTACACAAATAAATAGATGCGAGTACCCTATTGATTGTTGGGACGAATACCATTGACCGAAGTAAGTAATCGACATTCCTATTTAATGAAATAATTCACTAAGTCCTAACTACTTTTAATTTAAGTAATGAGAATTATTGAAAAGTAATCATTCTACCATAGCGCTTCAAGCAGGCGATTGCTACGAATATATCCTCGCTAGTCGCTTGCTCTGTTTCAGTCATAGATACAGTATAAAACTAAATTTATACTTGCAAATAGTATTACAAAAACAAAACGACAATCGATCGAAAGATTAAATACGTTTTATATCTTGAGCAAAGTTATGAAGCTCATAATCGGTGGACGCCGTGTCGGGCGGTAAAACGATACAAAAGCATAACGGGCGGTGTCACTCGACGGTTCCACTTCATTTGCATCTCAAACAAAATAAACTCAGTTATGATAGTTACATCACCGCATGCCGCCTATCTGATTGTTGTTTGATTGTGTTATAAACCGACAACAAACTACCTGCATTGATATGAGTGTGGAGCGCCTCCTTTCATGTAACTACTTATAACAATTTTTTATGACACGTATTGTATTATGTATCACGTTGTGCGTATCTAATAAAATTACCATAATTTGTTTGTGATGTGCCCATAATGATAACTAGTTTCTTTGAAAAGTCACATTATAAAAATTGTATTAATTTCAGTTTTTTATCATGTATTTATCTTTTAGACAAATTATAACTGAGACTTCAGTTTTTAGAGTTAGTTACCAGTAATTTATATAGTAAGGAGAGCAGTCGGTAGTTCGGTTTAGCTAGTCGTCACGCTCCACTGATGTGTATTGTCGAGGACAGTAGCACGAACGACTTAGATTTACGACAGCAATATTATCACGTTATAAAACACGGAGGTTTTACCATTTCTTTATTTATTAATTCTAAGTTAACTGCGTTGAATATGTGTGCAATGGTAGCTTTTCACTTAACTAATACTAACCTAATTCTATATAAAACTTAATTTTCACTGACCATCACGGACTAATTGCGCTAATCATGTTAACTCAGAAGGTACTTGTGGATTTTTTTGTTGAAATGTTCAGAATTCCCTAATTCGTTTGGGCGTACAGATGGCAAAGTGGAACCAGATTGCTACTTTCTAACCTATCCCTCATACAAGTTCCTTAGAATACGCCGTATTCCTTGACCAACTTTTACAGCCAGTGTAGGAAGAAGGCAGTACATTTTATATTTTACAATAACTATCAGATCAACATGAAAGCACAGATTAATTAGTTTACTACCGTAAAATGAAAGCAAAAAGCTTTTTATAGAAAGGCATTAAATATTTCTTCTTGTAACCTAATAATGAGCCCTAGTAATTTTAGAAGTCATCAAAGAGACGTGAGCGTACATCGCACTTCTCAACACTCGCCACAAATTACTGACTTTAGCACCCCGGCGCGGCGCGGCATGTGAGCTTCACTCCAAACTCTATTTAAAATGCGTCAGTGCTTTCTCCTAAGAACATAAAGAACACCTAAAAGGAGAACTATATATATCCTCTAAGAAATAATTTCACCGTATATAGTAACGCATCTTGAAGATAAATTCTTTATTGAACCAAATAAATTTACGGTATTTTAGAAAGCAAATAATGAACAGTAGATTCAACAATTAATTATGTATTGTTAGTTCCACATTAATTTTAATCACAAATTACCCACATGTGATATTATGTAACATTTTAGTAACAAGAAAGAGGGTAGAATGGAATTCCTGCGTGTAGTGGGGCCGCATAAAAGCCTGATTTTTGTCGTGTAAGAGGCCAGTTGTTGAGTAGTCGTCGAATAGTCAAGTACATAATAGTTGTGATGAAGAATTGATAACGTGTTCATAGTGATCAGTGCTCCCGTTACATTTCATAATTAACAGTATGTTAAAACAATAATAACCGTATACTCTGGAAAGTAGCAACAGATAACAATATTTATTAAAATAAATCATTTCAATAAAAAATATAAAAGAGTTTATTAGTCTAAGACGTCAGTTGTGGAAATGAGCCCGTAGAGTATCAATTATCAAGTATTACAAGTATGAAGTAAAAAATTAATTTACTATTTTCACTCTTACAAAATTTAGTTGATAAATAAAATACATTATGTTCAAATGAAACACTTATTTGAATTTATGAACAAATACATTATTTGCGTAATATTCCTACTATAACTGACTTGTTACAAACATAGATGTAGCATGCACTTTCCCGTGTATTCATCTGTCGAGTGGGTCGCGCGTCAATCGCACAGGCCGTCCTACACTGGCTGTGGTAAATCCATTATCTTCACCTCTCAATTCACCACTAAGGTTTTGCCACACCACGGTGATCTAAACCATCAGTGAAAGTTGCATCGCGTTTTTGTCAATGATAACAACCGTTAAAATTGACCACTAAATATGTCGTAAATTGTTTATCTGTCGCCTACGCGCGCATTGCACTCGTAACAAAGTGGAATTCTAAAAATGTTGTATAACTGTTTGGTAGAAATGTCTTCATGAGATGCAAACGATAATCTTCTCGTCGCTTCTTTGCACTAGACTCACTAGAGCGATGATATCGATGTGAGTTACGAAAATAAATGCAGTCATAACTCGTGTGTCAGGTTTATTCTTGAGTATCTTGAATAATCTAGTAATTCCGGTTTTCTAATGTTTTTAACTATGAGTTCGTTTTTTCATAACTTATTAAAAAGAAGTAATGCTTTAGAACCCAATTCGAAATAAAATTCGATACTTAGTATTTTCTTTATTACATCGATATTGTATCTAAAAGTAGATAATTCTAAAATAGTGGTATTTAATGAATTATATTAAAATAAAATATGAGACACTACGGATTTGAGCAGTTGTGGGTCGACTGCGCCAGCGCATGAGGGCACTGGGTCGGGGGAAAGTAGTGGGACCATTGCGCGTGCGCTTGAACGGTATGCTGGCGCAATTACATTCACATATCTACTGTAATTTGTTGCTGTTCATTCGTCATTTAGTTAAGAGGCCACCAAGAATTTGAAGCGTTTCATTAAGAGAGCAAATCCAAAATTCTATACCTAATCATAAGTTTATATTAACAGAGAGGTTAGAGGAATTTTGTTCCTTATGTTACATTCATGAAAATATATTTATAGCGTAATGCAAAATATATTTATTGGTCGATAATATTTAAAACGCAAACAAAGAAATAAAAGAGTCCGAACAAAGATCTTACAATCTTAACTGAAAGAGTCTATGTCGTGTTTATACTTAAAGGCAAATACCTTTTTTATCCCGACGTTTCGAACGGATTGCACCAATCGTGATCACAGGCAGACAGCATGAGTGTCGTCTTCGTAGTGTGCGGTTTCTGGCAACTACATAGACCCATTCAGTTTTGGATTGTATAAGATGTGTACCAGTCGTGAAAGTTTAATAACATTAAGACGGGATTCCATCGATCTCAACTATAAGCCACCAAGCCGACATTACTGGTACAAAAAAGAAGAAAAGCTTTTACGTGTTTGCCATACCTATATAATGCATTTCGAAATGAAAATAAAATTTAGTCAGAGTTAGAAAAATGAAGAGTTTCAACTACCATATGTATTTTCAACCTATGAAAGTAACTTTACTAAACAGATAGACATAATACTAATAATACTCAATATATGAATAAAATTTGAAAATAAATTTATAATAAAAATCGAAATTCTGTAAGTAAAAACCCAAAAAGAATATTGTTAATAGGCAGTACGTATAAAAGAAATACGAGTAGCAACGTTTTTAAACTAGCAACACAATAACAACGTGCTTATGTAACAAAATTATCTTAATTACTTTATGATGTAAGAACACACAAACTTGATTGAGAAAAACTATGTGAGTTACTGGGATTACTTGGATGTGGGATAAACTGACATCTTTACTAGATTATTTTCGCTTTTTTTGCAGGACGTATAAATAAATAAAATCGTATTAATAATTTTTAAGTTCATGAGCTTGTAACATTATTTCGTGTATTTATGTACATTTATAATAATATGTCAACTTCTCATCAGCCTTATACTTAAAAGCAAACGTACAAAGGATTTGTTTTATCTGTCAGCTAATAAGTATCACATTTATTCCAAAAACAAATTATTCTTTTGAGCATAACGTTTAACTACAAATATTACATTTAGTAGAGATTAATAGAAAAAGGTTAAAAAAGTTTTTGTAATAAAATCATTTGTATAAAATCAATAAAAAAGATTATAATAAATTACATAAGTCCAGCAGCTGACATCTACTTGATACAGCGAGTAATGGCATACATATTAATGTGACATGTCAAGAAGCGTCGAGTCGCTGAGAACTATTTGCGAAGACCATCAATCAGTAAACACCGATTCATATCAACAAAACAAACAAGTAATTAATCTTCGTAAGCAATTTAAAAATAAATATACGAAAAAGAAATCAATATTAACAAAGAATTTACCAGTTATGTTATAACAGGAAATATTAAAAATACACAGTATTTATATATTACTCCACAAGGACCAGTGTCCAAAAATATATCATTTCCACTATTTATGTGTGTATGTACCTATGTAAAGATCTGAGAGCCGTATGGAATAGAAATTGCTATAGGTTATAATTCATAACTGTATATAAAACGTGTTACATATTATATCAATAGAAATATCAATATACATAATATGTGAAATGATGTTTTGGACGGCGCTTGCGCACCCGGTCAAGGCCGCGTGCACTTGCTCGCAAAAACTACCAACTGGTTATGCGCCTACGCATGTGGTTAACTCGCGTTTTTTTGCGGTAATGCCTTACAAGTTACGACATACGATGGCGTCTCAGGCCATTGATCGCGAGTAATTTGTTTATAGGACTTACTATCTTTAAATTGCCACGATGTTTATATATACTTCTAAAACTATCGTTCTCCTGGATCTCAAACTGAAAGAAGTCGAAAGAGAACCGCGAAAAGAGATTTCGAGTTTTTGATTTTCAAGTTTACTCTCATTATTCTGATTGTCACAAATATAACATCAGTTAAACTTGAAATAAGATTTTTTACTGTAACGTTGTAATCTATCCATATTGTATAAAAACAAAGCAAAATTAATTTTTACCAAGATTTGATTTTTTGCTCTGTTACTCTAATACCCATAAAAATTATGCTCACGTTATACATATATGTGCATAACTTATCTCATACACATTTTTTAATTATTTAATCTGCCACTACATGTAAGCACTTATGCACAATTTACAATTTATATTTGCGACACCGATAAAAGCCGCTAAGCAAAACATTCATTTTATTGTGTAAAACACATACACATAGGTGTTCTTTCGCTAATCCAAAAAAATAGTCATTTTCCAAAATTGTTACAATACGTGCAATACGACTATGACTTTTACACGGAAAACAAAATGAATGAAAAAAGTGTATTGCAAGAAATGCAATTTAATAGTGGTTAAAATAGCCTCCATGTTCTTCCTCTGTAATTCTACAGTAATAACGGTAATCATTTCATCATCTCTGGACCAATAATGTACTTTTGCTCGATGCACTACAACATTGGATAGGTGTAGAACGAATAGAAATAGTCCGAATATTCTATTCTACTAGCAACTTGTATCAGATCGAAACAGGAGTAACTGTAACTGCTTACTTTATTAGGGTTCCGTAACTAAATAGCAAAAAACGGAACCCTTGTAATTTCGTCCTGTCCCTGTGTCTGTCTATCCGTTTATCTGTCCGTATGTCACTGCCATATTTCTCGGAGACTATAGGCACTACACAGATGAAATTTGTAAGATAGGCGTATTCTTTGAACCACCATTGGACGATGTAGTGAAATTTAGAAAAAAAAAACTTGGAGTGGCACTCCATACATGTAACTGAGAGATTAAAAACAAATTATAATGGACATATACGTGCGGGTCATCTTTAGATAGGTTTTTAAAATTATATCAGGGGTCCATAATGACTTTTTTATTTCAGCAATGGTTGAAGAGATATACGTTTCAAGTTAGTAAAAAATGTTTTCCCTCCCAAACTTTTCGATAACGGGGCGGAAGATACTGGAAAAAATGGAGATAGTAGAACTTATGAAGGAATTTCAACGAAAATTGATTGCAATAAGATATGTGGTATAGTTTTTTAAGATATGAGGTGAATTCGAAATAACTTCGTTTAACGCAGTGTTATTCGGAAACGCTATGAACTACACCGACTACGGAACCCTTCACGTGCGTGGTATGGCACGCACTTGGCCATTTTATTTTTTAATCATGGAATAGATGTTGTGAATGTATGTATATGTTAATACAGAAGACAGACAACGCGCAGTGTAAATCGGTAGGTCTAGATCTTTAGAAGTATGAAATTTTGCTCAGGAGTTCCTTATATAACTTAGGTGAGTAGGTACTAAGAAAATTTTGAAAATTCATTCCCTAAGACACAAAAATAAAGAAAGAACTAAGTCTGAAGTGTCGTCATTTTTGAAGTCAGAAATATGGAAATTGGTGTTTAGACTTCTGTTTGTACGTAAAAATCAATTGTTTCGGCGTTTTTTGAAATTCAGCTCTAAGGGAGTAAAATAAGGAACTAAAGTCTACATGGAAGTTCGTACTTTTTTATGTGAGATGTGTTGGTATGAACATAAGTGTTCAGGCTTCGGTTTACCATATAAATAAAAGTCAGTTCTATTAGCATTTTCGAAAATTCATTCTCTAGGGGGGGTAAAATAAGGAACTAAAGTATGTGTGGAAGTTCGTCACTTTTGAAGTCAGATGTATGAACATCGGTATTCAAGCTTCGGTTTATAAATTAAAGTCGCTTCTATCAGCGTTTTTGAAAATTCATTCTCTAATGGGGTAAAATAAGGAACTAAAGTTTGTGTGGAAGTTCCGTCATTTTTGAAGTCAGATGAAGTATGAACAGTTGTAACAGTTGAAACAGCATTTTTGGAAATTTGTCTCCGAATGGGGTACACTGAGAGACTAAAATTTTATATGAAATTTCGTAATCGCCAATGGAAAATCTCATCGGGCACACGGCTGGTATAATACTTACTGTTACATGGTATTGGTGAGTTCGGTAGTTATCGTGTAACTTCTTATAGACTTGACCAATTATGATCATATTTCTACAATTTGTCTTGTCGAGACGACGGTTCATAGCTATGCTAGGATCCAATAAGTGGCTGTAGTAGACTGGCGCAGGTAACACCGCGAGGAACAGCTTGTATGCCAAAATATGCTTCTAGAACTTCTGATTTCTTAGAGCAGCTTATTATCTATTAGTTCAATTTTCATTTAATTTCCAACTATTTTGATATGTAACCAGGCCGTATACATGCTTTGGTTTCACGCTTATAAATATACATAAAATTTTAATATGTATTACCTATACGACATATCACATTTAATAGAAACAATGTGTTGACTGTGACTTCGCCCGCGTGGACGTTCTAACTATATAACAATCTTCTTTGTATGTGTTCGATTACTTATTTATAAGATTCTTTACACAGAATTTTTATTAAACATATTTTTTTCCGTACTGACTTTGATACTTCTTTGACAGACAGACAAACGGATAAAACAATAACTAGTGTTTTAATTTTACTTCATGTACATATATATATATATATATACTGTAAAAGCCTTCGCTTTTTTTTTTTGAAAAAAAAATATAAAATCCAGAAATATACCTGAACTCAGCAACCTGCTTATGTCTCCAAAAGTTTCACAAGAAATTGTCCAAATGTGTACACGATGGTAACGTAACTATCCTGTGCCCCGTCCACACACTAACGCGAGCACTGTGCCCTCGACCAATGAGCGGACAATCTAAGGGCAAACGCGGAGCGCTCGCGGACACCGTCGCGAAAGCACGGACAAGGAGGCGCGTACGGAAAAGGGACACGCCGTCGACCAGCCGTTTTGAACGGAATGAAATGGTGAAGAAGACGCCGCGGTCTTATATAGACGTGACCGTAACCTGACGCCGGATAACGGACTCGTGCCGGCGTATGCGCTGCTCGACAAGCGACCCTAACTTATGAACATAGAACACACATTTAAAATTCTCGGAAACCGAATTTTCAATAGATTGAATTTCCAGTATCACACCCGCACTGGAACATAGCAATTTACCAACGCTAGGTTCGCAAACTTTAGCCAGGGTAAACTTTAGCAGCGTCTGGACAACGAAACTCGAAATAGCATCAGCGTACAAGGTCGATAATGGTTCACGCGAGTAAGGTTGAATTCCTACAGGTCACAAAACCTCCGTTTATTTTTTTACTCTGTCAAATTTCCATTTTTGTAGTACGTAATAAATTTTTGAGATATAAATCTAATAACCTAAATTTCTTTTTTAATGAAACGAAGTTCATGGTTAAGTATACGTAGTTACATATTTGGAGCTTGTTTATCATGCGGGTACCGTTTAAGCACTAATATTTTCACATTAATACGCAGGTTTTTTATCTGTTGTAGATATTTTCACATATTATTAAGAGCTGTACTTATAATTGTGACTTGTAACGTTAATAAATAATACGAGAATTATACAAAATTTCAATAAAAGTAAATTAACTTAAGGTACCAAATAGTAATGAAAGAAGTACCTACTAGTTTTACTGGAAACAAAAATATTCAAATCATTTAATAGAAATTTGTTTGTTACATGAATAAATAAATAAAATTTAATAGAAATTCCGTGAACTCTTGAATTCAATAATTTGTAAAGAATTCATTAACTCATTGTATCCGAGATAAATGAAACGTTTATGCGTGCATAACGTCTATGATAAGTGATAGTGATAACGTAAGCACGTGTTCAGTCTATTCACTAACACATGCATAATTATGTTCATGTCCACAACCTGATACATGTGGACAACTTAGCAATAACACAATAAAGATACTCAATGCACTTATGAGAAACAATTTTTTATGTTATCTTACTTTGGTTAATATAAAATAACAGTCTTTTATATTTTTTTGTATCACTAGCTTCTAGACAAGCAAGAGCTTCACTTTGAAGAGAAAATAGTGTAGAATATACGAGCTGCTAACCTTTCTGCGTAGATCGTAAAATCAGGCAAGAGCTAATAGATAGTACTTATTGAACTTGTATTGAATTGACGAGGGACTAGCAACCTCTCACTTGAATGGTTTCCGCTTTGCCGTCTCTAAACCCTATTTATTGGCAAAAGTGTTAAGGTCTTTTTTTATTATAAGTACGTCAATTCTCCATTCACCCTGAATAGGAAATTGGCGTAACGTCATATATGAGTACTACATAGGTTAAAAAATGTGATATTGTATATAACTGCACAAAATACAATACAATGAATTAATAGAATCATAACTTTCAGTTTCTTTAACTGTATTTATTAAAATCATACCTAATATTATTATGAACTATATACATTTCTTTTTCTGGTTGCACTTAATAGACAGACACAATAATAAGTAGTTTCTTTTCTCGGCTCAGCACGTATACTATTATTATCACTTCAGTATAGCCTCGATGGCAATAAAAACAAAAGGAACAAAGACAAATTTTAATAATCTCACTTCCTGCGGTTTCCCAAAGGAGGATTTAAGGCCAACATTGAAACGTAAATACATCAGTGAAAGTTAATGTGTTGATTCGCATTGCCACTCATTATCTACGCGTTGAAAATCTTAAATTACACGGCACAGCACACACCACACTTCGATCTATTTTTATTTGCGTAAGATTCAATTACTCAGTTCCAGATGATTATTTTCAGAACTTAAATTAGAAAATGACATCGCTGCTTCTAATGAAACAACTTGTCTTTGTTGCAGTAAGATTGCTAATAAACTTTCTTCTTTGCAACGGAAAATAAAAGTAACGCCATATATACAACATCAATAAATTATTATCATAATTATAATTCTTGGTGGACATAGATCTCTAATAAAATAAAAAATCGTCCACCACGTCTTTTGTATATCTTCGTTTTTCTTTTCTAAGCGTCTTAGAGATATTGAAAATTCAGTCAGGTTAATGCAATATCACTTGTTTTATTCTTATAATTCCCGAGTGACTTCAATGCACATAATGTGGGTTATTGTGTTAATGTTGTGAGCACTTAATACATTACAACCTGATCGCACGTTATGGAGAGTGTCGAAAGAACAGTATACAGGCACGAATTCAGGTTTTTTGAAGGAAATTGATACACTTTCAAATTGCAAAGTTGAAGAAGCAAACAAAAAACATAATAGGCAAAGGGCGTGTACACACGAATTTTTACGCATGCTTATCACGTACGTATATGAATACGCGACAAACACACTGTAAGTGTGACCTGGGAGTAGTATTATACCATATAAAAGCAGTTAAAAAAGAAACGTCTGTGACTGTCGTGTTTGCAGCACGTCTTTATTGTACATATTTATATTTGACTGGTCTTTATATTTGACTGGCCCTTTGGCGCAGTGGCATATGCATCTGCTTTCCAAGCTAGGGTCCCGGGTTCGATCCCCGGTCAGGTCAATTTAGGAAACGAACTTTTCTAAATTGGCTTGGAGTCTGGGTGTTACTGGGAACTCCCCCAGAGTTCGTTGTGTGGTACCCATAGTACAAGCTTACTGCTTAGTATGGGGTCACACAATCTGTGTAATTGTCTGGAGTATTATTATTATTATGTGTAACGCTCGTGATCGATCTGTGAAAAAGTCACCTTAACAATAAAAATATCCCTGTTAGTTTATTTAATCTATCAAATGTACCTATCAAATTTAAAATGAAAACAATATTGAAATTTCTTTTACTTTCACTACAAACTGACATTTTAAGGTAACCTAACTTTTTGGTGAGGTCATCTAGAACAAGAGAAATTCCGTTCAAAGTATAAAATGTTTATTCAGTAGATATTGAAAATAAATTCCGGAAATATTCATTTTTTAGCATAAGTTGATAATAATCAGTGCCTTTTTGAGCTTCACGTTCGTAGCGTGAATCTTTCAAGTAAAGATTACCTTTATCCGAAATAAAAAGACTAAGTATACAAAACACATATTATGTATTCTATGTACGTATATTTAAATTATTTCCAATGGAAAGTCAACAATAAATAATCAATAATTAGTAGTTCGAAATTTAAAAATTTAAATACAAACTGCTAAACCTTAGGCCGAAATGAAAGAAATGTTTACAAAATCTTACTCCAAATCTTGTGCTATCAAGTTATAAATCTACACAACATTTACATGCTCTAATCTTAATTTAATTACCTACATACATACGTAAATACAGTAACATTTGATATTCTAACTATGTAATATATGTATATATAAATACAATTTAACTAGTGCCCCGTTCCGACTTCGCCTGGGTTGAATACATAATATATAACCTATGTCCATCTGGAGTAATGTACCTTTCAAATGGTAAAAGAGTTATTATAGTGGTCCCGGAGATTACCCTCTACGTATAAACGACCTTACAAAATGCGCTTTGTCACTTTATAATATTAGTATAGAAAATATGTATGAATGTTGTGGTAGAAATCTTAGAATTCGAATGATTCTTAGATTACGAAGCAATAATAAATGTTGCTATTTTATACTTTACCTACATTATACGACTAGTTTCTTAAAAAACAAATAAAATATACATATCTTCAAAGTGTGTGTGTATGTCTGCTCCATTAGAAATATGCCTGATGGAGTAGATAATGATAATGGAATGGCAAATAATATTATGACAAGCACATACACAATTTTAATTTATAATAATAGCTTAAAAACGATTAAAGTATTTTAATGTTTCCCCTCTAAATAAAATCGTAAGAACATTGAAATTTAGAAAGGTGAGTACTCATTTGTAACTACACATACTTCTGATAACAGTAATTTATCTCTTTTTCTTAAATAAGAGTGTCAGGTCGCGGCCGAAGTCGACACACGTCTACCAAGCTCGCCTTCCTTCTCTATTTCACTTTCTCGCCTTTTATTTTAAATTTTGTTCGACAGATGTTTGTTCGAATTCCAATCGTCAAGTTATCAATAGATCTAGGTTGTATGTAATTGTACATCCATTAATTGAAATGAATGTTTTTATTCCGTAAGACTATTTAATGTATTGACTAATTAATTCTGTCGAAAGCTTAATTATTTCTTTGCAAGAAATACAAGTAGAAACTATATTCATTTTATAAAGTAGACATACCAACTTAGGTAGTTCGCTTTCCATATTTCTATAATACTTTCCATATTTGTGTGGGGGTATGTGGGAGAAAACGTAGACACTAATACTGTTTTAGTTTTTAAAAAGGAGCAACTTAACGTTCATGGTACAATGGCGTGCAATTGTAAAGATATTAATAATAAATTAATTAACTAATATGGAAAAATTGTGAGCAAGGACCATGGAAACTAAGAATTCGACGAATAAATTATTTCTGGATTACAAAACCACATCAACTTAAGTAATTGCGTTATTGGCTTAATAAAATTCCAGGGCTTCTAAATCGTATATTTACATACAAATGAGTACATTATTGTTATCTTATTTACCCTGTTTTTATTCATAGATTGCCTTGTGTAATTAGACATACCAAAATAAGAATTCAAGTGTAAAATTAAACTGCGAGAATTATAACATTACTTTTACATTGCATTCCCTCCGGAATTTTGCTATTGTTAAAAAATACTTCTTTTTTCATATAAACGTGTAAAATAAAAAGATATATGTCTCAAGTAAAAAGATATTTGTCTAAAGTAACTAAAATATAAATGCCTGAAATTTTACCGGCAATATTCAATTTTATGTTTGCCACTAATCTGATCGCTTGTTTATAACAATAAAAACAATTTATAAAAATAAATTATTTAGTTTTTTTCCTGTTCAAGATAAGTCGTAGTGACAAAAAGTAATAATTTCATTACAGACTATTTTTCATTATTTTTGTTGGTTTGTGCAATAACATTTGATTTTATAATATAATGTCAGCGATCCAGCTATATAAAATAAGTTTGCTCTGTTGGCAACCCTGTAAAATTCATTTACAAAAGTCATACACTGATTAATTTTATTACTTATCTTTAAAAAACTACTATTATTAAAATTATGTTGTAAAATGGTGTTGAAATAGTGTTAAATTACCTTTAACAATAATAAAAAAGTTTTTCCAACCGGTATCTACTAAAAACCTTAAAAAATATTTCGTGCTTTTGTTAACTTGAATAAATATAACGATAGCATTTCGGTATGTTAAAGTTTTCGAAGCCCCTAACAAAATATTTTACAAATTGTACCTAGTTGAAATTTTTATTTTTTTTTAAATTTTTTTTTTAATTTTTCTTTACAAATATTGTAATTGAAACCACATTTTTCAGATTACAAAATTAGCTGTCTCCAAATAACCTCATGAAATTATTTTGTTTACACTTTTTTTCTAGAAAAACGATTCGCTTAATACAAAATCATATATTATCATAAAAAAGAGTCATAATCATGATGTGCGTAACATTAGTCGACGGGTGGCACCGTGGAATGCACACGTAGCCGTATAACTACGCATTGCACTTGCGCAGTGCTACGTAATCGTCACACAGGTAACGGTGGCAAACTGTAAAGCCCGCCACGGACCGCCGCCGCGTGCTAAATTTGTCGAAACACTGCGCTCTAGCGAGGAAATCTTAAATAACTCCAAAGTGTCGATGCCCGCGCGCAACTGAAAAAAGTCAATTAAATAAAAAAGCGTGATCCGTACAAAAAATGTCTCATCTTCGACTCGTATTGATTGATAAATTAAGATGGTTGAACGTCCTGTGAAAAGTTGCCTTGAAGCGAGTTTGGGTGATGTCGTTAAAGCATTAAGATTATTTTCATTTAACTTTTTTTGCACCGTGTTGTTGACAAAATTCAGCTTGTGGTATGAGACAACTTTTATGATTCAGTCTTTAATTCTGTAAATAATGTAAAATATGTACTTTGGTACAATCTATTTTTTAGTAAATTCCATTAGAAATAGTCCGTTACTTTCAATTTTTTGCCAAGATATCAATGACAATTAATTGACTGGCGTGTTACTAACAACGCATAAATTTGTACCGCAACAATGTGAACTGCAGTCAATTCAATCACCGCACGGCATGAAAGCTATGAGATTTATCCCACTACGGTACTTACTGATACATATTATCTGATCACGCAAAATAGAGGGGCCTAACTGCTACAGAATGGCGAATGTAATATTTTTTATGGCCTAACAACAGTTTCCTGTTTTCAAGATCTAATATTATCTATGATATTTATGGAAACCAATTTTCATTTTTCAAATCCACTTTTCACAATGACACAAAAACGTCTTTAACAATTTTTTACAAACTCATGACGATTTATTTTCTCTTATATTCTACGCCATTGCGTAGAATATAATGTCATGTCATGTATGTAGGTAGTGTGTTGTCATTGAGAATGTATTATAAATCTAATTTTAAATAAAGTCGATAAACTACATCAATTTTTTGTTACACATTAAAAATGCTTTCAAATTTATTGCATTCAGTCGCACGGTAAGTGCAAGTAAAAATACACAGATAATATTTTAGAACTTAACCCACAAACCTCGTTGCTTTCGTCATTTTATAAGAAAACAGTATGGTTTGCGAATTGCGAATTTGGACGAATTCTCAACATATAGACATAGAACATACCTACTCTGGAAAATTTACCTCCAACGAACCTTTTCAACGCGACTTTCATTTAATTTTTTTTATATATACATAGCTATATTCCTATTTCGCTAGTAACACCTTACTTTATATTTTATTCAATACCTGACAGTAACTTTACGAGTTTGCACAAGTTTTATATCGCTTTTGGGGCGTGGTCACTCCATCAACCGTCTCTTGCTAGTTAAACTATAAACCACATTTGAAATTATTTCTAACACGCCCAACTTTAGCAGTAAACTATTTAAACAATATGAATTATTAACGCAAACACACAGTATATACTTGAACACGAGTCCTAATTTCAGTCATTTCAATACATTGCTGGTTATTTCACTATTTAAAAATGTCAGAGACTGAATTAAAACAGGCTAAACGTGAAATAGATGAATCCCTGATACTCAGTACATTTTGCATGAGCCGCATCGGGTTATCTTTCAAGAAACCAAAATCGCCTTGGTCGTATATGCATGAAAAGCTAATGTTTATACTATCAGTTTGTGGCATCTGCTACCACGTATTCAGTGAAATCGTTTTCATAGGCCTCACGTTTGCTAATTCGCCACGAGTCGAAGATGTTGTTCCGCTCTTTCATACTTTCGGCTACGGTGCTTTGAGTAAGTCTCTACCTACTTTCAAAGCTTTTTTGTAGGTTGTTGTCAATTCAGAATGCAGATGTTCTATTAACGTGTTAAAACAATGGACACCATTGTCAAAGAAAATTATTGTTTTTGTACTCGTAGAAGAAAATATTTGTACATAGGTGCGTATAGTGTTTTTTATATAAATATATACCCTTTTTTCAGCTCTACAATTATTCTAACACAAGTTATTTTTATAAATATATCCCATAATTGCAGTTATATCGTATTAGGTAATCAGGATTGCACGACAGTGTTATTGTAAAAATGAAGAAATTAATGCTTAGATGGTTCGGGCAAATGGAAAGAATGAGTGATCGACTGACGAAGAAAATCTACTGAGCGAAAGTAAATGGTAGCAGAAGCCAAGGAAGGCCACGGCTGACTTACGAAGATCAAATAGCCAGAATGATAGCTGATGGAAATATCAAAAGCACCTGCATACCAAGGCAAAATTGATAAGATTTGAAAAGGCGAAAGATGTAAGGACCGCTGCACTTGGCGCTCCGTCCTCTCTGACTACCCCGTTAGGGATACAGCGTGAAGATATGTATGTATGTATGTAGGTAATTAGTATCCAACTAATTAATTTACCTTATATTTCAACAAAATCTTTGTCTACAGTAAATCGATTATTAAAAATATTGAATTCTAGTTGATATTAATGATAATAATAAAAATAATATTTTTTTATTTATTCGTAAACAATTTCTAGGAAAGAAGACTGTAAAAAGAACATGCATAATTTTAGAAATTGGTAATATTACAAATTGGTAATTGGTATTGAACCTCTGACACCCAAACTAAGACTCAACTTGTGGCATGGATATCAGTGCTCTCACAAATTTGACATTTAAATAATAAAATATGGACATAAAGGAAATAAGAAAAATAATGCACATTAATATTGTGTTTTTAGGGAATAAAATAAACAATTGTAAAAGTGCATATTTCTGTAGATTAAAGATTAGAAAATTGAATGAAAAGTGAATAGAAAATTATAATATTTGATGAAATAAAGACTCAGTGTTGTGATAATTTAGAGTTTGCAACAATTTTTGAACTTTGTGCTTACAGTCATACTTATTAGAAGACAGAAATACAGTAAGTTAGAATGAACTGACATAGAGCATAATAGACCATCTTTAGGGTATTAAAATCAACAGAGTATCTAAGAATTTTGAAAATAGCAAATGGAATCTAGTTGATATTCGTTTTAAGCCATCAAAATCTAAACTAATGTTACAAAGAGGTAAAATTTGTAAGTTTACATGTAGGAGGTAATCTCGGAAACTACTCATCCGATTTCAAAAATTATTGCACCACTCTTCAGAATGGGCCTGCAGAGTGTAGATAGGCTGTAGTATGTTATCCCGTTTACCAGGCGGACGAAGTTGTGGACAAAAAAAGTAATAAATTTTCGTATAAACGTAACAATTCAGCACAGGGTTTGTTTATCATAATGGAACTTTCTGTTGAAATGTAATGTGTCCACTATTATTAACAGGCATTGCAAAAGTGTTCGCTTTGTGGTATAAAAAAGATGCTTTCGCGCAACTAATCGAAGAATTAGCCGGCATATGGCCCGTAGCTCCACTCGACCCACATGCCCAAAGCATCAAAGAGAAGAGCCTCAGTGCTCTACGCATCGCACATAAATGTAAGCAAACATATAAATGATTTCACTTTTTGTCGAAAGTAAATATCGAAGAGATCGAAACATTGTACGAAATGTTCCAGTCATCTCTCGAATGAACTGGAAATATGTGTGAATCATGAATTATTTATTTATTATTAAACGAAGCAGTTATATACATTTTAAAATCCAGGACGTCTGTCTAATCTTTCCATTAATTATTTTTTAATATATATAAAGAGATTTTTAGATTTGTCTAATATATTTATTAAAATAGACTACTATCAAACTGCAGAAACATGAATAAAGAATTATTAAACATAATTAATATGTCAGAAGTCGGTGTAACAAAATGATCGTGAGTATTTTTTCTTATTTAGAACTAAACCAGAGAAATATCGACGTTGTCTTCTATTCGTTTTTAAACTAATGTATTATGTGTATCTTAGTATAATAGTGGTATAGTAATACATAGGTAGTTATTATATTACATACACATAGCGGTAAGATTGTGCAGTAACAAATCGACACATATGTCAAATACTTGCATAGATCAGTTTTTCAAGTAAATTAAAAAAGTAGTTCCTGGAAAACAAAAACCCACAAAGTGTGTATCGGACCACGCAGAGTGAGGAGTTCCGTAGTCCGGACGCACAACATTAATTTTATCTACAGCAAAAATGACATTGAATTTTATAGTATTTCTTTTAGACACTGAATAAAAAAAGTTATTTCTACAGTCGCTAAATTCAAAATAGCGTGTAACCGAAAATATCCCATATTTTAAAAACTACTTACTCTCATATTTAAAACAACATACTCGTATCTTATCCAAACCAATTCTCTTTGAAAGCGGTTTTTTAAATACTACCTAGCTAAAATGATTATCAAAGTCAAAGACAAACGAATTTATTTGTCTTTGACTTTGATAATCATTTTAAAGAACACTGGACACTGAGAAGACAACCGACAAGAAACTCATTCAGGTATCATTTTTTCAACATCATTCATTTTGTTCATTATATCGTGGCTAATGTTAACTTGTGTGTGTATCGTAACATGTCGTCGAAATTCGAAATTTATTCAGACGTTAGACAGGGCTACGTAAAGTCTGCCTGGTTATTCGTGCTGTATTTGGACAATTGCCTTTAAACATTGAAAGGTAGTATGACTGGTATGATATGTGGTGGCACAATAGTTAATTGCTTCTTATGCTCTGAAAACACTAAGCTTAAATCGCCATCAGAAGTAGATTTGCTCACTCTAGTTCCGTGCATGAAAGAAGAGTGTGAAGTGAATACCAAGTGTTTGAAGGAGATGTGCAGACGAAGTGTGAAATATAGGTAAATAGAAAATATCTAGAACAAGTGAATGAAACTATATCTGGGGAGCGAGTTTTCGAGGAATGGGAGATGTGAGCTGGTAGTGAAGAGATGAGTAGCTACTGGCCATAAAATTAACAGTGCTTTGTTCGCTAATGTTAAACGAATGTTAACAATGTGAATATTATATGATTAGCTATTGTCCGCGTCATCATCTGCGTGGATTTCATAAGAGCATCAATGTTGTCTGCTTTCACGTGTCTGCCTGTTCGCGGCCCGTGTTAAAAAAGTTGAAAAAATTTATACAAAATTGAACTCCATCTTTACCAGTGGAAATTTTCTAAAAATTAACCTCCCGCCATACCGCCGCCCGTGTATAAAAACTTAAAAAGTTTCATGTTATGAAGTTCAAACTGCCTCGTTTTTACGAGTGGAATTATACAAAAAATGTGGCCCACGTCCGCACACCGCAACTCATGTGTTTATACACAATTAAAAAAGTTTTATACAAAGTTCAACCCCCACCCTTTCCCAGTGGAATTTCCCTAAAAAGTGTACTTCCCACCCGCACACCGCAGCGCGCGTTAAAAACTTTGAAAACTTTCATACAGTTTCATACGAAGTCCAACAACTCCCTTTTGCGAGTAAAATTTTATAAAAAGTATAACACCCCGGCTGGCCACACCGCAGTCTGCTTATAAAAAGTTATAAAAGTTCATGAAAAGATCAACCGCTCCCCCACTGCGAGTGGAATTTTACAAAAATGTGAAACATGTGTCTCATTATTTTTAAGTAATGTTCGTATTAAACATCACGGCCGTATTTCATTCCACATAAAAGTTTCATAAAAAGTTCAACTCCCCCACCCTTTTCAAATGTAAATTTCTAAAAACCCAACATTACATAAACTATCCTCAGACCAAATTTCATGATACTAACTTTAAATAGTTTTTGAGATTTCGTGAATAATCAATCAATCAGTGAGTGAAAAAACACATAATTATTATATATTATTTTTTTATGATTACCGTGCGATTTATCGGTATATCTTATATATATATCTCGACAAAATGTTCTTACTCTATCTTTTGTAATATAAGCTGTATCCCAGAATTCATCGAGATCGCTCAAGCCGTTGTTGAGTTATAAAACAACATACAGACAGACAAAAATAAGACTGCAGATTTATGTAGTAGTATATAAGTATAGGTAGTATAGATATAGATAGTGAGACCTGGATGTGCCTGAAATCAAATGAAAGTAAGATAAATACGGTAGAAATACGAACTCTTAGAAATACATATGTGCGGTGTCACTCTCGCAGACAATATAGGCAAGGAAGAGATACGCAGTATGGCAAAGTTGGATGACAGTGTTATTGTAAAAATGCAGAAAGAAATGAAAATCTACAAAGCGAAAGTAATTAATTGGTGGCAGATACTAAAGAAAACCAATGCTGAGTTATAAGGATCGAATAGCCAAAATGTTAATTGACGGAAATATCGAAAACACTCGCATACCTCGATGATAGTGTGTGTTTTCCATAATTTTCCACTACATATTTAAAATTGGATAGGGAGGACACACTTTTTAACGACTTTGGAAAAACATATATCATCAACAGTTGACTTTAAAAATTAATACTTTTGAACAATTTCCAGACCTACCCAAAGATACCACACACGCTTTTATGTGTACTAGAATTATTTTTTGCGTCCCCCAGTTAGTATGGCGCACCACTCTTAATTTTTTCCCTAATTTCTTCTTGCATCCCCCAGTTAGTATGGCCCTCCACTTGATTTTTTCCCTAATTTCATTACATATCTTGTAGCGGTTCATAGAAAACACGAAATTTCCAAATTTCGTTTGTATAGTGCCAATAGCTCTTTAGTAAAATTAGACTGTGACATATGAATAGTCGGCCCGAAAGACAGACGGATAGAAGGACGGCCCGAATTTATAAACGTTACGTTCTTTGCCATTTATTTCTAATTGAAATCTAAAAACACGAAAATGTATTCTTGAAAATCAAATAAATATTTACATTGTACACATACATATAATAAATACAAATTAGCTTGTGTGTTCTTAAAATTCGAATATATACGTACGTTTATGTAATATATACAGTACCTAAATACATTCTAACAGTTATTTTCTGACATATTGCACTAGCATAATGTTCTTATCGTAACCTATCTGTTCATAGGGTATTTCGCAATAAACGTGTCAGGCGTGTGGTTCTACAACTTGACACCGATAGGCATCTACCTCTACCGTCTGTGGCAGGGTCAGGATGCCCACGTCGGATACGTCTGGGTCTCTTGGTACCCTTTTGATAAACACAAGCCGATAGCACACGTCTTGGTTTATGCCTTCGAAATATTTGCAGGTAAAGAATTCTTTCTTCACATATCTCAACATATTTTATAATGCATTCCTTTGTTTCTGAATACATTACACGCCTACTTTATAACGTTATATTTGTCAACACATATCCAGAACGAAATACATATTTAAATATATATGTACACCTACGAATATAATTGGTTTCTCGGAAACATTGAAATTCCATTGAAATTTCCTACTAAATAATTAATAAGTAAATTACATACATATACTATATTCGTAGGCAACGATATCTAAGTACTAGATTGAGTGTTCGAAAAAATCGTTACCTATATTCCACTCAACTAAGGTCCACCGGGGACCACACCTAGCTCACTTTCAATTTGACGCTTGTACAGTGAACAACATAGCCTACATATCTTCCTTCAATTCATTTTTAACGCACTTAATATTTAATGCTTTTACAAATAAATAATTAAAAAAATTATGCTCAGATTATTATAAGACTGATTGTAAGACTGACTAATGTTCTTGGTATACATTTAAATATGCATAAAAGAATGGCTCGATTAATAGTATAATACCCGATTTCACCAAAGTCCCCTAAATATTTAGATCATCCCTAAAACCGAAACTACAGTAAGACCCCGCTTAACGCTGTTTCGTTTAGCGCTGTTTCGGTTTAACGCTCTTTTATTTGAATTGTGGGATTCCCCGAAATTGCACGCAGCGTTAGGTTTCCCGATATCCGAAGCAGTTTATCTGTGTTTCTTCTTTCCTGCGGTGTTATACCAACTTATTTTTATCGTTTCAAACATTTGTTGACGTTAATGTAAGTATAAATTTATATAATATAACGATTGATATAGTGACAAATATATTAATTATTAATTTTTAGTTTTTATCATGGGTGATAATAAAAAACACGAAAATAAAGCAACAAGAAAAAGCATTTCACTAGAAACTAAAATGCAAGTGATCAGAAGATTAGATACTAGTGAACGTCAATGTCAAATTGGTGCTACATTGAATTTGGCAACTGAATAACTGAATGATCTGAAATGTAAACATACTGACATAGAATTTTATTTATTTTTATGTGTATATTTGTTTATTATGTTTCTATATTTGTAAGAAATAAATTTTTGTTTTGTTATAAAGAACATAATTAATAAATTTAATGGTAAAATGCCTGACCAATTTTTTACCCATCTTCCCCTAACCCCATTATTTACATGATGAGATAACCTCGTTTACTTTGAGGGAACGTATACCCCGCGTTAAGCGGGGTCTTACTGTACTATGAAAATTACATCGTTAACGCACCCCAATCCGGTTTTAGGGGTTCGCTAAGAATTAGGGGACTTTGGTGAAATCGGGCTTTTGCTGTTTATTGTTATCTAATATTATTTTATCCATACTTTTACTTCTACAGATGGCATCTGTTATTAAAGCACTGTATGTCATTAACATATTAATATTCTAATTTTACTATGTATCTATTGGCAAGTATGTCACCCAAATATGCAATGAATAAATAAATAGACGTTTGGCTTCTTTGTAAAGAATCTGAAACAGATCAACAATTTATGATCATCCTCTTTTTATAGTTAATAATTTGAAAGTGTTTGACACACAATCATCTAAAGATAACAATTAGTGATTGAGAGCACACTCTCTATTGTTCAAATGCAGTATTAAGTAGCAATTAAACCAGTTTTATAACTAAATTAAACAGTATGTTAATAATTAATAATAGTATAATCTTACCAAAAGGATATTTAGATAAATAGTTTTCTACAATAGAATGAAAATGTATTGAATTTGCGTATTTTTAATAAAGTTTTGTTTTAGAGTTCCATACTTAAAATAGCAAAAATGGGAACCTTATGATTTCGTCATGTCTGTCAGCCGTCTGTCCGTTCTCCATATGTCCGTCTAAGCGTCCCTTCGTCTTTCTGTCTCTACATCGTCCGTCTCTCCGTCACTCGGACCGTCTCTCCGTATGTCTGTTTGTCGTGTATAAGTCCGTCGTCTGCCCGTCTTCTGCCTCTGTGTCCGTTTGTTTGGCCGTTTGCCTGTCCGTATATCGCAGCCGATTTATTCCGTCATCTTCACACCTACGGAAATAAAATTTTGTACAAATATGTAAATTGATAAATAACCTAAAACGAGAGCTGAAAAGCAAAAATGAAGTAATAAGCATTCGTGGTCCATTTTTTTTTAGTTTTAAACGTTTATTTATCAGATTAAACTTTTTCAAAATTGTTACAGGACCCTAATTGCAAGTCAAAAAGTGTCCGGCACCCTTGTACTCTTTTTTTTGTGGTTATTACATAGCTGTTAGCAAATCACTTTAGAACTTAATTTGTAGAACTTTGTTTAACTTATAAAATTTTCCTAGAAATATATCAATTAATGAAAAAATTTTTAAAAATATTGAATTAGCTGTAAAAGTTTAAATTTCAGCATCCTGTAGAGAGTATAACTTAAATGCCTGAGCCATTACAATCGCAACGAATGATAAAACAAAGATCAACGTTGTTTCGCTTTCCGTACCAAATTATAATCTACATTCGACAGTTTAACAATTGGGTAGAGATATTTTACACGGTACTCATTATCTGTAATCCAACTAATAACATTATTAAACGTTTTTTCACGTCTTGCGTATTAGATATAATTATTATGTATTTTAAGTTTACTGTGTATTTTAGGTATAACATAAGTATGGTATTTTGATATAGTACATATATTTTCATTTGTAATTACATAACATAACATAACATATCTTCACGCTGTATCCCCAACGGGGTAGTCAGAGAGGACGGAGCGCCAGGAGTCGCGGTCCTTACACACCTCTTTCGCTTCCTTAAATCTCATCATTCTCCTCACACATTTTCGCCTAGGTATGCGAGTGCTTTTGACATTTCCGTCTGCTAACACTCTGGCTATTTGATCTTCATAAGTCAGCCTTGGTCTTCCTTGGCTTCTTTTACCACTCACTTTCGCTCTGTATATTTTCTTCGTCAGTCTTTCATCACTCATTCTTTCCATGTGCCCGAACCATCTAAGCATTCCTTTCTTCATTTTTACAATAACACTGTTGTGCAACCCTGTCATACTGCGTATCTCATCATTGCTTATCCTGTCAGCAAGCGTGACACCGTACATATTTCTGAGAGACCGCATCTCCACAGCATTTAACATACTTTCACTCGATTTTGGGCATGTAGATGTAGATTGCTGATAGGGACGTCCGCCAGGCTGCAGACGGGCTGTCGGCTTCCCTTGGGTGGCGCCATTCAGCCCTGTTCCCTGATAGAGCTCCGGTTACTGTTGACCTGGTGGTACTCCCTCCTTCGTTTCATCTATGAATCTTCCGGTTTTCCTACAAAACATGAGGATATCCTTTAGTTTGGTTGTCCTCAGTTCCCTTTCCTCCAGTGTATCTGAACCTAATGTGTTATATCTAATTCCTGCATACATACTGCATTTTGCTATGAAGTGTATACTAGTTTCTTCCCTATTACAGTGTTTGCATAGGGGGTCTGGTGTTAGTCTGAGTAGTGATAGGTGTCTGTTGAGTGAACAGTGACCCGTTATGATACCTACCATTATTCTTACATTACCTTTATCCAACCTGAGGATATACTTGACCTTTGCTTTGTCTTTTTCTTCAAAATACATCTTTGTTTGTCTGCATGTTTTTAATTTCTTCCATTCTTCTTTTGTTTCTTCGTTAATTATTCTTTCTATTACACTGTTTGTTAATTTGTTCGAGATTGGAAGGTATGGTTCTGGTCCTATTATCGGTATGACCGCACCATATCTTGCTAACTCATCCGCCTTTTCATTACCTTCGTTGCCGCTATGTCCAGGGATCCATGCTATGATGACCTTTCTTTTTTCCCCTAGCTTATTAAGGATTGCTTTACATTCCCCAACCAAGGCCGATGTGGTTATCGGTTTATCTAATGATTTGAGGGCTGCTTGACTGTCAGAGTATATTATTATGTTCTCTTCGACTAAGGTCATGGAGTCTATTAGTGCTGATGCACATTCCATAATCGCGTATATTTCAGCCTGAAATACACTTGCGAGCTTCCCTAATGGTTTCCATATGCTTCTTTCCCAGCCGGAAATAAAAATTCCAGCCCCTGCCATTTTTGATGATTTCCTTCTAGAACCATCCGTATAGCATCTGGTGGTTTCTTTATCTTTGTTTAATTCCCAATCTTGCCTGGGTCCAATATGTACTCTATACTTTTTGTCAAAGATTCTTCTTTTCCTAATTAGGTCATTATTCTGTACAAGCATTCCTAGTTTGTCTTCTACTTCTGTTTCTATCGTTGTGTGTCCCTTATCGAAAGGTTTACCCTTCCATTCCTCATATCTCTTCATTCTGTACCATTGTTCCATGGCTTTCTTTTTAAGTTCTAAGTGCATAGGGTTAAGATTTAGGATGATTTCCAGTGAGGCGGTAGGGGTAGATTTTATCGCTCCTGTCATCATCATACACGCCAGTCTTTGTACCTTACTTAGCTCTTCTTTTATTTCCTTCGATTTTAGGCATATCTAGGCCTCACTACCGTACAACAAAGTTGGCACCAACACCGCATTGTGGATGGCCATTTTAGCAGTGTTAGATATATTCACACTACCAACTAATGCGGACAGAGCACCGTTCACTTTAGTGCCAGCTGCTACCCGTCTCTCCACATCCAACTCACATCTTCCATCCCTCGAAAACCCACTCCGCAGGTACACAATTTCATTTACCTGTTCTAGACATTTTCCATTTACACAAATCACACATTTCGTTTGTACCGCTTCTCTTTCAAAAACCAGAACCTTAGTTTTGTTCACATTCATTTTCAATCCTTTTACTTCACAATCTTCTTTCATGCACGTGATTAGCGTCTGCAACTCTGCTTCTGATGGTGCTATTAGCACAGCATCATCAGCGTATAATAGGCAGTTTACCACTGTGTTACCACATCCCATACCACTCATATTACCTTTCAATCTCTGGAGGCAACTGTCCAAATACAGCACGAATAGCCAGGCAGACATCACGCAGCCCTGTCTGACACCAGAACAGACTTCAAACCAGGGCGACATGTCACCGTCTATCCTTACACAGGCTCTGTGGTCTCGATATAATGACCTCACAGCCTGCAGTAAGGAGCCCTCCACGCCATATTCAGGCAGAAGACTCCACAATTTCTTCCGCACTACTCTATCGAATGCTTTTTCTAGATCCACGAAAGCGTAGAAAACTTCCTGACTTATAACCAGAAACAACCCCACGATAACGCGAACCGAGAAAATCTGATCCATACAAACCCTACCGTTCCTAAAACCACCTTGCACCTCCCACGAATATCTTTCAGAAACGCCTTTCATACGTTCAATCAATACATTGGTATAGACTGCTTGCTAAGCTGACCAAGCTGATGGCCCTATAGCACGCACAGTCTAGGTAGGAACCTTTCCCTTTATATAGAGGTACTATGACTGCCGTGCGCCAGTCCTTTGGAACCTCCCCCTTCTGCCAACAAAGGTTGCAGAGTGCACGGAAGGCATCCCAGACCCTAGGACCACCATACTTGATCATCTCTGCAGTCACCTCATCAATTCCCGCAGCATTTCCACATTTCAAACTTCTTATCACTTTCTCAATCTCTTTCATACTAATGGCATCCTCCAGTCCCTAGCCCGAGTGTGGCAATTCATTAGAATCGCTCTCAGTATCAAAGACTGAGTCGCCACTCTCATTCAGTTCTCCATAGTATTCACTCCATCGCTGCAGAACATCCTTTTTATTTGTAAGCAGGTTCTTTTCTTTCGAACGCACTTTATTCATTCTGCAAGGTGCCGGACCACTTCGGTACTTACGTACTTCTTTCCAAAATAATTTGGAATTTTCCTCGAAGTTGTCCGACATCTTGTTTTCATCTAACACCCTACACCTTTCACGCTTCTCTTTCACTAGTGCCTTCGTTTCTGCTTTCTGCAGCTTATACCTGTCTTTCATCAAATTTTTCATACCACAGTCATTAGTAGCAAGGTAGTCTCGCCATGCTTTCTTTTTCTTATACACAGCCACTTTCACCTCATCATCCCACCACACATCACGCTTTTTGCCGTTCCCAATCTTATTCATTCCACACACTTCTTTCGCAGACTCAATCATACTATCTCTAAGGTTTTGCCAGCATTCTTCAACATCATCGCTCATTACTTTCAATCTATCATCAAGCTTACTGGATAATACCCTTTCATATTCATTCCTGGTGGTCGCATCCTGCAGTTTCCAGCTTTTAATGCGGCTTTTAATGCGCTGCAGGTTTGGACACTACGCGATGTCGCCATGCTGCGAACAGACCCCTTATTCTGGTTATCACCAGAAAGTGGTCCGTCCCGAGATCGGCACCTCTATACGCTCTTGTGTCCATTACCTGCTTCTTAAGTCTGCTATCCACCAGGAATAAATCAATCATACTTCTCGCACCCTTTCTTTCCCACGTGTACTGATGGATCCTCTTGTGCCCAAACATGGTATTAGCCACAAAAAGATCCTTTTCCATACAGTCCTAACACAATCTTACCAGCATCATTCACTCTCTTATCTCCATATTTGCCTAGGACAGACTCAAATCCTGTTCGAGCTGTCCCGACCCATCCATTCATGTCTCCACACACAACAATTCTTTCGTTCTTTTCAACCGTCGCTAGAACTCCTCTAGTATGCACAGAAGAGGAATAGCAGCCCTGAAAAGGGCTGGCAGGGGTCGCGACGAGCACACTTCCTCAGTTGACCCCCAAACATTTGTAATTAAACGTCGTAATCGCTCGAAAAGAGATTTACACCTGTAATTTTTAAAACTTTACACTGATTGAAGAACATTTTTCTTCCACGATTACTGTATGCTCGTAATATCATCATATTATCAAGATTATATTTATGCAGTATCTTGTATCTGGGGGCACGGAAGCGCTCCGGCCAAGTCGAATAAAAGGAAACAAACAAAAGCACAGCCGTACCATACTTTTCTCAATGCTTTGTTAAATGAACAGATAAATTTAATTAATTCGCCGCTTTTAATTATACTCGTATTTACGTTAGACAATTGAGTTTAAATTCAACATAATACTGATTCGTCCAAATTAAGTGGGCGTGAGTATTAGTGATGAGCTCTGATTCGTCACTCACTCTCTAGTCGTGGGTAGGGCAATTAGAATAAATAGTCGTGTAGCTGACTCATTTGTTGATTCCCGAGAAAAGCGCCGCCGTGTTTTTCTCGAGGGGCACGACGACCAGCCGCGCCCGCCGCGCTAGCACTCTCCGCACGATCACATTTTTCGGTCAGGATATCCCCTGGACTAGGAAAGTCAAATACCTAGGAGTCACCCTTGACAGTGCCATGACTTTCCGCCACCACATCAAAACGGTCCGCAACCGCACCGCGTTCGTCTTCGGCCGTCTCAATATGCTCAATAAAAAGCAAAATGTCCTTCAGATATAAAGCTACTTTATATTCGATATGCGTCGGGCCTATCATGACGTACGCAAGCGTAGTACGCGCTCACGCTGCGCCCACTCACATCAACTCCCTCCAAGTAATTCAGAACCGATTCATGCACAGGGTCACCGGTGTCTATACAATATCATAAAAATTCTCGTCAACCCCATTTTGAGCCGCATCCAGAGCAGCCTGGGATTTACACATCTATACTGAGTTATACAATTAACCAAACGAGAAGACAGTAAAACGCCTACCCCTGAGTATCCCTTCTCTTCATGTGGTACCCCTGACCATAAAGCGATGTCCCCTCCGGGGAAATCGGCAAGTTCAGTGCCCTTTCGTTTGGTTTCACTTAAACATAACACATCCAATCTTTTCTCTTCCATAATAACTGTACTGCGTAGTACGGTCTGTAAGCACCATTACACTCTGCTCTCTACTACACGTCCGTTCCCTGCGGCGGTCCGCAACCAAAGAGACCGCTTGTAGGTAATTATTTCACTTATCTAGACAGCCGCCGTTGTGGCGTTGTCACTCGTGCGTGGGGGAGGACAGAGTACTTCTTTGCCTTTCGCACCTTTACACTACAATAACAATTCACTTCATTCATCTTCTCCTCAATCCCTTCTTTTACATTCCACGCAGCTATTCTGCACTCCTCCCTCCAGTTCCCGCCGCGAGATGTACAGCGTGTTGGGAGGCGGTCCGCAACGCCGAATGCACTCTCCGCACACCAGCGGAGAGAGACTTCTCTTCCATAATATCAATCACTTCATTCATCTTCTCCTCAACCCCACCTCTCACATTCCACGCAGCTATTCTGCACTCCTCCCTCCAGTTCCCGCCGCAAGGTGTACAGCGTGTTGGGTGGCGGACCGCAACGCCGAACTGCAATCTGCACACACCAGCGGGGACAGACCGGTGTACGTCGCTTTCTGGGGATGCCCTAAATCTATCATAATTGTTGTCCCGCGTGATGTGCACGGGAGAGGAATTGAAGCCCTAAAAAGGAGTGGCAGGGGTCGCAAAAAGCATGCTTCTTCAGTTGACCCCCTATAACTTCATTGTGGGTAAAGCGCGAAGTTTGAATTTTCAGTGACGAAGAGAACATACTATGAGTATAAGCGCAAATTACCTACTATTTATATCTTATAGTTTACAAACTATTGCCAGTCGAAGTTTTTTTTACTTTTATCATCAAAATTCTTATGTACTTCTACCAGACACAAACTTCAAATTTTTAATTCAGCTAGTGTTTGTTTTAGTCTATAAAGGAAGGGAAAAAATGAAATATCCCAAAATTTCAGTCCTATTTTATTTTCGGTACGAAACGAACTACATTTATGTAACTTTTTGATTCTTCAGTGTTCACATGCGGTCAAGCGTACGTGGCACTTTCCAGAGTGACAAGTCTGGACGGATTACATCTAATCAATGTCGACTTTCGTAGCATCAACGCTCAGGAGTCCGCAATCACTGAATATAATCGACTTAGAAGCACTTACCGTCCAGACTTGTCAAAAATTGTTACACTAAAGCCTCTCAGAAAAACCAATACAGACAGGGAGCGGGTTTTAAGAAAATCCATACCTGACGTACAAGAAATACTACCCGAAAAGAAAAAAAAGAGAACTATCTACAAAAACGTGAAATGTTCAAAAATACAAGTCTCGCAATGCTGTCCTTACACCGCAAAAGTTGTGAGATCTCATGTAAAACCAAGTCAGTTATTTTACTTAGTCTCAATGGAAGCAGCGATTCAACGACTTTGTTATAAATTGATTCCTAATTAGTTACCTACCAACATTTACAATGACCATATCAATATCATCTTTATTTCTATAATGAATATGATGACTGGGCACTTACACGACAACATAGTAACATAAGAATAGTCTATTTTTTTTAAATACTCTTAATCGAACATATCGCTAGCAGACCTAATTTTTGCGATATGTAAACAAGTACAAAGAAAACGCTCAGATCGCTAATATTAGGTAGCTATTATGTTTTCGTGCCATCGCAAAGTCATTACATTTATTATAGAAATAAAAATGCCGAATGTATAAAAACCAAACTTTCCAAACAATCTCTTTAATATTTCTAAAACCAAAGCCGCATGAAATATATACGTAAATATGGTATTAATACTATTGTATTTGTTTATCGCTTCGTAGGTCAGACGTGTGTGTGGATTATGATATCTACCGATTTATTGTTCACGGGCATGGCGAGCCACATTGGTCTACTACTGCGTCTGTTACACCTAAAGCTGCAATCTTTAGCGTCTACTGAGAAGACCGACGTTGAACATTACCAAGACATTTTGGAGAATATTAAATTGCATCAACGGCTCATTAGGTAACGTCAGATCATTAGATAATATGAGCTATAAAAATATTAATCGATATTGTTACAGACCAGAACGGTTAGTTACAGTTTTTTTAAATCTTTCAACATTAGGAAAATATTGAAAGCAAGGTGCTATAGATGCCTCTACTGCCTACGCACTAAATAACGTTACGTCATTTTGCATTCGAAGTGGACAAAGAATTAAGACGCAACGAAGCCACACCTTAATACTTTGCTAGCCAGTGACCTTACTATCACCCTATATCTGTTTTTTAGCCTCATCCCTTAGCTAGCTCCATCACGCTGGAACCCTGAATGATTGTTTTTTTTATTCGTTTTGATTTACAAAAGTATTAAAAAACCTTTCCTCTCTCTCCCAAACTCCTAGACCTCTATTGAAGTAGTACGTTTCTAGATTAGTATTTTTACCACAACACGCGATTCGAATGAGCGAACTGAGCGAGCCTGGTTAGCGGTTGATGAAGCCCCATGTAAGAATCCGCTTAATAAGAACACTCTCTTTTTGGTAAGATTAGGTTAGTAATTTTACGACAGCTCGCAAACCGAGCGAGCGAAGCGAGCGAGCCGCAGTAGCGATCGGCGAAGCCAGGGCCGGATTTAGAGGTCTGGAGGCCTCGGGGCAACAAAGGAGTGGAGGCTCCCTGGCCCCAAATTATTTTCCAAATAAAATGACCAATTTTTTTCAGTCGAGTTTTCCCACTCAGCCATTGAGCCATTGGGATACTCCCTCAAGATGGGTAGTAAATTGCAAGTGCTTATCAGGGCCATTTCAGATTTTGATATTTTACTGATTGCCTGATTGGAGTGGACAAATATAGATCAATGATTTCTGTTAATATTTAAGAACAATATAATCATGTTTGTACAAAGTACTGTAGGTAAAGGTAAAACAGCGAAAAAAAATATCAAAGGAAAAGATGTTTACTAGTGGTTACTAGTCGAAATTTGAAAGATTTTTTTTCCGAAGTCTCTATTGCGAGGCCCCTCTTTTGTGGAGGCCCCGGGGCTGTCGCCCCGGTTGCCCTCCCCTAAATCCGGTCCTGGGCGAAGCGCCAGTTCCGCATTGGACTTTGCTGCCCTCTTCCCTTTCTTTTTACACTTTTAAGTAATCCTCCTAATTTATGCATATAAATACAGAATAACCCATACGTTGTATGGACAATTATTTTCTCATTTTCTTCGAAACTATAACTTTCCTCGGTCCATCCTTCATTGTTTCAGTATCCACTCTCTCCTCCCCCTCCCTCTCCCAAACTCATATCGAGGTCGAACACTTTTAAACCTTTACGTTTTTTTTATTGATGATGTTACAAAAAAATAAGTTTACTGCATATAATAGTATTTTTTGTAACTAAAAACAAGCGACAAAATTAAGTTTTATTCAAAACAGGATGAACAGCAGACACTAAAATTTTATATCTCGCCCATACACTAGCATGGAAGCACTTTTGTTAGCAAATTATAAAAAATGTTCTGACATAAAAATACACGAAAGTGTATATAACATGTTTAAAAATAATTTCAGGTACTGCAATGATTTAGAAGAAGCTTTCTCTTTGGTGAATCTAGTAAACATCGTATTAAGTTCTGTCAACATATGTTGTGTTGTCTTCGTTATTGTGGTTTGTACAAAATTACTTATATATAAATATGTAAACGCTTACTTAAAAAAAAATATAATGTAATAGTGATGTCATGAAGATACTCAGAATCCAACATTAGATTTCATACAAGTATGTTTAACTTTTACAAAACACTTTTTGTGTCAATTCAATCATTTTCAGTGTTAAGGAATTAGATATTATTTTGACAAAATCCTTTTTTTAGATTATAAAAATAATAAATTCTTAAACTATCGCAAATGGACGAATTGGATGAAATTTTGTATTTGTAATAGGTAATGTTTTAATTACAAGTTTATCTAAAACTATCGACCCACCCCGGCTTCGTACGGGTGGAATTTTTTTTAAATAAAATACAGCCATGTCACTCGCTGATAATGTTGTTTTCTATAGGTGAAAGAATATTTGAAATCGGTAGAGTAGTTTTTGAGTTCATCCATTACATACAAGCAAACAAAGTTTATATCTCATTATAATATTAGTATAGATTGGTGTCGTCCTTCAGAAAATTCCTTTGTCACAACACAGAAACGATTATTTCTAATCCATCTCATAGAATATCGAGGTCCAAAAAAATGTTTTTCAATGCCGTTTCATAAAATATTGAGGTATCAGTAGACTGAAATGAATACTAAAATTGAAAGGCACTATGAAGCGAGCGAATCTCTGTCAGTTAAGTACTAGTTCTTAATAATATGTTTCAGTAAAAATAAAACATGCGATGGAAAGTATCGATCAAACTGAGCAGAATATGACGAAGCGTAGTTCTATATTTGAATATTTTACAGTTGTTGTATTTTGCAGTTACTGGAACCGTTTATGGCTGTTAGTAATAAGCTTTTCCTCATATCCGCGCTTATTCAAATAGGAGTACTGTGTTGGTACGCTGACGACATCTTTCATGCTGTAAGTATACAATTTATTTATATTGAATAAATATAGGAATTAATAAATAAATAAATAGATGTAATAACGTTTCGTTCTTTATTTTAACATTTGATGAGATACAGTTACAAACATGTTTATGTAAGTATTACAGTTATATGACAATTCTCCGTGCTTTGCCTCATAACATCGTCTGTTTCATTGTCTTTTACTTAAAATTATTAATAAGTACATAGTTTAAAATACAAATATCTTGTTTCAAAATAAACTTCAACCTCTCTTACGAAATGTCACAAGTCCGCTGGGAAAAACATGCGGTACCCATTACTCTTCGTTCTGTATGTATGTCTATTTATATTGTATGTTCAAGTGGATATGCATGTATATACAAATATGTAGAAGTTAATTGTTCGTGTAATATTTATATATTATATTGTGGCGTTATCGCCACAATTTCAAGTGCATTTTTCAGTATTCTCATTAAAAATTTCTCCTTGAACTATACTAACGTTGATATATACTAGAGATTTTAGTTTCATTTCATTACATTTTATTGTTGGAATGCATATAAAAGCATGTTAATCGTAAAAATAACAAAATGCTATCTATTATTATAAAAAAATATAATCCACAGCCATAAATTGTAACCACTTCATTAAAAATATAATGCGCTATAAAATAATTGTGAGCTCTAAAAAAAATTGAAACATCATGAAATAATAGTTTGTACTGTTAAAATACGACTCTGTATGAAATTTCTTTCACTATAATTTCTTCCATCAAACTAACAATAACATTCGGCCGTGGATTACATGATTAAAAGTAGTTTTATTGTAGAAACTTAGTTTAAGATTGCATATGATTAAAGTCTTAAATAGTAAATTTTACTATTAATTTTAAATGTACCAAGTTGTAGTTTGAATTTATTAATTTTGTTGCTCATTTCTATATACATATTTTTCTTTATTGTTATGTCTATGTTTAAAAAACCTAAATTTTCTAAATTAAAGAAAACATTTAATTTCATACAAAAATACTTATCTTTTCAGTGTGTTACTCCGAAATTGGTAAATTAGATAACCATATCGTTCTAATTGTCTCTTTGTTCGTCTATCCGCGCAAGTCTGAATTGCGCTTTACATAACCAAAAATGACATAAATTTCACTAACCTGCTAAAATCTAAAAATCTTGTTTGCTTCTTCTTGAAAAACAAAGTTATTTTTTAGAATGCGGAAGTAGGCGCAGCGGCTTATAACAGCGGATGGTATCGGACGAGCCCCAGGTCTCGTCGAGCCCTACTTTTCCTTATACTGAGGTCTGTATGCTAATTGACGCTATCATAATCTTCAAATTAGTCATAAAACTCATGACAAACATTAGTCGAATGCCGATTCCTTACTATATTTGTAATTTATGCTTATAGAATATTTCACTCTTCCTCAGTATACCTTCTCTTTCAAACACCTATCACTTTAGTTTTGTTTACGTTTTTATTCAATCCTTTCACTTCACATCCTTTTTTCATGATTCTTGCAGTTTCTTCTGATAGCGATATAAGCACAGCATCGTCAGCATATAAAAGACAGTTTACCACTGTGACCTCACGCATCATACCACTCATCATACCACTTAAACCCCCTTACGATGTATGGAGGCAACTATCCAAATACAGGACGAATAACCAGGCAGGTATCGCGCAGCCCTGTTTAACGCCGGAACGGACTTCAAACTTCAAAACGATATGTCGCCATCTATCCTTTCAGAGGCTCTAGTAAGAAGCCCCTCACTCTTTATTCAAGCAGGAGAGAATACACAATTTCTTTCTCAGTACTCTATCAAATGCTTTTCCTAGATTTACCGATCAGCTTCCTCAGCGTCTACGAGCCCTACTATTACATACTAGATGGATCGGCCCAACAGGATTTGTTGCAATTTTTCGCGCAGGAGTCACCGCCATATCTCAAGTACCGAATACCGAGGATAATATAAAGGATAGACATTGCCGACACGACGGCCGGAATCAACGGTGATCCCAATCTCATGTCGTGGCCTTCAGGAGGGGCTCCGCAGTCAGTGACGCTTCGGGGTTGCGCGGCTGCAGCGAAAATTTGAAGAGACCATCCGAATGATACAAGTGCGAGATTTCCAAGTCGCCCCAAAGCAATAGCAATGACGGGCCATACAGTGGTTGAAACAGGATGGAGTTTCATTCACTAGTATGATTATGAGCCATACTGTAATGGAAACAGGAAGGAGTTCCATTCGATAATATGATGATGTGCCATATAGCGATTGAAACAAAAAGGAGTTTCATTCGCTAGTATGATGATAGGGTCATACAGTGATTGGAGTTTCATTCACTTGTATGTTGAATTAAGGCTAAGTTTAATTACTAGCTATTCAGTGATGGAAGTGATGGAAACATGTAGGAGTTCCAACACTTCATATTTTTCTAACAATGTTGTGTATTAGTAAGATATTTAAATATTATTATGTTTAATTTTATTTATTATTTTATTTTAATTGTTATATATCATATTTATTTTAAAAAAAAATTTGATTTAAACGCAATTTTATTCACGAGGACTTGAATACACAGGACAGCCAACTGTTAACTATCGTTATTTACACATGGTATTTTGTTGAGTCAAACAGTAATGGGTGGTAGTAGGGAGAAGCCGTGAGTTACATATGACATAATAAATTCGAGTCAGTCATTATACAAGACATGCGTCAGGCCTATCATGACGTACGCCAGCATAATATTCACTTACGCCGAGCCCACTCATATCAACTCCCTTCAATTAATTCAAAATAGATTCATGCACAGGGCCACCGGTGCCTCTTCTTACGTGCGCAACGTAGATCTTCACTACGACTTAGAATTGCCCACAATAGCTCGGTATCTAAAAGAGGCGTCCCAACGCTTCTTTCACCCTTCTGCTCTACACCCGAACCCCCTAGTGGTCAGGACGCCATGGCGTACCCCCGAGCCCCGCATCCACAAACGCTATCGAAGGCCTAGACATGTGTTAGGCGGCAGCGACGACGACATTACACGTTCGAACTCGAACATGCCACTTACACATTACGACCGCACCACCCCCACTGACGGAGGCGAGGACGACCCCCGCGACACCCTTAAGGTCTCATGTTTAGAAGCTCGATCACGTAACACTACACGCACACACGTAAGCTTTAAGCCATATTGTAAATTGCCATGCGTAACACTAGGGACACTAATCGATCTTCAGCCATCTCACCGATTGACTCCGCTAGTGGCCCGGCCCTCACCCGAATAGAAAGCCCGTTAAAATGCACGCAAGCGCGGAAAACTCCTCTGGCGACGCCTTGAGCCCGAGGTCCGCCCTCCATACGAAGTATTCCTCGGCTGGAAGAACCCTCAGGCGGTTGCCTATGTGGCAGGGCGCCTCTAGCGCTCGCCCCAACGCGACCGCTGACGCTGTAAAAGCCACTAGGGCTAACAGCAAAGAGAGGGGTTTTTTAGTCGATTCGAGTCCGACACTACTCAGTCGGCGTAGTATCTGGCTGAGCGTCCGGGGGAATTTCTTCCCCTCTCAGAAACAAACAAAAAAAATATTCGAGTCACTCATGTGGTGGACGGAGAATACGGCAGTCGACTGTCGTGTTCAGATTGTAAAAATACTCCTATAGGCTGTAATTAGAATGTAACCTTTTCACTGTTCTTTTATAACTGATTGATTGATATTGATATGATATTGTGATATGATATAGATCTATCGATGTAATTATTATATTGATGATGTAATTGATATAGTTGATGTTACCGATGTAGGTAATGATGTTATTGATCTAATTGTGGATAATTACAGCCCATTTTCGATCTGTCCGCATCTTTTATTGTAAGACCCCACGGTTTATACTCTTCAATAGAATGGAAGTTAACAATATGGTGTAAGGATGGCATGGTGTAAGCCTATAATAGAAAGGAATTGGAAATATACATATTTCGTCTCTATCGGCATGGCGAATATTTTAAGACCACAAACCCCAAGAACTATCGTATTCGACAGACAAGAACCAAATTAATCTTTGTTCGTTAGTACTTTTAAGTTTTTCAATTATTTTCCAACTTTAAAGTGAGAAATTAATATCGAAATCTTTGTGAACTACATATGCGGGATAGAGACTCTTTCATGCGTGATGGTAAGATGCAGTATTTTAGGCCATAAATGGCGTCGCGAGAAAAAAAGACTAAAGTATCTTTTCATTTGTAAGTAGCCCGAAATATTCTAGTGAATATTTCGGGCTACTTACAAATTGTCTTACTTTCGATATTGGAAGAAAATGCACAAATAGTTTTCTGCATTTTCTTGCATTTTCTTCTTTTCGGCTTGCATTTCCTTGATATATTTTGTCACTTTAATGCCACAATAAAATAATTATTTGTGTATAACCTCTACGAATGTCATTGTTTGTGTTGCCATATTTTATTATATATATTATTTTATTACATTTTACCCCATTTTATTTCTTGTTTTTAGATTTCCCGAAGAATTTATAACATGATATACAGTAGATGGGTAGAAGCAACTGGTTCATTTAGGAAGGCAATCAAAAAAATCTTCAAAAATCTGTTTAAATTAATTTGAAAATAGAGTATTTCCTATAAATAATAGCATAACCGTTTTAGAATTTAATATTATTCCCAGTATGAACATGTTCGGCTAAGGTTTTTTTTCTGTCTTCGTATTTGTTTATATTATTATAAAGGCTGTGATTTTTGTGAATTTTCTGGCTTTCAGAATATTATATTTCAATAAAACTATTGTAAAATGATGTTGAAAAAATGATACCTGATTAAGTTTCTTGTCAGTTTTTCAATGCGCAAGTTTTCTTTTCGACCGAAGGTAGATTTAACAATAAAAATTAAAAAATGTGTTGAATGAGTGTGAGTAGTTGCCAGAAACCGCACACTACGAAGACAACATTCATTCTCATCAGTCTACCCGTGATCACGATCGGTGCAATCCGGTCGAAACGGGATAAAAGAGATATTTAGCCTTGAAGTATAATAATTGAATATTGTAAACAAATTAATATATTAAAAACAAAAACACCTTGTAATTGGGTTTACTTGAATAAATTGATTTCACTTTGACTTTGAATACTAAATGTACATATATTTAATGTACATCTAACTAATTAAAAAAATGAATTATATATTTTCTGTAACTTTTATAGTCCCCCCTATGAATACGTAATGTATTCCTTTTGATTATGTAAAGATAAAGATCTTTAAATGTTTTTTTATTGTCTTTCTGTCTTGGTTGTCAACTGTCACACATATTTACTTCTATACATACTCACTACAATAGTAATGGCTGTATGTTAATTTACTATTTTACAAAAACACCTAAAAGCAGAATTGTAATGTTTCAAAACGAGAAAGATATTATATATCTACAGTGGTAGATATATATCTGTAATCTGTTAATCTATACTAGTCTCTAGTCTATACCCTTGTTTTTTAAACAATGGCAACTACCTGTAAAAAATTTCTAATTTATTTATTCTTTTTAACTTACTTTACTACAATTTTTTTTATATTTGAACATCGGTCATTAATCTTCACCAAAGAGAATGTAAAATTCCTACTTAATCTTGACCTTTGAGCACAGAACGGGGTCTCATTTGTATGGTTCGCAGAAAATCTACTGTAACAAAAGGACAGACTGACAGATTTATGAACGATCTTAAGAGGGGAATGACAAATTTTACCTTTTGTGGTAAGGAACCCTAAAAATGTAAACTGCCTTCGTTACAGATATATAACAATTACCAATATGTTATGTATATGTAACAAAGGTAAAGAAATAAATAAATATACCATACGATTTACAATTACGCTGATTGTGTGACCCCAAACTAAGCTTAAGGTATGAGTATGACACAACTGGAGGAGTACTCGGTAAGACAATTTAAAACAATTTGTTTCTTACATTTCTCTGGTCGAGAATTAAATCCGGATCTTTTGACTTAGAAACCAAATGGACTACTACCACGCCAGTAGATCAGTCAAAAAATATAACAAATATTTTCATGACAGAAATATAAATAGACAAATATAAAAACAAAATAAAAACAGTATATGTACTTAGTCATAATTCGTTTATTACATTCAATTGTGAAATATTCACAATAATTTATCAGCCATTGTTTGGCTCTAACTTATTCACGTCATTATCTCATTTTTACAGGTCACAAAAACCCATCGCATTCACGGCAATGAAATTCACCAATATATCACTCGTCACCTATTCTGCGGTAAAATACTGATTTTTAGCTATTTCTGCTTCAAACGGTACATAATTCGTATTATTTATATTTAAAAATTAATCTTTCCTTTTCAGATCCTGACAAGATCTTATTCTTACTTCGCTCTTCTTTACACCATGTACAGCGAACATTAGTTAAACATTACTTTCAACTTGTATTCACCGCAATTACCTAAATTATTTCTTGTTTTAAATCATGAGCAATCATCAGAAACGTAGATTCTAAGTTGATATAGTACTTTTATTGTTCGCTTCAGTATTAAAATGTAGTAGGTTGCTTAAGGTAGTGATGGAAACTAAAAATTATTGAATTACAACACGAACAAAAATATTTAATGCAAATTTATTCAATCTCCTTATTAACTATTTATTTGATGTGAATTATTTCTACTATAGGTGATGATAGTTAGAAGAACATTGTAATTTTGATTGAGATACAAACTCTTACGAGATAGAAACAAGGACAGATTGAAAAGTAACAAAAATTAAGTGTGATTTATTTCTGACAACGTCATTTAAAATAGATAAATATTATCAATGCATTCAAATAGATTCGAATAATGTATAATTATGGATTTATTATGTTCTATAATATTTAGGAAAAGAGACGGTTTATCAAACAAATTTCATTGAAATTATAAGCTTGCCTGGTACTACTAACTAAAAACATACACTGTATAAGAACTACGTGAAGTGAATTCAAAAAATAGCGAAGTCTCGAGTAGTGGCGTTAAATAAATCGTATCTATGTTATTTTATAAAAGATCAGTAAATAAAATGATTTCTCAAAATACTATTCCTGAAACGCGCCATGAAATAAAATACGAAGTATATGATTTGCAAGAAAGTGACAATAGCAAATCGTTTGAAGAAGTGAACTCAAGAGCAACGAATTTTCGACTTAATAACAAATACATGAAACTAGAATTTGTAAGCGACTACGAAATCATGCATAATAAACTACTTACGAATTAACAAACACTCCCAAAACTTTCTTTTTACAGTCAAATGAAGACAACACGGTACCTGGTTGTAATATCCATTTACCAAAATTACAGCCGGTCGAAGTGGATTATTTACAGTTAATTGCAAACGATGACATTGATGCACTAAAAGAATTTCTGCATAAAAACCCTTGTTTAAATGTTAACTGTGTTAATTTTCAGGTGGGTTTAATGTTTTCAAAGTTTACAAAAAGCAATTCTTAACATGGATATACAGAACCAAATTATACAATTCGCTATAGAAAACTTGTAAATTGGATATCATTATTACAGGAAATTTTTAGGCAGTTTTTAATTTAGCTCTCTGTAATGTAAAAAAGGAAAATACTATTAGAAAAAATAATAAGAAATACAAGTAATATGATGTAGGAGTAAATTTTATCACTGACGACTTGTTACTACCGATAAAGACCGATTACTAACCAATTCGACAGGTATCATTAGTACCTAACTAAAAGTTGCCGTTTAGTGTACAAGAAATACGACACAAAACCTTACAATTTTATATTAGAACTGTAATCGAGCAACAAATTAAAGTATACATGTAATTGGTTAAGTATTAGATATTGGTTGCCTCACCTGAAATTTCTATTAAATACCTATTTTAAAGAAGACAAAATTTTATCAAATAAATTATGTAATACATAATGTTAAATATATATTACACATGTGTTTAATCATTTAATAATTATATTATGTTGTAATGTTTGTTATTTAAATCTCCTGTATTCGAATATAATTATTTATAATATGTAATGAAAATAATTTTCACATATTAAATCCCATGAAACAATACATTTGTCTTCTTGTTTAGGGAGTGTCAGCTCTACATATTGCCGTGCGAAATCGTTCTAAAGCTATTGTGGAATTTCTTTTAAATCTGCCAAATATAGAAATTGGTGACGCTATATTACATGCCGTCAAATATAACTGCATCCACATATTGGGTAAAACTTGTTTGTTTTTTGCTTTCACTTTGCATTTTATTGAACCATGTTAAACATTTTCAAAAAAATATAATTTGAATAGAATGTCAAGTGATTTAAATTATGCAGAAAAATATTTCGTTTCTCTTTTTGAGTAGATACTGTTACTAATTGCAGAGATGTTACTGGACGCTCAAAGGAAAGTATCACCTGGATTAGAATTTGCTGGCACGACTCACTCCGCTGAGTTTCCAGACTATGTAACACCCCTAATCTTAGCGGCACAATGTGGTCACTATAATATTGTATCATTATTAATATCTCGTGGACATACTATAACTCGACCTCATGCACCAAAATGCTCTTGTATTGATTGCAAGTCAGTACAGTTCTTTATTAAGTTTTATTTAATTTGTATAATTCCGTTAACGAATTGTAAGTTAGCGTCACGTAAAAGCAAATCCCAATTCATATTCACTTTTATTTCTTTTAAATTCAATGCACAAGCACATGCTTGTGCTCGACCAAAGGATAGCTTTTGGACGTGCTTGTGTATTGATATTATTTTTGCAACAAAACACCATCTTCGATCATGGAGCACTCAATCTGTAGAGACGAAATACCATACCATCACTGCTTAGTTTATTTACGCTAACAAATATCAACTCTCGCTCGCATTGAGCAGTATATAACCAATACTGGACCTGTGTGACCTGTCTGTATATTCCAACAGATATTTAAATATTTATGTAATGGCTTATTGTTCTATTCGGTGGTGTGGCAAAAACAGCAAAAAATCAAACTATAACGCAGAACGCAGCACCTAACCGCAACAGTGTTTAGACGGAAATTGTTTTGATACAAAATAAATGACATTGGCGCTCTATAGATTGAGTGCTCCATGTCTTCGATATACCTAATTTACTTTTAAATGTTTCAATTCCACTGTGTTTTTTTAATGAGTCACAACAATTTTCTATTTGCCTGTCATATCTATTTTTGCAAAAAAAATTGCCTTCAGTCTTCATTAAATTAACTGTACTTTTAAGAAACTCACCCGTCGACGTCGATCCTTTACACGCAAGCAGCGCGCGCCTCGCAGTTTATCGCGCGATATCATCTCCAGTGTATCTAGTTCATACATCTGGTGATCCCATTCTCGCTGCTTTCCACCTCTCTGCAGAACTTGAAGCTAATGCATCGACGTACAGACATTTTGTTGGACCTTATTTGCAGCTCAATAATGAGGTCAGCGCGTTTGCTGTCGATCTTATAGGTGATTATTCATTTTACAGTTTCACTTTATATATACCTATAAATAAAAGAGTAGGCACTAGAATCGTGTTTCTGTGTTGAATATTTTATAAAAAAAAAGATCGGGATGGAACTTTTAGGGCTTATAATTCTAAAATAAACTATTCATCTCTTTGTATGATCGTATATTTGCTCGTCCGAATTTCACTGAAAAATTATTATCTAAATGGATTTTGTCTGAACGGACGTCTGAATGAAGTGAATCTCTAGAACGAATTCCATGAACTATACGTATAATGTTAAGTATCCCTGTTACCTATTACTAAAGAATTTTTTACATCTGATAGTACGAGACTGATTTTAAAGTGGACAGGTTTTAAATATGTATGTATATTTTACTTAATTCACAAAAGCAAAGTTGCGGGCAAAAGCTAGTTACTCAAAAATATAATATCTAAACTTTAATTTGTGATATAAGTTTAAACATTATTTCCTTTTGCAACAAAACGTCATCTTCGATATATTTTAGTTCCAAATGATTCAATTTCACTGCGTTTCTTTAAAAAGTAACTGCGTTTCTTTTCTCCTATTCTACATTTGCAAAAAACTAGGTTGTTGTCGAACATCAGAGGAAGTAGAACTATTACTAAAACAGACAGCAGGCAGTCAAGGTCGTCGGTATTTTGTATTACCACGCCTTCTTATGGCTGTAAATTACAAACAAAAGGAGTTTGTTGCACATCCTAATATTCAACAGGTATTTCAAACGCAAATGTACCTTTTTATAAAGTAGTTGATTAAAATAAAAAAAATTGTATTGTTTTCCTTAAAAAGAGTTGCCTACCTACGCCAATGCTAAATAAGCATAAAACGTGCAATTACTTATAAGTCAATGAATAGTTCAGTCCATTCGTGATCCGTCAGTATGAGGCAAATGTGCGCGTTGACGGTTCCGTTTTAACATACATTCATATTACATACATACATATCTTCACGCTGTATCCCTAACGGGGTAGTCGAGAGAGGACGGAGCGCTAAACGTCGCATATTTCTTTCGCTTCCTCAAATCTCATCATTCTCCTCGCACATTTACGCCTAGGTATGCGAGTGCTTTTGACATTTCCGTCTGCTAACACTCTGGCTATTTGATCTTATGTCGTACAATAGGCAGTTTACGACTGTGTCATCACATATCATATCACCACTCATACTACCTTTTAATCTCTGGAGGCAACTGTCCAAATACAGTACGAACATCCAGTCAGACATCACGCAGCCCTGTCTGACACCTGAACAGACTGAACCAGGGTGACATGTCACCTTCTATCCTTACACAGGCTATGAGGTCATTATATCCTTGATATAATGACCTCCAGCCTGCAGTAAGGGGCCCACCATGCCATATTCAGGCAGAAGACTCCACAATTTCTTTCGCACTACTGTATCGAATGCTTTTTCTAGATTCACGAAAGCGCAGGAAACTTTCTGACCTATTATAGCCAGAAACGTCCCCACGATAACGCGAAACGAGAAAATCTGATCCATACAACGCCTACTGTTCCTAAAACCATTCCATTCCGTTCCCTTTTAACAATACCCGAAAAGTTAACTTAGAAAAAATGGCCTGGCCATTATACATAAAGATATACCATATTAGTACGTGTCTGTGTGTATATAATTTTAATACGACTTTTGTTGATAAACCAGTGGATTCCGTATTTTAAAGTTTGTCTTATACCTTTATTGTTGAGAAGTTAATGATAAATAGATGTACAAAGATGGTACAATAGGCCTGATTGGGTACGTGACCTTAAATAACAAATACGACCACATATTTATTGAACTACAGTAATACAATATTTTGATTTTTATAGGTGCTGGAGTCATACTGGTCAGGAGGGTGGCATGGGTGGAAAAACAAGAATATAATCCTAAAAGCGATGCTTATATTATTTCGTATTTTAATAACACCTGCAATTGTTCTCATGTGTATGGTATATGTATTAAATATCTATTGTACTAAAATTTAAAATTGTAGTTGTAGACAATCTACTAGATCGGATCGAACTCGGAACCCCGGCTTGGAAGGCAGATGCTCTGCCACCACGCCAGCGGGCCAGTCAGTTTAAGTAATTAGAAAATAAGTAAAAAGAAAAAAATATTTAAGGTACTAAATTATGTCGTATAAAACTTACTGGTCTCTGACTAGGGATTAGCTCAACAGTTCAACTAAGTTCTCTTAATATCTTCTTATATATAATAGACATAGGTGGCCACAATTAATACAAATGTTAATCGTTCAATTCGTTCGATCGTTCGTTCGATAATCGTTAAAGCGTTAAATTTTCGAAAATTTAACGCAAGTTAAAGTTAACCGTTTAAAGTTAACCATCCAAAACTAATACGGCTTTTAGGCTGGAATACATAGGTAAATAAGACAACAATAAGTGGGTAGATTAATAATTATAGGTAATGTAGAATGAACAGTGAAAACAAATTTATTTAGCTCTAAGGTAGATAAAAATGAAGTAGTATGAATCTCTATCTATATCCGTCCACCCATAGCTGAGACGATCTACCTTTTCCGGGTGTTAGCGCGGGGTCTCCACTCCAAAGTCTTTTTCTCCCATCGACCGCAGTCCATCCCGCCAATGCGCCCTGCTCATCTCCACATCCAGCGCTCAATCTCCACGTCTCTAATTTTCGTCTTCTGCCTGATCTACTCATTCATTTTATTATGTATAAGCATTATTCCTAGCATCAGTGACTCCATCGCACTCTGTCTAGCTCGAATTTTCTCAGCAGATCTTTCGGTGAGGGTGGCTGTCTCCATTCTATACGTTCTGTTAAAACTGGCAGGACACACTGATTAAACACTTTTGTTTTTAAGGTGTTGGGTAATCTTTTTTGATCGGAGGATCGAGCTGTTTGCTCCAAAGACCGGCCATGCTTGTGCAATACGACTTTCAGCTTCCGCCACTCGGTCTTCCATGCCAAGAGTGATTTTATGTACCTAGTAAATATAATGGTCGACGACACCTACAGCCTATGCTTTTTCGCCTCTGGGATGTTTGTTATGATCTTAGTTTTTGCCTTATTAATTTTCAATTCTATTTTGGTTGATTGGCTCTGCAGGTTGCCGATCATAGTGAGCTCAACGCTACCGCTATCCGCAACTAGTGCGATATCATTCGCAAACCGCAAATTATTCAATCTCTCTCTGTCGATAATAATGCCTCTGTCACTCCAATCGAGTCCTCAAAAGATGTTCTCGAGGACAGCATTGAACAATTTTGGCGAAATCATCGCCTTGTCGTCGCCTGTTGCCTTGGCGAACTCCTCGCTGCAGTTTGAACGGCTCTGTAAGTTCATATAGACTGACCGCTGACGTCCCATGTTGCTGTAGATGTTTCATAAGCTGGGTATACCTTTCGTCTACTCCGCAGCTACTAGAGCCCTCTCAAGTGCCCAAGCATTCACCGAGTCAAACGCCCTCTCATAGTCAACGCAGATGATGATGATTGGCTTCAGCACTCATAGCACTTTTAACTGGTGTCTTCAATGCTTGCATATGGTCATTTGTGCCGTATCCAGATCGGAAACCGGCCTGCTTCCTCGGCTAGTTATCGTCGGGTTTATTAGCTAGTCTATTTAAGGTAACTCTGGTAAATAATTTATAAATATGGCGATAGTTATGCAGCTTTCGAATACCCCCTTTCTTGTGGAGCAAGATTAGCTCTCCGTTGTGCCAAGCTTCAGGTACCTTGTTGTTTAATATGCAGTTTCTAAACAGCAGTGCTAGAGCTCTCCATAGAGCCTCTGACTCTAGCTTTAACATCTCGGGTACGATGTTATCTAGGTCTGGAGATCTTCTGTTTTTATTAGGCTCAGCGTTAGTTGTATCTCTTATACAAACACGTAAGAAATTTCCTCAGAACCGACATCAGTAACATGTGACCTGCATCTGTCGCTCTGCGTTCCAAGGAATGATACTTTACTTTTGTACAGCGTCTCGTAAAAAATTTTCGCTATTTGTAACAGATGCTCTCTATTCGTGATAATGTCACCTTTTTCATTGAATTACTGGAAAATCGCCTGTTTACCATTACATAATTCCGCACGCAGTATTTGTTTACTGGTGTTCGTTTCGATTGCCTTTGAAATTCTGTCTTCCTGATATTACTACAAATCCTCTTTCAGCTTTTGGCGAACATCATTAAGTAGAGCCCAGTATTCCGAAGTATCGGTCTGATTATCCAGCCTCATTTGATGGCGTTTCTTTACGAGTTTAGGTGTGTTATCTGTTAATTTCTCGGGCTTGAAATTTACACCAGCAGGTGTCACTCTATTCAATGCTTCGATCATTACTTTTGTTAGGTATTAATTTAGGTTGTCCATTGGCAGAGAACTCATATGTTCGAAATTTTGCAGATGATTTGCGACGTATGAGTTGTATTCCTCGGCATTCGGTCTGATAAGGAATAAAGTAGATAAATAGCTATTATTGATCATGATTTTGCATTAGTTGTATGTTGCCCTTCATAAACATTCTCAACAACTCCACAACAACTCTAGTGTTCCTGCTCACCCCCACGCAATGCCAAGCATAAATAACAGTTTTAAATACATCACACTCGCACGCGCACTTCGCGAAAAATATCTTTGACCATTCGACTCGCCGAACGCACGAGTGTTGCATGGCGCGTAATTCAAACAAAAAAATAAAAATATGTCGACAAACAAGCAATGTAACGGATGTTAACGGAAGTTCAGTTTAACGGAAGTTAACATGAGCGTTAGCATTTTTCGAAGTTAACTTAAAAGTTAATCTGTTAAGCTAATTGTTAACTTTGTAATTAATGATTAACAGATTAACGAGTTAATGATAATAGAGAATGTTTGTTTGTATATTTGTCCTCTATGGGTTCCTAAACCATTCATCCGATTATGATGAAACTTTGGTGAGCTGTTCTGCGTACGTCCACGAAGGTTCCTGAATTGTTTAATTTATTCAATAAAGAACACGCGAATAAAGTCGCGGGCAACAGCTAGTAAAAAATTAAAGCAGCTTTGTTCAAGTCGCATTTGCCAAATTCATTCTAGGCTTGAGATCCCAGGGTGTCTTGTATCCCAAAGTCCCGGCATTTTTTAAAACTTGTCTCGAGTCCTGGGGCTTCCAGGAGACTCGGGACGCATTTGTCGTAATCATATTTTAGTAATTGTATAAAAATAATCAATTATTCATTTTATTACTAAAAGATGGTTTTTTATGAAGAGAATTAAATAGAGGAAATGTTTAAACTTTAATTAACGTTAAAAATATTTGTATCTCTAATTCAGTTTCATGTTCAATAAAAGTTGGGTCATACTAAAATAATTTCAATAATACATTTCGAAATCCCAGGATGACTTGGGTCTTTGATTCTGAGATGCCTCGTGTCCTGGTATTTTTAGAATGTGGAGACCTCTCAAGCTCTAGTTCCGTACTATAAGTTGTTGTTACCAAACGCACAACAGTTTGTAATAAAGATTGTGTAAGGTAATAAGTTTTGTTCAATCTTCACCTTATTAACAATGTTCATGATATTTATAAATTTTTCTGAATGATGCTTTTGGAGCTAAAGTAAAAACAAAGGCTGTTTTCAATAAAATTTATATTAAAAAAAGCGTTAAAAAATAACACAAAGTATCAAGTAATTAATTTTTGCAATCATGTTGTAAGCTTTAATTTGCCCTCTAGATACTATTCAGTTGTTCTAAGCTTGTAATAAACAGAAGTATAAATAGCCCAAGGGACTCAAAGTGATTACATATTAGGTGTTCGGCTTTTCTAAATTGTGTACGGAACACTAAAACGATCAGGAATCTATTTAAGCTGAATTTTGTCAACAGTTGACGAAGTGAATTACATTAATTTTATAAATACGGTGACGTATTTAACTGCAGAGAACAATGAACAATATTACCAGAATGACCAAGTTACACAGCGATTTAATTGGCCTACCGTTCGCAGATATTGCCGAGGCATAAGCTCGTTAGACACTGGCAGATACCGTTGAACAAACTGATTACTCATGCGTCCGCTTACTTCGTGTTCCTGGCTCTGGTCTTCTATATTTCCAATCAAGATAAAAGCAACCAGAAACGGGGGCCGCCGAATACAGGTTCGCGTTTATTTGCATTTAGATGATGCTGATGAGATTCTGCGCGGAGATTATCACAATTAACTGTTTACGATACTTCGAACTATAGGTCAACAATGTTAACTGTCTGATAACGTAAACGAGTCTATCTGTTCGCTGAAAACGATCGATTACACAAATTCGGTGGCAACGTTCACTAGAGCACGTTTCCAATAAGATAGGAGAACAAAATGAAGAATCGAGATGGCGAATGGCTTTGTTGGATTTTTTCAATCGAAATAACTTGTCAATTATTATTAGTCTATCAAATATTTATAACGTAGGTACAACTACTTAATCTACAATAACTTTCAAAACTTTCGACATGTAAACTTTTCATATTCTTGCTCTACTCCGTCAGAAAATCAACTTAAATACGTACATATATTGTAGTCACTGAAAATATCAGAGAATTTTGAAACTAAAAATTTCTGTTGCAATGAGCATAATACTTACCTATATAGGTAAGTATTATGCTCATTGCAACAGAAATTTCTATTAGAATTTGTGTTATACATCTAAATGTCGTTTATTCATAGGAGCTGAAGCACCATTAGTCCTTTATGTTTGCGGCTACACATGGTCTGCACTTCGCATGAGTATATTACAAGGGCCTCGTCGTTTTTTCACCGAAATGTGGAATTGGGGAGAAATCATTATGCTTGTACTATTTGGACTGACTTTCGCATTCTGGATCTTAGCCGCAGTCGACATAGCTACTAATGACGATGAGAATATTGGTCAGTTAAACATGAATTTTTAAACATAGTAAAAAACATACTTCATAATATTTTTCATATTTTATTACTTACATTTATATATTAAAATGAATCTGTCGTTAAATTAATGAATTATATTATAATCTACTTCATACATCAGTATATCGGTATACTTCGGGCTTTGAAGAAACTTTTAATGTAGGTTTTTACACATAAATAGCAATGAGAAATAAACTAGTCGACTGGTTGATTAAAAGACTGCATCCAAGAATTATACCTCTTCGCAGTTAAAAGGAAAAACCACTATATGACTTGAAAAATTCTGATTATATTTTGAGTTATTCATACTTCATTAATGTGAAACAAATGTAAAGTTTTCTAAAAATGCTATTTCACTTAGAAGTTATCTATATTCACCTCGTGACATATATCATACATTGTACATCATACATTGCACTATCAGAAGTATGTAAATGTTAAGTTCATTTACTTTACGACCTAACATCGATATAAATGTGCATTTGTATACATATGTTTTTAACGTTTAAATTATATTTGAGTTCATAGACGTGAAAATATAGAGCAGAATAGAGTGCAATGTATGTCCTCATCGAGCCAGAAGATCAAGATAATAGACACATTTTATACAACTGTCATTCCATTTACATTACACAATGTAATAATACTGTATCTAGAAAAATCATAAAACAAGACATACCCAGGTACTATGTAATACTCGTATGTAATAAACACAAATTGTTGTGTACTGTTGGCGAATTCACCACGTTATCCCACTCGGAAAAATCTTGTTACTCAGTAATGATTAAATAACATCCATAGTATATCTAAACCTAATTTCTTAAACAGAACGTAAATATTGGCGTCAATACGACCCGACTCTATTAGCAGAAGGAACGTTCTGCCTGGCCTCAATATGTGCTTACTTTAGACTTATGTTCTTTTGCCAACTGAATTACCATTTAGGACCGCTACAGGTATGTGAACAACTTCCTTATCTGTATTAGTTACACAGAAGAATGCCTTCGTTAAGATTATCGTGGGCGGATAAAATTTATTTAACTGAAAGGAAGCTTGCTTCGCAACTACACACCGCAAGTAGATGAACTTACTTCTGCTTATAAGTATCTGTATACATTAATATTGACTGAAATTGTTTTACGAAGGTTTAAAAAATCTCACATACAGATACTTATTTTAATTAGTAAAATAGTATCTTGTTTATTGAATAAAACATTTTAGGTACTAGGTAAAGTATCTCAAATATTTTATCAAGTAAACCAATTAATTCACTAAGTAAAATATGTGAGATCTAGGTAGGTAAAAGAAGTTATTTTACTCATAACTTCCATTCTATTCTGTGAACTGAAAAAAAAACGTAAAGTAAAAACGTAAAGTAATCCAGCTGCGTATCTTCTTGGGGTGGTCATAAAAGTCGCTCAAGTAATAGGGCTTATTAGGTACATTGATATATGTGTGGCTTATTATAAGGAAGTACCTGGGTCGCCGAACTACGCTCGGTGTCTTTCGAGTTATTTTATAATGTCATCTGTGTTAAGTAGCTAATATCAAACATGAATACTTCAGCCTATCTCAATATGTACTCTACGAGATGGCGCTAAAAAAATGTGTCTGTATGTTCTAGAAAAAAATACACGTTTTTGCGTGAAAACGATTTTTTTCAAGGATAACCTATTCCAAACAAACTTAAAAATAAAAGTTTTTCTACATACGTAATTTCATTTGAATCGTTAGAGCGATTTCCGAGAAACCGATATAACATATTTATTATATAGATGACGGGCTAATAACCTATCACTATATGATTCTATTTTACCATTTGTAAACCAAGATGCTTATTGCTGGAAGTGGTATCACAGTTTTATGGGCCTTCAAGTGCTGTCAACCCCGAATAAACCTGAGCGATGTATGTACGTGTTGTGTAACCGATTTACTTGGAAAGAAGCTAGATATACTAATCTTCAAATTGCCCTAAATTGGCCTTACCTTAAAAAAGTTAACGATTACCTCAAATAACTATAAAATATTTTATCAGGGTTTAAAAAAACGTAAAAACCTACAGTTAGAAATTGGAGTTTCATATCTATTTTAATATCTGCCTACTTTCATACAAAAAATTTGCAACGATTCTTATCTATCTCCGATTTAACAGACAGTAATTCTAAAACGTTTCGACTTTAGCTAGTTAATTTACAAATTGATGAATTAATTCACAGGTATGCTTAGGAAAAATGACTATAGACATCTACAAGTACATAATAGTGTTCGCTATTATTATAAGCGCATTTACCGCAGGCTTGGTGCGCTTCTATCAATATTACGACGGTATGGTCTATGAAGATGAGTTCGGAATGAAAACCGTGCAGGTAAAATAACGGTACTGTTTAAGGAAATTAAAAATTCAAAAATCCCCCACTTGAGAAATAATAAGCGCAGGTAATAATGGCTTTAAAACAATTTTAGCAGAAATAGCTCCTAATTCCTTGGCAATTAAGCAGTCAATGTTGGCTGGCTGGACATATTTCCACCAAACATAGCCAAGAACAATCTCGAGAACTGCCGCGTTCAAACAAAAAGAACTCATGCAAATGGGGTCGTCCATTCGTTGTAATCCTAATGAGCTGCCCAGCACGCCAAACAACATACAAATGGATCTCTGATAGTAACGTTATGCCTATGTTCAGTATTTGTACTTACTTAATACCTAATTCGTCGAAGACTTAAAGCCTAATAAAGATTATTAGCATTGAATGGAAATAAAATTATTAGATCAGTTTTTCATATTGTCAATTGTTTTTGTTTCCAGTCGCCCTTCGTACAACAAGTTATTGCAGACCTTATTTAAAAAAAAAAACAAAAAACTTAATGTATCTAACACAATGCAACCTGATCATTTTTCTTCAATCTAAATTGAATTATGGAAATAAAATTATTAGATCAGTTTTTCATACTATCAATATTATTTTTGTTTCCAGTCGCCAATCGCAAAACAGGTTGTTGTAGACCTTATTTAAAAAAAACATGGATAACTAATGTATCAAACACAATACAACCCGATAATTTTCCTTCAATCTATACTACCTTTTTATCAAAGTTCAACATTTATTTCATATTGTGCGTGTTATAAATACTTTTAGAGATAAAGTGGGAGGACAACCATTTTTAAAACTTTTTCGAAACAATTGTACAATGAAAGTAACTTGTTATACATTTTAGAAGTCGTGATGCAAAGCCCTATCATTTGACACCCCATATAATAACTTCGAAAAATATTTTTTTACCTGTCTATTCAGCGCCGGCCCGAAAATTTCTGGTGCCCTAGACCAGGGGTTCCCAATCTTATTTTGTCTACTGCCCACTTTGAGAATAAATTATTTTTTAGCGCCCCCATTTTTTCACCTACTGAAAAACCACTATAACTTCAAATTAAATTAATTAATTATTGTGAGCTATATTAGCGGAGATTAAACATTAATTCCAAACGAGACTGTTACTATAACCCGCAAGAGTTAACTTGAAACCTGAGCGCAATAGGTAATACACAACGGCGCTCAGGTCTCAAGTTAACTCTTACGGGCTACACCTGCCAATGAGAATGATTATTGAAACGCAACTTTATAGTATTCAAACAGAGTATCTTTTATTCAAAATAAAACAAATATAATCGATCCTTATATAAAAACTAATGTGAAGGATGAATCTGATGCTGTTTAATAAGTTTGTTGATACCAGGTTCCAATTTACTCAAGAACAGTCGCAAGTCGCCACGTTTGGTAACATGCAAACGATTTCTCTTTTTAGTAAGCAGTGTTGCCACAGCACGAAATCCACGTTCACACAAATATGACGATGGGAATGCTATCAAGAATCGCTGAACGATTGACCACAATCCAGGGTACAATTGCGGGATCGGTTTTTGTAGCCAAAATTCTTGGTAACCATTTTTGAACTTGATTTTTATTTCCTCGTTTGTTGTCAATTCTATAAGTTCTTCTTCCAGCTGAGGTGACATTGCTGTGTTGACATTTGAAAACGGATCCAACACGCAGTCTGGTATTTCCAAGTTCAAAATGTCCTGGTATCGTTCGGTGAAGTCAATGTGGAGGTTTTCCAAATGTTGGCAGTAGGCAAACAATTCGTCGTTACTGCATGATACTGATAAATTCGGAAAATTGTGAACCTCACGTCTGCCCATATTCTTTTTGTGTAGAAGCAGTTTGGCTGCGAAAGCAGCAACGACGTTTTTTGTTTTAATTAAATTTAGTTCATCGCCTTGCAGTTGGAGATTCATGTCGTTGAACAATTTATACAGGTCTGTCATATAAGCTATATCATTCTTTGATGTAATGAGCTTGTTGTGCAATTCTGTATTTTTAGTTTCCAAGAACTCTATAACAGAGTCAAACAGGTTGTAAAATCGAGTCAGACAATTGCCTCTTGATAGCCAACGAACTTCAGTATGAAACAACAAACGGTTGAAATTCTCGTCATTAGTAACACAAAGCTGATGAAATAATCTATCATTCAAAGAGCTGTTGCGGATTTTATTGACTGGTTTGATGACATATTGCAGTGATTGAAATAGTCGTTCACTTAAGTTTCTAGCAACCAAATGTTGTCTATGAATAACGCAATGTACAGCAAGGACATCTGGAATTTTATTTTTTAAGTACGCTCTGAAGCGTTTATGGCACCCTGTCATAGCCGGAGCACCATCCGTAGCAACTGATATAATATTTTTCAAGGAAATCTCTTTCTCATCACAAATTTTTTCCAATATATTGAATATGGTTTCGCTTTTTGTATCGGTCTCTAAATTTCTAGCAAAGAATAGTTTTTCACATATTTTCTCATCTTTAATAAACCTCACGTAAGACAGCAACAATGCTTTTATTATATTAGTTATATTAGTTGGTAAAGTGGACTCATCGAGCTGAATTGAGAATTGACTTGTCCTCAGGTGATCACACAATGATCCTTCAATATTTTCAGCCATTTCATCAATTCGTCTTTGCACAGAATTATTACTCAAAGGAATTTTTCGGATAATATCTGCGGCTGGTTTATGAAGCACAGTAGTTATTACTTCCTTTATTGCTGGCAAAATTAACTCTTCTCCGATGTTATGTGGTTTGCCTTTTTGAGCAATTAACAAAGAGATATTGTACAAAGCTCGAAGTCCGTCGTCATCTTGCTTAGCAGCCGCCGAAAATAGTTTTGCTACGCTTGGCTGAGTATTATGCTCCTTCTCTAGGTCTTGAAAATATGCTACATTCTTGTCTTTCTTATCTGGATGCATTTTATTCAAATGATCTTGCAGTCTTGAAGGCTTCATTGCTTCATTCGAAAATGTTTTTAGACATAGAAGACACAAAGGCGACGATGGGTTTATCGGATTTTCAATGAATCCGAATTTAATATATTCCGCACAGTATTGCCGTCTCTTCTTTTTTACTTCCGTCATTGTTTTGTTTTGAGAAATACGTAAGTAAGTGTTGAACTTAAGTACTGCTAATCTATTGCGCGCGAAACCGCAAATGAAAATAAAATAAATATTACGTTGTTTATATAGAATTGCATAAGCAGCACGCACCGACAGGAATAAAACAAACATGCATAAACTCGTTTATCTCATTCGACGCTCAATCGTACTCAACAAGTCAGAACAAGTATTCTATGAACCAGCCGATTGATACAGGAATGTACAATTCGGGTTATTTAACAAAAACTTGTTAAAACATGATTGCCGGCGGTCTATTATCTACGAAAATTACCTATCTGGGAGTACTAATAACTATTAAAATGCGAAAGTGTGTCTGTTGCCTTTTTATTTGTTTGTTTGTGTCTACTTTCATTTCGAAACGGAACGACCGATTGACATGATTTTTATTTTGTATATTCAATAAAACAGGACAGATATATGAACTACGCGGAGAGAAATATCGAACCGAGTTTGAGCAATCTTTTAATTAATATTAGTTGATGTTCACAAGTTGTAGTTGAGAGCCGAGAGCTCATGCAGTCGTTGTCTAAGATGCCTCCTAGCTAAATGAAATTACAAATCACCCCCAGGCCTCTACACAACGCCCACATTTTTTTTCTGGGTCTCTATCCGCCCCCCTTTAGGCCTGCAGTGCCCACAAGGGGGCGTTATCGCCCACTTTGGGAAAGGCTGCCCTAGACGAAAGACTGGAACGGAGCCCTTTTGAAAAAATTCGTGACAAAATAAAACAATAATGTAAACTGATTGTGTGTAATTTTTAATAAAAAAAATTAGAGTTCTCATTTATTACATAATGAAGTGTATACGCCTTCCTTTTTTGCTGTATAAAAAAATGAAACTTTAAAAAAAATGTTAGGTTAGGTAATATTTATTTTAATTACGAATTATTTGCGCCGTGCGCGAGCCCACATAGTACCTACTTTATTATATACTGACGCGAGCCGAGCGGATGGGTACATAGCGCTGTCAAGCAATGTTGCCAAACCAAAGAAAAATATTTTGCTAGATAAATGGATAAAAAATAGGAAGTATTTTCAAGTTGTAAATAAAAAAAATGTAATGTATTATCGTTCAATTTCGATGCCGCTAATTGCCGCCCCCATAATATGAGCGCCCTAGGCCGTAACCTAGTTCGCCTATTGAACGAACGGGCCGGTCCTGTTTCTATTTATGCTCTAATAATTTACGCCCAAAATCCAAATCTCAACTTTTTAACTTTACATCTTTACGTCTTTGGGCCACTGTTTATTATAACTGTTTCATACAAATCCACACGATGCTATGATGAGATGTGAAGGGACGAAAGAAGTATGTAAGGACCGCGATACTTGGCGCTCCATATTCTCCTACTACTCCGTTAGGGACACGCCAAATAATCTCTAATCTCTAAAAAGTCTGTAACAGGCACAGACTGATACCTGTAGGTGAGTCCACAAGTATCTAACCCTTTATATAATCCTACGCTGAAAAAAGTTTTTTCATATGAGTAGTACAACAAACCTTAAGAAGCAATATAAAATAAATAATTTACGTCCCTACATTAAATAACAATGTTTAGTACAGCAAACCTTAAGAAGCAATATAAAATAAATAATTTACGTCCCTACATTAAATAATAATGTTTACACAAAGGTTCTTACGAGTACTTAACTATTGATTTCGCGCAACCTTACTTGCTTATGATAGGGATGATCTGTTTGTGTAATTTCCAATTGATTTATTAGTCTTATTGGAGTTTGGATTTTGTCTTTTTCCATGAGGTCACGGTTTAAAAGAACATAGTTAACCTTTTTGCATTATAGGACCTCTCCCCCTTGTGAAAGCAATGATTACATCCATGCGGATCGTACCACGCGAGAGGGGCTCCGGTGCGTTCCATAGGAGCTCCCGGAGCCCCTCGACAACCTAGCCGAGGACGACCACCGCAGGAGTTTTAGTATGGGTAGGCACTACGTAACCCGGTCTCAACCCCAAATAGACGTCTCTGTTTACACACTTGATATCATTTGTATGTTAAGTGTGCGAATATGGCAGAGAACTGAAATATGAGGGCGCGAGGAGAGGATCTTTCAAGATTGGGGAGCTGTTTGTCGCCAACACTCGAATACATACCTATATAGTCGTTTAAGAAGTAGTGAAATTATAGATGTTTCGTATTGTATCTTTCATTTATTATATAAATGATAATCCGTATTCGAAAACGCAATATACCGATTGAAGAATGAACTTAAAAGTCTCGTGGCCGTAACGTCTCTTGTTTAAAACGTCATTATTCTTTTTAACGCTAAAGGATGACATATTAGACTATAAACACGGAAACGACAATTTACGTTGTGTTATGTAGGTTATGTTACTGTTTCAATAGGTGTACTTTATTGCACAAACATTACCTACACTAAATTTTGTTTATCAAGGCGTACCGGAATCATACGCAGTCGCTAAGCATGTCAAATAACGGTTTTACTAATGATTTTCAGTCCAAAACACATCAAAATTACACTTAATATTATAAAACATATGGTTTGCTACTTGACATACCTAACACCCTAAACTGAGTGAGATAAATAGGGAAACTATTGGCATAATAATGGAGAAGAATAGAAGGGAACCTTTTTTAAACTACTGCTTTAAAGTAGCAGAAAAAACGATCATGAGAAATAAAAAAAAGATAGATAAAAATAAATAGCAAAATATACAAAATAAACATGGCAAAAGTACTGTAATGTATAAATATAAAATAAAAAAAGTTGTAACAAAGAAAAATGTAATATAAAATGTAAGAAAAGAAAAATAAAACTGTGATATAAAAACTCTGATAAAACAAGATAGAAATAGAATAGGAATTGTAAATAGAGATAAAAGAACTGTGATTTTGGGTATAAGATATTGTACATTAGAATAAAATATGGAATTAATATGTTAAATTCGAATATAAGATTGTAAAACATAGAATAAGAGTAAAGAAAGAAAATGTAAGTAAAGAAATAAAATGAATAAATAAGGAAGAAGGGAAATAGAGTAGGAAAGGAAACGAATGGAAGAAGTATGTACCCTAGATTGGCAAGAAAGATAGATTACAAGATAAGAAAGAAAGACAAAGTCCCTGACTTTACTCACGCCAGGGGAAGCAGTAAGATAAAAAAAATAAAAAAACACTCTCAACTGAAAATTAGTAGGGTTATAAAGTAAACATTATCTAGGGTAATTCCGGGGTAGATGGCCATAAGGGAGAGATGGCCCATCGAAGTAATTCATGGAACAGTTGACTAGTCGTCGCTAATTACTATTTAGTTCACTTCGCGTAGTGGATGGGAGCTGAGGTACGACCAACAGTCTGGTGAACAAAAAAACAAAAATAAGTAAAATCTATGTTTATTGTTTTGTCCAGTGCAAATATTTTTTAGAGGGTTCATGTTTTACACGACTGTAGTGTTAGTTTCTTAAAATAATGGTGATTTTTGTATTTTTTGCAAACTGTACGAGCAACGTCTCGTTCTAACCTCAAAATCACGCAGGTCGTGTCTTGATTTGTTTTCATTTTAGGGGTGGTCATCTCTCCCGGAAAAAAAGGAGATGGCCAATTGTAGTCGGTATGTCATGGCCATATCGCCAACATATACCGCTGGTACAGAAATGATGTCTTATTCAAATATTTGATTCATTTTCATATTTGTTTTAGATGCCTAATAAATACAAGAAAAAGGCGAAAGGCTCTAGACATTGTATGAGTGGTATGATATGTGATGGTACAGTGGTAAACTGCTTGACGCAGTGGTAAACTGGTAAACTGCTGACGATGCTGTGCTTATAGCACTATCAGAAGCAGAGTTGCAGACACTACTTACGTGCATGAAAGAAGACTGTGAAGTGAAAGGATTGAATATGAATGTAAACAAAACCAAGGTTCTGGTGTTTGAAAGGGAAGATGTACAGACAAAGTGTAAAGTATGGTTAAATGAAAAATGTCTAGAACAAGTGAATGAATTTGTATGTCTGGGGAGTGTGTTTTTGAGGGATGAAAAATGTGTTAGTTATGGAGAGACGGGTAGCAGCCGGCAATAAAGTGAACGGTGCTCCTTCTGCATTAGTAGGCAGTGTGAATATATAAAACTCGGCCAAAATGACCGTAAACAATGCGATGTTGGTTCCAACATTATTGTGCAGTAGTGAGATCTGGATATGCCCAAAATCGAGTGAAAGTAAAATAAATACAGTGGAAATGCGATCTCTTAGAAATATCTGCGGTGTCACTCTTGCGGACAAAATTTCGGGCACATAGAAAGAATGAGTGATTTTGATGAGACTGACGAAGAAAATCTACAGAGCGAAAGCGAGTGGTAAAAGAAGCCAAGGAAGACCAAGGCTGACTTATGAAGATCAAATAGCCAGTGTTAGCCGACAGAAATGTCAAAAGCACTCGCATACCTAGGCGAAAATGTGTGAGGAAAATGATGAGATTTGAGAAAGTGAAAGAAGTATGTAAGGACCGCGACGCCTGACGCTCCGTCCTCTCTGACTACCCCGTTAGGAATACAGCGTGAAGATATGTATATATGTAGATTATACTTACATAAAATACAAATACATACAAATACATAAAAAATAGAAAATAAGACCATAAAATATGGTAAAGTTAAAGTAAAGTTATGGCCATCTTACCTCTAATATTATGGCCATCACACCCATACACCTCGGGAGAGATGGCCAATTGTAATTTAAAAAAACCGTTTTTTTTTAAGACGATCTCATTAGAAATTGTTACTTTTTTGTTGTTTAAAGTTTCATTACAAATAAAGATTTCTGTAGTAATGTGTAAGGTTTTTTTAACAGTGTTTTAAAAAAACTATGGCTAACTACCCCGGACTTACCCTACATTCATGTCAAGTTGAATATAAATTGACTGTTTTCACATCTTTTGGATAAGTATGTATGTATAAAAGTATATTAGATTAGTAATCGTCTCTAAATACTTGTAATACATTTTCCTGTTTGTCAGCAAAATAAGGCTTCATACCGCCTGGAAGACCAAAATATTATGATACCTACTAATTAAATTTTTGCCTGTTACATTCAAACAGGTGTCGTCATTCACAAGCCTAATAGACACGTTAAATACACTCTTTTGGGCAGTATTCTGTATGGCGCCATTGGAAAGTGCAGATGTTGTATTGGAAAACAAGAAAAATGTTAACGAATCAAATGGAAATCGTAGTAATCACCACTCATACACCGAACGAATTGGATATTTATGTTTTGGATGTTAGTAATTTCTAACTTACAAAGTATAATGTCGTGTGAAATACGAGGGCTGCCATTTATGTATCCGGAACTGGCCAATTACAGAACAATATTAAAAAAGTAATTATAACATTTAAAAATGGAACTCTTTGGCTGAAGAATACAATTTGTTTCATGTAGCTGTTATTTTTTATCCTTATGGCGTCATTTTGAAAATTGCGAGTCTTCACCATGGATAAAGACTCGCAATTTTGTGAAAATTTTCGTGCTATGATTTATTAGGATTTTCGGCGAGGGCTAACTCAAAAACAGTGCATCGATCAACTCACTTCGACTTTTGGGGACGAAGCACCATCGAAAACTACTGTGTATCACTGGTTTAGTGAGTTTAATCGTGGGCGGTTTGTGCTCACGGACGAAGTTAAAGAAGGTCGCCCTAAATCGGTTGTTGTACCTCAAAATATTGATGCCGTGCGGGAACTAATAATGCAAGATCGTCATGTTACATATCGCGAGATAGAGGCGTCTCTGGGCATAAGTATGACGAGTATATATAAAATATTACACGAACATTTAGCTGTAAAAAAAATTTGTCCACGTTGGATTCCGCACAACTTGAGAATTGACCAAAAACGGGCTCGTGTCGATTGGTGTGAAAAAATGTTAAAAAAGTACAATCAGGGTGCGTCAAAAGCTGTCTATAATATCTACACAGGTGATGAATCTTGGATATATGCGTATGATCCTGAAACTAAACAACAATCAACGGTTTTTGTGTTCCAAGATGAGCCGAACCCAACAAAAGTCATTCGTTCATAAAGCACTTTGAGGCAAATGGTCGCTTGTTTTTTTTGGTATAAATGGACATGTAGCTACAGTGCTGGTTAATTCTGAATGGTACACGACCATTTGTTTGCCAGAAGTCTTTGAAGAAATAAGAAAGAACAGTCGACAACGCAGAATCCTTCTTCATCATGACAATGCTAGCTGCCACACATCGGCCGAAACAACTCGGTATTTGGAAGATCAAAAGATCGAATTAACGGGTCATCCGCCGTACAGCCCCGACTTGGCCCCCAACGACTTCTATTTATTTTCAACCGTGAAGAATAAATTACGTGGTCAACGTTTTTCGAGCCGTGAAGAGGCTGTTGATGCGTTCAAAATGCACGTTTTGGAGATACCTCAATCCGAATGGAAAAAGTGCTACGAAAATTGGTTCCAACGCATGCAAAAGTGATTCGATCATCATGGTGAATATTTTGAAAACCAATAAAACTATAATAAATGCTATATGTTTGTTTCACTTTGTTATTCCGGATACATAAATAGCAGCCCTCGTACAATCACTGCAAATTAAACAATGGGAGTAAATTAATTGGTTCTATGGGTTTCTTAATTTTTAATTCTCAGGAGGCTCTTAATTCGTCAAAATCTTTTTTTTCATTATGTTCAACGATAGTAATTCTTTACCGCGCGGACCGAAATCGATCATTCTTTTTTTTATATATGTCCAAAGTGATCCCATTTAAATTCCTATAAATATCACCACTTGAAAAGGTTTTTACAGGGTCGGCAAAACGAAAGTTCACTTACTGTTCTCTCAGGCGTCCATAGACTGCGGTAACCGCGTTTAACATCGGGCGGGCCGTGCGCTCGTTCACCATCTTTGTGGTATAAATAAATAAAAAACCGTTTAGATCTAAAAACGAAGTACTTACTGCTTAAAAAAAAGAACTCCTCAACAGCTCCTATATTTTCATGATCCTTACATTTAATCTTCCGTTACAGAATTGGAAAAAAGCTTAGTTGTAGAGCTACCTATTACTAGAAATTTACCACAAGGCCACTAAAAACCGAAAACTTTTTAAGAGAACTATTAAAGCGAATTTGAAATAATAATATAAACAGTATAAAATAATTATTCTTTACTAATCAAAACTTAATGTAGTGTAACACGTGTTTATTATAGGTTTCGAAGTCATATCAGTGATTGTAGTACTGAACATGCTAATAGCCACTATGTCCAACACATTCCAAAAAGTGACTGATAACGTTGTCATAGAGTGGACTTTTGGAAGAACTCAGGTTAGTATACCTTGTTGTAGTACCTAATTCGGTATTTCATTATGAAACATGAAACCCTTTTGAAATCTACTAAAAATGTATTAGGTAGCTGTAATTATAAATAATCGATAGGATTATTCATACTAAATTGTTCATAATGATAATAGATATAATATGAAAATCACAAGTTTAAGTTTATCGATATAAAGCATATTGCAGGCATCTACTTCACGCTGTATCTCCAAAGGTGTAGTCAGAGAGGACGGAGCGCCAAGCGTCGTGGTCCTTGCGTACTTCTTTCGCTTCCTCAAATCGCATCATTCTCCTCACGCATTTTCACCTAGGTATACGAGTGCTTTTGACACTTCCGTCGGCTAACACTCTGGCTATTTGATCTTCATAAGTCAGCCTTGGTCTTCCTTGGCTTATTTTACCACTCGCTTTCGCTCTTTTTCTTCTGCAGTCTTTCATCACTCATTCTTTCTATGTGACCTAACCATCTTAGCATTCCTTTCTTCATTTTTATACTAACACTGTCGTACAATCCTGTCATACTGCGTATCTCTTGGTACAGGTTAGTATCTGTACCAATAAGGCTCCAACCTTAAAAACTCGGGAGTTACAAAACTACAAAAAGAAATATAATAGGTTAACAATAGGATGGTTACATGAATTAGAAAAAGAATCAAATAAAAACTATTACTTGACCAAAGTCTGTTATTTTCACTTTCTAGTTTATATAATATATCGGTACTTTGAAATATCGGATCTTCAGAGTACATGTTGGACGCAGGATGAGAGTTATGCACTCGAATGTTTTTTTTATTTACAACCATGTCGCGTCGTTTAAAAAGATTTTATGTCGTCTTGTGCATAGGGATCCTAGATATATGACTTCTGTACTATGGTCAATAAAATTTTATCACCGATTGAGGTCGACAGTGAGTTTGCAAGAAATGCAAAATATTGAAAATAATTTTTGAATTTCTAACATAAAAGCATAGTAGATATGTAGATACATAAACAACTTATAAAACTAGATAAAAATGTTACATAAAAAATATGTGTTTCTAGTTTCTATGGCTTTATACAGCCATATATAAACTTTTAAACTTTCGCGCTACATTATAAAATATCTAAAAACACGGGAAATTAATGCGATTACCTTTTATTTTCTTTTAATTGTGAAGCTTGCTGCGACAGTTTACTTGAGACCACGGCCTATGCAACTCTGCCGAAACGTCAAGCGAAAATAAAAGGTATAATCGCGTTAATTTCCCGTGTTTTTAGATATTTTATACAGCGTACTTTCATAATTAAATAACATTTCTGTCTAAACACAATCGTATATATGTGTAATATACTAATTAGATCCTCAGCCTATAATTTGGTTTCGCAGGAGAAATTTATTACACAAATACCCAGCCCTCTGAGAGTGGGACTTGGTTATATGTATTGGACTTTCGCTCACCAAAACTCCTACGAAGGTCGCTCTCGGCGTGTTCTCGTGTGGCTCAAGGATTTTCAACCTACTCATCTGATACTTGTTCCAGAGTATAGGACTGTAGATCCTCGGCCTAGCCTTACGTTTATAACAAAGATATATAGCAAAAATATTCGGTGATAGTTTGGGTATTATTGCGAAAATGTTGTACCCCTTTAAAGCGCTTTACTAAAATCGGGGAAATAATACAAACATTTACATAAATCGTTAGAAACCAGTATTATTTTACGTTAGCAAATATTGTTAATTTTATTTTTAATCTAAATACTTTCTCACAGACACAATTGGAAAGCATTTTTGTTCACTTCATCGACCATCATTACAGGTATATGTGGATTACATGTCACAAACAACTCTACCGTCACCATACAACATGATCCCCACCGCGTCTGGCATGAGCGATGTGTTGGAGTGGTTCCGCACTAAAATAAAAAAACCGCCTGGAACTCACGCGCGTTGGTCGATGTCATACTGCTGTTACATTGTAAAGAATCAATTTTATATTTTCAATTCAAGATATTTCCGTACTTATTGAGTATTATACATATAATAAAGTATTTTAGCTTCAAAATATTGTTATGTACAAAAACTGGATTTAGCAAGGCTGCACACGGTCAAGTCATAATCTAGTTTTATTTTTACATTAATTTTACTCGCGTCAATTAGCCACCATTGACATAGCCACCATATAACATTTTACTGACAAGAGTGGGGATAAAATAGGTTTACCTATGAATTAATAAGACTGTTTAAAAGAGTGACTTTAGTCTTTGTGAAGTAGTTATAAAGTAGCTGCCAAGTGGTCTTGTAGTATGTAGTTGAATGGCGGTAGTCAAATAGTTTATTCTGACCGCCGCCATGTACTGTCAGATAAAGTACTCTAGTGTAATCAGAATTAGTATTATATATAATTTATATTATAGCTATATACGTACATGCTGCTTGCAATACTGTTCGTTGGTAAGCCGCATCACTTGAGAACAGCTAATCCAATTTGGCTATTTTTTGTTTTAAAATGTTCATAATAGTCCGAATTAGGTTTTTGTGGGAAGAAAAATTGGAAAAGTTTCTCAGAAGATTTTCAGATTCAGAAAAACTGAGCGTACTATTTCTATGAGATTTTTGTATGAACTCAAGATAATAACTCATGAATCCATACTAATATTATAAATGCGAAAGTCTCTGTCTGTCTATCTGTCTGCTTGGTTTTCACGGCTAAACCGCCGGACCGATTTTGATAAAATTTAGAGGGTGAACATAGGATACTTTATTTTTCAAAAATCTACCCCTAAAGGGGTGAAAAAGGGGATGACACTTTATAGGGGAACTTGATAATGCTAAACCCTAACAATATGGGTATCAAATGAAATGGAATACGCAGGGGAAGGTAGATACATATGTGACGTCACAATAAATCCAATATGGCGGATGTTCCATAATAGGATATAACTTTTTTGTTCAACACCAACAATATGGGTATCGAATGAAATGGAATACGCAGGGGAAGGTTTCTGTATACGTGACGTCATCATAAATCCAATATGGCGGATGTTCCATAGCAGGAAATAACTTTTTAGTTCAACACCAACAATATGGGTATCAAATGGAATGCGCAGGCCGCAGGGGAAGGTTTCTGTATACGTGACGTCATCATAAATCCAATATGGCGGACGTTCCATAATGGGAAATAACTTTTTCGTTCGATACTAACAATATAGGTATCAAATGAAATGGAATACACAGGGGAAGGTTTCTGGACATTGACGTCATCACAAATCCAATATGGCGGATGTTCCATAACGCGAAATAACTTTTTCGTTCCATACTAACAATATAGGTATCAAATGAAATGGAATACGCAGGGAAAGGTTTCTGGACATGTGACGTCATCACAAATCCAATATGGCGGATGTTACATAATGGGAAATAACCTTTTTCGTTCGACACCAACAATATGTGTATCAAATGAAATGGAATACGCAGGGGAAGGTTTCTGGACATGTGACGTCATCACAAATCTAATATGGCGGATGTTCCATAATGGGAAATAACTTTTTCATTCGATACTAACAATATGGGTATCAAATGAAATGGAATATGCAGGGGAAGGTTTTTGGACATGTGACGTCATCATAACTCTAATATGGCGGATGTAGCATTACAGAGAATAACTTTTTTGTTTGACACCAACAATATGGGTATCAAATGGGAATCAAATGGAACGAGTACTTCGGGTAACCTCAGTAACCTTAAGAGGTCAAGGAAAATTTTTCCACGCGGACGAAGTCGCGGGTACAGCTAGTAATAATATAAAACTTACTGAACCACAGCAATGCGTGGCCGGACACAGCCTAGTATTATATACTCGTAATACTAAACTTTATACTAAATTCATAAAATGTCATTTTATTATTAGGAACGAGAATTAGAAAACAACCTGCAAAAAGAGTTTCCAGCCTTAATGTCTGTGCTAGTGCAACGATATTTTAAGGAGAAAACAACCGTTATGAACGAGACACACAGAAGAGAAGAAAGAAAAGTAGAATCCCTTCAACGAGAGTTGTTGTCTATAAAAAAAATCCTTAATAACAAAGTGAAATACGAAAGGAGCGAAAATATGCAATAATTAACATAAGTACATTATATCTATACGTACTACATACTTAAAATACCTACTTAATGATAATGTTACTTAATACGTAATATATTATTCTACTCTATAGTACGTAACGTTACGTAGGTATGTAAGACCAGTTAGTAGTTACGACATATTTCACGCTAGTAACTAAACTAATTAAACTGTGATAACATTATTACGTATGTACTAATACGATTTATTAGTACGTTCATACAAGGGCGGGTTATAGAGGGTAGCGGGGAGGCAAGTGCCCCCTAACGTCATATTGTAATAAAAATAATAAACAATAATGTATACATACCTATATTGTGTAAAATATTTATTTTTTCTTGTAACAGGAATAACAATTTTCTTTTTATTTAATTGCACATTTATTGTACTCATCTATGGAATAAAACATTTTATGAAATATAATTAAAAAATAATTTATACAGACAGATAAATACTTTTATTAGAGCCAAAAACAAACAATAACATACATTCTAATTCAATCGGTTTCGACTTAAATATATAAAATATACATTATGTATCTAGAGCTGAATTTCATTAAATTTTCTATGGATGTACCAGTCTAACAGGACTGCGGACTATCGAAAATGATAAAAGCAAAAACAGAACTTATAGCATTAAGTTAAGACTTAATGTAGATTACCAACATAGACAGAGGTAAAACGAGCCGACAGGAATAGCCAGAACGGATGCCATTTGTCCTTTTCTAACATGCCATGTGATCGAAAGATGGTTTTTGGTAGTAATTATTTCAACATTTCAAAGACAGTTACACAGATTATAAGCTTATTATAATATTGGTCGTAAGAATTTGGATACGCATCTTTAAATTTAACTCCTAGACGCACAAAGTTATTAATGTTCATAACATAAAATTATTGTTCGTAAACTGTCTAGTAATATTCTTCATAAATACTCTAATAACCCTATCAATTTGTCGTTTAAATAAATTCGTTGATTATTTACGTGAAAGCCATTATTAATTAACGATTTTATTTCGTAATTCTCTATAATTGTGTGGTGCCTAATATAGTCTTACAATTCGTGACGTGTGAAAGGCGATATCTAATAGTATTCGATCTGTAGATATTTCAAAGTTGTCCAATGTAATAAATGTATTAAGGCCACCTAATTTTAGACAGGGACAAAAGGCCTCCGTAGTGAACATCTTGCTCGACTCGCATTGCAGTCACAAGTGCTCAGTCTTGTTAGAGTAGTACTTTCATGAAATTTTCATACAATTCGATACTCACAAGTGAAATTGGACCTTGGAGCACTTAACTTGTAGAGCCGAAATGTCGGACCATTCTACTCGCCACTTATAAATTTATTGACACTGGTAAATAACAACCAATAATGTTAATATATAACCAGCAATCGATACTGGACCTGTGCGCACATCTCCATATATTCCGATGGATATTTAGATACAATATAATGGCTTACTGTTCTATTCGGTTGTGTGTAGGGAATTCGATCCCGGCCCTTATTTCTAATCCCAGGATTTTTATACTTAGTCCCGGGTTCCCGGAATAATTTCGGTATTGAGGGTTACAAATAAACAATAAGAAAACCTTATGGAAATCAGTTCTTTAAACCACAAATCAAAATTTAGACAAAATCAACGTACTTGTCGGTATAAACCTAGCTAACTTTGCCGCACTGACTTGCCTGACATTTCGTTCGAAATATAAATAACAATATCATTATAAAACATGCATTATCACGTAACCTGTGCGCTTGGTAGGCTATCGTTTCAATTTAAAATACAAGAATTTTTATTGCAATCATCACTGGACTTCAATCATTTTAATTTGAAACTACAAGTATATTAATCGCACAAAAAAACATCCCCAAATAGCTCAGTAAAAATTGCTAGCCTATCATTTTAGTTCAATATACGAGAAATTTTATTCCGAGCAATCATTGCAAATGAACCCAATGAGCTATGTTACATTAAAATGATAGGCATGTAAACACGTTGGTTTTAATTCACGCGGTCTATTTTGCAACTTTTTTAAAAGATGTTAATCCCGAACATTTCAAGACCGGAAAGCGGTTGGGACCCAGGGATCCTAAAAATCTGGATCGAATCAGAGGATTCGATCCCGGTATTCGGTAGATGTGTAGCAAAAACAGCAAAAAGTAAGCAAAAAAAACGTATCATCTATAAGTAACAGTGAATGTACAATTTTCAAATTAAATTCATTTTACCATGAGTTAATTTAAACTGGTCATCAACTGACGTGCTCGATGACCTATATCTATGCGTCTCGCTTTCACCTTAGTGCAACCTCTATTCATATGCAGGTGTAACAAGTGTTGTACTCAAATAATCGAATAATATTAGTCGATTGACAAGTAAATTATAATCCTTTAATAGATCAGGTAAAAAATTTACTTTGCATTTAATGTTAAAGGCAATCTGACGTCGGAGAGCTGAGCCGAGTACCATCCCTTATCGATTATTTTAAGTATGATTTTTTTTTATTATATTTATGGGAAGTGATCATCGCCGCCCATGGTCAGCCACAACGTCCTGGAAATCACGTGTGAGGGGGCGAATGGGGGAGATGGGCCACCGGCACTCTCTTTCACCGAACAAAACACAACAGCAATAGATGCTGTTATTTCACGCCGATATTCGGTGAGAGGGTGGTATTTCACCGGGCGAGCCGGTCCAATTCGTGCTGCAATGCAGCATGGCTCTACCTCACAAAAATGTCAGATCTTTATCTAAAATACGAGCTGATAAGTATGGAGTAGATGTGATTTAGGTTAGGTAGGGATAGGTAGCAGATTTTATTTGTGTCGTTTCAAACAAATAATATTAAGCCACAAGCGTCGTGAAGCTCTCGTTTTTTAACCGACGAATAACGAAGGAGGATCTCAAGTTGACATGTATATTTTTTTTTTTTTTGTTTATGTGACCATACATAATTTGTTTCCAGAGTGGTTAGATTTCGATCATTCTTTTATCATTTTTTTTTCAGATAAGGTATATGCTTCAAAGTTGGTCCCATTTAAATGTTAAAAAAAATTGCAGCACTAAAGATAGAAAAGTAGGCGATGGATTAATTGTCCACCCACTGAGTTTTTATCTGTTAACCGATTCTACCACACAACTTTATACTGGGTTATAATTTTTTTTTTAATGAATAAGGTAATATACCTCGAAGTTAGTCCCATTTTTTGAAAAATGATTTCATTCCTAATACAATGGAGTAAGCTCCCCAACGACGACAAAAAATTAAACCGACAAAAGAAGAAACTGAAAAGCGAAAATCTTTTCAGTCTTAATAATATGTAAACAACTAATTTTTAGTCAATAAAGTTTTCTCACTGTCAAATTTTTCACATGTCTGTACATACACACATACATATGTACATAATATCCACATGTTGTTACTGTGACTATAAAATCCTTATAATACTGAATTTGTGCCCGGGATGTAGTGACTTTCTTTCGTGTAATTAATGATTGTTTATATCAATCAAATTTGATACATACATATCTTCACGCTGTATCCTTAACGGGGTAGTCAGAGAGGAAGGAGCGCCAAGCGTCGCGGTTCTTACATACTTCAAATTTGATATTAATCGATATTTAAATTTACTACCCAATCGGAGCGCCGTAATAGTGATCAGACGTGATTTGAGTTCCGCTCCGTGAGTTTCCGCTGTATAGGTTAAGTGCTCCATGAATTAGACCCGCCTTTCCCAAAGTGGGCGATAACGCCCCCTTGTGGGCGCTGCAGGCCTAAAGGGGGGCGGTAAGAGACCCAGAAAAAAAATGGGGGCGTTGTGTAGAGGCCTGGGGGGTGATTTGTAATTTCATTTAGCTAGGAGGCATCTTAGAAACGACTGCATGACTTAAAGTGGGCAGTAGACAAAATAAGTTTGGGAACCCCTGAATTAGACACTTGCCTTCACTTATTACAATATTAAAAGTAAACAATAAGTTATCCTCTAAGCTGACAAGACGCAGTTGTCGGACTATATACAATAATTACGCCTATTCCCCGGCGTTGAGTGCCCATCACATCCTGACATGGAATTTGCCGGCTTTGGTGACGTACTTGACGCCTTTGAATGGCTTGTACTTAGCGCCGTACATGTCGAGTCGACTCACGCGCAGCCCGCTCACTGCTAACTGCGGAATCGCGAAATGTACGTTGATGCTAGGATTGGCGCCGGACGTATCCGCGCCTGTTGCCACAGATATCTGAGGAAGGAAAAGTTATTTAATGTTAATGTAAATAACAAAAATGTACACAATGTACATCTGTTTTTTTTAATCAAAAAAATTGTAAGTAATTATATTTTATGATAAACATTCTTTAGATATTATTGTCTATGCCAAACGCTAAAAGAAAAGTGAAATATTTGAAGCTGTATACATATTATATTTTTAATTACCCTGATAGTCTCGCTTTACTTTTCGCACCGGTCATTGTCAGTGTAATGATAAAACCATGAAAACGGTAGGAACATGGTACGTTACGGTTTTCACCATAAAAAATCAAATTACATATTTTGAAATATTCTCCAAATAAGTAAGTTACGTAAAAAGATAAATATTTCTAATTTATAGTAATACAAACTACATCACATTATATAATTCAGTCCGCGGCCACGAACCTGTCTCGTCAGTCAGTGAAATTAAAATGAGTTGATGCAAAAATAATAGTCAAATTTTAACCAAATATCTTTCTTTTACTACAGTTCGCGATTGATATGTAATGTTGTGTGTAATACTAGTAATTAGAAAACCAATTTTAATAGGTAGTAATCTCATTTTCCTAAACTGGACATAACTAATAATCACATAGAATATTCTTACCGTTATTTGGCGCTGTTGTCACGCGCCCAATAAAAAATAGTGTTTACCGTGTACAATATACATTAACATTTGTGAGAAAATTAGCGGGATAGGCTTTTTAGTCTACTTTGCTCAAAACAAGCTTTGTTAGTATTATTCTTATTTGTTCATGTGTTTTTTTTCCAAGCTAAGTTTGAATTTCTTTGAGGGTTGTACTGTATAAAGATTAAGGTTTCAGTCAATCAAATAGGTATAGATCATTACGCTTTATTAAATATAAGAGTAGATTATTGAACTCTAATAAGATTATCAGACTGATTATCGTAAAGTTTTAGACATTTTTTCCATAAAATCCATGCAGATAAAGTTGTGGACAAGTTAGAGACTGCATAAATAAAATCACGATTAGCATTATTCTTATATTGCAGTTTATAATTATATAATTAAATAGATACTTCAACTTTAAGCGAGTAATCTGTGCTTATACTTACATTTCCTCTAATATTGGGCAGTTTGGGTAGCTCGATACGACCAACATCCCATAGTAACACTTTACTGACAGGATCATATGAATATTTTCCTTGATTTGCAGTTAGAGAGCAATTCAGAACACATTTTGGCATACAGATCTCTACACCTACATCTGTAAATACAAATTAAATTACAGAAAAACTATTGTTAAATAAAAAAGTTCATATGAAAAAAAAATCACTTCATTTGCTGAAATATATTTCCTTACAAATAACCAATTCATTTCCCTTTCCAATATTTAACAGATAGGTATAAAAAAAGAACAGATGGCGCTTATTAGCATTCGGATTTAAAAAAATTATGAAAATTATTATTATCTTTCGTTATTTATTGAGTAAGATTGATATAGGTATTTAAGTAATGGCTTTTCAAATTCGTTATTATTATAAAATACTAGCGGCCCGTCCCGACTTCGTACGGGTGGACATTTATTATTTAATATTTTTTTGGGATAAACATATTTACGAACGAAGACGGAAACGTTAAAGCTTACTCAATCCAGTCAACAAATATCGCCATCTGTTAGAATCGTTTGGAGCTAACAGATAATTATGACTGTCAATAGACAAATAATTTGCAATAAAATAATATTGAGACTATAAATTGAGATGTAAGCTATCCTATCTTTCAAGTTGGATCAAATTGCACACGGTGTGCAAATCAAATTTAAAATCGGTTCAGTAGTTTAGGAGTCCATCGCGGACAAACAACGTGACACGTAATTTTTATATATATAGATTACCCGTTAGTATTTTTAAAAAATTATAAGAACCAATTTATACCGTTGAATGATTTTTATAGTAGTTCCGATAAATAAATAACGTAACATAAATCACTTGGTGTTTTCCTTTTTGTGTACTTTATTTAAATTGTCTGTGCATGTCACTGCTAAATATACATACATAAAATCATTTTTAACACTCATAATATTTTTTATAGTTTATATGTAAACTTGTAAACACCTGACATAACACATAATTTCAAACTTTTGTTAATAGAAAACTTAAAACTCTATTATAAATGATTTTCGCGAAATAAAGGAACTTTAAATACAAATGAAATTCTTATCACATCTCCACTCCATTATGACCATCTATTATGACCGCCTCCGTGGCGCAACGGCTTAACGCGTCGAAAAGTAAACGAGGGTGCGGATTCGATTCCCGCCCCGAGTCTGGGTGTTTATGTATAATATGTATTTATTTACAAAAGAAAAGTATATTTGTAGTATGTCAGTTGTCTAGTATCCATAACACTAGCGCTGTGCTGCTTACTTTGGGACTAGATGGCGCTGTGTGAAATGTCTGTTTATTATTATTATTATTATCTCTTACTTTCTAATGTGCGTCCCATTGTTTGTTTAGGTCCAACTGTAAGGTCCAGCCTGCCTTGATCACCATTAGACCTCAATGAGAGACTGTGTCTCACGTATATCGGTATCGCCACTACGCTTTGCGATCCAATATGATATGACATTAAACGGAAATTTCCATCAGGTGGGATAAACGACAATATCCTCTCAGACTGTAATAAATTAATTAATATTTTAGACGAAATAATTAGAGCTTTAAGCAGGTGGCAGCTGGCAATAGTGGTTCGTCAGCATTAGTTAGCAGTGTTCCAATTCAATTCACGATGCGGTGTCGACAACTTTATTAGGTAGGGAGCTGTGAATAATATGAACGAAATCGAGTAAAAGTAAAATAAATGAATAATGAGATTGCTCTCCGAAATATGTATGGTGCCTATCACCCTTGTGGACAAAATAAGTGAAGAGATCACACAGTATGGCAAGTTAAATGACAGTACTATTGTAAAAATGCAGAAAATAATGTTTAGATAGTATGCTGATGAATGATTAAAGAAATCTATAAAGGGAGAGTGAGTTGGTAGCAGAAGCAAAGGAGAGCTGACTGGGGGTTGAATAGCCAGAGTATTAGCTGATGGAAATGTCTAAAGCATTCGCATACCTCAGCAAAAGTATGTGAGGAAAATGAGATATTTGAAGTGGCGAAAGAAGTAGGTATGTAAGGACTGCAATGCTTGGCACCCATCCTCTCTGACTACTCCATTAGGGATACAGCGTAAAGGTATGTATGTAAATAATTTGACGAATTAATGAATCAACACTAAATAAATGTAATAAATTACCTCCCATCGTTTAAATCTGACACAAGGATGAAACGATACATCATCAAACAGACGAGGATTAACAAATGTTAAAGTTAAATCTGGCATGCCGCTTAACTTGATACAGCAATCAATCTGAAATACAATATACCTTTATTTTATATCGCGAATGTGCAAACAAGCACGTGGCCCGGCAAATAGTAAGCAGTTGCGGCCTATGGACTCCTACAAGACCACGAGAGTCACTTGCGCGATGCCGCGACCGTCCCTACTCATCTTCTATTTAAAGCTCTCATTCTATCTTTATTTTGAGTAGAAGCCGTTTATTTTAAAAAATCAGATTCATGATACCTACATACATAGATAAATTATTAACCTGGTGTAATTCACGTTAAAATCTATTACTTAATTTAATATTATGCATAATATACATACATAACCCAGTATTTCTGCAGAAACCGTCGTTCCACTTTTATCTATAATCGCATCTACTTCCTCTACTACATCAAAATAGGCTTCATTGTTAGCATACTTCACGCCGGATCGTCGCCAAGGTACATTTGATAACTGACCGGATGGCAGTGTTGAAGATACACTAGAAAATTAAATCAGTTTGTTCATACAGTTTTAAGGCTATACTTCTAACCAAAACGAGAATAGAACCATAGAACGTGGAGTTATTATGAAGCATTTTCTATGAAACCATGTTTGAAAAATCATTTGGCCCATTTCATTTAGATTACTTCTTTACCTTAGCAATCTTAGCCAGAGATCTACATAACCTTGATGTAAATAATTATTTAGAAGACATAAATTTTGAGATACACAAAATATTATGCTTATTGCATGTACATGCATAACATCATATTTTATCTTCCAGGATGGACAGAGCATTAAAGCACTACAAAATCACACATTGAGATTTCTTTTCAAAGTAACTATTTAGGCTTACAAGTGACAATGTAAAACTATATTACACTGGCAGCTTGCAAATTGATTTCACATGCAATAATAAGCCCTATTGTCCTCTGAGCAACTTTTAAGACCTGCACAGGAACTAAGTAAGCAGCTTCCACATTATACATTTTTTTCCTCCTAAACCAGTATTAATGCTTATAAGTGCTTACTGTATATGTATTTAATAAAATTACTTTCAGATAAGTTCACATACTTCGATTTACCAGTAACAGTATTAGCAATAGTTCTAAGGATGTTAGGTGGTTTAATCAGTTCCTTTAATATGTTGCTCTCTGTAGCTAGCGGGAAACCATTGTCAAGCATTTCGTCTAATAGCTGTAACAAATGTTATGATATAAAAATCTAAACTTAAGCATGATGCTTTTGAATTTAAATGCTCATTAATTACCTCATACACCACAACATAATTTTCCTTAATTATTGTTTCTGTGCAATCTGAAAAATAATCCTGAAAAATAAAGAAAAATTAAATATAATAAATTAAAAAATACAGGAAAAATATGTGAATAGGGTTGCCAACCATAATTTAAAACAATAATAAAGACAACATAGGTACATGTTTCATACAACATAAAAGAAGTACAAGTATACAATAATGTAATTTGCGATTTGTTTAGAATGTTATATGACATAGAAAACTTATAACCAAACAAAAATAACAGTTATTTACAGAGAAAAGTACAAAAAATATTGTTTCAATATTAACAGCCTAAATGCTTTATTTATTTTTAATTTAATAAAAATCTTAAGGTCTAACCGCCACTGACGTGCATCCCGTACAGGCACAGAGACACTGCCAACCCTGACAATTTAAATGAAAATTACTTCGATATCTACAATTAAACAACAATTGTTTAAAAATAGCGCTCCGTTTTTCATCTGTTCGTAATCGTATTTCGTTTTTTTACATTGCCGTACTTTATTTTTACCAATCATGCCATCTATCGATAAAAAAATACGCGCTGTATAACTCATCCGTGGAGGCATCGCGGAAGCACGTCGATCTGGTGCCTACAATTCACGCACACATGTTTACATTTCACCTATCAGTACACGAAATAATCTTTCAAATGTGTGCTACTTTATACACGAAAATTAAGTTTGTGTGCGTGTTTTGGAGACATTGACTACATCAACGACATTATAGAGTGAAATGCAGATAAATTCAACACTTTCCCAACTAAAATTACTCGTTTTTGATTTGTTTATGGTTGATTCCTGAATCAAAATAAAACTCCATTTTGTTTTCTTTGTGCAAGTGATTTGTTGTTCTAAGAGCCATTTTAAAAAATTCTATCCTTCTTACAATTCGTATTTGAAGTAAAGTATTGGTTTATACATTTATAATAGACAATTTCAGTTGTATTTCAAAGAATGGAATGTTTCAGCTGTAATAATTGTGTTGGCAGTGAAAATTAAAACACGCGTTTTCGAAATTTTCTTATAGTGAAAAAATACAAACTGTAGCTAAAGGCAGGTGTGTCCCAGAGTTGCATTTATATCAAAAGCCATGTAACTCAGAATTCTAATTCTAAATATTATGAAACTTTTAACTGGCTGACGGGTTGTACACATACTACTAGTTTATTTTGCTTTCCTTGCATTAATAACATATACCAAATAACAACCACTACGAAAATTATAGTAATGGTAACATTCTCGTTCATCAGTATTGTTATATTATTAAGTATAATTATTTATTAAAATTGTTATTTTTCTCATATATTTGTTATTTTGACTGCCTACCCTGTTGAAAAAACCCTATGCACGCCACTGCTAACCACTATTTTCACCAATACGCCTACATATAGCTGTTGCATGTGTTAGCTATTATCAATACTCTCAATTAATCTTTCTAATCATAATCGTTAATAAATGACAAGTGTTTTTTTGAAGGTGTTGCTACTTTCATAATAACATGGTATTTTTGAATGTCAGAAAATAAGTCAGTTGAGAAATACACGAGCTAGCGAAAGCACGTCTTTGAATTATATCTCGTCATCCTATGTTTCCATCCAAGAAAGAAGAAGAACGAATAGTCTTCATTTCAATATTGATAATAGCTAGCACATGCACCTGATCTAATGCTGGATTAGAGGATTGCTAACATCACTTTCATCGCTATCATCATCAGTATCACCATTATTATCATCATTGTCAATTTTCATCTACTTCATTCTTCTTCAACAAATTAGTTATCGTACCAACACAAAGATTTTGATACCAACCTACCGCTGCATGCGCTGGTGCTAAAGAGGTAAGCGGCAACCAAGGCAATGGAATATATAAGCCAGTGGCCTAATATTGGAACTACCTCTTCTAACTGGAAGACGGTGACAATGCCAAATTGTGAAATCAATAAATTAATGAACCTATTTGTTGTTCATTACATGAAACCCATACTGGCTTCTAACAACTGTAACTAGTCTGTACCCAATTCATAAACCAGTTACAATGGTTTTTGATGGACTATTTTTTACTGGCTTTTGTTTATTTGTCTGACCCAAACTAGTGTCCTCGGTTCGAATTCCGGTTAGATCAATTTATGTGATAAACTCCTGAAATCAGACTCGGTCAGCTAACGAGCACCGAATCGTGCTGATTAGCTGATCGAGTCTGATCTCTGGAATATCCTGAGGATGCTTCATTGAGAAGCGGAACATGTGTCGATTGGTGGTTTTCGGAGTATGAATTTAGGAAATGAACTTTTCTAATTTGTTGGTGTCGGTGCTGGGTGTTACTGGAAGCTCTTCCAGTTCATTGTGAGGTACCCATATTATAACCAGAAGCCTAGTACTTAGTTTGGGGTTACGCAATTTATGTAATTGTTTGAATATTATTTTTAAAAGAAATCTTTAGCGATATATTTCATTTATGTTTTTCTAATATATACCTACACATAAACTTATAATATATTTGTCTTTAAAAAGGTTAGCAGCCCTAAATGTACCTTTTAAGTGTCATTATGAGTTCCGATAGGAATTACTTTTTATATGAAACAAAATATTACTAATATACACATATATAATATGGAACAAAATGATAACAACATAGGTACCTGGAATGTATCCACAACTCTATGCAGAAACTCGATGACAAATAAAGGCGATACTTCCTGTTTGCATACTGCTACCAAAGCCACCCCACCTCTCTGTATAGATATCAAATAGTGATGAGGTGCAGCCAGCACGGGAGGCACATCCTGAATTGACAAATCTAATATTACTTATAAGAATTAATTATAGTAATAAATAAATATTCCAGACAATTACACCAATTTAGTGATTGTGAAATTATTTCCTCTCATTTCGATTTAAGGTGTTGCACTCCATTTTCACTGATTGGGGGGACTAAACTATTTCATGCAGTACAGTAAAAGCTTAGAATTTAATTGGAGGCAGACTAATGTTCTTCATATTTTTATTTTTAAACAGTTTCAAAATAAAAACAAAATTTTCTTAAAAGAGTAAGCTCTTGAGATGATCAAGAATTGGTTTAGAATAATAATATTAATTAAACTGTGTATAGAAAGATTAATAGGCACAAAATTGTCTTCCTATATTGTTAAATTAGCAAAATGGAGTGTTCTATTTCAATACAGTACCAGGGTGCACATTAGAATAGTGAATGTTAATGATATACAGAAGTCTGCTATTTCAGAATATATACTGAAGTCAAGACCCTAATCACTGGTTCAAATTTCACACACCACAAATATCATTGACAGAACACCATTAATAACCCAGAATGGTCAAGGAAGCCATTGAAATATCTCAGCATAAGAGCTTTAATGGGGGGATAGGACACAATTGTCCGCTATGTGAAATTCAGTGATAGGATTAAGAACAATAAAACTCTTAAATACTAAAAAATTGGATCATCAGGTGATTATCCAATGAGTTCCAGTAGTAATGGTGAAAATGAAAATTATGATTCAGAAAGAGGGTAGGTAGAGTAAAATGTTTGAGCATTGAAATATTGAGACACTCGAACTTAATATTGCAGTAAGAACCCATTCATTTATATTGTATTGTAGTCTCTATACTTACCACGGTTCAACTTTTTTTTTATGACAAGAATTGATACTAACATTAGGAGATGCACGTTGAGCTTCTAAATAATAATCACATACTGATCGGGGTATAACACTTCTCCAATGTTTTTCAAGGAAAACATCTCTAAATAAAAGAGAAAAAACATAAATAGCATTCATCCAATTTTAAAATATACAATAAATATTTCTAAAAAAAAAATATAATACAATGTTGTAAAAATTAGGTCTTTGCAATCACAGATCAAGTCATGGAATAACAATACTTGAACTTAAATAAATACAACTTGAATAAATACAACTTGAATAATACTTGAATAAACACAAACATTTTCAATAAAAAAACAATGTATACAATTTAAACGAAATGAAATATCAAACAGCTCACCCTGAAGGATTTATAATAAACAAACTGTGTATCATTATCAAAATTTATATTTAACGAAATAGATGGATATCTATTAGCCAAAAATGTTTATGTAAAAAAACAGTTATTTATATAACCCTGTGTTTATTTAAAAATAATGAATAATTGTTCTGCGTTAACTGTTGTTAAAATTTTGATAATATAGAGTAATAATGTTAAATTCTCTTTGTATAGAGATAAAGTATAAATTTTTAGAAATAATAATATGAGACGAATAGAGACGTGGACGGACCCATAGATAAGAGTGTGACGGACCACAGATTTATAAATGGAAGCAGATCAAACATAATTCACTCACACATAGATACTGTGTAAGTAATAACACTGTCACTTTCATTGTAGTTTAGAATTGTATATATTTATCCTTTTCTTTCATTTGTTGCAACACAATGGCACACATAGACAATTCCGAAACCGTGGCAGCCGCCATCTTCCGCTTCAATCAAAATAAGCGGAGTATGGCGTCTGTTTACTTGTGTAGTACATCACATGTTCGATGATTAAATATTTCTTGGTATATAAACATTATTTTGGTTATTTAAAGTGCAAAAAATGGTACAAAAGTGTTGTACCCCCAATAGTTGCAACGTCTCATACAGAAAAGCCCGGAAAATCACGTTCCATTGGTAAGTAAATCTGATGTTGCAAATTGTTTAATTACTGCATTCAGTTATCATATATAATCATCGAACATATGACGTACTACACAGAGTACGTCATATGTTCGATGATTAAATATTTCTTGGTGTATAAACATTATTTTGGTTATTTAAAGTGCAAAATATGATACAAAATAGTTGCAACGCCTCATACAGAAAAGCCCCGAAAATCACGTTCCATCGGTAAGTTAATCTGATGTTGCAAATTGTTTGATTACTGCATTCAGTTAGCTGATATTTTTGTATTTCGTGGCTCCGACACTTAAACATATTGCAAACTATTAAAATTAAAGTTTCCTTATATTGTTTAAGGTTTTTTAATAGGTTTTTTATATTTTTGTACCTAACCAAGTACCTAACCAATTTTGACATTATTAGTACTTGTACCTTAAAGTGAGCCGAATTCAGAGAAAACTGAGTCTCGTAATAAAATTAAATATTAACGGACAGGTACCTAAGGTTAAGCAACTATCTATTTTTTGCAACTATCTTTTGATTTTGATGTATACCTTGTTAATTTTGAGTTTCTAAAGGATGCTTCATTTTTTGGTTAAAGAACTACATAAAAGAAATACATAAGAAAGGCTACATACATAGAAACTGGCAGCCCAATTCTGGCAGGGTTTTGTGCTCAAAACATTTTGAACCCCATTTATTATATAAAAGAGATACCCGTAAAACCCTGTTGTAGTTTGACTATGAAATTTAACATACCTATTAAAAATGAACATGCTATTGCCAAATTAATCTCTAGTCGCTATGCTGGGCTGAACCTGGACCAGTGTTGTTTAGAAAAAAGCCAGTGCTGGAAGCCATACTTCATAATTACAAAATTATTTTTAATTTAATGAAAAAATAATACAACTTTTTGCTTCAGGTAAGCGAAGATGGACTTTATTTTGCATAAATTGGGTGTTCACATGTAAAAATGGTGAAAACAAATTTGGATATCTCGAGGCGAATATGACAAATAATACCTACGATTACTTGCAATGGTAATCCTTAGCATATCTGACATTCTGCGCTAGTTACTTCTAGCAGACATTGAAAAACAGTGAAATGAGGTGTTTGATGCACATCTACAATGAGTTCTTAGATAATGTAATAAGAAAACAATCCGATTAATAAATAAAAGACTGAAAACATTCTTTGTTTTATTGTGTTAGCTATCTTAGTTTTTATTCTCAATGTGATCGATCATCCGTCGACTATCTTCTGATATAAAACTTGTTCTATTTCCTCATAACTAGTCATAACCAAGTCTAACACTTACAGTAAAGCAATGGTAAGTAGGCTTTACTGGAGTTACAAAGGACTATTAAACGAAATTCCTCCAATTCCTCTCACTCGCACACAACTTTAACGTACTATAATTTTTACACTTAAAACTCCCAAAAGCACAAAAAATAGCAAAACTAAATGTTGAATAAGATGCCAACCACGCTTCTTTTGTTCGCGCTAAAAAGTCGAAATTCAAAACTATCACTTGCCTGATTTTCAACTTTCCCGACTTTTAAAAATATATCGTTTATGTCATTAAACTTCACGTACCCACATAAATCGAACCGCAAGCAAGGTCATCACAATGTACATGCGGCCCAAGACCAGCAGCGCACAGCCGTCAGGCCTTATGTATCGAACGAACAATCATATTATTGTATCGTGGATCTATTGAGAACACTCCAAATTACATCCTTCATGTGACGAAAACAATCTACAAAAAGAAGGAACATAATGAAGTAATAATCTCTAATACTAGTACATTACTTAGTTAATTTAATTCTTATTTTATCACATGAAAAATATAATTTGGAGTGTCCCAAATAGTCCCGCTCGAAGATAATACGCAGTATAAGCACTCACTCCCTAATCCGGGCCTGAGTTCTGCATGTGTGTGAGTAATATTTGTTAGTGTGAATTTACCACGCATTTTGTATTGATAGGTATAATCTGCTTCCATTTAAAAGTCTGTGGGACGGACACAATCCACAATAAAGTACTTTGTGATGGCCACAGCCAACTGCCGAGAAAAATTTAAATTTTGAAAAATTACAAACTTACAAAACGAACGCTAAACAAAAGCTACTCTAAGTTTTGGTAATACAGGTCATAACAGCTGCTAATCATAATTTGGTTGGGACCGCATTTTAACACCAGCTGCACAAAAAGCATATTAGCAACTTTTTCATGTTGGCTGTATTGCCCACGTACTTAACTTAATTTGCTGTTCTGTTTCCATATATTACATAGAGCTCTGTGATCATAACCGATGTGTTCTCATATTCCCTTTTAGACGAAGATCCCATGGACTTTTTGGTTGAATGAAAAATAATAAGCCGACACTTACACGGTATACGACGGCAACCTGGATCGCGTGATTTTTCAACACCGTTTGTACGCCGTTTAAGGGGGGAGAGTTGAAAAATGTTATATGATAACACAAAGCGTAATTTTTGCTAACAAGCCGAAAATGCGATATTCGTAAAGATATCAAAAAGTTTTGTTCTGAAGGTACAAGTTTCGGCCGGTTTGAAAGTGTGGCTGAGGCTGTAGGTTGAATTTAGCATGCCACCCGAAACTTGATATTTTCTAACAAGCCGAAATTTATTCCAATGCCATGCTCTTGTCACAAGACACCTAAAAAAAATATCGGCTGAATCTAACGTGGGGAACAGTGTTACCGACGAATTTAGAGCTACAGCAGAGACTTAAAATTGTCTAACAAGCGGTCGGTACACACTGTTCCCCACGTTAGAATCAGCCGATTTTTTTTTTACTACTCCGTTGGAGATACAGCGTGAGGATATGCATGTATGTATGTATGCAAAAATACATTGAACATTTTTCATCTATTTTTACTAATAATCTAAATTTCATTGGGGGGTGGGTACATATCAAATATCGATAACGATGTCGAATTACACAGCACTACTATTTTTAATTAGGTGGACGTCACTAATTTTGGTATGATATATTATTACCACCAACCGTAATTTTTTTTATTCGTTGTGGTATTGATTTGCGGTCTAACATAACGAGCAGAAATTGTTGATTTTAGTGCCGTCTCTTAAAACCAATGACTAAGGCTTAAAACCAAAACGTAGTGATTATATTCTCTGATAAGACAATGACGTAAAATGTTTTTTTCTCCTCCAAATTTCCCTTGAGACAAAGGGATCTATGCCCAAACAGCCGATATCTTCAGTAAAAGATAAATATAATCTTCGGAATTATTTCAATAAAATGTATGAGGTTCAGAAGATATTTTTCATGATTTTTTGATTGACTTCAACAACACGTTGCGTCTGAATAAAGAAAAAATGCGACATTTAAGCAATATTGTCTAAAGTTCATAATAATATTAAAAACGCGAACGTGTCCTTATGTTCAAGTTATCGAGGACATTTTTCCTTGAAAAGATCAAGTTCTTCATCGTCAGATATAATTCTAGTTTGTGGATCAGAAACCATTATATTTCTCACTTTCCAAAACTTCAGTTTTTAATTAATATAAAAATACGATGATTATTTATTTAATTTGCAGTGTAATAAACTTAGTTTTAGCATGATATTTGGCATAACACTCCTCCAGTAAAGTGATAGTAGTCTTTACTGAAGTTAAAAAGGACTTCTTGGAAGAGCGCGAAAACTTCAACTGCACATGTTTATTTAGATCTCCTCCATTCTCTTCACTTACACAGAACTTTAAAACACAATATACTATCACTGTTGTACTTTAAAACTCCTACAAATGTAAAAAATAGAAAATCTAAATAAAATGACACCCTCACTTCTCCCGTTCCCGCCAAAAAGTCTTGACACAAACTGACATATCTGACACTGACATTTACTATAGAATACCAATAAATCGTAGACAGAGTACACGACGCTGCACTTTCCGACTCATTCGAATCCGAATGATGTATTTGGTAGAGTTGATTGAACATCTCTGGTAATCATCTCTTCTTCGGCTTCGCTGATAATACTAAAAACTGCTCTCTTTACACGCACTCGCAAATCTGGTGGAAAGGTTTTGACAGTTTGGCCCGGGTTTTTAAAAAACTCTACAGTAGAATCTATCTCTTCGTCAGTCAGGAATTTTTTTTTTCTAAATATGATTGAAATAAAGACTGAATTTGTAGATATCTCTTGTATTTTCTTTTTTCTGGTGATACTATTCGCTGACACGGTTGTAGTTGGTGATCCAGGTGTTGAGGGCGGTGATGTAATATTACCTTGTTCTTCATCATTTGATATAGGGGGCAAGTTTGTTAGAAATTCGGATTCCATTTGAATATATGGGGTTAGAAAACTCAGCTCTTTGGCATAGCGTATAGGCTTAAAGTTTTTTCGCACCTTGACCACTTTTAGTTTTTCTTAGATTTATTGCCTTTCTAAACATTTCCCGAATCTTTTTTTACTTCTCTTTACATTTTGTTGCTGAAAAAAAGTATACATTTAACATTTTTATTTCCTAATTTCAAAATTCAATTCCCTAAAGGGGGTATATGAGATACCATACCAAATTTCATCAAAATCTGCCAGGCAGTTTTGGAATGATGCGGTAATACAGACAGACAAAAATTTCAAAAATTGATGTATTGATATTTAAATCGATAACTATTTATTACCATTACTATTTTCAAAAAATGTTCCATGTACAGACACGGTCTCTTTACAGTTTTATTATAAGTATAGATATAGAAAATAAATATCAATTTTAATTGTTTGTTTTAGATTTTTGGCCACTGGAAATCTTTTCGATCGTTAGCTTTCAGTTTTAGAATGGGAGAAAAAACTGTAAGAACGAATTGTTTATGAAACTTGCACGGCAATATGGAATAAATTATAATCAACACCACCCACAGAACAAGAATAGAAAGAAATTGAAAATGATTTTTTGCAAAAATGGAGTTTCCCTAATTATATCGGTGGGTTGATGGAAAGCATGTCGTAATCGAATGCCCACACAACAGTGGTTCCAAGTACTACTGCTATAAAAAACATTTTTTTAGCATTAGTTGATGCTGAATACTGATTTACGCTTTTGGATATGGGTGATCCGGGAAGAATTCCGATGGGTGAGTATTTGCAAACTGTGTTAAAAGAGAATTAATTTTGATTGCTTCCGTTTAATTTCCTATTTTACATAATGTTAGAGTATTATCCCTAAATGTAAGTTCATAGTTTCTATAAATTTTGTTAATAAAATGAAGTTAAATCAATTTCTACGGTGGCTAGATTTTAAAACTAAACTGAAACAGTAGGGTTTAATTTTATGATTATAGCTTATTTTTTCAACAAAACGGAATTAAATTGAAATGTCAGGTAATTAAACTGCAATATTTTTCTACGAAAACGAAATAATTCTATAGATCACACCACTTTCTTAACGTTGTCGCGTTCAGAGTACTGTGATTTAATAAGTTAGAAAAACTACAAAATGTATATCAAATTCATAGTACGAGTAAAATATCACGCAACGACGTAATTAAATCTGAACAATCAGCGTAGTATAGACTGCGTTAAATAAAATAAAAATCAAATTTGTGTTCCTCATTCAAATTCAAAATCATTTTTTCAAAATTGGATTCTAAAAAACGCATTGACGTCAATAAATCTACAGTATATCAAGCATATTAGCATAACGTACGCTTAATAAAATATACACACACACACACACACACACACACACACACACACACACACACACACACACACACACACTAATCATGCATGAAGTGTACCTATATTTTACTAGGTGAAATCAATGATGTTATATTTAAAAAAGAGGTAGATAGATTACGTTAGTACTAATGCTTGTAAAACATTGTCCCGGTTACGCACACACATAAGCCACACGCTTTGTTTATACACACTAATAAAGTGATGAAGTGTAAAGAAGATAGCATGACAATTACCATAACCAAAGTGAGACAAATATACATTGCACAGCATCGCTATACAATGTAAAACTTCAATTACATTTCAAACTAACAAATCATACGGCTCTCTAAAAACCATTGTGATTGGTCAATTTCACTTTCTTACTGCATTTTAAGCGAATGAACGCTTTTATAATTTTCCATTGCACGTTTTTATCGCCGTTTTTTCTAGTGATGCGACTCTGGTAGGATTTTGTGACTCGAGTCACTCGAGTAATTTTACTACGACACTCGAGTTGTACTCGAGTTTTCGAGTCACTCGAGTACACTACTTACACTCCTTACAACTCGAGTAATAATTTATCACTCGAGCTGAGTTTCGATTAGTTTAGGTTAAGAATTTTTAAATACCTTTATGAAATTAGTAATATTTGGTAATATGAAATAAAATACAAAATATTATTTACCTTATTTATGTCATTAATCAACAAAGAAAAATAAAATGACTGCTTACGACTAATTAAGTTGCCATTTAAACATGACTTTAAATTGCTAATAAGAAGTTATCAGTTTTTATTGTTAACTACTCGGCGCGCCGAGTTGACTCGGTAACTCGAGTGCAAACGAACTCGAGTCAAATGTGTTTTCACTCGAATACGAGTTTAACAAATTCAAACGAGTCACTCGAGTAAAAAACGACTCGAGTCGCATCACCAGTTTTTTCCGTCCACGGTACAATGGGGAAGCAAAATGTATGCAGCAGAGACGCTTATAGATTTCCGTGCACGGTAATGTCATACAGTGGACGTTGAAAAAGTGTCTTTATCGCCGACATAATAGGGAAGCATTTTGCTTATTTGCTTAGTCATGTACATTTGGAAACAGAATTATTTAAGTACATTTGTAAAGTAATTTTGTTATAAATTTGAAAATGATAAAAATAAAACACTAGGTATTTTCATGTAAAATATTTTTTGTTTTGTGAGATTATTGGGATATTAAACTCACTGCTAAAGCTTCTGATTCGTTTTAAAAATACGTATATTATGACTTATATACCAACTAAATAAACGTAATCAAATGTTTAATAGGCACTGCATGATATTGACGGTTTTGTAACATAACTTTTTATATTCTTTGACCAAATATAATATATTGCTCTCTGTCGCACTTGATAACTGGGGTATTACCTATCGCATTTCATAGTTTTATGATTTAATATTTAACCGATATTTTAGATTGTGGAAAAAATGGTGACACGAATTAACTAAATTAATTTCTACTTACGCATGATACGTGATTCGTGAACCTTTGAAAGTGTTGCTAGTATAGTTTCTGCAGTATCTAATAACACAGGACAGCATTTTAATAATAATATTAGGAACGCACATACGTGTTGACATTGTCACGTTACACGAATGAGCTCCAGGTTGATTAATTAGCAAAGTTTTGGGGTGCCAGTTTTCGAGCTTTCTCTTTTAAATGTAACATGATTGGGTGCAATGAACACATACATATTTATGTTACACAATGATGACTGTAGTAAAATGTTTTTATTTCTACACTTATTATTAAAAGTTATTAGTGATTATTAGAGATGAGATTTGAGGAAGCGAGAGAAGTATGTAAAGAGTGTGAAGCTTGGTGCTCCGTCTTCTCTTACTACCCCATTAGGGATACAGTGTGAAGATACATATGCATGTATTAGTTATTACATAGTAAAATTAAAATACATAATAGTCATATATATATTATGTTCATGGAAACCGAGTTGTAACGAAATGCAAAAAACAAAATATTTTACACATTACTATATACATACGTAAGTATGCGACTCTCTGAAAGTTTCATATTTATTTATTTATTTATTAGGTTTGTCAACAGTTACACATTAACACTTAGTATAGATAAACACAAAGTACAATTAAAAACTTAATGCGCAACTAATCACAAACAAAACATATGCAAAATAAAAAATAATAACAAAACGCCAACAAATTTCAGCCTAATACTCTCGATACTGCCATTTATGCAGATAACAATTTTAGCTTACCTTTAACAGTTGATAGCGAGTCAGCAAACACATCAGTTGATTCATTGTATTTTTTTGCAAGTTTGCAAAAACGGGATACAGGTGAATTAGCTCCTAAGGCAGTTCTACAAGGAGGTGAATACATATTTATGGCCTTTGCAGTGGAACTTTGGGACCTTGGGAGCCCGAAGCCCATAGACTGGTTTTTGATATTTGTAAGAGACTGGTCGAGGCTTCGGGAGACCGTCGGGCTGGCAGCTTTTTCTGCCAAGGAATCAGTTTTGCTATTCAGAGGTAATGCTGCCAGCCTTCTAAGCGGCAACTTTGAGGAAGTCTATTATTTAAGATAATGTTGTTTTAAGTTTCTAAATATTAATGTTAAGATTTGTATGGACTGATTTATATAAATAAATAAGTTTTTAATTTGCAGCTATGCGATGTTTTGTAAGCAAAACATTTTATTAAAACCAGCAAAAATATTTTATTATACTAAAATTTTAGGTAATTAATGGATTGAGCAAATTATATAAATATTTTTTTTTTATAGCAGAGGGGGGCAAAGTGTAGGCATAACATTACAGGACAAAGTAATTGTACACAAATTATTGAAATTGTTTACATAATTTTATCAATTGAATATTTAAAATTGAAAGAATAATTAAAAAATAATTAAAAAGAATGAAAGATTTTATTCCTTTTTTATTGAAGTAATTTCTTACAAACCAAAATTAACGATTGGACTTAGCAACACGCTCCAATTCATCCTTCTTCTTTATAGCATAAGAGTTTGATGAACCTTTAGCTGCATTGATAAGTTCATCGGCTACACACTCTGCAATAGTTTTAATGTTTCTGAATGCAGCTTCACGTGCCCCAGTGCACAACAACCAGATAGCCTGGTTCACTCGTCGTAAAGGAGACACATCCACAGCCTGACGACGTACAGTACCAGCACGACCGATTCTAGTGGAATCCTCACGGGGACCAGAGTTAATAATAGCAGTCACAAGTACTTGAAGAGGGTTCTCTCCAGTCAACAGGTGGATTATTTCGAAAGCGTGTTTGACAATGCGTACGGCCATAAGCTTCTTGCCATTGTTGCGGCCGTGCATCATCAAAGAGTTGGTCAGACGCTCTACAATCGGACATTGAGCTTTGCGGAAACGTTTGTGCGCATACCTGCCAGCAGAATGAGGCAAATACTTGGCATACTTCTCCTTCACCGAAATGTAGTCCTGAAGAGACATGTCCGATACTTGGACATCATAACAACTCCATCGGCCGAAAAGCTTGATTTCAGGTATGTCCGCTGGCTGCGGTAGTGGCATGGCCTCTACAGCCATGCTGCCCGCTTCCATATTATCCTCGTTCCAGTTTTCTTCCGCCATTTTATAATCTAAAAATATCAAATACGTTAGCACAAATTAAAACTATAATAAAATAGTTAGCATTGACATTAAAACAATTATAATACAAACCTTTTAGACGAAGTTATAAAATTTATAACCTAGTGTTGTCAAAAGAACACGATGAAAAGGAAGTGTACAAAATGAGACAGGCCGATGACCAAAAACATTTTTTTTGCGCGATTCTCCTCGAGAGTTAAGGCAAAGAAATCTATGCTCATACAGCCAGCGTCTTTAGTAACACGTAGATATTACTTATTTAATTAAAATGTTAACGTAATACATTTTATTGTTTTTTATAGTTTTTGGAGATAAATAAATAAGGCAGTCTTTTTAGTAAAATCCACTGAGGTAGACCAGGCCACTAAAAAAGCTCGACCTCACAATTTAACAATTCCACATACTGCGCAACAGCGTCGATACTGAGGACGCAAATCTACGCGAAGTCTACATCACAATATACAACTTGCCTCGATAAAATTCCGCCAAAAACTCCCGATGACCACGCACAATAACACTAACATTTTTTATTTTCTCTTGTAAAGCATATGGACCTATGTCAATATATCTATATCTTCTGATGTAATAATTTTTCGTCTCATGGACATACTACTCGAACTGAGTATTTGGTGTTGAAATCTGAGCCGAGTAAGATGTTCGCTACAGAAGCTTTTTGTCACTGTCTAATAAGTCGGTTATGTATCTTTTTTGGCAGCTCTAAGTGACAATGACTAAGCCACAGACTTAAATTGAAGCAGACTATACCTATCGGTTCAAAATGCGTGGCAAATTTAACACTAACAAATATTACTCACACACATACAGAGCTCAGGGCCGCATTAAGGAGTGGGTATCTACATTGAGTATTATCTTAGAGCGGGACTATTTGGGACACTCCAAATTATATTTTTCATGTGATAAAATAAGGATAAAATAAAGATAATGTGTAGTTTTAAGTTTGTAAATATTAACGTATGTATGTCCTTTTTGTTAATGTAAATAAGGATAAAATTAATTGATATACCAGTATTAGAGATTATTACTTTATTATATTCCTTCTTTTTGTAGATTGTTTTTGTCACATGAAGGATGTAATTTGGAGTGTTCCGAATGGCTCCACGATACAATATTATGATTGTTCGTTCGATACATGAAACCTGACGGCTGTGCGCTGCTGGTCTTGGGCCGCATGTACATTGTGATGACCTAGCTTGCGGTTCGACTTATGTGGGTACATGAAGTTTAATGACATAAACGATATATTTTTAAAAGTCGGGAAAGGTGGTAATCAGGCAAGTGAACGTTTTGAATTTAGACTTTTTGGCGCGAACAAAAGAAGCGTGGTTGGCATTTTATTCAAAATTCAGATTTGCTATTTTATGTGCTTTTGGGAGTTTTAAGTGCGAAAATTATAGTATATTGTACGTTAAATTGTGTGCGAGTGAGAGGAGTTGGAGGAATTTCGTTTAACAGTCCTTTGTAACTCCAGTAAAGCCTACTTACATTGCTTTACTGTAAGTGTTAGAGACTCGGTTATAAGAAAATAGAACAAGTTTTATATCAGACAAGTTGGCATTTTATACAAAATTCAGATTTGCTATTTTTTGTGCTTTTGGGAGTTTTAAGTGTAAAAATTATAGTACGTTAAAGTTGTGTGCGAGTGAGAGGAATTGGAGGAATTTCGTTTAATAGTTCTTTGTAACTCCAGTAAAGCCTACTTACCATTGCTTTACTGTAAGTGTTAGACTTGGTTATGACTAGTTATGAGGAAATAGAACAAGTTTTATATCAGAAGATAGTCGACGGATGATCGATCACATTGAGAATAAAAACTAAGATAGCTAACACAATAAAACAAAGAATGTTTTCAGTCTTTTTTTTGTTAATCGGATTGTTTTCTTATTACATTATCTAAGAACTCATTGTAGATGTGCATCAAACACCTCATTTCACTGTTTTTCAATGTCTGCTAGAAGTAACTAGCGCAGAATGTCAGATATGCTAAGGATTACCATTGCAAGTAATCGTAGGTATTATTTGTCATATTCGCCTCGAGATATCCAAATTTGTTTTCACCATTTTTACATGTGAACACCCAATTTATGCAAAATAAAGTCCATCTTCGCTTACCTGAAGCAAAAAGTTGTATTATTTTTTCATTAAATTAAAAATAATTTTGTAATTATGAAGTATGGCTTCCAGCACTGGCTTTTTTCTAAACAACACTGGTCCAGGTTCAGCCCAGCATAGCGACTAGAGATTAATTTGGCGATAGCATGTTCATTTTTAATAGGTATGTTAAATTTCATGGTCACACAACAACAGGGTTTTACGGGTATCTCTTTTACATAATAAATGGGGTTCAAAATGTTTTGAGCACAAAACTGCCAGAATTGAGCTGCCAGTTTGTTCTATGTAGCCTTTCTTATGTACTTCTTTTATGTAGTTCTTTAACCAAAAAATTTGAAGATTTTCATCCTTTAGAAACCAGAAATTAACAAGATATACGTCAAAACAAAAGATAGTTGCAAAAAATAGATAGTTGCTTAACCTTAGGTACCTGTCCGTTAATATTTAATTTTATTACGAGACTCAGTTTTCTCTGAATTCGGCCCTCTTTAAGGTACAACAAGTACTAATAATGTCAAAATTGGTTAGGTACTTGGTACAAAAATAAAAAACCTATAAAAAAAAACTTATACGATATAAGGCAACTTTAATTTTAATAGTTTGCAACATATTTAAGTGTCGGAGCCATGAAATACAAAAATATCAGCTAACTGAATGCAGTAATCAAACTATTTGCAACATCTGATTTACTTACCGTTGGAACGTGATTTTCGGGGCTTTTCTGTATGAAGCGTTGCAACTATTGGGAGTACAACACTTTTGTATCGTATTTTGCACTTTAAATAACCAAAATAATGTTTATACACCAAAAAATATTTAATCATCGAACATGTGACGTACTACACAAGTAAACAGATGCCATGCTCCGCTTATTTTGACTTAAGTGGAAGATGGCGGCTGCCACGATTCCGGAATTGTCTATGTGTGCCATTGTGTTGCAACAAATGAAAGAAAAGGATAAAGATATACAATTCTAAACTACAATGAAAGTGACAGTGTTATTACTTACACGGTATCTATGTTTGAGTGAATTATGTTTGATCTGCTTCCATTTATAAATATGTGGTAAAAATATTAATACACATAATATATCGATATTTTTTAATCAATGTAACATTTTTTTTTTAAATATAATCGACAGACGTCGTTATGACGTCGTGATAATATTTTTAATCTCGTTATATCGATTTCCGATATTTATTTCTGCGTATTGGTAGTAATATCTAAAACTAAAGGAATTAAATACTTAAATCGATTTCTCTGTAATCGATATCACCTAAACTTGTAATACCGTTCTATTATATCTATCGCTAAGTAAACAGAGGTGCGTTTTCGAATATCGTTATAAACGATCACATTAAAATATATTTTATTCCATTTCTTCAATTTCCCATTGTCAAATAATTCAATATTTCTACATTATAGTCACAAAAAAATAACCTGTTTTTTAAGGTATATTTCATTTTTAGGCATTCAAATCATTATAGGCCCAATTTCGCCATACTCCTTTGCCTACTTACTGGAATAATTTATACATTTGATATTCGCAGTAGCACTATAGTTCCATCTTCTGCATGTACAGTCGATGCAGAGAACACGACACTTCAACAGTTTAGACTCGTATGGTACCCCTTCTTCAATTTGCAATAGCGAAAAATCCATTCACCAACACAGTGCACCTTATATCCGATTCGCCTACGTTTCAATATCAGCACATCATATTTTACATGTTATCCTAACAATGGAATGAATTCCACAGCCCCAGTAAATTACTTGGAATAACAGTGAGTCGGGGCATGTTCAGGATGTCCCGATGGAGTTCGTGCCATGTTAAAAAAACAGCAGATGCTCTTATCACGTTTGGACAGGATATTAAAACATTTTACCAATTCGTCCAAATATACAACAAAATATTAAAATAAAGATTGTAGAGGACAATAATATAACCAGCAAAGAAACTAAATATCAAAGAATTTGAATGAAGGAACTTTAAAATACATCAAATTTCATGGCGAACGCATTCCAATAACTGACATTTGAGATACTAGCTGTTTTGTATGTGATGCTGGTTGTGTATATGCATACATCAAAAGCATTTAGGATTTATTAATATTACAGATACTGGAGAATTGAAATTTCCAGAAATTCAGGTAAAATCTACATTGCACCTTTGGCTTCGTCTGAGGACTCAAGGGTTATCTGATGTTACAAATACAACAATATCTAGAAGCCGATTACTACATGAAACTAATGTGCAGTAACGTCCAGAGGTTAGTTGATACATGTAATTTATCCACCAAAAATCGAAATATTTGCGAACAGGGCTTTGATGAAGTAGGTGGTATTTTAATAATCTTATATCTAAGTATCAAACTTATAATGACACCTAAAATCGAATTAATCTTGCTATTGCAATCACCATCGTTAGTAACGCATTATTGCAAACTAAGTTTCAAAGCGAAGACAATTTTCGATCTCAAGAAGGGATTGCTTTTGTTTTATTCGCATCACACAATTATTCAAAACTTTTCTATTATTAATATTATTTCTCCGCATTTTATTACGTAAATGTAGTTTATTATATAGCTGAGGTGATTGATTATCTTTATTCAATAACATCAACTGTTGTTTAATTTTATTTTACTATATTTAGATTTTACTATATTTTATTTTATTATTTGTCGTTTAATTTTAACCCTAAAGATCAAGTTTTCCGAACTGAATCGAGTTACGCGGTACGGCCCTAATAATCTATGGTAAGGTACTTTTTAACCCCGAAAATAATCAAATTAAACATGTGATGAACCGTAGGAGACAGCTAGAAGCCGGTAAATAAATATTTCTGTTCTTCACCAATTATATCTTTGGCTATTTAGCGACATGTGTGTAATTTTAGGAAGGTACGAAGGTTTACCTGAGGAAGAGATTGAAAAAATGCTCGACGAGAACCTACCGGAGGACTTCAAGGGAGTTCCCAAACCGAAAGAGAAGCCGTACATTACAAGACAGAAGATCGTTTTAGAAGGTATGATGTAGATAAGAAGTAACGATTTAAAAAATTATCTCGTTTTTTTAATATGGAGTTGTTAACTTCTCCTTGGAGTATGTATGTTCTATGCGCGGGAGGCCCGCAGTAACGTCATTTACAGATGTTATTACGTCATTTCCAAGCATTACAGCTTATTTCCGATCGGCGCTCAATTTTGAAGTCTTTACTTTACATAAACTTGTGCCTTGAAGACGTATAGTCATATTTTTTTTCCACAATGATTTTCATTTCACAAAAACTTAAAACATTTTTAAACATTGAAAAAAAAATTCTGGGGAAGCCAAATCAGTTTATTTAATTTAATACATTACTACATTCGACAATTTTGAAATATCAAAATTTTTTTTGTAATGGGTCAATTATTTGCAAATTGTTTCTAGTGGATTTTGTCACGTAAATTGTAGTGTTTTTGCGTTCTAAGTATCTATGCCGTTCTGGGATATGCGGAATTCTCAAAATAAGTGCTTACTTGGTACTATCGCTACTAAACTAATTAATCTGTGGTACTATGGTACCATGAAGTATGAAGTTGGAATTTTTTAATGGCTTAGTCTACCTCAGCGGATCCTACTAGAAAGACCGCCGTAATATATTAGTCGCTAGAAACTCCTAAAAGCATTAAAATGTATTACATCGACATTTTCATGAAATTGTAATGCAAATACTTATCTCTTACTGAAGACGTCGGCTGTATGAGCGTAGATTTTTTTGCCTTCCCTCTCAAGGGAGAATCTTACGAAAAAAAAAAAGAAATTCTCGTCAATGTCAAATTCTGCCCAATATTCATTTTTTACGTGTTTTGTGCCTATCTTTAATTATTCTTACTTTTTAACTTCTATCTGTTACAAGCAACTTTATATTCAGATATTCAGTGACTCATAATTTAACAGATATTATTTTTTATTATTACAAGTGCGACACATCTCAAACCCTTAAGTTTTTGGGTGGTCAAAGTTCATTATGGCTGCACTGAAGAATGTTAAATATTCCAAAATTTTTCCCATTCTAGTCTCCAAATATCAGTTAAATATTACTAGAAATTTAAATCTTCAGGAATACCACAGTAAAGATTTATTAAGGAAGCATCAATTATCAATTCAAAATTTCCGTATTATAGACTCAAAATTAGATCCAAATTCTCTGGCCAATTTTAAAGCGCAAGAATACGTAGTGAAGGCGCAAATACTAGCCGGTGGACGAGGAAAAGGACATTTTGATAATGGGTTCAAAGGCGGCGTACATTTAACTAAGAATCCAGATGATATTCTAGGTTTAGCTAAGAATATGATAGGACACAAATTAATAACAAAACAGACTCCTAAGGAAGGCATATTAGTCGACAAAGTTATGGTAGCTGAAAGTGTAAATATTGTAAGAGAATCATATTTAAGTATAATCATGGATAGGAGTGTCAGTGGTGCTGCTTTGGTAGCATCACCCGCAGGTGGTATGGACATAGAAGCTGTAGCTGAAAAAACACCACATTTAGTAAAAACAGTTCCAATAGACATTTATGAAGGTGTGAGTGACAAAATGGCAAACGAAATTGCAGATTTTCTGGAATTTAAAGGAGCTTTGAGGAAAAAGTGTGCTGAAGAAATTAAAAAAATGTGGCAGTTATTTTTGAAGGTAAAATTGAAGTCACCAGTCATATGTTTAATTGATGGTTCTTGCTTGCAATAAAATTCTCGTATTTTAAATTAAAATGATGACCAAGCAAGGGCACAGGTTTGTTGCTTGGTAATAAATTCTTTTGTATTTCTAATGCAAAGCCAGATATGTCAGTGGCGCAAAGTTATCTGATTAAGAAAGCTCAGGCCTTGCTCTCATCAGTGATGTACATATGCAACAAATTGAGAAGTAGACGTAGTGATTAGCCTGGATGCATTGTTTTTTTTTTGCAGATCATATTTTCACAATTAGAAAGTACAGTTAAGGTGAAAACTTTCCTCAGTTTTCAAATTAATTTCTTTATCAAGTCGTGACTCTTAGTACCTTTTGAAACTAAAGCACTAAGCAGACAACTGCATATAAAATTATACTTACTTGGTATGATAACAAGGGTCAATATAGCATACACCTTTGACCTATAATTTAATTTCACATTAACATCAAACCTTTTAATGGCTTAGTCGCTTAGGCTTATTTAAAAATATGATGCAACACAGACCCCAATTTGGTGGGCGGGGCTAAAAAACCACAATTTACATGCTATTTAGTCTACCGTGCATTCAGTGACAGTCAGCTGTCGCAAATAAAATTGGTTTGTTGACATGAAAACTGCCAAAACGTAAATTAAAAATGACCTCCTGTATGTAAAGCCGGCTATAATATTAGCGAAATATTTTCAAATTATAATCTTACTAATTACCGCCATACCAGTTCTAGACGCCGCCCGATTTACCCATGACTGACAAAATGACATCATATTTTGTGATTATCTAGGTATTTTCTATGGATATAATCATGTTTCAGACTGCGACATCATTTTCATGATAATTCAAGATGGCGGCCGGACCATAGGCCACTAATCTTCAAAGCCCTTTGATATGTTGATTAATGAGATGATTTTTGTAATATTTTTTAGTTTTTATTTGTAACCCTCAATTCCTTTTGACTAAGTATAATCTCAACATCTCGAGATTAGAAACAAAAGGCCGGGATTTAATTCCTTAGTAGCAAAGGAAAGTTGAAAATATATTATGTGTTATTATACTTACAGAAAATACATGAATATGTATCTATACATAGTATAATACAAAGTCACTTCGCCTTCTGTCCCTCTGTACGCTTAGATCTTTTAAACTATGCAACGCATTCAAGAGGAAGGTTTATACATATAGTTTAATATTTGTTTTGTGTTAATTTGTTGAAATATGACGATAGTTCAAGATGTTGGAAAAATCAAGCTGACTGAGAGCTTTCATCGAAAATGCTGTCTTATTACAAAACAATGTATGATGGAATTGTTCCTCTTTATTAGGACTACAAAAAAGTCAGCAATGGCATATGTCTATGTTATATGGATAGCCTTCTATAACCATTTTAATGTTTAAAAAAATTGATACAAATTATGTGGAGTTTGGAAAGCTATTTAGACGGATACGAGGAATTAGTATCTATATTGCACCCGTGCGAAGCCGGGGCGGGTCATTAGTATAGTATATTATGCATAATTAAGAGTCCGCCTTTACAAACTTTGGTGTGTTTGGTGACCTGGAGCTCGATATCTAAGAAGACTGAGAGTTAGATATTTGTAAACATACAACTTCAACTCTTTATCTTGAAGTCCTTAAAGGTGGAAACATGATCAGATAAAACAATCTCGATAAAAAAATATCCTGAATAAAACCTGTTTTGCACAAAGAATCAGTTGCATCTCTGAAATTCTACAAAATTTAAAAATAATTTTTACTAAAATGGATAGGTAGTTATAATATCTCAAACCTCTATAACCAGTTTTTTAATTAGTAATGTAATTTTCTTGCAGATTACCAACTTTATTGTTACCACCATAGGACGTGGGGGGTAATGAATGAATTCGGTTGCACTGGGCTGCATAGGTGGACTCTTAATTAGAAGTTATATTAAATGTACTTAAAGGAAAAATATTAATATTTCTTTTTTAGGTAGATGCAACTCAAATTGAAATAAACCCATTAGTAGAAACAGACGATGGACGTGTTGTGGCAGTAGATGCAAAAATCAACTTTGATGATAATGCTCAATTCAGACAACAAGAGATTTTTGCTCTTGATGATGTGTCTGCAACTGATCCGCGAGAGGTAAGTTCTACAAAACCTATACTCACAAAAAACATTACTTGCAATTACTTAGTGCGATAGATGATCTTGTGGTAACCACATAAAGCATCTCTGTCCTTTAGGAGGCATGCGATTCGGTCATTGGTCTCAGCTATTGGCTATGTGATAGTAAGTTGGTTGGGGATGTTTAGCAACATGGTCTGTGAATTCTTTTTTAGTATTTGCAGAGAACACCCTGATAGATTACAAACATCAGTTCTAGTTTTTGAAAAGTAGTATTTGGTATGTAATTTACGTTTTGTTTGAAGAGGCAGTGCAAATTGTATGTTTATAAGTATTAATTTTTATTTAAAGTTTTTTATTATTTATTCTTTAACAAGGACATTCATGCCAATACTAATGTGATTTTATTAAAAGGTATTTAAGATAATTTGATATCTTTATGAGATACAGAGAGACTGATAAAATATATCATTAGTTATTATAATAAAAAGATATCAGTAAGAATTAAAATTTACTTCAGTAATTTATTTTATGATGTTTCAATAATAAACTATACAAGTAAACATTAACTGCTTAGATGTCATGTTTTCTTTCATTTAACTTTCGCTAATTAAGCAAAAGCATTTCTATAATTGTGGCTTGCACCAATTATTTAAACTCTGTTTAAGGATTTCACATCTCGCTTGCACTAACTGTTAAATCGTTGGTACAAACGAGATGTCAAATCCTTAAACCGAGTTTAAATAGTTCGTGCAAGCCACCCTAAGTGGTTGTCAATTCCCTGGCGCAATATGTCACTATTCTATGCACAGTGTCACTCCCCTGACAACATTTCCCCTGCTATTTTTAAATCTTAAAAAATAGAAATATCTCCTAGTTCTATCAACACAATGATATACTAAATATATAAAATTGATTCTAATATAATTAATATTTATAATTAATATTATGTTAAACCAATGACCTTTTCTTAGGGAGACCCATTCTGATTCTCTATGACATAAGTGTTATTTTAAAATGTATATTTTGTTTATGTACTAATAGTAAAACAGTCGTAAAAATCTATTATCTTTTTTAGTGTTAAATTATTATGGACCATTTGAAATCTGTTATGTGCTTAAATCACTTCATTTTGAAAATACATATTCAATTAATTATTACATTTTAATGCGAAAATAACTGATTACATTAGTATGTATAACATCTGACTTAAAAAGTTTTTAGAATTAACTCCCATTTAAAATTTTTTAATTTAAATATTTTTTCGTTTTCGAGATTTGAGTTAATATTGATTATTTTAAACATGAGTTAGGGAATTATATAAATATTAGCTGTGCGCCTTATGAAATTTTACATCGGCAATATCTCTGGAACCATCTGACTTTTCTCAAATATTAGTTTTTTGTTTACCTGCTTTGCTCATGGCCCTTTTCTACCTTTACCTTTCTAGCTCTTTTCTGCCTTTTGATCACAGCAAGAAACAGAAGTTTAATACCTATTTCCATATTTCTATCTTCTAAAAAGATTTTCTTAGTGCTCACTACATTATATAAGGAATTCTTGTGCAAAATTTCATGGGTCTAGATTAAGCAGCACATTGCTAAACAGTCGGTCAATGTTAGAGTTTATTAATATTATTAATCCTTGACAGATATTACGTTATGATTGGCGTTGATCGGCTATCGTTTCAGAGGGAGGCGGCAAGTTTAAACCTAACATACATTGATATGGATGGCAACATTGGTTGCATGGTCAATGGTGCTGGTCTGGCCATGGCCACAATGGATCTTATCAAATTAAGTGGAGGGAACCCAGCCAATTTCTTGGACCTGGGAGGTGGAGTAGGACAGTCGCAAGTCACAGCAGCTTTAAGAATTTTGGAGTCAGATCCTAAAGTGAAAGCTATTTTTGTTAATGTATTTGCTGGTAAGTGAAACTATTATAATATACTCAGACATTTCACACAGCGCCATCTAGTCCCAAAGTAAGCAGCACAGCACTTGTGTTATGGGTACTAGACAACTGATATACTACTTATATAATTTTCTTTTGTAAATAAATACATATTATACATAAACACTCAGACTTGGGGCGGGAATCGAACCCGCAATCCCCGTTTATTTTCCGACGCGCTAAGCCGTTGCGCCACGGAGGTCGTCATACATTTTTAACCAAATGATAGTTTCATAATAATAATAATAAAATATTTATTTCATAACACATACATACGCAAATACCATAATTGAAATGTACAAAAAATCAGGTTAGTGTTACCTACTGAGGTTACTTTTAAGTGTTCGTACTTAAATACCCAAGAAAAGATTAAACTTGTGTTATGGGTATCTCGTTTCTGTCGCACATTGATAATACATTGAAATTTTTTTTTTTTTATACATACATTATACCTGTAGTACATGTGTGTGTTTGGACTTGATAATATAACATTCGTAATGACAGTATCTTCGAGTTCTTGGAGGGTGGTAGGAGCAGGATAACATGCCCACACTCCCCATTTCGCTTCTTCCCAAAGATCCTCAATTGGGTTAAGATCTGAACTTCGCACTAGCCACCGCATAACAGAATCCCAACCTCTTGTAAATAATCTCAATTAAATCTGGAGTACCAGAGTACGTAATCATGCATTAATGTGAACCCACCGCCAACAAAAATATGGGGTCACTCCGGATTTCATGCTCTTCCATTATAAGCTCATTATTTTTACATGAGGCCAGTTTCAATTTTTTTTATACACCCTTTTTGTATTTAAAAAGTCGTAAAAATTTCTATTGTTAGATACAAATTTTTATTTAGGTACTAATAATTAGTTATTAGTATGTACCTAAATAAAGTAAAAACAGAATACAACTAAAAATGGTAAAGTAGAAAACCTTAGCGGTCCCCCGACGCGACGAATCTTGGTTATAGTATTGCTACTTTGCTACTATATATTACAACTTATCATATACTTAAAGGGCCATAAGGTACATATTATTTTCTTACATTTTAAGCGTTTTTTTAGTCTGGGGTTTTTTAAATTTTTAATTTTTTCAGTTTATAATTTTGTTATTATTTCTAATAGGTATAGTCAACTGTGCCACAGTGGCAAAAGGAATAGTCTCAGCTTGTAAAGAAAATCCCCCGAAGCACCCCATAATTATTCGATTGGAAGGCACTAACTCTGCAATTGCTAAGAAAATACTGGAAGAATCAGGTTTACCACTACAGATAATTAATGATGCTGATGAAGCAGCTAAAACAGCAGTAAGATTAGCACAAGGAAAGAAATAATATTATATTGTTTGTAACTGAAAAAATAAAAATGCATATCGAGCGAAAAATAATTCCACACAAATAACTGACATTTAGTTTATTAGATACTTGATTATGTAAAATTTAACCATTTTCTTTCCTATAAACACACATTAGTCATTTAGTTGGGGCCAAAATATTTCCTATTTTATACAATATACACATAATCAATACTTAATGTAAGTATTTAAAAAGTAAATTTTTCCAGAAAAACCTAGCAAATTAAGTTTTTTTGACATTTGTGTTTCAATTGTAATGTATGAGTATAACGCACAATCCACAAAAACATCCATGTATGAATGATGTTCACAAAAAATTCAGATGATTTTGGTTGAGAAAATATATAAAAGCTCTGCATTTTAAATCTCCTTGATCATGTTTCTGTAGCTATACTTTCCGAATTACTAACCCCAACTTGAATTAAGACTGAATAAAATATGACTAATTATTATTAGTACTTACAATTTTCTGCCAACCATTTCAGACATTATTTGCCAAAAATTCTACCAATATTCATGGCCCAATTGTACAAGAAGCTTTAGTTAATTTTAATATATTTATCAATTTGATAAAAATAGGCATGTAATGGTACGAAAAATACTAACGAACATTGTTATGAAGATCTAGTCTAAATGCAATTCACCATTAGCTTTTATTATACATATAACATTCATACTGTGACATTTAATGCACTCGAAGGTCTTCCTTAGATATCTATAGAAATAAATTGTATATATTATAATATATGTACATACATATTATGTGAATGTTTTATTTACATTCCTACCTTACGATATGTAACATAATATTAATCCATCTTTCATAAGTTCATGTTATGTTTAATAGAGCTATTATTTCGATGTACTTATTAACAAGAGTCTCCGGTACTTTAAAAAGGACGTAATTAAGAAACCAAGCACAAGAATTATTGTGAAAGGGTGTATAAATCCGCCAGAGTTTCAACGTATCAGTCTTGGCTGATATATTGCGGATATAATAATTACGGTATAAGTTTATTTTGTTGTCCATACAAAAAAATATAATAGAAAAATATGTACAATCTTATCGCTATGCCTTACATTCCAAACAGATTAATCAGTTACTAACGTAAAATTCTGTTTGCTAGCTACGTAAAAACGCTGAGACTAGGGTTGCCTCACCTTTATTTTCTTTAAACTGAGTTGTCACACTAGATCTAGACTTTTGACAAAGTTGTAGAATGCAAATTTTCCGTTGGAAATATACCATCATACACAGAAAGAAATTAGCTTTAATTTGACATAAATAATCAACACATACTAAATATAACAAAGAAATACCTGTTTACGTTTACCTGGCTGCGAACAGGTTGCGGCCAAATGCGCAAGAGCAACCATAACTTTTCAAGTTCATTACATATATTGCTATGAAGTGGATTATATTTTATTTTAAAACGCGAATGAAATGTATACCGGAAAATCAATTAATATTATTTTAATATAAAATTGTAGCGGGCCACATTTTGATAGGCACCTCGGTAAAAATATATTCCCCCATTCATAAATATATTTAAAAAATAGATTTTGATTAAAAACATAGTAATCTCGCAGCTGGATCTCGTACTATTATTGGTTATTGCAATACTATTTTTTTTTGTGATATTAATATTTCTTCTGGTTTCGACGCTGTTAAAAGGCATGCAGCTTCCCAACTTCACTTGCGTATCAAATGCATTGCGGATCAGCCTAAGACGACTGGTTTTGTGACTCGAGAAGTGATCCAATTGAAACATCAAGAGAGAAAAGGTAAATATCTAAATATATTATCTATACAAATAAATAAAATTAATCTGTTTGTAATATTATAATAACCGTTTTTTACTAAATGCATATGTATGTATACACGGTATATATACCAAAATAATTTTTTTTACAATTTTTGTCTGTCTGTCTGTTTTTTCCGGCTAATCTCTAGAACGGCTGAATCGATTTTAACGGGACTTTCACTGGCAGATAGCTGATGTAATAAGGAGTAACTTAGGCTACTTTTATTTTAGAATTCATTAATAAGTTATCGTAAAATGAGCGAACTGAATAATAACTTTTTTGTTAAATTCCACGCGGACGAAGTCGAGGGCACAGCTAGTTATGACAATATAATTTAAAAACTTATTCAACACAGAACCTATGTATGTAGCTATATTTTTCATTAAAGTAATTAGCGTAAATTACATTTGTTTTATTTTGATTAAAAATTTCCCTATTTCTCCCGATTTTTGGCAGGAAAATTTACCGATTTTTAATTTTTGACTTTTGCAACACTGGACTAGCGCGTTTCTTTGTTCTCTACATAAAATAACACAGGATATGAGTAATTTAAGCATATACTAAAAGTGTGAAAGAGACAAGTATTACTGTGGTAGTCTGGTGCTCGGTTTTTGTCATTTCGAAGGATAATGAATACTTGCTAAATTATTGCTGAAATTAACAGAAATATCATGAGGTTAGGTAAGTTTGGTAGGTTAGGTAAGTGCACTTATAAACAGTGATAAAGTCACAAAAAAATGCTTTAGAACAATTTCAATATTGAGATCAGTATTAGTGATCACTCATGGAAATGTACGTAGGTACGTATTAAAGCCTAATATTTTTAGTTTTAGTGCAAGCCACTTCTGTTTTTACATGACATATTTTAACTACCATGAAACAGCTGATGCCGATATTTACAACACATCTCATCTACGAAACGCCTACCGGCGTCCCAATCAGGGAACAATCATAGTTTCTAATAAGATGACGGCAAAGGTAGCTTTAAACCGCTGTAATTAAGCCACGTTAGGTCTACAAACCAATGCCATTAGAAAATCACTCCTACGATCTCAGCAAAGCTAATCTGCCAGGCATCAACAACCTTGTGCAAGTTGATTTTACCTGTGATGGCTTACGTCGTTCGTCAAGTGCCTGTACAATTTCTGTTCCTTTACAAAAATCCAGTTTGCCCTGCTGCCGTTGATAAGGTTTCCCGAGCCATACTTTGACAATCCTTCAATATTAAGTTTATATCAAAACCAATCTGTTTAAGAGGAATTTCATTCTCCTAATAACATGTCCGCTGACTTGAAACTGTTGCTATTGTTCGCGATGGTATGGAGACATGAATGAAGGCAGAAATTACCGTCATAAAGCTGAAATGCTTGGAAAAGAAATCAAAATAAATAGCTACGCTAGGTGAACAACATTTAGGTTTTCTAGTTGGTAGAAAAATAGAATGGCAGGAAAATATGCGAAGCGAACTTTCGTAGCGAAAAGTAAATTCAAGAGAAGTAGGTAATCAACGTACTTAAGTGCTGAGAAAAAAATGTTTAGTTGCTCTTGTAAGAACAACACCTAAAACTACTGAAAGATTGACGTATGTGACGTGACAGTTTTGATGACCGTTCAAAGTTCAAATAAATACTCAAAAGATAATGGTAAGAGGCGTCAAGATACTTTTGTTTTTTGTTTCTTGCTAAATGCGAAAAACTTCCAAAAAAGTCCAATTGTCAATCCACTATTTTATTGTGCAGTCATGGATTAGATAACATGCGAATTCGGAATAAGGCCATGTTAAGAAAAAGATAATTCATTGTAAACTGAGAGGAAAATGTCAGCATTAAAATTTTTTTTGGACTCTGGTTCCAAATTTGCTATCGCGTTGGGTTTAAAAGGACAGAAGTCAGTTATAGAGTCAATTCCTGATTTATACAATACAGTCAAATTCATACGACATCGTTTAAAACCACATATTGGTTATATCGACCGAAACCATAAGTCCCGGCTGAATGCTACATGACTGCCTTATGAAGAACACCGCTTTTAACAACATAATTGCATTTAGCGACCATATATAATTAATATTTTCGGAGAAGTATTGTCTATTCCAACGACCAACTATGTTGGTAAATTTTAGTTAGTAGGCTTCGATCACAAATAAAGAACTAGATTCGCAATCTCCTATAAAATTTAAACAAATTATTGTCCGAATTGACGTATATATTTTTAATATCGTATAGTATTATCGGCAATATTGTGTTAATCTAAAGTAGACCTTACTGTCAAAGCATAAGGTTATAAACGGTCGTAAACAATTCTTGCGTGATATTGAAACGAAGTTAGTTAAATAAAATATTTTAAATGCAATCTTACGTCTCGTGCATAAATATAGTTCAAATAATCTATTTGCGTTGCTATTTATGTCATTTTGATGTGTTATGTGAAAGTGACAAGGATATGACATATATTGTCAGGCAATATTTAAAAATATGATTACGAATTTAATAAAAAAGAGCTATGTAACGTTAGTACTGTAATGAAATAATGAACACGTTAATAATATTATTTATTTATTAACCGAAAATAAGAACTCGCGTTTTTTTTAGGGTTCTAGATGTGTTGTTTTTGCAATTTTTGAAAGACCACTGGCATGTTTGTTGTTAGCATTTTCAAATACTATTAAAACAGAAGTCCACTCAAATACTCATTTGAGTGACCATTTGGTTCGGACATTTTTGGAACGTTGATTGTGTATGTAGTTTTTTATTTGTAATCGAAGTTAGTAGGTAACACATCTACATCTGGCACAGTATAATGGACAGAGGCTATTAGATCGTAAAAGTAAACAAAGTATCGAGTTTAGGGTCTATTGTAATTCTGTAAACAAAACATATGTACAATAAAATTAAAGACCGCTTTCTTTTATCTCTTCTTTCAGTTTGCTATTTATCAGTACACAAGACCCAAGACGCACCGAAACTGTTATATTTGTTATATTTGAAATAAGTAATATGTAGTTTGATACATGAATATATTATTCCTAGTAATATCTATGGACTTTTGTGTAGACGAATTTGTACCTTAAAAACAATATTACCGGTTATTCTGACTATCGGTTTTTACGACCAAATATTAAGTAGGCTCTTCGATGTCGTTATAACAGATTTTAACATATAAATAAATGTCAAAGCACTCGCGTACCTAGGCGAAAATGTGTGAGGAGAATGTGAGACTTGAGGAAGCGAAATAAGTATGTAAGGACCGCGATGCTTGGCACCCCGTTTTCTCCGACTACCCCGTTGGGGATACAGCGTGAGGATATGTATGTATAATATAACAAAGTTCCACAGAAATTAAGACGCGCCTTCAAATACTTTTGAAATTTGAAAAGAATATAATATATAGAATTGAAAAATCTTTTTTTAACCTATAATTCCTCCTAACTTCTAATATTTAACTTGTCAATTTGATATAATTTTAAAAATAATACCTCTTATCTAACGTTAACTCATAAACCTCTGAAATTTCGTTTAAATCAATAATTGTATATAATTTGTACCTTTATAGTTAATTAATATCAAATACAACATTTTTAATTAGTTAATTTTTTAAAGCAATAAAAATCGCATTTTTGAGATACCAGATATTGCCTCTTCATCGTCAATATGTTGTTTGCTTATCTTTTTACCTGAGAAAAACTTTATTTAAAAGTGGCAACCCTAGTCACTAACCCCTTGACCGCGCCTCTAGATCTGCGCCTAACATAAGAAAGAAATATGAGAAATATATATTGCAATTTATTCCTAATAAAAAATTCGAATTCTCAATATCCACCTTTAATCGGAAAATACAATTACGTACATACTGCAAAATGCAAAAATACATTTATGTATGTATATCAAGTCGTTGATTTAATGCATATATCTATGCATCAAGGTACTACATAATTAAACACGGAAGAGATTGAGCCGTCGACCTTGTGGTGATGCATCACTCTTTGTGAGAGACATATTGGTCTGTATCTCTTCAAAAGTGGGCAAATGTGACAACTTCCCGCGAGCTGCTACTGACGGTTTTGTATTAAGCATTCGTCTTGCTACACGGACTATGTCATCAGCTGTTACTTTTTCTGAAAAAAAAGTTACTAAATTAAGTCAATAACTTAGCGTTCTCAATTATATTTTCTAAATAACGTATTTGAAAATATTATATAAACGGTTAAGACTATGAATGATAAATACCAATTTCATTGATAAAAAAAGATGGTGGCTTTCTTTTCCCTGTGGCTAACACTTGCCGGCCAACGTCTTCAAAAACTACAGGTCTCGCTTCTAGATTCATAAGCAACATTGATTGTAGTTGAGTTTTTGCTCTCTGAAAGAAAATAACAGTCACTGTTGCACCAATCCAGCATCATACTATATACTACAGCTTGATTTACTTGATAGTTGTTTTCTGGAACATGAGTATTGTCGTACTATGTATACGATAAAACATGATAAAAATATATAAATAGGTATGTCAAAACATGATAAAAATTATAAGTTATTTATTTTTGTGACTTAAATGTTATCAATCATTTTAACATAGCATATAACAGTTTTGAGTATACCTCAATTAATTAAAAAATACTAATTTTGTAATTTTTTAAAATGTATTTAGGTAATGTCGTTTTTTTCCAATTAAATTTGCAAAATTCTGCTTTATAGCAGTGATTTTATATTAAAGATTTGTTACATGCTCACAAAAAAAAAAATGTTCCGAACGCACACATACTATATAAATGATACATTTTTTATTTTCCTTTCATTTCACTTCATTGCCAAAATAAATGATGACTAAAAAGAATTTGCTTTTTTTTAAAGTTTACACATAAAAATCGGCGCTGGTTGGTTTCAAATAAATACACTTTAATTTCATAGGTGAGCGCTACTGGGAGGATTTTAACGTCCCAAATTTGTAACTTACCCGTAATTCAATTTCGCCGACTTTTCCCGCCATGTTTGCTAATTCTCGCGCTATTACCAACGTCGTGTCATAAAGGCGATTGGGTGGCGATGCGGAGTGAACGCAAAACAAACCCGTATCACCATACGCGTGGTTATACGCCGTTGCATTGAACATCCAGTGATATCTGATAATCAAGATTTAAACTTTTATGGGTATGTCTATCTACATCAAGAGAGGATCATTGTGTTGGTGTTTAAAGAAAGTATTTCTTATTTCAGTAATGTTATTTGCTCTTTTTGATAATACCGCAACTTTACGGTATTATGGAAAAGAGCTTTACTGGAGAAGTTTTACGATAACGATTCTACTTATACTAATACCTCAGATTAAGCTAATACAATACGTGACATTGGCAAATGCGCTAATCTGAAGAAAGAAAGAAACGTCGTAGCTGTTACTAATAACATATTGCTAACTAATCGCCTACATTAAACGTTAATCAATCCTGTTTCCTACTACACCTGATAGATTTTTATATCCCATGCATTATAGATAAGCAACTGACAGAATCAAAGATGTTAGATTTTCGGCTCGCGCTTTGTACGCTATTTAGAAAATCGAGGAAAAATCTAAAGATTGTCAGAAAAATAGTAAAATTGCAATTTTTATTATATATTTTTAGTACAAGAGCAAAATTTTATTATTTAATAGGGCTATACGGTCAACAAGTACGCCATAACGAGTTCGTTCCAAAACTAAATGCGAAGTAATCAATTTACTATCAAACTCATGTGATATGTAGGTATATTATTAACAAAGTAATGATAAAAAAATCTCATCCATTAATTTATTCTTTATTAAACAAAAATACCTACTTACAAAGAGCTTTCAGAGCAACTATTTCTATTTTGTTGAAAACATGTGTAGTTGAAAATGTCTTCGAGTTGTGATTATGAATATACTTTGAACGTCGCGCACGTCACGGGTCAAATCGATCAAAACGCTGTCAGAAACTATGGAGTACAGATTATGTATTTGTAGCAAGCTACAGATGCGACAGTCGCATTAGCGTAAGTGTTATGTATTTCGTTTTGGCGCAACTATCGCCTACTTAAATGTTCAGGTTATTTTTTTTATCACTATTCGTACTAACCAAGCTTGATAAAATACAATACCATCTTTGAAGTGCTGACTAAAAATCTCTACAATTCACACTAGAACTGCATATATCAAAAAAGGCGTGTTCATTTCCAATTTCGCTTAACTTTGACCTGTTCCTCAAACGGGGTTATTTTTTTATTAAGTACTTATACTTTACTCATATTATTTACCAAGATTAATAAAATAGAACTTATTTAATCTGTTGACTTAACATTTGTTGTCGCTATATTGCATTTCCCAAAAGAACAGTTGATTTGGTTTATCTGTTTCCCGAGGCGTCACAGATTTCATATCCTGTTAATTTTTTTATTCCCTAAACTGCAGTGTGGATATGTTCAAACTGTGAACAGGCCACTGTTTGAGATTTTAAATAGGTTTCAACAGTTAAGACCTGCAATAAAATTTGTTACAAAGAGTACTATTAATTAACTATTAAAAGTGGAATACGTCAAATATGTCGTGGACGCCATCTTGTTTAGGTAAGGTGTTGCCTATGATATGTGCATATAATACTTTTGTACGAAAGAATTAGACTAATATATACCAGAGCCATAATTAAAACAATTTTTATTTAATATTAAAGTTTCTAAATTGTACAATGTGTACAAAGTGCAGGCTGGAGTTCCATACATTCGTGGAACGTCTCCTTTATCTCTAAGACCAGTATGGAAGTGAATTTTCTGTATTACCTAGTCTTGCCATAAATATTGTTACTAGGAAAACATCGTTTTTTTTTTTCATTACCAATAAATTATCAATGAATGTAGGCATCAATACACTTTACCTGTTAAGAACGTTAGTGTAAAGTCGTGTATACATGCCCTTGCCGGGGCCGCCTGCGGAAAATGACCCACCGCCGCCCATCATCATGTTAAGCACGCAGGTTGGCACGAAGTCAGGGTCGCTATGGGAACAACCTGACAATAAAACTACATGTAAATAGTATGTATAACTAACCGATGATGAGTCACTGCTCTTCACTCTTTGGTCCAGGTGAATAATGTACATACTCCTATTACTTACTTTCAAGTCCAATAACTATATGAGATAATTCGGGCAAATCTGATCCTGGATATAGTGGGATTTCACATTCCTCCTGAAATATATCAATAGTTAAGTATTACGTTGTAAAAACAAAAAAAGCCTTGTATTTCTTGCTGATTACAAGAAAGGTGATTGTTATTGGATGAGTACCTTAAAGTATTATTAGTGTTATAACTTAAATAATAAATGTTATAATTAAATTAACAATAATTACAATATTGTTTAGACAGATTTATGTGCAAGAACCTCTGTGTGTGTAAAAGCTTCCGTAAAAAACGATGTTTATAACTGAATATAAATATCTCATGCGAAAGTGTATGCGGTGATTTGAGAAGGCGCAAGATGTATGCTTGGTGCTCAGTCCTCACTATGTACCCGTCAGGGATACAGCATATTATGTATTTATAAAACTGAATAATGTTATCATTTTGGTCAATAAAAGAAATAATCACTTGCTCTATTCCTCCAGTGTATTGTGCTATTGATTTGTCAACGACAGGCGTAAAACTGTCACTGTCTTCAGTATGCCATGTTGGCTTCAAATCGACAAAATATTTTTGCACAAATTCGACAAAAAGTTCATGCTCGACCTGAAAATAATTTTAGCATTTAGCATATATCGATACAGTTATTAATTTTAATATTGTTAGTTTTGAGTTCTTGGCGTTCTTAAATGGATGTCTTGATATTTTTATAAAAATTTTTTTCGTGTTAACTTATATTGTTTAATTTTTAATTAAAAAACCATGCTTCCATAATTATTGTATTATGTTGCTACATAATTACATCGAATTTAGGAAGGTTAGGTTTACATCTCAATAATTTTTCCAAGTCGAAAAATCAATACCTATTTATTTTTTTAAATACATTATTTAATACAAAGCCAATGAACAAAATTAATAAAAAACATTTACTATCTATACGATTTTTCTATAAAATCTGTATAAATCTATCTATAATAATAATAATTAAATAAATAAAATATAATACAACAGCATCTTTATGTTATTATTATTTTGGGCTTAACAATAAAATTTTATCACAAAAACTTATTTAATGCTGATATAAATCTACTTTAAGTGACATGGCAAATTTTCATCACCCCTATGTCAAACCATACAATTTCGCCATCTAGCCTTTCCTAGTATTAAAATAACAGTGATCTAATTTTTATACAAAAGACAAAAGAATAAAGGGTGTCAACTGAGGAAGCGTGCTCGTCGCGACCCCTGCCAGCCCTTTTCAGGGCTGCAATTCCTCTCCTATGCATACCATGCGGGACAATGATTGTGCTACATTTAGGGTGTGCCCCGAAAGCGACGTACACCGGTCTGTCCCCGCTAGAGTGTGCAGAGTGCAATTCAGTGTTGAGGACCGCCACTCAACACGCTGTGCACCTCGCGTCAGGAATTGCAGGGAAGAAGGCAGAGTAGCTGCGTGGAATATGAGAGGTGGGATTGAAGACAAAATAAAGAAAAGATTGGATGTGTTATGTTTGAGTGAAACCAAGCGAAGGGGCAGTGAACTTGCCGACTTGCCCGGAGGGGGCATCGCTTTGTGGTCAGGGGTACCACATGGAGACAGGAGATGCCAGGGGGTGGGTGTTTTACTGTCCTCTCGTTTGGTTAATTGTATAACTGAGTATAAATGTGTATCTCAATCCCAGACTGCTCTGGGTGGGGCTCAAGATGGGGTTGACGAGAATTTTTAATTTGGCAGTGTCCTCTGTCGGTTTGGGTGAACTCGATCAGTTTTGGGAGAATATTATAGAGAAGTTCTAGCGACGGTTGAAGAGAATGAGAGAATATTGTATAGACTCAGGTGTTACTTTGCGGAAATCTATTTCATGTGATAAATTCCCAAAATATTTAGCTATTTTCCGCTCAAACTCCAAAAACCACCAATCGACACGCATTTCGCCTCTCAACAAAGCATCCTCAGGATATAATAGAGATAGGATTCGGTCAGCTAACCAGCACCAAATCCACTCCGAATCTGATTCGGTGCAATAAGAATTATTGTGTGTGGTGTGGAGACATGAATGGATGGAACGGGACAGCTCGAACAGGATTTGAGACTGTCCTAGGCAAATGTGGACATAAGAGTGCGAATAATGCTGGTAGGATTGTATTAGGAATGTGTATGGAAAAGGATCTTTTTGTAACTAATACCATATTTAAGCACAAAAAGATCCATCAGTACATGTGGGAAAGAAAGGGTGAGAGAAGCATGTTTGATTTACTCCTGGTGGATAGCAGGCCAAAAAGCAGATTATGGACACAAGAGCCCATAGAGGAACCGATCTGGGAACGGATAGCATGGCGACATCCTGTAGTGTCGTAGGCACGGTAAAAAGCGTCATGTGTGGTGGGATGATGAGGTGAAAGAGTCTGTGTACAAAAAGAAGAAAGCATGGCGAGACTACCTTGTTACTAAAAATGAATGAGACAGATATAAGCTGCAGAAAGCAGAAACGAAAGCAGTAGTGAAAGAGAAGCGTGAAAGGTGTAGGGTGTCACACGAAAACAGGATGACCGCACAACTTCGGGGAAAATTCAAAATTATTGTGGAAAGAAAGCAAGTCTGCAAGTTGCAGAATGAATAAAGTGCGTTCGAAAGAAAACAACCTGCTAACAGATAAACAAAATGTTCTGCAGTGATGGAGTGAATACTATGGAGACCTGTATGAAAGTGGCAACTCCTTCTCTGATACTGAGTTGCCACACTGGTCAGGGACTGGAGGATGCCATTAGTATGAAAGCGATTGAGAAAGTGATAATAATATGAACTTTTTAACTATCGCGTTGCATTATAAAATATCTAATACAGGAAATTTAAAGCGATTACCTTTTTATTTTGGCTTGACGTTTCGACCGAGTTGCATCGGCCGTGGTCTTAAGTGATAAGAAGTTTGAAATGTGGAAAGGCTGCGGGAATTGATTAGGTGACTGCTGCGATCATCAAGTATAGTGGTCCTACGATCTGGGATACCTTCTGTGCACTGTGCAACCTTTGTTGGCAGAAGGGGGAGGTTCCAGGGGACTGGTGCACCGCAGTCAGAGTACCAGTCTATAAAGGGAAAGGTTCCCATTTAGTCTGTGCGTGCTATAGGGCCATCAGCTTGGTCAGCTTAGCAAGCAGTCTATACCAATGTATTGATTGAACGTATGAAAGGCGTTTCTGAAAGATATTCATGGGAGGTGCAAGGTGGTTTTAGGAACGGTAGGGTTTGTATGGATCAGATTTTCTCGGTTCGCGTTATCGTGGGGTTGTTTCTGGTTATAAGTCAGGAAGTTTTCTACGCTTTCGTGGATCTAGAAAAAGCATTCGATAAGTACTGCGAAAGAAATTGTGGAGCCTTTTGCCTGAATATGGCGTGGGGGGGGCCCTTACTGCAAGCTGTAAGGTCATTAAATCGCGGCAACAGAGCCTGTGTAAGGATAGAAGGTGACATGTCGCCCTGATTCGAAGTCAGTTAAGGTGTCCGACAGGGCTGCGTGATGTCTGCTTGGCTGTTCGTGCTGTATTTGGACAGTTGACTCCAGAGATTGAAATGTAGTATGAGTGGTATGTTATATGATGTGAAGTGGTAAACTGCCTATTATACGCTGACGACGCTGTGATTATAGCACCATAAGCAGCAGAGTTGCAGATACTAGTCATGTGCATGAAAGAAGAATGTGAAGTGAAGGGATGGAATATGAATGTGAACATAACAGGTTCTGGTGTATGAAAGGGAAGCAGTACAGACGAAATGTGAGATTTGGGTAAATGGAAAATGTCTAGAACAAGTGAATGAATCTGTATCTGGGGAGCACGTTTTCGAGATATGGAAGATGTGACTTGGATGTGGAGATACGGGTAGCAACTGCCAATAAAGTGAATGGTGCTCTGTCCGCATTAGTAGATAGTGTGAATATATCTAATACTGCCAAAATGGCCATCCACAATGCGGTGTTGGTGGCAACTTTATTGAACAGTAGTGAGGCCTGGATATGCCCCTGAGAGAAAGTATGATAAATGCAGTAGAAATGCGATCTCTTAGAAAGATGTGCGGTGTCACCCTTGCGGACAGGATAAGCAATGAGGAGATACGCAGTATGATAGGGTCCCACGACAGTGTTATTGTAAAAATGAAGAAAGGAATGCTTAGATGGTTCGGGCACATAGAAAGAATGAGCACCATCAAAAGCGGAGTTGTAGACACTAGTTACGTGCATGAAAGAATATTGTGAAGTGAAAGGATTGAACATGAATGTGAACAAAACTAAGGTTCTAGTGTTTGAAAGAGAAGATGTACAGACAAAGTATAAAATATGAGTAAATGGAAAATGTCTAGAACAAGTGAACGAAATTGTGTATCTGGGGAGTATGTTCTCTAGGGACAGAAGATATGGGGTGGATGAGGAGAGATGGGTAGCACCTGGCAATAAAATGAGCGGCGCTCTGTCCGCATTAGTAGGCAAGTGTGAATATATCTAACACTGCCGAAATGACCAAACACAACGCGGTGTTGGTGCCAACTTCATTGTACGGTAGTGAGGCCTGGATATGCCCAAAATGCGAAATGCGATCTCTTAGAAATATGTGCGGTGTCGCCCTTGCGGACAGGATAAGAAATGAATAGATATGTACTATGACAGGGTTGCACGACAGTATTATTGTAAAAATGAATAAAATAATGCTTAGATGGTTCGGGCACTTAGAAAGATTGAGTGATGAAAGACTGACGAAGAAAATCTACAGAGCTAAATTGAGTGGTAAAAGAAGCCGAGGAAGACCAAGGCTGACTTATGAAAATCAAATAGCCAGTGTTAGCAGTTGGAATTGTCAAAAGCACTCAAATATCTAGAGGAAAATGTGTGAGAATGATGAGATTTGAGGAAGCGAAAGAGGTATGCAAAGATCGCGACGCTTGGCGTTCCGTCCTCTCTGACTACCCCGTTAAGAGATACAGCGTGAAGATATGTATGTATGTACAAAAGGTTATTCTTTATCGACAGCTTCAGCTTTGACATATAATGGCTTCGCCTGGAAGACAGGTAGTACAACTGTATTATGCTTAATATGCTACGCAAGCACAATTTGCATAAGTATGTCGATTTTTTATTTAAATTCTTAATAAAGCTGACATCATTAGAGTGAAACCTTGTATTATTTGTTATGTATGTACCATACGTTTGATATGGTAAATTTTCATTTGTATGTAAAATATTGGCACTAATTTTTGTATGGAACATATGTGTAGCAAAATTATAATTAATGAAACATTATCTTACCCCTACAGCTGCAACCACCATCCTTTGTGGTGTATAATGATTTTTCAAATAATTTAATATTATACCACGATCTATTTTATTTACGTTTTCCTTTGGACAAATTTTTGGTAGACCAAGAGTGTTTCCTCTGTATGCAGCCTGGACACACAATAAACATATTATGAATACATCTTTCATTGTCTCATTTCAGTACATAAATATATTGAATATTTCTAAACTTATCTAAATAATTCAATTATTTACTGCATATTTAAAACATATAATCATATCATTATTGTTGTTAATCAATAAAATTTCTGTAAATCTATGACTATTTTATTTCCATTGTCAATTATAAAATTATTGACACCAACATTAATTAAGATAAATATTGTGGAGATGCGATCTCTCAGAAATATGTATGGCAGTGGCGTGCATACTATAGAGACAAATAGACACTGTCTACCATGACAATTTGCTAAATAAATCACAATCAAAATCATATTTTCAAAAGTTCCGCGCTCGTCTTATTTTTATCAAATAGCGGCTAGAAAGCGTCATATGACCTTTTGCCCGAGAGACAATTTAGACTCATTCAGATTTACACACATTCAAAGATTTTCTAACACTGTTTAAGAAATAGTGTTAGAAAATCTTACACGCGTGCATCTGTAGCAGTGGTAAACGCTGACATAGCTCAAAACACGCACACAAGTTAAAAAAGAGACACTGTCTCTAGCCTAGCACCGCCGGAAAAATAAATTGTCCACAGTTTGAATCTTATTATCTTATATGTACTGTTAGTTGTAATGATTAGAAGTTTACACAATTAATTTAACACATTTAAAAAAAATAACATGTAACTTTATTAAAAAATATTGTCACTTTGAATGAATAACACGAGCGAGCGATCTCTTTTTTTATTAGCGCCCTCTAAACCATGTCAAGTGATTTGCCTTTCCTTACATTAAGAATATATAACAGATAGGTATAAAAAAATAACGGATGGGCGATTATCGGCATTCAGATTTAAACGAAATTATGTTTAATTATTGAGTAAAATTGATATAGATAATGACTTTTCAGTTATATTATTAAATAATATAAGATTATTGATGAAGAAAATCTATTGAGCAAAAGTGAGTGGTAAAAGAAACCAAGGAAGACCAAACCTGACTTATGAAGATCAAATAGCTAGATAGTTAGCCGACGGAATTGTCAAAAGCACTCACATACCTAGACGAAAATGTGTGAGGAGAATGATGAGATTTGAGGAAGCTAAAGGAAGTATGTAAGGACCGCAATGCTTGGCGCTCCGTCCTCTGTGACTACCCCGTTAGGAATAGGGCGTGAAGATATGTATGTAAGTTTTTTCACAGGAGTTCCAACAAATAAATGTAAAATTATATTAACATTTACACACAAAATTTAAATGGCGAATACGGTGAGTTTTCTGTTTTATCTACCCTATTCAAATTGTCTGTACACGAAATAAGCAATGAAGACATGCAGAATGACAAGGTCGAATGACAGTGTTATTGTAGAAAAGAAAAGAATGCTTAGATAGTTCAGGCACATAGATGAATGAGAACAATCAATGAAGAAAATCTACAAAACAAAAGTGAGTAGTCAGCAGAAAAAAAGGAAGATCAAGACTGACTTATGAAGACCAAATTGACAGAACGTTAGCTGACAGCAATGTCAAAAGCATTCACATACGTCGGCGAAAGTGAGTGTCAAAAATGATAAGATTTAAGAAGGTGAAAGAAGTATGCAAGGACCATGGTGCTTGATACTCTGTCCTCTCTGACTACCTCGTCAGGAATAGAGCGTAAGCATACGTATATTTCTTATAAAATTGACAATAGAAAGTGTGATAAACAAAAATTCAATAATTAATGTCAGCAAAAAATTTAAAAAAAAATATTAAGTAAATATTTCCTTTTTCCTCACCTACAATATAATTATTCTCTTTTGTCGTTTTAAGTGAATCAGAAAATACTCAATTTATATTTTTTCTCACATTTTGAAGACTAACAGTTACAATACTGAGGAATAAATATAGACATACTGCATGAATCATATCCATCAAAATTGTTTCTTGCTCCGGTCTCATAGCTAGAGTTTCCAATTCAAAAGCAACAGCTTGTCTTGCCACTTCTATTTCTTCAGAAGACAAGCGCGGCCTTAATGTCACTTCTGCTAGTACCTTAGTTACAATAGAATTAACTAAGCTTAATTCCGATCAACAAAAATTTCTCAAACTGAAAGCTAGGCAATAAAGAGAATAATAATATATAACACATTGTTTCTCACTTTTATTAATTTGATTTTACTCCCAGAAAAATATGAAAATTATCAAATTAAGGCTTGACTAATAATTTTATAATGCAAAAATAACTGACCAGTAATTGAACAGCATTAAATTGACACATTTTATGAAACCCTAATAAATTATATAATCTTACTTGAGTTACAGCTTCTAATCCTCTAGAATCAGCACTTGTTGCATATACAGTAGTGTCACGTGAGCCTTGGCAATCACAGATTCCTCCATGTCTCTCTAGTTCCCGTAACATAACATCACGAGTTGCAAATTTATGTGTGGCCTGAAGAAAATGATTTCAATCACAAAAATGCACAATTAATTTTACTTTTAAGCAATAAAAATACTGAGTAGTTATAAATTACTTATAATTTATCCAGAAATGAAATGTCCATTCAAAACCAAAACATTATATCCATACATATAGTAATATGAAGTATCTTTATATTGTAGGGCAGATTGTTGGTTGTGCAATCATGTTACATATTGTACACAAATACATGTTGTATGCAATTATACAAATAACAGCTTTTTTTGTATAGTAGATAATAAATTTATCATAAGAGTTAACAAAAAGCTCCTGGACTCTATTACTAATTATCATTTAACAAAATAAATTAGTTAAATAAGGAGACAAGCCATTTTCTAATCTAATTTACTGTACTTGCTTCTACATATAAATCTTGTCAAAAAAATTTTTATGTAATAAAGTATATGAAAAGAAAAACTATACTTACACCAAAACTCAATTTCTCAAGAAAATGACATATGCCATTTGGATAGGCCACTTCAAATCTTGGACCAGAGTCGACAACCACTAAAAGTTTGAAAGGAATAGCAAATTGTAAGTTGTTTTGTAAAACAATTTTATTATAATATGGAAATTAAATACTCCAATTCGAATTTATAATTTTGTATGTGTACATTATATACATAACATATATTTTATATAATATACATAATTTACACACTTATAACGTACACATTTAAAATTATAAAACAGTACAAATCTAAAGAAAACACATGACAAAACATTCCTTTCAATTATCTTTAATTAATATTTTCTATAACATGCTGTGATAAAATGACAAACTACTATAAAGTAATTATTACATAAAAAAATTTTAGGAAATAATAGATATGTGACAAGAAACAAGAATTGTGACAAATTACCTCCAGCAGTACAAAACTGTCCAAATTTTTTTTCTGATGCAACTCTCAGTCCATTGCTAAGTACTGTTACTTCTGTAGTATAATCTTCAGATTTGGCCGATGCATACATAACTGTAGGTAGGTTTGGCATAGGCTCTGAGAGTGGTGGCAAAGGTGTCGCACTGCCATTGTTTGGAACTTGCACAGATTTGTCAACATCTCGACTAAAGCTTCTTGTACTCCATTTCAGGGTTTTTAATCTATAAGTTTATTTTAAGTCAGCCATATTCGACCATATTCTCGGGCTATATGTTCATCATATAGATTTTTAAAACAGAAACTTAAAAGAGTTAAGCAATGTTTATTAATTATAGAATAATGAGACAAATTGTGTATTTAATCGTCCTATCTAGATCAGGTTTGTGATTACTACATGCTCCTTGTACAACCTCAATCAGATGAGAATCATTAGATGCCAATCGTTAGTCATTTATGCCAAATACTTTTGAAAATTAAATAATATATAGACATTCAAGTTGCTTAGCTTGATAAGTTTTTTTTAGTTTACGAACCACTCAATAGTTTTGCATCCTTGTAGGGCCACAGACGGCCCATGGGCCACAGGTTGAGCACGATTATTATAAATTCTGAATATAATGCAGTTATTACAAATTTACATTGAATAAAGTGCTACACAATGTACTATGTCTAATTTTATTATATTTCTACTTACATAAACAAAAATTAATAAGGTCTGCGACAACTATATAAAAGTTGGTGCAAGTGAAATGTCAAATCCTTAAATAGTTTAAATAGTTGGAGCAAATGCAAGCCATCCTAAATATTTAAAGGGATAAGGTAACGAGTCCTTAAATCGAATTTAAATAGTTAGTGCAAGGTACCCTAAGTAATATAACTGAAAAATTCTGGATGAAGAAAAAACGACAGAACTATTGGGTTTTGTAGAAAAAAATATCGTTTAGTTGACGAATACATTTTTTATTTATTGGAGTAATAGATGTACATAATGTGAAAAAAAATGACTATAAGAGAACCTTAGTCATTATTTATAATGCTGCACATCACTACGCCATAAAATATAAGCAAAAATGTTTAGCATACCCATTTTTTACAGACGATAACCTAGAAACAAGAACTCTCAAATCACTTAGGTGTGACATACTGGTAATTATATTCTTCTGGATTACAGTGTTATACAGGAATGAAGTAAATACTTGTTAAAATTATAACATATTATCTAATAATAAGTGTAAATATTAGCATAAAGTATTTTGAAATTTTTGGAGACAAACACCACACAAAACACATCCAATGATAAAAATGTGGACAAAAATCTTGCAAAAATCACAGGTATGTTTTTTTGTACTTCTCCTTTTACATTTCTCTATGAGTTTTCCCTTGAGAAGGAAGGCAAAGAGATCGATGCCCATTACAGCCGACGTCTTCAGCAATAAGATTATTTATTCTTCATTTCACCCCAGCACCACACTTGCCGAGCTAACGCGAGTCGAGGCGAGTGCGAGAGTGTGGTGGCTGCGCTCGTGTGCACTCGTGTCCATAGACTCGTGTCCGCTCGCCTCGGCTCGCGTTGACTCGCTGCCGCTCCGCTCCGTGTTAGTATTTGTTTGGTGCACGAGTCAAAGGACGCGAGTGGCCAACACGAGCGCGGATAATTTTTACTTCAAGCTGCATGCATGATACGAATTTACTTAAACGTGGATGATAATTCTTCGAATGCGTAGATATGATGCATAGGTCCTTAAATACATAATAAAATGAAAATTTGCAAATTATCAAGGGGAGCCGGCTACGGAATAATTATTATCTTTATTAAGAATAAAATAATTATTATTCTTTACTATGTAATTCCCACAAAATACGACGCAAATGCCTGTAAGTACATATAATTTTTGGCAGGTACCGAAGGCGGTGCCAAGCCTACCAAATTAGTATCTAGATTTTCTGTTGTTGTTTATTGGTTTAGTGCAGAATTCAATAACTGTCAAAAATTACATGAGATTAAGCTAGTAACTAATTAAGCTGTGATATGGATGTTACAATTGTCCTATATTTATGAAGTTCTTTCCATAGGTACTTGAGTTTTGATTAGTATTGAATAGGTAATTATTTTGTAATTTTGTAGCGTTTTTATTTTGTAGACGGTTTTTCTGTATTTATTTTACCCTTTTATGTTGTCTAAAAAATATGTAGGGTAGGTCTACAGCTAACAAATACTGGAACGAAGTATTAATTAAATGGATCATCAAAATGTATAATTTGTTGAGGATTTCTTTTATTTAAGCGGTACTCCATAATCAGATTTTAATAAATATATATGGGTCGACCCTAGACATATTTCCTTTTAAATAGGAAAATAATCATCGAAATCGGTGCACAAACGGCGTATGAATTGGCGAACACAAATAAAAATATAATAAAATGTATAATAAAAGTAACATGAACTTAAAGTATAGAGCCTCCACCATTATTTCGTTTTCCTGGATTTACATATCTTTTAACGGAATTATACGAACTTATTTATAATAAGTGAGAGCGCACAAAGCTGTTGGCATAATTCATCGACCATCATCTGCGAAGTTTAGGCAACGACTGAACAAAGCAAGTGTGGATAGTCGAAAATAAAAAATTTAAATATTGCAAAGCTTGTCGATATGAAATTCATAGTAAGTGCGTCCCTAATGTCGATAACGATATAGTGATTCGCTCATCACTAGCTAATCTAGTAATACTAAAATCTAATAATACGACGCCAACCGGAACTAACTGTATGAATGACCAATTACTATAGCCGTTTCCTATCTTTCTTTAGACATAATCTTACTAATTTGTGACGCTCGTTAACGCTTGCCTCGGCAGTGCTCACACGAGCGGCTCGCCGAGTGACTCGTCGAGATTGTGAAGCGACTAAGTCACAAAAAATATCGCATTATAACACTACTAAGTAAGCATTTATTTTAAGAATTCCACATATTGCACAATAGCACAAAAACTTGGGACGCAATGCAGCGTCAATTTAACATCATGATAGTTGCTAATCTTACTAGAAATAATTAGTAACTAATTAAAACAACGCCAACTGCAGGGGTAAATCGTTAAATCCCGCCAAGAAATCATTTTTTTTGTACGATTCTTTCGGAGGGAAGGCAAAGAGGTACCAGCCCATACAACCGATTTCTTTAGTAATGAATGCATATTGTATATTTCATATTACTTCATTGAAATGTCGACATTATATATATTATTTTTTTTTTGGAGTATTTGACGGGAATAATGACAAATAATACCTACGATTACTTGCAATAGTAATCCTTAGCATATCTGACATTCTGCGCTAATTACTTCTGGCACACATTGAAAAACAGTGAAATGATGTGTTTGATGCACATCTATAATGAGTTCTTAGATAATGTAATAAGAAAACGATCCGATTAATAAATGAAAGACTGAAAACATTCATTATGTTATTGTGTAAGCTATTTTAGTTTTTATTCTCTATGTGATCGATCACCCACCGACTATCTCCCGATTACTTTTAATTTTTGAGTTTTATGCGTAGTTTAGAGAAAATAATAATCTAATCTATTACCAAAGCTTAGAGTAGCTTTTGTTTAGCGTTCGTTTTGTAAGTTTGTAATTTTTCAAAATTAAAATTTTTCTCGGCAGTTGCAGTGGCCATCACAAAGTACTTTATTGTGGATTGTGTCCGTCCCACAGACTTTTAAATGGAAGCAGACTATACCTATCAATACAAAATGCGTGGTAAATTCACACTAACAAATATTACTCACACACATGCAGAACTCAGGCCCGTATTAGGGAGTGAGTGCTTATACTGCGTATTATCTTCGAGCGGGACTATTTGGGACACTGCAAATTATATTTTTCATGTGATAAAACAAGAATTAAATTAACTAAGTAATGTACTAGTATTAGAGATTATTACTTCATTATATTCCTTCTTTTTGTAGATTGTTTTTGTCACATGAAGGATGTCATTTGGAGTGTTCTCAATAGATCTACGATACAATAATATGATTGTTCGTTCGATACATAAGGCCTGACGGCTGTGCGCTGCTGGTCTTGGACCGCATGTACATTGTGATGACCTTGCTTGCGTTTCGATTTATGTGGGTACATGAAGTTTAATGACATAAACGATATATTTTTAAAAGTCGGGAAAGTTGATAATCAGGCAAGTGATAGTTTTGAATTTAGACTTTTTGGCGCGAACAAAAGAAGCGTGGTTGGCATCTTACTCAACATTTAGTTTTGCTATTTTTTGTGCTTTTGGGAGTTTTAAGTGTAAAAATTTATAGTACATTAAAGTTGTGTGCGAGTGAGAGGAATTGGAGGAATTTCGTTTAATAGTCCTTTGTAACTCCAGTAAAGCCTACTTACCATTGCTTTACTGTAAGTGTTAGACTTGGTTATGAGGAAATAGAACAAGTTTTATATCAGAAGATAGTCGACGGATGATCGATCACATTGAGAATAAAAACTAAAATAGCTAACACAATAAAACAAAGAATGTTTTCAGTATTTTATTTATAAATCGGATTGTTTTCTTATTACATTATCTAAGTACTCATTATAGATGTGCATCAAAAACATCATTTCACTGTTTTTCAATGTGTGCCAGAAGTAACTAGCGCAGAATGTCAGATATGCTAAGGATTACCATTGCAAGTAATCGTAGATATTATTTGTCATTATTTGCCTAGAGATATCCATATTTGTTTTCACCATTTTTACATGTGAACACAATTTATGCATAATAAAGCCCATCTTCGATTACCTGAAGCAAGAAAGTTGTATTATTTCATAAATAAATTAAAAATAATTTTGTAATTATGAAGTATGGCTTCCAGCACTGGCTTTTTTCTAAACAACACTGGTCCAGGTTCAGCCCAGCATAGCGACTAGAGATTAATTTGGCAATAGCATGTTCATTTTTAATAGGTACGTTAAATTTCGTGGTCAAACAACAACAGGATTTTACGGGTATCTCTTTTACATAATAAATGGGGTTCAAAATGTTTTGAGCACAAAACACTGCCAGACTTGGGCTGCCAGTTTCTATGTAGCCTTTCTTATGTATTTCTTTCATGTAGTTTTTTAACCAAAAAATGAAAATTTTCATCTTTTAGAAACTCGAAATTAACAAGGTATACATCAAAATCAAAAGATAGTTGCAAAAAATAGATAGTTGCTTAACCTTAGGTACCTGTCCGTTAATATTTAATTTTATTACGAGACTCAGTTTTCTCTGAATTCGGCCCTCTTTAAGGTACAAGTACTAATAATGTCAAAATTGGTTAGGTACTTGGTACAAAAATATAAAAAACCTATTAAAAAACCTTAAACAATTTAAGGAAACTTTAATTTTAATAGTTTGCAATATGTTTAAGTGTCGGAGCCACGAAATACAAAAATATCAGCAAACTGAATGCAGTAATCAAACAATTTGCAACATCAGATTAACTTACCGATGGAACGTGATTTTCGGGGCTTTTCTGTATGAGGCGTTGCAACTATTGAGGGTACAACACTTTTATATCATATTTTGCACTTTAAATAACCAAAATAATGTTTATACACCAAGAAATATTTAATCATCGAACATATGACGTACTACACAAGTAAACAGACGCCATATTCCGCTTATTTTGATTGAAGCGGAAGATGGCGGCTGCCACGGTTTCGGAATTGTCTATGTGTGCCATTGTGTTGCAACAAATGAAAAAAAGGATAAAGATATACAATTTTAAACTACAATGAAAGTGACAGTGTTATTACTTACACGGTATCTATGTGTGAGTGAATTATGTTTGATCTGCTTCCATTTATAAATGTGGTATTTATCTTTATGTGAAGAAGAGTAGTGTAGTATCCTCTGAGTAGTCTGTGGATTTATGTGATAAGCTGTACAAGTAGTATGTGCCATTTTATCATTTAAAAAATTAGAAAAACATGAAATTATTTTTGGGTTGTGACCGCAGGCAGCACGGACTGGGACGCGCGTGCCCCACACACCGCATTCAAAACAAGTTCGGCCTCGATTTTAGACATACTCTTACTAATTTGTGATTGCTGTGCGCGATAATGTAGTGATTATATGCTCCTTCGTGTGTGTGACAAAGGGTGTGCGATCTCAGTGATAGTCGTCTCTAAACCTATGTCAATTGTTCATTTTCAAAGATTCGATCGTTCAAGTATTGATTTGAAAAAAGATTCGGTTATATCACAGACAAACTACCCAAAGAACAGGAAATAGAAAGGCACCGTTTTCTGCCATCGATCTGCACAAACACAGTCATACAAGTTCAAACATAATTTGCGCACTCGTTTAGTAGTAACCAGCCGTGGGATTCTCTAAAGCGAATTAGTCGTTTTCGCTACTCTCAAGTCAAGCAAAAATTGGTGTATCTCTTTAGTAAAGTATCTGTCTTCTTCTTCACTCTCCAACACTCTCCAGTAAAATGATAGTAGACTTACAGTTTTGAAAACATCGATGTTTTTTTTGCGATGTTGCATCCCTACTGTGATGACCTGTCATTCAATAATGGTTACAATTTAGGTTACAATTGCTATAGCGTCTTGTTTGCCGTCCCTTTCCTATTCGTGCCACTATTAAAAAAGATAACATTTTCACTCGCGCTCTTTGTACGTCTATATACCATGTTTATCATGGACGTACTACTCTAACAGGGCTGAGCACTTGCGGCTACAATGCGAACCGAGCAAGATGTTCACTACGGAGGCCATTTATCACTGTCTAACTAGGTGACCATAATATATTGTTACATTGGACAACTTTGAAATATTCACAGAATTACCACTAATAGATACGCCTTTCACACGTCACGAATTGTAAGACTATGTAAGCTTATAATAGAAAGGAGTGAGAATACACATATTGCGTCTCTATCGGTATGCTCAATGTTTGAAGATTGTTAAGCTGTTACATTTGGCAGAGACAAGAACCAAACAAATTTTTGTTCGTTAGTACTTTCATTTTTTTAAATTATTTTTAACTTTTGTGAAAAAATAACATAAAAAATTACGTGAGATAGAGAGCAAAGGACGGTTTGACAAACATAATTCATCAAAGCGAGAAATACTATAATGGCCACATCAACGCAATAGGTATCTATTAGTCATTGAGTACCTACTACGGGAGGCGGCATACGCGCCATTTCTTGTATAAAACTTTCTGGCATTTTTTACGGGAGGAAAGCTACTGCCACAAATAAATGGTACCACTCAAATGCAATGATGAGTTGTGTCTTTACACTTACGTACACAAACAGTTCGACAACATTGTCCCAATTTAACGAATACGTAGAAATTACTGGATTAAAATTTTAATCGTGATCCGTTAAGATCTGAGATTATAAGCTACCACGAATTATTTTCTTTCCTTTGCAATTTAATTGTAATTTTATTCGTAAACTATAATTCGTAAAAATTTTAAACTACATTGAAAGTGACAGTGTTATTACTTACACGGTATCTATGTGTGAGGGAATTATGTTTGATCTGTTTCCATTTATAAATCTGTGATCTGCTTCCATTTATAAATCTGTGAGCCAGTCTGTTCAGTCCACAGATTTATAAATGGAAGCAGATCAAACATAATTCACTCACACATAGATATCGTGTAAGTAATAACACTGTCACCTTCATTGTAGTTTAAAATTGTATATCTTTATCTTTTTCTTTCATTTGTTGCAACACAATGGCACACATAGACAATTCCGGAATCGTGGCAGCCGCCATCTTCCGCTTAAGTCAAAATAAGCGGAGCATGGCATCTGTTTACTTGTGTAGTACGTCACATGTTCGATGATTAAATATTTCTTGGTGTATAAACATTATTTTGGTTATTTAAAGTGCAAAATACGATATAAAAGTGTTGTACTCCCAATAGTTGCAACGCTTCATACAGAAAAGCCCCGAAAATTACGTTCCATCGGTAAGTAAATCTGGTGTTGCAAATTATTTGATTACTGCATTCAGTTAGCTGATATTTTTGTATTTCTTGGCTCCGACACTTAAACATATTGCAAACTATTAAAATTAAAGTTTCCTTATACTGTTTAAGGTTTTTTTTATAGGTTTTTTATATTTTTGTACCAAGTACCTAAACAATTTTGACATTATTAGTACTTGTACCTTAAAGAGGGCCGAATTCAGAGAAAACTGAGTTTTGTAATAAAAATAAATATTAACGGACAGGTACCTAAGGTTAAGCAACTATCTATTTTTTGCAACTATCTTTTGATTTTGATGTATACCTTGTCAATTGCGGTTTTCTAAAGGATGAAAATCTTCAAATTTTTTGGTTAAAGAACTACATAAAAGAAATACATAAGAAAGGCTACATAGAACAAACTGGCAGCCCAATTCTGGCAGTGTTTTGTGCTCAAAACATTTTGAACCCCATTTATTATGTAAAAGAGATACCCGTAAAACCCTGTTGTTGTTTGACCATGAAATTTAACATACCTATTAAAAATGAACATGCCATCGCCAAATTAAAATCTAGTCGCTATGCTGGGCTGAACCCGGACCAGTGTTGTTTAGAAAAAAGCCAGTGCTGGAATCCATACCACATAATTACAAAATTATTTTTAATTTATTTATAAAATAATACAATTTTCTTGCTTCAGGTAATCGAAGATGGACTTTATATGCATAAATTGTGTGTTCACATGTAAAAATGGTGAAAACAAATATGGATATCTCTAGGCGAATTATGACAAATAATACCTATGATTACTTGCAATGGTAATCCTTAGCATATTTGACATTCTACGCTAGTTACATCTGGCGCACATTGAAAAACAGTGAAATGATGTGTTTGATGCACATCTATAATGAGTTCTTAGATAACGTAATAAGAAAACAATCCGATTAATAAATAAAAGACTGAAAACATTTTTTGTATTACTGTGTAAGCTATTTTAGTTTTTATTCTCAATGTGATCGATCACCCACCGACTATCTCCCGATTACTTTTAATTTTTGAGTTTTGTGCGTAGTTTAGAGAAAATAATAATCAAAAGACAAAGCATAGCGATGAAGAGTTATTTAATAATTTTATAAAACATTCACTGACGCTTATCTCTTTAGAAAAATAGTTAACAATAACACTCGTCTGATATAAAACTTGTTCTATTTTCTCATAATCAAGTTTCTAACACTTACTGTAAAGCAATGGTAAGTAGGCTTTACTGGAATTACAACGGACTGTTAAACGAAATTCCTCCAACTCCTCTCACTCGCACACAACTTTAACGTACAATATACTATAATTTTTGCACTTAAAACTCCCAAAAGCGCAAATCATAGCAAATCTGAATTTTGAATAAAATGCCAACCACGCTTCTTTCGTTCACACCAAAAAGTCTAAATTCAAAACTTTTACTTCCCTGATTATCAACTTTCCCGACTTTTAAAAATATATCGTTTATGTCATTAAACTTCATGTACCCACATAAACCGAACCGCAAGTAAGGTCATCACAATGTACATGCAGCCGAAGACCAGCAGCGCACAGCCGTCAGGCCTCATCTATCGAACGAACAATCATAATATTGTATCGCGGAGCCATTGGGAACACTCCAAATTACATCCTTCATGTGACAAAACAATCTACAAAAAGAAGGAATATAATAAAGTAATAATCTCTAATACTAGTATATCAATTAATTTTATCCTTATTTACATTAACAAAAAGTACATACATACGTTAATATTTACAAAATTAAAACTACACATTATCTTTATTTTATCACAAGAAAAATATAATTTGAAGTGTCCCAAATAGACCCGCTCTAAGATAATATTAGATACCCACTCCTTAATGCGGCCCTGAGTTCTGTATGAGCGTGAGTAATATTTGTTAGTGTTAAATTTGCCACGCATTTTGAACCGATAGGTATAGTCTGCTTCATTTAAAAGTCTGTGGTTCAGTCTGAGTATGAGTCGGACCTGACATCACACTGACAATAACTGCTTCCGAATTGGAATTGTCTTGAGGCCGTTTTGGCGGGAACAGAAGTGAAGTTGTCATTTTGTTTAGATTTTATATTTTTGGGAGCTTTATAGTATACAAGTGATAGTATATTGTGTAAAGTACTATATAAGTGAGAAGAACGGAGTAAGTAAATAAACATGTGTAGCTGAAGGTCTCGCGCTCTTCCAAGTACTATAAAACTCCAGTAGTCTACTTTGCTGGAGGAGTTTTACGATGACAATTCTACCTAATAATACGTAACATTGGCAAATGTGGTAATCTGTGCATCATACCATGAAGAAAAAAAAAATCTGGGAATAACATTGAACATTGAAAATTGTAATTGAATTCACCCATGAAATTTTACATGATCACTACACAAAAAATTGGAATACATTAAACGACGATCAAACGTATACTTACATAAACTCTATGCATTAAATATAATGCCATAAACACACTCTTAGCATCATCTGCGATCCTGTTAGTTTTTCTTATCGCATTATTTTTGCGTTACTACTATTAATTTTTTATGTACCTATTGAACTCACACAAATAATTTTAATTAGTTCGTAATCGCAAATGAAATGAATTGTTCAAAAATAAGAATAGTTTCAAAGATGTTATATTCAGCTTCAAATAGATTTCCTCGAATTTGTGTTGTGGGAGCTGGACCTGCTGGCTTTTATGCTGTCATGCATTTAACGAAAAATCTTCCATCTGTTCATGTGGATATTTTGGAGAAACTACCAGTACCCTTTGGTTTAATACGGTAAAGAACTAATTTGTATATTTATAGATAATAAAAAAGTAGTTAATCATCAATTAACATTTTAAGATTAATGAAAAGTACAATTTTTACAGGTATGGAGTTGCACCTGATCATCCTGAAGTAAAAAATGTAATCAATCAGTTTACCAAGGTTGCACAACAAAATAATGTGAGTTACTACGGGAATATTACACTAGGTAAAGATATCAGTTTATCACAACTGCGAGAGAACTACGATGCCGTATTATTGGTAATTATACTTTTTTATTTTAATTAGCTATTAGGTACATTTGTGTTTTACAAATTAAGTTTTTGTATTGCCTTTGCTACAGTTAAAACTGCTTATAATTTTCTTCTGGCCTGTAAATAGGGTTTCCAAGGCTCTGTTAAAGCAAATAATTGAGGAGAATCGTTATCTGCCACTGTTTTTTTTGTTCGAAGGCCTTATAGTGTTCTAAATATGCAGTAGATGTGGTTGTAAATTTCTTAGTAATATTAGGTATGTTACTGAAATAACATTGTGTTTTCTGTGAATAGTCATAACATATATAATGCTTGCACTGTTGTGTTAAGGTGTGGAGGCTGTAGAGGCGAGTTTCTGACAAGAGACAACATCTTAGTCCTTAAGGTTGTCGACGGATTTACAATTTGAAGTATTTTCTAGCCTTGATATTGTAAATGTCCATGGGCCTCAGTCCATTTGTTACCAGATAAACTATTCGCTCATGAGGCTTTCCCGCAGTATAAAAAAAATGCATTTTCTTAAACTTGTAGTATATATTCAAAATCAAATGAATTTATTCATGTAAGCCCAATTTAAGGTATTTTTTAACATCATATATACTATTGGTGTGAAAAAAACCTACACTAAGAGCAACCTATACTAAGAACAACCTACACTAAGAACAACCTACACTAAGAACAACTTACACTAAGAACAACCTACACTAAGAACAACCTACACTAAGAACAACCTACACTAAGAACAACCTACACTAAGAACAACCTACACTAAGAACAACCTACACTAAGAACAACCTACACTAAGAACAACCTACACTAAGAACAACCTGCACTGAGAACAACTTCAAGAATCTCAGGTATAATTTTATCAACATCCACTTTATATACATAGTAGATATGCATTTGCACTTGACACTTGCATATTTTTTATGCAGCTGTATGCTTGCATTTTTGTAATGCAGTAACACATGTATCAATGCACAGAACGTATCAAGTTTTAAGTAGTTATTATAATAACTATTATGAACAACATTATTTTACTTGCTGCTACCTGTGACTTAGTCCAAGTGGAATTAAAAAAAGTCCCTCCTGAGGGATGAATCTATCTCCATGCTAAATTTCATCAGAATCGGCCCATATTGGCCCATGACTATGACAAAGCGCCATATACAAAGTTCAATCCACTCCCCCTCTTTGCAAGTAGAATTTTACAGAATTAATAGAATTATTATGGTTGTTTTTTGACTACTTCATTGATATGGTAGTTCGTATCTGTCTTCCAAACTGAGGATCCCAAATTTGATTTCCTATCAGGTTGATTCAGGAAACAGCTCTTCCTAAATTATTTGAAGCGTTATGTGATTGTTACTGTATTTTCTTTGTTAATTATGAGGTACTTATAAGAAAAGTCTAGCGCTTAGTGGTTTGGTGTAATTGTCTTGGGGTATTTATTATATGTGTTTGTGTATTTTCGAAAAGGATTAGCAATATTGTAGTTTATCCCACATCCTCTCATTCTTCATTTACATCAACACTGGGAGTGCAATGGTTGGATTTGTATATTAATTAAAATTATTTCATCCCTTAGACATATGGTGCACAAAAAGATAAGTTACTCCACATAGAGAATGAAGATGCAACTAATATTATTAGCGCACGTAGCTTTGTTGGTTGGTATAATGGACTGCCCAGTGACAAAGATTTAAAGGTAAAGGCTTTGAACACTTAAAAAATTGTTGTATGACAGTGATTGTAATTGATTATAATGAAAATAAATTATTCTTGACAAATATATTATAATAACTATCACAAACAACATTATTTTACTTGCCGTTGTCCGTGACTTCATCCAAGTGGAATTAAAAAAAAAGTCCTTCCTGAGAGATTAATCTATCTCCATTCTAAATTTCATCAGAATCGGCCCATATAGTTACAAAGTTCTATGTACAAAGTTCAATCCCCTCCCCCTCTTTGCAAGTAGAATTTTACAAAAAATGTAAAATGAGAATGTATCATTCAAAGTTCAAAGCCCCTTCCCCTTTCGTTTCCTAGATTGTATATTTCTAAAAATTCTCTAAGAAAGAATTTTTAGAATCTGATGATAGTTTGTGTAATGACACAAGAACGTGTAATGACACAAACTATCATCAGATTGGTCTGATGAGCAACATCATCAACAACATCATCATCCAAATTTGATGATCAACATCAAACTTGGATTTGATGGTTCTTTTTGCTTAATTCTTGTAGTTTTTTAAAATTTCATAATTAATCAGTCAGTGTATTTCGCTTGTATTTCGCTTTTATCACAAGGAAGACCAAGGCTGACTTATGAAGATCAAATAGCCAGAGTGTTAGCAGACGGAAATGTCAAAAGCACTCGCATACCTAGGCGAAAATGTGTGAGGAGAATGATGAGATTTGAGGAAGCGAAAGAGGTGTGTAAGGACCGCGACTCCAGGCGCTCCGAATTCGAATTTTTTATTAGGAATAAATTGCAATATATAACATAACATATCTTCACGCTGTATCCCCAACGGGGTAGTCAGAGAGGGCTCTCTGACTACCCCGTTGGGGATACAGCGTGAAGATATGTTATGTTATCATATAGACTACAACTTATTGTTTATTAGACACAAATGTTATAATACAATTTCAGATTGATTTATCAAGTCCTACAGCTGTTGTACTTGGTCAAGGAAATGTTGCTTTGGATGTAGCAAGAATACTGTTGACATCAGTTGACGATTTAAGAAAAACAGATATAACTGAACATGCAATTAGCATCTTAGCAAAATCTAAAATGAAAGAATTGTTTTTAGTTGGCAGAAGAGGTCCGTTACAAGCAGCTTTTACTATAAAAGAATTACGTGAGCAGCTTAAACTAAATAAATGTGTAACTGTATGGAGAGAAGAAGATTTCTTTGGGGTCAAAGAAGTTGTTGACAGTCTTCCTCGCCCTAGGAAAAGATTAACGGAGCTTATGTTAAAATCTTTAAGTGAACAGTCAATGTCAAGAAGCATTGATGACGGTGTAAAGTACTTCCGACCAATATTTTTTAGAAGTCCAAATAAGTTTTTAATAAATGATAAAAGACAGGTAACGGGAATAGAATTCATTTGTAATAAATTGGTTGGAGATAAGATAGAAGAGCAAAGATGTGTGCCTTTAGAAAATAAGGAGATTTTAAATTGTGACCTAGCTTTTAGGAGTATAGGCTATAAAAGTGTTAATATTGATAGTACATTACAATTTAATTCCAGTGGATTCATAGCAAACAATAGAGGTCGCGTAATCGAAGATAAACCTGTAGGTTTTTCAAACCTTTATGTAGCAGGGTGGTTAGGTACAGGACCAGTGGGGGTAATATTACATACCATGGGGAATGCGTTTCAAGTTGCGAAGTCTATGTGTGAAGATTTTAAAAGTAATGATAATGTTAGTTATAAAAGTGGATTTACAGAGATTAAAAATACACTTGTAAATAAAAATATACAAATAGTAGATTGGAAGGGTTGGGAAAAGATTGACAAGTATGAGGTAGCTGAAGGTAAGAAGTTAGGGAAACCTCGAGAAAAAATATGTTGCGTTAAAAAGATGTTGGAAGTAGCTGCTTAAGAATTTTTTAATATTGCGGAATAAAAAATATGTTTATAAGAGAAAAATTCCAATATGAATAATCATTTTATGTAGATACGTTAGGGATACGACGTGAAGATATGTATGTATGTATGTATTTTATGTAGATGTATCAATAATTTTTTATTGGGGTGGCTTCATGGCTGTAATCCAAATCAAGATTTTTTTAAATACTAGGACAATCAAGATTGAAATAATGTATAGTTTTGTTTTATATTAGAATAATTCTGAGCGAAACGATACATGGTTTGTTGTACAGTTATTATTAGTTATTTAAACATATAAGAGTATATCTTTATGCAATATGCATTTATATTTGATATCAACGAAATAAAATTTTTATGTTTTTTAAATATTTTTCATTTGTTAGTTTAAAAAAACTAGTATTTAGGTGGGTATACTAAACTTTAAAGTGGCTTTTTGACAGAATTATTTATCATTTCTAAACAATATTCAAAAAGTTAAAATAAGACAATTTAATAAATGCATGGCTCATAATCAAAATTTTAAACTAGTCTAAAACAGCAAGTTGAAGTGGCGGTACCAATTACCGTTGGGGTAGAAGAGTTCGTGAGTGTATGCAACAGCGCAGGTCACGGAGACATCGATGAGCGAACTTACGAAGAGCGGAAGATCGGATGTGGTGGCAAGCCTTAGAGGTGCCTTAAATACTAGTGTAAAAACGGCTTTTGTGAATTAGATTATGAATCGTGGGACTGGAAATATTTCTAATTACTTTAAATTATCAGTTTTTTAATATAAGAATAATTTCTCTAGTGTAATTTTTTTTTTGTTTTCAAGTCAATCTAGCAAATCTATAGAAACTGTTCTGTTTTTTTATTCAACTTTTCTATAGAGTGGGACTAGCTATAGATTATGTATATCGATGAACAAATGTGGTATGCACTTTTAGTTTGGTTGCGCCTTTATGCTCTGTCGACCTCGAATGGGAAACATCGCAACGTTATGTATTTTTAATATGCTAATGATTTCATATGCTACTAAACTCTAAAATGACTTGTAGGAAACTGACGAATTGTTTTTTTTACATTTAGAGGGTATATCTGTGCACGTGCTAATCAATGTACACTACCAGGTAGTATTTATTTCCCATCCATAATCCAGAGGCCACCATGTGGGCTTAGGTTTTTTACTCGTAGGTTTCAGTTTTTCTGCTATATACTGCCATACCTCAAGTCTCTTCTTTTTCATTGGTTTAGGCTTACGTTTTTTAAGTATATCACCCAATTCCTGCATTTCTTCATCATTTCCCTTATTAAAAAGATGCTGAACGGCAATTATGCTGTCTAATGGTTCTTCATAATCTTCATCGAGAGTGCCCTTGATATCGTATTTCTTTTCAATTTCATGCATCATATTTAACAAATGCTGAATATCCCAATAAAAATGTTCCAATTCTTCTAAAAATGCTATCTGAAATATTATAAATAACATATTCGATCTATCTGTGTAGGTATGCACGGGCCAGAGAGAAGTAAGATACAGTTCTTTTTATTTCAAACTAGAGACTCGCCCAGGCTTCGCACGGGTAGAATTTTTTTTGAAAATAAAATGTAGCCCAGCTGATAATGTAATGTGAAAGAATTTTTAATCGGTTGAGTAGTTTTTGAGTTGATCCATTACATACAAACAAACAAGTTTATCTTTTTATAATATTAGCACAGATTAATCAGTTTACTACCGTAAAATATTAGTATAGGTGTAAAAAAATAACAGCTATGTTAAAACTAATAAGTATTTTTAATTCAGTTTTCACAAAACATTTACAGACTGCTGTCAACTTTACTATTATGATTTTATGAAGCAATAATAATCTGAAGCAAAAATTTGAACCATTTCATTATATATTTTATTAGGGAGCCGCAAATTTGGCCTATGCCTCGGGCGGCTGAAACATACGCTACGTACTATGTACGCTACGAATAGGGCTTGTAAAGGCGGTGGACTTCACGCGCCGGGAAGTTTTGCGACTTAAGGTCGCCGAGAATGAGCTGTTCCGGAAGATCCTTGGGGAGGCCGCGGATAACTACGAGGAGTTGGCGCTCCTACGAGAGCGCATAGGTGTGAGACCCTATGCGTTCCGAGCGTAGAAGCCCCATGAGCTCGCGATGGTCAGCCGGGGTTGGTTCCTGCACCTTTATGCCCTGTGCAGTGTTGCGGGCGGAGACAAATTTGATGCGGCGCGCGTCCTCTGCTCGAGAGACCTTATCTCACGACGCCTTCTCTTGAATAAACATCGGCGGTGGTGTTTTAATTTTATCGGCCTGAGGTGCCGGGGTGGCCTGTGAGGCCAGCGCTTGTCGGTTTGTCTCAGGGGCCGCGGGAGCGCCCGAGGCCTGAGGGGCCGCTTTCGTCGTTTTTGGGGAAGGGCTGAGAGTCTTGCTTTTCCACGGAGAATTCGCCCGCTTTCGACGCTCTCAGTGGCCTCGTCGGAGGAGGAGGGAAGAACTGCGTCCATCTCCTCTTCGGAGTCCGAGGCCTCCAACGCGTCAGGAGAAGCGGGCGAAGACCGAGTAAGAGGCGGGGTTGGGGGCGGGGGATCCCGATGAGAGTGTGATGACTCCAGTTGAGGCATCAGTAACGCGCGGAATTCTGTGTCCGTCAGCGTGTCCATGGCGCTGGTGCGGAACCCACGGCTTACTCCCCTAGCCACGCCGGGATCACCGGCTACTTCCGGGTATTTGCGTTTCCCTGAAGGGGAACCGCGGGCTTACCGGGTCGAAGCCCCGACCGATTCGTTAACGCCGCTAGGTATCCTCGGTCGACCACTAAAGTCGTGGCTTACTAATTGAAGTCGTTTTTTTAGATAGAAACACTGTGCGCAATGAAAATTGCACGCCCAGTTGGGATAGGTGATTATACCAAAGAAACAGAAACGCTCAGTACGCAATGGAAATTGCACACTGAGTTGGCGTGTCGAACGCGAGATACCGCGGCCGCGACGCGGGATACTGGTCGGGGGACGGCGCTGCAGGTAGTGCGGGCGCGACACGAATACACTAATTCACTGCGCACGATGCACTTGCACGACGCACGATGGCAGCGCAACGCAGACGCGCGGAGAATTCGAGAAGTATATAGAGAAACAAGTGAGCGGGCAAGCGACGCGTGCGTCCCGTACGTCCCGTACGGCGGCTTAGAACGGACCATAGATAATACATGTGTACGCTACGCAACTGGTTTTTGTCTGTTTAAATTGGCTATAAGCACGACAGCAGCGCCACCTAGCATGCTCAACTATTCGGGATTATGTCAAATAATGACATACTACAAATGTTTGACTGTTTTCTAATAAATAAAGTAAGTAATTAAAAGATTCATAGAAAGACGACAAATAGTATTTTTAGAGGAATTAGTTAAAAACAGTACTTAGAAAAAAGGATATTATTATAAAAACCGGTTTTGAATGTATAAAACACAATAGAAGTTTTCAACCTCAAACTGTGATGAAAAGAAATAAATTAGTTTTAGCACATGTAAGAAAAGTTGAAGAGCTACGAAATAAACGAGTCCACATTATTCGTCAAACATCGGTGACATTGACACGCTATAAAAAGTTTAAACGTAATTATTATCATAATTTTAAACGTAATGAAGCATGCTTAATTTAGCATTTTACGGTAGGTAAAGTACTTTAACATTATAGTTTATTACAGATCAATGATCCTCGTGTTGTCAACAAACTGACTATCCAGAAAAGTTACAGATTTCTGCCACGGAATGCGCTGTGATCGCTTTACTATATATACTCCCGCAATGCACTTCGCACATAGCGAATACAATACATACAAGCCCACTACAAATAGGTTAGCTATGAAAATAGTCACTTTATATGGGCACTTCGATAGTTTGGTGACGTAAAATTTTGGATCTGTGCCGTTTTGCGCGTAGTCAAGTCACTTTTCCGACATTCTACTTGACTAATGTTCTCATTAGTCCAGTAGAATGTCGCAACGCGGGGTGTGCGAATGACTCTCTTTTCGCTCGGTCCCGCTAACACCGCGTACGTCCCCCATAAAGTTCGAGTCCTGAGTCCACTATTACTACACAATATTGTATACCTGAATATCATACTTACCGTCTCTGTTTTATACAACATACGTTTACTTAACATATCATTTGTAGTCTGATAAATTGCTATCATCTTTCTGTATTTTTCTATGATTTCAGCCATTAGATAGCCGATTTCAAATGCTGATGATTTCATACCGTTTTGTTTAATATATTCTACTTCAGCAACCCTCATTTGACTGCCGCGAATGATATCACCCGTGAGATTAAGAATTTTTTCAGCTGTTGTTTTGCTTTCGCCGGTTAAGAAATGCTTAGTAGTTATTACCTGTCCGTAAGATAGCTCTAGATCTGCAAATGTTATAGTTTTTGATTATTTATTTAGTATTGTACGATAAAATAGAACGGTGCATCAGCGTTTTAAACTTTGGTTTAGTAAAGGTAGAGGTAACGGTAAAAGCAGGTAAGGAACACCCATAAGCAAATTGTGACATACCTAAATAAAACTATGTAGTTCCTTATAACAAATAGCTTTAATTATATACAAGAAGAATTTTCTATGGTTTTCGACAAATTTCTGAAAAAAAAAATAACGATGCTTTCAAAGAATTTCTGAATGGCCTTTTACCACTGTTGACACCAACGAGATCTTTATACTTTAGAGGGGACCGGGGCGAGGCGTGGGTGTTCCTCTTCTCATTACACCCATGACAGTGTTTGATGCCTTTAATTTATACAAGATAAAACTGTTTTGATTGTTATATGCAGTAACTACCAATACTTACACCAGAATAAAAACAATAATAATCCTTGATATTTCATTATTAGGTAAGACAGAACCCATTAATATGAGCGATAGGCTGGGAAGTGTAAAACGATTTTAAAATGCAATAAATTTGTTTTATGTTTAATCAATCGTTTAGGTGGTTTTCATTACATTCTCAATTGTTTAGAATTATTGGCAACGCTTATGTGGTAATCTACTAGCTAGAGGCATAATTACTTGTTCAAAAATAATCTGTTATTTACTTATTTAGTATTACATAAATATATATTGTGTTCATAAAAAGTTATTTTTGAAATGAATAAGCAATTAAGAGATACACAGTATGACAGGATTGCACGACAGTGTTATTGTAAAAATGAAGAACGGAAGGCTTAGATGGTTCGGGCACACAGAAAGAATGAGTGATGAAAATCTGACGAAGAGAATCTACAGAGCGACAGTTAGTTGTAGCAGAAGCCAAAGAAGGCCAAAACTGACTTACGGAGATCAAACGGCCACTGAAATGTCAAATGCACCTGCATACCCAGACGGAAATATGTGAGGAATGATGAGATTTGAGTAGGCGAAAGAAGTATGTAAGGACCACAAGTTTGGTGCCCCGTCCTCTGACTACACCGTTAGGGACATAGCGTGAAGATATGTATGCATTTTTGAAATATACCTATAATTTTAATATAGTGAAGTTATCACAGTAGACGTATTATTTACACGGGAGTTCATCTCTCGTATATTGACATATTATTGACAGTTCTCTTGGTGCAGTAGTTAGTGCATCTTCCTTTGAAGTCTAGGGTCAAATAGTACAAATTAATTAGTTACTAGCGTAATGCCATGCCAAGCGCTGATTACCTTATTAATAGGTAGTAACTTATTACTGTTGTACCTAGGTACATCTAATGTTTAGTTGGGGGTCTCAAAATTGGTGTAATTTTCTGGAATATTTATAAAAAAAAGACAATATGTGTGAAGATTTCACAACAGTATTAGTTCGCAGATTACATCTTCGACCACTGAGTTGTAAATGCAGGGACATGTATTTTAAAATTTGATAGGTACACACTAACAAACTGAAAAAACAACACAGTATGTAGATTTTTATATTACCTACATGATATTAAATAATAAAAAATATATATATTATCCTTTCAAAATTATATTGTACTAGCTGTACCCGCGACTTCGTCTGCATGGAAATTTTTTTCGTGGTTTTCTCGGATTAGGTTAGGTTATATGTGCACTTATATGTACTTACAAGGGTTGTTTGTGAAAAAAAGCCTACATCTAACCTACGTCTGTCTCCGGGCACATACTATCTCTGTACCTTTCATCATAATATAATTATATTCAGTGGTTTCATAATTTTTTTCCTACATATAGTTTCATCCTCCTTTTCACACCTTAAAAGTAGATTATTGTTAAAAAAAACAAACTATATTCGTCTTTTGATGTCAAACTATCTCCAAATTTCATCAAAATCGGTCTGGCGTGTCTCTAGTCTCAGAGATCTAAGAAATTAATTTTTGATGGTAACTATAACATTTACTGATATACAAAGTTATTTTGAAAGAATGGGTAAATACGAAAGGATATTAAATTACCCATGACTGCGGAAAACTTGTATTCTACAACTTCGCCACAATCAATAGTTCTAGTGTAACACCCCAAAGTTAAAAAAAAATAAAGGTGAGGCAACCCTAATATCAGCGTTTTTACGTCACTAGCAAACTTCTGGAATATAGGGCATAATGATAGGGTAGTACATTTTTTCCTATAAATGAATGTTTTTTTTGTATGGAAAACAAAATAAACGTCACCGGCACGCTTATTACGTAACATGCAGACAGCATGCGACAACCAATATCGCGCGATATCTGCTGTCAAAACGAGAATTTGTGTAATGTAATGCATATAGCGGCGCTAAATCTACCGCGAAAAGTGCATTTTACGGTCATAGAATAATAGATACGCAATCGTCATACATGATACTAATTTTTTATTATAATTCGTTACCGGTCGCATAGTGATCGCGTGGCTGCCGCCGTCTGCAAGTTTTTAGGTAATAACCCCGCCGTAATTATCGCATCGGCAATATAACAGTCAACAGTGACATGTTATAACCCCGGCGGATTTATACCCCCTTTCACATTAACCTTGTATATGGCCTTATCTTTTGCGCAAACACATGTTCTTACTATATACCAATTTTCATCAAGATCGGTCAAGCTGTTATTTAGTTATAACAGGATATACAGACAGACAGGCAGACAAAAATTTAAAAAATAATAGCATTCCAGTCAGAAAACGAATATTTATCCCAAAATTTGACAAAAAAAGATGTATATGCGGACAGACCTTACAGATTTATATAGTAAGGTACCTGCGGGTAATAAGGCCTGTCGTCTAATAAGGCCACTGAGCGCTCCCGCTAAAGGCAACACATCACAGACGCCTAACACACGAAGGTATTTTTATGAGTTTACAAACGCGAAATACCCCTCTTCCCGTCTCCAGGATTGTATCATACATTGCGAGAGACGACCGCGCGGTACGAATAATAAAAACCGGTCCGAATCAATCGCAAGTATTGATCGTAATGTTTCACTTATCTGTATAAATTTGCAGTGTAAAGTTCTTAATCATTTTAAGATTTTGTATAATAAATATTTGAATAACGTACTGTGATTCAAATATTTTTAATTTAGTTTCTCTTACATATATACATTGTCGACGTCTATTAAGGCGTACCTAATTTAAACAGATTTTGTTTCCTCCTACATCGTGAATCAAATGTATTTCATATAAATTTCGAGATTTTACGAATGTAAACATGTGTGTGTAATTTAATGCTAATTGAACAATCGTTAGTTTTAGTGTCTACGACCACGATGCCTGTAGAACGAGCATTTACTCAAATGAATGGTTGTTATGGGGAGAAAATTACAGACTTTTTAATAATTTTTAATGTTATTGCTGCGTTTATACAATTATTGATTTCAAGTATTAAATGTATAACGCGTAGTTTGATTATTTAAGTATATTAGAGCTGTAGACTTTATTACCCTACCATAGTAAAATAAGGCCTATTGGCAAGGTTTTGAATAATGTTTTATTTTGTTTTTGTTTATTGTAAAAAATGCCATTTTCCCCTTATATTTTATAGTAATTGAACTTTTAGACCTAATTATTATTAAAGTCTGTTGATTATATTGGTTATTTTTCATTTAATTTCAAATCTTCTTTAGCTAGGCCTTAATACCAACAGGTACCTTAGTATAGATTAACATACAAAAGCAACATTTTACTGCCGAAAATTTAATTACTAAACCCTTAAAAAGTAAAAAATACTACCTACTAAACGTCGATTACACTAGAGCTTCGGTTTTTCGTTTCAGAGCCCTTTCACATTTTTGTGCGAAATACTGATATTTTGACGCTTCTCAGAAACGTTAAGTTTTTGTAATATTCTGCGGGCAGTTTATAAATTATAATAGATCCATTTCTTTTCTTGAATATTGCTGTTGCATAAAATTAATGTGAGAGGGTGAGCTAGCAGCAGCGCATTCAACAGCAAAGATTGATGAAATGCTATCAGCTCCGGCACCTTTAAATCTATCAAGACCTTTTAACAACTTTTTGCACTTGTCAAACACTGGCTTGTGCTGGACATAGAGTACACATTGACTGGTGGCAAATGTCCCTTACTATACAAAAACTAAAAATGGTTGGCGAATAGATTACATATTCCAACTCCATTAGTTGTCGTTTCAGAGTCAAGAGTCATGCTTGTTAGAAATGAATCAATGCCTCCTCGTTTACGTTTGACAAATGACCAAAACAATTTTGGATTAGAAGATAAAGTGCTTTCCAACCGTTCCATGTAGATGTAACACTATGCGCATCTTTTTTTTACTATTGAATTTACGAATTTTTTGTCTAAATTTAAACTTTTCTTTGATTAATTTTATAAGGTTTGAGGAAGACCATGGGGGAAATTTTTCCTTTTTACTAGGTTTCGTCTTAGGCACATATTCGACGACAGCAGTTAATAATATTATGAAAAATGTCTCTCATCTCATTAACTGAACCACATTCTAATAACTTATTATCCCAAGAGATATCATTAAGTTTCTGAGTAACTTTATTATAATCAACTCTAAAAAAACAAATATATCGTTCTGTATTACATTTCTGCAACCCACAACGGAGACAGAAAAAGATAAAGGAGAAACTGGTCTATGCTCAACAATGAATCGCTTGGCGATTCCAAATCAGTGACAATTTGATTGCACAAAATTAAGCCCAAAATTCTGCCTTGATGGTTAAGAATACAATTATAGTCCAGTCTACAACGGCTTTACCTCAGATTTCCATCAACATGCATCGATTTGCTTGAAATTTTAACAGTAGATAGGGAATACTTAAAAAAACAAAGTCTACCCTATGTCGATATGTGCTTTTACCTTAGGGGTGGTAATTTTTTTATTAAAATTAACCTCAGAAATCGATAGAAAAAAGCATTCTAAATACAAAATATTCTATAGTTTTTTCGAAAAATCAATTCTTTTTGTCTTATTCGTGAATGAAAAATTCAATTTTTGTTACAAAAAAAATCATATTTATAATCGTTTTTTCACAAATAACTCAGAAACTTTCAATTTTATCAAAAAAACCATAAGAAGCTAAAATGTAGCTTATGAAAAAATGTGGGATGTGCCCGTTTACAATGGGCTCGCGAACACAGAAATTCATGTCAGAAGAAGACTGGTGTTGTGTTTGCTTTTCCGATGAATGTCGTTTCGGTATGAGGCCGGATACAAGACGTACTCGAGTTTGGAGGACCTCTGGACGTCAAGAATGTTTGAAATTTTGTCAGGAAGTTTATTTATATGGAGAAGGAACAATAAATAATGGTTTGGGCCGGTATTTGGATCGGTGGAAGAACCGATCTCATTTGGATCAGGGGCAACTTCATTGCTCAGATTTATGCGAAGAGGATTAAATAATAATAAAAAATAAATATATCTCTTGCCGACGCTCGCATCAACGTTCTGCCGTGGCCTGCTCAATCGCCAGACATGGGATATGCTTCAAAGAAGAGCTCTGCCGAGTATGGATGCCGTGCATACCCCACAACAACTTTTTGACTTGTTAGAAAGAAATTAGAAAGTGAACCAAAGATTCTGAAGAATTAAAAATGGAATAACTGGAAAACGGTCAATTTTAAGGAGAAAATACTAAGTACCTTTTTTAAAGTTCTTTAAAAAATATTAATCCTACTGATTGGGGGGGTGGACTAAAGTTGAAGGATCCTTGCAACCCATCAAACTACAGAAAAGTCCTGCACCCGAAGAACTCTTGCAAATGATATTTTGCAATTGCCAAAAAGGATGCGGTGCATCATGTGGCTGCCGAAAAATTGGACTTTTTTGCAAATCAACTTGCAGTGGATGTTCTGGGGAACATTGTCAGAACAGTGCTCCAATAACTGATCAACTGATCAATTTATACATTAATATGTAACATAAAATACTGTACACTAAATACATGAAAAAATTATATTAAAATATTCCTTTCTAATTTTCTAGTGTGATTCGTCTCAATTACACACGCGACCTAAAGTGTGTGCTTCGGCAAAGGGCGAGAGGAGCTCGGCTAGGTTATCACCTAAAAAATTACAGACGGCGATAGCTGCGCTGTAGTCGCGACGGGTGGCTTAGTCTTAAATTCATTTTTTGCTGAAAGAGCGAGTTAAAATCTTAGAATTAACATGTTACAACAAGTATATTACAACTGTTGAAAGTTCAATTGCAAGAAACCCTAAACATTGTTGGTCTCACCTCAAACCTTTCATAATCTCAAGATTTTTTCCACATGAGGGGTAGTTTTCAAGATGAAAATTTGAAAAATAATTCTTTACAAGTTGAATACGACGAAAGAAATCAATTTTATATATATAATATATTACATTCTATAAATAATACCGTAAATTATTTTTTAAAATTTTTCCGTAATAAGGGTTGATTTGTAAGGGTTGAAAATCTGGGATAAAAAAATACTTCAGTTCAACACGATAAAAAGATACGCATTTAATATAAATTAAGAAATATAAAGTGCTATAATTCTTTTTTTTAATTTTATCATAATAGTGGTTGGTTTTTAAGGGATGAAATACATCGATTAAGGGTCGAAAAATCATAAATAGTATCCTAAAGCCTCAAGCAAGTTTTCTTCAAACCCTAAATATGTTTTTTAACTTTCTAAATGCTTCGATTTTTATTTTATTGAATTTTGGCAAAAAGGGGTTGTTTTCACCCTTTAAGAATAATTTGCACATATTAGCATTGGGTAGATTTTGAAGTGAAGGGTTAGTAGAACTTAATTCCAAAATTTCACGCAAATCGACGCGTGTTGATGGAATTCTGAGGTAATACCATATTTTTACCGTTGTAGACTGGACTATTATAATAATTGAGTTAGTGAAGCGCCAAATAATCAAGTAAGATTTCACCGTGACTGCCACCGTTAGCATCGCCCGACAAAGAGCAACCTATGCTACAACTAGATTAAGAAATCGAGCTAAGATTGCAGTCACCTATTATCAAGGTACAATCACTACTCCCTTCCAATAACCGATTACTATTAGCACAGCTATTAGTCAAAAAATTTTCCAGAATGATTGTTCGATGGGTGGTGGGAGATACCGCAAATAATATAAAAAGGTTGGTGTTTTCCATTGGTTTTAACTTCTCAGATAACCCAAATATCTTCACATTTGGACTCATAATTATTTAATCTAGTTGATTTAAGGTTCCTTAACACCGCAACTAGTACACTTTCACCCCCCATTTCACAGATTATTGATAAAAAAGTAGTCTATGTATTTTTGATAAATGATGTCTTATCACCGCACCAAATTTTATCATTACCTAGATTTAGCGTTCACAATACAAAGTTCCATCCCCATTTTCACCCGCTTAGGGGTAGTTTTTTTTAATAAAAAGTAGCCTATGTCCATTCTCTGATGTCGAACTATCTTCTTGCCAAATTTCATCATAATCGGTTCAGCGGTTTACCATTTCCCATATATTCCCTTTCATCCAGGCAGATTTTCTAAAAAATAAGTAGCCTATTATGAATGCAATCACATGTTTCTACTACGTACCGATCATCAAGATTAGTTGAGCCGTTCTTCAGTTGTAAAAGCACATACAGACAGACAGACAATTTTTAAAATGGTAGAGTAGAAGTTAGTGAGTTATAAAATGACTATGTATCACAAACTTGGACGGTAAAATTATAATTAGCGACAGACGCTAGAGATTTATATAGTAGTACAAATAGGTACTTAAGCATCCCACAATAAATACTGCAAGAATTTAAAGACAGGTTGCACATTAGGTATGTTTTATCGTGATCCGCCGTTTAGAAGATGAGATCTAAAATGAGCTCTTTTTAGTTAACTTGCATGTGTAATATGTGTTTATCTTATAATGGCTTTTTCGTTGATTCTATATTTTTTACCGTAAACATACATAAGCATAGCAAAGACATCTATACAACTATATAAATCTCTAGCTTTTGTCTATAATTTCAATTTTTTTTGTTAAATTTTGTGGTAACTAGTGTAGTCGTTTTATGACTCACTGACTTCGATTCTACCATTTTTTAAATGCATTAATATTTGTCGAACGGCTTGGCCGATCTTGATGAAAATTGGTACGTAATGTGATTGTGCATTTATTTTTTAGAAAGTTTAGCTCTAAAGGGGTGAAAAGGGTGATGAAACTTTGTATGGCAAATGTTAAACTGCTGAAGCGATTATGATGAAATTTGGCATGGAGATTTTCACCCGTTCCCCCTTTTCACATTCTTAGGGGTAGATTTTTATTTTGAATGGGAAATGCTAAACCGCTGAATTGTAATGAAATTTTTTCAGACAACAATTTGTACGTATATACATGTACATGTAATCTAATCTAACCCGGGAAAGCCACGAAAAAGTTTTCCGCGCAGACGATGTCGCCACAGTACAAGTAAGCATACAGTATGCTATCTTCATACAAACGCTCCCTCGTCGCACGGTGTGAGACGCTCCCGCGCATTTACTGACTAAATATTACGTCAATCAAGTTTATGAGCATAATGTTCAGTATATGGATGTTTGAATACATCTATATCGAAACCGGAAATATTTCTCTGTTGCTAATTTGTAGGAAATATATTATCATAATGATCTAGTTACTTTGTTGCTGATTTTTTATTATACTGCACACAAAATGCATTTTTTTTGTCCATTTCCACCATACTAACTCACAAACTTTTGAAACTAGATGTAAAATACTAGTTAAATTATATAAATAAAAACGTATTAAATTTGCAATAATATAAAATGAAAAGATAATGTGACAATTTAATATAGTACCTATTATCAAATACGTAACCCAAGAAAAACATTCAGTCCAAGTCAGTAGCCCTATTGCGTGTTTACGTACCAAACGACCGTAGGTAATTATCTCTAGGACACTGCCGAGATAGAATACTGTATGCTTACTTGTACTGTGATGTCGCGGGTACAGATAGTATTATTACAAAATAGCTTCAAAATAGCAACAAATCGTAATGTCTGTACATTGAGATGTTTTTAAAAATGATTTAACTAGGCATTAGAATAGGCTTTCCTGATTTCAAAATAAATACTTATAGAAATTTTGTATGTGTATTTGTGTTTATTTCTTCAAAGCTAAGAAACTGCCATTGAATTTCTATACGAATCTCTCTGTTTGAAGTACTGGTGTCTCATTTAATAAAGTGCATATCATCAAGTTCATCTTTATTAAAACGGTGCGAAGTTATTTTTAATTAGTAAAAGATATGAACTTGAGTTTTGATTAGTAAAAATTAATTATATCTAATCATGACTACGTAACTAGTGGTTTCTAGGTAACTTATCCTAATATTAGTAGTGCTAGACAGGTAAATACTAATCTCTATTTAATCTTTACTTTTAAAATATTACAAACATTAATATAACACAAATATTAAATATAATAATATGTAACTAAATACAATATTTGTGTTAAGGAATGTGGTTGTATTTCCTTTACATGCATTTAACGTGCCGAGAACACTAAAAGAAAAAAAAATTAACAAAAATCGAAACTTTTAATTCGGAAATGTATCAAAATTATATTTTATACTGAAGTCGCTTCGTTACTCGCTACTCACACTGCAATAAAGCTGCGAAAGTCGCACGTATATATGAATGTCCGAGTGCGCCAATACCTAAATTCATGTGCTTACGATTTGTCATAGGGCTCTTAATATAATATGTAAGCATGTACTGAAACCTAAAAAGTAAATAGTGTGATTTAATGTTTTGACCAACTTATATGTTAAATGGCTTGATGTTATGTATGTATGTATAAAAAAAGTAAAAATGAAGCACAAAAATAATATAAAATTAATTTATTATAGACATAGTTTACTGTTTCATTCATCTTCTCATATATAAAATATCAGAACTCATTTCTATGTGTACTGGTAAATGAAACACTGGAAATCTTTGTATTATTTCAGTATTTCCTAACTACTTATTCTTGCTATTGTTCAAAAAATTACAAAATAAGGAGCAAAAAAGTAATTTTATTGTACAAAATTGCGCTTTAGGCGTTTAAATAATATAGTTCAATTTCAATTGATTCAAATAAATAGTTATATATTACTTCATATTTATATTACAAAAAAATAATATTGTCATCTAACAAATATTGTGGCATTCCACAGGTTTTATAAATACCTATTTGTTAGCATTTAACTTCAACAGTATTATGTTTATGATAAAAACTTTATAGATAGGTAAATCAAAGTAAGATGCAAATTCTAACACAAATATGGTATAAAGTTGATGTGGAATGCTACAAAAATATTTAAAATTCTCTCTATTTAAACCTATGTAGCCATAAATAGTTTCGATAAGGAAAGTAATAAAAAATAATGTCATCACAACGTGCAACGCCCAACCTTTCATCAGTAGCCATGCGTACAGTCATTGTACATTGTCAATTTATTGTAACAGGAATACTTTATTAAAGGGAAAATTAATTGGGAGTTTTGGTTTGACCCGGACTTATTTATATACAATAGGAACTCTAATTTGAAAGTAATTTGTGTGCGGCCGTTTTAGAATACAATATTCTTACGAACATAAATAGCGAGTTTAATGCAAAGCAATCTTATGTATGGTGTATTTAAGAATTAAAATACGAGTCACTAATTACTGCTATACACTGCAGAATAGAAGTTAAAGGTTCAAATGAGTACTAAACAATCTTGAAGGACAAGAATATTGAGTGGATTACATGTATATTCATTGGATGTGAGCTTTCACTTCAGAATAATAACGCTCAGGAATGTTCGAACTAGCGAGTGATATTGAAAGCGAGCTAAAAGTTAAAAGTATAGATAAAAATTAGTACTTATCTATTTTTTTCAGGGAGATGTGTTCAACAGGAGTTTGCCTGGTAAAACAGAGCCATTTATGGCTCCAAATAAATTGCTTGAATTTCATACACTTCATCAATTTCTAAGAGTTATTATTCAGATTCCTTGCAAACAAATATTGAAAATAATTGTACTTCAAAGTATTTATATGTTTAATACAGTTTTCGTTTAAATAGTATTTTAAGTTCTGTAACATTTACATCTAAATAAGCTAAATTTTAACCATAGATATATATGAATTAAAACCAAAGGATTTTTATTTACTATGGGTGAGACAAAATTTAAGTGTATATGTATACGGTACCTACTCTAAAAAATATCGTCAATTGTAAAAATTATTTAGATGCGAATCAAATAGCTTCAAATTAAATCTATTTAGTACCTACATAGTACACACCAACTACAAAAATAAAAATTGAAATTTGAACCTCACTAGAATGTTATAGTTATTAAAACAGTCACTTCAAGTCCGGTAACATTGAATTAAATTTTCATTTTAAATATATTAAGGTAAGGCATTATTATTCAAAGAATTAATAAGTTTATATAGATGTAAGAATGCATACAAATAAACGGTAAAATGTCACACACAACATTAAAAAAAATATGAGCGAGTTTTTCTACTCGCCCCTCTTAGCAATAGTATTTCAAAGGCAACTAAAATTGCTCTGACAAGATTAGGAATTATATCTTATATAATATGTTATGTATATTAAAGTCCGTTCAAAATAGCTTCGATGCTAGTTAACTGATCGAATCTGAGCTCTAGAATTTCTTATGGATGCTTCATTGAGAGGCGAAACATGTGAGAAGTTTGAGATTTGGGCTGAAGATAGTGAAAAATTATAAGAATTCATCATATAAAATAGCTTGATTAAAGACAAAGTAAAGTTAAAGTATGACAAAGGGACGTGAATATTGTTGGGACAGTATTCATCTGTGTAGAAACACAGATTCCTTAGTTACTATAGTTTGAGCAATATCTCACTGCAGGTACAGTCATAAACCATATTTTCCGTAGTTATATCTGCACATGCAGTGTATATCATTAATATAAAATTCAGTCGTAGTGACCTACCCGTAGCGTAAAGATCATTCATTCATTTAATGGTCTGTCAACGCTACTGGCCACAACAATTTCAAATTGTGTATTTGAATACTTAACGACATGGAGGCTGAAAGAAACTGTGTAGTTCATTTAATAATTTATTATATTTAAAATTTATTAAAAATTAAATTTGTTTTTTTTAATTTTCTATAAAGTTGTCGACAACATTGTCAGCACAAGCGCTGTACATTACTACACATTGTCATAAGACCTATAAGTGCAAGGGAGCATGCCATATATTATTCCTCTTTGCTCACACGCTTTATTGTCACGCCTGCAGCAAGATACTGTTTAAAGTATATTGTAAAGTAGAACTACGTTTATTAATATTTATTCTTGCACAAAAAGGAAATTTTTAGTGTGGAAAAATAATTAGTGTGAAATTATATTCTCGATATTGTTGACAAAACAAATGACACAAATGAATCTTGGCTTACAATACAGTTTTGGCGTTATTCAAGTAGTTTTTATTGTTGTTCCTTTTAATAAGTTATATTAAGAGAGCACAATTTATTCAATTTAGGCAAGACTAAGTAAATATTTTATCAGTAAAAATTTGAACAAATAGACACCCAAAATAATTATAACAAGGTGTATTCTGTACTGTTTATTTTGTAATAATGTATGTATATTGTATATGCATGCATTTTTAATGTACGTATATTTTAAGTAAATGTTACACTTTATATGATTAAAGTACAATATACTATAATGATCTCCCTTAGTTTTATGTGGGCGGTCATTAATTAAAAATTTGAACAAATGGATACCCAAATTAATTATAACATGGTGTATTATGTACTGTTTTGTAATAATGTATGTATATGGTATATGCATGCATTTTTAAGGTACATATATTTTAAGTAAATGTTACACTTTGTATGATTAAAGTACAGTATACTGTAATGTTCTCCCTTAGTTTTATGTGGGCGGTCATTAATTGAAATGTGTGTTGGATCTACAAATATTTTCTACATTATTTCAAAAAAAGAGGCAGATGTCAATCTAGACTATATTTTATTTCCATCTAGGGACTTATTATTCCTTGTAGTCACATTTAATAATAATATTTATGAGAGAAATTGTATAAAGTATGGGAATAAGCATGGGAACTAAGCATGTGTACAGGCTATCAACGAAAATTTCAAAATTCATATTTTGAACAATGATACTGCACCAATTCGGTAATCGAGCAAGTATTTTTTGCATCATAAAAGGGAATCAATCACTGAACCTAAACACGTGCAGTATTTTTGTTAGAATCAATTAAGATAAATAACTTTGGTATGGGTGTTACCACATTTAGAAGCATACATCGCTGTTGTCATTACAAGCATTAAACGCTATGCCGCTAACACTAAGCGTAAGTCCCAAGGGGCACCAGCGCAGCCAGAGGCACGGCTCGGAGGCGCGGCGCGAGGGTAGCCGAGGGCGGAGCACCAAGGGCGGAGTGCCGAGGGCGGAGCGCCGAGGGCGGAGCGCGGCGGCGCCCTCTCGCGTCAGCCGCGCGGCTACGACGAGTCTTCGTCGTACCACGTGCGGAAGTCGCAGCTCTCGTCGTAGTCGTCCTGCGAACAACATTAACAACACGTAGAGGCGCCGCACCTCTCATACACAATACAGTACAGTATTGAATACAGTACATTGAATACAGTATTAAAATATGATCGAAACCTTGGTCGGATCGAAAGAACAAAATATTTTTTCCCATGCACTCCTTGGAAATAGAAGAAGTGATATTTCAATTTCATTTGGATTTGTAATTTATGATTTTCGGTTTTAAAGTACAGTAGTAGAGTATGTTGAGCTCTGTACAAACATTTACATGAATTGTGAAACTTTAAGTTCTGGGATGTATAAGCAAGAAGTCATTCTAAAGAGAGTGTTGGAAACACACTAACTTAATGTTAGATAGCGATTTCGGACAAAGTATAAATAAAATAATAATAAGTACTCAAAGATATTAATGTTAAATAAAAGAATTGGTCTAAAATATGATAATGAAAATATGATTATTAAATTTTTGTCCTCGTTTCTAGTTTTGAGTTATCAGTTAGTCAAAGTCGAATCAATTTATTCAAGTAAACCCAATCACGAGGTATTTTTGAACGTCACGAGTTAAAATCTCTATGTCAAATTTCAGGTCTATAAGACTATTTTTTTATTCGATGTAAGAGGCTATACACGTCACACCAGACCGGTATCACTACGCCCAACATTGATCTATTTTAATCGTCATTATGTTACAAAATGCCAAGTCCCACTGCAGTCGGAAATCGCAGGGTATTCCTTGGAGTGACGTGCTGAACCTCCTCCGGACTCAGAAATTACTGACCGAGGCAGGATCAACGAGTGCGCATCAGTGGTTCGCAGTCAACAAAATATGCATAGGCGTTTCATCCGCCTCTTGGCAGTAACGGCATATTCTTGTGTTGGACAGCCCCATGATAGACGTCCTCATTTAAGCAATAATGGCCAGTGAATGCTCTACCCACGGACCAAAAATAATACTGGACGGAGCCATAATGAGTTGCCACTCTTAAACTGTATGTCGAACGAATTTTCGTGTCTATCTCATTGAGCGTAACCTCGACTAAAACAGGCTATAGCGGCAAACTCGCACTGTCGGTGTAATTCGTATTAGTTCATGACTGACTTGACGTACAAAACATTGCAATACTGAAATAATTATTTGCAACAAAAATATGTCATGTTCAGTTGTGTATTGTTATACTGTCACCTTTCCCTAGTCACGCATATTAGTACGGGCACAGATTAATTAGGGTACAAGTCTAAAAACTAGGTCAACAAAAAACGGTCGCGCTCTTAGAACAAAAGCTGCGTCCATATTGATTCTTGGTCCGAGGCTCTAACCAAGATACGGAAGTTGGTCCGGCTCATTGCCGTAAAATGGTGACTAACCGACATCCAAGCGTGGTCAAGCACGTCCTCGGCTGCGAAGCGCAGGTCCGGCTGCGGCCGCAGCATGTTAGCCACCAGGTCAATGGCTCCGGCCGACACGCGCTCCCAGTGCGGAGCGGGGAACTCTAGCCGCGCCGACAAGATGGCGTCGAATAGCTTCTCCTGGTCGCCGTCCGGCGACGAGAACGGCGGGAACCCGCACAGTAGGATGTACAGGATCACGCCCGCCGCCCACACGTCGATCTGGGCCGGAGGAGGAACAAAAATAATAGTCCTCTTTATGCAAGCGTTGTTTAATACTGCGTCCGTTTTTACATGGCGCAGCCTTCGATCACAAATAAAGAACTAGATTCACAATATTCTATAAAATTTAAACAAATTATAGTCGGAATTGACATATACATTCTCAATATCGTAGAATACTATCGGTAATGTTATGTTAATCTAAAGTAAACCATCCGTCAAAACATAAGGTTGTAAAAGCTCGTAAAAATTATTGCTTGCCATAAAAACGAAGTTTGTTAAAAATAAAATATTTAAAATTCAATCTTATGCTTCGTGCTTAAAGTATAATTCACATAATACATTTAAACCGCTTTTTACGTCATTTTGATTTGTTACGTGAACATGACAAGAATAAAAAATATTTATTACTTTGCGGAAATCCATCTCATGTGATAAATTCCTAAAATCTCTAGCTATTTTCTGCTCAAACTCCAAAAACCACAATCGACACGTGTTTTGCCTCTTAAGGAAGCATCCTCAGGATATTCCAGAGATAGGATTCGGTCAGCTAACCAGCACCGAATCCGATTGATTGGATTCGGTGCTGGTTAGCTGAGGCGAAACACGTGTCGATTGTGGTTTTTGGAGTTTGAACAGAAAATAGCTAGAGATTTCAGGAATTTATCACAAAAGGATAAAAAATATTTAAATTGTAATGTTAGACAAAGAACAAAATGTTGCACGTCAGGCAATGACGTATTCAGACGCAATTTAGGAATATAGAAAACTTGGGAGCAATTACTGATATTTTTTTATTTTCAAATGGGAAATTATAAGCGAGTTGTTACTGAATATATTATCGTCATTGTCTAGAAAATTAAAGAATTTAAAATCATTATTAAAAAAGGTTTTGGTTTTAGTTTATTAATTATCTAATGTAATAGAAAGATACAGACAAACGAGGTACTACTGTTTCATGTACGTTTAGTATTTATAAAAATCCTTGACTGAAGAGTTAAACAAATTAATATATAAATATAATGAAGACATACAAACAAATAAATAATAAAGTTGAATCGTATTGGACGCTATTCACATTTGATTCTTACATACTCTGCGCATTTTTCTATGAACCTGTACGAAGTGCAGTACGAAATATAGATTTTTAAACAAGCTGACAAAGTTTGGCTGCAAACCAGCATGTGAGAGAGAGACAACCGATTCTGAACTCTGATTATGTCTTGAGTAGTTGTTAGTGTCTGTTGGCTAGTTGTTGCCACTGATTGGTCACCACTTGGGGTTAAGTACCTGTTTTCTTCCGTTATTTTCGTTTGACAAGTAATTCACGGGTATTTTTAAAACCGTTTGATAAACTTTAAAAGTTAATACCAATTCAGAAATTATTCTTCACTGATTATTTCAGTAAAGCGAGCCGGACTTTTGGGTTTGTATGAAGTACAAGGTACGGTCGGTGGAGAAAAGCTATATTGTTTTTATTATGAGAAAAATAATACTAGGGTCAATTTACAGTATCCATAAATTCATAATTAAATACAGCAAATCCTTTTTTACAATCTTTAATTTACAGTACCAAAAATATATTTAAAAATTTGTACCTATAATATTAAAAAATCGACTCTATTAATCAAAACAGAAATAAAAGTATAACCCGAGCAAATTAGATGTGAATGCTGTAGTATGGTTTTAAATTTCTTATTCATGATTTTAAATTGAAGGGTGTTAAGGTCATGTCATTTAGAAAATATAATTACAAATTTAATAAAAAAGAGCTATGTAACGTATTATTACTACGAAATAATGAACACCTCAATAAAAAAATATTAATTATTTGCCAAAAATTAGAATCTCTCGCTTTTTTTAGCATTCTAGATGTGTTGTTTTTACAATTTTTAAATTGAGGAAGGAGCAATTTGACATGTTCGCTGTTAACTTTTTCAAATATTATTAAAACAATGTGCACTCAAATGAATATTTGAGTTCAAAAACGTCCGATCTAAATCGGACGTTTTTGGAGTGTTGATTGTGTATCTAGTTTTTTATTTGTGGTCGAAGGGCACAGCGTAAAGTTTTTAATGTTAAAACTATCTAGTGGCTTTGAGCAATTGATGGAAGGACCTCTTAACAGAATAGAAATATAACACTAGGATGTCTTTATAGAAAGCCAGCGTGAAAAACTTAACTGAATGCATTGTTTTTTATTATTATCTATACATTATAATACAAATGTAACTGATCGCTGTTTGTACATGGAAGATTTATGAGGAAAACTATTACTCCTCCAATAATAGTTTTTCTCATATATTACGTGTGCACTCAAATTGTAAAATGAGAAAATAGCTACTTATCAACCGCAAAAATGTGCGTTTAGATAGCGTTTATCCCGCAGGGGTTATAAAAAGTTATTTATATGCGAATTTTCAAATCCAAGATGGTGAATATAATTTTTTTTTTGGATAAATCGATATGGGTGTCAAATTCTAGGTATATTCTAGGGGAGCTGATTACGAAAAGGACGTTCATTTCCAAATCCAAGGTGGGGAATATTACTTTTTTGGATAAATCGACATGGGTATCATATTCTAGGTTTATCGGAGTGCTGATTACGAAAATGGATGTTCATTTTCAAATCTAAGATGGTGGCGAATATTACTGTTTTGGATGAATCGATATAGGTGCTATATTCTAGGTTTTTAGGGGTGCAGATTATGAAAATGACGTTAATTTTCAAATCCAAGATGGCGAATATTCGTTTTTTTGGATAAATTGATATGGGTATCCTGAAGATTCTTCAGACTTTTTTTTAATAATAATAAATATTTATTAATATATACATATATATATCTATATATACATAATATATTAATACAATCAAAACAAGTTGCAGAAAATGGGAAATCTTCTGACTCGAATTAGTCGAAAACTATATCTTAGGACGTAGAATACTTATCATAAAACTATAAAATTAAAATAAATAATTAGTGTAATAACAAAGAATGTAAATCACTGTCCATGAGTCCTTCAAGTCTATCACAGTCAGTCAGTCAGCCATTCAAGTCTCACGCTCTATGCCGTTGCCCAACTGCGCTCTACCCTACCTCTGCTGGGACTTTTATCTCCTCAAAATAGATGTTAAAAAAATATCATATATATACAAACCTTTAATCCATACCCAGTTTCAAGTAAAATTTCAGGAGCTACATAAGTGGGAGTGCCACAAACAGCGTGAAGGGGTCTCCACACTTCTACAGCTAAGCCAAAATCAGCCAGCTTCAACCCGCGTATACTGCCGTCTGAACCTACTTCTACCTATGAAGAATAATATATAAACAATAATTAGGTAATAACGATTTAAAAAACAATAATAAGGGTTTAAAAATGCATCAGAAGATACTTGATACTTTTGTAGACTTCCAAATGTTATTTACTAAGTATGATAAATAGGTGAGTTGTGTGCTTTTCTGATTACAAGTTTGTTTCTATAAAAATCTTTATGTATTCTCAGTTAAAATTTACAAAATACAGTTTTATCTTTCATTAGTAACGGTATATATAGTAGGCAATTATATTCATAAGTAGTTAGAAAAATTTATAATGATTCAAGCGAATATTTCTCTAAATAAAACAAGTTTGCGTTAATAAGGCTAAGAGTTGCATAATTTTTTTCGTAGAGGTTAATTTTGAATATAAAATTAAATGTATGAGGTGATTTAGTTCTCTTACCAATAAATTTTCAGGTTTGATGTCACGATGAACTATAGAAAGCGAGTGTAGGTATGCAATAGCTGATGTTAAATGGCCGATTAGCAAACGAGCTTGTGGTTCAGAAAATTTTGAAGCGGCCGCGATACTATCAAACAAATCCCCACCTAAAAATAAACACACATTCAGTGGTATGTGTTTATAAATGCCTTGTAGTAATTAGTATTTAATGGTGGATATGGGTTTAAAATCAAATCACTCATTAGTTTATTACTTGATTACACAAATACATACCGCTAACCAATTCCATGATGAGAAAAAGCCACTCTGGACTGTCTTGTTCTTCAATTAGGGACACAATGCGTGGATGACATAATTTTCTCATTACGCGTACCTGCGAAATAGACAATATGAAGTCTTAGTAATACCAGTAGTATATTTAACCTATTTCGGGAACTCATATGGTAGATAAGTAAGATTTTATAGCCTGCACTAGCAGTTGGGGTCAAATCCTTGTTCTCATAGAACTTTGTTGAATAGGACAAGTTTATTGACTATCCTGCAAGACGAAATTAATTTGCGATAATCATTTTCTAGATTTTAAGCTAGGATATAATATCACTTCTCCTGTAATTTTTTTGATATCAATAATATTTACCAAAATGCTGTTTTAAATACATATAATTTTTCTGTATGCGTGTTAGTCACTGAAGTCCTAAACGGCTGAACCGATTTTGATGAATTTTTTGTGTGTGTTTGAGTGGATCCCTGGATGGTTTAGATCTAAAATTAGACCCGGTAGGGGGCGCTGCAATCGGATTCTAGGAATTCTATTTTTATTCCAACGTTACGACAGGACAACGTCTGTCGCGTCTGCTGGTTTAATTTACGAGCCCATTACGGTTTTAGCTAACAATAATGACATAGCATAGAAATGTGCTAAGATAAAAATTCAGTGACATTTTCTCACTAAGATTTTGTAACATTGCTGGTGTATTCGAATGAGTCAAAGAAATAATATTACTGATTGTTATTTTCTGTCGACATGTAACGACGTGTCACAAGGTTTATGAAAGAAATTACATACATGTATGAAATCAACTTAAGCGAATCTCTGACAGCCTCGCTCATACAATCAAATTACAATGCATCCTTTTCTAATGAAAGTAAAAATAGAATTGTACATACATATCTCACGCTGTATCGCTAACGGGGTAGTCAGAGAGGACGGAGCGCCAAAAAGTAGAAATAGAATCACGTAACTATTTTCTTTTTTTGCTATTTTAGCCTGTTCTATGTTATGTTGTTCTTCTAAGGTTTTTAGTATATTCAATGAATGTGACCATACACGTCATTTTTTATTAGTCGAATTATTTTTACTAACCTCAGCTTCAACATAATGTTCTTTTCCTTTGCATTTTGCTTTATCTATTACTTTTAGCGCATAATCTTTGCCAGTAGTCTTGTCTTTACATATCCGTACTACAGCAAAGTTTCCATCACCTATAAAAAAATGGATTTCTTAGTTGTACTGTATTTGTAAGCTGTAATAGGTATGTGGTAGTATATTAATACTAACACCATAGATTAATTAGTCAATAGGTAACAGACGCATTGTATTTTTTTGATAATTTTATTACAAATAATTTTATGATATTTATATAACACAAAATTATAGGATCAAACAAAACAGGGTGTTAAAAAAGTTCATTAAATATGTTTTTCCTCAATAAATACTGAAGTAATACTGTTGGAGCAAAATGTTATGGTGGTTACTGATTTCTTTAAGACTTTCTTAAACAAAGTGAACATTTGAAATTGTTAAATAGGGTCATCTAGCGAAAAAAAACCATATTTAACTTTCACGAGGAGACTACTAAATGGTGCCTAAAAATGTCACTATAGAAATAAAATTTCATCAGAAATGTCACTGGATATAAAAATTGCCTTTCTGAATGTAATTAGGGCACTTTCACTTACAAAGGGACAGTTCTGTAAGGATAATGTGGACTCACGTATAAAGTTTAGCTATCCACCGCTCAAAAATTAACTAATCGATACATGTGTCGCCTCTTAACGAAGTATCCTTAGGATATTTCAGAGAGCAGACTGTCATTTCAGTGCTAGTTAGCTGACCGAGTCTGATCTCTAAAATATCCTGAGGATGCTTCAATTCAATTCGAATTATTTATTTGCCTTATGAGTAATATTACAAGGATGTTACAAAGCTTCAAGTCTTACACATAGTGTTGATATGATATGCAAAATATCAATGTATAGCAATAGTTATAAGTACATAGATTTATAATAAAATGGAATATTAAATATTTTCAATATAATGTCAGTGCAATTTAAAGTTTATAATAATGTCAATACAATCTAATGTCAATGGAATTGTAGTATTAAAATAATTATAGTAGTCATAACTTATTGTTACACAAAAAATCATCGAAACGTATTCAAAATTAAAATAATTAAAATTATGCAAAATATAAGTATTATACTTATAAGAGCGCTTTGTTTTTTTTTGAGAATTTCAGGCAGATAGTTAAAAATTATAAGAATTCATCTCATTTCTGGAAGGACTTCAGAAAGGAAATTTTTAAGTGATGTGAGTCCAGGACGTGCACAGACAATTTTAATAGGGTAGACAAAAAAGAAAACACCGAATCCGCCATTTAAAGTTTGTGTGTCAATGTTAATATCATTTTACGTTATGTTATTTATTCATCGAAACTACTATGAAAAATCTTTGAATGGTAACAAAATAGCTTCTTATAATTTTTTTCAATAATTAAACATAATTTTCGTTAAAATCTGAATGCCGATAAGCGCCATCTGTTATTTTCTTATATCTATCTGTTAAATATTCTTTAAGTAAGGAAGGGAAAGTAGCTATAGAAATGGTTTAGACTTTAGACACAGTACAAGTAAGCAAGCAGTATTCTATTTCGGCAGTGTATTTGAGATAATTACCTACGGTCGCTCGGTACGTAAACACGCAATAGGGCTGCCGCCTGGTACTGACTGTTTTTCTTGGGTTACGTATTTAATAATAGGTACTAAATTGTCATATTATCTTTTTATTTTATATTATTGCAAATTTCATAACTTTTTATTTATATAATTCTACTAGTATTTTATTTCTAGTGAATTAATATAGCGGAAACGGACAAAAAAATGCATTTTGTGTTTTTTTGTGTGTGGTATAATTAAAAATCAGCAACAAAGTATCTACATCATTATGATAATATATTTCTTACAAATGAGCAACAGAGAAATATTTCGTGTTTCGATATAGATGTATTCAAACATCCATACTGAACAATATCCTCGAAAACTTAATTGACATAATATTTCGTCAGTAAATGCGCGGGAGCGTCTTACACCGTTCGATACTAACGGCGGCGCACTCGCGACTGTTGTATGCCGAGAAATGCCGAAATTTCGAGGTGCGTCGTTTGGGAGCGTTTGTATGAAGATAGAATACTGCTTGCTTACTTGTACTGTGCTTTAGAGGGCGCTCATAAAACCATGTCACAAGTCAGCCCCAGGCGCGCTAGTGGCCCACCTATGATCCGTCCGACGCCGTACTTGAGGCGCAGCGGGTGCGGCAGCAGCGGCCCGTCGGGCGCGCCGGCCGCGCCGCCGCCCGCCGCGTCCCCGCCCGCCGCGCTCGCCGCGCGCGCCGCGCCGCCGCCCGCCTTCACCGGCATGCGCGGCCGCGGCCCGCTCCTGCGACACGCACCGGTCAGTACTCACCACACACCACTCACCACACACACCGCACACACCGCACACGCCGCGGCCACGGAATAGAGAGAGTACTCAAGTAACTCATTTTAATTACATTTGCTCAAAAAGTATACTTTTCCATGTGGGTTTAGCATGCGGAAAGTTATTCTTTTCCGCACTAGTGCTTTTTGTTTTCCTCCTGCATATAACATCCAAATGCATGAAGGAGGTTTTTAATCAAAAAGTTTTCTGTACAAAATTTTTATATGAAATGGCTATTTTAGACTGTTCCGAGACGATCCGAGATTTCCTGTCCGTGATCAATGTCTATGTGTGTGTTGCTTGAGCGCACTTTGTTGGGAGATTTATTTCTGTTACTATCTTTATTTTGTGCCACGGCTCCAAACATATCCTATTTCTTTCCTTTTCGCCCAGAAACTAAGCAAAATTTCGCTAAGTATTCGCTATTTAAAAATTCTACCCGTAAATAAATGTAAAACAAATCTGACTGTCTTTAGTCATAAGATTGAGTTTTGTTCCTTTAATTTTTACAGCTCATTGCCATATATTTCTTTTTTATTGGCATTGCAAAAAAAATACTAATTAAGCTCATTAATTTGTGTTTACCTTGAATTTCTAGTGATTGGGGTTTTCCTACATTGTAATACAGCCTTGCTTTCTTCAAATTCGAGTTCAAAGTCTTCTTGGTTGACTCTGTAAAAAAAGACTGTGAGTGTTACATTGTCACAAAGAATATTAATATAAAAAGAATAATGATACCGAATAAAATAAATATGATCCACTTGTGCAGAGAGGAATACCTAGTAACACTATTCAAAGAAAATTCTCAGTTATCAAAGGCACATATCTCCTATCTATATATATAATTTAAGGTTCAGACTATGTAAACAAAGCTTGCTTGTATTACCTCTCATTTCCATAAGCAAAGAAAACATCTTCGTCTTCAAAGAACTGGTGTAAAGCGGTGACGGGCGAGCCCGACTGCGTGAACACCTTGCGCACACAGCCCGTGTCGAGTTTGACGCACTCTGTGATAGCAGCCAGTGCGTGCTCCAGAGTGGGGCTGTTGCGTTTGTTCAGTAACAGTCGGCATACCTATGTAAACGAATTCAAAGTCCTTGGTTCATGATTTAAAAATGATAATTCGATGGAGGTAATTCTTTAAATATAGTCACTAATTTACCATCAGCAGTTCCTCTAATAGTATAAGTCTATGCTTAGTTGGAGAGATTAAAAAGACAAAATCATAATCTTTTTCTCTATGTAAAAAGAAGAATTGAGAATGAAAGGATGATAGAAATTATTGATTTCAGTTTGTTTTTATTATGCTGTTTGCGAACTGTCGAATCCTTGCTTTGATCTTGCTCAAAACCACACTCATGTCGGCTCGAGCATCTAAACGATTTTTATGATTATTTTTAAATATAAACAGCTAACTGAGAATCTCTGCTCATATAGAAGTAAGTATGAGGTTGAAAAGAGAGTTAAGTATCGCACAGCAATTTCCGAATTTTAGAGATAAAAATCGCTATTTGGAGCCATACATTTTCAAGTTTAATTCTTGTGTGGACTTTCAGTTACTGCCGTACTACATTTCAATTAACATTACTTGAATTTCATCAGACAATTCAGAAATGTTTACAATGAAAGGGTTATTTAAACCTGTGCTTTAATATGCGAGACTTGTTGACTTGTATTATGACTTGACGGACCACTTAGGGTGCCTTCAGGGACCACCAGTCCACCAGTAGTCTGCAGACCACCGCTTTAAGAATCACAAATGTAGAGGTACTATTAAAATGATTATTTATTAAATGGTCATAACAACGCATTAAGCATGATTGCATGTTATTATATAAAAAGGTAATATTCGAATAGTGGTCATTTCAATATTGTGAACTCATACAATATTAAATTATTTATATTAAACTAAAAGTAAATGTGGAAACATACAGCAATGAATATTAATTTATGGATGATCTGTATATTACATAGGATATTTTATCAGATAGCATATCTGTTTTCTCTTAGTATTATTGATAGTTATTTTGCAAGCGCGCCCTTTTGGACGTGAAACGTTTTCAAACTTAACAAAAACTCTCTTTCCTAACTATTACTTTCAGATATGTATTTTTTGCGGCATTTTTTAACGAATATATATAGTCAAGCTCGCTGTTAAGGCTTTGTCTTTCTGTTGCTGGCAAACGGATTGGTCGGGATAGGACACAGCGCAGACCGGCTAAAACCAACACTCACTATTTTCTATTCAATAATTTCAAAACAGCTCATAACTCAGACGTGATAGCGCGTCCATTCGTGTGTTTGTTATGACTAGTTTGTCGAAATCGATCGATTTAAGTAATAACAGGTGTATTTTGGACTATATCTGACTACCCCGTTGGGGATAGAGCGTTAAGATATGTATGTATGTATTTGTATGTAAAAAAATAAGTGTGTCGTAATGCTAGCGGAAACTATAAATTAAGCATATCTTTAGGTGAAGGAGCGTATGTGTAACAAGTAATAATAACGCACATACATATTTTTAACTTTCACAACTTGTACACATCTTACAATTCTAACTAAACGGGTCTGTTCTTCTCGACTGCAAAGTCAGCAACTTATTACAACATGTAGCGAGCGCTATTCGCGAGGCGGCAGTCGTCTCCGTGCCGTGATATCATACTATACAGTGTGAAGTGCAAAATATAACATTTATCCAGTAAAATAACTTTTATTTCAATACTGATTCTTCCGTGTGCCTAGTACAGGAGACGGCTCAACATTGGTAACGCCGATTTAAAAAAAAATTCTTTATCAAACTGCGCACAACTAACTTTGAGTAAGAAAATGACACAACGAATTGATAAAACCGCATTACTCGCAGACAACAAAGAAGTCAAGGATATACAACAACCGAACTTGGAAGCTATAACTTTGACATCAAAAGTACCAGTTTTGGCCGGAATTGCCACGTATGTGGTTTGCGCAATTTGAAGCAATTGTAGCGCCGCAAAAAGCGAGTGACGAAACAAGTTCAACTTGGTGGTTGCTAAAATGAATATAGACGCTTTGCAGCAGACCAGCAATCTAATTTGGACACCACCAGCTACAGATAAATATGACACACTCAAGCGACGACTGCTGCAGGTGTACGAAGAGAGCGCAGAACGCCAGTTCTAAAAATTAGTCAGCGAGATGGACCTTGGCTTGCAAAAACCTTCGCAGTCAGATATAGCGGCGCAGCTGATGAGCTGATGAAAAGTTACAATGCAACTAAAACACCAATGTTGAGCCGTCTCCTGTACTAGTCACACGGAAGAATCAGTATTGAAATAAAAGTTATTTTACTGGATAAATGTTTATATTTTGCACTTCACACTGTAGGTCTTCACACAGGTCTGTCATGTTTATAATTTAAGGCTAACTACCTTTTCTATCCGACGTTTCGACTGTATTGCATTGATAGCATCGATCTTGGTCACAAGCAGACTGGTGAAGATGAGTGTCGTCTTCGTAGTGTGCGGTTTCTGGCAACTACCCGCACTTATCACGTTTTTTAATTTTTATTATTGTCACTGTCGGTATTTTTATACATTAAACTAAGGAAATCTACATACTAACCACGTCTGGTTTTCCGGCTGCAGACTCACTCACTGATGAAAGGATTCCATGATGTTGATAATCGCTATCCATCTTCCCGGTTGAAATGATGGTATTTTTTTATTTCAACCACTTCTCGCGCTATTTTGGAATAATAGTTTCGATCGGTGGAAAGGATCTGTGGCTGATTCAATTCAATTCAGTGTTCGGGTCCTGACTCCAGCAAGTGCCCAGAAATAGCCATAACGACGATCAGTGCAATCCCGTCGAAACGTCGGGATATAAAAGAAATTTAGCCTTAAAGTATAAACACGACACAAACCTGTTTAGTTAGGATTGTAAGAAACACACGTACAGTTTTATTGTGTTAAAATTAAATTTAGTACATAGTGCATATATGCATTCAATATTTTGTTTTCATTTCATTCCAATACACATACTTACTCAGTGGCATAGATGGATATCTCACCTATTTATTGTATTTCGAATTTCAAAACCATACTTTTATACATTTACCTTGCGTGGTTTTACTCCATTCCTTATTATCGTAACTATACGTGGTCTGACCACATTGTCCCCAGCAGGACTGACTCTTGCTGTCCCGTTGCCAGTAGTGCTACTACCATTTGACTGTAACAGATGAAAAATAGTAAACATTACAGTAAAATAGTGCTTATAATATCAGCGCCGTCCATACCCTTCATCGGGGTAGAACGAGATTGTCTTTGGGCGCCCTTTGGTTGAGGCTTTTATATCACATAAATTGCATTTCAATTTATTTAAAAAAAAATTCAATTTTTATCAAAAATCAACACCTATTTTTCACTCGAAATTATTTCTAGCATTTTGGCGCCCCTTACCGCCTAGCGCCTAGAGCGACTGCTCCGCTCCTCTACCCCTGGACCAGCGCCGTATATGTATCACAATAAAATAAAAATTTGAGGGTAATAAGATGCCGGTTAAGGGCGCAAAGAGTTTATTTTCTTTCGTACAAGCAGATGTCAAGAACACGCGAACTTAATTACGGCGGTTCCTAGTCTTCGTAGTCGCCCTCGAAGTAGGTACTCGCGTAATAGTCACCGAAGGTACACGCTCCACTCAATAACAACGTTCCCGAATCTATGCGTTCTTCTATCCAAGGTCATCGCAGTGGTCGTCGTAGTGGTCTATGTAATTCGCCTTGATGTCGCCTCGATATATCGCTTCGATCGATAGTTGAGAAACACTTGACTCGGCGGCGGACACGGAGCTCTATTTATAGACTGATAAAAAGGAGGGTGGAAACTTCTAGAGTAAACCCGAATGGTAGTAATAATAACGCATAGGAATAAAGAAAGAGGGTGGAACTTTCTAGTTAATTACGCTCGCTAACAATAATTCGACATTGTTCTCGACGCCGCTTGTTTACATGAGTCATAGGTATATGACACGTCATCGCTCGGGAATATTCGAGGTGCAACTTTGTTCTTCTTTCTTAATTTGACTTATACCATTCGATAGTAGACCTTAAACCTAGCAATACGTTTTTAGGTCATAATGCCTAGGTCTCGAGATATAAGCACTAAAAGTTACGTCTCTAGTTCCATTAAAAATCGACCTTATTCCTTACGTATAAGATCCAACCGTAACAATATTATAGGGAAATCCCTAATTCCTATTAACTCTATTATTATTATACACTTTCAGCAGAAAAATCGACGTGCCTACTAGTTATCGGTAACTATATTTATATCATCTAATACAGGTATTTGCATATTTCAAGGATTTAGAATTATTTAACTTCCAGTTCCATGTTTGTCTACAAGAGAATAAAGAATGTGCCTGTTGTTTTATCTTCTTAAGTAGATCTTAAATTTAACCAAATGATGGCTCTAATTATAAGGAACTTGTTTAGGTGGTGGGCTAAATGTCTGTAGTGATCTGTCACAATCTGGTACTGTTTTGCCATTTGCAAGCCTAAATACTTATTTTAGAAGTGGCCGAGAGATTTGATTTTCATGCTCTGGGCAATATGAATTGGAAATAATGTTAATTTATGTATGAACATATATTCCACATGACATAATACTCATTGGCGCGGTGGTAGAGCTGCGGTCCTAGATTCCATCCTTTCTTTTAAACAACTTTTCTAAATTGGCTTGGGGTCTGAGTGTTGTTGGGAGCTCGCCCATTTCGTTGTGTGTTACCCATAGTACAAAGCTTAGTGTTTAGTTTGGGGTCAGACAATTTGTGTAATTGCGTGGACTATTATTATTAATGTACATGTATGTAAATATTTAACTTCGAAAATACTATTGGAGTTTCTTATAAAAATTCTCATCTATCTAATTATGATCTACAAAGAAGACCATATCTCACAAATATATTACATCTTTATTGTAATTCTAAAGCAGCTGGTATCAGTCAAGAAGTTCATTTCATTAGGCAATCATATTACTTTTATTGTTAAAATATCAAGAAAGGCCTATAATCAAAATTGGTTAAGTGGGAGGGACCTATTAAGAAATGAGAGTATACATGATCAATTGATCATGTTTTACAAAGAAATGAGATCATGTTTTACAAAGAAATGAGATCATACTCGTACATGATAATGTTTGCAAAGAAACAAGATAATACATGTTAATGTTTGTTACACTAATTTTAATAAATATCTTAGTGACTCTATGAAATAAGCTCATCACTTAGAAGCTAATTAGTGTAGAACAGCTTACATTATTGAATTCTTTGATATATAATTGCAACAGATTTTGTATAGAAGTAGAAACTCAATATGATGTTCAAAATCTATACTGACTTAATTGACCAAAGATTTGCCTGGTACGGTGGCGTGGCGGTTAGTATACAGGATTCCAAGCTGATAAGGGATTCCAGAGTTCAATTCCAACCAGTTCTATTTAGGAACCAAATTACTTAATTTGTCTTAGAGTCTGGAGATTATTGGGAGCTCCATCAGTCTGTTGTCTGTATCCATAGTACAAGGCTATTGCTAAGTTTGGTGTCATATAATTGGTGTACAACAATATCTTAAAGTGATTTCTGAATCATAAAGATAATATTGATGTATCAAACGGCAACACACTATGAAACTATGAGTGTGTTTTGTGTTCTGATGCCTGCCAATTACCTGCAAATATCGGGACAGTCTGTTATTGGCTCGAGCTGGGGATGGACTTGCACCATCACTTAAAGACTCTGGACCACTTAGCCTAAAAGATTGCGGAGTTACAGCACTGGCTTCATAATCCAAACGTTTGAATGGCTCTCCAAAGCCACTACACACATATGATTGACCGTCTTCTAAATCATCCAGCTTACCTATCTGTAAAGTAATTTTCAAATTTTGAATAGTTTTAGTATTTGCTTTAATTTGCTATAATTAAGATCATTTTATTGAAGTGTTCATTATTTCGTAGTAATAATAACGTTACACAGCTTTTTTTTTACTGATTTAAAAAAAAGGAAATTATCAATTCAACCCGTATGTATGTAATATTGTCAGAATTGCACAGTTTTTGTATTTATTTATTTATTCTTTCTGCACTAAAGATTTAGTACACATGGTGGACTTAATGCCAAGTGGCATTCTCTACCAGTCAACCATTGGCTGAAATGAGAAAATATTCAGGCAGGAAAACTACTACTAAAAATGTAATTACATATTCATACATAAGTATATGGTATATATGTACTATACCCACAATAATAATATACAAATAATACACAAATACAAACGATAACAAAATAATACATCATATTTAAATAAATATGAATACTAATGAGGCATTAATGCTACTTAATTATCTTGTATTGTATATGTTAGTCTATCCAGCTTTTAAACATGTGTGTCAAAATTTCATAAGTGTATGTATGTATATTTATATGTATGTCTGTATGTTTGCCCGCGCATATCTCAAAAACTATAAGTCAGATTGCAAAAATTCTTTTTTGGCATGTTGTTTTTTTTTCAATATTTGTATGCAGTTAGGCTCTAGCTAAACAATCTTGATGAAAATTTCAAAAAGTGGCTTAGCAATTTAAAAAGTAATAGTGTAATTGTTAGATGGCAACATAATAAAAAAAATGATTAAGTAATTAGTTTCAATTACAACTGAAATAAAAAAAATAAAGAAATAAAAAAGTAATTTAAAAATTTAACCGCCTTCAAAAAAAAAGACACTGAAAAGTACAAAATAACTATCCTTTAGTAATCAAAACTCAAATACAATTAAAATAACTTTTTAAATACGATACACATATTTATATAATTAAATTTGACAGATTGAATTCCTTTTTTTATTAAATTCGTGATTATATTTTCGAACTGACATGACCTTAACACCTAGAACATTAAATAGCGACCCGTATATGTCGTATGACTTGTTTTAATCCAGTGTTTACTTCTCTGAGTCTATTATGACTTTCTGATTTCCTGCATTTTTTGTTAGGCATGTAAAAATTGTGTTTTAAATATAATCACTAGTAGTAAAGTTAAATAAAAAAGTTCTAAAGTAATGCTAGCTTACAAGAAGTATTGCAAGCCGGGTATCAAAATGATATTTATAACAATCTATACAGATTTTAACGTGAAATTCACAGGAAGATATAGAATTTTTTAATAATAATCTGGGCTTCCTATGTAAAAATTGAAAAACTACAAATTATTAAACTGTAAGTTGATGTAAGTTGAAGGAATGTTATTGTATTTCCTTTACTGGCATTTAACGCGTCGAAAACACTTATTATTAATTACAAATATTATGTGTTTATCTAAAAAGAAAAAAAAACTATTACCAAAAATCGAAACTTCTGATTCGAAAAAGTATCAAAATCATATTTTATACTGTAGTCGCTTCGTTACTCACACTGCAATAAAGCTACGAAAGTTGCACGCATACATGAGTGTCCGAGCGCGCTTATACCTAAATTCAAGTGCTTACGATTTCTCATAGGGCTCTTAACACCTAGAGAAGAAAATTTCATACAATGGTATACAAACACCAATCTTGTGCAACTTAAGAAACTGAAGAATCATATCAGATTTCGTGAAGGCCACCAGTCTTCCTTTTTGGACTTAATCAAGGTTAATGAGGAGTCGTTTAAAGCAAACTCTAGTTACGAAACCCCAATTGGAAAAAGTGTTTTTCTGTTTAGTTTCAACCATTTTACTTCGTGATTTCACCCATACAGCTAGAGGCTCACAAAAGCAGTACAATAAAACGAAAATGGAAAGCTGACTATCCATACCAATATTATAAATGCGAGTCTCTGTCTGTCTGTCTGCTTGGTTTTCATGGCTAAATCGTCAGACCGATTTTGATGAAATTTGGCATGGAGATAGTTTGACACCAGGGGCCTAAGCTACTTTTTTTTTCATAAATCTACCCCTAAAGAGGTGAAAACGGGAATGAAACTTCATAGGGGAAATGCTAAGCCGCTAAACCGATTGTGACGATTTGGTACAAAGATGTACCCGAACACCCGGTACAGTATGTACCTAAAAACAATGTAGACTACTTTCTTTTTCAAAAAATGACATGTGGTTTTTATGCATGTGACGTTATCATAAATCCAATATGGAAGAAGTTCCATAATAGAATATAACTTTTTTATTCAACACTAACAATATGTGTATCAAATGAAATCTTCGATCACAAATATATAACAAGATACACAATCAGCGTTCCAAAAACGTCGGAACCAAATTTGAGCGCACTCAGTCTTAGTAGTATTTGTAAACACTAAAGGAAACATGTCAAAGTGCTCCTTCAAAAATAGTAAAAATAACACGTCTAGAATGTTAAAAAAAGATGGAGTATCTTATTTTCAGTAAGTAATTAAGTTTATTTTATTTACGTGTTCATTATTTTGTTATAATAATAACGTTATATAGCTCTTTTTTATTAAATTAATAATAATATTTTTCAAGACATAATATAATTAATTATACGATCGTGAATTAGACATTGAGAACCATACTACCGCATTCAGATTTCATTTATTCGGATTATACTTTTATCTCTGTTCTAAAATTATAGAATGGAATTTTTAGTCTTACACTTTCATTTTTTTAAATATATTTTTGGTGTTGAAATTTCAATTATGACTGTAATATAGGATTTGCTGCTAATTATAAATTTTAATGTAATTTATGTAATTATATATTCTTTTATAAACACTGCAAGCTATTGCAATATTTTTCTCGAACATATAAAAAAATATATAGCTTTCCTCGAGATCCTATTCGATGTGAAAATAGAATTCTATAGTAGCACGCCAAAAATGCGATGAATACTTCATACAAATGAACGAAGCGTAGTTTGCTCTAATCACTTTTTAGAAAGTGACGAATATGTCACAGCAAAAGGCTTAAAAAGGCTACATAATATTACGTATTATTTACTTAAACCTACACTGCATTTCTATTTGACAGTAAGTTATTATTTGTATTGTGGCATTGTTAGACGATTAATTTGAAACTAAGATTTTAGATACTTTAATTTTTTTTTATCAAAGTTAAGATTTCTAGTCATGATATATTTCTCTGACTACGACGTTATGGATACGGCGTGATGATATGTATGTATATATTAAATAATGACTAGCATACAATTTTCCATTGAAAAATTAAAAAAATATCAGCACTTTATTGCGACTTCACTCTGTATTCCTAGATTACGTCATTGCCTGATATACAACAATGCCTTACAAGGATCTAAACAAGCTTTTACAACTTTATATCTTTAACGGTCTACTTCAAATTAAAACAATATTACTGATAATACTGTACGATGTTCAAAATGTATATGTCAATTCGGACAGTAATTATGTATTTAGATTTTTAAGGAAATTTGTGAATTATTATTTGTGATCGAAGAACCAAAAATAAAAAAATATTAATAATTGTGTAACAATGCTGCTCCCTCCCTTTTTCTATTCTTACATTGCGTCTAAATATGTCATTGCCTGACATGCAACATCTTATTCCTTGTCTAACATTATAATTTCTGTCTTATCCTTGTCACTTTCGTGCAACAAATCAAAATGACGTAAATAGCGAAACAAATATATTACGTGAATTATACTTTAAGCATGAAGCGTAAGATTGAATTTTAAATACATTTTTGTTAACAAACATTGTTTCAATGCCATGGGAGGATCTTTTATGAGCTTTTACAACCTTTATATGCATTGACAGTAAAGTTTACTTTAAATTAACACAATATTGAGATAATACTATACAATATTAGAAATGTATATGTCAATTCGGACAATAATTTGTTCGAATTTTATGAAGGATTGTGAATCTAGTTATATATTTGTGATCGAAGAATGAAATGGAATACGCAGGGGAAGGTTTCTCTATATGTGACATTTCTGTCATGAAAGAATCTTTGATGAGCTTTTACAACCTTATGCTTCGATGGTAAGGTTTACTTTAGATTAACACAATATTGCAGATTACTGTACAATATTGTATACAATATTAAAAATATATTTGTCAATTCAGACAAGAATTTGTTTAGGTTTTACAGAAGATTGTGAATCCAGTTCTTTCTCTGTGATAGAAGCTTCTAACTCATAATATAATAAATGGTGCCACTTACTTTCCTACCCTCTAGTGAATATATTGTTCTCACACCACTTGGTAGAGTAACATTATCAACTAGCACCCTTGTTAAGTCTGCAGTTAAACTATCAAATGACCTGAAATAAATAAATAAAATTAAGTAAAAGAACAGAGAAATACATCTTTTTAAAATGCAAACTGCATTTTGTATTTTATTTGTAATAATCTATATAAATATTTAGTATTTGTAAAATGCAAAATGGTTTTGTTAATTTTTTTAATTCATATTTCGTATTTTTCATTCTTACGCACCCATCCTAAATGTTGCCAACAATAATGCCAACATTGCATGTGCATGTCAAACTGTCTCTGTGCCAATGCCACTGCCCTTAGTGCCAATACTACAATAGACCTGGAAACACTTCCAGGTCTATTTTCGTTTGGTGGAATGATTATGAGGCCACATAGACAGTACATGAAAAATGGACTCTTCGAAGAAAACTAGTGTTAAAATCAGTTAAATAAGCATTTTATTTGAAGAAAGTATTTTGATAATAGCTATTTTGTATTTAAATACTTTTATTCAAAACCATTTTGTATTTGTATTTGAAATAAAAAAATAACTAAGGATTTGCATTTTGTATTTAAATACTTTTTATAAACTATTTTGCACATCTCTGATAAAGTATGTAGTAAAAACAATTTACAAATAGGAAACTCGAGTACTGCTGTACCAAGTCCTGGGTAAGAGGAGCTTCATTTATATATAACAAATAATAAATTCATATAGATAAAGAGAAATTACATGGGAATTGAGAGTGCAGAGCCCAATATTTATGTTGCTGGTCATGTATTTCCCTGCTGGGCACAGGGACATGAGATATATATTGAAATGTTTCATAATCTATTGTATATGTTTTTTGTCCAAAGATTGAATTTTAAAACAAATACATATGTATTTATACAAAAATAACTACATAAATGCAATTAGGTAAATATGATAATGTTCAGTTATATATATATTGATATTATTTGTGTAATATGAGTTGTTTAAAGTAAGCTGTATTAAATTGTTAAATTAAAAATTAACAAATGTTGTTCATATCAATCACTCGCTGTCAAAAAATATATAACAAGAATGCTAAAACATAGTATTAATCCGAGTTTCAAAACTATAAGTGGGGTAATAGTGAAACAGATGGTAGCAGTAACATTGTGATGTAGGTGAAAGTGATATCTTTTTCAAATTGTAACCAATTATAGACTATCAAATGTAATTATTACCTGTACCGCTCTGGCAAGACTGGGATTATAACTCCTGAATAAAACTTATCACCATTTCGAAAAAACCTAACTCGTTTTGCTTTACGCGCTGGTGGTGTTCGCAGCATTACGCTACGTCGATTTGTCCTAGATTTCATAATTTCCATGTCGTTAAAGTCTTTTTCCAGCTCACAAACAGAGCTGGATCTGCTACCGCTTCGGCTGAGATTATTCTCCATCCTACAAGTAAAGTTCTCATGTAATAGCAGACTATTTTCTATGCCTTCATGTATTAACCATGGCCATCACCCTCACCTTTTTCTTAAAAGTTCAACGAACTGATAAACTATGCTTTTGCACGATTACTAGGGTTTCAGATTCAATAATTCTTCATTTTACAATGCATATCCGATAATTGCAAAGGAATAAAACAGATTAACAAAAAATATTAAATAATAAATTCATGAATCACACTGCAATCAATTAAACATAATACGAAAATTATTTACGAACTACGAACGAAACGTCATACGACAAAACGGATGAAAAATGAAATCGAATCGAATGACAAAAATCGCAAATCGAATAGAATCTAGAAACAGTGTGTAAATTGTGAAATAGCATCACAATAGCATGACTGTAACCATGAGCGGAGTTTTTGGCGGGATTTTATGGAGAACGGTTGGGTGTTTAATTACTTGCAAATTGTTTTTACTGGATATTGTGATGTAAAAATAGCGCAGATCTGCGTTTCAATTTTACGCTGTTGTGCAATATGTGAAATTATTAAAATAAGTGCATATTTAGGAACACGACGCTGAAATTTTTTAGTGGCTTAGTCTGCCTCAGCGAATCCTACTAAAACCACTGTAATCTTTATTATTATTATTATTATTATATAATTTTGTCGCCTAAATTTCTAAGAAACATAAAAATCTATTACGTCGACACTTTAATGAAATAATATGAAGAATGTGTGTATTTATGGAATTACCGAAGAAATCGGCTTTATGGGCATAGATCTCTTTAAGTAAACATAAATCGCAACGAGCACTAAGCATGACAGAACTATGACAGCACATCACTGCATAGACTTTTAAATGGAAGCAGACTATACCTATCGGTTCAAAATGCGTGGCAAATTTAACACTAACAAATATTACTGACACACATACAGAATTCAGGGCCGCATTAAGGAGTGGGAATTTATATTGTGTATTACCTTAGAACGGGATTATTTGGGACACTAAATTATATTTTTCATGTGAGAAAATAAGGATAAAATAAAGATAATGTGCAGTTTTAAGTTTGTAATTATTAACGTATGCATGTACTTTTTGTTAATGTAAATAAGGATAAAATTAATTGATATACTAGTATTAGAGATTATTACTTTATTATGTTCCTTCTTTTTGTAGATTGTTTTTGTTACATGAAGGATGTAATTTGGAGTGTTCCCAATGGCTCCTCGATACAATATTATGATTGTTCGTTCGATACATGAGGCCTGACGGCTGTGCGCTGCTGGTCTTGGGCCGCATGTACATTGTGATGACCTTGCTTGCGGTTCGATTTATGTGGGTACATGAAGTTTAATGACACAAACGATATATTTTTAAAAGTCGGGAAAGTTGATAATCAGGCAAGTGAAAGTTTTGAATTTCGACTTTTTGGCGCGAACAAAAGAAGCGTGGTTGGCATTTTATTCAAAATTCAGATTTGCTATTTTTTGTGCTTTTGGGAGTTTTAAGTGCAAAAATTATAGCATATTGTACGTTAAAGTTGTGTGCGAGTGAGAGGAGTTGGAGGAATTTCGTTTAACAGTCCTTTGTAATTCCAGTAAAGCCTACTTAGCATTGCTTTACTGTAAGTGTTAGAGACTTGGTTATGAGAAAATAGAACAAGTTTTATATCAGACGAGTGTTATCGTTAACTATTTTTCTAAAGAGATAAGCGTCAGTGAATGTTTTATAAAATTATGAAATAACTCTTCATCGCTATGCTTTGTCTTTTGATTATTATTTTCTCTAAACTACGCATAAAACACAAAAATTAAAAGAAATCGGGAGATAGTCGATGGGTGATCGATCACATTGAGAATAAAAACTAAAATAGCTTACACAATAAAACAAAGAATGTTTTCAGTCTTTTATTTATTAATCGGATCGTTTTCTTATTACATTATCTAAGAACTCATTATAGATGTGCATTAAACACATCATTTTACTGTTTTTCAATGTGTGCCAGAAGTAACTAGCGCAGAATGTCAGATATGCTAAGGATTACCATTGCAAGTAATCGTAGGTATTATTTGTCATTATTCGCCTCGAGATATCCATATTTGTTTTCACCATTTTTACATGTGAACACACAATTTATGCATAATAAAGTCCATCTTCGATTACCTAAAGCAAAAAAGTTGTATTATTTTATCATTAAATTAAAAATAATGTTGTAATTATGAAGTGTCTTCTAGCACTGGCTTTTTTCTTAACAACACTGGCCCAGGTTCAGCCCAGCATAGTGACTAGAGATTAATTTGGCAATAGCATGTTCATTTTTAATAGGTATGTTAAATTTTATGGTCAAACAACAACAGGGTTTTACGGGTATCTCTTTTACATAATAAATGGGGTTCAAAATGTTTTGAGCACAAAACACTGCCAGAATTGGGCTGCCAGTTTGTTCTATGTAGCCTTTCTTATGTATTTATTTTATGTAGTTCTTTATCAAAAAAATTTGAAGATTTTCATCCTTTAGAAACCCGAAATTAACAAGGTATACATCAAAATCAAAAGATAGTTGCAAAAAATAGATAGTTGCTTAACCTTAGGTACCTGTCCGTTAATAATTTAATTTTATTACGAGACTCAGTTTTCTCTGAATTCGGCCCTCTTTAAGGTACAAGTACTAATAATGTCAAAATTGGTTAGGTACTTGGTACAAAAATATAAAAAAACCTATAAAAAAACCTTAAACAATATAAGGAAACTTTAATTTTAATAGTTTGCAACATATTTAAGTGTCGGAGCCACGAAATACAAAAATATCGGCTAACTGAATGCAGTAATTAAACAATTTGCAACATCAGATTTACTTACCAATGGAACGTGATTTTCCGGGCTTTTCTGTATGAGGCGTTGCAACTATTGGGGGTACAACACTTTTGTACCATTTTTTGCACTTTAAATAACCAAAATAATGTTTATATACCAAGAAATATTTAATCATCGAACATGTGATGTACTACACAAGTAAACAGACGCCATACTACGATTATTTTGACTTAAGCGGAAGATGGCGGCTGCCACGGTTTCGGAATTGTCTATGTGTGCCATTGTGTTGCAAAAATGAAAAAAAAGGATAAAGATATACAATTTTAAACTACAATGAAAGTGACAGTGTTATTACTTACACGGTGTCTATGTGTGAGTGAATTATGTTTGATCTGCTTCCATTTATAAATGTGGTATTTATCTTTATGTGAAGAAGAGTAGTGTAGTATCCTCTGAGTAGTCTGTGGATTTATGTGATAAGCTGTACAAGTAGTATGTGCCATTTTATCATTTAAAAAATTAGAAAAACATGAAATTATTTTTGGGTTGTGACCGCAGGCAGCACGGACTGGGACGCGCGTGCCCCACACACCGCATTCAAAACAAGTTCGGCCTCGATTTTAGACATACTCTTACTAATTTGTGATTGCTGTGCGCGATAATGTAGTGATTATATGCTCCTTCGTGTGTGTGACAAAGGGTGTGCGATCTCAGTGATAGTCGTCTCTAAACCTATGTCAATTGTTCATTTTCAAAGATTCGATCGTTCAAGTATTGATTTGAAAAAAGATTCGGTTATATCACAGACAAACTACCCAAAGAACAGGAAATAGAAAGGCACCGTTTTCTGCCATCGATCTGCACAAACACAGTCATACAAGTTCAAACATAATTTGCGCACTCGTTTAGTAGTAACCAGCCGTGGGATTCTTTAAAGCGAATTAGTCGTATTCACTACTCTCAAGTCAAGCAAAAAATTGGTGTATCTCTTTAGTAAAGTATCTGTCTTCTTCTTCACTCTCCAACACTCTCCAGTAAAATGATAGTAGACTTACAGTTAGAAAACATCGATGTTTTTTTTGCGATGTTGCATCCCTACTGTGATGACCTGTCATTCAATAATGGTTACAATTTAGGTTACAATTGCTATAGCGTCTCGTTTTTGCCGTCCCTTTCCTATTCGTGCCACTATTATAAAAGATAACATTTTCACTCGCGCTCTTTGTACGTCTATATCCCATGTTTATCATGGACGTACTACTCTAACAGGGCTGAGCACTTGCGGCTACAATGCGAACCGAGCGAGATGTTCACTACGGAGGCCATTTATCACTGTCTAACTAGGTGACCATAATATATTGTTACATTGGACAACTTTGAAATATTCACAGAATTACCACTAATAGATACGCCTTTCACACGTCACGAATTGTAAGACTATGTAAGCCTATTATAGAAAGGAGTGAGAATACACATATTGCGTCTCTATCGGTATGCTCAATGTTTGAAGATTGTTAAGCTGTTACATTTGGCAGAGACAAGAACCAAACAAATTTTTGTTCGTTAGTACTTTCATTTTTTTAAATTATTTTTAACTTTTGTGAAAAAATAACATAAAAAATTACGTGAGATAGAGAGCAAAGGACGGTTTGACAAACATAATTCATCAAAGCGAGAAATACTATAATGGCCACATCAACGCAATAGGTATCTATTAGTCATTGAGTACCTACTACGGGAGGCGGCATACGCGCCATTTCTTGTATAAAACTTTCTGGCATTTTTTACGGGAGGAAAGCTACTGCCACAAATAAATGGTACCACTCAAATGCAATGATGAGTTGTGTCTTTACGCTTACGTACACAAACAGTTCGACAACATTGTCCCAATTTAACGAATACGTAGAAATTACTGGATTGAAATTTTAATCGTGATCCGTTAAGATCTGAGATTATAAGCTACTACGAATTATTTTCTTTCCTTTGCAATTTAATTGTAATTTTATTCGTAACGCACTAAGGTCTACAATTAAATGTTAGCTAAAAATAGTTTCGCTAGGGAGTGCGTTTACGTCATAAATTGTACAATTCGGTAATTGAAAACTGCGAGGTACGAATTTAAGCCAATTCAAGGTTCATTATTGTATGACAAACATTACGATAAGACTTTCTAGAATCATGAACAAAGTAATGCAACATATTGTCGAAAAACGTTATAGCGAGATCGGTAATTCGATTTATTGACGTGAATCTAAAAACATATTAAAATGGAAAACTAGTAGATAATACAAAATATATATTTACTTATGTAATACAATTCCGTCTTTGGCTAGATTAGATGTGGTGGATTTTTCATTGCACCTCCTGACGGTATAAAATGACAATTTTGCGGAGCACTTGACGCAGTGAATTCGTCAAGTTTATGTCTCACGTCACTGTTATATGTTGTCTTTTCATCTTTTCATATATGTAAGTAAAACAACTTCCTTTTATTTAATTTTATTACAATAACTGTTGCACAATAGCAATTGTTTGAGAGTTGGCTACATAAAAAAATTCTGGTTTTTGGTGGAGGGTACACGCAATGGAGTTTATAGATTTATAGTTATTATTTGCGAAACCGGAACAACATCCAACTACATTTGCCTACTCAAGATGAGTAAATACATATACATAAGTAAAACTGACCTTAATATTTACATGTTATTTACCACCTTATGGTCACTCTTTTCATGAATTCCAAAACTTTAGTATGATTTAGCTTATAAAATATATATAAAGCGGGAAATTTAACGCGATTGCCTTTTTATTTTTCTTGACGTTTCGACAGTTACATTGGACGTAGTCTCAAGCAAATTGAGTCAAAGTTTATAATTATATGATTTAGCTTGATGAAAGGATATACTACAAACACCATACGATTCGCTTTAATATGTTTATATGCAACAATGTTTCATCATTTTATAATAGGCACCATACAATTATAGAGAATTATTATGAAACAAAATCGGTAATGAACAATGGCCGTCACGTAAATAATCAATGAATTTATTTAAACGACCTATTGACATGATTACCATAGTAACTATGAAAAATATTACTAGGCAGTTTTAAACAATAATTATCTGATAAAAGTGTTAATAAGTTTGTACGTCTATGGGTTTAATATAAAGATACGTATCCAAATTATTACGACTAATAGCATTAAAAGCTTAAAGACTATCAAATTGTCCTTGGAATTGTGAAATAATTACTACCAAAGATAAAATAATTACTACTTATCCCATGGCAAATGTTAAAAAGGGACAAATGCAGTCTCTTCTAAGAACAAGTACTCTGTGCATCTCTTGTAGCTATCCCTCTCGGTCACAGATGTCCTTGTTCTCAGCTCTCGGTTCATTTTAGTGTGTCGGTAGCACAGACAAACTAACCGTGAACTAGCCTAAAGACAGGAAATGAAAAGGCACCGTTTTCTGCCATCGATTAGCACAAATGCTCATATAAGTTCAAACACAAATGCGCGCTCCTTTAGTATTAATCAGGAAGCAGATCCGTGACCTGTGTCTAATCGTTTTAAAAAATATAGAATAAAATACGTAAACAATGCCAAATTGCGTTGTAAAGAGGTGTGGTAGTGACAGTCGTAAAAATAGTTTCAAAAAGGACAATATCACGTTTCATCGGTAAGTATAAAATTAATAATAAAAATTTATAACATAAAAATGCAGAGCTCTAGTGATACTGGATGATGGTAGCTTTGAGTCAGCGTTTGTCCTTGTCTAGTAAGCTATAATTACATGTTGCGTCCTCACTCTTGCAAGATGGCACGTGTAAGTTGAGATGCGAAAAAACGTATCGATTGTCAATATCTTTTCCATTAATTTTGAGAAATTATAATGACTAATATTCTTTGAAATTACTACCTAGTTCCATATATTAATATCTTGTTTCTTTTCTACTATTGTTACAAACTTAATTAGGTCATTAAAATATTTCATACATTTTTAAATGATTGTTTTTAAATTGAAAATTTAATGATTTAAGATTTTAAACCAATAAAAATAAATAAAAGTGGATACCCGTACTAATTTTATATGCTAAAGTCTGTCGGTCTCTTTATTTAATGATGAATGTTTCTTTTTTTTTCAAAAAATGTGAAAGTTTGTCTGTCTATTTCTGTACAGATGAATGTTTCTTTGTACGTTTGTTTTCTATGCGTTCCTGTACCATTTATCTGATTGCGATGAAACTTTAGTGAGTTGTTGTGCCCACGCCTGGGAGGTTTCTATATATGTGACGTCATCATAAATCCAATATGGCGAATGCTCCGTGTTAGAAAGTAAAAGACCTCCAGCAATATAAGTATCAAATGAAATGGAATACACAGGGAACAGTTTCTGTATATGTGACGTCATCATAAATCCAATATGGCAGATACTCCATTGAAGGAAGTAATTTTTTTGTACAACACCACCAATATGGATATCAAATGAAATTAAATAAGCAAGGGAAGGTTTCTGTATATGTGACGTCGTTATAAATCCAATATGGCGGATGCTTCATGGTAGGAAGTAAGTTTTCTGTTCAACACCAGCAATATGGGTGTTAAATGAAATTGAATAAGCAGATGAAGGTTTTTGTATAGGTGTCATCACCATAAATCCAATATGACGCAACTTTTTCAAGACTTCCAGCAATATGGGTATCAAATGAAATAGAATAAGCTGGGAAAGGTTTCTATATATGTGATATCATCATAAATCCAATATGGCGGATGCTCCGTAATAGGACGTAACTTTTTCAAGACTTCCAGAAATATGAGTGTCAAATGAAATGCAATAATGAAAGGTTTCTGTCTATGTGACATCGTCATAAATCCAGTGTGGCAGATTCTCTATGGTACGAAGTAACAAAAATAAAAAGGCTACTTTTTATGAAAAATCTACGTCTAAGGAAGAGAAAAGGAAACACTAACCCGGAAAAGTCACGGTAACATTTTCCACACAACGAAGTCACGAAGTCGCGAGTACGGCTAGCATATAATAAATTAGTCTATAAAAATAGTTAAAATGAATAAAGACGCACATTTTAGGGTTCCGTCGCCAAATGACAAAAACGGACCCTTGTAATTTCATCCTGGTCTATTTGTCGATCAGCAAGTTACAGCCACGTCACTCGGAAAGTACTGTCACTATATTATATATACAGAAGTAGATTAGGTGTATAATGTAACCGGCTATACAACGGCGTAGTAAAATTTGCAAACCAATGCCTGTCCCTATAAAACTGTTATATAAATAAGTGGGTATATAAATTGTGTGCTCTTTTTTACGACTTGTGGGTATCGATTTTCTATAAAAGCTATTCGTTAGATTTCTTCGAGTTAATAATAATACTAATAAAATGACCAAATTTTTCATTTTAATTCAAAGTAGTAGGTACTGAGTGCTGACCACAGTTGCTCGCTTTTGGAATATTTTTCCATGCCTGGGAGTGGGTGCTATACCTTGTAATGTTTTAAGCTCCGGAGTACCCACAATTTATGAATCTAATTTTTTGTTCAAAAATTTTACTTCAAGAAAAACACGTACTACCCAAACGAATTTGATTTGTATTTCTATTCTAAATTTTTGAATTTTTTGTGTGACTATTTCAAAATAAAGAATCTTGTTTTGATTATATATATATTATTTCTATTTTTAAAATAAGCTAATTCTTGTACTTATCGATATGTATAATATCTACGAGTACTTCACTTTTTCGTCAAATAAGTTACGTTACCGTGCCGCCGCTTACGTCACTCCTCTAACCTTGACAGAATAGTTTGCTTAGAATCTCTCTAAGGTAGTTTGTCTGTGGTCGGTAGCTTAAGGGTGGTTTGTACAAACTATAAGCTCTATTTAAGAAACAAACATCTCGCTTGCGCCAACTATTAAATAGTTGGTGCAAGCCATCCTAAATTGAGTCTTAGTCAAATGTCATGAGTTCCGTTTTTGCATTTATCATTTTTGATAGTCCATGTAGCGTCCATGATGTTTATGTGCTAGTCATAGACGTGAAACATCAATGTTTTTTTTTCGTATTTAATTTTTGTATGCTGTTACTAGCATACAAAAATTAGAAGTTTATCTATGCTAGTAACACTTCAAACAGGTGACGCATTATCAATTTCATTTTATGTCATACGTAATAAAGACAAAGACTAATTGTTTTTCGTTTTTACTACTTTTGTCTAAATTTTAGTGCAAAATGTCTTCAAAAAAAAAGGTCTTGTTAAAAGTAATCATTCTCGGTGATAGTGGCGTCGGCAAGACTTCGCTTATGAATCAGTTTGTCAACAAAAAATTTTCCAATCAGTACAAGGCAACAATAGGCGCAGATTTTCTCACAAAAGAGGTAATCGTCGATGATAGAATCGTTACAATGCAGATTTGGGATACTGCTGGGCAGGAGCGATTTCAGTCTCTTGGTGTAGCTTTCTATCGCGGGGCGGATTGTTGCGTCTTAGTATTTGACGTAACTGCCCCTAACACATTCAAGTCCTTGGAAAGTTGGAGAGATGAGTTCCTGATACAAGCTTCACCACGAGATCCAGAAAACTTCCCATTTGTCATACTAGGTAATAAAGTCGACCTGGAGAATCGCGCTGTGTCTGCAAAGCGTGCTCAGCTGTGGTGTCAAAGTAAAAATGACATACCATATTTTGAAACAAGTGCCAAAGAAGCTGTAAATGTAGAACTAGCTTTTCAGACAATAGCTCGGAACGCCTTGGCACAAGAAACAGAAGCTGAACTGTACAATGAGTTCCCTGATCAGATCAAGCTGAATGCTAATGAGAATGGTCGCAACAGGGATGGCGACAATTGTGCTTGCTAGGCCTCAACAAGTGCTCCGTTGCTGGTATAAGTAGTTTCTCATTTTTTATATAAAATACGATAAAGTATAACATTATTATTTAAGTAATGTTTTCTTTATTATATCATTGTTTTGTAAAAATGTATAGAAATGATAGGACTCATAAACAATTTCAGTGATTTGTTTGTTATGTGCATACCCACTTGTAAAATTGTGTAAATTGAAATGCATATTACACTTGTTTCACTGGGGATCCTTACAGTCTGTGTATGGAATCATATATTACTTGCAAACATCACTTGTTAACTCCACTTGATTATTAAGTTCATTTTATCTAAAATATTGAGATAAGTATTGTTTCTTGAATATAAACATTATTCAGTATTGACACCTTTTTGTCAATTTAACATTTTTTAAATTGTGTATTTTAATGAGACAGGCTGTTACTGGCAAGTACTAACAACCAATATGTAACATAAAAATCATTAATCTGAATCTTTTACTTTTAATGTTAAGTAAAACTTTAAAAAAATGGACCACTCTACAGTTAAATACCTTGTGCACAATTATCACATTAAATGTCACCTAAAAAGAACTTAGTTTTAGTATCTTAAGTGGTATTTCATATCCATTTTTTTTATCTTGTCTCTTTATTTAAAGGGTTAAAATTTTGTGTTATTGAATTATTATCAAATGTCAGTTTTTAAGTTATTTTATTTGGAACATCACCAGTGTTGCTGTCATTCTTGGAATGAATGATACAACTATTGTATTTAAAATGTTGGATCTAACTTTACCTAATATTATGTGTAACTAGATAAAACAGGACTACACAATTATTGAGCTTTAGCCCTTGAGGGTTAATTTATACTGTGATAATGATTTTTCCCAAATTTAAAAAAATGTGATGTGGTCATTTTTTTTAATAGTGTATTCATAATTTTAATATGTTCCATACTTTTAGACTATGTTACTAATGTAATTGTTTCTACTGTATGAGGTATCTTGTACATATAGTGATTAGTGTGAGTATATGGTTTTTACTATTCAAAGATTAGTAAAAAGTAACTTCTTGCTCTAATCATTAATCAAAGTGTAAATAAGCCCTTAATATGGACTTACATTTAACCTAAACAGCGATGTATTATCAATGAGACAAGTTGAGTCAACAAGATTTTCATTTGTACTTTTGTTTTCAACTAGAGCATTGTAATCAAATGATTCACTAGGTACTCTACTAAAACCTAAATAAAAAAAAAATAAATAGGCTATGGTTTAATCTAAAAAAAATACCTATAATTTTGTAACTGTTGTCATTGTACAAATGAGCTCTTAGCACTGAGACTTGTGGCATGCTTCTGGTGGATAAACTGCATACACACAATTTACCATCAGTGTGTATCCATTTGGACTAATGGCAACTTTCATAAATAAGCGTTCAAGATTTGTGACTATTAGCTTTCTGTGCTGCTATCAGGGTCCGCTCCGCTATCCCCTTCAGAAGTTGTTAAGCGGGTTTTGGATAAGGGTTTTCTTACTAAGCCTTTGTCAAAAGGTGTTCAGTTTGCTTATTACTCCTTATTTCGAAATTAACGCAAATAACCACATTCTATCTTATATAGGTGTTACCGATTCATCTTTAAAGCAAACATTTAAACATTTGGTGATATATGGTGACTTGAGCAGTTAGCCAGCCCTTTCCATTTTAAAGCAGTTGAAATATAAGGATTACCCATTCTAGAAGTTTAGTTAAATTGATAAAATACTAATTGGATTTGGTAATTAAGTTCACTGGGTATTCAATATTTTGAGATACACCATTGGAAACCTTTTGTCCAGTCTCTTGCTGCTATTGCAATATTATTAATATTAATAGTGTCTACTATTAACACCTAAAATGGAAATGCAGCTCTGACTCCAGGAATTCATTATTTTAAGCTGTGAACACATTTTGTTAACGTCATCTATTAACGATTTTATGATAGCATTGGTGCTCATCATGATTTGTGATTCTAAGGGATCGGCGATGCTAAGAATAATATAGTCCAGGGTAGCGAGTAGCAATAATAAAAAATGCGGGATTCAGAATTCATTCACTTTATCAAGCTTCCAGAGGGATTAAATCACTGATAATAAAAGTAGGAAGTGCTCAGGCTCAGGCCCTTACATGAAGTACCTTTGCTAGAATTTGAGAAAAACTTCTTTATACTATACTATACAATGTTAGGTATATTATTTTTGAGTGGTGGTAAACAGTGTTGGGCAAAATGCAATTGTAAAAACAATTACCTACAATTAAAAATTGTAATTGTAAAATGTAATTGTGAACACAATTTGTTAGGCAAACAATTAACAATTACAAAAAGTAATTGTAATTGTTTTTACAATTACTTTGCCCAACACTGGTGGTAAATCATTTCAGTTTAATAATACAATTTTTTTTTTATAGTATAGTATAATAGAGCTAATACTTTGAGACCCTTTAACATATAAAATAGCATAGAAGACATATTTTTATTGGATTAAAATTATTGGTTCTGTGAATCATACGCAATGTTATGTTCTTTATTTTTACATTTCTCGAAATGTAATGTAAAAAACTGAGCATTTACATCTAATTGTAAGCTACCCTCTTGAAATGCGGTGATATTATGTTAACATAAATATAAAATGTCTGTATATTTGGTCTTCTATAATTAATGTTAAATACATAATTAAACATTTTATATACATTACTCTTATCAATAGGTACCTACTCATCACTGTCTCACAAATTAGGACAACAAAGTACATACCAAAAACAAAATGCTTACTGCAAAAAATTCGTTATAAACACGTAAGTAATCATTTTAAACGTTGGGAACATAAACATAATATACTAACGTATATTAACTTTGTGGTTGGGAATATTCAATATAGATTTTGTAGTTTCATTAAAAATTTTTTTTTATATCCAAAACTAGGAGTGGCCTTTTCATTACACTAAATGTAACTAGAATGGAAATCAATACTTAATATCTATCAATGTTGTATTGTTGCAAAATGTCGACAATCGCAATCAGTTTGGTATTAATATCATAAATTATTGTTGCCTGTGGCATGACACGATTGTGGCTTGTGATCGTACAGCACATTAAGGTACTATCTCAGCAACGGATAATAATATCCTGATTGAGCAGTATTTTCAAATTATGTGCACCTTGCCTATTGTTTATTAGTTAATATGTTGCCTTTTATTAATTACAAATAGTTATTTTCATACCAAGTAAATCACATGCGATTAATTATTATTATCTAGTATAAATTTTATCTATGGTTATTATTTAGGTATTGTGAATCATAAATTAAGATCTAGCTATAAAAATAACAGAATATGATAATTGCTTTTAATTTTATATATCAATAAAAAAAACATCCTAATAATGTTGTTTGATGTTGGTGACATGATCATAATAAATAATAGGATAGCATTTCGGCCGTTGAGATTTCATGAGATTCACGAGTTGCTCAGTGATAATAACCGGCTATAGTATTTCATATTGAAATTATTTTTAGAAATAAAAGAATGTAGGTAGTGGCAATATTGCGGCGCAGCCTTATGCCTGCAAGAAATAGCTGTCATACTATTTATTATTGCTTGAGAAACAAAGGTCGATAATAGGACCAAGAACATTTTTTGAAACAAGATGGACATAATTAAGACATTCGAGCAACATTCGAGACAAATGTGCAACGCCGGTTCAAGCAATCTTGTCGCCTTCGCTACAGGGTACAACACAAATCTAAAACAATAATGCTATTTTTCAAGCCAAGAAAGATATAGATAATAGAGTCCTAACACAAAATTCTTTGATCATCCAGAAGGGCGGCGCACTAGGGCTAATTAATAAGTAATAACACAAAAAACTGAACTGTTTATGATGTAACATGGAGATAGTTTGACACCTGGGAACAGACAGGCTACTTTTTTTTATTCAAAAGCCTATCTAGGGATAGGCTTTGAAGATATTGTGAAAAGGGGAATGAAATTTTCAATGGGAAAGGCTAAACCGCGGAACCAATGTTGATGAAATTTGGTACAGAGATAGTATGTGCCCGGAGACAAATAGGCTATAAGTAGACTTTTTTAAAACAACCTTTGTGCATATGTATATAGATATACCTACATGTATGTTGTAAGTAATCTAAACTGGCGGGGTTATTACCTAAAAACTTGCAGACAGCGACAGCCACGCGATCACTGCGCAACCGGTGATTAATTGTAATAAAAAATTAGTATCATGTATGACGATTGCGTATCTATTATTCTATGACCGTAAAATGCAGTTTTCACGGTAGATTTAGCGCCATTGTACAAATTACATTACACAAATTCTCGTTTTGACAGCAGACATCGCGCGATATTGGCTGTCGCATGCTGTCTGCAAGTTACGTAATAAGCGTGCGGGAAAGCCACGGAAAATTTTTCCGCCCTGGTCAAGTCACGGGTACGGTAAGTATATTATATAGACGGCTATTTAGCCCGCCGGCCTCTCGCAGCCTGTGGCCGTTTCATGGCTCTAATGGTCCTATGGTAAATACACCACTGACATATCGTACTACGAACGACGATTCTATCTAAAAGGGCCCCAATACAAATATTGGGTTACATCAATTTTTTTCACTATATTCATTGTTAAACAAAGTTCCTGAGCGACCGAGCTTTTCTCGTTGATTACGTATAAAAAAAAAAACAAAAAGTCTGATTACATTGTAGGCTCGAACCCGCGGACTTCAGCGTGGTAGATTCGACCTACACTCTAACCAATGTGCTATTGAAAAGGTAAACTATTGCGAAATTACCAATTTTAAGTGTGTGAAAATACGGAGAATACGAATTTTCTCAGAATTGAGACAAGGGCGTCGCCAGCTTATGACTAAGGGGGGGGGGCAATGGGGCAATATTATGGAGGATAAAAAATATGAACGCCGAGAGCATGAAGCGTTTCATTTTGGAAGTCTTTGCCTCGATGACGATTGTAATAAGAACGGTTCTAATGTCAATGTATAAAACTTCACAAGCCCTCGACAGCACAATAACTAAATCAAACTTTTAAACACAGTAATAATTATTTATTTTAACAAAAATAATATTTAATTAAAACATAACCTGAGGGGATTTTTTGCAAAACTTTCAACCACTATCATTAAAATTATTTAGCTTTTTATTTATTATAGCTCTGTGTACACTCATCATGGCCAGACCATTAAGGCGATCTTCTGCCATGGTGCTTCTTAGCCATGTTTTTAGTCTTCTGAGGCTGCTAAAGGATCGCTCTACTGTACAGGTCGTGCATGGTAAAGCGATCAAAATTTTCAATGCTTTTTCCGTTTCGGGAAAGAAGGAATTTGTTTCTTTTAGGACATCAACAACTGTTAGATTTGTTAGATTAAGCCTATCGTGCCACAATTGCTGCCAAAGTTCGATTTCATTCTTTATGTTCGGTAAATCATAAAACTGGGCAATAGATTCACAAGTTTGTTTCAGATTTTCAGTTGTCATCTTTTGCATCTGCGCCGGGTGTAACTTAGATAATGCGAATGATGGCGTGTTTTCTTCAGCAAAACGTACTTCAAGGGAGGGGATAATTGAATCCAAGTATGGTATTACTAAAGACCTCTTCCAGTATTCTGAAGGGCTTTCTGCTGGATGATTGCTTCTATGACGTTGTTTCCCCGTAATACGCGCCATTGATGTAATGTCCTCCTCCAGTCCGACTTTCTCCGCAACAGCAGTAGCTTCCTTTATAATTTCGTCTGTCACTTTTTCCAGATTTTCACAGTGGTTTTTAATTAAAAGTAAAATCCTTTTAACGTGTTCCGAGACTTTGACCACGTCCAAAGCTACAGATTGGAGTACGTTGACAACGGGTTCCATCAAAGCCGAGTATTTGGCTACCAACATAATCCCGAGAATGAAAGAAATTCTGGAAGTAGCCGCATGCAGTTGGAAGGCACTTTTCTGAGTTGTACTATTTCCTTCCTGAGATAATGTTTGTAAGGGTTCCAGAATTACTGGAAGATTTTCTTTAAAAACTCTGATGGTTTTATGTTTCTCACTCCATCTTGTCTCGCAAAGTCTGGAAATATTAGGTATCGACTTCCTCCTCAAAACTGATTCCCGAAAAAAGTTTATAGTATCTTTGGTGGTGGCATTTCTAATTTCAGGAAGTGAATTTAGATCATTGATAACTAGATTCAGTTTGTGGGACGAGCAATGAACGTAGAGGGCTTTGGTGTACTTTTTGCGTAAGATCGCTTGTACCCCTCAGTCTTTTCCTGACATCGTTGAACAACCATCAAAACCAAAACCAACGCATTTATTTATATTCAGATCTTCTTTTGTCAAAAACTCATCTATGCTATGTGCAATCGATTTCGCATCCAAATCTTTTAGCTCAATGAATCCGACAAACATTTCTTGGACTTCCTGTGTTTCTTCATCAAAATATCGCATCCCAATCGATAGTTGTTCAGTGCCAGAAATATCAGCTGTTTCGTCTGCTAGCACACTATATGCTGCTGCTTCTTTCACTTTTTTCATAATATCAGCTTCAATAACGCTTCCACAAATACCAATAATTTCATTTTGAATATCCACTGAACGGTGGCTTGCATTCTTTTTCCCTTGCTCAATGTTTCTTTAAAATTAAATCTCCCGCGTCAATTCGCAGCCTGTATAAATCCTCGAGAATACCTTCACCATAATGTTTAGCTCTCAGTGCTAAGTCGTGTGACTCGCAAAACGTAATGCAGGAAATAATAGATTTTATAATTTTGCGATTTTTTTCAATAATTCCCTGGGAATATTTGTTCAGTTGCAAATCGACAGGCACACCTTCGAGAAAAGATTTAGCAGCTTTCAATGCCTCCTTATGGAAGTGGGTTTCAATGTGCTTTTTGCACTGCTCGTGAATATCTTTGAACTTACAAAAGGGCCTTATAGTAAATGATCCCAATATGCTATATATGATAAATGAATTTGGATTTGGTCGGAACAACGTACAATATTTACAAAATGCTCCTTTTTGGCGCCTGGAATATACCAACCATGGAGAGTATGTTTCCAACCAAGAATAATTAAATTTTCTCTTTAAATGTTTTGCATCTTCCGCAAAGTTATAGGTCGCGGAAGGGGACCAACAGTTTTCAATCAATTCCTTCTTCTTTTCGGTTGATAACATGTGTGCCCGTCCAACATATCGCCGGATATCATTTTCATTGCAGTCATCCATCAATGAATCAGGATTCGGCGCCAGATATCTAGAGGAACTTGGTCTAGGTAGTTCCTGCGGCTGAATATAACCTGTTGTGGTTGTGTTGACCGATGAAGACACATGCGATATTGTTACTTAGTCCTGTTCATCGCTGTCGCTACTTGATCCATCAAAGTTACCAAAGCTATTAGCTAAGAGAAATAAAATAAAAATACTAGCTCCAAGTCCAAGATTAAAGCAGTACATAACTTACCAAAAAACTTTCTGATGTCCATTTTGATAAGATGATGAACGGAGACACACTCAAAAACTTCACAACTCAACACTGAGATCTTATTATTTAATAAATATAAATCAATATTGACTAACACAGGCAAGCCGGTAGTCTTATATTCGCTTTCCAATTCGCTTGTTTAGCTTGTTTCGTTGATCACTTCCAATTAAAAAGTGCCTCGCTCGCGGCGGCTCACGTCTTTATATACCCAAACGAACATCATACTAGAATGTACGGTAACATTCTACCTGGTCTAGTAACTGCTACCAAATTCCAGAGAGTTCATTGAACAAGCGCCATCTAGCGTCGAGTAGCAATACTAGGTTTTACAAGAATTGTAGTCGATTTATTCAACTGTAGGTGTTTCTTATGAACACTTACAGATGGCATTGTCCACAAAACCAATTAAAATTGTATGTTCGTAACAATAACTTCTACTTTATTTAGGTATGCCGCATACAAATTATACAAAACTAACGTGAATGCTGGTGAACGGCTGTCGTAGAAAGAAATGCAATGCACACACACACCATACCTACCTACATGTTTTTACACAGTTTGATGGCCTTGCGTTTTGGCAAATCTGATATAGTCGTGATGAAAATGGCGGCGATTTTAAAAACGTATGTCAAAATCTTAATGTTATTCTGAATATTTCAATACTGTCTACAATATACATTAAACCTTGTGAATTTATTTACGTTTTGTCATGCGATGCGGAACTTATTAATAGGTAAGGAAGTCAATTGCTCGCACTTTGGTCGCTTTGCAGCTAGCTACATTTGATCTCTAGGGAGGGGGGCAACTGCCCCCCCTACCCGCCTTGGCGACGCCCTTGAATTGAGACCTAGCTAGATCGATTTTTCACCCTCGTGAACTACAGGCAGTCCTCGTACTTACGGCATGTTAGGTTCTCGAAATACGCGACGTAAATCGAAACGACGTAAGTCGAGACATATTTTTTCATATGTTTACATGTAAAACTCAAGGGTTAGGATCCACACGGACTCGAAATTAAAAAAAAAACTGCATTTATAACAAAGGATATACATACTTTATTATAAAAAGTAAGTTCTTAAAATAATTATATATGCACTTATGAAATTGCTAGTTATTTTTGGTATTTGTGTGTTATTAATTTTAATAATAATTATAAAACTTTAATATGTTTAATAATAAATTAAACTTTTGGCTTAAAGAAACTATCAATTCTAGATTGCTTCGCTTCTTTCTTCTTGCTATTATACAGATCTTGGTAACACTGATATAGGCTGCACAAATTTTGTTATTAACGTTGAAACTTCTCTCAAAATTAGGATCATTTTCTTCAAAAATTTCAACAAGACAAGTGAATTCTCCTATGCCGGAAATCGAAACAAATGACGTATGCTTGAGGAATAGTGTCAAAACATTGTTCGACGTAACTTGAAACGACGTAAATCGAAACGACGTAAGTCGAGGACTGCTTGTATTGTAAATTTGTTTTCGAGAACGCAATTACAAAAATATACAAATGTTTACATAGTTTACGATATACAGGCTGTCCCGTAAATAATGGATCAACCTTAAGGGAAAGGTAGAACACCTAATTACCTAAAACCTATTTGACTAGTTTTAAAAGAAACCTTAGGGTTACCGAGAATTTTTTTTTTCATTATTTTGACCATTTTCTCCGCCAGGCTTCAGTTTTTTTAATACTGTCGTTCCAAATTATAGGTAACATTTTTTAAATCTGATTTTTGTAAAATATTGCTGAATAGTTAGCTTATGTAGCGGGTTATGTAGCGGAAGTGGTCCATTATTTTAAAAACTTGTACGATTATTAAGGTTTCTGAAATAGTATAAAACTTTCGTCTTGTCCTTCTCATTACAAAGTTATTGCTATTAATCTGATGTAGGGGCTAATTAAACAAATTTTTGTTATAATTCAAAAATGTAGACAAACTGTGGATTCCGTGTTATTTATTCCTAGTATTTTTTTTAATGTCTGTTATGCGTGCGAGTTCAGCCCAAGAAGTGTTCCTGTCTCTTTTTAGCGATTGAGTTCGCAATCTGGGCAGCTACCTGCACCTGAGCGGGGCGGCGATAACAAAAGAACTTTATGACTGCTAATTGTAGATAGCACCGGTTTTGTAGGACATACGGCTAATCATCTCGCTTAGTGCAGTTTGTACTATTGATTACGACAGACATTTTGTGTTGTTCCATCTCGATTTTTACGTGCTGTGAATTTGGACCTTGTTTTGCTTGACGATTTGGACTCTGTTTATTGAAATTACGACTTTGCGATCTTAAGGACTCTGAAAGCCTTGTGAACGACTATCGATTGTAGTGTTTTAGTACACATTGACAGAAATTCTGCGTCAACAGTATACGGCACGAGACTATTGTAACATGCATTTTATTTACGGAGAATGCAGAGCTAATGCGAGAGCCGTTGCAAGATTATTTCGTGAAAGATATCCGCATGAGCAACGTTACCCCGACTATCGAATTTTTGAGAGTACATAACTCGTTCCTCGAAGGAAGATTTCCTGGTCAATACTCGAATATTAGAGGAAATTGAGAATCGACTCTGGTTCGTGCTATAGCACGACGCACTGGTGTGCCTAAAACAACGGTGCATAGAGTATTAAAAAGATATCGGTTGCACCCATATCATTATCAACGTGTTCAAACGTTACAGCCGAGAGACTACGCTCTAAGAGTTACGTTTTGCCGAAGAATGTTAAGAATGATTCGAGATGATCCGCAATTTTTCAATAAAATATTGTGGTCCGACGAGTCTTCCTGCAGACGCGATGGCTATATCAACATGCACAACTTACATAGTTGGCAATTACATAACTCCCATTTGATGAGAGAAGACAGGAGCCAACACCAATTTAAGATAAATTTGTGGGCTGGTATTATCTGTGGCCAAATAATAGGTCCATTTGAATTGCCAGCAACTCTAACTGCTGATTATTATTTACATTTTTTACAAAATGAATTGCCCACACTGTTGCAAGATGTCCCGGAAGAAGTGAGAGAAACGATGTGGCTACAAAACGACGTATGTTCCGCACACGACAAGTGTGTGCGGTGTGTGACAAGACAATGCAACGACAGTAAGGCGACACCTAAACGCAGCCTATCCTGACAGATGGATCGGCCGCTTAGGACCGATTTTGTGGCCGCCAAGGTCTCCCGACCTAAACTTATACCATTACTAAGGTACAAGTTAAAAAGATTTTTTTAATTGGGGATGCTTTAAAAATTTGGTTTACGAACACTCAATCGCTTCAATAAACCAATTGCGCCAGCGTATAAGCGCTGCCGTGGAGTCCATTAACCGTAGAAATTTTTTCTACGGTTAATTCATACGCCATGTAAGGGCTTCGTTCATAAAAAGATGCAGGCTGTGTATTTTAGCAAGGGGAAAACAATTCGAACACCTATTGTAAGATTTTAGTAATAAATAATTTTTTTATAATTTTATGTTTTTCTGTCCCTTTTTGAGTCCCTTTTAGATAGAATCGTCGTTCGTAGTACGATATGTCAGTGGTGTATTTACCATAGGACCATTAGAGCCATGAAACGGCGACAGGCTGCGAGGGGCGGGCGGGCTAAATAGCCGTCTATATAATAAATACTAACCGTACCCGTGACGTGACCCAGGCGGAAAAATTTTCCGTGGCTTTCCCGCACGCTTATTACGTAACTTGCAGACAGCATGCGACAGCCAATATCGCGCGATGTCTGTTGTCAAAACGAGAATTTGTGTAATGTAATTTGTACAATGGCGCTAAATCTACCGTGAAAACTGCATTTTACGGTCATAGAATAATAGATTTGAAGTCTGTTCTGGTGTCAGACAGGGCTGCGTGATGTCTGCCTGGCTATTCGTGCTGTATTTGGACAGTTGCGTCCAGAGATTGAAAGGTAATATGAGTGGTATGGGACGTGGTGACACAGTGGTAAACTGCCTATTGTACGCTGACGATGCTGTGCTAATAGCACCATCAGAAGCGGAGTTGCAGACACTAGTCACGTGCATGAAAAAAGATTGTGAAGTAAAAGGATTGAAAATGAATGTGAACAAAACTAAGGTTCTGGTGTTTGAAAGAGAAGCGGTACAAACGAAATGCGTGATTTGTGTAAATGGAAAATGTCTAGAACAGGTGAATGAAATTGTGTACCTGGGGAGTGCGTTTTCGAGGGATGGAAGATGTGAGTTGGATGTGGAGAGACGGGTAGCAGCTGGCAATAAAGTGAACGGTGCTCTGTCCGCATTAGTGGGTAGTGTGAATATATCTAACACTGCTTAAATGGCCATCCACAATGCGGTGTTGGTGCCAACTTTGTTGTACGGTAGTGAGGCCTGGATATGCCCAAAATCGAGTGAAAGTATGTTAAATGCTGTGGAGATGCGGTCTCTCAGAAATATGTGCGGTGTCACGCTTGCTGACAGGATAAGCAATGATAAGATACGCAGTATGACAGGGTTTCACAACAGTGTTATTGTAAAAATGGAGAAAGGAATGCTTAGATGGTTCGGGCACATGGAAAGAATGAGTGATGAAAGACTGACGAAGAAAATATACAGAGCGAAAGTGAGTGGTAAAAGAAGCCAAGGAAGACCAAGGCTGACTTATGAAGATCAAATAGCCAGAGTGTTAGCAGACGGAAATGTCAAAAGCACCTGCATACCTAGGCGAAAATGTGTGAAGAGAATGATGAGATTTGAGGAAGCGAAAGAGGTGTGTAAGGACCGCGACTCCTGGCGCTCCGTCCTCTCTGACTACCCCGTTGGGTATACAGCGTGAAGTTATGTTATGTTATGTTTAGAATAATAGATACGCAATCGTCATACATGATACAAACTTTTTATTACAATTAATCACCGGTCGCGCAGTGATCGCGTGGCTTTTGCTGTCTGCAAATTTTTAGGTAATAACCCCGCCGGTTTGGATTATATAGCCGACCACGGGTCGGCTCAGCATGTTCAATGTGTTTCTATAGGTATCTGGTATCTATGTTATTATTACTAAAATATTGTATTTTATCGTTATGGAAAATTTGTTTAACATTAGATTATTACGGACAAAATTTTCCTAAAAATATGTTCTGTTATGTCTACCTTACAATTTTTTTCAATTTAAACTAGTGTTTAAAATTATTGTGGACGGGTCCCTTCGAAAACCTGCCGCACACCCTCAAACACTGTAGGTAGGTGTTCAAGCCGGAATGAAAAGGCTCCAGGTGTTGTTGCTCCGACCGGAGGCGGAAGCGGAATGTATCTGTATGTATAAGTTACTCATAGCGGAATTTGTTTCCGCCTAGTATCCAATTCCCGGCCATTAAGCTGGGAACACTTTATCGGACGTGTCCATAAGCCGCGGCTGACAGTCTCGATTTATTTGTATCTGAATAGTACATTTTTACCGATAGTTTGCACACTATTTTTTATTTCATGTAAGTGGCTATGCAGGTCCTACCAGACCTGTATCACTGCGACCAAACTTGATCTATTGTGATCGCCACTGTGTTATAAAACACTGCCAAGTCCCACTGTAGTCAAAAACTGCAAGGTATTCCTTGGAGTGATGTGCTGAACCTCCTCCGGACTCAGAAAATACTGGCCGAGGCAGGATCGACGAGTGCGCATCAGTGGTCCGCAGTCACACAAAATGTGCATAGGCGTTTCATCCGCTAACCGGCAGTACCGGCACATTCTTGTGTTGGAGAGTCCCATATTAAACATGTGCTTATTTAAGCAACAATGCCCAGTAAGTGCTCTAACCAAGATACGCAAGTTGCTCCGGCTCATTGCCGTGACACTAGAAGCCACCCTGCGATTATATGGCTTTATTAGGGCTTTGGAATGCTCCTGGCCCGGTATATTCTTCCAATACTCGCAAGACGCTTTGAAGCAGGATTTCCACAAAATCAGTTGAGCCTGGCTTTTGGGGATACCACAAAAAGGTTTTGGACCAATAAATGTGATTTTGGTGCCGGCTCTTGCGAGTTCGTCGGCATCTTCATTGCCTACGATGCCTACGATTGCACACTATACTGTGCAAACTATCGGTCGTCAGTCGCGGACGTGACCTTAGGCCGTCCTTGAGCGTCCTTGACGTCCGATAGAAATCTGGCTGGCTGGATATTTGTATCAGTCGCGGATGTCCGCGGATAGTGTGAACGGCGTTCTGGTCGCGTCTGCTGACGATTCGGGCGTCATAAGCAAACCGAATGCGCTCAGGTCGTTTCATATTAATTTCATCGACCCAAATGAATGTTTTTATTCGTTTTGGTGGACAACAAATAGCAGCAGCTACCGCTAATTCAATAAATTTGTTTTTACTGTCATTACTTGACATGGTTCTCCTTCGGCAATTCAAGAATGAATGACAGAAATATATCTGAAGAACCATCATTCGAACAACCAAGCACATTATTCGGTCGCGACTCTCAGCAGCGACTTACGGACGCGTCCAATAATTTGCTCCCAGCTTGAGGCGGCTGTATTTATACGTCTAGGGTGAGCTCCAACTCTCGAACAACAACGCCTTTACAAGTTCCTCTTTATTGATTTAAACTTTCTGATTGGTCGCCCGTTCGTACACAACTAACTACGACGGAAATTATAACATTTACATTGATTATATCTATCGCTATTTCTATATCTATCTCTTTTACTTTTATCTGTACATAATATATCTATACAGTAATACCTAACTATCTCTATATAATAATAAACTTAAAACTAAACGTATTCGTAAACCTACAACTAAAATAAAAGGACAAAACAAAATTTATTAAATATCACGCCGTCTTTTAATGGGGTGGATAGACTATTATAAATACGACGCGTTACAATAATTAGTCGCGAGCAATTATATTACAGTAAATATAGAATGAATTCTTTTCACTTCATTTACATAATACGTATGTACACAGTCTTGCCATAAATACTGTTACAATAAAAATAACAAGAATATTACATTCGAATTTGGAACCCATCATTATTATATGAATATTCATAGGATTTTTCTCATTTTCGCGCTACTCTCTGTTAAATGTACTTGTGATATTAAAATGGAGCGGGGTGATAAAAAAAGAATAGCATTACACAGAGTAGGGATGGAGCCAAATGCAATTTTTGAAACTCCATCCACTTGATATTAGTTGAATGTTTGCGTACCAGGCTATTGATAGGTATAATGAAACGTGTCCTCTGTTTGTGACAGAAAAAGAATACTTACTACGTGGACAGCCGCAGCCGTCCACGTAGTAAGTTACTAAAAAGGCGATCAAAGCAGTGAAAGAAAGAATCCGAAGAAATTCTGTCTGAAAGTAAAATATTTTGTCTAGGGAAATGAATATAGCACCCAGAACCATATTGCGTATTTTAAAAGATGACTTAAGTCTTGCATCTTGCATATTATAAGAGACGCACTGGTCATTACTTAATCGATAATTTAAAAATTAATAGGGTGGCAAAATTAAAACAATTTAGGCGGTACGCAAAGGAAGATCACAGAAACATTTATTTACTGACCAGAAAATATTTACTATCGAGCAACATTTTAATAAGCAGAATGACCAAGTTTATGCTCAAAGCTCTAGAGAAGCTTCTCAATTAGTCAGTAGGCTACAACGTGGACATTATCCGGCCTCAGTGATGGTTTGGTGGGGTGTTAGTTATATCAAGGTGTGACTGAGTCATATTTTAGTGAAAAAGGTATCAAAACATCGGCCCAGGTGTATCAACATACGATTTTTGAGAAGGTATAATAGTTAAGCCTTTAACAACACCATGTTCCTTAATCAGGAATGGTCCTTTCAGCAAGATTATACAGCTCGATCCACGCAAGCGTGACTGAAAAGGAACGTTTCTGACTTCGTCAGAGCTGAAAACTGGCTGTCATCTATTCCCGGTCTCAATCCACTTGATTATGATTTATGGGGGATTATTCACAAACATCGGAAACTCAACTTTCCGTATCCGACAGGAAACTTTTCGATGATTTTGTCTATACGCGATTCACAAATCCGATATCGTATTATATTTATATTATGTATAATCATATTATACATAGTCGTATTCACAAATCCAAGCCGTTGGATTGAATTTATGCTTTTCGACGATCGGCCTTTCTGAGACGGAAAGTTTCCGACGTTTGAGAATAACCCCCATGGTCTATTTTAGAAAACTATGGCATGCTCTAAACTGCTAAACACCATGATAATTTGGTGTCCCTAAAACATTACATAAGATTGGTAGTGGCGAATTTTCCCATGGAGAAAGTGCGTGTTATATATATCTTCACGCTGTATTCCTAACGGGGTAATTAGAGAAGACGGAGCGCCAAGCGTTGCGGTCCTCACATACTTCTTTCACTTCCTCAAATCTCATCATTCTCCTCACACATTTTCGCCTAGATATACGAATGCTTTTGAAATTTCCATCGGCTAACACTGGCTATTTGATCTTCATAAGTTGGCCTTGGCCTTCCTTGGCTTCTTTTACCACTCACTTTCATTTGTCAGTCTTTCATCACTCATTCTTTCTAAGTGCCCGAACACAGACAAAGTTTGTCTGTGTGCCCGAACCATCTAAGATTCCTTTCTTCATTTTTACAAACGCTTATCGTGCAACCCTGTCATACTGCGTATCACTTCATTGCTTATTTTATCCGCAAGGGTGAGACACCGCACATATTTCTAAAAGATCGCATTTCTACTGCATTTATCTTTTTAAAAACATTTTTTTCTTTTTTTTTAGTGTGTATTTTGTGCATTTCTTGTAGTTGTGTGGAACTTGTATTCCCCTCTGACCCGCCTTCATTTCAATATACAGGTAGCCGTGACGTCATAACAAGACCAACTTACTGATCGACGACAGACCTCGCAACCCATACACAATTTGTACTGGCAGGAGGGTCGGGGAGTTAGTCTTTGTAATATTCTATTTGTTCATATTTTTCTCGAAGGCCCGCGATTGTGACACCCAAGTGCATAGAAACTTTTTTAGTCAACCAGTGAGTCTAAATTAAGTGTCTAAAGTCTGAAATAAGGTATTACCAACAAAAAGATCCTTTTCCATACACACTCATAACACAATCCTACCAGCATCATTCACTCTTGTATGCTCCGTACTTGCCTAGGGTAGACTCAAATCCTGTTCGAGCTGTCCCGACCCATCTATTCATATCCCACACACTATAATTCTCTCATTCTCTTCGACCGTCGCTAGAACTTCCTTAACATTCTCCCAAAACTGCTCTAGCTCGCCCAAACCGACAGAAGACACTGGGGCACATACAATCAAAACAAAAATCCTTGTCAACCCTGTCTTGAGATGCACCCAGAGCAGTCTCGGATTTACACAGTTATACTCAGTTACACAATTAATCAAACGAGAGTACAGTAAAACGCCTACCTCTTGCCATCCCCTTTCTTCTTGTGGTACCTCTGTCCACAAAGCGATGCCCCCTCCAAGTCGGCAAGTTCACTGCTCTTTCGCTTGGTTTCACTCAAACATAACACATCCAATCTTGTTTGTTCCATAATATCAATCATATCATTCAGCTTCTCTTCAATCCCACCTCGCACATTGGACGATAGTGTTATCGTAAAAATGAAGAAAGGAAATACTTAGATGGCTCAGGCATATAAAAATAAAGAGTGATGAAACATTGATGAAGAAAGTCTACAGAGCAAAAGTAAATGGTAGCGGAAGCCAACGAAGGCTGCAAGGCTGACTTAGTAAAATCAAATAGCCAGTGTTAGCTGACGGAAATGTCAAAAGCACTCGCAAAGTCTGTAACAAGAATGATGAATATTGAGGAGGCGAAAGAAGTATATCAGTACCGCGATGCTTGTAAGTAAGGTAAGTAACAATTTTTCCAATTTTATACGACTAGGAAACGTAAAACAATTACTTACTACTCATTTTTCCATGAAATCACTGGACCGGTAACGCGCCCGTGATTCCTCGGATGTTGCGGGTGTCCATGAATGGCGGTGATCACTTTCCATCGGGTAACTCGCTTGCTCGTTTGTCCCCTCGGCCATACGGGTTTGTTTTTTTTATGATACGAGAATCCATACAATCTTTTTTTCTGTTAGTTCAATCCTTTTTTGTCTTTTTTTGGAAACGACGGTATTTTGTATTTATTTTAGTATAAATACCCATTATTGTAAAAGTTGAGACTATTTTATACATGAAAATTTTATAGGAAAAATGTAGGCTCCTATGAATAATCCATTTACAAATTCCATGTGCAGAAACTTGCCGGCGTTGGCTATTGATAGTAAAATTAATTCTGTTCCAGTGCAACTACACTGTTGCATTATACGATACGTGCAATCGCGTGTATATTATAATAACATGTTAGTCGTAGCAGAAGCCACGGAAGACCAAGGCTGACTTACGATGATCAAACAGCCAGAGTGTTAGCTAACGGAAAGATGAAAAGCACTCGCGTAGTTAGACGAAAGTATGTGCTATGTGAAATCCGCAATCTTTAGCACTCCATCCTCTCTGACTACCCCGTTAATATTGTAAATTAATATTACAATGATTATATATTAATATTACTATAATTATATATATATTCAGTATTAATACAATATTATGTAGGTATGTGTGTTAGTAATTGTGTGATAGTCCACACTGTAATACCAAATGAAACCAGAGAATTTTGTCAATATCAATTGCTAGTTGTTACATGTGATGATTCACAAATTATAATGTACGGTTTACAATTATGGGTAGGTATAGTCCGTATTAGGTAATTTATCTATATCTGTACACAATACATAATTTATCTATAATATCATAGAGCAGTAGAAACCGATTGAATAAATTTATTGGCTTTTATACAATTTTTTAAACGTAGGGGCGAGTTATCGATTGAAACACGCACTTTCTGTGGGGGGGTTAATTGAGGAAGCGTGCTCGTCGCGTCCCCTGCAAGCCCTTTTCAGGGCCGCAATTCCTCTCCTGTGCACACCATGCGGGACAACGTTAGCGATAGTGATACGGGGTCCCCCGAAAGCGACGTACACTGATTTGACCCCGCTGATGTGAGCGGAGTGTAGTCCAGCGTTGGGGACCGCCAGCCAACATGCTGTGCACCTCGCGGCGGGAAGTGGAGAGAGGGGTGCAGAATAGCTGCGTGGAATGTGGAGGTGGGATTGAGGAGAACATAATTGAAGTGATTGATATTGCCTGTCAGAGATCTTTTCTCTCTTTGGTATTTCCTTCTCTCTTTCTTTCTTTCTTGAATCCATCACTCTTAAATCCGTCTTCCTTTATCACCGTTCCTATTTCTTATTTCTAATGCATTTATCGCCTTTTATTTATTTTCATTGTAGTCACTTATTTTTTAATTTACATTTTGTCTTAACTATTTGGAACTCCTGTCTTATAATATCTTGTATAATTTCTATAACATTTAATATCTTATCTTTTCATTTTGCTATTACATTCACTTATATTTAACTACTATTTTACATTATTTGCTGTTTTAATAACTTAAAATTCTTTGCCTTATATTAATACTTATTTTTATAATATTATACCTATCTTTACATGTTTATATTTTTTTTTTGCTTTTTCTCTTATTTACTATTCTCGTTATTTCAATATAATAATTAATAAATGTGGGTCGGGTATTGCCATCTTCCATTAAAGTGCTGATGATATTTTTATCTAATTTGATATTCAATTTGTTTTCTAGTTCAAATCTTTTTCGATCAAAACGAGCCCATTCTAGCAAGACATGAAATTATTGTTTCAGAGATCTCAGGTTTTTTTTTTTATTAATACTTCATCTGGCGTGGGCAAAGCCAGGGCCCTTATTATTCTGACATTCCAGTTCTCGCATACTTTCCTCTTCTGAGTTAAATCTCCCTCTCATTCTCTACCTATCCGTTGCTTAGCTAGCTAAAATTTTTATTTCATGAAAAATCTTTCTTAAATCTATTACATTTCTTATACTATCTAGTTTCTTAATCTATTACATTTGTCTATTTCACTATTACATTTCCAGCTTACATCTACTTAAATTTTGATTCACTATATTTATTTATCGCACTACACCATTATACTATACACATGTCATTTAACTACTTATATCTCAGTAGTCGTGTTCCTTAAACTAGTTCTTATAGACTATAGTCACAATAATTTATCTTACTTTCTAATGCTGTTATACGCTTATTTTGCGCAGGTCTCTTAACTAATTTCTTATAATCTAACATCACAGTTGTTTATCTTACATGCTAATTCTAATCATAATACAATTTTGCGCTTGATTTGCGCATACTCTTTCTTGCGTGCAGTACAACAGTGCGGCGTTTTATTCGATATTTCTATTGTACATTACCAACTGCATTCACGATATTGAATTTTTCAGTGGAGGTTACAACAATAGTGCTTAAAACTTATGTACATTCATCTCTTAATAGGTAAAACCGACTATGTATTATAGTTAATAGCCTACTACCATTCACCGTCAGTTAAATTCTATTTGAGATTAAAATATAATCTATTACGTTATCATTTGGTTTTATTTCTTTCAATTACTACACTAGCTACTTTTCTGCAATATTCTATGAGTTTTTCTCTGGTATCTTTATTTTGTACTAATCCACTCAACGTTTGTACGTTGACTACACCATCTATAATTGTCTCAAAATCATATCTGTACCTGCTGTAGGCGGGGCATTCACACAAAACATGCATCACACTTTCACTCACATTCTCATCACAGACGCACGCCGGGCTCTCCTTGCACCCGAAACGGTGCAGGTACTCGGAGAACCCCCCATGGCCCGTGAACACTTGTATTATCACACTATCCATACTAATCTTTCTTACTACCGAATGAGCTTTGGTGGCGTCCGGGAAAAACACTTTGATGACTGAGGCCGATCTTTGGTGACTGAGGGAGATCTCAGGTTCGCAGGGACAAGATGGGTCCCCCGCCAAGCCAAAGCGATATAAGTAAGCAGCAAACCTACCATGCCCCGTCAGAACCCAGGCCAATACGTTCGTTAGTTCCAAGTTCCTAATTATTTTGTAAGTCGATTTAATTTCCGGGAAGAAAGTTTTTGTTATTTCGGCAATTTTGCAGGATTTGCATCTTAGACCTCATTCATCAAAGTGACCTCTCGCGGATTAGTTGCTTGACGCATGAAACCGGGAACAGATTGTAGTCCGGGAACTTTCTCAATTTCTCTGCCGCTTCAATGGCAAGGAGATAAGAGGATGTGTTCCTCTCGATTAATTCCAGTGTGGATCTGGAGTCACTGAAAATTCCGTATGACTACTCCGATCTCCGGAGCACAATCGTGGTAGCAGCGCATACAGCGTATAGATCTCAACCTGATCGACCGAATTGTACGGCGATAGCAGGAATTTCCGAGCCGGAATTTCGGTGCTGTCCTTCCATACAGAAAGGGCAGCTCCGACCCACCAGGGATTCCGCTACCATCCGTAAATATGCATAGTTACAAATGTTTAGTAGCATTACCTTTGTCTTGGTCTTGTAGACATTCGAACTCCATGCATATATTCGCAGCTGGATGGTTCTCAAACAATTCAGCGAAACTCTCTAGGTATCCTCTCGATCTTTCTCCCTTTTAGTGCTGGCTGAAGTATTCCCTTCCGTGCCTCATAAAAGGCCGCGGTCTCCCGCAGCCTTATATCCAGTGGTAACATCCCAGCCAGCACCAAAGCAGAGTCAAGGGACACTGTTCTGTGCGATTTTTGTACAAATACCCTCTGCACTGTAGATAGGCGTTTAACCAGTCCTTTTTATCAGCTGCCGTAGCACAGGCGCACGCCGCGTAAGTAACGATCGGCTCCACCACTGACACGTTAATCGTCTTAACGATTTCGGGGTGGAGCCACCTACTCGCTTTAGTAGCCCTGGAGACCTGTTTATGTATGTTTATGGCCTTTTGTATACACTAGATGTATGTGGTCCGAATGTTAATTTGTGATCTATTAACAGATCCAGAACTCTCATCTCGGTGCATGCATTTATTGCCACTCCTCCCATGCTCGGGAGTGGTGTGTCGTACTTCAGTTTTCTTGTGATAGTCATTGCCTGAGTCTTTTGTGGCGCGAACTTTAACTTGTCCAAGACTCCCAAACACGAGGGAGGGCGTCGTTGGCTTCCTTTTGGATCTCCAGGGCTGTATCTTCTACGAACACCAATACGATGTCGTCCGCGAAGGCCTAGCAGTGGAACCCTCGTGTTCTAAGCTTTTTATTAGTGGATTTAATAATATGTTCCAGAACATAGGGCCCCCGATGGAGCCCTGAACGCAGCCTTTATTAGTGAGTTTTCTTTCTCCTGCATATCTCACTGAACGAAAGGTCCCGTTTACGCAGAGATCCGTCCACGAGTCTCCTGATGTTGACCGGGTACCTATCTTCCGCCAATCGGACTCTTATCGCTGGCCACCAAGCACTATCGAAGGCCCCCTCTATGTCCAGGTTAACAACGGTGACTATTTTCTTGTTATCAAGATTGCTCCGTATATTTTCCAATAGGGCATAAAGGGAGTCCTCCGTACCTTTTTGGTGCATGAATCCGTTTTGGCGGGGGCTTATTTTTGGGATCTTATGGTATTTTATCCCCCAATCAACATCTTTTCCAGGACCTTACCCATCACCGGAAGAAGCCCGATGGGTCGATATGACTTAGGGTTTGTGGAATTGGAAAAGATAATGCCCCGGATCACTATGGATGACCTTTGAACAAATATCTGCAATCAGTCTGTCTTCTCCGGGAGCCTATTTGGTGGGGTGGCTCTCGACCGTGGTTCAGATCCTCGAGCCGAGATCCTTGAGATGTTACCGATGTCTCAAAATCAGGCACGTGCGGCTGAGCTGCACGTCCGAGGCGGACCGCAGTAGACAATGCTACCGCTGCCGTCAGGAGGGCCACAAGGGCGGCACACCGGCGGTCTGCCGGTCTATCACTTGATGGGGGATAAGTTCTGCGAAGAGGCCAAGCCCATAAAGGGCAGGAAAGCGATGGCTTCTGCCGGTCCGTCGGTCGTTGTTTGGTGATCCCTTCCATGACCGGGGAGATGAAGGGGATGGCCACAAACTAGTGGCCTCCTCAGGGAACAACGCCCTCGGGCGTGCATATGCTTCGCCGATTCCAGCAGCGGAGTGCCCACAGAGGCTTAGGTTGATTTTCGAAGGTGGATCACCTTTCAGATAGCCTTGAGATAGCGCGTATGGTGTTCCCGCGCGCTTCTCATGCAGTATTGGTGGGGTTTTTGTCCTCCCATCCACAAACGAGACAAGGCCGGCGGTGAAGCTCAGGCCATTGCCTGCTGGGGTCGCGGATGAATGCGAAAGCTCTCCCATTGCCCCAGCACAAACGCTATCAGGTTTTAGTGGGTAGCCCGGCGTTGCACCTGACAGTCGTGGAGCCCCACATACCTCCCTGCCTCCCCCCGCGGCGTTTCGGGACCGCGTTGCATAAAGCATTTCTCGACATAAAAAAAAAGCTTGAGATATCGATGATCTTGGCCAAACAGCCAATTTGATTAAGGACGTCCAGGAATCTCTACAGCTTTCAATATATAGACGTGGATGGCATAGAAGTAATATGTACTCTTTTGGACAGGCAATAAATACATACAATAAAAGTGTCTAGGGATCAGTACCTACGTTTTAGAGTATCGCTGCAATTGAGGATTATTATTTTAACTTTTTTGGATCGTTATTGATTCTCTTTAGTGATTTTCGCTATTTGAATAAAGAATTTTCTTTAAATTTTAAGCCGGTTAGATGATTCGTTTCGACTAATGCACGACAATGCACGTCCACACACAGCTAGAGTCGTAACACGCGCTCTCGCCGACGCTCGCATCAACGTTCTGCCGTGGCCTGGTCAATCGCCAGACCTCAACCCATTTGAGCACGCATGGGATATGATTCAAAGAAGAGCTCTGCCGAGTATGGATGCCGTATGGACGGACAACAACTTTTTGACTTGTTAGAAAGAATGTGGGCGGCCATTCTTCAAAGTGATTTTGATGAACTGATTTTAAGCATGCCAAATCGCTGTGATTGTGTTATTCGTGTCAATAGTGGAAACACAGATTATTAATTTTTTTATCTTTACAATAAAAATTTAAAAAATCCTCATTTTTTTAGACATGTTTTATCAAAATCGGTTCAGCCGTTTGAAGAATATCAGCTCTTTTTTAGTTTTTAAAAGGACACAAGCATCTTCTATTAGTCTAATCGATGCAAAATTTAGTATACTGTGACTTTAATAATGTCACAATAACATAGTAACCTTGACCAGATGCTGTAGCATCATCTGAAGTCAACAGGATATCCAACTCTTCGCCACTTACAGTAGAGGTATCTTGTTTAGGCTCATTGAAATGGTATCTATGAATAGGTTATAGATAGATACTAGGCATGCCTTTTAAGTTCTGTCGTTTCCATATTTCCCGGCAATTTTGAACAATTTTGAATTTGGAACTGTTCTATATTCGAATGTGTTTAAATTTTGAATCTCAAAACAGTTGAAAGTATTAGGATTAATGCTATTGTTTAGTCACAGCGTCGATTGGAATCTGTCAGGTTACGTACGAAAATGAATCTTTCTAAGGAAAATGTTCGTGCAATAATTTTCTACAACTTTAGAAGAGGCCTGACACGGCTTCAGTGTTTTGAAGAGCTAACATCTGTGTTCAGTGATGAAGTTCCATGTCTGCGGACTGTCGAACGCTGGTATTTAGAATTCACTGAAGATAACATCATTGCTGTGAGACAACTAATTCTCGAAGATCGTCGTGTGACGTATCGAGAGATAGAGGCTCTATTAGGCATCTCAGGGACAACCATTCAGAAGATCTTGCATGAAGCGCTTGGTTTGAGAAAGCTAGTTTGCCGTTGGATACCGCATCTGCTTTCCGACGATCACAAAGCGGCCCGCGTCAGATGGTGTAAGAAAACTCTGCAAAGGTTCAACCGAGGAGAGTCAAATCACGTCTACGACATCATCAGTGGTGACGAATCTTGGATCTATGCCTACGATCCTGATTCCAAACAACAATCTACAATCTGGGTCTTTCAAGACGAGCCAAAGCCGACTAAAGTTGTTCGTTCTCGAAGCACTTCAAAGAAAATGGTGGCCACGTTCGTTGGAAAAACCGGCCATGTTGCGACTATTGCACTTGAAGATCGTAGAACGGTTAACGCAGAGTGGTATACCACAGTTTGTTTACCACAAGTCATCGCCGTACTTCGAAAATCTAACTCAAAGCGACGCATCATCCTGCACCACGACAACGCAAGCTCACACAGCGCTCGTCAAACGATTGAGTATTTGAAGCAGGAAAAAGTAGAAATTCTTGACCATCCTCCATGCAGTCCTGACCTAAGCCCTAACGATTTCTTTACATTTCCTAAAATTGAGAAAAGTCTTCGTAGTCAAAGGTTCCAGTCCGGTGAAGAAGCAGTCGACGCTTTCAAGTCAGCCATTTTGAACACCCCCACTTTAGAGTGGAATAAATGTTATAATAACTGGTTTGAGCGAATGGAAAAGTGTATTAAGCTACGTGGTGAATACTTTGAAAAACAATAAAAAGTACTATAAGTTTCTAGTTGTGTTTTTTTCTTCAAACGACAAAACTTAAAAGGCATGCCTCGTAGATGGTGATCAGGGTCTGATGATGGATCAGACAACTATTGTCAGAATATTTAGATTTCAGCGAGACACGATCTCGTGTCGCAATTTCGTGTATCGTCCCGGAAAGTATTTGCGTGAATGTGGGGATAGAGTATAGATCGTAGAATGTTTAAAAAGCATGACATAAAAATTAAATTAAAAATTAAAAAAACCACCGACTCGAAACGAAGGGCTTGGGACTCTATCCTCTCTGACTATCCCGTTAGAGAGTGCCTGAAATAAAAATCGGTTAAATTAAGAAACATTTTCTGTTCTTCGGTTTCATTATTTTTTGCTTAAAAGTTAACATAGGCTGATGTGAAATAACGTATACCTACTACCTAGTATAGGCATAAATTAATTAGTTCCCAAATAACACAGAAGGTTATTGCATGCTTGATTTTTCTTTGATTGTAGATTGCCAAGTCAAAATATGAGGAGGTAAGTTATTGACAATTAATGATTAAAAGCTGCTTTGCAAATATGACATTAAAGTTTTGACAATATTGCTGCAATCTTATCATTTTCGTTAGGTATTAAATTTTCGTTTATATTAATTTGGTACCTACTTTTGTGTATTAGGACATCATTGCCTTCTGATACAAAGGCGGAGTGTCCGAGTGTCATATCTGAATAACTCCAGCGGTAAACAATCTGATCTGATATCTTTGTCGTGTGGTAACTAAGAAGTTCCTTCCTTCCTCTTTTCATAATCTATATCCTAGAACCCAAAGGTTACCTGGAAGAAATTGCTATTCAGCAATAAGGCCGCCTTTTGTACTATACTTTTATATTTTTAATCATTTGTTTTTTTGTATATTTATGGTGTAATAAAGTATATTGTATTGTATTGTAAGTCTAATTCAAACTTGTCTCATGTCGAACAGTTGCAACTAGCGTAAAAATGATTAAAGTATGCATGCACTGTCCGATCCGTAATATGAGCGTAAAAAGCAATGTTGTATGCAATTTCAAAAGCATAAAAAGAATAAGGATTACCTAATATGACCTCGTCGATCGGTTATAGTCAATCATTCAGAAGTTACACGATAACGAATCTAACATTTGTGTTTCATTAGTTTCGTTAGTTGTCGCTCAAATAAATGAGTACTTACTTCCAAGGAAACTTTATTTTGGACTATTTAATTATGTATATTTTACTAGTTGTTGCCCGCGGCTTCGCCCGCGTAGATTACGTCTTACGAGATAATATATGCATCTGTCACCCTGAAGGTCCACTCAAAATATTAGCATAAGAATTTTTGCAATCGCATGAGTAGTTTCGAAGAGTACCTTTTACTTCCAAATTTATAGACTTTACCTCTTCATAGGTAATAATAGTTTAAAATATCATAGTTTATATAGTGTTTTGTAAATTTTATTTGATAGTGTGTTTAATTGAGTATTTTTCCTTAGCGCATGTTCTTTTAGTTCGTTTAGCAACAGAAGTGCTGACTTCTTTTTATCGTCAAGTGGTATCTCACATTAATATGATATATTTCGAACATCCTAGTCTTAATGTAAATACATCCTTGTAATGTGTTTCGAGGAAAAAGCCATAAAAACAAGACTTTGGCGTCTTCAAAATAAAGCTACGTGCCTCAACTCAGGTTGTATTTTACGTGCATGTAGAGGACAGAGGAAAGCGGCGAAAGTCCATTATTCAGTGTTACCAGGTCAATTTATTTTTACTAAAGAGCAGTAAGCTTAAAAAAATTAAGCCCGTGACATTACTCATGTTTTCGTTTATTTTTGTCATCGAAATATATCGTAATTAAATTTGACGCCGTGTCTTTTTTATTTATGCAGCTTAAGTAACAGGTATTTTAAAGACATAGACATCAACATTATAGTTTTTTTATAGTTATGGATCTCATAACACACCATCTGGTGAGAAAGTCTAACTTAAAATCTGCCTTTTTTATTAGGTAAATACAGATAACAATCACACAAAATTAAAAAAAATACAAAAAAAATGTCGAACAGGAATGCAATCCAAAACGTGTACACACGGATTGATAATCTAATTTTACACTAATGGTTATCAAAACTTTGGGGTAACTATTTCAAAATGACTTTTCATTTATTATCAAGAAAGTAAATACCTACGTTTTTAACGTCAGGTCAGTCAGTATACATCCCGTAGTCTATTTTTTCGTTTTTCAATCAAAAGTCATTTTATGTACGTAGGTATACCGTATACGCTAATATAGTCTGTATCGTATAGGTACGTATACGAAAAATGGAGAGAAATTCAATCTAGGAGAAGCTTGATTTTTCTTTGATTGTAAATTTCGCAATCAAAGATGATGAGGCAAGTTTTTAATATTTAATGATTAAAAGCTGTCATGTCAAATGTGACGACAAAATTATTGACAATATTGCTGTAATCTTCTTATTTTTAGAAAGATATTACATTTTTTTTTATATTTTAATACATACATACTTTTGTGTATTACCACACAAATGCCTTCTGGTACGACGATGGAATGTCGTATTTGTAGAACTCCAACACAAAAAACTGTTATGTCAATATTGTATCTTTGTCGCGGCCTACTAGGAAATCTAATATAAACTTGCCTCAAGTGATACAATTGCGAGGCAAACTTAGAGCACGCCTGGTTCAAGTTTAAATTGCTATCGGGGAAGCAGAAAATTTTATTGACGAATATCGTTTTAATACTGCAGCAAACAAAAATGTACTTAGTACGTTGGTATAAAAGATTTACAAGAAAATTATTGTAATATAGAGGTAATTGTAATTAAAAATAAAAACGAATCATGTACATAAATATTTTGTAAAGGTTTCGGAGAAAAATCAATAAAGTTAAAAAACATTTTAATATAGTATATCAATCACAATAGTAAGTACAAAAAAAATATTTGCAAAGTATTTGTAATAGCTTTTGCAAAAAAATTATTTATTCTACGCGACTTTGTAATCATTACTCATTTACTAACGTTTTCTGTGTTCGGTTTAGAAACAGACTCATGCAGACTTTGTGCGTTAATAAAATGTCTTCACTAATTAATACGTCTTATAGTAAAAATTAAGTATTTATCTGAAATTAATAACTAAATAACTTTGTAGAAGTATCAAGTATCCGATTTAAAATAATAACCATGAGTATCTAATAATATTTTATGAGATAATTTGAACTTATCGACTGGCAACACTAACTTCAGAGTTTCAGCTTTCAGCTTCTACAGGCGGCTAGTTGCTCACACAGTCTCGTTTGTGACATGAGAGGGCGCGGACCTTTGCACGCATCACGGTGCTTCGAGCAATGCATCACCATGAACAGCCGCCAGGGAATGCATGTAATGGTGAGTGCATTTTTAACTGCATATGTTGCTGTCAAGACGCGTTAGACACTAAATTATTTTTAAATACCTGGCTTCTTTTCTGCAATCTATTTAAGATTATATAGCAATATGATCTTGACTATAAATGCAGTTTTAATTATTTTTTAAATTGAAAGTAGACGCAGGATATTTATTGTACACTTATTTTAAGAAATTTGAAATATTTCGTTTCATATCCAATACTTTTTAATTTATTGGTACATATTTACATTATTAGGAATGGTATATCGATGGATAATTACACATTTTACATTTGAATTTTGGTCTATTCGTTTATTTCTTGCATGCTGATAACATATTGGAATGCGAAATAATATGGATGAAAATTAACAATCACAAGAATAAAAAATACAGATAGCCTAATAATACTAGAACAGAAGATTTTGGTTTTGTTTGATATTGATTATACTATTTTCTTTAGTAAAAAAGTCGTAAGTCAATTCAGGTCAATTTTCCAGGCAAATAGTACGTACTACTTAGTAAGTACTTAAGGTAAATTTTAAATTATTAGTATAACTTGATTTATTACGAGGAAATAAAATTGTATTTCGTCGCGTTAAATGAAATGAAAGTATAAGGAAAATCTACATTCATTGAACATCGGGAACTATTAAACACCACAAAAAAGTTTTTGCATTGTGTTGTTAAGATTAGACGTACTTATTTAAAACATTACATATTACTTAATTATGTTTTTGAATATAATACTGTCTAGTAATAAAAATACATTGTCTTTTAGCGTGCTGTGTTGCCGACTCTAAATAGGTATCTATGTTTAAAAAAATTAAATAAGTGAGTATTTAATGTTGATAATAATGTTTAAACATTAGGGATTATTATTTTTTTAGTCTTCAAAGAACTCGTTTTAATTTATTTTCATTATTTAAAAAAGCTACAAGGTTTTCTGCATTCTACATGTATATAATGTAGAGATTCTGTTCTATCTAATTTTTCTCTATCTATTCGGCACTTAAAATAGCAATAGGTATTTCATATTTTGTAGAAATTAAATACTTATCTAGTTTCTACTATTACCTATTTCTACTACTACCATTTAGTTAGTAATCATAGTTAAGCTTTATAATTTTTCTTCAATGAATACCTTTTCCGAGGTATGCTTTTGGAGATTAGGTGGAGGACAGCAATTTTTCCAAATATTTTGACTACCCGTCATACAGCTAACCAGCACCGAATCGGATTCGGTGCCGGTTAGCTGACCGAGTCTGATATCTGGAATATCCTGAGGATGCTTCGTTGAGAAGCGAAACACGTGTCGATTGGTGGTTTTTGGAATTAGAGCGGAAAATAGTTAACGATTTTAGGAATTCATCACATTTACTTTGTAGTTGAAAGACATTCTCCATACTCATCGACTGTAAATGTAAGTTTGTAATGGTAAAAAGTGTGATAAAATTATAAATTCGCAATTTTTTTGATATTTGAAACCTCTTTTTAAACAGATTTATATTCTTCGGAGTTACAGGACCGATTTGTGTTTTTAAATTTTCTGTATAGTTTAATCTAAACATATTCTTCAAAATACCAGTTGGGTTTTTTAAAATTAATTATAGTTTTTAAAATAAACGAAAATAACTGCTTTTTCGTATCTTTCGTAAGCTAGCGCGTGCACGTTTGTATAGAGCAGAATTATTGTTTATCAATACGTCGCTGTATTACCGTAAAAAATTCTGCGTAGGCGATACGTAAGTAGGTACTTTAAACTAATAATGTACATGATAGAAGATTTCATAAATTATGACTTATTATCATCGATTATCGATTTCGTATTATATGTACTCGGCAGTTGATTCAGTAGTTTCCAGACTTTAAACTAATCTGTATTTATTTCTTTGCGTATTATATTATACAATAATACGAGCATTAAAAATCTCGTAATCATGAACAAAAACCAGTGTTAGATTTTTGTTTCTTTCCATTATTATCGTTTACATTAGCGTTTTAACACAAGGTTGTGTGGAAGAAGTATTTTTCGAATTTTCATAAACTGAAAATGTGACAGCTTAGAGAATGTACCCTTTTTAAGCATATTGCGTGCACGCAGGAGTGCGTGATTTGGCATGGGTACTTATTTAAAGTTTACATGGAGAAGGAGTACAGAAAGATAAAATTTATATGTAATACTAGCTGTACCCGCGACTTCGTCTGCGCGGAAAATTTTTCGTGGCTTTCCCGGATTAGGTTAGATTACATGTCGTATTCAGGTATACATACTATCTCTGTACCAAATTTCATCATAATTGGTTCAGCGGTTTAGCATTTCCCATTCAAAGTTTCATCCCTTTTTTCATCTCCTTAGGGGTAGGTTTTTGATAAAAAAGTAGCCTCTATCCGTTTCCAGTAGTCAAACTATCTCCATGCCACATCATAATAATAATAATATAATCATCATCATCATCATCATAATCAGTTCAGTGGTTTAGCATTTCCCATACAAAGTTTCATCCCCCTTTTCAACCCTTTAGAGGTAGATTTTCGACAAAACAGTAACCTACCTTTTGCGCAATCACATATTCGTACTACACAGTGTTTTTTTTAATTGAGACAATATGAGGAAATCTGAATCTATAAGAGATACAGAAGAACTGTCTTAGGAACCATGTAGATTTTTTTTGTGATAATAATTTTGGCATTATCAATTTTTTGGTCAAGCGTGAGATGTCCATAAAATTCTAGTAAAATTGCCATGAATTTTTTTGATTGCGGTTTGACTCAGTTTCATGTAAGCATCATTTCATTATATCGGAGGAAAAAAATCTGGACAACAGAAGTTGGTCAAGTTTAATCAAATATTTTTTTGTACAATAAAATATGGGGAAATCCGAATTCATAGGAGATACAAAGGAACAAATTATAAATTCTTTGGTCAAACGTGAGTAATTAGTCCACAAAAATTAGTAAAATTATATTTCTTTGTATCGGACGAAAAAAATCTGGGCATTTAAAGTTGGTCAAATTTAATGAAAAACTTTTCATGGAATAGAAGGATTCAATGTACTAAATTATACTCGATTTACACGGAAACAATGCATTGAGTCACAAAAACTTTTTGCTAAAAAAGTGTTCTATATTAGAATTTTGTGTAGGACATATCCACACGAAATTAAGTTATGGAACACTTTAAATGAATTGTCTCCGAGTAAGTCGACTATGATTTCCGTTGCATGAAAAAATTTTTCATTAAATTTGACCAATTTCTCTTGTCCAGATTTTTTAGTTCGATACAATGAAATAACGCTTACGTGAAACTGAGCCGATCTGCATTAAGAAAAAGAAATACTCAATTTCACAAATTTTTATGAACAACTCACACTTGACCAAAACATTTATATTTCCGAAATTGTTTTCATAAAAGGAACCGAATGGTACCTACGACAGTTCCTTTGTATCTCCAATGGATTCGGATTTCCCCATACTGTCCCAGTTAAAAAAACCTCTGTATACCAATTTTCATCAAGATCGATCAAATCGTTCTTGAGTTTTAAAATGGACATACAGACGGACATACAGACAAAGAAAAATCTAAAAAATGGTTGAATTGAAGTCAGTGAGTCATAAAACGAATATTTATCCCAAAATTTGATAAAAAAATTGGCCGCATATAAAAACAAAACTGGCTACAAATAAAAAACTAAATCTGGCCGCTTGAAATGAATGAAATAAAAAGTAATAAATTATGGGATATATGGGAAACTTTGAGTCCATGGAGTATATGCAAAGGGAAAAAGCGCTTATTTTATATATACAGTCGAATTTCGACCTCTGGGCGACCACTAGTATTATTAATTTACTCATCCTTTTATATATTTTTACAATACAACTATACATAAATACAACTACAACTGAATGTGTTTTTTAACATCGAGCTTTGGTATGCGATTTGTTCAAAAAATATTTTGTTACGAAATAAGTAAGCAAGCAGGTATGGTTTATTTCATAAATTGCTTTTATCTCAATATTCAACAAATGGACTCTTCTGGCCTAGAAGTCACAAATATTCGCGTAAGATCGATTTCTCTTTCAAATTAAACTACAAACAACAAACAGGTAACTACATATTTTTGTGACAGGAAGGTGACAGGTTAACTTTCTGTTGGCTTTGTTTCAGAGCCATGATTTATAACTATGTAAGTACTACGACAGGAGGCTGAGAAGTTCTCGGTCTGAGGTATTTTTATTTTTCAATATAATTCTTGTATTTCAATCACAGACAGCTTACGCTACCGAAAATGTTTACGAATTTCTAAGCGAACTATTCTGTCAAGGTCAAAGGACTGGGACTGGGATGTAAGGTGAGATTGGTGAAAATATAGACAGAATTGCTATGAATTGCTAATAAAAAATATTATAATGTTATACAATAAAATATTACTCGTTCATTAAAATGATATAATCTTTAAAATAATTTTAAGACGCCATGAAATAATTATTGCCAATAACATAAAATAAACAATCATTTAAAATAATTGATTGTGCTATGAAAAATAACATTTTCTATAAACTAAATAAATAAACTTGGCAAGCTGTCATCCTGACAATGCCGATGCATACGGCGCAGTGAATAGTTGGTGTGCAATTGCGCGATGTCTCTTCCTAACTCCTGGAAATAACTAGGAAATACACCTACTAGCATATATAAGATTCCTACATATACATATACCAACAGCAAAAGATGAAAAGAGATGGAGGATTACAGAGGTGCTACGAGATTAAAATTCTCGACTTCAACTATCTCTTTAGAGTGCGGACTCCTGTTTCAGTACCTACTGCTCATGTATAAAGCGGATTCCGATCTGGCGCTTAGCCGGCCCCTGCCGCGGCACGCTCGCTTTGCTCGCTCAGCTCGCGCTTTGTGGTAAAAAGATCTAACCTAACCTAACGATAAAAAATGTTATAAATATATTGTCGTTTGTATAAAGTTACAAAATAATTTGCAAAATTTTGCAAATTTTTTTCCTTCAATACAATAAAATGATGCTCACATGAAACTGAATCAATTGGCATAAAAAAATGCATTACATAACATAACATATCTTCACGCTGTATCCCCAACGGGCTAGTCAGAGAGGACGGAGCGCCAGGAGTTGCGGTCTTTACACACCTCTTTCGCTTCCTCAAATCTCATCATTCTCTTCACACATTTTCGCCTAGGTATCCGAGTGCTTTTGACATTTCCGTTTTCTAACACTGGCTATTTGATCTTCATAAGTCAGCCTTGGCCTTCCTTGGCTTCTTTTACCACTCACTTCCGCTCTGTAGATTTTCTTCGTCAGTCTTTCATCACTCATTTTTTCCAAGTGCCCGAAACATATAAGCATTCCTTTCTTCATTTTTACAATAACACTGTTGTGCAACCCTGTCATACTGCGTATCTCATCATTGCTTATCCTGTCCGCAAGCGTGACACCGCACATATTTCTGAGAGACCGCATCTCCACAGCATTTATCATACTTTCACTCGATTTCGGGCATATCCAGGCCTCACTACCGTACAACAAAGTTGGCACCAACACCGCATTGTGGATGGCCACGTTAGCAGTGTTAGATATATTCACACTACCCACTAATGCGGACAGAGCACCGTTCACTTTATTGCCAGCTGCTACCCGTTATGCATTACACTTTTTTTTAATCCGGATAATACTTTTTTGGTTAGGTTTGGTTAGGCCTCTTTACCACAACGCGCGAGCCGAGCGAGCGAGACGAGAGTGCCGTGTCAAGCGCGCTAAGCGCCAGATCGGAATCCGCTTTATACATAAACAGGAGTCCGCACTCTAAAGAGATAGTTGAAGTCGAGAATTTTAATCTTGTAGCATCTCTGTAATCCTCCATCTCTTTTCATCTTTTGCTGTTGGTATATGTATATATAGTAATCTTATATATGCTAGTAGGTGTATTTCCTAGTTATTTCCAGGAGTTAAGAAGAGACATTTCGCAATTTCACCAACTCCATTCACTGCGCCAGATGCGTCGACATTGTCAGGATGACAGCTTGTCAAGTTTTATTAGATAAGTTTATAGAAAATGTTATTTTTCATAGCACAGTTTATTATTTTAAATGATTGCTTATTTTTTTTTGATTGGCAATAATTATTTCATAGCTCTTAAAATTTTTTGGAGCTAATATCTTTTTCATGAAGGAGTAACATTTTACTTTATAACATTATATTTTTTATTAGCAATTCATAACAATTTTGTCTATATTTTCACCAATTTTGAAGTACAATGGCACTTCAAAATTGTGGAAGATTCCGGATCTTATTGTCGAATCCATGTTTCATCAGTGGTTACATCCGAGAACTAATCTTGTCTAAATCGCCATAAACTTTCGACAGTTAGTTAGTTTCTTTGCCCTTGCACAAAAAAGTTCAAAAACTCGCCGCTGCATGTCGAGCGACATACTACTTTCAGTACCCATTGCGCGCTCGATAAAGTAAATTATGATACGTTATGTCAATATAGTATTCTAATTGCCTTCATTTAATGTCTATGTTATTTAGATTATTACACATTACTAGCAATCCACCCCGGCTTCGCACGGGTCGAAATTTTTTAATACTCCCTGTTAATGTAGCTTTCTACAGGTGAAAGAATTTTTGAAATCAGTTTAGTAGCTTTTGAGTTTATCTATTACATACAAACAAACAAAGTTTATCTCTGTAATGTGAAAGTATAGATGTATAAACATATTAAATATATCTTATATAATGTGATGTCTATAGTTTTGTTCTCAAAATGTATTTAAATATTCTTTTTATCGTGGTGTCCAAAGTAATTGCCTATGAGTTTGAACCCGTGGTTTGAACCAACAGACAAACATCAAAGTAATACTATTTCGTCTTATTATTTACAGAATGAACATTTTTACTATTATTATTTATACATTTATCATTATTTTCTTTGTTTTCTTAACATATTTTAATCTTTAAAAAATATGAAATCTTTTTTGAAAAATTCGATTAGAATGATTAGATGAAACTGATAATTTAATGTCTATGAGTTATTTAGATTATTGATAATTATAATAAGCATGACGGTTATTTTATTTAACAAGTAGGTAACTTAGCTTAAAATATCTTTGGTATATTGATGACATAAGCTGTAAACGGTATTCGTAAATTACTTATTTTTTGTTTTAATTATTTTTAAAATAATATTTATATTGTCTTTACGATTCAAAGAATAACCTCATTAATGTATTTTTTACATTGAACGAATAAAGCTACGGATGACCTTCATTTGTCCTTGTCTGACGTCATCGAATAAAATGAATGGAGTACATGATATATACTTACCTACGTCCCTTCGAGAATCGCGTCAACTCTAACAACTCGGGATTTTCTTATGTTTAATTTCGTATATAATTATCTTGTGAAATGTAAAGTGTAACAATGTACATACATGATACATATTATATTATGTAGGTTAGCTATCGATTTAATTCATTGTATAGGAAGTAGTAAAAAATCAAAATAAATAGTTTATGTTTTTTATTTTGTTGATTGAAAGCCTATTTTAATTTATTACTAACGACCTGCCCCGGCTTCGCACGGGTAGAAATTAAAATATATATATATAGCCCATGTTACTCCCTGATAATGTAGTTTTCTATAGGTGAAAGAATTTTTGAAATCAGTTGTCGTTTTTGAGTTTATCTATTACATACAAACAAAGTACTTATACCTCTTGGTAATATTAAAGTATAGGTCTTTAACATATTAAATATATCTCATATAAAGTGATGTCTATAGTTTCTTTTCTAAAATGTATTTCAATATTCTTTTTATCGTAGTGTCCAAAGTAATTTCCTATGATTTTCTCAGTTTGAACTGATGTACTATTAAGTGGTCAAACCTAAATGTTCGCTTGTTTTTTCTAAGATTATTTATTTAAAGTTTTTTTTAGTGTTCATATTTAAGTAAATACTTACCTGTTATTTTTAGATATTTGAAATGTTCAACATCAAAATGTTGAACATTTGGATTTGAAATTTGTAAGTCAAAGATATTATACCTAATATATATAATACACGGTATATAGATTTTTGTAGGTTCATGTTTCATGTATCCTTTTAACCTACGTGCAGGTATTACATTATAAGTTATTTGATGTTATAACTTGTGGGTTTTTCTTATTGTGCAGGTGTTGCTTTTCGAACCGAAAGTAGATTCAACGTTCAAAAATCTCTCGCAATTAGGATTACTTAAATAAACTGATTTCACTTTGACTCTGAACTTATAATTAGGTATAAGACTTACGAAGTTCGATTAAACTTAAAATATACACGTTTAATATTGCAATTTTTTACAGCTAACAAAACTAAAAACTAAAAATAAAGAAAAGCAATATTCACGTGTTTTCGAATATTTTCTGTCGGTACGTATTGACTTTAGCTGTAAAATGTCCTTTTTTGAAAGACACAACGATAGATGCAGTACATAAAGTTTCATCATTTCAAGTTTCATCTTTTACATGTACTTAAGTAATTGAAAAAAATTAGAGCAACTGTTTTATTAAAAACTTATAGGTATTCTTTTTTCGTAAAGCCAAATTAACAAGGAATTCGAAACGCCCACGTCAACTCTCTTGGATTTGCAGACAATGTGACGCATGCGTGAAATGTATTGATTGATCCGGCACTGATCTCACTCCAGAAGAGGCTGATAATGTGTATAATTCAAGATATTTTCTTTTATTTTTTACTTTATTTACATATTCTAATCAATAATGTATCAATAATTATTCTCGATCGTTTCACAAAATTATCTAAAATTATTTATTTCCTTAGCATATTTTCTACTGTTTTACTTCACAGTTCTCAAGGTGACCTTGATACAAGCGCTGCCTTTGTGAGGGTTACAGTAAATCAATGAATCATTGTATGTATGTATACTACTCACTGATACACTGGCGTCAACGTCATCAATGTTAATAAATCCAATTATTAGTCCAGTCCAGCTCCAACGTCACTTATTCCCATGCTAGAATGTAGTACATAATATTGAGAACTTAAAAATAAATCGGCTTATTAAGTTTCATTTGTAAACAGCGATCAAGTTTATAATGTTTATAATTTACTTAGAGACATTACTATTGTAAATATTCTGTCTGTTCAATGATGTCAATACAATTATGTGGAAGCTCGTTCTATTGGCAGCAAAGAATTGGAAGCTCTTTTTCAAGAGTTCTGAATGGTTTTTGGTGTATTGAATTTGATTAAATGAATGTCGAATCATACGTCAAATCATAACAACGCCTTTTTTTTGAAGCTAATAATATTTATTCATCGCCCTTTCATAGCGAGTAAATTAGTTTTTTTCGATTTCTATTTATTACCAATTTAAAATATTTACTGATATGTATTCCACTCATGTGATGTTGTCTTGTTGTTATTATTGCAATTGCAAATTGTGATTCATTTTTAAATATTATAGCTTAATAATAATACTATCTATACTAATATTATGAAGAGATAAACTTTGTTTGTTTGTAAGTAATGGATAAACTCAATCGATTTCAAAAATTCTTTTATTTTCAAAAAAATTCCACCGGTGCGAAAGTGGGTCGCTGGTTAATAATAACTTTAGATGGGTGATTTTTTGAAGTCTCGTATCGTAGTGATATATGTTTTGAAACGAGGAACATTATGACTGGCACCACACCTTTTCATTTGTGAGACGGGCCCTTTGCCGAGTAGGTAGCATGGGCCTGAAACATAATCATAAAAATATAATAATACTTATACTTAATACTCCATTACTAAACCATAAAGTCAGTTACTTATGTACCGGTGTATCTAAATAATAAATAATTTGTTCTGCGGTCGTCCATGTAGGCCAGATCACGTGACATTGCTTGCATTCTCAGAATGAACGTGCCGTCGCGTCGGTCGCTCTATTTATAAATAATCACTAATCAGTTCTAAGTTGTTTTTTATGTTCCGTATATTGTAAAAACTGGATCTGTTTTAAGAAAGTGAATCACTGTATAGGGAAAATATTATATTTCAATGTAAGTAAATGCCTGTTATCTTCATAAATTTCAATTTCTTTTATACTTACGTTAATTCGAAAAACTACGATTTTTTTGCTGTGTCGTGTAGGTGGATGTTATGTTATTACTTATGAAATACTCAAGTGAAAGTTTCTTTTCTCATTACTACTCTATTCGTCTAAAACTCCTATGGATTATCGAAAACGGTAATAGGGATTTTACTGTTATATAACTTGGTCCTTCGATAATATTTTGGGGTAGTAGTTTTGCGAATCCTGGGCGAGTCGTTAATGTCGTTAATAAACTAACATTATGATTTCATTTCAAATTAATAAAATTTTCCTTATTAATTATTTTGTTTTGAAATAACTAGATACTAATGCATATATGTATTATTATACATAGTAGATACTGTTACATAATTACAATAGATACATAATATGTATGTACACACATCGATCAGGAAAGTAAGCGCCGGTGTTTTGCGAATAGACATAATTTATTTTATAGAGACGGCCTATTCCTGTGTAACATTTGCCATATTTTATCAGTCATTACACAAAAAAAGGTCAAAGTACTACTATGTACTTATTTTTGTGCTTTTATGTAGAAACACACCCATCCTCACTTTATTATTTCGTTAAAATATTACTTATCTACCAATGTCACGAAGCAAATAACACTGGCATGAAATGAAATGAGCCATGTGATAGCATGATGGCATTGGCTTGCGAGTTCATGAGTACATAGAAAAGATGATATACTATTTTAATAAATAAAGTATAATTGTCTGTTTTATACAGCCCATATAAAACTACTAGCTGCTCGTCCCGATTTCGAAATAATATTATAAATTATAACCTATGTCCATTTGGAATAAAATACCTTTCTAATGGTGAATGTATGTTTTGCAAATAGGTGCAGTGATTCCAGAGATTACCCTCCACATATAAATAAACTTACAAAAACCACTCTCCCTCTGTAATAGTAGTATTTTACGTAACTAATTATTCTGTGGTAGTATAGATAAAGAGACAACTGTTTGTTTTTACAAAAGAAATCAACGCGTACGTTATCTTTTTCGGGGAACTTATTGAAAGATATACTATTTTGCGACTTATGTGGAGAATCTTTTAAATATTTTTTTCACAAATAGAAAACCTATAATTTTACCAATGTTTTATAAAAACCTCAACTTAGTAACAAACACTATTTTTGAAACTCGAGGGATTTGTTTTCATAATAATTGGCAACTCCTTTTATGTTATTTGTGAACATACGTTTGTTGTGTAGGTATATTATTGAACACACGTCTTTTGTATTTAAATTAAATTATTGATTCGAGAATAAGCACGTGACTTGGTTTTTTTAAATTACACAAAATGTAAGTAAGTAGATATAATTAAGCATACAAATAAAATTTTGGAATACCTATTTTACGAAGACCAGCGTACATGTTTTAAAAATCAGGATATATACGTTGTAGTATCTATTTAAATAGCAGGTTCGAATTCTGTGAAAACTCGAATCGCCCGAGGGAGACTCACTCGAAAATTCATCTCACTTCGCATTCGAAGTCACTTGATCTTCTAATGGAATTCTCTAAACCAAACATACTAGGAGCGAAGTGAAGAGATCTTGGATGCGAGTTTGTTAGGTATTGCTTTAAGACTTAAGAGTAAACATCTCAGTCGATGTTTCGTCTTAGTGTATTTTAACTTCTTCTGAGATACATTAAATAAAACTTGTTTTATTTAGATTAGATTGTTATAATTATCGAAACGTCAAGAAATACATTTACGATAGTACGACTCACCGCCGCACTCTTCGAGACTGCGCTAGTATCTCTGACGACTATGTTCGGTTTAGAGAACATTTGAAGGCCAAGTGAGTGCGATGCGAAGTGAGATGAATTGTCGAGTGTAGCTTGGGCGATTCGAGTTTTTACAGAAATGCATGGCAGGTCACCGTTGACTATCTCATTGCGGATTTGGATGTTTCACACTGCAATTCCTATTTCTATGCTAGCCTGGAAAGAAATTTAACTTCTTGCGCTTCGTGTCTTCCTGTGCAGGTCGTGAAGGTCTGCCAATGAATAGGGTTTGTTGTAGGACTAAAATATCTACAGCCATTGGGCTAGCAACCTCAAACACTTACTGCCAAAAGTGATATCAAGGTAATTTCATATTCATATTTGATGCTCTATGTTCTATCTAGCTCAAATCAAAATTTGTATGACGCAATGTATGTATATATTATTTACTACCTACTATATTTATGACATGTATGCATGTGTGCTGTGCCTATGGTTTCGCTCTAATAGAATAATAGGAACAACATAATAAGATACACTTAATACAAATAAGGCTTACCAAATTTAAAATGCTGATATGTCGACAATAAAAACAAAATTCTTCTTTAACTTTTGTTTATTCATGACGTGTGCGGAACGAAAATATCGACATTTTCTAATTAAATATAGGCAAAAATCAACAATTCCAAAACCTTAGCTGGTGGTCATATTAAATCGCGGGCGATAATTTGGTCAGTAATGTAATTAGTAATTACTAATTACAGAAAAACGGCACGGAGTGCTTGGGCGCTTCATACCTATTTATGCGGTTAGTGTGCATGCGTACGTAAAGAATCTTTTATGTTGCATTGGTTTTCGGGAGTATAGGCCTTATTAACCGACTTCAAAAACAGGAGGAGATTCTCAATTCGACTGTATGTGTTTTTTTTGTTTCTTTTTTTGTATGTTTGTTACCTCGTAACTCCGTCATTTATGAACCGATTTTAAAAATTATTTTTTTGTTTGGTAGATAATACTTCAGAGGTGGTCTCATTTAAATTTCATCGATATTGGAGCTCGAACTTCGAAGATACACCAGATAACACGATCTGGTTATAACCTTTATTTATATTGATGATTCTTTTGTATACCGTTACGTACTGGAATGAGAAAGAAGTTAATTACAGACTTGCGTTACATATTTATTTAGGTCAAGATCACTCAAAAAGGATAAATAAAACATTTTTATGAAAAAAAATTAAAACGCCTTCAAAAAAAAAAACGATGAAAAGTAGAAAATAACTACTCCTTTTCCTTTACTAATCGAAACTCAAGTACAAATAAAATAACTTCTTAAATACGACACACATACCTATATAATTAAATTTAACAGTTATTGAAGTCGGTTCCAAATCAATGTGCAACAACAGAAAGTATTAGTTTGGTAGGCTTGGGACCGACTTCAGTAACTGTCAAATATAATTATACAGATATGTGTATCGTATTTAAGAAGTTATTTTATTTGTACTTGAGTTACGATTAGTAAAGGATAGTTATTTTGTGCTTTTCAGTGTTTTTTTTTGAATGCGGTTAATTTTTTTTTCATAAAAATGTTTTATTCGAACCTAAAATATTATCAATCAAAAATAAAATTTTTGATTGATAATATTTTAGGATTTTTATTATTTTAGCGAGTCATTATTATATTAATTATTTTATGTTGGAGAATTACAGTTGTAGGTAATATTTATTTACTAAGCACGTATGAAATATATATCTAACAGCGTCTAATAGTTGAAACTTGAAACATGTAAGACAGGTACCTACATATACGCACTTGATGACAGGATATAATATGTATGTAGATTATTGTGCTTTTGTGACACAATGTGTACTGAATAGGTCATCACGTTTTGCTTAGATAGGTGTATTTTTTGTAAACACGTGTTTTTAAAGCGAACAATGCAATGTGTGCATATTTGAATTCACGCTTCATTTGTATTTGATTTTTATCCAGTCACTATTTTTTTATTATGTATACTTACTTACGTAGTGTTTAAAATATTATTATTAGAGACGTCATTATATCTGCACTTATATTTTTGCAACAATTGAATGTGATTGCGTAATAATTATGTTTCACAGCGTGGCCGAGTTAAACAAGTTGATTTAAAAATAACTTCTTTATTTCAGTATAAGATTTATGAAACCAGAAATTTTCGAAAAAAATATCCAATTTCACACTCATTGGGTTAAAAAATGGATAAAACGCATTTATATATGTTTTATCTAATTTAATATACATAGCAATAACTTTCCGAAATATGTCAATGTCAATAAATGTAGCAAAAATGGAGTACGTATCTACTTGACGTGTTAATCGATTAGCTATTATTGTCCATTACTGTTGATTATGCAAAATTAGTTGCAAGTACTAAATTGGTCTATTGCCAAATCGTTTATTTATTGGTGAAAACAATACATATGCAATTTTGAAGCGTGAAGATTTCCAGATAAGTAACCCTAGGTAGGTATCGCCAATGCTCCTAATTTTTTTGCATGTGTTTACGTTCTTGTTAATGTGATCTCATAAGAGAGTGGACAGACATTCCAGATGACTATAAGTAATTAGAGACATCCATTTCTGGTCAAACTAATTTCAGCCATTCACCTAACAGATAGTTAACCCAAATTGTCGAGTTAACATAAACTTTAAAATTGTTGTATATATCCATAATATATTTATTGACTTAATTAAACTTAAAAAGTTATTAATTAATTAGTGCAACTTGGCTTCAAAATGTATACTAATTTGTTATCAGTGTTTTATGGGTTAATAAACGTAAGATATTGGTGTGCTCTTGCAAATCTACCATGAAAATATTTTTGTGTTTCACTGTTTTGTTTTTGAAATTAATTAGAGCATCTGTAACCTAATAAAATATGCAAGTAATTATCAGGTTCAGATTGTCAGATACTTACATCCCAAAAAATATAGTACGTATGTACATATAAATTGTACAACTAAACATTGTTGAAACGTGGCCCAATTTCTGCACACTAATTTGGAGACAGACCAGGCGCGATGCAAAGAATGCTTACAACTTTGCAGTCACTTTGGTTAATATCAATTCGTACTGGTAGTTTATCCGTCTGTTAAAATGTCTTCTTATTGTAAAAGCCATAAAGTTCGTTTTTGAGTAATAAAGATTTTTCCACATGCTATACTATTTTAATATTCTGTAATGAGATATGAGGCAGTCACTTGTGTTTGTAAATTAATAATTGCAGCGCATGCCAAATCAATTGCCACGTAGTGTTGTTCTGTAGCTTCGCTTCAGATCTTAACATGTCACAACAAAAAAATATTGGTTATTTTTTTTATGATTTTATTGGATATTTGTTTTAAAATATTTTTAAAGCCATTTGGTATCTAATCATTACATCATGATGATTGTTTGCGGTATAACATCTTTTGCTGTGTTTGATGAACGATTCCTCTGACGAAGATCCGCGTGACTGAACATGAAGTGTGAGTTGCGTCATCGACCTCAAACATTGTAACTACAATATTTTTTGTTTATTTTATCTTTAAAAAAAGTAATAAGCGTGTACACTTTAAAGTTTTGCATCTTGATTACACAACAACAATTACAACTTACAATTGATTATTGTTAAGATTCCCTACCCGTGTGTGTCACTTATAGTACTTTTTAAAAATGAAATGCAAACTCAGTTACTATGTTATCAAATGCTATAATTTAACTGTTAAAATAAAATGTATCAAGAACTACCTACTTCATTTTCGTAGTATATCAAATAACCTTTGAAGAACACCCCCACTGTACATAGTCACTAAATTGACGTCAAATAAACCGACAAACTCGAAAATAAACGTTGAGCCGCAACGTATAATCGACGAATAATCCAACGTTTTGTAACGTAAACTACTCAACTGTTGTACGGCGACGCTTATTAATAAGAAAATACAAAGTGGAAATAACAATCGTACAGAGGTGTTTTGTTTGGTAGAGTTATAGCTATGACGTACATATTTCACTCGATGGTTATCACATCAGTTATGGTAGCAGTGTGTCAAACTCGGATCTCGTGTGAATTCTGTTATTCTGTCGTCCATTGATCGGCGGGACGCAGCCGGGCGGGCGGCGCGCCCACGTGTTCGCTCGTGCCGGGAATAGACAGTCCACCGCGCAACCGCTTTCAGCTAACATCATTCCACATTTTTTTCGGCCAATACATCATTAAATACAGTTTATCGGTTTCTCGACAACACGAAAATAATATATTATTTCCAATAAAGTTAGAAAGTAGATTTCAGTGATCAATCGCTGAATAACGGAAAACACTTCCGCGTATGTGCGATATAAAGGCCACTTTTGTAATTAATTCTTTTATTTTCTTATGTCAAACTTAAGCAATAACTTGTGATATTGTAATAAGTGCTCAATCGTCAAATATCATCGAACGTGTTCGTTTTGTCTACATACATATTATGTTGGTACATAGTCTAGTTAGTTTGCTTAGTTAGCGAAGTGTTTGTATACTGGACCGGAAGGCACGGTTTCGCTGCAAATTTATTTTAAATTAAGCATACGTTGAATTGGCTATCCTGGGCGGTTTCGTCGGTGGGCGCGTACGCAGTATAAGCGCGAGTGGGAAAGCACAAGCGCCGGGCGCCCTGTGTGGAGGTCAAGGTGTGCGCATGCGATGCGTGAGAAACTTGCCGCGTTGTTGCGTAGCACTGTGCGTACGCCATCTGACACCGAAAATACGGACAAGCTGCAAAATGGCGCCATTGCACCTGTACTTGTGTTTCCGGGTAAGCTCAGTTATAATGTGAAGCTGTGATTCGAAAATATAGATGGATACTTTATCCGATGCCTGTCATATCTGTTATTATGTCTGTTTGCTATTAGTAACGATGTAATTTGATTTTGAACACATTTGAATATATAACTATAATAATTATAATTGTCTAAGACTTTAAAATTGGTAGAATTTTGATATGCTACGAAGCTCATTTACAGGATACATTCACATGAAAACGATGCGTTAGAAGTGAATTCACAAGAATTTATTTCTAGTTTTAGTTATGTTTAAACTTTTGTTTTTTAAACAATAAATATAGTCCGAGCTGATCGATGACGTTTTTTTTGTTTAAATGGTCGCATTAACTTCTTTAGTTAATGCCACCACTCAAACAAATTCTTTGTGGCGTTGTCATTTAAAAAAAAACGAAAATATGAATATTATTGTTCTGCATCAGCTCTACGATACATCTTATTTTACTTATAAAACGTAATAAAAAGCTATAAAAACGATAAGAATAACAAGGAAAACATTGTTGAATTACTCGCACATTTTTATATGTACTGGATTTGATAACTATATATACCTACTGGTAAACCCCGTGATTTGTTCATCGTATAAATACAATGTGTATTTTGTTCCATTTTTACCTTAGGACACGCGGAGCTTTGGCCAATAACTGGCGCGATAGGGGCTTCAAAATGTTGAAGCCAAGATTCAATTTAAAAACGTTGCTTTCACAATTTAACGTAAGTTCCATTCTTGAAAGAGTACTTAATCACATCACTTAACAAAGTTATTTAAAAAAATAGCATAAAAATCCCAGATACAAAAAATAAGACAGATCGATTTTCACCAAATATAGTAAACGACAATAACAAAACCTGCAGCTCGTAAATAAAAAAATCGGTGCATTCGTTCAAGAGCTACGGACTAAGATACCACAGACAGCCATTGACAGGTAGACGATGGTATCAAATTTATAACACCTATCTTTCACCGTCGAAGGTTTAAGCGTACATTTGATAATTTCATTTACGTTTTTTTTACCTTCTAAAGTGCTCCAAACGTTTGATCGTAGAATTGTCCAGATTATTTATCAGGCCATTTCATGAAATGAAATTATCGAATATCAGCCTGTGATGTCGTGTTAGGTATGCCTAATAAAAAATCGGATGATGAGATAGATGAGAGCAATACGTTTGTCGATATTGCAAGCTTAATGCTTCGCTATATCATGATCTGGCTCTTGGTTGGACATAACGTAACAGTAATTGTATATCACGCCACTAGTGGCACTGTTTCCACGCACTCTAATTGATTTACGTGTGCTCAAGATGGTTGGATTAAAACAAATGTAATATTGTACAAAAAAATTTAACTATAAAGTGCTTGATGAAAAAACCACATTTTATTCTTGTAAGCGAATACCTACTACTAGAGAATATAAATTACACACAATCCGAATGCAATATGAAAGTATTCTGACCTCTGGCCGCATTTTTGACAACAGTATAATTTGTTGGTAAACCTTCCTTTCTACATATTCTCTGGTAAAAGTCCAACATAACCCAGTCTCTTTATCAGGGAGTTGGGTATCTGTGTGCGGATTTGTCCTGCGTATACAAAAAAGTATAGCACTTTCTTTTTTGCTGCTTTTCTATATCAAAAATTTTATAATTTGAACCTCTTACATTAAGCGCTGTTTATGTATGTTTGTATGACGTAGTTACTTGCCTATCTAAAGTGCAGTTAATTGTCCATTTTGCTGAAAGATTTTCTTACAATATAGTGTTTATTTTTGTATGAAAAAAATTAATCCAATAGTTCTGTTGTTAAATACTACCTTCATGATTGCAGCTACCATAATAGCTTTGATTATTTCGTAATAGTTTATCTTCCAAACCGAAACTGAAACCCGAATTTTTACACTAGAGAAAAGAACATTATCTGATCATTGATCAAATAAGTAATTCATTCATGGGTAATGTTGAATTTATTTTAATTCTGTTTATAATTCAGTTCAAAGAACCTTATGTATACTTCTATTAGTTATTAATATATTATAATGTCAATTAATTTGTTTTGTGAAGAATGATAATTTGCCACTACCTGCATAA